>OZ022513.1:38609916-40030135 GCA_963989385.1 Ctena decussata
GCAGATGATCAGACTTATCTTTGCAACCAGCCATGTATTTTACGTAAAAATAATTCAGTGCTCCAGATAAGAAGGGGTAACATGGATAATTTAGGGATAATTTTCCAATTTACTCCATTTAAACATTAGTTTTGACCCATCATTAGAAAAGTCTTGCCAAGATGTTTCTAATTGTTTTCATTGAGAAACACGAAAAATTATCTCTGAATTATATCTGTTATTCCTTCTTTTCTCACCTACCACAGCTAAAAGATAGAGTCATCCATGTGCTTTCAAGACAGCAGCAAATCTTATTCCACAGATCTAGCCATGTGGGATAAGCTACACGTGACGTTCGAATTTCTTTGCAAAATGGCTTCCCAGACAGGATTTAAAAACATTCATTTTAATAATAATAGTCATTACATTTAAATCTTCTTCTAGCTTACCAGTTATTGTACCAGTTTTTTTTTTGGCTTTGTTTCATTTCCTGTCTGAAGTTAGAATGTTAGATTATGATGTAACTAAGTCGCTCATTAAATGATGTCAAAATAGCTCGTTTTAAGGAAAAAGCAAACAGTCAAACCAAATTATCTTTTTAATATTGGTAGGTGAGAAAATAATCAATCATTGGTGTAAAGTGGGGATAGAGATCCCAACCAACGGGTCTACCATTCAAGTGGGAAACTTGGCAGAGCCTTGTTTCCCATTTGAATGGCAGATCCGGAGGTTGGTATTTCCTTATCCCCACTGGGCACCAATGATAGATTTTATCTATCTTGAGCTCAGCTCTGAACAGATTCAACATTTTTATTCTGGCTTATCTCCAGCTTTATTATCAGATTAGATAGACTGACCTAATAACCGTAATGACCCTAAATATTCAGACAGACAGGTCTGAGCAAACACTGTAGACCAAGGTCAAACTGCTCCTGAAGGTGCACTTTGATCTGGGTCTACAACATTTGCCATTCACTAAGCATCATTTGGATGTGTAAAATCCACTTTCTAAGAATTTTCAAACAATAACTGTCCTACTCTCGGGTGTCCAAAATTTTAGGGTCATTACAGTATTCATAATTTGGACATTGCCCAACAACTTATCTAATGCCAGAATGGCAACCCCTTTATTTTTCCACATCCCCCTCCTCCATATTAGAGGTCAAATGAAAAGAAATTGTTCAAATTATTAATTTTTGCTGCAGAAGTTAGAACAGGACACAATGGGGCTCATATTGCTGAAAAACCACATTCACAAATTTCTATCCAAAAATCATGATCATCAAAAATCATGTCAACTTATTTACTACAGAGGCTTTTTTTCTCTTCAAAGATTTTTAACCACAGTGCACCATTCTGTGATGTCATAGAAGACTATAAAATTTTCAGTGAGTAAATTTTAAGACTAAGTCTTAATAACTTTTTTTCAAATTTTCAAAAAGTTGTTAGATTATTTAAATTACATGTATTATTCACTAGTTCAAGAATTTTTTTTTTTATTTATTTTTTTTTTTCTGTTTTTCCTCAGAAATTTAAATAAAATTCGCAAATGCTAAAACAATATTTTCAAAACATTTTTTCTACTGCAGCAAAACCAACCTTTCAGTGCCTCTTTCTTGAGTAACCCTGTACTGGAGTGGTGTAAGTTTCTCCTTCAGTTCATCTTCTGGGAAGGACACTGGGCAGGTCGCTGTGTCTTTACATGTTGCCTTTAGTTTCTGTACTGCAGGAGAGGGTTCACGTTTTGATTTTACAATATGTAAAATGTTCATCCAGATCACAATAGCAATCCAACAACCTCTCATTTGGTGCCTGAAATATAATCACTTGAACTTTACATAACAGAGCCGTGACATGACAAAACCAACAAAGTGGCCTGTGTGCCCAGCAATGACTCAGATCAGCCTGGGAATACACCCAGTGAGTCTGATCAGTCTCTTCACTGACTGTCAGCATGAGGTAGCTTACCCGTTTAAAAGTGCACAGTTAAAGACTTTGATCAGACTGGGCTGATGCCCAGGCTGATGTGAGTCTTTGTTGGGCCTGGGGGCATATGCACTTTGTTGGTTTCGTCATGTTACTACTCATATGGGAATTACCTGTCTGATAATAATTTTGGGCCGATTTCTGTAAATTCTCCATAAAAACTTGGTAGTGCACAGTTCCAGGAAAGGCATGAGTTTGAGAATAATTCTGGAATAAGTCTCCTCATTTCTCAAAAACATCTGTTGTGACTCCTCATTAGACCCATCTTGGTGAGGGATACCAACATGTTTTTATGGAAAATATGGAAAACTATTATTCCTGTTATACCTTCTCTGGCACACAGGTTGTGGATGACCCCTCATTGAATTAAAAATGTGAATATGATTACGAGTACCCAACCTAGAGTCACTTCCATTTAGGAGTTCATAAACTGCCGATGTTTCTAATTAAATTGTCAAAAGTTAGGTCAATCTGTAAGAAAACTTCTGCCCTTATCCCAACTTTGACACTGTGTGAACAGTACTCTGTTAAAGTGGTAGAAGTGGTAGAAGTGTGGTAGCTCAGTGGTTAGCGCACTTGCCTCTGATGCTAAAGGTCCTGAGTTCCAACCCGGGTAACAGCATTTGAATTTCGTTGTCCCAACACGCTTCCTTAATGTCATTTGCAGGGATGACATTAAAAAAGTGTGCCATCCTTCGGATCGGGGCGTTAACTGGAGGCCCCCTGTGCAGGGAGAGACATCCCCTGTGCAGGTTAAAGATCCCTTCTATAGTTACATGGCTACAAGGAGGTTCATCCTGCAAAACTGGAGTGTACATCGTACATCTGCTCATAATCCTCGAGAGACGGTGTAGCAGTATACGAAGAAAGAAAGTGACTGGAGGTGTATGCCGTTTATTGGTTACTGTCGAGACAATCTTCTTCTACACACAAAGTGGAACAAACATGTAGCAGAAGAAAAAGACCAATCATTTACACGTGTTTTGTGTTGTCATGTAGTTAAAACTATGTTTTCTCTTGAATATATTACCATACACTTGGGGTCAGACTTTATATTTCTATGAAATTTAATGAATAAAAGGACTATCTGATGAACTTCCGTAAATGGGCAATTAGCCGTGACTAAAACCTTGTACCGTACCAGGGGAAAACCTAAGCCCGGAACCGTTCTCTTCGGTGTTTAATATGACCCTTAAGAGAACACCCTAGGTTCTGCTTGTCTGAATACCTGTGGTCAGGTTGCCGGCCTGGGCAAAACTCAGTATCTCAACGTCGCACTTGGAGATACCAAGCATAAATGTATAGTGCAGTCGAAATTATGGCTATTACTAAAACCTTGTACCGCACCGCACCGCACCGCACTGGGGTAAAATAGAGTACCGAACCGCCGAAGATTTCCGAACCCTCCCGAATTTAACGGCAAAGGGTATGTTACTTAGTATATGCTGATTTTGTAAATAATTTTTTTAATTAAACATGTTAATGTACTGGAGGTATATACGTATTTATATCACACTGAAACCTTAATTGCCCAGCCCCAAAACGGATTTTAATATCGATTTTATCTATTTCAATTATGTCATAAATTCTCAGGTTAACTATGACATAGTAGTCCCTAGCGTTTAGATTTAGTAGGGTTTAGTTATAAAAATGAAGCTGAGATATACTTTCGATATATAGTTTTGGTAACTTTATCCGTATAATTTCTTAGATTTAAACAAATCGCATATACATATATATCTACCTGAAAAAATTTTCCTAGGGGGGTTGGAAGTCACTCTTAAAAGCATGTCTGTATTGCAATCACCAGAAAAATACATGTTTAAATTCTTTGGAGAAAAAGCCTCGACAGTATAATGTAAATTTGCCTTATTATTACGCATGCAAAGAAAATATTCCAAGTCTTTAAGAGAGTTTGCTTGCAGAAAATGGCAGAGTGATCTTAAGTATATGTATTGAGATGGAGAAGTATTTTCGTCGAATTAATTCGACATACAATAAATATTCATAAATAAATACATATATTTACTGTCGCAGAGAAAGACAGGAACGGATCAGTATATATAGAGATAGCATATAACGTGAGTGCGGTAAAGTTCGGAAGTCACTCGGCTCTGTACGGAAATTTCCGTAAGTGCGGTAGAAGGTTTTAGCCGGTGCGGTGCGGTGCGGTACAAGGTTTTAGTAATGGCCCAAAATTATACAGTACGAAAACTGTGAAGCAATCCATATCAGCAACTTTGCTCACTTCTTTACTTACAACAAAGTTACTGCAGGCAGTATTCGACCACTAGACTATTTATACCCAGCCGCATGTTGGAAATACCGAGTAAAGGTACAGCTGAAAGTTTGAGGTATAGAAGAAGTGCATTTACCCTCTCTTAAACAAGAAAGGGCAGGTATTAAGCTGGGAGAGGCTGTTTTACATTCTGATTTAGATACAGCAAGCAGCCATTCAGTAACTAGGGAAGCTTTGATGGTATAAAAAGAAACTATATAGCTGATGGACTGACAGACACAGCCAAGTTGGCTACTTTTATTTATAAATTTCTCTTAAATGTTACAGGACAGAAGCTTGGAGCAGCTACAAGCTTCAAGTACCTTGGAGCAATTATCTCAGATGAAGGCTCAAAACCGGAGGTTTTTCTCTCAATGATTTCACAAGCCACTGCAGCTCTGACAAAGCTGAAGCCAATATGCAGAGATAACAACATACATGTATCTCTTGGATCAAAGATGAAACTGATGCGCTCCCTTTTCATATCCATGTTTCTTTATGCCTGTGAGTCATGGACCTTGACAGCAGAGTTACAGAAAAATAACGCAGGCCTTTGAGATAAGGTGGTACCGAAGGCTACTGAATATTTCGTACAAGGACCATATAACGAATGAGGAGGCTCGCAGAAAGATCCAAACAGCCATTGGAGATTAAGACGAACTCCTGACCTTGCCGGTCAAAAAACGGAAATTGAAGTGGTTTGGCAACGTCTCAAGGTCTTCTGGTTTTGCAAAGAAAATTCTGCAGGACACAGCGAAAAGAAAGAGAAAGAGAGGTAGACAGAAGAAGAGGTGGGAAGACAATATTAAGGAATGGACAGGGATGGAGTTTGCTAGCTCAGCTAGGGCATCTGAAGACAGGACTAAGGTGGAAGTGGATTGTTGTAGAGTCATCTGTGGTGCCCCAACGACCTCACAAGGCTATGGGATGGACTAGACTAGCCTTAAATGGCATCTTTAATATTTGTACTCTCTCTCTCATTCTTTCTCTCTCTCTCTCTCTCTCTCTGTGCTAGACTCCCCTAAAACGATGAATGGACCCATCCAATTTATAAGGAAAGAAAAGTCAACTGGACACACGGCGCCAAGTGCGTGCAACTATGGTTACGTACCGCTGAGCCACTTGGGGAACGTCGTTAGGAGAATTGAGCTGAACTGAACTGGGCATGAATTTAATGGACGAACACCAGGGTCAGGTGTGTGCAAATATGGTTACGTACCGCTGTCCCACTTGGGGAACGTCGTTACGAGAATTGCAACAACAATAACTGGACATGAATGGGTTATGCTGCAGTGCGCCATAGTCCTTCAACCTGTGTTTAGTCAGAGCCATTTCTCACGGATGGTTCATTACGCCGAAAGCCGCCAGTCAAAAGAACAAAAATCAAATCAGAGAAGTCCCAGAGCAGTGTTCTGACAGGAGTCACGGCGATACTGGAGCTATAAACTGGTGTGGCTATCAGCCCGGAGACCAAGTCTCTGCTCTATCAAGGCTTGAGAGCAGACATCGTGAAGTTAAATCGACGTCAAGTGCTTACTGTGACGCTGAACCAGCTCAAGCTTAAAGTCATGTTGTCCAGTGTGAATGGGATTCGTCTTTTTGATCGCTTCATAGTAAGATACTGTCTGCAACTTCGAATCATTTTGACAGTTTTTAAACATTTATTTTCACCTATTGTAAAAACTGAATACAAACAAGTTTCCATCATAAATCTATCCATTACACCTGAAAGAGTGCATAAAAATGTTAGTCTTTGTGAAAATAGGAGCCTAAAGCTTTCAAATAATTTAGTTCGGACTAAATGAAATTCCTGACAGTAAACAGTTTAACTAAAGTATTGTATTTGTAGCAGTAATTGGCGTCGGTTTGTTATTATTATGAGTGTTTTAATGGCCATCTGGACTTAAATGCCTTTGTTCTTGAGAATTATAAACATTAATTCCCAAAATAAATTTCGGAAAGTTGCAGACAATATAACTCTAAGACAAATTCTCGTTGACCAACCTTTTTGTAAAAGCCAATACTTGTATATATCTCTTTGACCCTTGAACTACTATGTTATAGTCTTTTTCCAAACCATAGTCTATGAGTCAGAGCGATATTTAAAGTCTGCTTCAATGTTGGGTGTGTAAACAGTAACGTGAGAGAAACGTGACCTCTCAAAAATCGATCATTATAGCCCGTTTCAATAACGCCGACCCAAGCATTCATGAACGAAATAAATATAACCAAAAGAGACCAAGAGAAGTTAAGCCTGATATTTTATCATGACAATTAGTCTATGCTGTAGAAATAGGAGCATGATATGAATTCATGTCAGCATAATTTCAATAATTTTTTTATCAGTGAAATGCGGGAGAATGAATAATCAGGGTCATGTGACATGCAGTCAATTACAGCCGCCTCTGAAAGTACATGGCCAAAGTCAACTGGGGCTTATTAAACTTCTTTTGATCAGTGCCGATACCCGATCGTTAAGAAGGCCATCCCTGCAATGTTCCACACATCTGCTCTGTTCACTGTGACTCTTTTAAACCGTTCTCTTAAATTTCACACCCCATAAGTCTTCAACAGTGAACTATTTTTTGTCTGATTTAATTTAAATTCCAGCAAAGCTTAGATTAGAAGTCCTTTTTATTTCAGGTATATACGGTGACATATTGAAAAAGATTATTATAAACATATGTGTTTCAAACGCATGAACATCCATTTTTATACAGTTCCCAACTGTGCCCCTTTCTACATGTTCTGTATGCACAGTAACATAGTTGCGTTTTTATAATCGATATTGAGCCAGTGCACTCTTTATTCATGTGTATCATCTATTACCATATGTTGACTGAAAACTCTAGAATGCAGTAGCTCTAGTATTCATCTGCTTCTTTCACACGTCATCTCTTTCTGTTGCTCTGTTTGCTATTTCAGACTCGAAACACACTTGAACAGACCCTATAGAGACCCTCATACACATTCACCCTTCATCGAAGCCTCTTTGCCCCTTATTCAGGCCTCTTAGACTTTTCCTCCCCATTTTCTATTTTTTTTCTATTTAGGTCATTCGCTATACTCTATTTCAGCAAAATGAAACCGCAATAATCCCCTTAAGCGCCTCGAAATATATAGTCTTTTCTATACAAAATTTCACGGGTGCGCCAGTGGATTTCTGAAAATCGTTTGATCGAGTAACGAGAGTTGTTGCCCTTGGCATAGGACAGGTAAAATGGGCATTTTATAGAATCTAAATTTAATTTTCATATCTTCTCATTTGTATATATCACCTTAAAATAAGATCAGAACTCGGAGCATTTGTCTAGACAAACTTTTCTTACCGGCCTGCCGAAAAAGAAAAACAAAAATAATATGAAAAAAAAAAAAAAATAATAATAAAGAAAAAGAAACCAAGGTCAGTATGTACGAGTGTATAAATGACATGAAGATGTGCATGAATTTAAATCTTTAATTTTGACCATGTTTAGACTTTCTTCTCCTCGTTTTTTTTTTTTCTTTCTTTTTTATTTAACCTTTTTACAAATAAGATAACCCCCATTTTCTCCAAAGTCCTTTTAACTTTGATCTACAGATACAAAATAAGGCAAACTAACCCATAGGTTCTTTTTCAGTAGTAAGGTACACCTAGTTGAATAATGTGTGGGAAAGACCATTCTTTTGGTTTACTGTGCGTGCTTTTGGTAAACTGCTGTCAGTTTGATGTAAACTTCTTGAGGTCAGGATATGAAGATCTGATAATATATCAGTTCCTAACCAATGCTTATGTTTTTACTTACCAGTATTAACCAATGCTTAGTGGACCCTTCTACCTTCTACAGTTCAGGCCTGTCCATTTCCAGTATAAGGGATGTCTGGTTTGGTTTTAATTATGTATTTTTCTTCAGAAAGTCTTGTATTTAATTTAGACAGTGTATAGACCCTAATAAAAAATCTGACCTGGGTCTACATGGCTCATCAAGACTCTTTTTATGGGACACTAGGCATTAATGGCTTAACTCTTTAAGCACCAGAGATGAAAATAGCTAAATTTGCAAACAGCGTAGGTCCTAATGAGGCAGCTCATATTGAGCCGTCTCATCTAGATCTACACTGTTTGCCCTCTAGTCTTTGAATTTTTAATATGAGGCAAGGCATTTTTTTAATTTTTGCAGACGTAAATTTTGTCATCTGCTTTTTGGTGCTGAGGGTTAATAAACAAAGAGAAACTTTATACAGTGATTCATCTTGAACTTTGGAATTGTTTACTTGTCCTGACTTAACCCTGCTATTGAGATATAAGGGTACACATATTTTTTTCAGCCATTTTTACGAAAAGAAACAACTTTGATCACTTCTGTTTGCTTCCTTGGAGAAAACCCCCTTTTAAAGGGGATCAACTTTTAAAGGAAAGAATTTGCTAATCTTTTCTTTAAGAGTTGAGCCCTATTGAGAAGGGAGACGGAATTTAAAATTGCAGAGTTGCTTCCCCTGAAAGTGCACCCATACACCTTAAACAGGTGTTTATCTTTTCCTCAGTAGTAACATATACCGAAATAGTTTTATACTTTGGGACACTTCATTACCCGATAATTAACTGTAATCATGGTAATGGAACTTTTCATCAAGTTATCTTGCCTTTAATAATGCCTGTAATTTTTAAAAGTCTTGGTTGAAAGGCAAACATTTCAGACCCTGATCAGACTGCTCCTCACAACACACTCCTGTGGGTCTACAGTTTCTTGGTGCTCTTATGCCCAAATACTTAGTTTTTGACAGTAATTGTCACCAAACAGCAATTTCCCTGAAATTCAGGCTTCAGTTTACAAGCTTCAGTTTATATGAAAGAAATATAGGCTTCAGTTTATATGTTCTTATCAACATTCTGGAAAGTTAAATGCAGTCTTGGAGACCTGTCCCAACTGACATAATAAAATAATAAAGCTCAAAATTTCAAAACAGGGCATTCTAATTATACCATTAATATTGTCTTCAAATTTTCTGCATGACTCACAAAACTGAAATTACATATTATTTCTGAAGCTTAAGATTTACACCCTCAATGTTTGTTATCTTTTAAATTTCTCACAAAACATTATATCCAAGTCATGATAATGATTGCTATTAAAAGTATCTGCCAAATTTATTTGTGGTCGTTGAAAATAGGAAACTTTAAGAAAATATACAAAAAGAGCCGGAATAGCGGACCACCATTCCCGCCAAAAATGAAGACTGGATACCCCCAGCAATCATAGTTAATCCGGTTAAAGTTATATGATGAATAATTTTAAGCCCTTTCTTTAATCGACTTCAGACATTTATTGGCTGAAAAGAACTCACATGCACAGTTTACACAAAAAACTTTCGTCATAACATCCAGACGCTGGCGCTGATGTCAATGTTGGGGTGACAACAAAAGCTCTTCCTGAACTTTTGTACAGGCAAGCTAACAAATTTAGCAGACTGAGTCTGTTCATACCCAGTGATGTAACAACCAATAGCAGCTGGTTTCAGTGGAACTCTGTTTTGGAAAAGAATTTAAATGAGCCAACAATTCTATCCCAGCAGGCACATGACGTTGAAATGACGTCGTACTGACGTTGATGCGACGTAATGACGTCGCATCAACGACAATATGACGTCATTTTGACTTCATGTGCCTGCTGGGATAGGACTAGAAAGCATTAACTCACTATATTGAAGCATAGACGTTTTTATTTATTATTTTTTTCTGGCTGCCACAGGGCATTAAATGTGACTGAGTACTTTCGAGAGAAGCAGCTCTGCCGTTTTTGTCTTGCCTCCCTTCTCATTGGGGTCAACTCTTAAAGCAGGGCTGTGGAAATACCAAAATTTTCTACTTGTCCATGGACAAGTAAATAGACAAAATGAACTTGTCCAAACAAATATTTTAATTTACTTGCCCCTAAAAAGGTACACATGAAAGAAAAGAATTAAGATAATGAATAGAGGACGAGTTGGTGACAGTTTCTGGCTAGATGTTGCAGTTTCAAATTAAAACATATGTTGTGGGCACATGTTAGAATTGCCTCGATGAGGCAATTTTAACAGGAACCCACAGCATACGTCTTCATGACAAAATATGAAAAATACCTCCGAATTATCCTGAATTACTTCCACAGATGTCACTTTGAATACTTGTCCCAGGGCAAGTACACTGAACTTTCTCACTTGTCCAGAGTGAAACCGGACAAGTAGAAAAAGTCGGGCATAGTATTTTCGCAGCCCTTCTTGATCCTCTAGACTGTTTGCTTTAACAGTAGACCGCATTTTTTAAAGGATTTCATCATTCAAGGAAGTTAGTCACTCAAGTTGTTCCCCTTTGTAAAATGGCAGGGAAAAAAACTGAAAGTGTACTCTTAACACCAGTGGAAACCCGTTAGCCCTTAATGCGCCAAAAAAACAGACAGCAAAATTTCTGGAGTTAAATCAGACTGCAGAATTTCAAAAAATTTCTTGTCCAACCGATATCATATTGAGAATTTGAACACTAGAGGGCAAACAGTGTAGATTCAGATGAGGTGGCTCATTATGAGCCACCTCATCTGGATCTACACTGTTTGCCAATTCAACAATTTTAATTTTTGGCGCTTTAAGGGCTAGTATATAGAGTCTGAATTAGGGCAGAAAAGACAAGAAACAGGTCTAGATTTAAAGTGTTTCTTATTATTTTTTTGCTGCAAACTTTTCTCATGATATAACAATGACTTTTTCATTGGGACAAAATGACATGATACAACAGCATATAGTAGATGACAGCATTATCAATAATTCCTGTACACTATACAATTATTTTACACAATCAGTATTTCTACTTAACTAGCCTCAAGCATTGAAAAACCCAAAATGTCTCAGCAAACAGCACAGACCCTAATCATACTGCTCCTAAGGAGGAGTGTGATCAGGGTTTATACTGTTTGCCACCTGCAAATCCAAACTGATCCCTGCCACAATAACCAACACTGTGTCATACTATTTGGTCACAAGTGAACAACCAGCTAAGCTGCAGCCAATCAAAGTCTTCACTTTTCACAATATACATGCTAACTCAACAGGATCAACTGTTGTAAATGCACATACCCTAATGTGCTTAAGTATTGGGACACTAAAATCCTTAAATTTACCATTTGTTCCAAATGGAAAATTAATGTTTTTTAGGTGTCCCAATATTTACGCATATTAGGGTAATACACAAGACTTTAATCAAACTGTATAGACATGCAAGTAATCTATGACCCCTGTACACATGTGACCTGTCACCCTTTTCAAGGTACCGTAAAAATTTTAAATATCGGAACAGATAGGTCTGAGCAAACTGCGCAGCCCCAAATTGGATGGCTCCTTTATCTGGGTCGACATTGTTTGCCATTACAGCTGTATCTTTTAGGTGCACTTCTGGACTGAACAGCCAAACTGTTCTATTTTGAGGATGTATATGGTCATTTATCAAGGTGTCCCAATATTCAGAATTTTGCCCCAATATGTGAACATCAGCTATCAAGAGCTGAGCATCAATCATGGCTGGTGAAATGCCTCTATTGTTCACCTATATAATATCCTGTCCATATACCGTAATGTGCCTAAATTTTGGGACACCTAAATTAATTAATTTTCCATTTGGAAAAAATGGAAAATTAAACATTTTAGGTGTCCCAATAATTACACACATACAGTAATGTGCGTACATATCGGGACACCTAAAAATAATGAATTTTCCATTTGGAACAAATGGAAAATTAAATATTTCAGGTGTCCCAATACTTACACACACTACAGTATATGTACATGGTATATAGTGAATAGACCTTGGTTATTCTGAGTGGCTGCACAAGCTTTTCTGAGCTATCTCTATTCCCAATGACTACTTCTGGGTTTCCCTATGTATAATGATATAAAGCTTCGTGTTCTCAACACTGTAATCAAATAGACATATAAAATGGCAACTGTAGATTATAAGATACCAGAATACTGCAAAAAGCTATGTGACACCAGACCTCAATTTAACATCACTTGGGGCACCAGGTGTCACAGTGTCAGTGTTTATGACAAGGAGCAAGCATATGCTACTTTTGATAACTGACGTACTTACTATTAATCTAAACAGACCACCACCTAATTTCTAGGGCTGAATGGGAAAAATTATAGGGTTGTCATATTGCAACATAAAATGGCATCCCAGTGTTGAAATCTATCTGATGGAGGAAGTATACCATATTAATCCTATCAAAGGCCCCAGGGGCCTTGCATTTTGCCAAAGGGGGTTATTATCTAATGCCTGAAGTGTAGTAAATCAGCCACTGCCAAAATACCTCTAATAAGCCATATACAGGTGATGGGTATACTTTCAGAAGAAGCAACTCTATTTGTTTGCCTCCCTCCTCAGTAGGGGTCAACTCTTAAAGGAAAGAATTTGCTCCTCTAGGAGCAAATTCTGTCCAATAAGAGAAGACCCCATTTCAAAGAGCTGTCTTAACAAAAGAAGCAAACAGAAATTCATGCTAGTTAATATAACATTATTTTCTGAAAAGAGGTAGGGGCAAATGCCAGGGTTGCTCCAGAAGTAGACAAACATATGCACGTTACTGCTATACTGCAACTGCTTGCTAAAGCAGGTGTAACAGAAATGGGAGTAGCATAACATTTTCAAGTCTCTAAAATAAAATTTCTCTTCTACAGTGTAGGATGTCAAGTTTTGGAAGAGAGAGCTGAAGAAAACAGAGAATTAAATTAATAGGTTTGAGAAAATCACACTTTTCCACCATATATATTTCAGGTAGCACCTCACTCATAATTTGAGAAGAGCACAGCATACTTAGCTCCTTTTGAATTTGAATTATAAGTGAGATGATGCCATAAATCTATTACCATAGATTAAGGAACTAAAGAATTACGAACTGTTGTGCTTAGTACCTTGGCAGAATGATGTCTTGATGATGTCACTTTGACATCCCTATGAACTCTTAGTTGCTATAGTAACAGATACACGATGTCATGGGTATCGGAGCATGGTGAACAGAGTATGCTATGCTCCCCCAATTTTTCAGTGACATTACAAACAAAAATTCTTTCCACTGAAACTTCAGATTTTCTCAAACAAATGATTGGTCTAAAGTCATTTAATTCCATGTTAAAGTGGTCTGGGGTCGTATTCATAAAACGACTTAAGTCGTTGCTATGCTGTTGCTAAGGTTGAATTTCTATGAAGGAGATTCCTACAACTATGAAATTTGCTCTGGAGGAACAGTCTGAAAAAGACTGTTCCTCCAGAGCAAATTTCATAGTTGTATGGAATCTCCTTTACAGAAATTGAGCCTTAGCAACAGCATAGCAATCACTTAAGTGGTTTTATGAATACGGCCCCTGCTCTTCTTCAGCATTTATGGGCAACATCATACACCTACAATATGACTGGCCAGAAAAGGGACCTAACAGCATGTGCAAAACGGTGAAGATTCATATCAGCCTGCTCATCTGTGCAGTCTCATCAGAGCTTTCCCATCCTGCAAATACCATCTCTATGAATACTGGCAAATCTAAAAGCACAAAAATGAAGCTCTGGCCAGTTTGATCAGCTGCATAGGCTGATATGAGTAAATGTATTACAGTATGCAGGTCGCTATGGTCCTTTGTAGCATAATGTCAATCATCTATAGACACCACAATCAATTCTGTTTTGGACTCTTCCATCTTCAAAATAGGGCAAGTCCACTTGTACTTTCAGGGGGTGCTTTATAAAACTGCTGGAAAACTGCATACCTTGAATAGACTGCTCTTGTACATACCAATGCTGAAGCAGTGTATCAACTGAGGTTCTTAAGCACTCCAACCATTTGTATAAACAGCTTTCATATTTTAGGGCTATTTATAAAACTCAATCTCATTTAACCTATAAAATATAAAGCCATAATCAAACAAAGGTATAACCTGTTAGAAAAAAAAATCATCAAAAACATCCTTAACTCTTTAAGCACCAGTGACGAAATTAGCAGAATTTGCAAACAGCGTAGATCCTGATGAGGCGGCTCATGATGAGCCGCCTCATCTAGATCTACACTGTTTGCCTTCTTGTCTTTGAATTCTCAATATGAAATGTCTTGGCCAAGGCATTTTTTGAATTTTTGCAGACGTAAATTTTGTCGTCTGCTTTTTAGTACTAAAAGAGTTAAAGAGCCAATAATGAAAATACATGTAGTTGAATTTGTCGACAGCATAGATCTAGACAAGGTGGCTCATACCGAGCTGCTTCATCTGGATCTACACTGTTGGTCCTCTAGTCTTTGATTTCTCAATATGATGTAGCTTGGACAAAATATTTTTTAAATTTTACGTCACTTTTTTGGCGCTTTAAGGGTTGAACAGAAAAGAGTACACATGAAGTTTGTATACATGAATAAAGCTGTGAATTAAGCATGTGTTACACTGTCATTTTGTACAGTTTTGTGAGATAATAAAAAGAAATTTTGGTAGCTACGCTTCTCGAATTCTAAATATTTTCTACAGCTAGGTTCCGAGCTCTGAATATGGTGGCTTTGATGACTATTCTGTAATATGTTTCTTATTTCTCCATGACAATGTATGCTGTGGTCCACAGCAAAGTCACTTTACACTATGGCAGTTTAATGAATGGTTTGAAACATGTTTTTATGGAGCGTGGTGAGAAATTATTTCAAAATTTTCATCAAAACTCAACCTTATTCATTGCTCTATACAGTATATACCTGGGCCCAGTTGTTCAAAACTAACGACATCGTTACTTAGAGACGTTAAGATTTCAAATGTTAATATCTCAAACACGCCAATATTTTTTGTTGTTTTCAACAAAAAATATCAGTGTATTTGGTTATAAAGTTGCAAAACACTTAACAAGTTGACCTCTTAACGAGCTCGTTAAGCTAACGATGCTTTGAACAACCGGACCCAGAAGTCAAGAATAAAGTGGGACTTTGATTTTTTTTTTCTTAATAATAACATACTTGGTGACCCCTCAACATCCCATACTTATCCTCAAAACCCACCCTTATCTTGACACCAGAATCCTTATACTACAACTGACAATCATATATATTTAGCTGCCTTTAGAAGCACTTACACAAGCAACCATTCCACTTCAGTATAATCATTCACTCTGCAATCAGTGATGCACTAAATAGGCGAAACTATTTTTCTTTCATCTTATCCTAGTGTGACCCTATAAGGTGTGTAGGTAAACATCTTTATTTTTCAGCCATTTTTACCAAGGGGAACAACTTCTCTGACTTTCTGTTTGCTTCCATGAAAGATTATGCTCTTCCAAAGTGGGGTCTACAGTATGCTTTTCTCTGGCTTTCTTCGCCAGATATTATCAGGGTCACTGATGAGGCTTGGATAGCCCAAACTCTAAGTATGGCCCATGTTCCTTTTTGTGAATGTGTTCTCTGCTCTTGAAGGAGCTCTTTAAGATTTTTATTCTACTCTTAAAAGTAAGAATTGCTCCTTGAGAGCTAATTCATTCCTCTCCATTGTTTTAAATACAAGCCTAACGCCACCTTCTGACCCATCATTATACTGTACACATAAATAGGGGGTATGGGTGTTTATAGATGAAAGTTATAATCCATCTTTGATAAATTAAATAAATAACAACTGAAACTGAAAACACTTGGTCTTACGTGAGCTGTGCCGTGATAAAACAGTCTTGAGGATTATGCGAACTGTGCACTGTCAGACATGCCTGCAGTTTGCATCCCACAGCAACGGACTGGAAAAACTGTTTATGTCAACTTAGCAGTAAATGGCTTCCTTTATCGAATCAAGGAAGGATAAGGAGCCAAAGGAGAGGGATGGGCTTCGTCTTCCATATGCTGTGCTTAAGAAACAGTGGGCCTTTAACCCCCATGCCACCACTGCCCCTAAGATAAGAAAAACCCTTACCTTACAATTAGTAAGCTGATTTCATGGGCTATAACTGATGCAAGTGTCTGATTCAAAACTATCGCATGCAGTGATAAAAGGACTTGAGGTCTAAGGAAACACATTTTCAGCCATTTCTTCAAAGGGAAACAACTGATGTGACTTGCTTTCCTGATCAGTTTTTATTTTTGCCTTCCTTTTTAAGTGGGATCCTCTTACAAAGAAAGAATTTGCTCCTAGAGGAGCAAATTCTTTCCTTTAAGAGTAGACTCCATTTAGGAACTTTCATTGCCCAGGGAAGCCAATAGGACATGACAGAAATTGTCTCCCTTTGTAAAAATGGTAGGGAAAACATGGAGGCCTGTCCATGTTAGCTTGTCAGTTATGTGAAATCACAGTATCAGATTATAAAGGCAGTGAAAGTATTCTGATGATTAATATGAACGGAAACAATACCTCAGAATTTTCTTAAAACACACAGCATTTTTTTACAAAATCCTACGAGACATCTGCAGTTTTACACAACAAATTTTGTATGTAAAAAGAATGTGCTAGAATTTAGTATATGCTGTAATTTTTAAATTATAATGATAAGCATAACAAACATTTTTAATCGTTCTTTCAAGCACTAACTGGAAAATCAATTTTCCACCTCCACTACGATGTGTATAGCTTAAGCAATAGTCAAATATTCTATATTTAATTCAATACATACAAAACAGACATACATATTTACTTAAATGTGCAACAAGTTAGAAACTCACATACATTATCTAAATTTAAAGTCTAGCATCATGATTATGCAATTATTCTTAAGATAACTTATCAAACATACACACAGCTTCATACAAGGAAACTATTTATTTAGTGATAATGTAAATATTCTCCCAACAATTTTGTGACCTGTCATCACGTCAGTAAAAGAGCAACTCCATTACCACCTGAAAATTATCAATGCAAGCTTCTCATCATCATCATCATCATCATCGGCATTTTGATTATCGTGCAGATGCAGGGAGCATGGTCGGCATTGTGCCGATGGTAAATTCACGAAGTGAACTCCCTTCCAGGTAACTGGCTGGCTGCACGCATGGCAGATCTCACACTGGATTTCCACAAATCCCTAGCACAAGGATCAACCTCGTTGAGTTTCCACTCACTACGGTCTCTCTCTGCAAGTGACCTCCAAGTCATCTTGGGCCGCCCTGGCCCACGCTTTCCATCTATCTGCATGTTGGAAACTGTCTTAATTGCTCCACTCGAACGTTCAACGTGTCCAAACCAGCGAAGCCGTTTCTCCCTCAGGATGATGTCGAGGTCATCAATCTCAAGTCGAGCCAACAACTCGTTTGAACTGACAGTCGCCACATTCTCTGGCTTTACATTGCAGATCTGTCTGATCATGGCTCTGTCATATGCTATCTGACTGGTATCCATGTAAAGCATATTTGCGCACAATATTTACTTTTAAGTAAAAGAACTGGCCCTGAGGTTATAAAACTTTTTTCATGCTCAACTCAGCTGAGCATGAAATTTTACCTGCTAATAAATAGCAACACACTGATAAGTATGGTTGTTTTCTTGCTCAGTTTGGCTGAGTATGAAATTTTCTCTGCTTATGAATATGAAAATGCCAACATTAGTTGGCATTTTCATATTTATCAGCAGAGAAAATTTCATGCTCAGCTGAGTTGGGCATGAAAAAAGTTTTATAACCTTGGAGCCTGGTAGAGATACCACAAAACTCCGGAAAAAGGCCAACCGAAATTTCGGTTTGGCCACTTCCCAAAGTTTTGTGACAAAAGTGAGTGTTGTGAAAATACTGTAAGTCTATCTTTTACAAAAGCTGATATTTTTTACACTAATAACTTTACACATGTATTACAGCATTGCTGTATTTGGCTATCCAAATGCAGAAGGCTGAATATGTAATTTCTAGGTGAAACAGAGTTGTACATTTGCCAGCTGAGCTTATTGGAACCACCTTGCCAAGGCAGTTCCACTGATGGGGGTCACATGATATTTCTACGAAGAAATAAGAAAATTATCACTGAGCTACCTCTATTTACCTTACATTGTCCTGAACTCTGTACAGTAACTCAGACAAACATCACTCACAAGCACTTATAGCAAGTATCACATTATCTTTACAAAATTTTACAACAAAATCTATCCCTATACATACTTCTGCAGCAGAACTGTATCAAACTTCTCCCTTAATGAGAAAATTTTTACCCAATTTATTTCAAAGATGTCTTGCCGAGAACGTTCAAAGAATATACTTTTCTAAAGCATTGAGATAAAGTGCTCCGCGATACAAATTAACCAACAAAGTGGCATTTTTTAGCCCAGCAAAGACTCAGATCAGCCTGGGTATCTGCCCAGTCTGATCAGAGTCTTTGCTATCCGCATGGAGCTAGCTTATACCCTGCGCTACTCGTTAAGGGCACAGCGAAGACTCTGATTAGACTGGGTGAATGCCCATCCTGATCTGACTCTTCACTGGGCGCACATGCCACTTTGTTGGTTTTCTCATGTCGCGGCTCAAAATATTTTCCCCTAAAACTGACCCTATCTGAAGCTTCTGTGTGCCAGTGCCCTACACATAACCGTTCCCAGCAATTAGTGCAAAATCCCTTCCCCAGTTTAAACACTGGCTCATATTCCCCATCCTCAAGGCTACTCCCAATAACATGTTTATTTCCTCATGTTCAAATGAAAATTTCATTTTCATCATGGCTGAGACAAATACGCAAGAATCTTGGTCTGCAATGTTCACTCAGACCTATCTGTCCCAATACTTAGGATATTTATGGCAGTTTTATTTTCATAACTATTTCCAAGATACTGTGCACCAACTGCCCCCTCCAAGTGCTCCGGATAAGAAGGGGTATTAAACAGATAATTCTGAGATAATTTTCCTTGTTTCTCACAAAAAACGTATGTTTATACCCCTCATCAGAACCTGATGATGGGTCGTAATGTATGTTATATGGAGAAATATCCATAATTATCCCTAAATTATCCCTGTTACCCCTTCTTATTTGGAATACTGAATTACCCCCTCCAGTTCTTAATTTCTCTTTCCTCTAGCGTAACTCTGTATTACTTATGTACCGAGAGTTTCCCTCTTACCCATTTCTTTTCAAACTCAAAATAAAGCACACAGATTGGCTGCTTCCAAGCATATGCTCGGAAGCAGCCAATCAGTATGCTTTATTTTGAGTTTGAGATTATACTCAAGTTTTATAACCCCGGACCCTGCTTTGTCAAACAGGCAGAAAATAATGCTTTTCCAACATAACCCTTAACAAATCTATCACCATGTCTAGACTCTACGTCTGTATTCTAGCAGCAACTTGTGGAAATTAATTTTTTAAGTCTGTTTCACCTAGTCTGGTTTGTTGCTATTTCCGAAGATCCAAAACAAAAACCTGAAGCAGAAAGGTAAGAAATGCAAGTCAAGTCACATAAAAATTATGTGCTACATGTCAACACATCATAAAATTCTAAAAGTTGGGACATCTTATTAACTGTAACTACATGTATCTTAAATGTGAACAGTTTGATTTTTCAATGCAGTAAAGCATCTAAAAACTGCCGATGGGATGTGAACAATGTAGACCCTTATCAGTCTGTTCCTTCAGGAGTCTGCACTGTTTGCTCAGACCTATCTGTCCCAAAACTCATAATTTTTATGGTAATATTTATGGCAAAGTGACCAGCCTCTTAGTTTTGTGTTTCCAAGAAATGCTAGTCAGTGTAAATGAGTAAGGTGTGAATTTCAATTTAAATCAAAGAGCAGACCCACTTTTGAGCTAGCTCACTGAGAAATGACTTTAATAAAGCGTGAAAGTGTAAATTGTGAAAATTTGGAATGGTAAAGCAGCAGAGCCCATGGACAAACAAGGGCTCCGCAAGCGGCGCATAATACGCCCGTTTCAGTGTCATGAAGGAGTTATAGGATGAACAAGATTGTTTACAGAAGGATGGACAGGCAGACAAAACAGGGGAAACAACTCTGTAATTAATGACAGCAATGTTATCAAAACAACACATCAAATACTATTAGTACACCAAAAATCAGGTTCCAGGGTAAAGCAGTTCAGAAGTTGTGGAACGCCAAAGTCAAACAAGGGAGATAATTCATAAACTCTTAGTCGCAATACTTTCCCTTGACAATAAACATATCACCATAAGTTTTGTTAAAATATTTCCAACGGTTAAGGAGATACAGAGTAAAACAGAAATTGATGCAAGGGCAGATAATTCAGAAAGTAAGCCAGAGTTGTGGTTCATGCGCATGATACATTACCCCATTATTATACACATTCCTACAAAGTTTCATTGAAATATTTCAAAGGGTTAAGGAGTTATGGGGGAATGGGTTAGCCTAAAAAACTAATCAAAGGGAGGTTACTCCAAAATTAAGTAAGGGGGAACAACCATTCTAATGTGTGACACACCGTCTTGTGATCATGCACATTGCTATAAAGTTTCATCAAGATATACCAAATGGTTACTTAGTTATTGAATGCACAAGATGATTATATACAAAAATACCCTAAAAATCTAATCAAAGGGATGCAACTCCAAAACGAAGAAGGGGAGAGCAACCATTGTTACAAGCGACACATCATCACACCCTCATACACATTGCTATGAAGTTTCATCAAGACATCCCAAACGGTTATCTAGTTATGGCGCGCACAAGACTAGTAGGGTAAAAAATAATCAAAGGGGCATAACTTTGAAACTAAGAAAGGGGGAGCAACCATTACTATACTCGACACTTTGCCCCATCCTAATATATATGCCTACAAAATTTCATGAAGATATCTCAAACGGTTTCTGAGATATGGTGCGCACAAGAATGTTGACGGACGGACAGACGGACGGACGGACAGACGGATGGACGGACGGACGGACAGCGCCATGCCATAATACGTCCGTTTTTTCAAAACGGGCGTATAAAAATCATGCCATCATGGACTTGTCTAGTTCAGTCTGGGATCTTCCGCTTCCAGGCCTGTGTATTAGGGTCGAGTCAGGTAAATTTGGATAGAAGGTAAATTTGGACAGTGACATTGTTTCCTTTATTTGTCAGTTGTTTGGCATTAAAACAAAATTAACTGGACAAACAATGAAAATCCTGATGAGACGGCTCATGAGCCGTCTCATCTGGATTTTCACTGTTTGCAATGGTATGTCCGAATTTACCCGCTGTCCACAGTTACCCGGCTCGACCCTACGGGGTCCAATACTTACTGAGCCATCTGATGCACTAGCCCCTACTTTGTCCCCTCGGTGGTTCCAACAAACTTCAAATATACCTCCTGTCCCTCGGTAACTATGAACCAGTGCTCCAGACTGAAATAAATGAATAAATCTATGTAGTGCTTGATACAGCAGCTACTAGATAATAAATAAGGTCAAACTTAAATAAGTGAAATACCCTTGCTCCCAAGAGGATCAGTTCCAGTTTATACATTTATCCTAGTTATCAGGATATTTTGTACAAATTGACTTTTAGGGATTCAAACACAAGTTCTAAACAAGCAAATTCGACGAATTTATGTCCCCCGCCTTGGAAACTAGGTCTCCACTGTATATACACTTAAGTGTTTGATCTGGAAAAGCGGCTAAGTTAAAAATGTGAAAAAAGTAATAAAAAAAATAATGTGAGGATTATATCCAAACCACATGCATATCTTCAGACCATGATCAAAACGCCTGTGAAGTTTCAAAGGAATTGGCATAAAACTGTAGGAGGAGTTGCACACACAAGGTACTAACTATCTATTCACTTTGATAGTAAAAATGTATGAAAAATGGCTAAGTTCAATTTGCAAAAAAAGTAATAAAAAATAATCTCAGGATTATATCCAAAGCATATGCATATCTTCAGACCATGACCAAACACCTGTGAAGTTTCAAAGGAATCGGCATAAAACTGTAGGAGGAATTGCGCACACAAGGTACCCACTATCTAGTCACTATGATAGTAAAAACGCCTAAAAAATTACTAAGTTCAACTTGTGGAAAAAGTGACAAAAAAAATCTCAGGATTATATCCAAACCACATGCGTATCTTCAGACCATGACCAAAACACCTGTGAAGTTTCAAAGGCATCGGCATAAAACTGTTGGAGGAGTTGCGCACACAAGGTACCCACTATCTAGTCACTTTGATAGTAAAAATGCCTAAAAAATTACTAAGTTCAACTTGTGGAAAAAGTGACAAAAAATAATCTCAGGATTATATCAAAACCGCATGCGTATCTTCAGACCATGACCAAAACACCTGTGAAGTTTCGAAAGAATCGGCATAAAACTGTAGGAGGAGTTGCGCACACAAGGTACCAACTACATTAGGGGGACGGAAGGACGGAAATAAGGACGGAAGGACGGACGGACGGAAGGACGGAATGCCGAAAACTATGTCCCTCCGCTTTTCTTCGAAAAGGCGGGGGACAACAAGATATAGCATAGACAGGAACAATTTCTTAGAAATTTTGTTGTCTGCTTTTTGGGTGATTTAACTCTTTTGGCACCATTGTCGCTTAAACGCTATTGCTAGGCAGAGTGCAATTGTCGCATTAATGTGACCTGCACAGTCACAATAATGACCAAATGACCTTCACCTAAATCAGAAATGCATAATTTTTAAGAATATGTTATACTTAACCATCATGACAAATTTCAATATTGGGATGAACTACCATAAAAGATAGAGCTAGGGTTAGACCAAAATAACAGGAACACCAAATATGCACTTTTGTTGTAAAATAAATTTGGCGCTTGTGTATTTCCTTATTAACTTGGCGCTGAAAGAGTTAAGGGACAATAATCAGCATTCTATTTTACTCAAGATTTTTTTCTCCTTACTTGTGAATTATCACATGATGTTGGAGGGTAGATCCCCAAACATTCATTCACAACAGTGAAGCAGAATGAATTATTATCAGCATTTGCCTGACAACATGTGTTAATCTGTGATGATTCACTGGTAAGGATAAATTATCTTGATTCTAGCAGTTTACAGAATAAAAATGCAAGTTGATTGCTACCTTTTCCTAAAATACTAGTTTGAGAAGTAAATTGTTGAAGCAATTCTCATCAGATTCTATCTTGATAGGAAAACATTGATTTTTGGGCTCAAAATCTGAGCTTGCTGCAGCTGTGTATCATAGTTTAAAAATATTTCTTACTGTAACATTCCAGATATGAACACATTTATCAAAGGATCCACTGGCTAGGTATCTACCATCTGGGCTAAAGGCTACACTGTACACTGGTTCCTGATGTTTGGTGAGCGTATGGATACACGTCCCCCGTTCTACCTCCCACAGACGCACTGTAGAGTCAAACGAGGCACTGAAACAGAAGGTTTAGCCAAGCATAATTAGGTTGTATACTACTGGGCCTGTTTGTTCTAAGCATTGTTAGCCTAAAAAAGTCATTAGTGAAGGATTCATTAACACTTCTAATACACATAAATCAAGTGTGCTTGATAATTTTTGCTGATAAAATGACAGGAGCTTTTGCACTGCAAAAGCTCTTTACATTTTTTCAGCAAAAAAAGCAAGTGTTCTTAGCAATTTAAAGTCTTGTTAACTAACAACATAGTTAGTTTTGAACAACTGGGCCCTGTTGTCTTTGTTCTCTCTGAATCCTTGATGGGTGAATTACAGAGTCTACTAACTCTGAACTACTGGTAAGTACTTATATTGCATAAAATTGCTTTTTAAATGACTCTATTCACCACATTAGAGCAAACAGCTGTTACAGACATCAATCCAGTCTAGAGCCCTTACAATATAAACTCATTAGACCCTTAAATAACTAAAAATGAAAATAGCTGATTTTATAACAAGGTAGGTCCAGATGAGGTGGCTCATGAAGACGCACCTCATCTGGGTAAACAGTGTTTGCCCTCTAGTGTTTGAATTCTCAATACATTATAGCCTGGACAAAACATTTTTATCTGAAATTTTGTGTATGCAAATTGTGTTGGCTGCTTTCTGGCACTTTAAGGGTTAACTGATCTAGCTCAATGCTCATGGACTGACAGTACTTTCTCACTAAGTGCAACAGAGGAGGTGTAGTCTGCTGCAAATTCTAAGAAATTTCCTATACATTCTCCATAAAACTGTCTTATGGTTCCCCAACAGAACCACCTTGCTGAAGTGGTTCATTGCCGGATATATTAGATGTAAGTTAGCGTAACCATTTGCAACAAAACCTTATGCATGGTCAAAAACATTTTTGGGTCTGGCCAACATTTTATATGAATTGCCTGAGCACCATACTGTTTACCCTACCACTTACTGTACATGAAATTGCTTCTACCCATTGCAAACATGGATGAGTCTGCTTGTTGTACCAGAAAGTGCATCTGGAACATGACTGCCCCAGCCTCGTGGGTTTTTCTTTCATATCTTATAAAAATAAAGTTAACCCTTTTTAGACTAGAAACCCATTTTGGGGACATATGCAAACAGAGCAGACCCAGTTCAGACGTCTCATAATGCTACTGTGTAGGCAAGACTCACATAAGTTGCCATCCCTGTTTGTTACATATCTCAGTAAAATAAACCCATCTCTGAAGTAACATGACTAAATTCTGTATGATTAAGGAGTTATGGCCCAGACATGGATTTAGGCAAGGGCAGATAGCTTCTTCACTACATGTACTCTTGATGAGACAGTGAGTAAGTAATGTACTTAAGTATTGGGACAACTGAAATAATTTTTTCCATTTGTCCCAAATGGAAAGTTAATCATTTTAGGTGTCCCAAACATACAGTAAATTCCATACGGTTCAAGAGTTAAGGCCTGGATTTGAATTTTTGCAAGGGTAGATAATTCAAAATCAAAGTGTGAGTTGTGAGTCTGTGAAGATTCGTCACTAAAATCAATATGGTTCAGGCCGGATATCCTTTTTTGGTGCTGAAACCTCAACAAGGAAATCTCAGGCTCACTTCAAGATTATTTAAGTCTCATGCACAGCAAGCCTCGCATGAGACTGAATACAAAATAATCTGAAAACTAGCCTGAGATTTCCTTGACTCAGCCTAAATCCCATCATAGGTTCTATTTAACTTACCTGGCGAGGATAAGAGGAGCGTTTGGATTGTCAGTACCAGGGCCAGTGGGAGACCATTTAATTGTGTAGATTTCTTTACTGTGGGCTTGTAAGTCATGTACACATGTATCTTGTTTCATACTCCATATCTGTAAATCAGGAAGGATCAAGAATTCATGATGGTGATATACTCTAATGTGCTTAGATATTGGGACATCTAAAAATCAATGATTTTCCTTTGGGACAAAAATGGAATAGTCAGCAATACCCCCATGCCAATAATCTTATTTCTACCATATACAAGTGAAATCGATGAAAGGATTAAGTATTGCAAATGCCTGTGCAAATCTATTGCCACTGTTAATTTTTATCCAGATCTTTTTTATATAGCCCAAGACCTCTTTTAGTCATTATATGAAACTTTTTCTCTGATCAGTTGTAAGCCCTCCATAACTCTGATTTCAAACAGATTTTATCATGATTTCATTCAAGTATATGGCCCTAGGACAAGGGCACATAACACCCTGCCAGGCAAAATTTTGACCATATTACTGCGATCATTTGCTCACAGTTACAAAAAATCTGATTTTTATTGATTTTCTAATACAGCTTCAAGGCAGAGGAAGATAACCCCATTGGGGAAAACTTTGACCACCAAAGGGAGCTTCAATTAATTACTTCAAACATTAATGTAAGTTTTAGTAAAATGTCTTTAAACTCTGATATCATATAGATTTTCATGACTGTATATATGTATATTCAAGCCATGAGTCAGAGATAAATAAGTCTGGGTGACAAAAATCTGATGCAACAGAAACCATCGGTTCTGTCTATCATATCTGTAAGTCTTTGTCACCATATTCCACTTAATAAAGGGTTAATCCCACTTTTTGAACACCATGCCAATACTCGTCAGAAATAATCCAAATAATCCCATTAATAATCCTAGGTGAGATATTCTTTATGCAAATGCATCCACAGAATTTGAATTAAAGCCATGGGTTATAACATTGAATGAAAGCAAAGTGTGGATAGATGGATATACGTACGACGGATGAATAGCCACCATGAAAACATAATACCCCACTACTAATGTGTGGCTTACATTAATTTCACAGAACAATTAATGGACAAAATATCAGTTTAAAATGTGTTTGAATATAAATCAATTCCTTGATTTCCAGTGTTTAATGTTTATTGACTATACATTCAACTCTTTATATCTCAAAGTAAAAGTTCATCACAAACTACTGATATCTAAAAGTAAATTTTCTGGGACCAGAAAATTTACTTTTGAGATATCAGTAGTTTGAGACAAAAGGAGCTGAAATATAGATCAAAATAGGGAGAGTCGAAACTATATTTTGAAATAAGAAAGTTCTATGAGATATCAGTGTTCAAGATATTGAAAGTTGACCATACTTCTTACCTTCAATGTCATGTCATCAGAACATGAGGCTAGTAAGTTACCCTGGGGATCCCACTTTATGGCATTAACTTCATTCTACAATACAAACATACACAGAGCTATTACAGAGCTCCAGCCAGGAGCAGTGAGGTGTACAGAATACAGTAATAATACGAGAATAAAAGGGTTTTCCCAGCACTCCAGAATTGTGCTAAATATCTTTATAATCAGTCTTGCGTACTTCTGCTTTAGTATGGGTTTTTCTCTTCAAAAACAGTCTCAAAAGTCTAGATCAGTCATATAAAACAGATCTGGCTATCTGAGGTAACTTTGGAGGAGAAAAACTCCCACCTTATAACCAAATAGCTACTGATAATTCTGGGTAAGTTTTGTAATTTCTCCTTAAAGCCTATGTTGTGGGTCCTCACTGACCCAAGTTTTAATGAGGGCACTGACCCAAGTTTTAATGAGGGATCAGGCAAGAAGTTCTAATGATCATGCAGTGCCATGTATGTTTTCATAATAATCAGAAGACAAGACTCTATGCCAATGTTTGTCATATAATAATTTGTAGATTGTTCCATGTTCAATAGCCTATATGTGAAGACTTTAAAGTGATATTTCTGGATTCTGAAACTCAGCATTTTTAAAGCACATAATTAGATATTTCAAACTCACTGTATGGCCCTGGAATGTTTTGATTGGCCGATCGAGCCCAAGTTTGTTGACCTGTATACACTGATCTGTGGAACATGAAGCAAAACTATTGTTTGTCTGCCAATCTACGTCCAGCGCAGGAGCTGAAAACACAACACTTTTTTTTATTAAGATATAAAATTTCCCCAAAAACAATAAAAGGAAAATGAAACTCACCTGTTCCTTGGGACTCAACAGTTTGGAATAACCAAAAACATTCAAAGAATATAATTTGTCTTAGGGAGAGGACTACATGTGCTTTTGTAACTTGTGCCCAGTCCCTTTACTGTTTTATGTAATAAAATACATTTAATCACATCTAATCTCTGGAATGACCACTAGACCTTGAATGCTTTTCATAACAAAATCTGGCAGATTTGAGGAGTTTATCATCCCCAACTATATGTATAAATTCTGGTAGTGTTGACTGAAGCACTGGGCCCAGAGCCCAAAGCATCCAAAGCTATAGGAAGAGGTTTGTCAAGAATATGTTTGGTCTTCAAGTGCACTTAATGACAAAAAAAATCAAGTGTGCTTATATTGTTTGCTAACAAAATGTGAGGATTTTTTGCATCAGCTCTTTGCATGTTTTCAGCAAAATGGCAGTGATTCTACATGCAGTATCTCATTAACTAAGGACATTGTTAGTTTTGAACAACTGAATCCAGGGCTCAATTGATCAAAAGTATTACTGTTGTGAGTGAATGAGACACAGCATTTTCAAACATATTGTATGCAAATTTTTAGATCCAGATGAAGCTGCTCATTATGAACCACTTTAGCTGATTCTTTGCTTTCAGATTCAACTAGTTTTCTTTTTGGGGTATTAAGAGGCTAGAGTACTTACCAGAGTGAAAAGCAAATTGTTGTGTACAACTCCCTGAATTAGCATCCCAAATAATAGTTGTCTGAAAATATCAACATATAAACATATACTAGTTAACAATACATGGTATCAATGTCTATAAAATTCTAAGTATTTGGAAAGAAAAATTCTAAGTATTTGGTCAGATAGGTCTGAGCAAATAGTGCAGACCCAAATCAGACTGTTTCATAAGAAGCAGTGTGATCAGGACCTACACTATTGGCTAGTCCATCTAAAGCTTTGGGATGAATTACTGCATTGTTCACTTTTAAGCACAATTACTTAAATCATTTTAGGTGTCCCAGTTTTTAGAACTTTTACAGGCTAGTAGCTTTTAACACAAACATCTATAGATCTGAAGTGATAGTATGAAACTACATTTTAGTAACATATACATTTGCTGTATTTCTTATTATTGTCCCCTAATTCTTCTGTGAAAAAGTGGCTAATTCCACAAGATTGGCTTTAGATCACTGATTAATCTTCTTACTGATTGCCCAATTTATTGTGTTGTCTCAAAAATGCTATTTAGATGACTTGCAGAGTATAACATTCCCAGGTCATTTACGAGAAAAAAATTAAACACTGGTATCTTGTATAATAACTGGCAGTTAACATTACTTTAGCAACATTTATGAGACTGTTTCAAATACCCTATAACAAAGTTTTTAAGCTTTATTTTGAGGATTTCTGTTACTGTTTTTCTTCTCATAATATACCCTCCATTTTTTCTTCCTTTCTTATCATTTGCAAATCATTTATTATTTTTTCTTCCTTAATGTATCTGCAGATGTTCCATGGAACTGCTTAACAGCCAACATCAATACAGAGTTTTCTAATCCATGGAAATCATGTAAACATAGATCTCTTTATTCTAAAATAACTAGTACTACAAGGTATAAACTAGTCCACCAATTTTTGATTCCCGCAGAGACTGTCAGTCATATTTGGAAACAATTCTGAATTGTAAAACTAAATTGTTCTATTTTTAGGACAATATGGTATATATATTTCAGGTGTCCTAATTTTTAGAATTTTTGTATTAAGTTTTTAAACGTTTCACTTACCTTATCTACTCCAGCACTAAGAATATAGTTTCCCTTTTTATTCCATTTTAAAGCAAATATAGGACCTTTATGTTGACCTAATGTATTTAATAACCGTCCTGAAAATATAATTTAATACTGCATCAATTAAGTATAAACAAATGCCAAAGACAGCTTAAGGGGAATGGATATACTTTCAGTGAAGAAACTCTAGCATTTTCTAATTTGCTCCCTTCTCAGTGAAGCTGTCCTCTGCTGTGGTTGGCAGCCATCTTAGATGGGCAATTTGTAAAAAGAAAAAAAGAAGAAGAGCTTAATGCAAGGATCATTTCAGCCAACATTGAACAAAAGTTTTCAGCATTTCTTAGGATAAAATCAGACTTGTAAACATGAAGCATGTCAATGCGACCTATTTCTGCTATATCCATTTTTCAAAGTTATAATTTTGTTAAAACAATCTTCTCTTATGCGCAATCCGAACTTTCAGCCAAACCTACCAAATGGTTCTGATGATGAAACTGATTTTGTTGATTTTTCTGCTATTTTTAGTAACAGGTGCCATCTTGGATTCTCGGCCTAGCTGAATTATACAATTCTGAAATCCTGCAGGCTGGTCATGCTCCACATGAAATTCGAGAACCATGCGAACAGAGATTTCTAGGACGTTGTTTAAATAAGCTGTTTTCAACTTCAGGCAGATGAGGCTCAGTGTAACGTGGCTGCCAGGTGAGCTAAAAATGATATTTCTAACGTTTTGTGACCTTAACCTCTAGGGTACTGAGCAGGGTAAGGTACAATGTAAACCTTTGGATACATATTCAATTAACTTCTGGGTAAAGGCAATATGAGCTTTAAGAACTTAAATCAAAACTTTAATCCAAGGTAGGATGCTGATGAAATTGCTGTTACAGCTTTTCCTGTACTTTCAGGAGCCCTGGCAGAGCCTTCTAATCTAGCAGTCTTGGAGTTGATTTCCCGCTGGAGGTGGATATCTTTTCCACTGTAAGCCGGGGTCCACTGCACACAGCCTTTCATTTTCACTTTTCCCATCATCCTGATATGACTGAAATACTGTTGAAGAGGATGTAAAATGGCATGTCATCTATCTGCACTGTACTTTCATGCAAGGGGCTGAAAAGATGCTCCTGTAGGAGCAGTCTGAACTGGGTCTGCACTGTTTGCTCAGACCTCTGTGTCGCAATATTTAGAATATTTAGGGTAACTTACCGTCTGTACTCCATAATCTAGCATAACCATCATAAGAACCTGTAGCTAGCAGAGATCCATCAAACTGGAATTAAAACAATATCAAATGAACAGTATCATGCAAAAAAAAATGGTTGCTTTATGCATCTTGAAACTGTTACAACTCAAACCAGTTTTTGTTTCAGTCCAGCAGAGCTCCAGATAAGAAGGGGTAACAGGACTAATTCAGAGATAATTTTTCTCATTTTTCTCATTTCTCAATGAAAACGTATGTTGTGACCTCTTATTAGAACCGTCTCATCTCGCTGAGACGGTTCTAATGAGGGGTCACAACATATGTTTCAATGGAGATATATGACAAATTATCCCTGAATTATCCCTGTTAGCCCTTCATATCTGGAGCTCTGAATCCTGGCAGTCTGGCCAGTCTAATTTTTGTACATGTACATTGTACTTTCCTCAGGATCCATACACCATAGAGTGTACTAGCAGCAGTGGCTCTGATCAGACAGTGTCGAAAAGCAGGCTGGCCTGAGCCATTACTGACTGAGTACACTATAGGCACTCTTTTTGTATACCGGGGCTAAGAGTTCTTCCTCAAGCAAAGCATCTTTCAGATGAAAGACACAATAAGTACAATCAGGATCAATGCTCATTGTCATAAAGATAAAGTTCTATGTACGAGTGAGTGAGTGATATCGGTTTTACAGCACAATAGCACAAAAAGGCCATATCAGCTGAAAACAATCCACCAAAAATCCCAATGCTAAATAGTGGAGAGACCTGCTGAGGCCGACATTTCAAACGCACCTTGCTCCAAAATTCAGAGAATTTTAGGTGATTGGGCATTGGGGGGAGGGAAAAAACTTCCATAAATTCCTATTTGCTTCCTAAAGCTCTTCCAACAAAGGGTGGGTGGGTGGGTGGGGGTGGGGGTGGGGGTGGGGTGGGGTGGGTGGTGCAACAATTTCCATAAATTCCTATTTGCTTCCTAAAGCCCTTCCAATAAGGGTGTGTGTGTGTGGGGGGGGGGGGGGGGGGGGGGTCTAACAACTTCCATAAATTCCTATTTGCTTCCTAAAACCCTTCCAACAAGGGGGAGGGGTGGAGGGGGGAACAACTTCCATAAATTCAGTTCCTATTTGCTTCCTAAAGCCCCTCCAACAAGGGTCTATTCTTAAAGAAAAGAATATGCTCCTAAAAAGAGCTAGTATGGCTATGTTTATCATGTATCAGTACATCTCCATGTTTTTTTTCTGAGGGGTAGGGGGGAGGGGGGAGGAGGGGGGAAACAAAATCCATAAATTCCTATTTGCTTCCTAAAGCCCTTCCAACAAAGGGTCTACTCTTAAAGAAAAGAATTTGCTCCTAGAAAGGAGCAAATTCTTTTCTTTTAGAGCTGACCCCTTTAAGAAGGGAGGCAAAAATGAAAATGGCAGAGTTGCTTCCCCTGAAAGTGCACCAATACACTTTAATTATGTGATATGTTTCAACTATGGCGGAATAGTGATGTTTTTCAACTTTGACGGACTAGTGATTTTTTCCAACTTTGACGGAATAGTGATATTTTTCAACTTTGATGGAACAGAGATATTTTTCGACTTTGACAGAATAGTGATATTTTTCAACTTTGATGGAACACTGATATTTTTCAACTTTGACAGAAAAGTGATATTTTTCAACTTTGATGCTTGTACTTACATTCCAATCTAATGATGTAACATCTTTGTTACTGGGCACCTCAGCGCCACCTTTCTGTATACAATGTCGAAGAACTAACTGATTAGCACTATTACTGTTATCATTCATGTTCCATATTCTCGCCGTTGAGTCGCCAGATCTACAAGAAAAATGCCATTAGAATAATTACCCAGGAATTATCGCTGATTAAAACATGTTGTTAGAGGGCAGATCACAAAATATTAATTCACGACGGTGAAGCCACAGTGAATTAATATTACTATCTACCTGATAACATATGTGTTTATAATCAGCAATAATTTACCGATAAATTTTTTTTATTTTATTCCATTCTAACATTCTATAGGATGAAGATGCACAGATCATATTCCAATGTTTGTCTTTGGACTATTTTGAGGCGGCCGTTGACAGAAGCACATGTTTATATCCAACATCATAAAGGCACAAAATGGGCACACTGCAATGTTTGCAATGTGATTTATCACAAATTTTCACAAGCCCCTTCCTGTAGGCTCAATGGGGAAAACGTAAATGTTGGGTTAGAATGTACCTTAAATTCTTAAGACTGGGACACCTAAAACATATAGTATAATTACCGTAACTGTCAAAACAACAAATGGAACAGTGCAGTATTGCCTCCAATAGATGCAGATGAAATAGCAAACAGTGTAGGCCATGCAATATTTGCTTAACCCTGTCTGTACTGATACTGAGAAGTTTTATGGGTAGTCTGACCTAACAAGGCTCATCAAAAATTGATGTTTGTTCTCAGTCCTCTTGCCTTGGCCAAGTGGCTTGTAACAATGCATATGTCTGGTGCAAGTGACTTGCAACAATTAATCTGTCATACAAATCAGTTACCTATCTGTATATCTTGTGACAGATATGAAGACTTTATGCACTGAAACTTGTCTTATCTAAAATGGAAAGAGGCAAATTAAAGAAAGCAGATTTTAGTGTAACCCACTGAGTTTTTATGAAATCTGCCAGAAGCAGGGACAGTCATAAAATTTCATAATTCTTGGCAGTATCTCAGGAAGCAAGATTGCTTCCCAGATAATATCTTACTGGAGGTGAAGGGTCGGCATAAATGTGAGCAGTCCAGTGACTGCTAATGGAATGCTGAGCACCTGCTTGTTATAAAAGCTAGCATGAAATAAGAATTCAACAGAATGCTATGCTTTGCCTGTCTGGGCAACGTCACACAGCTAAACCAGAATACTCAACAAGCATTTACCCCACCAACAATGCCATTGGAAAAGCAATTTATATGTCCTGCATTCTGCCAGTCGTAGGTGAGACAGAAAGTAAAGAAATGAGCCGCGACATGAGAAAACAAACAATGTGGTTATGCGCCCAGCGCAGACTCAGATCAGCCTGGGCATCCGCCCAGTCTGATCAGAATCTTCACTGTCCGCATTGAGGTAGCTTAAGCCCTTGGCTACCCTTTAAGTGCTTAGCTAAGAGTCTGATCATTGTTGGTTTTCTCGCGTCGCGGCTCAAATGTCATCAGACTAGCAGCAGAACCACTTACCCAGATGCCAGGAGATCGTTCACTGGATTCCACGCACAAATAAACACTTCTGACTCATGGCCACGTAATACTGTTGCTTTGTTACTGGGGATTTCTAAACAACCATCAACCTCCATAGACTCTGTATGGTTAGCTGAAATTTCAAAGATCAAGGTACATGTATCATTATTTAAGAAGGAGTAACAGGGATAATTTTCTATGCTTCTCCATGAGAACGTAAGTTGTGACCTATCATTAGAACTGTCTCTCCAAGACGCTTCTAATGAGGGGTCACAAGATATGTTTTCCTTTAGAAATAAGAAAAATAATCTTAGACTTATCCTAAAAACTACACCTTACATGGAGATTTGATCACATTACCTGAAACACAGTCACACTACACTTCAAATGGAGGAAATTCTTACAAAGCAAAATTTGTCCCCAGTGTCATTTGTGCCTTCAAAGAAGGTTTGCTGAGAAGTTAATTCTTTCCTTTAAGAGTAACCCTAGTTTGAACGGGTTTTTTCCAAGGTAGCAAAAAGGAAGTAACAAAAGTGGTTTTCCTCTGTAACAAGAATTCGGTGGAATGCAGTGTCTTGCCTGCCAGTGCACTGTCACAAAACAGAGCTAAACCAGGAGTTAATGCCACTGCCACCGAAAAGTAATACCTATGTCTCGCTTCAAGTTGCAGGAAAAACAAAAATGGTGGAAAAACACTGCCATGCATCAGTTCACCTTAAACCAGTTCTATACATATTTCAATACGACATAATTTATGTTGTACTATTGGGGATGTTCTGTAAAAATTGTTGGCCAACAATGCAGGCCCTGGTACACTGCTCCTTGACACAACCTGTTTCCTCAGGCATTCTGTTTGACATATGAATATTAAGGACACACACGTGACTATGTCACTTAACTACTGCGCAGTCCTGTAAAATATAATTTACATACATGTATGCTAAATTTGAAACAGACTATACATCTTTTCTTTAGGTGAAGCAAACTGACTATAAACTTGTTGTGCACAGGAATAATTTTGGCAATAGTTCAGTGGAAAGCCACAAAGAATGCAGACAAAGGTCAATTTCCCTGTGGGGGACCTCATCTTTTCAACTATTATCTTCCTGTTCCCCACCATGGGGCCTCAAGCTATCTAACTGTAATCACCATTCTAATTTAATGTATGAGCTAGTAAACAAGTACAATGAGACTATAGGCTGTTTCATTGACTGAAAGGCATAAAATGTGTCATCAAAATTTATGTGCGTTTATGTAGCTATAGTCTGTTTCAATACATGTTTCCTCATGGACTATTAATTACACCTGACCAACCACCATAAAAATTTAAGTATTGGGACTGATATGGCTAGCAAACAGTGCAGATCCAGATCAGACTGCTCCTCAAGGAGCAGTTTGAGCAGGTCCACACTGTCTGCCTACCACCTGCATCTCTGTATTATAAAACCAAGTTGTTCCATTTTTAGGACACTTGCAGCAATTATCACAAGTGTCCCACAAATTTTACAGTTCTAGCAGTTACTTTCCAACAATTTCAATCCATTTAGTTAAGTGTCTGCATGGTCGAGTAGATAGCGTACCCAACTATGGATCACCTGGTCCTGTGTCCAAGTCCTGCCAGAGTATTATATAGTCACTAGGTAATGGAATTATCTGCACGGCCTAGTGGTTAGTGCTCAGGACTGACTTCTGATAACAGGATCTTGGGTTAGAGTCCAGATAGAGGAAAGATTTAATCTTAATCTTAACTGCTATTCATTGCACAGGGCCCTTCATAATCCTAATCCCATGATCCTAATATGACTGAAATATTGCTGAAAAGGACTTCTGAATTGAATGGGCAAGTAGTGCCATTCCCTCAAAATTCTTGAAATATTTTTTTGCTGATCTGATCTACATAATGTACGGTGGGACAATTATGAATGTAACATTCTAAACTGCAAAGTTTGACTGAACTATTATCGCCTCTCAAATCAGTGTAAGGCAATGAGCCAGAAATCAATGTTTACGGTCTGACGGTTTACCGCTTTTTGTATTCCTTTGTAAAGAAAAGTGGGCCATTCATTAAAACAAAAGTAAAAACAAGGAAAAACAGCCTGACTTCACCTTTAAGCAGAACTTGGTTGCTCACATGACCCAGGCGAGTTTGGCCAAAGTCCTTGTCAGTGACATTAACTCCTAAGCTACGTGGGCAAACAAACTTTCAGATATATAAGAAGGAACAGGCATGTTTTCTGGGGAAGATTGCTGTCATTTATGTTTTTGCCTCCCTTCTCAACAAAGTAAACACCTACTTATCCCTAAATTATCCTTGTTACACTTCTTATCTGAAGCACTTTACATTATACATGTTATTCTGGGATTGGGATAAGTCTAGTTCATGTTCATGAAAATGTATGTTTAGAGCCAGAGATCCACAAAAGGATGGGATTTGAGGATACTCAAATGCTTACACCTCCATGTCTTTAAAGCAGATAACTTTCATAATTCCTAGTTGCTTCCCTGGACTAAAATGAGGTCCACTTTTAAAGGATTGATTTGCTCCAAGTGGTACTAAGTCTTTCCCCTTCCCCTAAAAGTGTATCCATTAACCTTACTGAGAAAGTTTTTGAGTTCCACAAACAGGCCTCTCATCTGGGAGGGGAGTGGGGCAGTATAGCGCAGTAATCCGGATAAAAACCTCCTTTAGCTCCTTTTCTTTTTTTAGAAAATAATTATATAAACATATCAAATTTGCTTAATTCCAGGGATAAAATTCTCATATGCTATACAGCTGTGCATAGTATATGTATTACATGTACCATATTTGACCTAATTACCACTCATGCCTAACAAGAGCACCACAAGCGAGGAAATATACACCAGAATGAGTTTCAGCCAAGGCAAAGAGGGAGCAATTATTTTTATATGCCACATACAGTCTCAACGGTTGTATTCCTTATGGAATATCTAGATGAAACTTGTATACTAGGTTGAACCTAGTATATGGAATATCTTGATGAAATCAAGATATTCCATAAGGTAATACACAGTTATGGCACACATAAGAACATATCAAAGGGATGAAACTCCAAAAATAAGGAAAGAAGGGCAATCATTTTATTATGCGACAAACAGTTTCAACTTATTATACATACTGCTATAAATTTTCATCAACCAAATGGTTACCTAGTTATGGTGCGCATAAGAACAGCCTTCAAATTTTATCAAAAGAAAGTGATTCCAAATAAAGTAAGGGGAGCAATCATTATTATATGCTACAAATATAAAATGCAACTCCTAACCCCCTCTCCCCACCTCTTCTGCTTTATTCCCTAATTCACTACATATCTTACTCATAGATGAAGCCTCCTCCCCGTTAGTGTTAGCAGCTTCTGTCTTGATCTGAGCAGCTTTAGACACAGCTTGTTTCCTTGTCTCTACAACATCTGGCATCACAGCATCGATCAACGACAGCGACTCTATCACCTTCTCACCCCCATCCTACCAATAAAATGACAATCATTAAGAAGGGCAAGAACGGATTCACATGGGTATGGTCAGTAAGTTGCATGGGGTGCCATTTTATTATTTATTCCCTGCTTACAGAATCCATAAATCAAAGTTTAGGATATCAATAATTTGACTTATGGATATGACGGATATCCCATATTCATATTGATTTTTGGATATCCATAATTGGTTTTACAGATATACCTTAATTTGGTTTTTGGATATATCCATAAATCGAGTTTTGAATATCACAAAATCAAGATGAATATTGGAAATCCAAAACTTGAATTACGGACATCCAAAACTCAAATGGGTTTAGGTATAAACACTTCTACAGCCTTGCTGTAGAAGCCGGTGTTTATGGCGATGTGGAAAGAGTGGATAGCTCTTTCACGAAGTTAAGCAACAGAGATCACCGTTAGTACCTAGATGGGTGACCGGTTGCTTGCTTAGGTGGACGACCCGGCTAACGCTACATTTGGTGGCAGTGCTGGGATGGGAGGTGACATGCAATCATCTCTGGACCCAGACTTGCACGAAAAAGTGTTCCTGGTTGGTTACATAGGCTTTGCCCTCGGGTCTGCTAAGAGTTTTGGTATATAAACACTTCTACAGCCTTGCTGTAGAAGCCGGCTTTTAAGGTGACGGGGGTACAGTGAGTGGATGGCTCTTTCACAAGGTAAAGCAACACACAAATCAGGATTATATCATAAAAGAGTGCCCCATAATAAACAGGAAATACATGTAACATGTATGTATATTTTGTAACTCTAAATATTTACATACCATTATGACTAAGGCTGTTGTTGTTTTTTATTATCCTCATTTTATCTAATTTTTGCAATTTTGCTGATCTCATTCAGTCTCAACTTATGTGTTTCTTACTTTAATAATATAAACCAGTATGTATTCTTTATTTCTAAATGTATGCAGCCTCTAAGCCCCATTACCTTAACTGATCCAAGCCTATTCAGAGCAATAAATTTTTCACTTAGGGACCGACCATTTGATATTCTGGGGGGGGGAGGGGGCTGGTATTTTTGATGGAGACACGACATTTTATTTCACTCGCCTCTGGAAACAATTTCTTTTTTTTCCACCTTGTGGGAGCTAATTTATTTTTTTTACAAACTAACTCAAACAGGTTATTTTTTTTTTTTTAATTTTATAGCTGAACTATCAGATCCTTGTTTACGTGACCTTAATATCCTTTTATTTTACCCACATCAGTATTTTTACACCTTTTTTTCTCACAAAAAGAACATGGTGCTGTCTTTAACCAGGCCAAGGGCAAGGCTTAGCTTGCTTTTGCAAACCAGTGCCTGGAGCATGTTACTCTTTTCATCTAAGGTACAGATACAAACATCCCTGTATGAGTTTGGCCAAAAATTAGGCCTTAAATTAGGGATATTTTGGCCAAAATTTAGGGCTATTTGGCAAAGTTTTAGGGCTAACTTAGAATTTAAGTTTTTTTTTCTATCCCAATATATGCCCAAACATGCTTTATTCGTACTTTAGAAAGTTTGATAAATACTTACATGATAGAGTCACATTAGTAATTTACTTACATGATTTAGTCACATTATATATGAATGGCAATAAGTTATGTGCTAAGAAGTTAGCAAAGGGGGGTCTGGGGGGCAACGACCCCCGTCTGGGGGGGCAACGACCCCCAGAAGCTAAAGCAATTCCCAATTTCAATGGCAATTTTAAGACTGGAAACAATAGAGAAAAACTAGGAATGATGATAAAAATAAAGGTTTTTATAATAGGACTTTTGCCTTTTAGAGTGTTTATTTTGCCATAATGGTTTTGTCTCCCATAAGCTAGTGACTCTTTTGCAATTCAGTTTTCGTGGAACTATTTACTTAGTAATGTGGTAGATCAATAATACATGTATGTGAATGTTGTATAGGATGTTTTTGTAAATGTATGCACATGCGGGCCCGCTGGTGTAAACCAATTGTAGATAATATTAAAATATCACTATAAATATGGGGGTCGCCCCCCAGAAGCCAGAGACATTATAAAAACTCAATTCCAATGGAATTATCTGCAGACTATATTTTTTTTTTTTGAAATTTTGGGTGGAGACAGGTTATTTTTTTCTCTTACTTTTAAGGCCAGATTATTTTTTTGAACCCCCTTATGAGCCCGGTTATTTTTTTCTTGCATATCCAAAGACAGGGAATTTTTTCAATAAATATACCAGCCCCCCCCCCCCCCCCCCCCCCCCCCCCCCCCCAGAATATCAAATGGTCGGTCCCTTATAAGATCATCCTACAGAAGTGTTTGGCCAACGTATGTCATGATCACATGATTAAAATGGTAAATATTTCATCTCTGGAAACAATATACAGTAGAGCTTCAATGGCTTAAACAGGCTTGGGACCATGAAAATTAGTTCCAGCCAAAGGTAGTCCCAGCCATCCAGGGTTAGTTTCTATATAGACTGAACTCTAGGGACCCAAGACTGAGTTCCAGCTAAGTATGGTAAACAAGCCATCAGGGTTCGAGCCACTGAAGTTCTACTGTAACCTCATACTGGATAAGGAAATTAGATATATGTATGTATCTCCGATCAAACAAGCAAATTCGATAAATTTATATTCCCTGCCGATTTGGCCCAGATTTGTTTATGGTTTATTTTGAGTTACATAAAATTTCAATCACTGGTTACTTAGCTACAACTGAACTTGTGGATTGTAAATAAAATCAAGGGCAATAACTCTGGGATAAGTGAGGCATAAGCTGAAGTTGTTCTTAAACACTTGTCTCAGCATCACTGCACTATGATGATACATTTTAATTCATTTTCAAGAAATTTTGTTCCAAGAAATTTTGTTCACTGATACCTTAGTCATGGCTAATTTGTGGATTTTAAATCAATTCAAGGCCATTAAATCATGCACTACTGGAGCGATTATGACAAAACTTAATGTGCCCAGCTGTGTCATGACAACACATAATTATTTTAAGTTTCATGAAATTCCATTTATTGGTTACTAAGTTATGGCTCAATTTGTTGATTTTAAACCAATTCAAGGGCAATAACTAATTGCTTACTGAAGCAATTTCAACAAAACATAAGATGCACTAATGTGTTATGTGATACATATTTAGTATAAGTTTCATAAAATTCTGTTCATTGATTACTTAGTTATGGCTGAATTTGTCAACCTTAAATTGATTCAAGGGCAATTAATCATGCACTACTGATGCCCTTCTGACGAAACTTTATGTGCATAACCACGTTACGGTGATACATATTCAGTTTAAGACTTAAGTTTCATGAAGTTTTGATAATTGGTTACTTAGTTATGACTCACTTTATTAATTTCAAGTCCATTAAAGGGCAATAACTCATGCACTACAGAAGCCAGTCTGACGAAACTTCACAAGCATCAGCGCGTTATAGTGATACATGTATATATTTATTTTAAGGTTCATGAAATTCTGTCCAGTGGTTACTTAGTTATGGCTCTGGAAGGATGGATGGATGGATGGAAAGACGGACAGACAGACATGGAGAAAACTATATCCCTCCACCATCGGCGGGGGAAAAACTATATCCTCCGCCTTCGGCAAATTTGAATGACATAAAACACAGTTAACCCTTACTGAGGAATCAAGCTAGAGGGTGACTCAGGAGAAACAGTCTCCTTGCAGGAAGAAATTTCTCCCTATTCTGAGCTGAAAGAGAATTTTAAATATATAGAATTTATAGAAGATCATTGTGCCTTTGGTTCTGGAGAAGAGCAGACTTTTTTGACCATATAAGGGTTTTTACCACATATGGGTGTGGTGGCCATCTTGATCATGTGAACCAGACCCTGCGAGCAAACATTTGTTCCTTCATCCCACTGAGACTTTATATGAGATTTGGCCTCTATCGGCCCAGTGGTTTCAGAGAAGATGTTTGATAATGTTGACGATGGATGGACGGACGACCGATGCCGGACTTTACTATTAGCTCACTTATGAGCCTAAAGGCTCAGATGAGCTAAAAATTGGCCTTGTTAGACATACATGTATGCTGGCCTCACTCACATATGATGATGTGAACATGGCCAGAGATAAGGTGATTTCAATAATATAGACAAGAAACTGTCAAACCTTTTACTTCTTTTTCGAATTCCAGCACGAGCATCAACATCAAGGTGAGTATACAGTGGAACTCTCAGCCTGCTTTTCTACCATAGAATCAAAATGACAATAAACCTATCATAGAGACCTACCTCCCCAATACTTATTTCTGCCTCTGTATACTGTAGTCCCTTCTGTATAATGCTGAGCAGGGCAGCAGGTGGCACCAGGGCTCCATTGATGTTGGACTGACTGATGTGGCTTTCAATACCAAATGTGTACGCAGAATGTACAAAACCTGTCAACAAAAGCAACCATTACATCATTCATTAAGTACTGCTTAACCACACCGGGTAGGCGGCAATTGAAAACAGTGTTTTCGATTGCAAATTGGCGTCAATTTGCAATCAAAAACGCTGTTTTGCAATCGGCTACAATTTGCAATCGAAAGTTATGCTGTTTTGCAATCAAAAATGCTATTTTTGATCCGTGTTAATCGATTGTTAAGAGTGTTTTCGATTGCCTCCTACCGGTGTGTTAACACTCTAAGAGAAATACAAGAGCAAAACAGTGTGAATCTAGGTCTACTGAGCAGTCTGATCAGAGTCTCGAAGCCTTACAATATAAAATTTAGACATAGCAATGGAACAGTCTAAGTCTGCATTGTTTAAAACATTTCTCTAATATCGTAAAAACCCTAAAATTGGGATACTTAAAATCATAATAGTTAACATAATTGTCCTAAAACGGAACAGTTTCATTTCACAATGCAGTAATGCCACTATGGGTCTTGAAGATGCAAATGGAATGGCAAACAGTGTAGACCCTGATCAGACTACTCCTTAGAGCAGTCTTGCATGGGTCTGCACTGTTTGCTCAGGCCTACCTGTCCCAATTTTTAAGAATTTTCATGACAAGACAAATGAACTTGTCCACGTTTATTAGAAGATGCAAGCAATCATCTTTTCAACAACTGAATTATTCTGAAATAGTAGAATGAATAAATAGTGATTTTCTTTATAACAGGAATTTAGTAGGTCCCGTCTGTCTGCAAGCTGTTGAAAAGAGCCAAACCAGAAAAAGATGCCTTGTGAACCATACAAGATGCAACAATATTTAATGCTGCTGGTTGCTTTGAGTTTCTATCTTCCAGATCTACATGTATGTAAACATGATTCAAGTCCTATCAGTTTTAGAGAAACAGAGTTATACCAAACAGCTCGAATCTAATTTTGCAAGTCTGTGAACTGCAAAATATAGGTCAAGACCTAATTCTGAAGGCTTCTTTGTACTGCCTTTTACTAGTATACTAGATGTCAGCATGAGGTATTTCAGGACCCTAGCTTGTATAGTTCTTGAGAAACAGAGCTACACCAAACAACTGATGCAAATTTTGAAAGTAAGTGAACTATTAAATATAGGTCAAGCCCTCATTTGACTTTCCCTCTTCCAGATGAAAGCATGGCTTAAGTTTCGGGAATCTAGCCTTTATAGTTATAGCGGAACAGAGCTAAACCAGAAAACTAGACTAAATTAGGAAACTTGATGCAAATTTGGGGAAAAAAAAGTTTCATGACCACCTGGCTTTTGGTTATTGAGAAGAAGATTTTACCAATTATGGAAACAGCAGCCATGTTCGTCATGTAGCAAAGATCATTTGTTCAAACTTCATTTCCATTCCCCCAACTGCTGGCGGCAAGACAACAATCGGCCCAGTAGCTTTGGATTTTTTTGGTTGGTTGATTTGATGCTTAACGTCCATGGTAAACAACTAAGGTGATGTCGGGACGGTCAGTTTACCTAACCACACTATTCCTGGGCAGGCTTAGACCTCCTAAGCGGTTAACCAGTACTAAGAGCACATACTTTCGCCAGTACAGGGATCAAGCTAGAGGTCAGAATGAGGGAGAAGTTTCTCTGATTTTAGGGAGAAGTTTTTGCCCATCTTTGATCCTTGCCTATATAATCTATACATTTTAACTTCTCCCTCAGCTCAGAACAGGGAGAAGTTTGATCCTGCAAGGAGACTATTTCTCCCTAGTCTCCCTCTAGCTTGATCCCTGCAGTAACTGACAACTGCCCTTCTTGAATCAGCGGAAGGAGAAATGAAAGTATGTGGCCAGACCGGGATTCGAACCCAGGACCTCTGACTTACCAGTCAAGGGTGATTTTCAAAAAAATGAAGTTTTTTTTTTAATTCAAGCTCAGCTGATAAGCTTTATACTTATTAATTTTTGGTTTGTGCCTAAAATGTGTGTTATATTGATGTAAATCTTGATGCAAAGTTTCATCAAAATTGATACGTTAAGTCCGAAGTTATGATACAAAATATACCCAAATTTGTCCCGAGTGAAACGGTTTTTGCGTGACATTTGAAATGTGTCCTTATTTTCAAATGCTTTCCAAAACTTGTATGTTCCATTATATCAAAAACAAATGCATGGATGTCAAATACCATTGTGTAACTCAGAGTTTACAATATAATTTGCATGTATTTTGTTCTGTTTACCTGTTCAAAGACAATAAATTATGATAATACCCCTAATAAAAAAAATACAGTGAAAATAACTTCTTTTGACTTTGCACAAATAATTTTTCTCTTATTACTGTATTAGCACTAGATGAATTGCATGTTGTTAATGACAAAGAGAAGCAGCAAGTCAGGACAAAACCATCTAAAGCAATCCTTGTCATGCAGTGATGCAATGGTTTCCAACAGGCTGCCAAAACTGATGTCCCAAGTGCAACACAGTTTTCCATGTTTAATTAGTGCAATATGATTGCCTAACCAATACACTTTACCTCCAATTTTATCATTTATCAGTATTGCTAAAGCATATATATAGACTATAAATGCCTTTCAAATATTGTGATAAGCCATTTTTCTGTAAATATTTGAAAATATATGTGTTTTTTTGCTAACTGGAATGTTCAGAAGAGCTTTTTTACAGAATACAAACTTTTTTAGGCCATTTTTCTTTCCTTTATTTATTACTTATTGAGAGCAGATGTAAAATCTTTCAAAAGTTTCAAGTTAAACTGTTTACTTTCGACATAAGCAGTCATTTTTCAACCAACCTTCAGGCGTTGCACTTGGGACACACAAATCTAAAAATGAATAGTATTACTGCAAGAACTACCTTTTTTCCAGGAATTGAACTGATATAAAGTAAACATGGTTAGACTTGTAAAACTGACAATAAATGAAAGCAAGAAACAATTATCTAGCATAACATTTTTTTCTTTGTAACCCTAACATGTATATCTTATTAAGGTGCTAAAATGTATACAGCTATCATTTTGTTTTGAACTTACATTTGCATTCTTAGATTCTAATGTTTAATGTGACTGACTGTTGTTATAAATTATCTCAGTATATGAAATTGGTGTAGAACTTTCAATAATAGAAGAGAAAACACCTGGCTGATTTTGTCCCAAGTGCAACGTTTCACTGTACATTTGTACATCTGATTAAACTTCATTAGAAACCTCTTTTCTTTAATTCAAAATGATTAAAACTGTATTGTCTTGATTTACTTTATGAAACACTGGCTTATATAAGTATAATGTCCTGTAGCATAAATATTTTTATCCATACTGTAAAATGCATACTGTTTGTTGAAAGAAATCTTTTATTTTTGTTATTTTTATGTTCAGAGCTCATAGTTTTGCATGTTGATAGTTATCTGAAACATAATGGCACAGCAGGTGCTAAAATAAGCAATATTCCGACTTATTAGATGAAACTAACTGTTTTTGTCCCCAGTGCAACACAGTTTTTGACCACTTTTATAGACCCACTACAACATGAACTAATGCTTTGACTGAAAAGAAATTTATAGGATGTTTCAAGAATATCTTGAATTTTGATAAGAAATAATTTATGAATAAATATTTGAGTAATTTAAGTGAATTTAAAAACTTTTGTAGGTGAGGAAAGCAATTTCAATGTCAAATTATCAAAAAAAATGGCAAAAAAAAAATTTATTCACAGAAAGTATTCAAATCAATGGCATAGAATCATGTCTCCATATATGTCTTGTCAAACTATACCAAAATATTTACTTAGAAATGGCCAAAACAAGTATGGCACTTCTCATATGGGATCTATACCATGTTTTGAAAATACAACAAATATTCTCTGAAACATAGAAATCACAAAAATTTGGATGCTTTCATACAGTATTTAATGTCAATTTCTGACACTTTGACATCCTAGGAAGAAAGTGACATGGAAATTATTAAACTCAACCGTCATCTAATTTTTGACCTCTATGTCACACTTTGACTTCATTTTTTTGAAAATCACCCTCAGGTGCCCTACTGATTGCGCTACAGTAGCTTTGGAGAACAAATGGACTGACAACAGAGCATGCCTATCCTATAAGCTCCCCAGAGCCTTAATTTGGCTAGGATGAACTACAGTAGAACTTCAATGGCTTGAACCCTGATGGCTTGTTCACCCTGCCTGGCTAGAACTCTTTTCTTGGTCCCTAGAGGTCACTTTGTATGGAAACTAACCCTGGATGGCTAGAACTACCCTTGGCTGGAAAAATTTTCATGGTCCCAAGCCTGTTCGAGCCAATGAACTGAATGAAGTTCTACTGCATAATATCCTCACCACAATGTTTACATTAGGTCTTTATCATAGGTTTTTTGGATCAGCATAAACCAAACTTTTGTCTGTCCATTACCAGAGTCGAGGATATTATAGGCCTTACCTGATTCCTGCAGGTATCGATACACCAGGAAATTCACCTCATCACTCCCAAAACTCATCATGTAAACATTAGCCTCAGTACTGAAAATAAAGTGAAAAGGTTAAAGACCAAGCATTTTTATTTAGGGCCCTGACTCAAAAAAAAGTTGAATATTACATTCAGGTTCTGGTAATAGGCATTTTCTCTTGAAGCTCAGGGGCCCAGCCCAAACTTTTGGAGCCTTGGGCACCTGCAGATCGTAGGCCCTAGCTGTTAATCGTTTCCCCTAAACACACTAGATGTGGTTCAGATGTTGGAAAAATGCCCGAGTCAAACAAGACTAAAGAGGAGATGATTCTGAAAATGAGCCAGGACACGAGAAAACCAGCAATGTGGTTGTGCACCCAGCGCAGACTCAGATCAGTATAGGTATCCGCCAAGTCCGATCAGACTGAAAGGGTAGCTAAGGGTCTAAGCTACCCTCATGCGGATAGGGAAGACTCTGATCAGACTGGGCGGATGCCCAGGCTGATCTGAGTCTGTGCGGGGCACACAGCCACATTGTTGGTTTTCTCGTGTCGCGACTCAAATAAGTAAGGCAGAGCTGCTAGTCTCTTTCACAGTTTATCATCACCTATAGATGTGATGGTCATGTCACAAGCTTCAGTTGATTCCATTTATTACTTTACTGAAATATGTGCTGGACAAAACTATTACTGCAAAATTTAGGAAGGGAAGTAACTCCATTACTTGTCAAAGTTATAAGATTATGATTTTTGTACTCTGCATGGTTTTGCATGTTCCAAAATTCATATTACTTTATAGCCTTCTTCATGTTATGAAAATATGTAATAACAGAATTTAATTGGTTATAAGACATGAGCTTATCCTTCAAAATTATCGCAGTAGTTCAGCTATAAAATGGGTGTTTCAATTCCAAAACAATTCTAAAGATCTAAATCCATTTTACAAGTTGGATCTAGATATAAATCCCCGAAGGATTGTTTGCAAAAGTCAAAATCACTATTTATTCCTCAGCGGTTCTTTGACAACATTCTCAGGAGAGGACCCAACAGCTCGGACTGTTAGTGACAATGAGTTTGACAGTTGACACACATGGCCTGATGATGGTAAATTTGACTGACTGGTTTCAAAAACCAGTCACAGATTCAGGGATCTCCCCAGACCATTAAGGCATGTCGCTTGCAACATGCCTTCCTCTTCCAATTACCTTTGCAACATGCCTTAATTTCCAATGAAACTCATTAAAGTGTTGTTATTTTCATTTCTTAGCCAGTAACATTGTTTTAAATGCAATGAACAATTGTATAATTACATCAGTGTTAGAAATAAGCAATTGCCCACTTGCCCGACACAGGTTAAATTTGCTGGGGGCAAGCTGATAGTCTTGGAAGGTTGCCCCCTGGACAACCTGAAATTCTGGGAGTTGAAATTCTTGAAAATAATTTTGTTTCATGTCTTTTTTTGAAGTTTTGCATGAGAAGTTTGAACCCCTGGCCCCACCAATATAGTGTTTTGAAGGAGAAAAATAAAAAGAATCCAATTTAAAGTAGCGCTGTGAAAATGACCAGGCATCTCACCCCATCTGTGATCAGAACTGTTGGTAAGTTATCTCTGAAAGTCATGAATTCATGCTTAGTGTGTCAGAAAGGAAGAGCATTTTGGGACCATGTTTACTTATGTGACTTCAGGAGAAAATGACATCTAAACGGTTTAATTGCAATGAAATACAGGGGGGCAAGTTGAAATCGTGGGGGGCAAGTTGAAATTCATTTCAGGTTGCCCCCCGGGCAAGTTCTTGTCTGGGCCTTATTACTAACACTGTTACATGTAATTTGCCCTGAATAAAAAAATAAATTGATATCTATGCCTGTCTGTAGAATAGCATAAATTTCAGTTCATTTTCTTATCCTGTAGGATAGCCCTACTCTGTGGAGACTGCCTTACAATACACTACAGACTGAGAGGTTGCCAGTTTTTACCAAAAACATGATTGCCCAGACTCGAGTTTGAGTCATGGGTCAAAACAGACGATCAGTCAGGTTTAGGGATGGGTATCGCCACTGAAAACCGTATCGCGATATATCACGATACACTGGTCCGTATCGGGATATGTATCACGATATATCGTGACTTCTTTTTAAGTATGTACTTCCATGTTACATGCTTTTACTGTGTTGTTTGCTTCTGTCTTTTATAAAAATGAACATCCCATTCTTTACCTGTTTATTTTAACACCAAAACAAATTATAACCAGCTCATGTACTTTATTAAAATGCAACTGTTACTGGTCTGCAATCTCATTTTATCTAACTAATTGACTTACTTACTGATGTGACCCTGGTGACCATGCATCTGGTGCATGACTTCTTTATTTGTTATTCTGCCCTAACCCAGTTTTGCCCCAAGGCGAGAATGAAAAAAGCATGCAGATTTTCAACACCAGTTGTCATCAAAGATCAAAGGAATTGACACATGTCTGAAGTCTAGGTGAATTATTTTATCGGTGACATGAAAAGGAAATACACTAAATAACCGGACAGTAATTGCTGAGCAAATGTTGTAGACCCAGATCAGACAGCGCATTGGAGCAGTGTGATCAGGATCTGCAGTCTAGTATGTCAACAAAATAATGAAACTTCCCGTAAGTGAAAATGTGATATACACACACTAAAAAAATGTTCTAAAAGATGTTCCAATATTTACGTAAGTTATGAATGGGAATATGTGTCAAAATGATCATACCGTTGGAGTGATAGGATCAATTGGATACTGACAAAAGAATTAAACTGGACACTATTATCTACAATCACGGTAATTTTTGTTTACATCTTCTTTGTGGGTGATGATTACGGAGATAAAAGACAAAAGAGGAAGTGAGCCTCAGGCAAAAGTAAACAATCAAAACCTGTTTTTAAAGACTATTGGCTTTAATTGACTTTACTACCTAGATTCGTTTTATAAAAAAAAAGAATATTTGGGGCAAAATACTAACAAAATGAAAAGGAAACTGTTAATTAAAAGCATATAAAATGTTTTCACGAGAATGTCCGGAAACACCCGAAATTTACCGAGCGTACCGGTATGGCAAAAACGTATCGTGATTCGTATCGTTGGAATTTTGAATCGCGATTTACCGGTATACCGGTAATATCGCGCACCCCTAGTCAGGTTTCCACTTTTTATCATCTATATCCCATCCAGACATTTCAGCCTGTATGGGTAATCAAAGTACTGGCAATACAGGTTGATTCAAGGCTACCCATATGGATAACCACTGCCAGAATCAGAATTGTTTACTGGTGATAGGTCCAAGGACTCTGCCTTTTTTAAATTTTATTTACTTTGTTCTTTTCACCAAGCCAGCCAGGGAATCAGCACTAGCACCTGTGAAACAGGTTATCTCTGGAATCAAAATATCATCCTTAAAGGCAAGCAATATCTCTTAAGTGACATTAGAGACTTTGTTTAAAATCAACTAAATCTAATTTTGGCGAAACAGACTTTAACTACACTATTTTGTAGATACAGACTATAGAATGGATCCCAGGCGTTTCTTTGAAATGGACTATAATTAATTCATTTATTTTTTCTAATAATTTCTTTCCATCAATTTATAAAAATAAAATGAAAATAGACACATACAACACAGCTCTTACGGATAAACTGTTCTTTAAAATATCTATGAGTGTTTACTTCCGCCTACAACCAAAAACCCAGTTGCTGAAATGACAATGACCTACACTCTCCACTGACATAAAGCACTGACAGATCAAATTTACATTTTTTCAAACAGCTCAGCAGCGGTTTCATGTATGACTAATGCTACAGATATGATTTCTGAACGTTTTCATCAGATAATACCTGAAATTAAAAAGACCTTCCTGGCAAAACCACTGAAATAAGCCTATTCAGAAGGCAGTGCTGGGAATGCCAGCAAATATAATTCCTGTTTCACGTTGGCAATTTCTTCAACCTTTGCCAGCTTTTAAACGACGTTAGTCGGCAATGAATAACACACCAGTTTGAACAGATATTTTAGCTTTTCCCATCAGAACTGTTGTTAATGTCAAGCAAACACTACTTCCTTGGCAAAGCAATGAAATTTCCAGAAGGCGTAGCAACGATCGTAGTTCAGTTTCACCACAATGGCGGAGAACTCCTCTAGGAACTATTTTCCGCGTAGACAAAGTAGTCACTTATCATATGTGCTGCGTCAGCAGGACAGAAGGGTACATTAATCATGTCAATTGATCTAAAAAATAATTTAGAGGAGGTTGTTTTTCATGGATTCTTCATTCAGAACCATATCGATAATGCAGACATTCATATTTGGCGGATGAATATGGACTTCCCCATTCGGGACCTCCAAACACACAAAAAATATATGTAGGGTCTGTGTCTCTGTCCTTGTCTTTAAATTTCAAGCTGCAAACACTTGTTAACTATCTTTATTAAAATTAATTTTGCTCCACATTTACATCTAGAGCATATGCTGTGAATCATTTTTTTTTCAAAGACAAATGAGCCGTGCTCGTGACCTCTACCCTTTGGAAACCCCATTTGGCTAATACACAGAAAATAGACCTCTTCCATTTTCTCGTGGGGATCGGGCTTTCGACAGAGCACGACGGATGTAGATCAGATATCAGAACTTCTAGTAATAAGATAATAATTTCAAAAGCACCAATTTCTTCCTATAAAATTCAAACAGGGTTTTTTATATTACTGACTAAATGCAAAGTCAGCAGCTTTCTAGGTCATGCAGTCAACTATTGCCCAACCTCAAAAGAAGATTGACTCTACTAACGTGACCTACTTAAAAATCACATTTCCACGGTTATGGATGAAAACGGCGGATTATCTAGACGGCGGGCGGATTGTTCGACAGCCCTGTTATGGTTTCGTACCCGAAAAAAAAAAATCCCTCTCTGTCGAACTGGAGAGGACACGGGCACATCCTTCAAGAAGACCTTGACAAACTACAAGAATGGGAGTATGATTGGCTGATGCAGTTTAATCCAGACAAATGTGAGGTCATACGGATAACAAACAGAAGAAATCCCCTCACGCATGAATATTACATCCATGGAACAAAGCTGCAGACAGTTCAGAATGCAAAATACCTTGGGCTGACAATTAGCTCCGACCTATCATGGAACACACAAGTGGACACTGCAGCCAAGACGGCAACTTCCTAAAGAGGAACCTCCACAGATGTCCAGCAACAGTGAAGGAGAGATGCTATAAGTCACTATCATGGAATATGCTTCTTGAGTATGGGACCCGCACACTCAACGCAATATAAATAAACTAGAGATGGTCCAGCAAAGAGCGACGCGGTTTGTCAGTGAAGGGTGACTACAGCAGAACCAGCAGCGTTACAGCCATGCAAGCAGATCTCCAGTGAAATACTCTCCAACAACGGAGAATGCAGAGCAAGACTGTAATGTTATACAAAGGACAATTTCAATTGAACAGTGGTGGTAACTGCAGAACTTTACGCACTATATACAGAGAGGGTTGTGACAACTACAAAGCATAGACTCAAGTTGAATTTCTCCTGTGGTTCCAGAGCTGCAGATGCTCAAAATGTTCCAAAATTTCAGTAAAGGGGTCCCTTCCCCATGGAGAATTTTGCTGATGGAATATCAGACAGGGTAGGTCCTGGTCAGGTTGCCCTTTGTGGGCAGCTTGATCTGGACCTACAATGTCTGTTACAGTAAATATCTGTCTGGGAGCCTGGAATCACGGAGGAATTTAGTGTGTCGGTGTAATTAGATGGACTTAAAAGTGAAAATTTAAAGCTAGTCGTGTGGACTCCTAGTCATAGAAACTCTCATATGCGCACACATTTAATTGTGTATATTTGAAACTTTCCTCATGTTTGTTTCGTGTTTATTTTGTTTGTATGTTTTTGACTTGTACCCCGGTTTGGGGTTTGGTCAATCAATAAAAACTCTCAAACTCTCAAAACTCTCACAGAGTGGTACATCAACTGGATTCTGTCCCCGTCACACCATTCCTGGTACCAACAAGAGCTTCCAGAGATCATAACATGAAATTTGCCATCCCACGGTCGACAGTGAATGCTCATCTCTACTCCTTCTTCCCAAGTGCCATCCGTATCTGGAACCAGCTGTCTTCCTCAACAGTCTCAGCACACAGCTTGGAGACCTTCAAGGATCAGCTTCCATCCAACATCATGTACATGTAGATCAGCACCCAAATTTTAACCTGTATATAAACTGTTTTTAAACTGCACTGTCAATCAATCTCGGACAACACATGTACATAGTCACACAGTTCGATAATACCCGGTTATCCGAGGGAAGAACTATATTGGGAAGAAGAAGGTGCCTGGATTCGTCCCCTGGAGCCTCCTCTGGGGAACATCGTTAGGGTTAGGATTTGAGAAAACCAGAGGACCAGTTGATATTCCTGTAGCTCACCTGAGACCATACGGTGTCATTTCCCTCATTTGATACAAATTTCAAACCAGTACGTGGCTTTAAAAACTCAGTGACCATGAGCAAAGTTCACAAAATGACCATGACCTTTGCCGGCCTAATGTCTTCATGTATTCATTTAGTTAACCAAATTTTACAATTTCAATATCTAGGCATAAAAAGCTTCCAGGAAATCCACTGTTTTAGCATTTTCCCATAGGGAAACAAAGCTGACCTTGCCATAAATTAGGCCTCTGGGCCGTTTGTTCTGGAGAAGATGGTTTTAAGGGGGTTTACCACATATGGGCATGACGGCCATCTTTGTCTTGTGACCAAGACCATCTGAACAAACTGTCGTTACCCTGACTCAGTGAAGCTCAATATTAAAAATGGCTTCAGTCGGCCCAGTGTCTAGAGGAGAAGATGTTTGAAAATGCTGAAGGTGAACAGAATCTCACTGACCTTGAAGAATGGCCAAAGAATGGCCTTGACCTTTGGCAACATAATGTCTTCATCATCCCCCGTCCCCCCACCCTCCAACAGTAATCGTTTGCTGACCGTTCCAAGGCGGTACTTCTGTTGTAGTTCCTTGCTGTTTCATTGTGCTATGTCCGCATGTCTATGTTCTTCGGCGGTTAGGTCACCTGTTTTGCTACCCAATCTGCCTTTTGTTTTGTTTTGTTTTGTAGGTTAAAAATGGAATAGATAAAAATAGATGTTGATGCTGATTTGATTAGGGTAGCTGAATGACCACCTGTTTGGGAAAGAGCTGCTCATTCGGTTTACCGTGCGTGTCTTAACTGTCTTTCGTGTACTTGTGTCAATTTTTCCGTGTGTGTGTGTGCTTCTTTCCCTACTGAATTTGAGAGCGGGATGTGGGATTTGATTGTATTAATTCCTGATCATTGCCTATCTGTTTACTCTATTTAGTTATGTTGACCTAGCCACAAATTAGGTCAAGGTCAATGCACGGTCATCATTTTTTACAAACTATGATGGGCTGGAGTCCACAATGTTGCATACCAAGCCACAAGGTCGTTAGACCTTTGGCTCTGGCAAAAAAGATTCTTAAAGGGGTTTTACCATATATGGACATGGAGGGCGTCTTGGTCATGTGACTAAAACCATCTGAATAAACTTTCGTTACCCTGACCCAGTAAAGCTCCACATGAATATGGTTTCAATCGGCCGAGTGACCTCAGAGAAGTTCCGTTGAAAATGTTGACGGGCGACAGAAACTCAGTGACCTTGAACAAAGGTCAAAAAATTACCTTGACCTTTAGCAACATATTATCGTCATTTACTTATTAAGTTTACCAAATATTATACCTTAGACTTAAATAGTTTCTGAGAAATCCACTGTTTAAGAATTTTTCCATTTAAAGCACACCACACCAAAATTGACCTTGCCATCATTTAGGTGAAGGTCTCTGCAAGGTCATCGGTTGTACAAACTATAATGGGCTGGCGTCTCCAATGCCACAAGGTCATTGCGTCTTTGGTTCTTTGAAGGGTTTTTACCATACATGGGCTTGGAGGCCATCTTGGTAATGTTACCCAGACCCCGCCAACAAACCTTTTTCCCCTATCCCACTGAGACCCCAAATGAAATTTAGCTTCAATCAGCCCAGTGGTTTCAGAGAAGATCTTTCAAAATGTTGACGGGTGGACGACGGACGGATGGACGGACGGACGACGTATGCCTGGCTATACTACAAGCTCACCTATATGAGCATAAAGGCTCCGGTGAGCTAAAAGACGGCTGATTCCGTTCTTCGAATTCGAGAGGCACGGACAGACTCGGTGTCTGGAGGTGCAATATGTTATGGTCCTTATGGATGAAGGTCTGGTTCGGGTGGGTGGGGGCTGGTTTTTGAAATTTTATTCCATTACTCTCTTTCTTTATACTTTTTCTCATTTTCTTTGAAATATTCCATTTTTGGGGTCATTTTTTATCTTTAAAATTTCTGAAAGACTAAAACATCCCTATATAGTTGACTATGGGTCTTACTGCTTTACAGTCGTCTCCGTAGAACGTGTATCATTTACAATTTGAGGGGGATGGGGCTAGGGAGTGGGCAAGAGGGGATCTTTTCCACAAGTCAAAGAAAATGAAAATCACTATCGCATTTAAAATGGCCAATCACAGCAAATGAAGTCTTGTCACAGATGACAGTAACAGAGCATTCACAGCAGACACACAACGTCGAATCGACGTTGATTATGACGTTGAATCGAAGTTGATTCAACGTTGTGTGCCCAGTGGGAGCTGCCGGACACAAAAAGGTTTCCATACAAAGACCATGCTTTTCGTCTCTGGTCTATTTTGCTTCAGATTTGTTGTGCATAATGAAAGAGTCTTAGAGTTAATAGCAGAATGCATGAAAACAAGAGCTCAATTGATCAATTTCTAGCAAAGGTTGCATGGTGGCCCTTGGAAACAAAGAAGACATACAAGAACAAAAATCGAAGTCTGGGTTTTATAAAGAGGATCTTACACGAGTGGTCAGTTTATATGAAATTTATGAAACGAGCCTTCGCTGAGTTTCATAAATTTCATATGAAATGACCACGATTCATATGAAATGACCACGAGTGTAAGATTCTGTTTATCATATGACCCTTTAAAATGGGAATTTAACGCCTTCAAATTGAACATTATTTCAATAAGGACATACATGTACATTGTTGACATGGACGTTGTCAATGACGTTACCTGTACGTGCCCAGGTGTTATTACACACATGAGCATAGGATTTTTACGACACGACGTTATCCACTGAATAACAGCGGCGTCATATGATAAATCAATTTGTTCGCCGTGTCGTTTTCAAGGCTGCACATGCTCGCTAGCACCGGCTAAAGCTGTACCTTACGAGTTTTGGCTCAATGATTCCAAAGGAAATAATATTCAAACATGGCGTTAACGTTTTCCCCATTGAGCCTATTGAAAGCGCCGCCGTGTGAAAATTTGAGATAAATCACGTTGTTAACGCTCGGCGTGCACATTTCGCGCCTTGTTGACGTCGGACGTTTACAAACATTTAACTTCTGGCGACGTCCGCCTAAAAAGAGTCCATTAGAAAACGTCGAAATGTCCATGCAATTTGATCGTATAATGTTAGAATCGAAATAATTTTTCTTTACCGGTAAATTATGGCAGATTAACACGTGTTGTCGGGCAGATACGAATATTAATTCACTCCGGCCTGCGGTTCGCTACCCGGTCTGGCCACATACTTTCGTTTCTCCTTCCGCTGATTCAAGAAGGGCAGTTGTCAGTTACTGGCGAAAGTATGTGCACTTAGTACTGGTTGACCGCTTAGAGGGTCTAAGCCTGCCCAAGGATGGTGTGGTTAGGTTAACTGACCGTCCCGACATGACCATAATTATTGTTTACCGTGGACGTAAAGCAAACAAATCAATCAAAAACTTCGGCCTGCGGCCGTCGTGAATTAATATTTTGTGATCTGCCCTCAAACAATATTGTGTTAATCTGCGATAATTCACGAGTAATTATGCCCCTATTCCACACAGACCACGAATCCCACGATTCGCCACGAATTGATAAATATTAGAATTCGTAGCGATTGTAAAATTTCTGGTCCAATTCGTGATGCTCTACGATTCAGTTACGATACAAGTACGATGGGGTTACGAATATTCGTTGGATTCGACTGGATTCGGCTGGACTCGCACGAATATTGTCAAGAATTCAGTACGATTTACACACTGTTAAAAAAAACTGTAGAATTTACGGTAGAATAACTGGAAACCGGCTGCCAGTCCTTTTACCGTTATTTTTACGGGCGTTTGCCTGTAAGACATTGTTAGAAATCACAAAATGGAAGTTTTATGTTAACTGGCCGCACTCGAAAATAACTTTGTATTGTTGAAGGGCTATCAGACCAAAACGACACCTACTCTATTCTGTCCCAATCTGCTTAATGATTCCTGCAATTTTTACGGGCGCCCGTAAAAATAACGGTGAAAGGACTGGCAGCTGGTTGCCAGTTATTTTACCGTAAAATCTACGGATTTTTTTTACAGTGCAGGAATCTCTTTGGAAATACTGCACGAACGTTTAGAATTAGTTAAGAATCAGTTAAGAATACGCCGAATGCACGTACGAATCCGGTACGAATAAAATGAATTCGTAACTATTCTTGAAAATTCGTGGGATAGCTCCCAAGATAGGTATAAAAAGGCCCCAAGCCTGATCAGATCCTTTGCTGTACGCACATATTAAGTGTGAATCATCAGAAATCTATGGTCACGAAATGAAATATCTACGCACGAGGCCACATGATGCCGTAACGACGTCGTACTAAGGTAATTGCGACGTAGTGACATCTCATCGACGTCAGTACAGCGTCATTTGCCGGCTGGGTAGATAAATGCATGCGTCCAGAGTCTTCACTATGCGCAAACGCATCAAAGGTACAAATTCATGAATCCCCGAATGAGTTGAGAACACTACGAACGCCTCAGAATCGATTTCGATTCAGTTACGATGCCTAAGAATGCATTAAGAATCTGTTACGAATTACCTACGGTTTTTTTAATCGGGAGTTCGTGGCCAAAATTTTGAACAGCTCAAAACTTTTGCCACGAATTCCCAATTGCTCAAGAATTGCAAGAACTGACTACGAATATATACGATTCAGTTAAGAACTTCACGAAGTAATTACGATTCAGCTACGAATCCTAAAATTTATCAATTCGTGACGATTCGTGGGATTCGTGGTCTATGTGGAATAGGGGTATAAGGAAAACTATATCTTAAATAAAAATATGCACTTTAGTGAAATACGAGGAGACTGTTTTGCAGCCGCCAGCTGCCTATAAAACGGGATCTGGAGGGTTTGCTTACAATATTTAATTTGAGTCTGATCATCTTCGGTAATGTGATGTTGCAATGTTCAGGGCCCACACCCACAACACCGGCTTTAGCGAACTCTGTTTTCAAACTGACTCTAATTTTGAACGCAATGAAAAGACATGACACAGACTTCGCTAGTGCTAAAGGTATTTTTCACATAGGATTCTTCAGTAGAAGATCTGTTCCGCGGTGGCTCCTTCCGGTTTTGAACCAGCCTGTTTTTCGGGGATTATCTCTTCAACTTATTCACCGATGTTTAACATTTTGTAAAATAACGGACATTTTGTAAACATTTTGTAAAATAACGGACGGTACGTAAAAATACAGTTTTATCAACCAGTACTGGGTCTTACAGCTTTACAGTGATCTCCGTAAAACATTGTGTATCATTTACAATTTGAGGGGGATGTCAACAGTGTATGTTTTGAATCAACGCTGTGTGCCCAGTGGGAGCTGCCGGACACAAAAAGGTTTCCATACAAAGACCATGCTTTTCGTCTCTGGTCTATTTTGCTTCAAATTTGTTGTGCATAATGAAAGAGTCTCAGAGTTAATAGCAGAATGCATGAAAACAAGAGCTCAATTGATCAATTTCTAGCAAAGGTTGCATGGTGGCCCTTGGAAACAAAGAAGACATACAAGAACATAAATCGAAGTCTGGGTTTTATATAGACGATCTTACACGAGTGGTCATTTTATATGAAATTTATGAAACGAGCCTTCGGCGAGTTTCATAAATTTCATATGAAATGACCACGATTCATATAAAATGACCACGAGTGTAAGATTCTGTTTATCATATGACCCATTAAAATGGGAATTTAACGCCTTCAAATTGAACATTATTTCAATAAGAACATACATTGTTGACATGCACATTGTCAATGACCTTACCTGTACGTGCCAAAGTGTATTACACATATGAGCATAGGATTTTTACGACACATTACGTTATCCACTGAATAACAGCGGCGTCATTTGATAAATCAATTTCTTCGCCGTGTCGTTTTCAAGGCTGCACATGCTCGCTAGCACCGGCTAAAGCTGAACCTTACGAGTTTTGGCTCAATGATTCCAAAGGAAATAATATTCAAACATGGCGTTAACGTTTTCCCCATTGAGCCTATTGAAAGCGCCGCCGTGTGAAAATTTGAGATAAATCACGTTGTTAACGCTCGGCGTGCACATTTCGCGCCTTGTTGACGACGGACGTAAACATTTAACTTCTGGCGACGTCCGCCTTAAAAGAGTCCATTGGAAAACGTCGAAATGTCCATGCAATTTGATCGTATAATGTTAGAATCGAAATAATTTTTCTTTACCGGTAAATTATGGCAGATTAACACGTGTTGTCGGGCAGATACGAATATTAATTCACTCCGGCCTGCGGTTCGCTACCCGGTCTGGCCACATACTTTCGTTTCTCATTCCGCTGATTCAAGAAGGGCAGTTGTCAGTTACTGGAGAAAGTATATGCACTTAGTACTGGTTAACCGCTTAGGGGGTCTAAGCCTGCCCAGGAATGGTGTGGTTAGGTTAACTAAACGTCCCGACATGACCATAATTATAGTTTACCGTGGACGTAAAGCAAACAAATCAATCAAAAACTTCGGCCTGCGGCCGTCATGAATTAATATTTCGTGATCTGCCCTCCAACAATATTGTGTTAATCTGCGATTATTCACGAGTAAGGAAAACTATATCTTAAATAAGAATATGCACTTTAGTGAAATACGAGGAGACTGTTATGCAGCCGCCAGCTGCCTATAAAACGGGATCTGGAGGATTTGCTTCCAATATTTAATTTGAGTCTGTTCATCTTCGGTAATGTGATGTTGCAATGTTCAGTGCCCACACCCACAACACTCGCTTTAGCGAACTCTGTTTTCAAACTGACTCTAATTTTGAACGCAAATAAAAGACACGACACAGACTTCGCTAGTGCTAGAGGTATTTTTCACATAGGATTCTTCAGTAGAAGATCTGTTCCGCTGTGGCTCCTTCCGATTTTGAACCAGCCTGTTTTTCGGCGATTATCTCTTCAGCTTAACATTTTGTAAAATAACGGACATTTTGTAAACATTTTGTAAAATAACGGACGGTACGTAAAAATACAGTTATATCAACTGTATTCTGCAAAGCAGAGTATCGTTTTGTAAAATAACGGACGGTACGTAAAACTACAGATGTTTACAGAGGCACGTGCCTTTTCGCGGGTAAGTTATTTTCCTTATTTTTTTTCTCCGTTATGCGTGTATTTTGTGGCAGAAAGGTAGTTATCGTTTTTGCATGTAATCATGTATATATTTGCATGCCATCGTTTTGGTTTTCATCTTCGTGACTGACGAGGGATTTCACAAGAATATGAAAAAGATGAATTTTACCATAGAATTTTGTCTTTGTAATCTTAATTTCTTCTAGAAGTGAATAATAAATAAATTTGTTTAGATGGTTTTTGATAGCCAGATATCAATAGCAAATTTTAATTCATCAGTAAGATCACGTTGACTGATGACACTTTAGCAAGAGCGGCGTCTTTCATACATATGGAAATTTCACGTATACGGGTCATGGCAGTCGCTTTCTACGGAAGAAAACGGACGGATGACGTTATTTGATACGCCAAAAGACAGACATTGAAATACATTTCGATACGGGGTATAACAGTCATATTGAAGTAAAACGTTTTGCAGTGTTAGCCGCAGGTGTTGGACAGTTCGCTCCAATTTCTGTAGTATACTTCTTTCTTCAATATTTTGAGTTGATAAAGCACTATTTTATGTAGTAGCACATCTTCGCAAGCCAAGGATACCTTAATAAGCCTCGTTCACAAGGGCATAGTTTCTGTGACTGAGTAGGTTTGTCATAGAAAAATGTGCTCGTGTGAAAGAAACAAATATGCCAAATTTTCATTGCCAAATTTATAAGGTGAACGGTTTATATGACACACCAAATTTTTCTGTGTGAACAGCGGAAATTTTGCCAAAGAATATGTAACAAACAAACTAGCTATGGAGATGAACACAGAAAACTTTGATCATAATCAAATCCGTTTGATTTGAACAAAGTATTTTTAACAAAGAAAATGTGGCATTGTTGGCCGTTCACACGGGAAAGTTTATTTGGCCAGGTAATTGTGACGAATAATGTTTGATCGTGTGAACACAGCAGCAAATATTTCCTTGACAAAGATTCTATGCATAATTTTTCTTTAACACATAATTTACTAGGTGTGAACGAAAAATGTTTAGCAAACTTTCTTTGTTCAAGTTTCTGTGACAAAGAAACTTTGATAATGTGAATGAGGCTTTACGTTCCCTATTCGTAAATAGAATTTCCCACTGCGCCATTTCTTGGATGCGAACAACTTCAATCACAGCCAATCAAATTATCCATAACAAAACATTTTTCGCATAAAAGGCGCTTTGTCGATAGAAAATTTCGTGATAGATGGACACTCGGCGCCAGGTGTGTGCAACTATGGTTACGTAACACTGAGCCACTTGGGGAACGTCGTTACGAGAACTGAAATAGAACAGAACAGAAAACACCGCGGTTACCGTTAACAGTTACCAAACAGGACGGCTCGATAGAGACTGAAATACTGTCTCAAAGAGCCCTTAAACCCAAACCAACCAACCAACAACCAAACAGGAGTAGACGGTCAAAATCTAACCAATTCATTAGTGTTTTAGAACAATCATGCGAAGTTGTGCTAAAACTGTTTTGAAACACTCTTCTGATTGGGCTAAAAATGACACCTTAGAGACTATCTATTGGCTGACAAAAACTTCGGACGATTCCCACAATTCACACAGTATGTGAAAGGGTTTCCAATTGTAACATATGGAGGAATACTGGTTCATATTGAGAGGAAACTCCAGCTGTATCAGTTCGCACCTGGTGGAAGCTACATTACAAGGGCCATGGGGACCCAAGAGATAGAGCAATCCTTCAGCTGCATGGGGGACCTTGATCCCTCTGGAATAGGTACGCCAAAGCCGTATGACATACCGGATATGATAGCTACGGCAGCAATGCTTGACAACACAAGTTGATCCGGAGAGGTAAATTTGCGTCAGCTATAACATGGAATTAAACGACGAAGAGAGAAAATCAGAAGTTTCCGTCGAAAGAATTTCAGCGGAGCATTGCATACAGTGTTCGCCATGCTCCGATACCAATGATGTCACAAATATACTGCCATAACAACTGCGAATTCATATGATGTCAAAGTGACGCCATCGAGACGTAATTCTGTCAAGGTACTAGGCACAACAGTTGGTAATGCCATAGTTGCTATGGTAACAGATATATGTCGTCATTGGTATAGGAGCATGGCATACAGTGTGTCATGCAACTCCACCAATTTTTCAACAACATTACAACCTGAAATTCTTTCAACAGAAATTTCAGATCAAGTCAGTTAATTCCGTGTTTTATATCCAAATTATTCAGACCTTTCAATAATAACAATAATGGCAACCCACGTTGATGCAGATGCGGAGACCGCATTTAGATGTTAGACCACGTTTTATGTTCGACTTATCTAGAGTTTCACTGTTTTCATACCACTAAGCGAAAGTTCTGTATTGTCTTACTGTAGCTTATTGGGGGTTCAGCTAGTTCAGGATGACTATCACCATGACCTTGCTCGGATGGATGATGAAACTGGGGGTTCTGTAGTTCGGACAGAGTTGTACGTTGTCCGGTTTTGGAGGGTGTAATTATCAGCGATTGCATAATTAGGCCATTCTTCTGTTTTCAAGATCTGCTAAAACTTCAATAATGATCTCCCCGCCGTCTTGATCAGTTACGTTCTGCTGTTACCGGTATACACGTATTATCAACTCTGGCGGACTTCCCCTTTTTTCAGCTGGCTCACGGAGGATTGGATCAGGTCTTCTAGGTGTTGGTTGCAGTTCAGAACTGCATTGTCGCCGCAACTCTCATGATTGTATAGTTATGAGCAATATTCTGTCCATCTACTTATAGAAGGTTTCATTTAGTTTGAACTTACTAGATGTTACAGACCTGCTTATGTTGACGATATCTCTGGATGTTGAAAGATGTGGGTGTGTCTTGTTTGTCTTCTTAGATGTAGGCCTTTATGACTGCGAGCAGAGCTCTAGATAAGAGGGAATAGTTGATATTAATTAAGGATAATTTTTGTTAATTCTGCATTGAGCAATAAGAAAAATTATTCCTAATTATCATCAAATACTCTCTCTTATCAGGAACTCTGAAGCGAGTCCTACCAGTTTTGCTTCCATACATTGTCTATGACCCAAGCAACTTCCTGCTTTTCATAACTTAACCTGAAGAGCTGATCAGTCACTTCTTTAGCTCTCGGCTCAAACGTGTTCAGATCTGAGCAGATGCATCTAAAGACGAAGTGCGATGTTGTATGGCATGCTCTTGTAATGGATGGCAGCTGGAGGGCAGAGGCTTCGTGCTAAGTTCAACAGTTAACCTGTAGCCAATCACTTGTCACTGGGTGACCGTATGGAGAGATTTAAGCCGTTAGCCATAAAGGTGAATCTATTCCGTTTGCTTCCTGGAGTCGGGTCTCTAGTCTGTCGCGATCGTGTGACCACGTCATGTCTGTGTTGTCTATAAGGTCTCCAGTCTGTCGCAATCGTGTGACCACTCCACCTCAGTGTCGTCTACAAGGTCTCTGGACTATGCAATCTAGTGGCCACTTCGTGTCAGTGTAATCTATAAAGTTTCTAGTCTGCTCAGATCGTATGAACAGTTCATGTCAGTGTCGTCTTAAAGGTCTCTAGTCTGTCGCAAACGTGTGATCACTTCATGTCAGTGTCGGCTATAAGGTCTCTCGGCTGGCGATCGTGATCGTGTGACCACTTCATGTAAGTGTCGTCTATAAGGTCTTAAGTCTGTTGCAATCGTGTGACCTCTTCATGTCAGGGCTGTCAATGAGGTCTCTGGGCTGTCGCGATCGTGCGACCACTTCATATACCCTTGCAGTCTATAAGGTCTCTCGTGTATCGCGATCGTGTGACCACTTCATATCAGTGTCGTCTGTCAGGTTCTACACTGTCGCGGACCTGTGACCACTTCAGCTCAATGCCGTCTCAAGGTTATCGCGATCGTGTGACCACTTCATGACAGTGTCGTCTATAAAGTCTCTGTAGTGTCACGATCGTGTGACCACATCATATCATTGACGTTTATAAAGTCTTTAAGCTGTTTCGATCATGCTATCGTGTGACCACTCTTGTCAGTGTCGGAGTCGTCTAAAAAGTCTCTAGGCTGTCGCGATCGTGTGACCACTTAATTTCCGTGTCGAGATCGTGTTACGACTTCATGGCAGTGTCGTCTGTAAGGTCTCTAGACTTTTGCAACCGTGTGTCAACTTCATGTCAGTGTCGTCTATAAGTGTCAGTGACGTCTTTAGGGTCTTTAGTTGTATGACCACGTCATCTCAGTGACGTTTATGAGGTTTCTAGGCTGTTGTTATATTGAGACCACATCATGTCAGTGTCGTCTTTAAGGTATATAGACAGTCTTGATATCGTGGCCACTTCATGTCAGTTTCATCTATAAGGTATCTAGACTGTCTTGATACTGATACCACTTAATGTCATTATCATCTATAAGGGATCTACACTGTTGTGATCGTGTGACCAGTTCATGTCAGTGTCGTATAAAAAGTAACTGGGCTACGCGATTGTGTTACCACTTCATGTCAGGTCGTCTATGAGGCTGTCGTGGTCGTTTGACCACTTCATATTTGTGACCACTTCATGTCAGTGTCGTATATAAGATCTCTGAACTGTCGAGAACGTGTGACCCCTTCATGTAAGCGTCGTCTTAAAGGTCTCCAGGCTTCCCTGATCGTATGACCTTTCCATGCATGCGTTGTCTAAAAGGTCTCTGGGCTGTCGTGATCGAGTGACCACCTTATGTTAGTGTGGTCTATAACGATATTAGGCGTTGGTGATTGTGTGACCACTTGATGTAAATGTGAACTATAAGGTATCTAGACTGTCGTGATTGTGTCACAACTTCATGTCTGAGTCGTCTATAAGGTTTCTAGGCTGTCGTGATTGTATGACCACACATGTCAGTATGGTCATTAAGGTTTCTGGGCTGCCGGGATCGTGTGACCACTTCATGTCAGTGTCGTCAATAAGGTCTTTTTTGCGTTGTGATCGTGTGATCAATTCATTTCAATCTCATCTCGTCTATAAAGAATCTAGGCTGACGCAATCCTGTAACCTCTTCAGGTCAGTGTTGCTTTTGGGGCTTATAGACAGTCGTGATCGTCTGGCCACTTCATGTGAGTGTCGCCTTTAAGGTTCCTGGGCTGTCAAGATCGTGTTACCAAGTCTCTGACGTATATCAGGTCTTTAGCCTGTCGCAATCGTGTGACCCCTTCAGGTCAGTGTTTTCTTTAAGGCCTGTCGTGATCGTGTGACCCCTTCATGTCGGTGTCGTCTATAAAGTATAGGCTGTCCTCATCGTTTGATCATATCAGTGTGTCTTTAAGGTTATCGTGTGACCACTTCATGTCAGTATCGTCTATATGGTCTAGGCAGTCGTGATTGTGTGACCACTTCATGTCAGTGTGGTCTTTAAGGTTTCTAGCCTGTCGTAATCGTGTGACCACTTCATGTCAGTGTTGTTTATTAGGTCTGTAAGGTTTCGTGATCATTTGACTACTTCATGTCAGGGTTATCTATTAGTTCTCTAAGCTGTCGTGATCGTGTGACCACTGCATGTCAGTGTCGTCTATAAGGTCTAGGCTGTCCTCATCGTATGATCATTTCATGTCAATGTGGTCTTTAAGATTTCTAGGCTGTCGTGATCGTGTGACCACGTCATGTCAGTGTCGTCTATAAGGTCTCTAGCCTGTCGAGATTTTTGACAACTTCATGTCAGTGTAGTCTTTAAGGTCTTTAGTCTGTCGTGTCATGTGATCAGGATATGTATCTAGCAGGCAGCAGGCACACAACGATGAAACATTTTTTCAACTTCAATTCAATGTCATGACACGAAATTTCTGTTGATATGATGTTTGAAAGTTGAGTGGCCGCTGGGTATTTTCAAGAAGCAAACGAAGAAGACAATTGAAGTGGTCACAGAATACAATTAACTATAGATGAACAACAATTAAATAATGTGCATTTCATTTTATTAAATTAATTTTCATGTATACTTGAACGGGATTAGAAAAAGACAACGGATTTGTCCTTGAAAGACTGAACTCCCTTTTGTATAATGTCAGCTGCCATCAAACTTTCTCTCCGAGTCACAAGAGGTACCGCTTTACCTAGAAAAGATAATAGCAGATGGAACAAATGAGCCGCGACATGATAAAACCAACAAAGTGACATGTGCGCCCAGAGAATACTCAGATCAGCCTGAACATCCGCCCAGTCTGATCAGAGTCTTCACTACCCGCAAGGGGCTAGCTTGGACTCTTAGCTACCCTCTACATGCTCTAGGTGCACAGCGAAGACTCTGGCTGATCTCAGTTTTCGTGGGCAAACATGCCACTTTGTTGGTTTTGTCGTTGAGAAATCAAAAATAGTAACAAATCATTCAGGACTCTGTAAGTATAACATGTAGATTTTTGAACGATTGCTTGTCGTGTCGAGGCTCAAATTGAGAAATCAAAACCAGTAACAAATCACACAGGACTCTGTGAGTACACAGGGTATAATCGATTCCGCCAATTTTCGCTTCCTGCAGAGACTGTACATCATATTTGGCTTCCGCCGAGACTGTCCGCGAACTCTTGCTTCCTGCAGAGGCTACTGTCCTCGAAAAATGGCTTCCTGCCGAGACTGTCCGCGTGATTCTGCTTCCTGCCGAGAGCCTCGGCAGGAAGCAGAACCACACGGACAGTCTCTGCAGGAAGCCATTTATCATGTACAGAAGTCTCGGCAGGAAGCAAGAGTTCGCGGACAGTCTCGGCGGAAGCCAAATATGACGTACAGTCTCTGCAGGAAGCGAAAATTAGCGGAATCGATTATACCCTGTGAAGAATAACATGTAGGTTTTTGAACGATTGTTTTGGTCTTTACGGCAGTACTTCGGTCTATTCTAACCGTTGAGGGGATAGAAAGACATGAAATATTTGGCAATGTGGAGGATCTACACTGATGAGGGTATACCACAGCTTCCCCTATACTGTGCTGTCTTTTCGTACAGGCGGGCAAACCAATGTATAACTGTTAATTCTACCCAGAGGTTATAAAAGTGTGCCGTATTATGAGAGCTCTTTGACTCGTGGTTTTCACATTGATGTCCATACCTTGGCAATTCTCATAATGCCTTTAATGCCATCATAACTTGTTTCTGTAATTTTGAATGTCAGTATGTATTTAAAGCCAAAGTGATCGCAGTAAAAGCGCCTTTACATTGCAATCTATATCATAAAATGTACAGTTCTTGGAATGTTTTATACTGTAGGGCCTACTTAGAATTCAAAAACTGCTGCAATCGATTTCACCATTTCCAAATTGATTTTTTTGCGTCCAGTTCTCATAACAATGTTCTTGAGCTAGCAAGGGAACAAATCCATAACTTGCACCTTCTGACACCGAGTCCGCCGTGTCCTTTCCAATTCGAAGAAGTGAGTAGACCCGAATTCATAATTTGCAATGACTCTTAAATGAGAAAGGTATTTAATGACACTGATGTTAGCATAGTCAGCAAGATTTTTTTTTGCCCCAAGAAAGAGGGAACACATATAGTGAATTATTCAATTATTGCATGTCATCAGAAAAAAATTGCGAACAGTGAAGACTTAGCGGATCAGGTTGCTCCCCAGCGCAGTCTGGTCACCTGTAGAAATTTCACATGGACAAGAGTTTGTTATGCCAAGGGGAATTCTACAAATTTTCAATTGCATTATAGGGGGCCTTCTGACGAGACTAGAGGAGACACTTTTCATGCAATATGTACCGTAAAAATTCCTATTTTTGGGACAGCTAGGTTTGAGCAAACAGTGCAGACCCTAATCAGAGCAGTCTGATCAAGGTATACAGTTTGCACACCATCTGCAGCTTTTGGGCGCATTACTGCTTTGCAAAGCCAAAATGTCCCATCTTACTTCAGTTACAGTTACTGTAACTGAAGTAAGATGGGACATTTTGCCTTACAAAGTAAATATTTTAGGTGTCCCATTTCTTAAGTATTTTCGGTATCTAACTTTTACCTTCAAGACAGTCAGCAAAGTGGTCAAGCTCCGCTTTAAATGAAGCCTCAAATCTCTCTGGGAAGGAGTAAAATAGTTTCTTTGATCTACCGCCCGCACCGGTGTCTACCACGGTTGATGCCTCTCGCGGATTATCCGTCTGAGCCATGCCCTTGGTGCCAAACGCCTGCGGCAGAGTTGAAAAATATTATTAATAGTTTCCAGTGCTCATTTTCACATAATGTCTCCCATTTGAATACTCAAAACAAGTCTTGTTTAGTATTTAGATTTTTCTCTCTCAAAATATAAAGCTTTACTGTTATAGTCAACTCTCAATATCTCAAAGTCGAAGCTAATCTCAAACTACTAATATTTCAAAGTAAATTTGCTGTTCCCAGAAAATTCACTTTGAGATACCGGTAGTTTAAGACAACATGAGAAAAATAAGAATTCTAATGCACTTACAAATATAACGCGACGTCTGATTGGATAACATCAATAATTTGCGACAGTATATTCTGAGATATACTGTCGCAAACCCGACGTCATTATGTAACGTCGCATCTCATTGGCTGACGTTTGGTTTTACGTTGCTGACGGCGCTTGAAATGGGTGCAAAATAATACACAAGAAACGTGAAAATGTGGAAAAGTGCATCAGAATAGGGATAACTGTCTTGAAAATTGTCATTTGGGGAGGTAAATCATCGGTTTTATGGTCGCAAATTGCGTTTTACGGCTCCGCTGGCGCGTCGCCGTAAAACGAAATTTCCGACCATAAAACCGATGATTTACCTCCACAAATGACAATTTTCAAGACAGTTATCCCCTAAATGTGTCCCAACTATATTCTTGATATATACATGTAAAAGCGATTATTTTTTAGAAATGTGTATCAGTGTTTGAGATAACGAGAGTCAACTGTACTAGTAATTTACACTTTCTTTGAAATACAAAAAAAAAAAAGATTAATAGCTCCGAGTTCAATCGAGAATGCAATTTATGTATTCCTGAATCCAGATGCTAGCTGTGTGTTTCAAACAGGATCTCTGGATAAGACATCGTTACGACCTGATGAATCGCGAATCTAGTTTTATATATTTTGAACTCTTACCTCCAATCTGATATCGTAGCCATACGAACTTTCTCTAAATATATCCATTGTTACAAGAACACCATCCGTGTACTTTATAACTGCCGCCAGGGAGTCCGGCTGTCCGCAAGTTTGAAGACGCTTGTCGTGAATATGACCTGTTACATAGATGGATTCCGGTCTCCTGGCCTCGGTTAACCAAACCAACATATCAATGTCATGAATTCCAAGATCAGAGAGAATGTTACACCCAGAACTATCTGGAAAAATGATGAAGCAAATAATGATAATAATACATGTAAAGTACAAACTTTTCGTTCTCAAAATGAAAACACCTATAGCCTGGTAGAAGAAACGCTGCAACGAAACTGCTCTCAGATAAACGTCAACATTCCCAAGACAGCTCTGGCCTCGAGGTTATAAACCTCTTTTTTTCATGCTCAGCTGAGATTGAGCTCAAAATTTAAAATTGAACAGAAGGGATTTAACAAGGCTTGTTTTTAGCGTCCATATAAGTTAAATGATCTGAAATGCAAAAGATATAAACAAATAACAGCATAATGCATCTTTAGTGTTAGTATGAATGTTCATGCTCAGCTGAGTTGAGCATGAAAAAAAGTTTTATAAGCTCGGGACTGGCAGAACGTTTAAAGTAGCGTACTCAGAAAGTTACAGATATATGTGAAAGTGAGCGAAAGCATATAAGGTCAAAGCCAGCTCATGTGTCACCAACAATACTTACATCTTCAGAATTTGTTACAGACAATTGAGAGCAAAGACTGGATTATAAGCGGCGCTCCCGACAATTAACCCTTTGGGCGCCACAAACGAAAATGTTGAATTGGCAAAACGCATAGATAATTTGGATCTTGAGATACTGCTTGACCGCTAGTCTTTGAACTCTCATTATGATATAGCTCGCAGGATACATTTTTGGAATTTTGCAGACGTAAATTTTGTAGTCTATATTTTATCGCTTTAAGGATTAAGATCAGGATGTTCATTATCGAAAACGATAGACGAACAACAGATCAGAGACAAAAATGAGGAACCACTCAAAACGGATGCCTAACGTATACGTGAACAACAAAGGCTCAGACCAACCTGCGCATCCGCACAGTCTGATCAAAGCAATTGCTGTTCGCATATAATATGTTAGAACCCTTAGTAATCTACAGGCACAAAAGAAAAGTTCTAGCTAGACTTCATGGATTCTCAGACAGGTTTATGTCTTTGCTGTTCGTAGATATGTTAAGCCTCTTTTACGTGACGTGACTTCAATAACATGTACCCTATTTATTCGACGGTAAAACAATATTTTTCCATCTCTAGAATGTTCCCAAATATCTTAACCAGTCTTATGAAAGTCTGCTATGAAATGGGGGTTCCCCTTTTAAAACAATTCCAAAACTCTAGATCCGTCTTATAAGACGGATCTAGAGTTTTGGGATTGTTTTGTACGACGGATCTAGATTTTTGGGATTGTTCTGAAAGGGGAACACCTGTCTTATAATCGGAGAAGTACTGTTAGCTCTCACCGGCTGTCATGAGAAATTCATAAGAAGGTTTGGGAGAATCTCTAGTGGTGGTCTTAAGCGCCTGTAATGTACCAAGTGAGCCAGTTGATAGCAAGTCTTTGATGTCCATAAACGTTTGGTCAAACCGTTTGAAACATTTATTTGAAATTCGAAATCATCTGTTGTACCGTGTTACTTGATACACAGCAGGCCATCATCACAAAACTTTATCTGCGGGTCCCAACCATCTCAAGCACCAATCCTAATTCTTTCAACGCCCGTAAATTTGGGGCCTAAAGATTGTACTGCGTGCAATCCGATGGTACTCTATCTTGTTTATCTCAATAGTCATAAATTGTTTATAGTCCATCACTCTCGTCGACTATTTCAAATATACTCGCACATCAAAAAAGATGAGTTACCGACAATTTGCATGACTAATTAGGACTTCTAATGTTTGAACATAAGTTCACATTTTATATATTCAAAAACAGGGCACAGAGTAAGGAAAACGAAAAAGAGGTAGGCAGAAGAAGAGGGGGAAGACAATAAAAAGGACTGAACAGAGATGGGCTTCACCGGCGCAGTTAGGGCTGCTGAATACAGGAATAGGTGGAAGAGGATTTTTCAGTGTCATATGTGGTGCCTGAACGACCTTGCCCATGACTTGGTATCTTTCAAGCATGGGCTATCCAATATTAAGTTCTGAATCTGCAGTCGGCGCCAGCCACAAGTAGCTTCTTAAGGATTCTCTAGAGCTGTGCCGGTGGGGCGCTTATAAATGCCCCTAAGCGGCCACCGTAGCCGGATTGGTCTGAGATGAAGGGGCGAAAACGTGGCTGGGCCAAACCCTTTCCAACTTTACTTTGTCTTTTAACTATCCCGGTTCTTCTTACTTTTCTATCATTCAATTCCAACTTTAGACCTAGCACCACCACATGTCGCATAATAGCCAAGAGTGACTGTGCCAACGTACCATGTAGATGTAGATGATGATGTAGGTGATGGACCAGAACAGAAATAAATTATATCCGTTTAAACACCTTCCTACTAATTTCTGCTACTTTTCATTTTAAAGTTTGAGTTTGGAAAAGTTTACTTGTCTGGTCAGGCATTATTATATTCTTATACATGTCCCAGCAGACACACAACCTGGAATCAATCTTGATTCAACGTCATGACGTTGAATCAAGGTTGATTCAAGGTTGTGTGCCCAGTGGGGTGTTTCTCAGTATTTCGGGTGTTTTACCTATTGAAGGCTGTGAAGAATGGTTTTCCTGTTCTCTCCGCGGTCTCATAACATCTGTTTAGATCTTCTACTGATTCCGCGGCCGGCTTCTCGCAAAACACGCCTTTACCTTCATCAGAAAAAGTAGACACCGTTAAAATTCAGTTGCTATGGCAGCCAAGTAATTTATGTAGTTGGCTGGAAAAGCACATGTTTTGTAGAAGAATTGTTAAAATATGTCTGTTATGAGCTAATTTTCAATGTTCCCATTTACAGTCAAATTCCCATAGTAACCAAAGTTCTAGGCCGAGTTTCATAAAAGTAGTCTCTTTGTTGTAATCTCCGTAGGTTCAGCTTTTCCCGCCTTATGGCTACTGAGGAGTCTTCTTATATGTATTTGTTCCCGTTTCCGAATTTCACTTTCTATTGCAACCGAGCCAATTAAGCAGTTATCACGAAAATCATCTGATGTCTGAGAGAAGACTACTTAAAGATTTACACCCGCAATATTTCTATTAACTTTTAAATTTCTCAGAAAAAAGTATATCCTAGGCATGATAATGATTGCTATTAAAAGTACACCTATCTGCCAAATCTATGAATTGTGATGGCCACTGAAAATAGGAGAATTTAACAAAATACAAAAAAGAGCGCCAATAGCGGACCGCCATTCCCGCCAAAAATAAAGACTGAATACGCCCAGCAATTATAGTTAATCAGGTTAAAGTTATATCATGAATACTTTTAAGCCCTTTATTTAATCGACTTCGGACAGTTATCGGCTGAAAAGAACTCACGTGCACAGATTAGACTTTAATGCTATTGTAAAGTTATTTACTAAACCAATCATAAAATTCAAAACATGCTTGCAGAAACGCCTTTGGGAGTCAATCAATTTATGACGACAAAATATTCGTGATGATTAAGAAGGGTACGGATTAATATATCGTCTCTGCCTCCGTAACAAAGATGTTTTCGCTGAAGAGTTTTTGACCAACTCTTAATTCTGTTGTATACAACTAACCACTTTCATAATTTTGTAATTAGTTCGTAATGAAATACGAGGGAGTATACCTTTAAGATTTTTTTTTCAATTTTCTCACTTAAAGTCAGTTGCAACTCTAAGCAACCAAAGTTCTGCAGCAGTGGCATAGACAATTCTTATTGTTTACCCATCCTCTAAATGCTGTGTATGCAGTTTGATTACAAAGATCCCTATAGTTTTAGCTGGAATGTTGTTTGAAAACTTTAACGGCCGCCGGATGAAGGAATAAATTCCTTGCCTAAGGAAAGCAGTTATCAAATAATTTGTTTTAAATTAAAGTTGGTTTTTTGAACTTTGAAATGCGAAACATATTGCTGATGTGAGAGCAAGTCTCTGGCTTGATACAAAGGCCTGATGAAATCGAGCTTACCTTGCTTGTTTCCGTCTGAGAACGTACCGTCGTAAACATACGTAAGTGTATATAGCTGGGAAAATACTCATCTGGTATACAGTGTTCAAACATTTGTTATTTCAACGTTGTATGACTACTGGATGCATACTTACCACTTTGTAGGCTTTCGCAGATGTAATCCGCGTGTGTATTAATAGGCGAAAGTATTATCACAGCGTCAAGGCTGTAAAATAAAAAGAAGAAGCTGAATTTGGCGACCGAATTTTTATTATCTAAATCTGCATGATATAGAAAATCCTGCTATAACTGAAAATAACATTCGTACAAACCATTTAATCTAAAGAGAAATTCGAATTACTCGAAATTCAAAATGCATATAACGTGGCATGCCCATTTCAGACTGATTATCTACATAAGTATTTATTACATGAATGATTAGCCTGATTTTATAGAGGCCAAGCATGGCAGTAAAGAAATGATTGTATAGGCGCTAAGTATACTGTAGTATAGATATGATTGCATAGACACTACGCACGACAGTATAGACAAGGTTTTAGTATAGACATGGTTGTATAGACGCTTAGCATGACAGTATGTGATTGTATAGACGCTAACCATGACTGTATATAGACATGACCGTATAGCCAAAAATGACTCTAGTGTATAGATGTATAGATGCTAAGTATGAATTGCAATATGTAAAATTACTGTAACACCAACTTATACCTTCTTACCTCAAAACGCCAACTTTAGCACGAAATATTTCGCAATGAGCAAGGTCTACAATGGTAAGGGTGGTATAAACTATTTATACCATGGTTTGTCCACCTGTACGGGAGATAATCCAAAAGCTAAAGCTCGTGGAGAATCTCCTCGTACAGGTGGACAAACCATGGTATAACTATTACACAGCTGCACGTATAGTAAAACTAAAAATATCCGCACTTACTCGGAATCCTGCAAGAGTTCTTTATGTCCTGGTGGGTAGAATTTTATACTATCATCCAACTTGAACTGTTTCTTGACTGTCTCTATTCGCGCTGCATCAGGCTCGACAATCCACTTCAACTCATAGCGCCTGCTGGCTAGTATATTAGGCAGATGGACATCTGAGAGATAAAACTATCAGTACTAGCATTATAATGGCACTGTCATTACGGACAAAATGGTTGTATATGGACATTTTTATGCAACAGCAGAAATTTACTGAATTGCGTCCAAACAAAAAAAATACAAATTTGAATATTTGTCGTTTCCTCTTGTATTCAGACACGGCCGTGAACCATACGATGACTCAGTTTTCGTCCAGACATAGGATGGATGGATGACTTGCGATTTTAAGGCCATTTCAAACCTAAAATGTTCACGATTGTTAAGTTCCTTTTTCCTTTTTCCTTATTCCTTTTTCCTTTTTCCTTATTCCTTTTTCCTTATTCCTTATTCCTTTTTCCTTATTCGATTTTCAGGCTCATAGAACTTTGCGAAACTGTGCCAAAGAAGATTCGCATATAGCACATTCATGATCATTTTTACTTCTAAGAATGATGGTATAGATTTCCAAAGCTCAACGGTTCAAACTGCGAATAAGGAAAAAGGAAATGAACGAAAAATTCCTTTTTCCTTATTCGATTTTCAGACTCATAGAACTTTGCGGACCTGTGCAATAGAAGATTCGCATATAGCACATTCATGATCATTTTTACTTCTAAGAATAATTATATAGACTTCCAGAGGTCAACGCTACAAACTGCGAATAAGGAAAAAGGAAATGAACGAACAATTCCTTTTTCCTTATTCGATTTTCAGGCTCATAGAACTTTGCGCATCTGTGCAATAGAAGCTTCGCATATAGCACATTCATGATCATTTTTACTTCTAAGAATAATGGTATAGATTTCCAAAGCTCAACGCTACAAACTGCGAATAAGGAAAAAGGAAATGAACGAACAATTCCTTTTTCCTTATTCGATTTTCAGTCTCATAGAACTTTGCGGATCTGTGCAATAGAAGATTTGCATATAGCACATTCATGGTCATTTTTACTTCTAAGAATAATGGCATAGATTTCCAAAGCTCAACGGTTCAAACTGCGAATAAGGAAAAAGGAAATGAACGAAAAATTCCTTTTTCCTTATTTGATTTTCAGACTCATAGAACTTTGCGGATCTGTGCAATAGAAGCTTCGTATATAGCACATTCATGATCATTTTTACTTCTAAGAATAATTGCATAGACTTCCAAAGCTCAACGCTACAAACTGCGAATAAGGAAAAAGGAAATGAACGAACAATGCCTTTTCCTTATTCGATTTTCAGGCTCATAGAACTTTGCGGACCTGTGCAATAGAAGATTTGCATATAGCACAGTCATGATCATTTTTACTTCTAAGAATAATGGTATAGATTTCCAAAGCTCAACCCTACAAACTGCGAATAAGGAAAAGGGTAACGAACGAAAAATTCCTTTTTCCTTATTCGATTTTCAGTCTTATAGAACTTTGCGGATCTGTGCAATAGAAGATTCGCATATAGCACATTCATGATCATTTTTACTTCTAAGAATAATGGCATAGATTTCCAAAGCTCAACGGTGCAAACTGCGAATAAGGAAAAAGGAAATGAACGAACAATTCCTTTTTCCTTATTCGATTTTCAAACTCATAGAACTTTGCAGATCTTTGCAATAGAAGATTCGCATATAGCACATACATGATCATTTTTACTTCTATGAATAATTGTACAGACTTCCAAAGCTCAACGGCACAAACTGCAAATAAGGAAAAAGGAAATGAACTAACAATTCCTTTTTCCTTATTCGATTTTGACACTCATAGACCTTTGCGGATCTGTGCAATAGAAGATTTGCATATAGCACATTCATGGTCATTTTTACTTCTAAGAATAATGGTATAGATTTCCAAAGCTCAGCGGTACAAACTGCGAATAAGGGAAAAGGAAATGATCGAAAAATTCCTTTTTCCTCATTCGATTTTCAAACTCATAGAACTTTGCTGCAGATCTTTGCAATAGAAGATTCGCATATAGCACATTCATGATCATTTTTACTTCTTAGAATAATGGCATAGATTTCACAGCTCAACGGTACAAACTGCGAATAAGGAAAAAGGAAATGAACGAAAAATTCCTTTTTCCTTATTTGATTTTCAGACTCATAGAACTTTGCGGATCTGTGCAATAGAAGCTTCGCATATAGCACATTCATGATCATTTTTACTTCTAAGAATAATGGTATAGATTTCCAAAGCTCAACGGTTCAAACTGCGAATAAGGAAAAAGGAAATGAACAAAAAATTTCTTTTTCCTTATTCGAGTTTCAGACTCAGAGAACTTTGCAGACCTGTGCAATAGAAGATTCGCATATAGCACATTCATGAGCATTTTTACTTCTACGAATAAATGTATAGATTTCCAAAGCTCAAATGTACAAACTGCGAATAAGGAAAAAGGAAATGAACGAAAAATTCCTTTTTCCTTATTCGATTTTCAGACTCATAGAACTTTGCGGATCTGTGCAATAGAAGATTCGCATATAGCACATTCATGATCATTTTTACTTCTTAGAATAATGGCATAGATTTCCAAAGCTCAACGCTACAAACTGCGAATAAGGAAAACGGAAATGAACGAACAGTTCCTTTTTCCTTATTCGATTTTCAAACTCATAGAACTTTGCAGATCTTTGCAATAGAAGATTCGCATATAGCACATTCATGATCATTTTCACTTCTAAGAATAATTGTACAGACTTCCAAAGCTCAACGGTGCAAACTGCGAATAAGGAAAGAGGAAATGAACGAACAATTCCTTTTTCCTTATTCGATTTTCAGACTCATAGAACTTTGCGCATCTGTGCAATAGAAGATTTGCATATAGCACATTCATGTCATTTTTACTTCTAAGAATAATGGTATAGATTTCCAAAGCTCAACAGTTCAAACTGCGAATAAGGAAAAAGGAAATGAACGAAAAATTCCTTTTTCCTTATTCGATTTTCAGACTCATAGAACTTTGCAGACCTGTGCAATAGAAGATTCGCATATAGCACATTCATGATCATTTTTACTTCTAAGAATAATTGTATAGACTTCCAAAGCTCAACGGTACAAACTGCGAATAAGGAAAAAGGAAATGAACGAACAATTCCTTTTTCCTTATTCGATTTTTAGTCTCATAGAACTTTGCGGATCTGTGCAATAGAAGATTCGCATATACCACATTCATGATCATTTTTACTTCTATGAATAATTGTACAGACTTCCAAAGCTCAACGGTACAAACTGCGAATAAGGAAAAAGGAAATGAACGAACATTTCCTTTTTCCTTATTCGATTTTGACACTCATAGACTTTTGCGGATCTGTGCAATAGAAGATTTGCATATAGCACATTCATGGTCATTTTTACTTCTAAGAATAATGGTATAGATTTCACAAAGCTCAGCGGTACAAACTGCGAATAAGGGAAAAGGAAATGATCGAAAAATTCCTTTTTCCTCATTCGATTTTCAAACTCATAGAACTTTGATGCAGATCTTTGCAATAGAAGATTCGCATATAGCACATTCATGATCATTTTTACTTCTTAGAATAATGGCATAGATTTCCAAAGCTCAACGGTACAAACTGCGAATAAGGAAAAAGGAAATGAACGAACAATTCCTTTTTCCTTATTCGATTTTGAGACTCATAGAACTTTGCGCATCTGTGCAATAGAAGCTTCGCATATAGCACATTCATGTCATTTTTACTTCTAAGAATAATGGTATAGGTTTCCAAAGCTCAACAGTTCAAACTGCGAATAAGGAAAAGGGTAACGAACGAACAATTCCTTTTTCCTTATTCGATTTTCAGGCTCATAGAACTTTGCAGACCTGTGCAATAGAAGATTCGCATATAGCACATTCATGATCATTTTTACTTCTAAGAATAATGGTATAGGTTTCGAAGGCTCAACGCTACAAACTGCGAATAAGGAAAAAGGAAATGAACGAAAAATTCCTTTTTCCTTATTCGCAGTTTGTAGCGTTGAGCTTTGGAAATCTATACCATTATTCTTAGAAGTAAAAATGATCATGAATGTGCTATATGCGAAACTTCTATTGCACAGATCCGCAAAGTTCTATGAGCCTGAAAATCGAATAAGGAAAAAGGAATTTTTCGTTCATTTCCTTTTTCCTTATTCGCAGTTTGTACCGTTGAGCTTTGGAAGTCTATACAATTATTCTTAGAAGTAAAAATGATCATGAATGTGCTATATGCGAATCTATTTTGGCACAGTTTCGCAAAGTTCTATGAGCCTGAAAATCGAATAAGGAAAAAGGAAAAAGGAATAAGGAAAAAGGAATAAGGAATAAGGAAAAAGGAAATAGGAATAAGGAAAAAGGAATAAGGAAAAAGGAAAAAGGAATAAGGAAAAAGGAAAAAGGAACTAACTTAACAATCGTTGTTCACGGAATAAGGAAAAAGGAATAAGGAAAAAGGAAATAGGAATAAGGAAAAAGGAAAAAGGAAAAAGGAAAAAGGAACTAACTTAACAATCGTAAAATGTTCCCCATTCACTTTACATTAGAGTAACCGTGCAATATTTTCTGCATATTGCACGGAGTCAAGTGCATATTGCACGGAGTTAAGGAGTTACGTTCCCAAGAACTACTTTTGTTTTGAAAGCCATTTTGTCGTCGACTGCAATTCAAAAAGGAGTAGAATAATGACACTAGCGTCGGTTTGGGTGTATTAATTATATAAAAGACAATTAGATATAATTTACCTTTGATCCGTCACTCATTTATTTACTATTCTGCGATAATAAGGGAGATTTTCGTCAGAGCTGCTGAGATTAAGACTCGAAAAATGGCGCTCAGTTCTTGTAAACATCAGCGTTTGTTTACTGACGTCACGTCCAATAACGTATTTTGATTTCGTACACACAGAGCTCTGATGAAACTTGCAGATTTGTATCAAAGGTATATAATAAAAGATTGTCCTTCGCCATATGAACTCGTGCCTAATATTTCACAATATAGATTCAATAACCTATAAATATCAACCGGCGATTTTATACAGAATGACCAGGGTTCGAGGTTATTAAACTTGAGAAATAAAGCACAGTGATTGTGCTCGGAAGCAGCCATTCAGTGTGCTTTATTTTGAGTTTGAGAATGTAACCTCTGGGCCAGATCTGTTAGATATCCCAATATTCATAGGTGATATATGCGAAGAGTCCAGACTAATCTGAGCCGTCCCTGTTCGTGCATGCCGCAAGTTACCGTAAAAATCTAAATATTTGGACACGCAAATATCTAACTTTAATGTCCTAAAATGGTAGTTTATTTTGATGGTGCAGTTGTCCTAAATGTTGCTGATGGAATGCAAACAGTGTAGACCCTGATCATTTGCTGACTATTTATTTAGACTTATCTGCCCAATACATAGAATTTCACTGTACTTTCACGGTATCTACTTACTTGCTATTCTTCCACAACCAAACATTCCAATACTGTGTTTTTCTTTTGCAAGTTGTCTCCGACATGTGTGGAAGAGTATCTACGAAAAATGCCCAGCATCTATTTCAGTTGAGTAATATGGGTTTAACGGCACAAAGATATTCATTTCAAGAATATAATTGCAACATAATTCATTTTATAATATTTACATTTTCAGTGCAAAGCCCATTTAAGTGATGCAGAAGTCAATGTTGTTTACAAGTCAATAATTACATTGTGTCACGTGTTTTTGAGTGACAGCTGTACCCACTAACTAGCACGTGGAATCTACAACATGCCATGTACTTGAATGCCTAGCAAACATTGAGTGACAGCTCGCTACGCCTGCTTGCACGTGAAGTCTACAAGAGGAGGCGGTTTTTACTACTAGGCAGTGATAATGCGGCTGTTCCAAACTTTAATAAAATTCGGCCGGAAAACGATTCTTAAATGTGAATCTCTTATTTTTGTTTATCTTTTTCTTGACGAAAAGCTTCGTTTGAGAATATAAATATAAGGAATGGACGTTATTCTTTTAACGTTTACTGACTTAGAAACTACATCGGGTCACGAGCAAAGTTTACGTAAACCCCTTCGGGGTTACTTTGCTCGTGACACAATTTTTGTTTATCTTTTTCTTGACGAAAAGCTTCGTTTGAGAATATAAATATAACGAATGGACGTTATTCTTTTAACGTTTACTGACGTAGAAACTACATCGGGTCACGAGCAAAGTTTACATAAACCCCTTCGGGGTTACTTTGCTCGTGACCCGATTTAGTTTATACTTCAGTAAACGTTAAAAAATAACTTTCATTCCTTAAATATCCACTGAATGATGTTACATTACGTTAATTATATTGGGTGAGAGATTGCGCATGCATAAGGCATAAGAAATCAACAGAATTTGTAGTTGGAATCATGTGCAATGACACAAACTAAGGCTCATATATACGAGCGTCTGAAGCTGACAGACAAATAATGGACGGACGGACGGACATAAAATACATTGTATGCCACCTCATACAATTTAAACATTGGAATACTAAGTACAAGTTGCAAATAGTTCTCGTGTAAGTAACATACTAGCACTGTTTCCCAATTCTCCCACCCCGTTCCTCCCAAATATTCATACATCCTGATATTTAATATACTTACTACCCATTTTTGTCCGCCATCGATCAAGACATCTTCAATCTGTTTGAGGAAGCCACAACAAAATGATACATTATAATACAATGGTAAAATCTAGTGATGTATTGCGTAACAAATCACTGGACGGACTAGCATGATATTGGTCTGTATAGTGTTAAACTTACTTTGTGCACAGGTCTATTATCACTTTTTCTTCCGACAATGTTTGACAATTTAAGCAATAAGTTTTGACCTATTACACCTGTCATTTTTACGTGAAACAGTGTAGTTTCGAGGCCCATGGAAAGTTCATTCCACAATCCGATAAGAAGTTATTCATTCTTCCTTATCAGTAAACGTTGTTTTCAGAGATCAGCAATGCTAAGTCGTTCAATAAGCTTGAGGCCTTTTCAGCCTTGTTTTCAGAGATCAGAATTGCTAATTCATTCAATGTTCTTGAGGCCTTTTCAGCCTTGTTTTCAGAGATCAGCATTGCTAATTCATTCAATGAGCTTGAGGCCTTTTCAGTCTTGCTTTCAGAGATCAGCCACGCTTAGTCATTCAATGAGCTAGAGGCCTTTTCAGCCCTGTTTTCAGAGATCAGCATTGCTAATTCATTCAATGAGCGAGAGGCCTTTTCAGTCTGTTTTTAAATGTGTAATCTAGAAACTGTGTTTGTGAAAAACTATGCCCCCAACCATATGCTTGCCACAAAAGGTGTCAAACTTTACAATGTCTAAGCCTGAAATGGACTATAGCTCTGTTAATTTTCAGTTGGAAAAAATGCCAAATTCAAACAAGGGACATAACTCGATCTTTTTTGACGGAATTTGCCCAAAAGTGAATCAGTTCTTCTACATCTTACACCAAAGCTGTATACAAAATATCATCATCCTAGCTCAAGCACTTCTCGAGATATCGTGGTATCAAAGTTTAATTTTAATTTTGATAAAGGGGAGGTAACTCCAAAAGTACAAACTCAACAGAGGAATAAAAAAACTAGTCTGCTCATTTTTCATTGACTATTCATATATAAAAATCCAAAACCAAAGACCTAATGGCTCTTGCTCCCAGTAGCTGCACAAGTAATGACTAACAGGGGGGGGGGGGGGGGGGGGGAACAACTCAGAAATTAAAAAAAAACTGACTGTTACCAAAACACTTAGCACATCATGAACTACTAGTATACCTAGGCTTCCTAGGTCAAGTTGTCCAGAAGTTGGAAAAATGCCAAATTCAAGAAACAAGGGACATAACTCGATCATTTCTTGACGTAATTTGCCCAAAGGTTAATCAGTTCTTGAATATCTCATCCCAAAGTTGTAAACTAAATTTCATCATCCTAGGTCAAATAGGCTTTGAGATATCGTTGTAAAAATTTCATTTTAATTTTGATAAAGGGGAGGTAGTTCCAAAAGTACAAGTTCGATGAAGGACAAAAAAATATGGGTCCGCTCATTTTTCATGCATTATCCATATATGAAATTTCAAAACTCTAGGCACAGTGGTTCTTGCTCCCAGTAGCTGCACAAGTAATGACTAACAGGGGAATAACTTCGTAATTAATAAAGATAGACTTACCTGACCTTTACCAAAACATTTACCACAAAAAGAACTACTTATATACAAAAAATCAGCTTCTTGGGTTAAGCGGTTCAGAAGTTGAAAAAATGCCAAATTTAAACAAGGGACACAACTCGATCAATTTCTGACGGCATTTGCCCAAAATTTAATCCGTTCTTGTGTATCTCGTCCCAAAGCTGTATACTAAATTTCATCATCCTAGGTCAAATACTTCCTGAGATATCGTGGTAACAAGATTTCATTTTAATTTCGATAAAGGGGAGATAACTCCAAAAGTGCAACTCCGACGGATGAAAAAAATACGGGTCCGGTCAATTTTCATGATCTATCCATATATGAAATTTCAAAACCCTAGGCCTAGTGGTTCTATAGGGAATATAGTTGTATCAGCTTGCACTGACGAACTGACGAACGGCCAAGGTGAAAGCAATATGCCCCTTCAGTTCTTCGAAGTTGGGGGCATAAAAAGGGTCATGAGTGCCTGCAAAATTTCAAGATTCGGTATATACTTTCAAGAGTATTCCCGAAATCCGATAGATGCGTGGATGATAAAACATGTTCCTGCTTCGCTTCGCTTCGCTTCTAGCATATGGCATCTACAAATGCTTCGCGTAGTATGTTTTTATCTAAATGCTACGAACCGCGTAGCGCAGTCGGTAGTGCATCTGACTCTGAAGCCAGAGATCCCGGGTTCGATACCTGGTCCGGCCACATACTTTCGTTTCTCCTTCCGCTGATTCAAAAAGGGCAGTTGTCAGTTACTGGCGAAAGTATGTGCACTTAGTACTAGTTAACCGCCTAGGCGGTCTAAGTCTGCCCAGGAATAGTGTGGTTAGGTTAACCGACCGTCCCGACATGACCATAGCTGTTTACCGTGGATGCAAAACAATAACGCAACGAATGCTTCACTTCGCTTCTAGCATATGGCACTTACAAAGGCTTTGCGTAGGGTGTTTTCATGTAAATGCTTGTTTGCAGGTTAAGTACAAAACACGTAGTTTCAGATGTTTATTCTGCACAGTAAATGTCTTTATATATAATTTGGTTCGTGTCATCACTTTCTAGGCGCAAAGGCAGAAAGTCTAGAAGAAGTTATAGACAAACTCAGCAATGGTGTTGAAAGTCAAAGCCAAGTAGATGATATTTATACAGAGTTAGAAACTATTATAAAGTCCGAAATGGCGGCAAAACTTGATCTTAAAGTAGTGTCTATCAAGTGGGGAGTAGACAATAAGCGTAGGCGGGTGAAAAAGCCGTGGTGGTCTGACAATCTTTCTGAACTGTGGAACGCTACTTGCGATGCAGAACGAGAAATGTTATCATGCAATCTCAAAGATAAGTCGCATTTTAAGAAGATGTTTCTTGATAAAAGAAAAGAGTTTGACAAAGAGGTACAGAAATCTAAGCGCAGCTACCATAGGAAGCAGCAAAATGATATCGAAAATCTCAATGCTCAAAACCCTCGTGAATTTTGGAGAGAAATAGGAAAAATAGGGATTGGAAGGGAAAGAAAGAAGCATTTACCATTCGAAGCTGTTACATCAGAAAAAGAGGTTCATAATGAGCCACAAGAGGTACTAAATGTATGGAGGGATGCCTTCTCTAATCTGTTAAACCCATCAAGAGACAAATCTTTAAATGAAAGCACTGAAAACAATTGCATAAATAAGAATCTAAGAAATGTTGAAACCGAGGGAACTAATGAACCAGTACCGGACTGTATGAATGATACAATTACCATTGAAGAAGTCAGAAAAGGGTTATTAAAGCTTAAATGTATTAAAGCTGTCGGCTTCGATAGCATACCGGCTGAAGTTATAAAATGCCAAAGACTTCAAGATGTGCTTTGCAATTTATTTAATAGCAGTTTTCTGAACGGCATTGTGCCGTCCGCATGGAAGAAAGGAGTTATCCATCCTATACCGAAATCTTCAACAATGGATAAGAAAGATCCACTCTCCTACAGAGGCATAACTGTCACGTCTTCTTTATACAAGTTATACTGCTTAATACTGAACAACAGACTTACACAGTGGGAGGAAGACTTTGGTATTTTAAATGATGCTCAGAATGGTTTCCGGAAAGGCCGGAATACAGTTGACCATATATCATCATTAACCTCAATTATAGAAACCCGGAAATTGCGGAAGCTTTCAACGTATGCTGGATTTATCGATTTTAAGAAAGCTTACGACTCAATCGACAGAAATATTTTGTTTACAAAACTCTCCGATTTAGGAATATCTGGGAATATGTTTCGAGCAATTTTGTCGCTGTATAAGGATGTACAATGTTGTGTAAATGTTAATGGTTTTCATACAGATTGGTTCGAGGTTATCTGTGGTTTGAAACAAGGCTGTTCTCTCTCAACTCTATTTTTCAATTTGTTTATAAATGACCTAGTAACATCAGTAAATATGCTGGATATTGGTGTAAATATCGGTGCTGAAAAGATTGCTATTATGTTGTATGCGGACGATCTGGTTCTTTTAGCAGAGAACGAGCGTGACCTGCAATTGATATTAAATAAAGTTCACGAATGGTGTGCTATAAATAGGCTAGACATAAATCAGGATAAATCTAATGTTATCCACTTTAGACCCCGTTCTGTAGAACGGTCTGAATATGAATTTCGCTGTGGCGATAAAGTACTTAAGACTGTATGTCAGTATACTTATCTTGGTCTTCTATTAACAGAACACTTAGACTACGAAATAACTGCTAGGCATGTTGCAAAGGCTGCAAACAGAGCATTAGGACTGATCATTGCCAAGGATAAGGCCTTTGGAGGACTTCCCTTTAAATCATTTACAAAACTGTTTGACACAATGGTTTGGAGTGTCATAAGTTACGGGGCTGGAATATGGGGAACGAAGCAATACTCGTGTATAAATGCAATTCAAACAAGAGCGGAAAGGTATTTTCTAGGCGTTGGACGTTACACGCCAAATTCAGCAGTGCACGGAGACACAGATTGGACTCCTACTATCGTTAAACAGTGGTCTACAGTAGGGAATATGTGGTGTCGCTTAAAAGGGATGGAACATAGCAGGCTAAATTATAAGGTATTTCAATGGTCTGAAAACTTAGCAAGTGGTCAATGTAAGAACTGGACTTTTAAGGTGATAACCAAATTAGAAGAGGTAAACATAGCTGGTCAAGTTGAAAACCCTAGTAGAAATATTATCAAGAAATCAATCAAAACGTCATTACTTGCTCAATATAAAACCGACTGGTTAGAAGATGTTAACCGGGAACCGGCAATTAGAGGACGTGGACGTAATAAGTTGAGAACATATAGGCTTTTTAAATCAGAATTTAAGACTGAAGGTTATCTATATTGTCCAATGCCCAAGAACTATAGAAGCGCATTTGCGAAGTTTCGCTGCGGAGTTGCGCCGTTGAAACTAGAAACAGGGCGTTACGAAGGCCTACCTGAATGTGAAAGATCGTGTTTTAATTGTGAACTCGCTATAGAAAACGAAGAACATGTTTTGTTAGAGTGTCCAATTTATGATGATTTACGACAGATACTTAAGGACAAATTTAGTCAATTACCCGTCGACTTCAATAAGCTTAATAATGAAGAGAAATTGAAAGTCATATTTAGCTGCGATACGTTTGACCTGATAAGAGTTGTTGCCAAAATCTGCCATGACATTTTGAAGAGAAGACAACTTAAGTTGTATAAAACTTAATTTGTAAATTTTGTACGTATGTGCAGTGTCAGTGTATGTTTTTATGATGATAATGTCATCTAGTTTATGTACATTCAAGGGACATCATCATTCACGCGTTATGTCCCCTTCTGTATGGTCCAAGCTAATCCAAACACCCGATTGGCTTGTACTGTACAGGAGGTGGATCTGTAGATGGCTGCTATGGAGCGTATCGCTGCCAACGCCAGCCGTTTTGTCCACGTTTGAATGGTCGGGGTGATCGTTGTGTAGATTTTATCTCAGTTTTATGATATGTACCCTGGGTATGAAGAACAACTGTTTTAAAAAAAAATTATCTAGGCAATGTTTAATGTGTCAAAAAAATTGCATATTAGTCTCTCATAACTTCTTGTAGGAGTGGCTCTTAACATTTTAATGAAAAACGCATGTTTATAATTCTGTAAATATGTATTTTTATTTTTATGTAGAGAGGTGAGACTTAAATAAAGATTCGTTTCGTTTCATAATTATGATTTTTTCCGGAGATTTGCATGATGTCCTGGAAAACAGAACTGATGTTCCCAGAATGATGCAGGTTGATTTGAGTTGCGACACGCAAAAAAACAGGGTTATGCGGACAGCAAAGACTGAGACCACCATGTGCATCTGTGGAGTCTGAGTAGATCTTTGCTGTTCGCAAATACTATGCATGGACTCTTTTTGCTTAGTAACGCGGCTCATCTGACAAAATAATAACAAGATACCATGAACAGTTAAAACTTTATAAAATTTTAACATGAAACCTACAGATTGTAACTTTTACTTAGGTTTTATGCTCAGCAACTTTCTGTTGTGTGGTAAAACAAAATAACCAGGATGGTCCTGTATCGCTCCCTTGAAAACCCAGTGCAAAAAAGAATACTTGTTATGACTGATGTTGACAACAAAATTAGCGTTTGGATGCAGTACGCGTATCTTTTGTCTGACTAATCAAACAGTACTGGAGATACATGTATAAGGCAAAACCACTGAACCACATAATGCTGTTTCCGGCATGCAGAATGGTCTTTCACACTGTAACTCTATCACGGGTTGAAGGGATCATTACTCCATAGTGAATAGTTTAGTGTTTCTCAAACTCGAATGTATCCGAGATCTAATGGTGACAATAAACGCTAATTATTTTCGAAAAGATGTAAAGAAACATAATTTCTAGCACGCTGACAACTTTTTCGCATTTTTAGAAAATATAAAGTTCCAGGGACCATAACTCTATACTGAACAGTCTGATTTTGCTCCAATTCAAACTTATCCGCTGTCTAATGATTATCACTACTCTGTTTAAGTTTCAAGAAGGGTCGTCTAAAATGTAGCTATACCGTGCAGACAAGCGTTCCGCAATATAAGCAGGGGCGCATAACTATGCAGGAAACAATTTGATAGTTTAGAAATTCGTACTGTCCGCGGACTCGTTAATATTAATACTGCTATGGAGTTCAAAAACATGCCTTGAGAAAATGTACCTCTCAGTGTGCGGACAAGATTTTTTCTAATGTAAGTCAATGGAAATCTCAAGGGCTATAGCTCTGTAGTGAATAGTCTTATCTTGTTCATTTAAACCTGTGCTACTTCTAATGCATGTCAATATTATCACTAAGTTTCATGGAGATCCGTTGAAAATGCTGCACCTATCTAAAGGAAAAGCTTCTCAAAATATAAACGATTGCCTATAACGCTGTACTGTACGGTTTAGTTCTTATCCAAGGGCTCATTAATTGTTTTGGTATATAGCTTCAACAAGATTCCTTTAGAAATGTAGCTTCCAGTATGCAGACAAGCTTTTTACCGTTCAACGGTTTTGATAGAAATTTATTTGAGTAATAGTGCGGCTTATTTATACGTTTTGTTTTACCCCAGGGTAGAATCTTTAGAAACCATTACATGGTATTCTTAATTAACTGGCTAATTGGCCAAACTCCTTATTCATAAAGGAGGTGACAGTAAACGACATGTGTAATAAAATGTGGGTTGATTTGCATAAATCCAGTCATACAATTGGCAAGATAGGATTTTCTTTTAAATGATAAATGACAAATGGCTGCATTAAAAGTTTCAGTGTTTGGTTCCCCGTTGAGAGATTCAATATAAACAAAACCAGGGCAAACGTTGAAGGCTCATTTGATGTCGGATTAAAATTTCTTTTACACCAAGGCCTATCGGAACCAGAATTTTATGGTGACTTAGTATACAAATTCAAAAAGATTAAGGGTAGGACTGATTTTTCTGATCAATTCCGAAAAATAATAATACGTCACAAACCTATTGGCTATAATTTAAATGTTATGCGACAGTCTGCATGCTTAGTGATTAACCCAATCACGGTTGATAACTTTGCTGCACTCTTTAATTGCACACCGGGGGATCGGTCGTCAGACTCTATGATGGCCCCGACCTAAAGCTATATATTTTAGTTGGTTGGGACCGGAGCCTTTTTGTCTGTTGCTTGGTCCACCGGGGCTCAACTGGTGACCTTCTTTTGCTTCAGATTTCCAGTGGGGTCATTTGGCAGGACAGGGATCTCCACCTGTCAGACGGCCCGTTGTATCTGTTGAGTCCTCGTCTTTGCTTCTTCATGGTGTTGAAATTTGATTTATGTGTTTACCGTGATGATTCATTGACGAGTTAGAGGGTTATCATGCGAACCGAACTACCAACTAAATGTTTTATACCACTTCAGAAACTGAGGGTGAGGTTGGGCCTGTAAAATCGATTTAAGCCCCCCCAGTAATTCATTACTGACCGTTCCAAGGCGGTAGTTCTGTTGTGGTTCTCTGTTGCCTGTTTTTGGTGTCAGAGTTTCTGTGATGTTTTACCTTATGTATGTTCTTATTATTTTTGGTTCGTTTGGGTTGCTGAGTGGCCACCTTTTGGGAACAAGCTGCTCACTCGGTTGGCCATATGTTCTCTGTATCTTGATTATTTGTAATCTTAGTTGTTTCCAACTATGGTTTGAGGGCTGGATTTGGATTTTGATTGCTTCAGTTCCTGGTCTTTGCATACTTTTTACTTTCATGACTGTACATTGTATTTTTACCATTTTACTCAGCTTTATGATATCGAAAATAGAACATTTTAGGTGCCACCTAAAATGACCAAAATCAATTTTCAAAACCTTTTCATGAGAAACTCTAGGACATATTATTTGTGTTTAGCTGGCTCATCATAGTCATTCACAGTGATGAAACAGTAATGAGAAGCTTACAGCGATACCCCATGATAATTTTTTTTCCACAATTTTACAATGTTACAGCAATGAGGAATTTAAGTAAGGAAAATACGATCGAAAATACAGCGTGATACTAAAGTATCATTTTTTGCCAGATTTATATATAGTATTCCATACTTCTCCTCGCCGAAAGTTAAGCATAATGTAAAAAGTAAGCATAACTTTATTAAAGATACTAACAATATAAGATGCTTGAATGGTAAATGTTGAAGGATAGGCTATTAAAACATGGTCTTTTAATATCGCATAATCATCTGATCTATCTACTTTTTTTTCTAAGCTAATTTTTCCGATTTCAGATTGTTGAAACTTTGACCATAAATATTAATGATTATTGCTGTCGTTTTGTGGTCCATTGACATGTACACAGATAAGAATTATAGGTGCCGCGCCGGGTAATATACACAGGTGTCAAAGGTTGTTAAAGCCGAATTATAATCCGTGTGTTTATCCATACATGTAAATCCTGCCATATGGTTGCTTTGACTGATCAGATGTTTTGCTAGTTATGCATGTTTCAATAATAAAAGACAAGTCGCCCCATGTTATAGAAAACAGTGTTTGCTATTTATACATGTTTTGATGCGCTAGCTTATGTAAATAGTGAAGACTCTGATCAGACCACAGCACTTACATACTCATGGTTGCGTAGACTGATCAGAGTTTTTGCTATTTATACATGTTTTGATGCGGTAGCTTATGTAAGTAGTGAAGATTCTGATCAGACTACAACTCTTACATACGCATGGTTGCGTAGACTGATCTGAGTGTTTGCTATTATACATGTTTGTTGCGATAGTTTATGTAAGTAGTGAAGACTCTGATCAGACTACCGCGCTTACATACATATGGTTGCGTAGACTGATCAGAGTTTTTGCTATTTATACATGTTTTGATACAGTAGCTTATGTAAGTAAGTAGTGAAGACTCTGATCAGACTACAGCACTTATATACACATGTTTGCGTAGACTGATCATAGTTTTGCTATTTATACATGTTTTGTTGGGCTAGCTTATGTTAGTAGTAGAGACTCTGATCAGACTACAGCACTAACATACATGTACATATGATTGCGTAGGTTGACCAGATTTTTTTTTTGTAGATGTTTTCTTACGCTTGCGCTTGCTTGTGTAAGTAGTGAAGATTCTGATCAAACTACAACACCATATACACGTTGTTGCGCAGACTGATCAGAGTTTTAGCTATAATACACGTTTTGTTGTGCTAGCTTGTATAAGTTGTGAAGACTCTGATCAGACTAAAGCACTCATATAGACATGGCGGCGTAGGCTGATTAGAATCTGTGAAGTTTGACACATGCTTTGTTTGGTCACAGTATAAAGATGTAAATAGGTGAGTAGGCTGATCAGGGTCTTTGCTATTTTCATACTGGTCATAATTGCTTTGGACCGACATTGCCGATTATAGACCTTGTTTTGCTGCCTCTATTCTCAGTCCGTCAGATTTGCTTGACACCAGAAATTAGCTCAAGTATATTTGCTGGTTTGTTTCCATGCTAAAACTATTCAAGCTGATTAAAAATCTTTTATCAATTATCTAAGCTCATTTCTGGTGTTATATTACTGAATTTTCAACCAGCCAAGCAAGAGCACACCCCGCCTGTCGAAAGGTGTGAAAAACAAATTTTGGTCTCCTGTCTTGTCAAAACATTGTAATTCAAAACACCTGCTAACGACAATGAAGATCAGAAATCGATATGAATTATAAAAAAAACGTCTTCTGGTGATTTAAGTGTATAATTCAGTAATTTATCATTTTATTTTTTTTTTCGCAAAAAAAAAACAACATAAATTTAGCCCCGGATTCAGGGGATGGGTTTTGGGGCTTCATCCTGGGCCTGCTTATATTAAAATATATGTTGTGACATCTCATTTGAATTGCCTACGCGAGGCGATTCTAATGTGTTCGCGGAGGCGATTCTAATGAGATATCACAACGTATATTTCAAGGCAAAAAAAAAAAAAAAAAAAACAATATCAAAAGTTTTCACAAAATTGATCCCTAATCATGTCACATATTTTCAAGCCCCCTCCCCCACGCCCCCTCCCCACTTCCCAGCTTATTCATACTAGTATTAGTTATCCACTACACTGCAGCTGCTCCTATATAACTATGGTGTGTGGATAAAGATGAGACCTCAAAGAGATCGAAATGTATTATTATTATTTCATTATTAAAGGAAAACACTCACTTAAATATGAACAGACTTCAAATTATAAGTCTTGATTAGAAATTAAATTTGGTGAAAATTTCAGGAAAATTGGACTTAAAATAAGAAAGATATAAAGATTTCAAAAATTCAAAATGGCGGTCTTGGAGGCCGCCATTTTGGAAGTTCATGTCACGTGATAAATATTTAAATCTAGAATAAGAGCATAAATTGCGTATTCTTACAATATCATTTAGTTTTGATCATTTCTTTGTGAAATAAAATATAGATTCATGCATTTCATTTATCTACAGTTTGTTTCAAACTTAATTTATTTAGGATTTTCGTTTATGACTGTGAGTTTATGACGTCATTAACTCACAGATTTGCTGGTTCCCAGCTCAACATTTTAATACATTTAAACTGTCAAATCTTATTTCAGTTAGGTCCGATTTTCACGAAAGTTTATGTTCTATTAGAATCTTCAATTTGAGTCCAACATGCATTTTAGTGGGTGTTTTCCTTTAAAAATATTTTTGTTTTATGTTTTTGATGTCAGAAACTAAAACAATCCGATGAAACTCACTCGAAGACTTATTACACCGAAAATCAGCAATCAGGAAAAAAAGTGTTTTTATCTGAGAAAAAAATATTTAAAGTTATTTAAATTCAACATGTCCCCATCCCGCTCCTTCGTATTGTTATTATGCTGGTAAACCTGTACAACACCAGAGATATGGAATCGATATTACCTTTCTAATATCGATTAATGCCTAACGCTCCGCGGGTCTAAGGGAAATAACTGCATTCGCATTAATACTCGCTCCAGGTAACAGGTAACCGAATATCCTACTTGGCGCGCCTTGAAGGCTTAAGCTCCAGATGGTAAGTAAATGACAATAAGAAGGGAACGTAACTCTATAGTGAATATTCGGTCAAAGTTGAATTTCATTACAGTACCAAACTTTTGCGAAGTCATTTGATGTGGGCTTCATACGCTTGTATTATTCATCCCCGCATCCAATGCGTTTCAAAATTTAACAAACAATTTGCTACATTTAATCTTTTACTCGTATTTCATTTTCATTTTTAACGTAAATCTAATCAGGTAGTAAGTCTTTCTGTATCATCCCTGGCGTTTTGGCTTCCCTCTTTTTTTTTCTTGCTGTTAGCGATTTAAAAGTAAACTAGTCGCTTTTCCTTGTACGACTGAACCCCCTTTTCTATGATTTCTGCTACACATAGACTTTCTTCTTTTGTAACCACTGGCGTGGAGATTCCTGAAATAAATACCATCAGTTGGAAGATACTGAATACCCAGGGAAAAACTGATAGGTCTCTTTACTAAATTATGTCATTAGAGCTATAATAAAACTTCTACTACTAGTAATAATTTATTATGTTAAAGATTCAAATAATGATTATTAAATTATTTTTTATTATTGTTATTGATCATTAGATATTCAGGGGAAGCAACTCTGCCCGTTTCATGTTTGCTTCCCTTATCAATAGGGGTTACTTGTTAAAGGAAAGAATTTGCTCGTCCTAAAGCAAATGGTTTCCTTTAACAGAAGACTCAGTTTTGGACGGGCTACGTCATTCAGGGAGGAAAACGGGAAGTCAAGGAAACTCTTCCCCTTTGTAATCTAAAGAGATCATGTACGAAGTGTGTCCCCCACCCCACCGTCTTATAAGGGGTTTCATAGAGGAAAATACTAGACCCCCCCCCCCCTTTCCCCCGTAGGGAAGACTAGCCTCTGTGAAAACACAGAAACTATTCTTTTCTGACATAGTGGCCTCACTTTGGATACTTTAGATAGATCTTTCTTTTAGATGTGTATCCGCTATCTCGATAAAAAGGTCTTACCATCTAAGCAGTCTGCAAAATGTTCCAGTTCTGACTCAAAAGCCGCTTCAAATCTCTGTGGGAACGAGTTGAACAACCGTTTACTTTTGCCCCCACCCACACTGTCTATAATGGTTGATGTTTCACGTATATTCTCTGATAGAGCCATACCATGGCTACCAAATGCCTGGGGAATATGAATAAACATTCATTGCAATGTCCTTTGAGTAGTCATAAGAATTATGAGAGTGGTGAACGCTTGAAAAAGTGGTTGGTTTAATTTTTTAAGTAAACAGTTTCATTTCTTTTATTCCCCGATTTTCCTTTCGTTGACTCGGCGGTGCTTATTTCTGACCTTACTTTCGACGAGTATATTTTCTAAAATGGTATAATGGGACAATGATTTTTATGCTCACTCGCGCAGAGAAAAGCTCACCTTCACAAAAGGCACGGAATGATCGGAGATCACACTACAATATTCTCTTTTTTTCTTTCAACCCAGCAGACAGACAGCGTCTAAACAAATTTATAACATCGGAACAACCTTGTATACACGTCAATAAAGCGTCATAACGTTGCATCGACGTTCCATCGACGTCGTTTCGACGTAGTGTGCCTGTATGGAAACTGTTTATCATTTGCGATGACCGATAGCGTTTACCGGGCATTTTCAATCTGCCAGTTATGTGTAACAACTAATGAGCATGCTACGTTACCGATTTTCATGTGGACTGCTCGATTTTGACATTGAATGGCAAGCCTCTAACAGCACCGCCCAGTCAACGAAAGGAAATTGAAGATTTTTTAAATAAATAAATAGTGCTGCACTGATTTCCTCTCAACAACTTGATAAGAGGACTCTTTATATGGGTGAAATTTAAAAAAAAGGTCTAATTCTTAAAAGTGAAAAAAATTATGTTACATAGTGTTCCCAGTGGGGAGAACTGCGCACGCTCTTATTAGACTGATAAGCTGCGGCACGACAGAACCAACAAAGTCGCATGTGCGCCATGTATCCGTCCAGTCTGATCAGAGTCTTTGCTTAGCGCTTAAGGGGATCTAAGATTCTAAACTACCTCCATTCCTACAGCCAAGACTCTAACCGGACTGGGCTTTTGTTGTGTTGCGGCTCAAATGTTCATACCACTGCACTGAGTTGGGGGAAATGGCTGTGTTTTTTCTTTCTTTCTTTTTTTTTTTTTGTGTGTGTGTGTGTGTGTGTGTGTTTACCTCCAGTCGTATATCATAACCATAAACACTTTCTCTGAATACATCCATGGTAATCAGAGTTCCATCCGGGTACTTAATAAGGGCAGCTAATGAGTCGGGCTCACCACAGTCTTGCAAGTTGGCATCATGAACGTGACAATTCACGAAGATGGATTCCGGCCTCTTGGCGTCAGTTAACCAGACTATCATGTCAATGTCATGAACCCCGAGATCTGCCAGTATGTTGCAACCAGAACTATCTGAAATGGACACGACAAGGAGTAAAATCAAATCTTCGTTAAAATACCGTAAAATAAATATTGGGACATATAGGTATGAGCAAAAAGTGTAGACCCAGATCAAACTCAGTTTGACAAGGGTCTACACTGTTTGCCATGTCAGTTGCATCATTTGGACGCAGCACTTAAAACCAAATCGTTCCATTTTATGACCATTATGGTAATAATTTTAGGTGTCCCAATCTTTTTAATTTTACGGTAAGTACTGTTTACGCACATTACTTGTCCCATATTTTTTTATTTTTACGGTAATAACTGGTTATACCATTACTTGTCCCACTTTTTTATTTTACGGTAATTACTGGGACAGATCCTGACTGCTGGAAGAAAATAGCTGCATGCTCAGGGTTTTCTGTCAGCGATTTTTAACTCACTGCCGGATACAGCAAAATCTTCTTTTTTTCGAAATTCAGGACAGTTATAGTAATCGATGTTTAGGTGACCCAATATCTACTGTCGGTTAGGTAATCTCATTTATCCATCATTTTTTGAGCATCGGGTATAATGTTCTACAACTGCAAATTTGTTGCAGTCTTGGGTGCAAGAAACAACGCATCGCAAATTTGACAACTGCCAGAATAAAGATGCATATTAATTCCGACAAATATTGTTCAGCTGACCATGATATCACCCAAGTTATAATCTGCACCCTTGAATTTTACATATGATTTTTATGTAAATGCAATTTGAATGGCTTTTTAAAGACAATGCTATGCCGTGAATTTAGCACTCAATATCTTACATGTTGAATGCAGAGAAACAGCTTGACTATAACGTTTAAACTGGGGTTGACAGCTATAAAAATGTACACAAACAAGTAGCCCGGAAACAAGGCTTAATGTAAGGACAAATTCTTTCCTTTATGAGTAGATCCCAAATTGAAAGGGTTTCGTTCCCCAGGAAAGAAAATAGGAATTCACAAAAGTTGTTCCCGTTTGTAAAATGGCAGAATAACATGGAGCCGTATCCAGTTAACTTAAACATAGACTAAACACTGAATTAAATGAAATGAGATCAATTCTTTGTTTGAGAAAATCTGAAGTTCCTATTGAAAGAATTTCAGTTTGTAATGAACTGAAAAATTGACAGAGCATGGCCTGCTCTGATACCAATGACATAATAGATTTGTTACCATAGCAACTAAGACTTCATAATGAAGTCAAGTGACGTCATCGAGTTGTAATTCTGCCAAGGTTCTAAGCACATTAGTTGTTAATTCCATAGTTGCTATGGTAACAGATCTCTGGCGTCATCTCATTTACAATTTGACAGGAGCATAGCATATACTGTATGACATTATCCTCTCGTACCATAAGTGAGACACTACCTGAAATTCGTACAATGGAAAAAAATTCTCAAAGCTATAATTCATCCTCAATTAATTCAATTCTCTGCTTCTAAAGTTTGTTTCTTTGCTGTACCTGCTGCTTTTAAGAAGTCATAACATGGTTTTGGAGAATCTCTCGTAGTTGTTTTAATGGCGAGCAGTGTTCCTAGATGGCCACTGGACACTGAGTCCTTCACGTCTTGAAATGTTTTATCAAAGCGTCTGAAGAAAAAATACACACCTTGCTTTTTTCCTTTTATTTCTTCTTTTGACAATATCATGCCAAAAGTATTTACTGAACCTATTGTGTCTGGATAAACATAAAAAGGATATTGGCAAACAGTGTAGAAACAGATCATACGCCACAAATGTGGCGTATGATCAGGGTCTACACTGCTTGACTCAAATTTTAAATTTCTTTAAAAAAGATAAATCCGTAAATAATAAAGTAAACCTGACACCCCTTACATTGTCTTCGTCTTCGTCTTCCGGAAAAAGGTCAGAAGTCTTCTTAGACTGTAAGGTTGACCTGATAAATACATTGGAAACGGACCTGTCCAAAGGACCAGGTAGACGAGTCCACTCGTCGTCGATGGGTAAATGTAAGCTGCACTGCACACGGACAATACAAAGAACCACATGGAATACAACATACACTATTGAAAAGTGTGTCATGATTGATTTTTTGCTCAGAATTGAGGTTATTTTTTTTTTGACAAAGCCGGTGCTTCTCAGGTAGCATTTTTACTCACACATTTCATGCATTTAATATACGACCCCCAATACATGCATTTAATATACGACCCCCAATTCATGCATTTAATATACGACACCCAATTCATGCATTTAATATACGACCCCCAATTCATGCATTTAATATACGACCCCCAATTCATGCATTTAATATACGACGCCCAATTCATGCGTTTAATATACGACCCCCAATTCATGCATTTAATATACGACCCCCAAATCCTGCATTTAATATACGACACCCAATTCATGCATTTAATATACGACCCCCAATTCATGCGTTTAATATACGACACCCATTTCATGCGTTTAATACACGACACCCAATTCATGCGTTTAATATACAACACCCAATTCATGCGTTTAATATACGACACCCAATTCATGCATTTAATATACGACACCCAATTCATGCGTTTAATATACGACACCAAATTCGTGCTTTTAATATACGACACCCAATTCATGCATTTAATATACGACACCCAATTCATGCATTTAATATACGACACCCATGTCATGTGTTTAATATACGACATTCAATGCATGGGTTTAGTTTTTTATGAGTTCAGTATCTACGTAGACATGGGACTATTTCAAACTATTTGCCTTGTATATCCTGTTAGCAAAGGTTTTCCTGATTTCTCTGCAGTATCATAGCAACGCTCTATCTCAGCATAACTCTCCCCGGCGGGCTTCTCTGCGAACACTGCCTTACCTGTGAGAAAATAAACAAGTTTTACCAAGCAGCTGCATTTGCATTACAATATCACTTCAAAGTTTTTGGAAGATCAATTTTAATCCTTAAAGCGCAAAAACGCAGACGACAAAATTAATGTCTGCAAATTTTCTTATATTGTTTCGTCCAAGCATTTTGAGAATTCAAAAACTAAAGGGCAGACAGTGTAAAGCCAGGTTAGGCGGCTCATTATAAGCTGCTTCATCTGGATCTACTTTATTTTCGCTTTCTGGCACTTTAGTGTTAAACGTCTTAGACTATGGAACATCGGTAAAAACCGTCAAACAGTGTATATCTTTGGCCCACTTCGAATGGAACTATAGTAGCTACTATGATTACCAAAGTTCCAATCGAAGTGCAATGGTAGCTACTATAATGACGTCATAAACTTACTAAAGATCTACGGAGGTAGAGACCGCCGCTACTCTAGTAGCAAGATGGCGGCCGCGGAAGACCCTCGCGATTTGTGGATATACAACAAGTATTTGTTTTAGTAAGTTGTGTGCAAACTATCGTTTTATGAATAATAACGTTTCTTTTCCTGTTTTTGGCAACGACAGATTATGGACAATATGTACAGCTACGAAAAGGCACAGAAATACATGGTATCTACTTCTGTTTCCATGACAATCTACTATTGTAGCAACTTTGGCGTTCGATTGGAAATGCGAGTGCGCATGTCCGTAGTTACTACTGTGGTAGGTACCATAGTTCGATTCGAAGTGGACCTTTGCCGCCGGCTCGCCGCTGTTAAACGAAGTGTTTGTCGGTGGTTAGCGGAATTTACCGATTTACCTATCACTGCTGCGATTTAAGGGTGTTATTAATAGGATGCGTGCTATGAAATCCCGCTTACGGTTGAACGGATTTCCGCCTGCAGCGGGAATCGAACATGGAACCGCTAAATCAGCAGGTCAGCGGTTAACCACTCAGCTACTGGGGTTCCTAAATTGTTCTTTGTTGTTACCCTACTTTTATCTTTCAGTAGAAAGTAAAATATAAAAGAAAGTGGATTTTAAGTCGAATTCATGTAAACTAAATACATTTTTCTTCCTAATATGTGCAATAATTTAAACAAAGGAATATATCATTCCCTTGCCCATGGGAAAAGTGATTTAATAAAGGCCGATACCTTATCATTTTTTGTCTTAATCCCAGAGGGCACATGACGTCGAAATGACGTCGTACTGAAGTCTATGCGACGTCATTACGTTGCATCGACGTCAGTACGACATCATTCAAGGACATGTGCCTGCTGGGATGTTTTCACAAGCGAAAATATCACCGTTGTTCAGTGATAGATCTCTCAATTGTAAACAAAAATAAAATAGTTTGCCAAAAATATACTCAGAAAAACAATTGAAGGATATTAAAATACTGTCACATTTATTGCCTTCAAGAAAAATGAACCAGGTGACATATGCCTCCATTTTACAGTTACCTAATGTAATATAATCTGAAATTTCACCAAAACGTCACACAAAATTAACAGTACGCTTTAAGCCATTTTTCTTCCATGCATGCCTAGGAAATAGTCAGGCATAATCAGTGCAAAGTCTGTTACAATAATCCGACGCCCATTTTTTCCTTGCTTGATCAAAGTTTTGTTGCGAAACTGACAGGTTGTTGATATCAAACTGATGTCGTTCATCTTTAGTTTACGTTCGGGGTCTCAGTTCTCCAGGCCCCGAGGTTTTAAAACTTTTTTCGTGCTCAACTCAGCTGAGCATGAAATTTTACCTGCTGATAAAAAGCAAATCATTGATGAGTACAGTTGTTTTCTTGCTCAGTTTAGCTGTGTATGAAATTTTCTCTGCTTATGAATATGAAAATGCCAACTATTGTTGGCATTTTTACATTTATCAGCAGAGAAAATTTCATGCTCAGCTGAGTTGAGCATGAAAAAAGTTTTATAACCTCGGGGCCAGATCATCTTATGGTAAAAATTCAGCTCCTTGAGGGTCGGTGGTACACAAGCCGACATCCACAAATATTTTGATCGAGACTTCTTTTAACAAATGCCACGTGATGCAGGTCTTTTATTTCAATTCAGCAACATGTCAATAAATGTATGCTGCTTGGCCGGTACGTTGATGACAAGGTCGTCGAACATGCGACCAGAGGAAACAGTGCAGCTGCCACTGCCATCGGTATCCGTGTGAGTATATATCCCGTTTCAACCACGTTAAGTTCCTGTTGTACAACCAACACTCAGAGAAAGATTATTGTTATCTTCAAATTTAGGACGACATTAAAGAGGAATACGACTACAAAAGACATTCTTGATAATAGTTACATGTAAGGATAATCGTCGTGTAACTATTCTGCTAAGAAACGTCTGACAAAATTACCTGAAAAGATTTCCTTCGATTTGTTGTACAGGATGCTGCTGCATATCTGTTGGTACTTATAGGAAGAAAGAGCGACCTCAACATTTAAGAAATGAAACATCAGTAAGACATGCGTTGTTGTTCAATGGTTATGCAATCTCTTTCCTAGACATATGCATAGAAATTTGGCTTAAGCTCATTTTCAATTTTGTAAGGATAACTGCAATGTAACCAATCAAGCGTAAATTACATTTAATATCCGCTAAACTTGCGTCCATTTAGTGCTAGCAAATGCATGTATATATTAGTCGGTATATATTTTCTTGAAAGAAGGAAATGTCTTGCAACCGTTTTCTGAGTAGGCCTATACATATACTTCTGAGTATATATATATATACTGACCATAGTTCAAGCTCTCACAAATATAATGAGCATGTGTGTTTGTAGATGAAATCACAAGTACCGCATCCAACCTGCAAAAGAGATATAGGCATGTATTTTATTAGAGCACGAGAGGAAGTAAAATTTACAGTCTGGCATAAATATCTCAAGAGCCTAACACCACCACGATCTAGAAAGGTAAGCAGTGCATTTTGTTAAAACCAAGCAGGATTGGGAAAGTTTCAAACATACATATAAGTATAAACATGGCCATCAGAAAAAGATGAATGGCGAGAGTTTTCATTCTTGTATCTTCATCCATGCTGACATTACCTGTTCCATGTTATCCAGAAGACTCGGCAAAATATTTCGATATGAGCCGCGACACGACAAAACCAACAATGTGGTCGTGCGCCCAGCGCAGACTCAGATCAGCCTGGGCATCCACCCAGGCTGATCAGACTCTTCGCTAAGCACTTAAAGGGTAGCTAAGGGTCCAAGCTACCTTCATGCGGACAGCGAAGACTCTGATCAGACTGGGCGGATGCCCAGGCTGATCTGAGTCTGCGCTGGGCGCACAACCACTTTGTTGGTTTTCTCGCGTCGCGGCTCATATGTCCCTGACTGGGCTCGATCGTTCAATAAACGGGTTCTATTTGTACAAAACACGGTAAAATACGTCATCAGTGGATCATGCATAATAAATCTGGAATTAAATATAATATGCAAAATATATTTAATGAATAGCGTCTACAGAACAAAATATTTGTCTCTGTGCAATGTAATGAACGCAAGAATATGTCTCGTTGCGTCTGACAGTAAAAATAAAATAATGTTGATATCACATTATTTGAAGTTGGACAAATATCATACTAGTTAATTGGCAGATTATTAGGCCCTAACAAATACCGTACAAAGTTGAACTATTCACGTGTTTCAAGTGCTGATCAGTCATTTAGATGCTTATATCTTTAAAAGTACGAGGGCCATCAAATAAAGAGTCGGCCTTTATTTATAATTTATGACTGTATACGTTTTTCATAGTAACAATATAACCACTTCGTAGCAATTCTTATAGCGCTTACAACAAAGTATCCAAAATTTTCGTCTAACCGTTGATTTCTTGTTGCCTAGCAACGACAGAAAGCAAGGGAAAAGCTCCTGGCAAGGTTTATAAAAAGGGTTGCCGTGGTTACTCTAACCTCCTATTAAGTCTAAAAATATTTTGTTTTATACCTAAGTATGTTTAACTCATACTTTGTGAAACTAACTCATTTTGGACTGAAATTGTAGAAAACGCAGGGAATTTCAGTTTGAAAATTAAAAAAAAATCAAACCTGGAGCATTGTAATTGGGGGTGGAGATGAGATAGGTGTTATAAATTAAAAGTAGATTTACACGATGATAAGCACGTAACTCTAAACAGTGAGGTATACCATGTAAATTACAACTGCACATATTAAAGAAACACACGGTTGTTGTGCTTTGTATTGCTTAGCAACAGAAAATCGTGCATGCTACTTAAGGTCCAATTTTCTGGAATAGACTGTTTGCTAGGCAACCGTTAGTCAATGTGCTAATGTATAGTCCAAATGGTATTTGCAAAATTCAAACGTAATGCAACCAAATATAGAAAATGTCAAAGTATGTTCGGATACCACTATTTGAATAAATGCCAGACCTTAAAGGTAGGTTCCTGGACTAGCGATAACAATTATGTCCACAAAATAATTTCGTCTTTTTCTGAGCAGTATTGATTTCTCTTATTTTTCTGAATTTGCTGCTACTGAGAAACTCGTCAGATGTTGAAGAAAATAGTCGTTTTTCCTTTTGGTTTATTTTCTTTCTTTGGAATTCCAGTTCTAAAAATAACTATGTTTATTATGTCCATGAGTGTGCGATTTCTGATACCATTCTCCAAAGGTCAATTTTCCCTTGCCGTGAGCTCTCCTAGAGGTCCTGGCATGGCGGATGGATTAAAACTATCCCAAAATGCAATGCAGCATGACGTCAGCTGCGTTATCTAATTTTGGCGCGAACTAAAAATAGCTCTAACTGGTGTGCGAAGCAGAGTTAGGAAATCCCTTGCAAAACAAATTTAAAGAGTAGCTACACTTCAGGAACTGACTGAATCAGATCCCAAACCCTATCCCCAACATCAAAGGGAAAGATTGACAAAGACATCCCAACAAACAATAAATTACAAATGATAAGCCGAGTCAGCAGCTCTTTCCCAAATAGATGGCAACTCAGCTATCTTTATTGAACTAAATAAGTTAGACCAACAGATGGGTTACAACGGACTAAGCAAATTATATGAAAAACATTTAACAATTATTTTTACCTATTTCCTATTTTTATGATAGAAGGATTAAACTGAGAACACAATAAATTAAACAGCAGTGAACATAAAACAAATGCAACCGCAACAAAAGTACCGCCTTGGAACGGTCAGTAATAACTACTGGGGGGTTTAAACCGGTTTTACTGGGCCCAAACCTTCACCCTCACCCTCCGCTGCGGTGCACACAATTAATTGGTAGTTCGGTTCGTATGGAAGTCCCCTAACTCATCAGAGAGTCATCACGGTCAACAATTAAGATCAAGAAAAGACCGTGATGAAGCAAGGATGAGGACTCGACAGCCAAAACGTGTTGAGACACCCGGAGATCCCTGGGGCGTCAGCAACACCACTGGAGTACTGGAGCAAAAGAAGACCACCAACTTTTCTAATATTTTTTTTGATTTACACTTTATTGTGAAACTTATTAATTCCCTTTTATAAGTGCTTTCCAACAACTTGGATGAAAGATCACCAAAAGTATGATGCATTCCAAAGTACAGGAACCTACCTTTAATTCCTGCCTGTGTGGTTTAATTATGAAGCAAATCCCGGCCAGTGACTTATCTGGTGCCTTACATTTCGAAGCATAGCCGAATAAGTTGTTAGCAAAATTTGATGGAACGTTTACGACAGGGAGGTTAGATATAAGTCTTGCAAATGAAGGTAAAATTCTCAAGTAACGATGTAGGGTTCGTAAAATATCAATCAAGTCCCACTCCTCATTGGATGACCCTCGTATTAAGTATTTTATAGTATGGTGCATGAAGCCAATTGGTATATGTGTATATTCATGTTTGATTATATTGTACGTATGGGAGGCCACATGGTAGAATGGCTTTATTGCTAAATGTGCTAGCCTCTTTAAACATTGTATAAATAAAATAAAATAAAATGAACTAAAATACAAATACATTTTTCGTACGCTTGATACGAAAATTGTAACAATAAATATACGTAAAACGAATAAGTAAATAAATACAGGTAAAATACACAACATATGTCACAGTGTGTTCGAAAATGTTTTGTTTGTTTATCTCTTCCAAGGAACTTGATCTTGTCGTGCCTAATAACGATTTGTTTCGTTCAGTCATGTGCTACAATATACGATGACGATGGATGTACGACCAATTCAGATGGCTGACTCAAATCGCGAATTAGATGTGATGACAGTGCAACAAAAATCAAAGATGGCCATCGAATGCCATATTGGTCGATAGACTGTCATCGAGTATTCGTACATGATTCTTGTCAGACGCAAAAATGTAGCGGTGTTGCAGTTTTGAACATTTTACGTTGTAACAGCAAACGCTGAAAGATAAGTGCAATTAGTCATCACTAACTTTTGACCTGACCACAGAACTAACATTAAATACGTGGCAAGCCAAAAGCACAATAAAAACAGATTTATTGTGCTCTCATCTCATCTAATTAAGACTGAGAATCAAAACCCTTCAACTGAAAATTTGGAACTTAGATTTGAAGCTTCTTAAACAACTACGGTTTAGTTTCTGAAGAAGACGAAAGTCGAAACGTTAAAACCTGTGTTTTGTCTTGTTTCTGGACTTTATTAAACTACTACTGAACTATAAATTCTGTACTCGAGATAGAAATTGAAAACCATAGAAAGCTAAAAGAGGGGTTTAAAACCCACACCTTTCACATACTGACAAAAAAGGTCAGTATCCTGGCAAAAAGGTGGGCCCTTCTTTCGGTAAAGTATGATCATCTTCAGGTCATAGGAACAAAAATCATAACCCCTCGAGACAGGTAAAAAGAGTTGCAGAGACATGAATTTACTTTCATGACGAAGGGTCGTAAACAGCAAAAGCAGCTAAGCGTGACCTTTGTATTATGTGATCTCTTCAAATCATGGGAACAATAAATTCAATTGGTTTTAATTAGTAATGAACGAGAATTAATCATAAACTAATATGAAGATGAAGAGAAGACTAACTTGGAATCTTGTAGTAGTTGTGAAGTTTTGTCTGGTGTATAGAATGGTATACTGTCTCCAATACGAAAGACCTTCTTCACCTCCTCTACTCTAGCCGCATTGTTTTCCACAATCCACTTCAAATCAAAACGTCGGTTCCGAAGAACATTTTTCAAGTGTACGCCTGTGAACAAAAGAATCTAAGAATAATCTTTAACCTTCAAAGCTACAAGACCACAGAGACGGCCAGCACATGAAACAATATTCCTATAGCGAAGACTCATATCAGAAACTATCTGCATCTGCTTTAGTACCACCTTCATTTTCTGATTTTTGGCTGCAGTTATTTAACATCCTAAACTAACATTTATCTAACATAGAACCAAACTTGTTTCGCAACTGAATTGATGACAGATCATCAAAAAAAATCTTTCTGGCAAAATTAATCTCTTTCCATATTGACCGACGCAAAGCGGAGGTCAATATGCATTGTTTACTGTTCAGTAACTGTTCATGTTCGCCGAAACAAAAGCCAACAGGTGTTACATTATATAACAATTATAGATTCATTTAAACAGGCTGTCATTTTAGAAAATTTGCCGTCAAATTTCAGTGAACGTTGCTTCATAAACCAAGCACCATTTAGATGTTATGTCATTAGGACTACGTCACAAACCATGCTACTGCACGTGATCAGCTTCTGAACCAATGAAATTTTATTTCATTATATAGTTTTATTTATAGATTATATAATAAATAGCAATCCGCGATTGTTACACGAATGAAAACTGCTACGGTACGAAATGGCGACAAAATTTTGATAAGGAATTTTTTGTGTTTCTAATTTTTTGTTGCCATGAAAACTAAAAACAGGAAAAAAAAAACACTAAGAGTAACCCTACACATATTAAATTGTTTTTCAAAAGTATGATCCAGGCTAATAAGATTAATTGCTTAAAAATTGCCAAATTATGCCCAGCGTATCGGAATTTTTGACAATAAAATTAAAGAGTTCCAACAAAATGCTTGGAAAAAATATCTTACGGCATGCAGACAACCTGTTTCGCAATACAAATCAACGGAAGTTTGAAGAGGTCGTTACTTTGTACAAGTATGAATTGTCCAATCTTGATTAATTTCGAACATATACAATGTAGCTATTAATGCTACTTATGGCTCATAAGCCCCATCTGAATCTACACTGTTATTTTCTTTTTTTGGCGCTTCAAGTGTTAAGCCAGCGGGCACATGACGTCAAAATGACGTCGTCCTGACGTCGATATGACGTCAGTTCAACATCATTACGACGACATGTGCCTGCTGGGAACATGGTCATTTTCAGAAATGATAGATAACCTCGCCAGTAAAACTGACTTATCACCTGATAGTAAAGTCAATAAATGTGTCAATAATCAGGGTCATTACACTGATTAAGATATAAACATCATTTCATAAAACACGCAAAACCCAGAGATAAAACTAGAAATAAACATAGAACTCGCGTTCATACTTTTTATTCTGTTTTATTTATTTTATTATTTGTGTTATTATTATTACTTTTTTTATTTGTTGTTGTTGTTGTTGTCTCACCTGCAATCCTTCCGCATCCAAAAATGCCAACATTGTATTTATGAACAGAGCAATCTAAATGGCTTGAATGAAAACTCTTTGTCTTCAGCTGAAAATAAAGTACACATATTCATGACTCTGTTTTATGTATATTATAATGTTATTAATCAAGAAATTTCGTACTGGTCGAGTGACAGGTCCAAAATTTGCCCGATGCTGAAGACCGAGGGCCAATACAGCAGTCCGAGGACCTGTAACCGATCCAATGCGAAATGTCGTACTGGCCAAGTTACAGGTCCGAAGTTTGTTGTATTGGCCCGAGCTTTTTTTTTTCCTTTTTTTTTTTGAAGACATTTGCATGTTTCCAGGGTAGTGAAAGAAACAGGAATTTATTTTCTGTTTTTATTTAGTCTAGTGGCGTTTAGGATTGGTTGAAATGATTTACGAATCTGTAATGGAAACAGGGAACAGCAAATCAAGTTTATTCAAAAGGTCAGTCGAAAGAATGACTTTCGGTGATCATTTTTCGTTATATCAAATGCTTATGCCAGCGTCCCCATTTCACCTACCAAAAGAACTTCCGACCGGCACTTCTTTGACATGATTGACAGAACAAAAATTGAGGCCATTGAGGTATTGGACAATGTAGAATAGAACAGAAGAACGCGTTATACCGTTAATTCTAACACAGTGCGCCTATAGAAGCAATGAAAAGTGTCCGTGTTTTATCCTGCAACAATTCACTGTCTCAGAGGGCGTGAGTCTAATTGCTGACGTCACTTGCATTACAGACGTAATTTTGTGACGTTTTGAGACGTTAGACGGTGTAACGTCTCTTTTTATACCCCCCGCAAACTGTGTTTGTGGGGGTATACTGTTTTGACGTTGTCCTTCCGTCCGTCTTTCCGTCCGTCCGTCCGCAACGCTTTAAATTTGCTTCAATTTGTTTCAAATTTTGTCCATAGATGCAGCATAAGAAAATAGTGGATACATATTTTTCAGTTTTTCCTGGAAGGTTTTTATTGCGGAGTTATGCCCCTTTGTATTTTTCGTGAAAAAAGTTTGTTATCGCAACTCCTCCTAGATGGTTTGACGGATTTTCTTCAAATTAAGTATGTGAACAGATATTGGTATGAAGATGTGCATTAGGGTGTTGATTTTAAATTCTGCTCCTTTTTGCTTGAGTTATTCCCCTTTTTGATATTTTTTGCCCTATTTTATAGGGTTTTTGCATTAAATTTGATCCAATTTGTTTCAAATTTTGTCCATAGATACAGCATAAGAAAATAGTGGATACGTATTTTTCAGTTTTACCTGGAAGGTTTTTATTGCGGAGTTATGCCCCTTTGTATTTTTCGTGAAAAAAGTTTGTTATCGCAACTCCTCCTAGATGGTTTGACGGATTTTCTTCAAATTAAGTATGTGAACAGATATTGGTATGAAGATGTGCATTAGGGTGTTGATTTTAAATTATGCCTCTTTTTGCTTGAGTTATTCCCCTTTTTGATATTTTTTGCCCTATTTTATAGGGCTTTTGCATTAAATTTGCTCCAGTTTGTTTCAATTTTTGTCCATGGATGCAGCATAAGAAATTAGTGGATATGTATTTTTCAATTTTTCCTGGAAGGTTTTTATTGCGGAGTTATGCCCCTTTGTATTTTTCGTGAAAAAAGTTTGTTATCGCAACTCCTCCTAGATGGTTTGACAGATTTTCTTGAAATTAAGTATGTGAACAGATATTGGTATGAAGATGTGCATTAGGGTTTTGATTTTAAATTCTGCCCCTTTTTGCTTGAGTTATTCCCCTTTTTGATAATTTTGCCCTATTTTATAGGGTTTTTGCCTTTTTTGCTTCCATTTTATTCAAACTGGGTTACTAGAGGCAGCATATGAAAAGAGCTGGTACATATTGTTCAGTTTTTCCTGGAAAGTTTTCCTGCAGAGTTATGTCCCTTTGTAGATTTCGTAAGAAAAGTTGTTATTGCTACTACTCTAAGACCATTTGACAGATTTTCTTGAAATTAAGTATGCGAACACATATTGGTATGAAGATGAGCATTAACCTTTTGTGCATGAGTTATGCCCCTTTTTATATGTTTTGCCTTATTTTGATTTTTTTTCGGCCCTTTTCACTTCCATTTTATTCAAATTTGGTGCACAGATACAGTAGAACGAAAGAGTTGGCACATATTGCTCTGTTTTTCTCAAAAGGGTTTTCCAGTTTTGTTGTACCCTTTGTTGTCTTGGAAAACAGAATTTGTTGTCGCTACTTCTCCTAAACTGTTTGACTGATATTAAATATGTGAACACATATTGGTATATAGATGTGCACTTGCAGTTGTCATAACATGTATGCTGTGTAAATGTAAAACTTAAATGACAAAGCTGCATGCCTAACTGTTAAATGCGGGGGGTATTTAGTAAGCCATGCTTACTGCCACCTCTAGTTCTTTCTAAAATCGCCATAAAGACGTAGGCCTTCATTTAGCTTAGATACATTAAGAATATTAGCGGAGGCATGAACGCGCTGACAGGAAGGTTGGGGGTACATGTATTTGAATGAAAGGAATATTAGAATTGAATTGTTGAGTAATAATTCACTGTTTGTCGGTCAGTTCTAAGTAGATCCATCACTTGCGCTCCGCGCTCGTGATATGATTTAATTTACAAGTGATCTCCAAATAGTGAAATATTACTCAACAATTCACTGCTATAGCTGATCTATTTCTTATGCAACCAACACTCGGCGGCAATCATCTCGTTGGTAAGTTTCTATAACACAAGTTTTTTATTAGAATTTTTAGGTAATCAATACATTCCGCACCGCCGTTACAACGACGTCATTTCGACGTCATGTTGATAACATCGAAATGACTTGCACTGACGTCGATGCGACGTCACTGGGTCGAATCGACGCCATTATGACGTCATTATTACATAATTTGCCTGTTGGGATGTTTGTCGGTATTTATTGATTCATTTTAGGTATCAGGGGACAGTTTCGTATTGGGGGACAGTTTCGTATTGGCAGTGGTCAGAAAAATCATACTTTTAGATAAAGGGTTAAAAATAGCATGGTTGCTCTAATTAAATGAGGTATTTGAATGTTTCTTCAATTTGTAAGCTGGTAGGAAGGTTAGTTTTGTCAGCTGTTGTAGTTTCGAAACTTTCTGATAGCTCTCATGGTCAAGAGAATCTCCAAATTGAAGAGCGGCTTGTCATTGTCGCAATAGACGAACTTCCTGTTGAAAACAGGCCTCTTTTCTTTGTGAAATAATGAAATTATGAAAAAAACTCCATGGTTATGACCCCATTTGACAACTGTTTTTCTGAAGGTATGTGTTTGAAGAACAAAAGGGGATATATGCCAACTGGCAGTAGTTTGCAGGTATTTCTCCCGACTGTGATGTGCTCCTGGTCAGTGGAGCACTTTTTAGCACTAGATTGTTGTTGTTGTTGTTGATTTGATGCTTAACGTCCACAGTAAACAACTAAGGTCATGTCGGGACGGTCAGTTAACCTAACCACACTATTCCTGGGCAGGCTTAGACCTCCTAAGCGGTTAACCAGTACTAAGTGCACATACTTTCGCCAGTAACTGACAACTGCCCTTCTTGAATCTGCGGAAGGAGAAACGAAAGTATGTGGCCAGACCGGGATTCGAACCCAGGACCTCTGACTTACGAGTCAGGTGCCCTACCGATTGCGCTACCCGGCCCGGCTTTAGCACTAGAAACAGGGTGGGTGGGGTAATGTCAACATTGCGAAGACAGTTCCTGAGTATGGTGATGCACATGTTTTATGCTTCAATTAGTTTTTATTTACAGTGAAAACATATTCAACAAGTGAAATCTTGGTTTGAAGTGCATTTTATTTGTTTTAGAGTCGTTCAAAAATTGTTTGCGGCCAGGGACAAGAAATGGCAGGTTTTAGTGTCCCCTGAGGCCTAAGATATTTTTTCTCATGGCCCAGTGATTGCCGTGAAAATTAAGGAAAATGGACACCTAGAATAATTACTATAGTTTTGCTAAAAATAAAAAGGTTTCACTATACAGTAACGCGTCCAAACGATGCAAATGGTATGACAAGCGGCACTGTAGATCTTGACCAGGAGCAGTATGATGTGGGTCTGCAGTGTTTGCTCTGACCTTTCTGCTCCAACGTTTAGAATATTTCAAGTAAACACTTGTACTCACACTTCCTGGTTAAACCTGTTTTACATGTAGCAAGTTCAAAGATGCACTAAACAAGAAGTTGTCCAACATAATGATACTGTGATACATAATGATATTTATACTTTAACCTTGTGTGAAACTTTCACAAAAGCATGTAGAGTAACAAACAATATGTTTATACCAGAGGCTGTCGCTGGTTTGCGCCATTTCGTCTTTTCGCGGCGAACTGACGTCAAGCGAAGGGACGAAAAGACGCCAAGCGAAAAGAAGAAAATACGAAACTGACGAAACCAACCCTTCGAAAAGACTAACTTTCGGCGCGAAAAGACGAAACAACGCCATGCAAAGAGACGCCATTTGAAACTTTATTTTTGTCTTTTCGCGTGGCAGTATTTCGCTTTTTTCGTCTTTTCGCATGTACGTTAATTTGTCTCTTCGCGCGGCGTTTATTCGTCTTTTCGCATGGAGTTATTTTGTCTTTTCGCGTGGCGTAATTTCGTCTTTTCGCATAGTGTTATTTCGTCTTTTCACGTGGCGTTTTTTTTTTCGTCTTTTCGCGTGGCGTTATTTGTGTTTTTTTTTGCAAGTTTTTTTTTCGCCTTTTCGTGGCGAAAAGACGCCATGCGCAAAGCCAAAGAGACGAAAAAAACACCATGCGAAAAGACGAAATAACGCCACGCGAAAAGACGAGATAGCGCCATGCGAAAAGACGAAAAAACGAAATAACGCAACAAAAATCGAAAAGACGCCATGTGAAAAGACGAAAAGATACCAGGCGAAAAGACGACAAAATAAGAACTTCAAATGTCGTCTTTTCGCATGGCGTTTTGTCGTCTTTTCTCGCCGAAATTTCGTCTTTTTGCGTAGCAGGTTTCGTCTTATGCATGGCCTTAGTGCATCTTTTCGTCTTTTCGCATAATTTTTTTGGTCTTTTCGCATGGCTTTTTTTTTCACATTTTTGCGTGGCATCTATTCGCCGCGTAAAGGACGAAATGGCACATACCAGCCACCATACTTTAACTTATTCTCAAATGACCTTATGACTGTGTCTTGCAATTTCTTGAGAAATGTTGATTTGGTGAAGCGATAAAGTATTTATCATGCTGATATGTAAAAGACCTTATTTTGTCGCAGATTTGTAGCCAATTCATTGGGGAAAAAGCTGGTCAGACTTAGAGGTCTAACAAAATGTCGGGCCCGTATAATAATTTGAAATAAAGTTTAGTATGCGAAAAAGTTGGATTTTTATGGTCAGGCATTCCATCCTTTCGTTGCCTATTATGAGTTCTTTTCCATGAAAGGGACAGGCAATTTTTAAAATGACAGAGACAGGAAGCTTTTATCAATTTGATCATTTTTTGAAGGTTTTAGAAACGGTCGAATATACACATACTTCTATGATTTTATACATGATAAATGTATATAGCCCAGGGACAGGGATAGATACCTTATGTGGAGGACTCCTACAAACAACATGAGCTCACAAAGGAAAAGGGTTAGAACGGAAGTTGATAGCTTTAAGTGCTCTTCTAATTTTATACTCTATGACAGAAAGAAAAAACTGTCCATGCAAAGTGAACTTACAATTTGAGCCGCGACATGACAGAACCAGCAAAGTGGAATGTGCGCCCAGCGATGATTCAGACCGGCTGATCTGAGTCTTCGCTTGGCGAACATGCCACTTTTAGCTTTAGCCGTGTCGCCATTTTAATGTGAAGTATTGCTGATAGTTCTTCAGTTCAGTTTCGTAGAAGGACACCCCGGCACTGAAAGTTACACAAAACCATCGCCCATCCCAACCCGGCCACGCCCCCAAGCGCCCCTCCCGCAAAATCTGAAGTAATACAAGAATGCTCGAATTATGCAGCGGAAGGATACACATACGGATGTGCTTCCGACAGGGCGGGCGGCCGTGAAAACATAATGGCCACTACACCAACCCCTTAAAGTCAGTGTCGACTTAAAAGAAATACTAAAAAAATGAAATGTAAAGAACAAACCTCAGTTAAAGAGGAAGAACGAAGTCCATGTCTAACAATTGATATAAATTTTGCGCTACACCGTTTACTTAACACACCGGCCATCTTCAGTTCGATTGAACTACATATGTTGTGATAGTCATACACTAAATTTAGACAAAGTTCTGCGTAATAAAACATAATATATCATATTTCTGATTTTAGCCAGCTATATCCGGTCATCGAAGATAACAATACTTCTATCAACAAGGTCGACTTGAACTATTGGAGAATTCGCCTATACCATCGCTGAACGGCTTAAGGTAGACGGCTACGGAATAATATTGGTGGGGCATTCATTTCACTATACCAGCTGAATAACCCAAAGGGCTGTAAAACATTTGGATAAGAAAAAATCACCGTTTTGTTTTCCCAAAAAACAAACTTTTGTATTTATACATACTTTTTTTTTTCATTTTCCATTAAAATTCATGTCTCTAGAACAGGGATGCACTTTCATTTCTGCAAATCATATAATTTTTTAATATAGGATATTTGAAACAAACTGGTAAGAAAAATTGCAATTATCTTGATAGTAAGTATATATTTTACATTTTTAAAAAAATGCAAGAAAATTGAATTTCATGAAAAACGTCATGGAAAATATATTCAATCGATGGGGCATGCTCATGTTGAACATTCTAGGGGGTATTGGACGAGTGATGGTTCCTGCTCACCTGTGCAGTATTGTTAATTGGATAATTTCCCTTAGGAACGGTCTACACTATAATCGACTCGCTTTTTTGTGACAACACATAAGCCTAGCATCCCCCGAAGGGGAATCCGGCGAGAAGTGAACATCCAGCTCAGACGCTTCAAACCCGAGGTCTGATCAGGATCTGCACTGTTTGCCTTAAATGTTGGAATTTTTGTAAGAATAATCTAAAATCAGTAATAATAAACTATGTATTTTTTCTTATTTTTAATTTTATTCTATTCTATTTCATTTGTTTATTTATTCATTTACTTATTTTTTTTTTTATTTTTTTTTTTTTTTTTTTATTTTTTTTTTTCATTTTCCTTTTCTTTGCGAACCTTTGAATTGGTGAATTTGTTTCGCTAGTTCCTATTTAAATTACGCATCCAAAGGAATTCTGACAGGATCGGTGGCAATGCATTTCTTAAACGAAGCGACTGAGTTTTCAGCGCCGCAAAAGGCAAAACTCTTAAAGTTTCAGTTTTTGGACTCATGGGGAAGCATGAAGACATAATGTTAACTTTGAAAAAGATGTATCATTTTAATCCTCAGAATAAAGACTGTCAGAAATAAGGTTATAAAAAAATCAGTATAGCTCGAAATTTTCAGAAATACGCACTGAAAATGGAAAATTTCGCAATTCTTTTGAATATTCCAGTGAATGTATATGTCAAGATAGGCATGTAATTAAAAAGGCAAGGGAAGCAAGAAAACTTTAACTTTTTCGAAAAATGAAAACACCTTCGTGTAGGTAATATACCATGCTTTCAGAATATAGGTTATAAAATATTCAAATAATTTGAAAAAGGTAAGAAAAACATAAAATTATTGATATTCCGTATTCAATTCTATGTAAATTTGATACCCAATATTAGACAGACAAGGCTGTCTAACAGGGGCGATAACAAAATCGATAATCCAATGCGTCGGTAAAGAATGTTCAGTATGGCTTAATCGTGTTAATCTAGCGTCACTTTGTTTATTTAAGTAAATATTGACCTCATCCGTAGAAAAAAGTACCTTTGGCATAAACAAACTGTGCCAGGCTGCACATGCACAATATCAGAGTTCGCAAAGAAAACAGCTAGGCTGTGCACTGTTTTGAAAAAGAACTGCCCATGTCTGATCAGCCTGCGCATTTCATGTAGAGGCTAGTGTTTAGCTAGCGAAATTCGCGTATATCCTTCATATACTCATCCCATGACGCGGGTCAGTTGTATAACAGCAACATGCGCGTGGAAAAAGACATTCGAATATACAGTCCGAACATCACAGAACAGTCTGCGCGTACGTACAGTCTGGTAATATTAGGGTTTGCATGGGTGCTGGATGAACTGAGCATGCATTGTTCATATAATTATTATGCGTTTGTGAATCCCGCGTCTCATTTGCTAAATAACTGTTAGCTGTATCCAAGACAGAGGAGATCCTGATCAGACCGCTCCCTTCAACACTAGCTCTTAGGGCTTAACGGTAAGCTTTGGATATTGATGTACGGGTTATGCTCTGAAATACACAGTTTCTGGTGCATGTGGACCAGTAAGCACAGTTTCCATAAAAGCTTTACACCACGCAAATCCTTGAAAAAACGTATCAACGTCGGTTTAACATTATTTTGTCAAACAAATGTTGATACGCATTGATACCCAACGTTATGTGCCTCTTAGCGGGGCAGATTGGGCGCGGCGGAAGGGGCTGGGGGACAAAAGGCGTTAAAATATGTACTTGAATAGTGCATGCCCCAGAGATGAGGATGATTAGACTCAACTAAACAGTTGTTCATATTTGTTAACTTAAATATCCAGTGTGATTCTTCTTCTCGTTAACGTGAAAAGTGGATCCATTCTTGTATAAGGGTCGGATGCGAGTCTTCGCTGTTCGCACAAGATGTACTTACTAATATGCTTATAAGATGGGGGTTTCCCTCCAACGGAAAGAATCTTTGGGATTGTTAGGGAAACTCTCGCCTTACGGCGCAATGGGTTGTGCAAGACGTGGGGAAGGGGAGGGGAAGCATGCAGCTTTTTGCAGAATCGCTGATTGCACATGATGTACCTATTTATTCGGTTATAAGATTGGGGATCTCACAAGGTCATTGGGATTGTAAGGAAAACATCCGTCTTACCGCACAATGGGTTTTCTGTTTAAAATGGCATGCGTCTTATAGCCGAACGCTGTTTGAACAGGTTGCAGCCACTTATTCAGTTATAAGACGGGGTTTCCTCCCAACAACATATCTAGTTTCGTCTTTAAGATATTGTTAGTTATTCTGTGTTTACGGACGGAGGAGTACATGCGTCTCATAGCCAAATCGCTGTTCACACGACATACTTCTATATTCAGTTATAAGACGAGGGAAATCTAGGTCTAGATCGTGAAAAGATCTAGATCTTTGGGTTTGTATTGGGAAACGCCGTCTAACAGCACAATTACACAATAGTGATTAGGTAATTATCGGGTTTTCTGTGTGCGTATTGGTAGGGGAGTGGGGAGAAGACTGGGGACAGGGCATGCGTCTTATAGCAGAATTGCTGTTTGCACATGGTGCTCCTACTCATTCGGTTATGAAACAGGGGTAGCCGCTTTACAACACAATAACGCAATAGTGATTAATATATTGTGGGTTATTCTGTGTGTGGGGTGGAGACATGCTTCTTATAGCCGAATTAAAGGGTAATCGGCGTACCATATCTAAGAGCTATTCTAACACAGTGCGCCTATAGAAGCAATGGAAAGTTTCCGTGTTTTATTCTGCAACAAACTGTCGGGCAGTTGTAAGAAGATATATCACTCGCGCTCCGCGCTCGTGATTTGATCTACTTTACAACTGACATCCAAAAAGTGAAACATTACTCAGCAGGTCACTGCTAGAGCTAATCTATTTCTTAAATAAGACTCTTGTCTGGCAAACCAAAAATAGTTATGTCCGAACTTGCATGCCTGACGAAATTACTGCATTTTAGCGGTAAACAAAATGTTGCCAAGGTACAATTCTGCGGTAAAATTTTGCAGTTTTTTTTAAGATATTGCAAGAGTAATGATTATCTATATGGGCTATTCATCTTATATAGTAGTTATGCTTTTATTTGTTAATTTGAAGGAGGACACATAGTGCGAACTTTGCTTTCAACAAGATATTTATGCCTTCACTTACAAGAACAACTATGTTGAACATTCTAGGGGGTATTGGACGAGTGATGGTTCCTGCTCACCTGTGCAGTATTGTTAATTGGATAATTTCCCTTAGGAACGGTCTACACTATAATCGACTCGCTTTTTTGTGACAACACATAAGCCTAGCATCCCCCGAAGGGGAATCCGGCGAGAAGTGAACATCCAGCTCAGACGCTTCAAACCCGAGGTCTGATCAGGATCTGCACTGTTTGCCTTAAATGTTGGAATTTTTGTAAGAATAATCTAAAATCAGTAATAATAAACTATGTATTTTTTCTTATTTTTAATTTTATTCTATTCTATTTCATTTGTTTATTTATTCATTTACTTATTTTTTTTTTTATTTTTTTTTTTTTTTTTTATTTTTTTTTTTCATTTTCCTTTTCTTTGCGAACCTTTGAATTGGTGAATTTGTTTCGCTAGTTCCTATTTAAATTACGCATCCAAAGGAATTCTGACAGGATCGGTGGCAATGCATTTCTTAAACGAAGCGACTGAGTTTTCAGCGCCGCAAAAGGCAAAACTCTTAAAGTTTCAGTTTTTGGACTCATGGGGAAGCATGAAGACATAATGTTAACTTTGAAAAAGATGTATCATTTTAATCCTCAGAATAAAGACTGTCAGAAATAAGGTTATAAAAATATCAGTATAGCTCGAAATTTTCAGAAATACGCACTGAAAATGGAAAATTTCGCAATTCTTTTGAATATTCCAGTGAATGTATATGTCAAGATAGGCATGTAATTAAAAAGGCAAGGGAAGCAAGAAAACTTTAACTTTTTCGAAAAATGAAAACACCTTCGTGTAGGTAATATACCATGCTTTCAGAATATAGGTTATAAAATATTCAAATAATTTGAAAAAGGTAAGAAAAACATAAAATTATTGATATTCCGTATTCAATTCTATGTAAATTTGATACCCAATATTAGACAGACAAGGCTGTCTAACAGGGGCGATAACAAAATCGATAATCCAATGCGTCGGTAAAGAATGTTCAGTATGGCTTAATCGTGTTAATCTAGCGTCACTTTGTTTATTTAAGTAAATATTGACCTCATCCGTAGAAAAAAGTACCTTTGGCATAAACAAACTGTGCCAGGCTGCACATGCACAATATCAGAGTTCGCAAAGAAAACAGCTAGGCTGTGCACTGTTTTGAAAAAGAACTGCCCATGTCTGATCAGCCTGCGCATTTCATGTAGAGGCTAGTGTTTAGCTAGCGAAATTCGCGTATATCCTTCATATACTCATCCCATGACGCGGGTCAGTTGTATAACAGCAACATGCGCGTGGAAAAAGACATTCGAATATACAGTCCGAACATCACAGAACAGTCTGCGCGTACGTACAGTCTGGTAATATTAGGGTTTGCATGGGTGCTGGATGAACTGAGCATGCATTGTTCATATAATTATTATGCGTTTGTGAATCCCGCGTCTCATTTGCTAAATAACTGTTAGCTGTATCCAAGACAGAGGAGATCCTGATCAGACCGCTCCCTTCAACACTAGCTCTTAGGGCTTAACGGTAAGCTTTGGATATTGATGTACGGGTTATGCTCTGAAATACACAGTTTCTGGTGCATGTGGACCAGTAAGCACAGTTTCCATAAAAGCTTTACACCACGCAAATCCTTGAAAAAACGTATCAACGTCGGTTTAACATTATTTTGTCAAACAAATGTTGATACGCATTGATACCCAACGTTATGTGCCTCTTAGCGGGGCAGATTGGGCGCGGCGGAAGGGGCTGGGGGACAAAAGGCGTTAAAATATGTACTTGAATAGTGCATGCCCCAGAGATGAGGATGATTAGACTCAACTAAACAGTTGTTCATATTTGTTAACTTAAATATCCAGTGTGATTCTTCTTCTCGTTAACGTGAAAAGTGGATCCATTCTTGTATAAGGGTCGGATGCGAGTCTTCGCTGTTCGCACAAGATGTACTTACTAATATGCTTATAAGATGGGGGTTTCCCTCCAACGGAAAGAATCTTTGGGATTGTTAGGGAAACTCTCGCCTTACGGCGCAATGGGTTGTGCAAGACGTGGGGAAGGGGAGGGGAAGCATGCAGCTTTTTGCAGAATCGCTGATTGCACATGATGTACCTATTTATTCGGTTATAAGATTGGGGATCTCACAAGGTCATTGGGATTGTAAGGAAAACATCCGTCTTACCGCACAATGGGTTTTCTGTTTAAAATGGCATGCGTCTTATAGCCGAACGCTGTTTGAACAGGTTGCAGCCACTTATTCAGTTATAAGACGGGGTTTCCTCCCAACAACATATCTAGTTTCGTCTTTAAGATATTGTTAGTTATTCTGTGTTTACGGACGGAGGAGTACATGCGTCTCATAGCCAAATCGCTGTTCACACGACATACTTCTATATTCAGTTATAAGACGAGGGAAATCTAGGTCTAGATCGTGAAAAGATCTAGATCTTTGGGTTTGTATTGGGAAACGCCGTCTAACAGCACAATTACACAATAGTGATTAGGTAATTATCGGGTTTTCTGTGTGCGTATTGGTAGGGGAGTGGGGAGAAGACTGGGGACAGGGCATGCGTCTTATAGCAGAATTGCTGTTTGCACATGGTGCTCCTACTCATTCGGTTATGAAACAGGGGTAGCCGCTTTACAACACAATAACGCAATAGTGATTAATATATTGTGGGTTATTCTGTGTGTGGGGTGGAGACATGCTTCTTATAGCCGAATTAAAGGGTAATCGGCGTACCATATCTAAGAGCTATTCTAACACAGTGCGCCTATAGAAGCAATGGAAAGTTTCCGTGTTTTATTCTGCAACAAACTGTCGGGCAGTTGTAAGAAGATATATCACTCGCGCTCCGCGCTCGTGATTTGATCTACTTTACAACTGACATCCAAAAAGTGAAACATTACTCAGCAGGTCACTGCTAGAGCTAATCTATTTCTTAAATAAGACTCTTGTCTGGCAAACCAAAAATAGTTATGTCCGAACTTGCATGCCTGACGAAATTACTGCATTTTAGCGGTAAACAAAATGTTGCCAAGGTACAATTCTGCGGTAAAATTTTGCAGTTTTTTTTAAGATATTGCAAGAGTAATGATTATCTATATGGGCTATTCATCTTATATAGTAGTTATGCTTTTATTTGTTAATTTGAAGGAGGACACATAGTGCGAACTTTGCTTTCAACAAGATATTTATGCCTTCACTTACAAGAACAACTATGTTGAACATTCTAGGGGGTATTGGACGAGTGATGGTTCCTGCTCACCTGTGCAGTATTGTTAATTGGATAATTTCCCTTAGGAACGGTCTACACTATAATCGACTCGCTTTTTTGTGACAACACATAAGCCTAGCATCCCCCGAAGGGGAATCCGGCGAGAAGTGAACATCCAGCTCAGACGCTTCAAACCCGAGGTCTGATCAGGATCTGCACTGTTTGCCTTAAATGTTGGAATTTTTGTAAGAATAATCTAAAATCAGTAATAATAAACTATGTATTTTTTCTTATTTTTAATTTTATTCTATTCTATTTCATTTGTTTATTTATTCATTTACTTATTTTTTTTTTTATTTTTTTTTTTTTTTTTTTATTTTTTTTTTTCATTTTCCTTTTCTTTGCGAACCTTTGAATTGGTGAATTTGTTTCGCTAGTTCCTATTTAAATTACGCATCCAAAGGAATTCTGACAGGATCGGTGGCAATGCATTTCTTAAACGAAGCGACTGAGTTTTCAGCGCCGCAAAAGGCAAAACTCTTAAAGTTTCAGTTTTTGGACTCATGGGGAAGCATGAAGACATAATGTTAACTTTGAAAAAGATGTATCATTTTAATCCTCAGAATAAAGACTGTCAGAAATAAGGTTATAAAAAAATCAGTATAGCTCGAAATTTTCAGAAATACGCACTGAAAATGGAAAATTTCGCAATTCTTTTGAATATTCCAGTGAATGTATATGTCAAGATAGGCATGTAATTAAAAAGGCAAGGGAAGCAAGAAAACTTTAACTTTTTCGAAAAATGAAAACACCTTCGTGTAGGTAATATACCATGCTTTCAGAATATAGGTTATAAAATATTCAAATAATTTGAAAAAGGTAAGAAAAACATAAAATTATTGATATTCCGTATTCAATTCTATGTAAATTTGATACCCAATATTAGACAGACAAGGCTGTCTAACAGGGGCGATAACAAAATCGATAATCCAATGCGTCGGTAAAGAATGTTCAGTATGGCTTAATCGTGTTAATCTAGCGTCACTTTGTTTATTTAAGTAAATATTGACCTCATCCGTAGAAAAAAGTACCTTTGGCATAAACAAACTGTGCCAGGCTGCACATGCACAATATCAGAGTTCGCAAAGAAAACAGCTAGGCTGTGCACTGTTTTGAAAAAGAACTGCCCATGTCTGATCAGCCTGCGCATTTCATGTAGAGGCTAGTGTTTAGCTAGCGAAATTCGCGTATATCCTTCATATACTCATCCCATGACGCGGGTCAGTTGTATAACAGCAACATGCGCGTGGAAAAAGACATTCGAATATACAGTCCGAACATCACAGAACAGTCTGCGCGTACGTACAGTCTGGTAATATTAGGGTTTGCATGGGTGCTGGATGAACTGAGCATGCATTGTTCATATAATTATTATGCGTTTGTGAATCCCGCGTCTCATTTGCTAAATAACTGTTAGCTGTATCCAAGACAGAGGAGATCCTGATCAGACCGCTCCCTTCAACACTAGCTCTTAGGGCTTAACGGTAAGCTTTGGATATTGATGTACGGGTTATGCTCTGAAATACACAGTTTCTGGTGCATGTGGACCAGTAAGCACAGTTTCCATAAAAGCTTTACACCACGCAAATCCTTGAAAAAACGTATCAACGTCGGTTTAACATTATTTTGTCAAACAAATGTTGATACGCATTGATACCCAACGTTATGTGCCTCTTAGCGGGGCAGATTGGGCGCGGCGGAAGGGGCTGGGGGACAAAAGGCGTTAAAATATGTACTTGAATAGTGCATGCCCCAGAGATGAGGATGATTAGACTCAACTAAACAGTTGTTCATATTTGTTAACTTAAATATCCAGTGTGATTCTTCTTCTCGTTAACGTGAAAAGTGGATCCATTCTTGTATAAGGGTCGGATGCGAGTCTTCGCTGTTCGCACAAGATGTACTTACTAATATGCTTATAAGATGGGGGTTTCCCTCCAACGGAAAGAATCTTTGGGATTGTTAGGGAAACTCTCGCCTTACGGCGCAATGGGTTGTGCAAGACGTGGGGAAGGGGAGGGGAAGCATGCAGCTTTTTGCAGAATCGCTGATTGCACATGATGTACCTATTTATTCGGTTATAAGATTGGGGATCTCACAAGGTCATTGGGATTGTAAGGAAAACATCCGTCTTACCGCACAATGGGTTTTCTGTTTAAAATGGCATGCGTCTTATAGCCGAACGCTGTTTGAACAGGTTGCAGCCACTTATTCAGTTATAAGACGGGGTTTCCTCCCAACAACATATCTAGTTTCGTCTTTAAGATATTGTTAGTTATTCTGTGTTTACGGACGGAGGAGTACATGCGTCTCATAGCCAAATCGCTGTTCACACGACATACTTCTATATTCAGTTATAAGACGAGGGAAATCTAGGTCTAGATCGTGAAAAGATCTAGATCTTTGGGTTTGTATTGGGAAACGCCGTCTAACAGCACAATTACACAATAGTGATTAGGTAATTATCGGGTTTTCTGTGTGCGTATTGGTAGGGGAGTGGGGAGAAGACTGGGGACAGGGCATGCGTCTTATAGCAGAATTGCTGTTTGCACATGGTGCTCCTACTCATTCGGTTATGAAACAGGGGTAGCCGCTTTACAACACAATAACGCAATAGTGATTAATATATTGTGGGTTATTCTGTGTGTGGGGTGGAGACATGCTTCTTATAGCCGAATTAAAGGGTAATCGGCGTACCATATCTAAGAGCTATTCTAACACAGTGCGCCTATAGAAGCAATGGAAAGTTTCCGTGTTTTATTCTGCAACAAACTGTCGGGCAGTTGTAAGAAGATATATCACTCGCGCTCCGCGCTCGTGATTTGATCTACTTTACAACTGACATCCAAAAAGTGAAACATTACTCAGCAGGTCACTGCTAGAGCTAATCTATTTCTTAAATAAGACTCTTGTCTGGCAAACCAAAAATAGTTATGTCCGAACTTGCATGCCTGACGAAATTACTGCATTTTAGCGGTAAACAAAATGTTGCCAAGGTACAATTCTGCGGTAAAATTTTGCAGTTTTTTTTAAGATATTGCAAGAGTAATGATTATCTATATGGGCTATTCATCTTATATAGTAGTTATGCTTTTATTTGTTAATTTGAAGGAGGACACATAGTGCGAACTTTGCTTTCAACAAGATATTTATGCCTTCACTTACAAGAACAACTATGTTGAACATTCTAGGGGGTATTGGACGAGTGATGGTTCCTGCTCACCTGTGCAGTATTGTTAATTGGATAATTTCCCTTAGGAACGGTCTACACTATAATCGACTCGCTTTTTTGTGACAACACATAAGCCTAGCATCCCCCGAAGGGGAATCCGGCGAGAAGTGAACATCCAGCTCAGACGCTTCAAACCCGAGGTCTGATCAGGATCTGCACTGTTTGCCTTAAATGTTGGAATTTTTGTAAGAATAATCTAAAATCAGTAATAATAAACTATGTATTTTTTCTTATTTTTAATTTTATTCTATTCTATTTCATTTGTTTATTTATTCATTTACTTATTTTTTTTTTTATTTTTTTTTTTTTTTTTTTATTTTTTTTTTTCATTTTCCTTTTCTTTGCGAACCTTTGAATTGGTGAATTTGTTTCGCTAGTTCCTATTTAAATTACGCATCCAAAGGAATTCTGACAGGATCGGTGGCAATGCATTTCTTAAACGAAGCGACTGAGTTTTCAGCGCCGCAAAAGGCAAAACTCTTAAAGTTTCAGTTTTTGGACTCATGGGGAAGCATGAAGACATAATGTTAACTTTGAAAAAGATGTATCATTTTAATCCTCAGAATAAAGACTGTCAGAAATAAGGTTATAAAAATATCAGTATAGCTCGAAATTTTCAGAAATACGCACTGAAAATGGAAAATTTCGCAATTCTTTTGAATATTCCAGTGAATGTATATGTCAAGATAGGCATGTAATTAAAAAGGCAAGGGAAGCAAGAAAACTTTAACTTTTTCGAAAAATGAAAACACCTTCGTGTAGGTAATATACCATGCTTTCAGAATATAGGTTATAAAATATTCAAATAATTTGAAAAAGGTAAGAAAAACATAAAATTATTGATATTCCGTATTCAATTCTATGTAAATTTGATACCCAATATTAGACAGACAAGGCTGTCTAACAGGGGCGATAACAAAATCGATAATCCAATGCGTCGGTAAAGAATGTTCAGTATGGCTTAATCGTGTTAATCTAGCGTCACTTTGTTTATTTAAGTAAATATTGACCTCATCCGTAGAAAAAAGTACCTTTGGCATAAACAAACTGTGCCAGGCTGCACATGCACAATATCAGAGTTCGCAAAGAAAACAGCTAGGCTGTGCACTGTTTTGAAAAAGAACTGCCCATGTCTGATCAGCCTGCGCATTTCATGTAGAGGCTAGTGTTTAGCTAGCGAAATTCGCGTATATCCTTCATATACTCATCCCATGACGCGGGTCAGTTGTATAACAGCAACATGCGCGTGGAAAAAGACATTCGAATATACAGTCCGAACATCACAGAACAGTCTGCGCGTACGTACAGTCTGGTAATATTAGGGTTTGCATGGGTGCTGGATGAACTGAGCATGCATTGTTCATATAATTATTATGCGTTTGTGAATCCCGCGTCTCATTTGCTAAATAACTGTTAGCTGTATCCAAGACAGAGGAGATCCTGATCAGACCGCTCCCTTCAACACTAGCTCTTAGGGCTTAACGGTAAGCTTTGGATATTGATGTACGGGTTATGCTCTGAAATACACAGTTTCTGGTGCATGTGGACCAGTAAGCACAGTTTCCATAAAAGCTTTACACCACGCAAATCCTTGAAAAAACGTATCAACGTCGGTTTAACATTATTTTGTCAAACAAATGTTGATACGCATTGATACCCAACGTTATGTGCCTCTTAGCGGGGCAGATTGGGCGCGGCGGAAGGGGCTGGGGGACAAAAGGCGTTAAAATATGTACTTGAATAGTGCATGCCCCAGAGATGAGGATGATTAGACTCAACTAAACAGTTGTTCATATTTGTTAACTTAAATATCCAGTGTGATTCTTCTTCTCGTTAACGTGAAAAGTGGATCCATTCTTGTATAAGGGTCGGATGCGAGTCTTCGCTGTTCGCACAAGATGTACTTACTAATATGCTTATAAGATGGGGGTTTCCCTCCAACGGAAAGAATCTTTGGGATTGTTAGGGAAACTCTCGCCTTACGGCGCAATGGGTTGTGCAAGACGTGGGGAAGGGGAGGGGAAGCATGCAGCTTTTTGCAGAATCGCTGATTGCACATGATGTACCTATTTATTCGGTTATAAGATTGGGGATCTCACAAGGTCATTGGGATTGTAAGGAAAACATCCGTCTTACCGCACAATGGGTTTTCTGTTTAAAATGGCATGCGTCTTATAGCCGAACGCTGTTTGAACAGGTTGCAGCCACTTATTCAGTTATAAGACGGGGTTTCCTCCCAACAACATATCTAGTTTCGTCTTTAAGATATTGTTAGTTATTCTGTGTTTACGGACGGAGGAGTACATGCGTCTCATAGCCAAATCGCTGTTCACACGACATACTTCTATATTCAGTTATAAGACGAGGGAAATCTAGGTCTAGATCGTGAAAAGATCTAGATCTTTGGGTTTGTATTGGGAAACGCCGTCTAACAGCACAATTACACAATAGTGATTAGGTAATTATCGGGTTTTCTGTGTGCGTATTGGTAGGGGAGTGGGGAGAAGACTGGGGACAGGGCATGCGTCTTATAGCAGAATTGCTGTTTGCACATGGTGCTCCTACTCATTCGGTTATGAAACAGGGGTAGCCGCTTTACAACACAATAACGCAATAGTGATTAATATATTGTGGGTTATTCTGTGTGTGGGGTGGAGACATGCTTCTTATAGCCGAATTAAAGGGTAATCGGCGTACCATATCTAAGAGCTATTCTAACACAGTGCGCCTATAGAAGCAATGGAAAGTTTCCGTGTTTTATTCTGCAACAAACTGTCGGGCAGTTGTAAGAAGATATATCACTCGCGCTCCGCGCTCGTGATTTGATCTACTTTACAACTGACATCCAAAAAGTGAAACATTACTCAGCAGGTCACTGCTAGAGCTAATCTATTTCTTAAATAAGACTCTTGTCTGGCAAACCAAAAATAGTTATGTCCGAACTTGCATGCCTGACGAAATTACTGCATTTTAGCGGTAAACAAAATGTTGCCAAGGTACAATTCTGCGGTAAAATTTTGCAGTTTTTTTTAAGATATTGCAAGAGTAATGATTATCTATATGGGCTATTCATCTTATATAGTAGTTATGCTTTTATTTGTTAATTTGAAGGAGGACACATAGTGCGAACTTTGCTTTCAACAAGATATTTATGCCTTCACTTACAAGAACAACTATGTTGAACATTCTAGGGGGTATTGGACGAGTGATGGTTCCTGCTCACCTGTGCAGTATTGTTAATTGGATAATTTCCCTTAGGAACGGTCTACACTATAATCGACTCGCTTTTTTGTGACAACACATAAGCCTAGCATCCCCCGAAGGGGAATCCGGCGAGAAGTGAACATCCAGCTCAGACGCTTCAAACCCGAGGTCTGATCAGGATCTGCACTGTTTGCCTTAAATGTTGGAATTTTTGTAAGAATAATCTAAAATCAGTAATAATAAACTATGTATTTTTTCTTATTTTTAATTTTATTCTATTCTATTTCATTTGTTTATTTATTCATTTACTTATTTTTTTTTTTATTTTTTTTTTTTTTTTTTTATTTTTTTTTTTCATTTTCCTTTTCTTTGCGAACCTTTGAATTGGTGAATTTGTTTCGCTAGTTCCTATTTAAATTACGCATCCAAAGGAATTCTGACAGGATCGGTGGCAATGCATTTCTTAAACGAAGCGACTGAGTTTTCAGCGCCGCAAAAGGCAAAACTCTTAAAGTTTCAGTTTTTGGACTCATGGGGAAGCATGAAGACATAATGTTAACTTTGAAAAAGATGTATCATTTTAATCCTCAGAATAAAGACTGTCAGAAATAAGGTTATAAAAAAATCAGTATAGCTCGAAATTTTCAGAAATACGCACTGAAAATGGAAAATTTCGCAATTCTTTTGAATATTCCAGTGAATGTATATGTCAAGATAGGCATGTAATTAAAAAGGCAAGGGAAGCAAGAAAACTTTAACTTTTTCGAAAAATGAAAACACCTTCGTGTAGGTAATATACCATGCTTTCAGAATATAGGTTATAAAATATTCAAATAATTTGAAAAAGGTAAGAAAAACATAAAATTATTGATATTCCGTATTCAATTCTATGTAAATTTGATACCCAATATTAGACAGACAAGGCTGTCTAACAGGGGCGATAACAAAATCGATAATCCAATGCGTCGGTAAAGAATGTTCAGTATGGCTTAATCGTGTTAATCTAGCGTCACTTTGTTTATTTAAGTAAATATTGACCTCATCCGTAGAAAAAAGTACCTTTGGCATAAACAAACTGTGCCAGGCTGCACATGCACAATATCAGAGTTCGCAAAGAAAACAGCTAGGCTGTGCACTGTTTTGAAAAAGAACTGCCCATGTCTGATCAGCCTGCGCATTTCATGTAGAGGCTAGTGTTTAGCTAGCGAAATTCGCGTATATCCTTCATATACTCATCCCATGACGCGGGTCAGTTGTATAACAGCAACATGCGCGTGGAAAAAGACATTCGAATATACAGTCCGAACATCACAGAACAGTCTGCGCGTACGTACAGTCTGGTAATATTAGGGTTTGCATGGGTGCTGGATGAACTGAGCATGCATTGTTCATATAATTATTATGCGTTTGTGAATCCCGCGTCTCATTTGCTAAATAACTGTTAGCTGTATCCAAGACAGAGGAGATCCTGATCAGACCGCTCCCTTCAACACTAGCTCTTAGGGCTTAACGGTAAGCTTTGGATATTGATGTACGGGTTATGCTCTGAAATACACAGTTTCTGGTGCATGTGGACCAGTAAGCACAGTTTCCATAAAAGCTTTACACCACGCAAATCCTTGAAAAAACGTATCAACGTCGGTTTAACATTATTTTGTCAAACAAATGTTGATACGCATTGATACCCAACGTTATGTGCCTCTTAGCGGGGCAGATTGGGCGCGGCGGAAGGGGCTGGGGGACAAAAGGCGTTAAAATATGTACTTGAATAGTGCATGCCCCAGAGATGAGGATGATTAGACTCAACTAAACAGTTGTTCATATTTGTTAACTTAAATATCCAGTGTGATTCTTCTTCTCGTTAACGTGAAAAGTGGATCCATTCTTGTATAAGGGTCGGATGCGAGTCTTCGCTGTTCGCACAAGATGTACTTACTAATATGCTTATAAGATGGGGGTTTCCCTCCAACGGAAAGAATCTTTGGGATTGTTAGGGAAACTCTCGCCTTACGGCGCAATGGGTTGTGCAAGACGTGGGGAAGGGGAGGGGAAGCATGCAGCTTTTTGCAGAATCGCTGATTGCACATGATGTACCTATTTATTCGGTTATAAGATTGGGGATCTCACAAGGTCATTGGGATTGTAAGGAAAACATCCGTCTTACCGCACAATGGGTTTTCTGTTTAAAATGGCATGCGTCTTATAGCCGAACGCTGTTTGAACAGGTTGCAGCCACTTATTCAGTTATAAGACGGGGTTTCCTCCCAACAACATATCTAGTTTCGTCTTTAAGATATTGTTAGTTATTCTGTGTTTACGGACGGAGGAGTACATGCGTCTCATAGCCAAATCGCTGTTCACACGACATACTTCTATATTCAGTTATAAGACGAGGGAAATCTAGGTCTAGATCGTGAAAAGATCTAGATCTTTGGGTTTGTATTGGGAAACGCCGTCTAACAGCACAATTACACAATAGTGATTAGGTAATTATCGGGTTTTCTGTGTGCGTATTGGTAGGGGAGTGGGGAGAAGACTGGGGACAGGGCATGCGTCTTATAGCAGAATTGCTGTTTGCACATGGTGCTCCTACTCATTCGGTTATGAAACAGGGGTAGCCGCTTTACAACACAATAACGCAATAGTGATTAATATATTGTGGGTTATTCTGTGTGTGGGGTGGAGACATGCTTCTTATAGCCGAATTAAAGGGTAATCGGCGTACCATATCTAAGAGCTATTCTAACACAGTGCGCCTATAGAAGCAATGGAAAGTTTCCGTGTTTTATTCTGCAACAAACTGTCGGGCAGTTGTAAGAAGATATATCACTCGCGCTCCGCGCTCGTGATTTGATCTACTTTACAACTGACATCCAAAAAGTGAAACATTACTCAGCAGGTCACTGCTAGAGCTAATCTATTTCTTAAATAAGACTCTTGTCTGGCAAACCAAAAATAGTTATGTCCGAACTTGCATGCCTGACGAAATTACTGCATTTTAGCGGTAAACAAAATGTTGCCAAGGTACAATTCTGCGGTAAAATTTTGCAGTTTTTTTTAAGATATTGCAAGAGTAATGATTATCTATATGGGCTATTCATCTTATATAGTAGTTATGCTTTTATTTGTTAATTTGAAGGAGGACACATAGTGCGAACTTTGCTTTCAACAAGATATTTATGCCTTCACTTACAAGAACAACTATGTTGAACATTCTAGGGGGTATTGGACGAGTGATGGTTCCTGCTCACCTGTGCAGTATTGTTAATTGGATAATTTCCCTTAGGAACGGTCTACACTATAATCGACTCGCTTTTTTGTGACAACACATAAGCCTAGCATCCCCCGAAGGGGAATCCGGCGAGAAGTGAACATCCAGCTCAGACGCTTCAAACCCGAGGTCTGATCAGGATCTGCACTGTTTGCCTTAAATGTTGGAATTTTTGTAAGAATAATCTAAAATCAGTAATAATAAACTATGTATTTTTTCTTATTTTTAATTTTATTCTATTCTATTTCATTTGTTTATTTATTCATTTACTTATTTTTTTTTTTATTTTTTTTTTTTTTTTTTTATTTTTTTTTTTCATTTTCCTTTTCTTTGCGAACCTTTGAATTGGTGAATTTGTTTCGCTAGTTCCTATTTAAATTACGCATCCAAAGGAATTCTGACAGGATCGGTGGCAATGCATTTCTTAAACGAAGCGACTGAGTTTTCAGCGCCGCAAAAGGCAAAACTCTTAAAGTTTCAGTTTTTGGACTCATGGGGAAGCATGAAGACATAATGTTAACTTTGAAAAAGATGTATCATTTTAATCCTCAGAATAAAGACTGTCAGAAATAAGGTTATAAAAAAATCAGTATAGCTCGAAATTTTCAGAAATACGCACTGAAAATGGAAAATTTCGCAATTCTTTTGAATATTCCAGTGAATGTATATGTCAAGATAGGCATGTAATTAAAAAGGCAAGGGAAGCAAGAAAACTTTAACTTTTTCGAAAAATGAAAACACCTTCGTGTAGGTAATATACCATGCTTTCAGAATATAGGTTATAAAATATTCAAATAATTTGAAAAAGGTAAGAAAAACATAAAATTATTGATATTCCGTATTCAATTCTATGTAAATTTGATACCCAATATTAGACAGACAAGGCTGTCTAACAGGGGCGATAACAAAATCGATAATCCAATGCGTCGGTAAAGAATGTTCAGTATGGCTTAATCGTGTTAATCTAGCGTCACTTTGTTTATTTAAGTAAATATTGACCTCATCCGTAGAAAAAAGTACCTTTGGCATAAACAAACTGTGCCAGGCTGCACATGCACAATATCAGAGTTCGCAAAGAAAACAGCTAGGCTGTGCACTGTTTTGAAAAAGAACTGCCCATGTCTGATCAGCCTGCGCATTTCATGTAGAGGCTAGTGTTTAGCTAGCGAAATTCGCGTATATCCTTCATATACTCATCCCATGACGCGGGTCAGTTGTATAACAGCAACATGCGCGTGGAAAAAGACATTCGAATATACAGTCCGAACATCACAGAACAGTCTGCGCGTACGTACAGTCTGGTAATATTAGGGTTTGCATGGGTGCTGGATGAACTGAGCATGCATTGTTCATATAATTATTATGCGTTTGTGAATCCCGCGTCTCATTTGCTAAATAACTGTTAGCTGTATCCAAGACAGAGGAGATCCTGATCAGACCGCTCCCTTCAACACTAGCTCTTAGGGCTTAACGGTAAGCTTTGGATATTGATGTACGGGTTATGCTCTGAAATACACAGTTTCTGGTGCATGTGGACCAGTAAGCACAGTTTCCATAAAAGCTTTACACCACGCAAATCCTTGAAAAAACGTATCAACGTCGGTTTAACATTATTTTGTCAAACAAATGTTGATACGCATTGATACCCAACGTTATGTGCCTCTTAGCGGGGCAGATTGGGCGCGGCGGAAGGGGCTGGGGGACAAAAGGCGTTAAAATATGTACTTGAATAGTGCATGCCCCAGAGATGAGGATGATTAGACTCAACTAAACAGTTGTTCATATTTGTTAACTTAAATATCCAGTGTGATTCTTCTTCTCGTTAACGTGAAAAGTGGATCCATTCTTGTATAAGGGTCGGATGCGAGTCTTCGCTGTTCGCACAAGATGTACTTACTAATATGCTTATAAGATGGGGGTTTCCCTCCAACGGAAAGAATCTTTGGGATTGTTAGGGAAACTCTCGCCTTACGGCGCAATGGGTTGTGCAAGACGTGGGGAAGGGGAGGGGAAGCATGCAGCTTTTTGCAGAATCGCTGATTGCACATGATGTACCTATTTATTCGGTTATAAGATTGGGGATCTCACAAGGTCATTGGGATTGTAAGGAAAACATCCGTCTTACCGCACAATGGGTTTTCTGTTTAAAATGGCATGCGTCTTATAGCCGAACGCTGTTTGAACAGGTTGCAGCCACTTATTCAGTTATAAGACGGGGTTTCCTCCCAACAACATATCTAGTTTCGTCTTTAAGATATTGTTAGTTATTCTGTGTTTACGGACGGAGGAGTACATGCGTCTCATAGCCAAATCGCTGTTCACACGACATACTTCTATATTCAGTTATAAGACGAGGGAAATCTAGGTCTAGATCGTGAAAAGATCTAGATCTTTGGGTTTGTATTGGGAAACGCCGTCTAACAGCACAATTACACAATAGTGATTAGGTAATTATCGGGTTTTCTGTGTGCGTATTGGTAGGGGAGTGGGGAGAAGACTGGGGACAGGGCATGCGTCTTATAGCAGAATTGCTGTTTGCACATGGTGCTCCTACTCATTCGGTTATGAAACAGGGGTAGCCGCTTTACAACACAATAACGCAATAGTGATTAATATATTGTGGGTTATTCTGTGTGTGGGGTGGAGACATGCTTCTTATAGCCGAATTAAAGGGTAATCGGCGTACCATATCTAAGAGCTATTCTAACACAGTGCGCCTATAGAAGCAATGGAAAGTTTCCGTGTTTTATTCTGCAACAAACTGTCGGGCAGTTGTAAGAAGATATATCACTCGCGCTCCGCGCTCGTGATTTGATCTACTTTACAACTGACATCCAAAAAGTGAAACATTACTCAGCAGGTCACTGCTAGAGCTAATCTATTTCTTAAATAAGACTCTTGTCTGGCAAACCAAAAATAGTTATGTCCGAACTTGCATGCCTGACGAAATTACTGCATTTTAGCGGTAAACAAAATGTTGCCAAGGTACAATTCTGCGGTAAAATTTTGCAGTTTTTTTTAAGATATTGCAAGAGTAATGATTATCTATATGGGCTATTCATCTTATATAGTAGTTATGCTTTTATTTGTTAATTTGAAGGAGGACACATAGTGCGAACTTTGCTTTCAACAAGATATTTATGCCTTCACTTACAAGAACAACTATGTTGAACATTCTAGGGGGTATTGGACGAGTGATGGTTCCTGCTCACCTGTGCAGTATTGTTAATTGGATAATTTCCCTTAGGAACGGTCTACACTATAATCGACTCGCTTTTTTGTGACAACACATAAGCCTAGCATCCCCCGAAGGGGAATCCGGCGAGAAGTGAACATCCAGCTCAGACGCTTCAAACCCGAGGTCTGATCAGGATCTGCACTGTTTGCCTTAAATGTTGGAATTTTTGTAAGAATAATCTAAAATCAGTAATAATAAACTATGTATTTTTTCTTATTTTTAATTTTATTCTATTCTATTTCATTTGTTTATTTATTCATTTACTTATTTTTTTTTTTATTTTTTTTTTTTTTTTTTTATTTTTTTTTTTCATTTTCCTTTTCTTTGCGAACCTTTGAATTGGTGAATTTGTTTCGCTAGTTCCTATTTAAATTACGCATCCAAAGGAATTCTGACAGGATCGGTGGCAATGCATTTCTTAAACGAAGCGACTGAGTTTTCAGCGCCGCAAAAGGCAAAACTCTTAAAGTTTCAGTTTTTGGACTCATGGGGAAGCATGAAGACATAATGTTAACTTTGAAAAAGATGTATCATTTTAATCCTCAGAATAAAGACTGTCAGAAATAAGGTTATAAAAAAATCAGTATAGCTCGAAATTTTCAGAAATACGCACTGAAAATGGAAAATTTCGCAATTCTTTTGAATATTCCAGTGAATGTATATGTCAAGATAGGCATGTAATTAAAAAGGCAAGGGAAGCAAGAAAACTTTAACTTTTTCGAAAAATGAAAACACCTTCGTGTAGGTAATATACCATGCTTTCAGAATATAGGTTATAAAATATTCAAATAATTTGAAAAAGGTAAGAAAAACATAAAATTATTGATATTCCGTATTCAATTCTATGTAAATTTGATACCCAATATTAGACAGACAAGGCTGTCTAACAGGGGCGATAACAAAATCGATAATCCAATGCGTCGGTAAAGAATGTTCAGTATGGCTTAATCGTGTTAATCTAGCGTCACTTTGTTTATTTAAGTAAATATTGACCTCATCCGTAGAAAAAAGTACCTTTGGCATAAACAAACTGTGCCAGGCTGCACATGCACAATATCAGAGTTCGCAAAGAAAACAGCTAGGCTGTGCACTGTTTTGAAAAAGAACTGCCCATGTCTGATCAGCCTGCGCATTTCATGTAGAGGCTAGTGTTTAGCTAGCGAAATTCGCGTATATCCTTCATATACTCATCCCATGACGCGGGTCAGTTGTATAACAGCAACATGCGCGTGGAAAAAGACATTCGAATATACAGTCCGAACATCACAGAACAGTCTGCGCGTACGTACAGTCTGGTAATATTAGGGTTTGCATGGGTGCTGGATGAACTGAGCATGCATTGTTCATATAATTATTATGCGTTTGTGAATCCCGCGTCTCATTTGCTAAATAACTGTTAGCTGTATCCAAGACAGAGGAGATCCTGATCAGACCGCTCCCTTCAACACTAGCTCTTAGGGCTTAACGGTAAGCTTTGGATATTGATGTACGGGTTATGCTCTGAAATACACAGTTTCTGGTGCATGTGGACCAGTAAGCACAGTTTCCATAAAAGCTTTACACCACGCAAATCCTTGAAAAAACGTATCAACGTCGGTTTAACATTATTTTGTCAAACAAATGTTGATACGCATTGATACCCAACGTTATGTGCCTCTTAGCGGGGCAGATTGGGCGCGGCGGAAGGGGCTGGGGGACAAAAGGCGTTAAAATATGTACTTGAATAGTGCATGCCCCAGAGATGAGGATGATTAGACTCAACTAAACAGTTGTTCATATTTGTTAACTTAAATATCCAGTGTGATTCTTCTTCTCGTTAACGTGAAAAGTGGATCCATTCTTGTATAAGGGTCGGATGCGAGTCTTCGCTGTTCGCACAAGATGTACTTACTAATATGCTTATAAGATGGGGGTTTCCCTCCAACGGAAAGAATCTTTGGGATTGTTAGGGAAACTCTCGCCTTACGGCGCAATGGGTTGTGCAAGACGTGGGGAAGGGGAGGGGAAGCATGCAGCTTTTTGCAGAATCGCTGATTGCACATGATGTACCTATTTATTCGGTTATAAGATTGGGGATCTCACAAGGTCATTGGGATTGTAAGGAAAACATCCGTCTTACCGCACAATGGGTTTTCTGTTTAAAATGGCATGCGTCTTATAGCCGAACGCTGTTTGAACAGGTTGCAGCCACTTATTCAGTTATAAGACGGGGTTTCCTCCCAACAACATATCTAGTTTCGTCTTTAAGATATTGTTAGTTATTCTGTGTTTACGGACGGAGGAGTACATGCGTCTCATAGCCAAATCGCTGTTCACACGACATACTTCTATATTCAGTTATAAGACGAGGGAAATCTAGGTCTAGATCGTGAAAAGATCTAGATCTTTGGGTTTGTATTGGGAAACGCCGTCTAACAGCACAATTACACAATAGTGATTAGGTAATTATCGGGTTTTCTGTGTGCGTATTGGTAGGGGAGTGGGGAGAAGACTGGGGACAGGGCATGCGTCTTATAGCAGAATTGCTGTTTGCACATGGTGCTCCTACTCATTCGGTTATGAAACAGGGGTAGCCGCTTTACAACACAATAACGCAATAGTGATTAATATATTGTGGGTTATTCTGTGTGTGGGGTGGAGACATGCTTCTTATAGCCGAATTAAAGGGTAATCGGCGTACCATATCTAAGAGCTATTCTAACACAGTGCGCCTATAGAAGCAATGGAAAGTTTCCGTGTTTTATTCTGCAACAAACTGTCGGGCAGTTGTAAGAAGATATATCACTCGCGCTCCGCGCTCGTGATTTGATCTACTTTACAACTGACATCCAAAAAGTGAAACATTACTCAGCAGGTCACTGCTAGAGCTAATCTATTTCTTAAATAAGACTCTTGTCTGGCAAACCAAAAATAGTTATGTCCGAACTTGCATGCCTGACGAAATTACTGCATTTTAGCGGTAAACAAAATGTTGCCAAGGTACAATTCTGCGGTAAAATTTTGCAGTTTTTTTTAAGATATTGCAAGAGTAATGATTATCTATATGGGCTATTCATCTTATATAGTAGTTATGCTTTTATTTGTTAATTTGAAGGAGGACACATAGTGCGAACTTTGCTTTCAACAAGATATTTATGCCTTCACTTACAAGAACAACTATGTTGAACATTCTAGGGGGTATTGGACGAGTGATGGTTCCTGCTCACCTGTGCAGTATTGTTAATTGGATAATTTCCCTTAGGAACGGTCTACACTATAATCGACTCGCTTTTTTGTGACAACACATAAGCCTAGCATCCCCCGAAGGGGAATCCGGCGAGAAGTGAACATCCAGCTCAGACGCTTCAAACCCGAGGTCTGATCAGGATCTGCACTGTTTGCCTTAAATGTTGGAATTTTTGTAAGAATAATCTAAAATCAGTAATAATAAACTATGTATTTTTTCTTATTTTTAATTTTATTCTATTCTATTTCATTTGTTTATTTATTCATTTACTTATTTTTTTTTTTATTTTTTTTTTTTTTTTTTTATTTTTTTTTTTCATTTTCCTTTTCTTTGCGAACCTTTGAATTGGTGAATTTGTTTCGCTAGTTCCTATTTAAATTACGCATCCAAAGGAATTCTGACAGGATCGGTGGCAATGCATTTCTTAAACGAAGCGACTGAGTTTTCAGCGCCGCAAAAGGCAAAACTCTTAAAGTTTCAGTTTTTGGACTCATGGGGAAGCATGAAGACATAATGTTAACTTTGAAAAAGATGTATCATTTTAATCCTCAGAATAAAGACTGTCAGAAATAAGGTTATAAAAAAATCAGTATAGCTCGAAATTTTCAGAAATACGCACTGAAAATGGAAAATTTCGCAATTCTTTTGAATATTCCAGTGAATGTATATGTCAAGATAGGCATGTAATTAAAAAGGCAAGGGAAGCAAGAAAACTTTAACTTTTTCGAAAAATGAAAACACCTTCGTGTAGGTAATATACCATGCTTTCAGAATATAGGTTATAAAATATTCAAATAATTTGAAAAAGGTAAGAAAAACATAAAATTATTGATATTCCGTATTCAATTCTATGTAAATTTGATACCCAATATTAGACAGACAAGGCTGTCTAACAGGGGCGATAACAAAATCGATAATCCAATGCGTCGGTAAAGAATGTTCAGTATGGCTTAATCGTGTTAATCTAGCGTCACTTTGTTTATTTAAGTAAATATTGACCTCATCCGTAGAAAAAAGTACCTTTGGCATAAACAAACTGTGCCAGGCTGCACATGCACAATATCAGAGTTCGCAAAGAAAACAGCTAGGCTGTGCACTGTTTTGAAAAAGAACTGCCCATGTCTGATCAGCCTGCGCATTTCATGTAGAGGCTAGTGTTTAGCTAGCGAAATTCGCGTATATCCTTCATATACTCATCCCATGACGCGGGTCAGTTGTATAACAGCAACATGCGCGTGGAAAAAGACATTCGAATATACAGTCCGAACATCACAGAACAGTCTGCGCGTACGTACAGTCTGGTAATATTAGGGTTTGCATGGGTGCTGGATGAACTGAGCATGCATTGTTCATATAATTATTATGCGTTTGTGAATCCCGCGTCTCATTTGCTAAATAACTGTTAGCTGTATCCAAGACAGAGGAGATCCTGATCAGACCGCTCCCTTCAACACTAGCTCTTAGGGCTTAACGGTAAGCTTTGGATATTGATGTACGGGTTATGCTCTGAAATACACAGTTTCTGGTGCATGTGGACCAGTAAGCACAGTTTCCATAAAAGCTTTACACCACGCAAATCCTTGAAAAAACGTATCAACGTCGGTTTAACATTATTTTGTCAAACAAATGTTGATACGCATTGATACCCAACGTTATGTGCCTCTTAGCGGGGCAGATTGGGCGCGGCGGAAGGGGCTGGGGGACAAAAGGCGTTAAAATATGTACTTGAATAGTGCATGCCCCAGAGATGAGGATGATTAGACTCAACTAAACAGTTGTTCATATTTGTTAACTTAAATATCCAGTGTGATTCTTCTTCTCGTTAACGTGAAAAGTGGATCCATTCTTGTATAAGGGTCGGATGCGAGTCTTCGCTGTTCGCACAAGATGTACTTACTAATATGCTTATAAGATGGGGGTTTCCCTCCAACGGAAAGAATCTTTGGGATTGTTAGGGAAACTCTCGCCTTACGGCGCAATGGGTTGTGCAAGACGTGGGGAAGGGGAGGGGAAGCATGCAGCTTTTTGCAGAATCGCTGATTGCACATGATGTACCTATTTATTCGGTTATAAGATTGGGGATCTCACAAGGTCATTGGGATTGTAAGGAAAACATCCGTCTTACCGCACAATGGGTTTTCTGTTTAAAATGGCATGCGTCTTATAGCCGAACGCTGTTTGAACAGGTTGCAGCCACTTATTCAGTTATAAGACGGGGTTTCCTCCCAACAACATATCTAGTTTCGTCTTTAAGATATTGTTAGTTATTCTGTGTTTACGGACGGAGGAGTACATGCGTCTCATAGCCAAATCGCTGTTCACACGACATACTTCTATATTCAGTTATAAGACGAGGGAAATCTAGGTCTAGATCGTGAAAAGATCTAGATCTTTGGGTTTGTATTGGGAAACGCCGTCTAACAGCACAATTACACAATAGTGATTAGGTAATTATCGGGTTTTCTGTGTGCGTATTGGTAGGGGAGTGGGGAGAAGACTGGGGACAGGGCATGCGTCTTATAGCAGAATTGCTGTTTGCACATGGTGCTCCTACTCATTCGGTTATGAAACAGGGGTAGCCGCTTTACAACACAATAACGCAATAGTGATTGATATATTGTGGGTTATTCTGTGTGTGGGGTGGAGACATGCTTCTTATAGCCGAATTAAAGGGTAATCGGCGTACCATATCTAAGAGCTATTCTAACACAGTGCGCCTATAGAAGCAATGGAAAGTTTCCGTGTTTTATTCTGCAACAAACTGTCGGGCAGTTGTAAGAAGATATATCACTCGCGCTCCGCGCTCGTGATTTGATCTACTTTACAACTGACATCCAAAAAGTGAAACATTACTCAGCAGGTCACTGCTAGAGCTAATCTATTTCTTAAATAAGACTCTTGTCTGGCAAACCAAAAATAGTTATGTCCGAACTTGCATGCCTGACGAAATTACTGCATTTTAGCGGTAAACAAAATGTTGCCAAGGTACAATTCTGCGGTAAAATTTTGCAGTTTTTTTTAAGATATTGCAAGAGTAATGATTATCTATATGGGCTATTCATCTTATATAGTAGTTATGCTTTTATTTGTTAATTTGAAGGAGGACACATAGTGCGAACTTTGCTTTCAACAAGATATTTATGCCTTCACTTACAAGAACAACTATGTTGAACATTCTAGGGGGTATTGGACGAGTGATGGTTCCTGCTCACCTGTGCAGTATTGTTAATTGGATAATTTCCCTTAGGAACGGTCTACACTATAATCGACTCGCTTTTTTGTGACAACACATAAGCCTAGCATCCCCCGAAGGGGAATCCGGCGAGAAGTGAACATCCAGCTCAGACGCTTCAAACCCGAGGTCTGATCAGGATCTGCACTGTTTGCCTTAAATGTTGGAATTTTTGTAAGAATAATCTAAAATCAGTAATAATAAACTATGTATTTTTTCTTATTTTTAATTTTATTCTATTCTATTTCATTTGTTTATTTATTCATTTACTTATTTTTTTTTTTTTTTTTTTTTTTTTTTTTTTTTTTTTTTTTTCATTTTCCTTTTCTTTGCGAACCTTTGAATTGGTGAATTTGTTTCGCTAGTTCCTATTTAAATTACGCATCCAAAGGAATTCTGACAGGATCGGTGGCAATGCATTTCTTAAACGAAGCGACTGAGTTTTCAGCGCCGCAAAAGGCAAAACTCTTAAAGTTTCAGTTTTTGGACTCATGGGGAAGCATGAAGACATAATGTTAACTTTGAAAAAGATGTATCATTTTAATCCTCAGAATAAAGACTGTCAGAAATAAGGTTATAAAAAAATCAGTATAGCTCGAAATTTTCAGAAATACGCACTGAAAATGGAAAATTTCGCAATTCTTTTGAATATTCCAGTGAATGTATATGTCAAGATAGGCATGTAATTAAAAAGGCAAGGGAAGCAAGAAAACTTTAACTTTTTCGAAAAATGAAAACACCTTCGTGTAGGTAATATACCATGCTTTCAGAATATAGGTTATAAAATATTCAAATAATTTGAAAAAGGTAAGAAAAACATAAAATTATTGATATTCCGTATTCAATTCTATGTAAATTTGATACCCAATATTAGACAGACAAGGCTGTCTAACAGGGGCGATAACAAAATCGATAATCCAATGCGTCGGTAAAGAATGTTCAGTATGGCTTAATCGTGTTAATCTAGCGTCACTTTGTTTATTTAAGTAAATATTGACCTCATCCGTAGAAAAAAGTACCTTTGGCATAAACAAACTGTGCCAGGCTGCACATGCACAATATCAGAGTTCGCAAAGAAAACAGCTAGGCTGTGCACTGTTTTGAAAAAGAACTGCCCATGTCTGATCAGCCTGCGCATTTCATGTAGAGGCTAGTGTTTAGCTAGCGAAATTCGCGTATATCCTTCATATACTCATCCCATGACGCGGGTCAGTTGTATAACAGCAACATGCGCGTGGAAAAAGACATTCGAATATACAGTCCGAACATCACAGAACAGTCTGCGCGTACGTACAGTCTGGTAATATTAGGGTTTGCATGGGTGCTGGATGAACTGAGCATGCATTGTTCATATAATTATTATGCGTTTGTGAATCCCGCGTCTCATTTGCTAAATAACTGTTAGCTGTATCCAAGACAGAGGAGATCCTGATCAGACCGCTCCCTTCAACACTAGCTCTTAGGGCTTAACGGTAAGCTTTGGATATTGATGTACGGGTTATGCTCTGAAATACACAGTTTCTGGTGCATGTGGACCAGTAAGCACAGTTTCCATAAAAGCTTTACACCACGCAAATCCTTGAAAAAACGTATCAACGTCGGTTTAACATTATTTTGTCAAACAAATGTTGATACGCATTGATACCCAACGTTATGTGCCTCTTAGCGGGGCAGATTGGGCGCGGCGGAAGGGGCTGGGGGACAAAAGGCGTTAAAATATGTACTTGAATAGTGCATGCCCCAGAGATGAGGATGATTAGACTCAACTAAACAGTTGTTCATATTTGTTAACTTAAATATCCAGTGTGATTCTTCTTCTCGTTAACGTGAAAAGTGGATCCATTCTTGTATAAGGGTCGGATGCGAGTCTTCGCTGTTCGCACAAGATGTACTTACTAATATGCTTATAAGATGGGGGTTTCCCTCCAACGGAAAGAATCTTTGGGATTGTTAGGGAAACTCTCGCCTTACGGCGCAATGGGTTGTGCAAGACGTGGGGAAGGGGAGGGGAAGCATGCAGCTTTTTGCAGAATCGCTGATTGCACATGATGTACCTATTTATTCGGTTATAAGATTGGGGATCTCACAAGGTCATTGGGATTGTAAGGAAAACATCCGTCTTACCGCACAATGGGTTTTCTGTTTAAAATGGCATGCGTCTTATAGCCGAACGCTGTTTGAACAGGTTGCAGCCACTTATTCAGTTATAAGACGGGGTTTCCTCCCAACAACATATCTAGTTTCGTCTTTAAGATATTGTTAGTTATTCTGTGTTTACGGACGGAGGAGTACATGCGTCTCATAGCCAAATCGCTGTTCACACGACATACTTCTATATTCAGTTATAAGACGAGGGAAATCTAGGTCTAGATCGTGAAAAGATCTAGATCTTTGGGTTTGTATTGGGAAACGCCGTCTAACAGCACAATTACACAATAGTGATTAGGTAATTATCGGGTTTTCTGTGTGCGTATTGGTAGGGGAGTGGGGAGAAGACTGGGGACAGGGCATGCGTCTTATAGCAGAATTGCTGTTTGCACATGGTGCTCCTACTCATTCGGTTATGAAACAGGGGTAGCCGCTTTACAACACAATAACGCAATAGTGATTAATATATTGTGGGTTATTCTGTGTGTGGGGTGGAGACATGCTTCTTATAGCCGAATTAAAGGGTAATCGGCGTACCATATCTAAGAGCTATTCTAACACAGTGCGCCTATAGAAGCAATGGAAAGTTTCCGTGTTTTATTCTGCAACAAACTGTCGGGCAGTTGTAAGAAGATATATCACTCGCGCTCCGCGCTCGTGATTTGATCTACTTTACAACTGACATCCAAAAAGTGAAACATTACTCAGCAGGTCACTGCTAGAGCTAATCTATTTCTTAAATAAGACTCTTGTCTGGCAAACCAAAAATAGTTATGTCCGAACTTGCATGCCTGACGAAATTACTGCATTTTAGCGGTAAACAAAATGTTGCCAAGGTACAATTCTGCGGTAAAATTTTGCAGTTTTTTTTAAGATATTGCAAGAGTAATGATTATCTATATGGGCTATTCATCTTATATAGTAGTTATGCTTTTATTTGTTAATTTGAAGGAGGACACATAGTGCGAACTTTGCTTTCAACAAGATATTTATGCCTTCACTTACAAGAACAACTATGTTGAACATTCTAGGGGGTATTGGACGAGTGATGGTTCCTGCTCACCTGTGCAGTATTGTTAATTGGATAATTTCCCTTAGGAACGGTCTACACTATAATCGACTCGCTTTTTTGTGACAACACATAAGCCTAGCATCCCCCGAAGGGGAATCCGGCGAGAAGTGAACATCCAGCTCAGACGCTTCAAACCCGAGGTCTGATCAGGATCTGCACTGTTTGCCTTAAATGTTGGAATTTTTGTAAGAATAATCTAAAATCAGTAATAATAAACTATGTATTTTTTCTTATTTTTAATTTTATTCTATTCTATTTCATTTGTTTATTTATTCATTTACTTATTTTTTTTTTTATTTTTTTTTTTTTTTTTTTATTTTTTTTTTTCATTTTCCTTTTCTTTGCGAACCTTTGAATTGGTGAATTTGTTTCGCTAGTTCCTATTTAAATTACGCATCCAAAGGAATTCTGACAGGATCGGTGGCAATGCATTTCTTAAACGAAGCGACTGAGTTTTCAGCGCCGCAAAAGGCAAAACTCTTAAAGTTTCAGTTTTTGGACTCATGGGGAAGCATGAAGACATAATGTTAACTTTGAAAAAGATGTATCATTTTAATCCTCAGAATAAAGACTGTCAGAAATAAGGTTATAAAAAAATCAGTATAGCTCGAAATTTTCAGAAATACGCACTGAAAATGGAAAATTTCGCAATTCTTTTGAATATTCCAGTGAATGTATATGTCAAGATAGGCATGTAATTAAAAAGGCAAGGGAAGCAAGAAAACTTTAACTTTTTCGAAAAATGAAAACACCTTCGTGTAGGTAATATACCATGCTTTCAGAATATAGGTTATAAAATATTCAAATAATTTGAAAAAGGTAAGAAAAACATAAAATTATTGATATTCCGTATTCAATTCTATGTAAATTTGATACCCAATATTAGACAGACAAGGCTGTCTAACAGGGGCGATAACAAAATCGATAATCCAATGCGTCGGTAAAGAATGTTCAGTATGGCTTAATCGTGTTAATCTAGCGTCACTTTGTTTATTTAAGTAAATATTGACCTCATCCGTAGAAAAAAGTACCTTTGGCATAAACAAACTGTGCCAGGCTGCACATGCACAATATCAGAGTTCGCAAAGAAAACAGCTAGGCTGTGCACTGTTTTGAAAAAGAACTGCCCATGTCTGATCAGCCTGCGCATTTCATGTAGAGGCTAGTGTTTAGCTAGCGAAATTCGCGTATATCCTTCATATACTCATCCCATGACGCGGGTCAGTTGTATAACAGCAACATGCGCGTGGAAAAAGACATTCGAATATACAGTCCGAACATCACAGAACAGTCTGCGCGTACGTACAGTCTGGTAATATTAGGGTTTGCATGGGTGCTGGATGAACTGAGCATGCATTGTTCATATAATTATTATGCGTTTGTGAATCCCGCGTCTCATTTGCTAAATAACTGTTAGCTGTATCCAAGACAGAGGAGATCCTGATCAGACCGCTCCCTTCAACACTAGCTCTTAGGGCTTAACGGTAAGCTTTGGATATTGATGTACGGGTTATGCTCTGAAATACACAGTTTCTGGTGCATGTGGACCAGTAAGCACAGTTTCCATAAAAGCTTTACACCACGCAAATCCTTGAAAAAACGTATCAACGTCGGTTTAACATTATTTTGTCAAACAAATGTTGATACGCATTGATACCCAACGTTATGTGCCTCTTAGCGGGGCAGATTGGGCGCGGCGGAAGGGGCTGGGGGACAAAAGGCGTTAAAATATGTACTTGAATAGTGCATGCCCCAGAGATGAGGATGATTAGACTCAACTAAACAGTTGTTCATATTTGTTAACTTAAATATCCAGTGTGATTCTTCTTCTCGTTAACGTGAAAAGTGGATCCATTCTTGTATAAGGGTCGGATGCGAGTCTTCGCTGTTCGCACAAGATGTACTTACTAATATGCTTATAAGATGGGGGTTTCCCTCCAACGGAAAGAATCTTTGGGATTGTTAGGGAAACTCTCGCCTTACGGCGCAATGGGTTGTGCAAGACGTGGGGAAGGGGAGGGGAAGCATGCAGCTTTTTGCAGAATCGCTGATTGCACATGATGTACCTATTTATTCGGTTATAAGATTGGGGATCTCACAAGGTCATTGGGATTGTAAGGAAAACATCCGTCTTACCGCACAATGGGTTTTCTGTTTAAAATGGCATGCGTCTTATAGCCGAACGCTGTTTGAACAGGTTGCAGCCACTTATTCAGTTATAAGACGGGGTTTCCTCCCAACAACATATCTAGTTTCGTCTTTAAGATATTGTTAGTTATTCTGTGTTTACGGACGGAGGAGTACATGCGTCTCATAGCCAAATCGCTGTTCACACGACATACTTCTATATTCAGTTATAAGACGAGGGAAATCTAGGTCTAGATCGTGAAAAGATCTAGATCTTTGGGTTTGTATTGGGAAACGCCGTCTAACAGCACAATTACACAATAGTGATTAGGTAATTATCGGGTTTTCTGTGTGCGTATTGGTAGGGGAGTGGGGAGAAGACTGGGGACAGGGCATGCGTCTTATAGCAGAATTGCTGTTTGCACATGGTGCTCCTACTCATTCGGTTATGAAACAGGGGTAGCCGCTTTACAACACAATAACGCAATAGTGATTAATATATTGTGGGTTATTCTGTGTGTGGGGTGGAGACATGCTTCTTATAGCCGAATTAAAGGGTAATCGGCGTACCATATCTAAGAGCTATTCTAACACAGTGCGCCTATAGAAGCAATGGAAAGTTTCCGTGTTTTATTCTGCAACAAACTGTCGGGCAGTTGTAAGAAGATATATCACTCGCGCTCCGCGCTCGTGATTTGATCTACTTTACAACTGACATCCAAAAAGTGAAACATTACTCAGCAGGTCACTGCTAGAGCTAATCTATTTCTTAAATAAGACTCTTGTCTGGCAAACCAAAAATAGTTATGTCCGAACTTGCATGCCTGACGAAATTACTGCATTTTAGCGGTAAACAAAATGTTGCCAAGGTACAATTCTGCGGTAAAATTTTGCAGTTTTTTTTAAGATATTGCAAGAGTAATGATTATCTATATGGGCTATTCATCTTATATAGTAGTTATGCTTTTATTTGTTAATTTGAAGGAGGACACATAGTGCGAACTTTGCTTTCAACAAGATATTTATGCCTTCACTTACAAGAACAACTATGTTGAACATTCTAGGGGGTATTGGACGAGTGATGGTTCCTGCTCACCTGTGCAGTATTGTTAATTGGATAATTTCCCTTAGGAACGGTCTACACTATAATCGACTCGCTTTTTTGTGACAACACATAAGCCTAGCATCCCCCGAAGGGGAATCCGGCGAGAAGTGAACATCCAGCTCAGACGCTTCAAACCCGAGGTCTGATCAGGATCTGCACTGTTTGCCTTAAATGTTGGAATTTTTGTAAGAATAATCTAAAATCAGTAATAATAAACTATGTATTTTTTCTTATTTTTAATTTTATTCTATTCTATTTCATTTGTTTATTTATTCATTTACTTATTTTTTTTTTTATTTTTTTTTTTTTTTTTTTATTTTTTTTTTTCATTTTCCTTTTCTTTGCGAACCTTTGAATTGGTGAATTTGTTTCGCTAGTTCCTATTTAAATTACGCATCCAAAGGAATTCTGACAGGATCGGTGGCAATGCATTTCTTAAACGAAGCGACTGAGTTTTCAGCGCCGCAAAAGGCAAAACTCTTAAAGTTTCAGTTTTTGGACTCATGGGGAAGCATGAAGACATAATGTTAACTTTGAAAAAGATGTATCATTTTAATCCTCAGAATAAAGACTGTCAGAAATAAGGTTATAAAAAAATCAGTATAGCTCGAAATTTTCAGAAATACGCACTGAAAATGGAAAATTTCGCAATTCTTTTGAATATTCCAGTGAATGTATATGTCAAGATAGGCATGTAATTAAAAAGGCAAGGGAAGCAAGAAAACTTTAACTTTTTCGAAAAATGAAAACACCTTCGTGTAGGTAATATACCATGCTTTCAGAATATAGGTTATAAAATATTCAAATAATTTGAAAAAGGTAAGAAAAACATAAAATTATTGATATTCCGTATTCAATTCTATGTAAATTTGATACCCAATATTAGACAGACAAGGCTGTCTAACAGGGGCGATAACAAAATCGATAATCCAATGCGTCGGTAAAGAATGTTCAGTATGGCTTAATCGTGTTAATCTAGCGTCACTTTGTTTATTTAAGTAAATATTGACCTCATCCGTAGAAAAAAGTACCTTTGGCATAAACAAACTGTGCCAGGCTGCACATGCACAATATCAGAGTTCGCAAAGAAAACAGCTAGGCTGTGCACTGTTTTGAAAAAGAACTGCCCATGTCTGATCAGCCTGCGCATTTCATGTAGAGGCTAGTGTTTAGCTAGCGAAATTCGCGTATATCCTTCATATACTCATCCCATGACGCGGGTCAGTTGTATAACAGCAACATGCGCGTGGAAAAAGACATTCGAATATACAGTCCGAACATCACAGAACAGTCTGCGCGTACGTACAGTCTGGTAATATTAGGGTTTGCATGGGTGCTGGATGAACTGAGCATGCATTGTTCATATAATTATTATGCGTTTGTGAATCCCGCGTCTCATTTGCTAAATAACTGTTAGCTGTATCCAAGACAGAGGAGATCCTGATCAGACCGCTCCCTTCAACACTAGCTCTTAGGGCTTAACGGTAAGCTTTGGATATTGATGTACGGGTTATGCTCTGAAATACACAGTTTCTGGTGCATGTGGACCAGTAAGCACAGTTTCCATAAAAGCTTTACACCACGCAAATCCTTGAAAAAACGTATCAACGTCGGTTTAACATTATTTTGTCAAACAAATGTTGATACGCATTGATACCCAACGTTATGTGCCTCTTAGCGGGGCAGATTGGGCGCGGCGGAAGGGGCTGGGGGACAAAAGGCGTTAAAATATGTACTTGAATAGTGCATGCCCCAGAGATGAGGATGATTAGACTCAACTAAACAGTTGTTCATATTTGTTAACTTAAATATCCAGTGTGATTCTTCTTCTCGTTAACGTGAAAAGTGGATCCATTCTTGTATAAGGGTCGGATGCGAGTCTTCGCTGTTCGCACAAGATGTACTTACTAATATGCTTATAAGATGGGGGTTTCCCTCCAACGGAAAGAATCTTTGGGATTGTTAGGGAAACTCTCGCCTTACGGCGCAATGGGTTGTGCAAGACGTGGGGAAGGGGAGGGGAAGCATGCAGCTTTTTGCAGAATCGCTGATTGCACATGATGTACCTATTTATTCGGTTATAAGATTGGGGATCTCACAAGGTCATTGGGATTGTAAGGAAAACATCCGTCTTACCGCACAATGGGTTTTCTGTTTAAAATGGCATGCGTCTTATAGCCGAACGCTGTTTGAACAGGTTGCAGCCACTTATTCAGTTATAAGACGGGGTTTCCTCCCAACAACATATCTAGTTTCGTCTTTAAGATATTGTTAGTTATTCTGTGTTTACGGACGGAGGAGTACATGCGTCTCATAGCCAAATCGCTGTTCACACGACATACTTCTATATTCAGTTATAAGACGAGGGAAATCTAGGTCTAGATCGTGAAAAGATCTAGATCTTTGGGTTTGTATTGGGAAACGCCGTCTAACAGCACAATTACACAATAGTGATTAGGTAATTATCGGGTTTTCTGTGTGCGTATTGGTAGGGGAGTGGGGAGAAGACTGGGGACAGGGCATGCGTCTTATAGCAGAATTGCTGTTTGCACATGGTGCTCCTACTCATTCGGTTATGAAACAGGGGTAGCCGCTTTACAACACAATAACGCAATAGTGATTAATATATTGTGGGTTATTCTGTGTGTGGGGTGGAGACATGCTTCTTATAGCCGAATTAAAGGGTAATCGGCGTACCATATCTAAGAGCTATTCTAACACAGTGCGCCTATAGAAGCAATGGAAAGTTTCCGTGTTTTATTCTGCAACAAACTGTCGGGCAGTTGTAAGAAGATATATCACTCGCGCTCCGCGCTCGTGATTTGATCTACTTTACAACTGACATCCAAAAAGTGAAACATTACTCAGCAGGTCACTGCTAGAGCTAATCTATTTCTTAAATAAGACTCTTGTCTGGCAAACCAAAAATAGTTATGTCCGAACTTGCATGCCTGACGAAATTACTGCATTTTAGCGGTAAACAAAATGTTGCCAAGGTACAATTCTGCGGTAAAATTTTGCAGTTTTTTTTAAGATATTGCAAGAGTAATGATTATCTATATGGGCTATTCATCTTATATAGTAGTTATGCTTTTATTTGTTAATTTGAAGGAGGACACATAGTGCGAACTTTGCTTTCAACAAGATATTTATGCCTTCACTTACAAGAACAACTATGTTGAACATTCTAGGGGGTATTGGACGAGTGATGGTTCCTGCTCACCTGTGCAGTATTGTTAATTGGATAATTTCCCTTAGGAACGGTCTACACTATAATCGACTCGCTTTTTTGTGACAACACATAAGCCTAGCATCCCCCGAAGGGGAATCCGGCGAGAAGTGAACATCCAGCTCAGACGCTTCAAACCCGAGGTCTGATCAGGATCTGCACTGTTTGCCTTAAATGTTGGAATTTTTGTAAGAATAATCTAAAATCAGTAATAATAAACTATGTATTTTTTCTTATTTTTAATTTTATTCTATTCTATTTCATTTGTTTATTTATTCATTTACTTATTTTTTTTTTTATTTTTTTTTTTTTTTTTTTATTTTTTTTTTTCATTTTCCTTTTCTTTGCGAACCTTTGAATTGGTGAATTTGTTTCGCTAGTTCCTATTTAAATTACGCATCCAAAGGAATTCTGACAGGATCGGTGGCAATGCATTTCTTAAACGAAGCGACTGAGTTTTCAGCGCCGCAAAAGGCAAAACTCTTAAAGTTTCAGTTTTTGGACTCATGGGGAAGCATGAAGACATAATGTTAACTTTGAAAAAGATGTATCATTTTAATCCTCAGAATAAAGACTGTCAGAAATAAGGTTATAAAAAAATCAGTATAGCTCGAAATTTTCAGAAATACGCACTGAAAATGGAAAATTTCGCAATTCTTTTGAATATTCCAGTGAATGTATATGTCAAGATAGGCATGTAATTAAAAAGGCAAGGGAAGCAAGAAAACTTTAACTTTTTCGAAAAATGAAAACACCTTCGTGTAGGTAATATACCATGCTTTCAGAATATAGGTTATAAAATATTCAAATAATTTGAAAAAGGTAAGAAAAACATAAAATTATTGATATTCCGTATTCAATTCTATGTAAATTTGATACCCAATATTAGACAGACAAGGCTGTCTAACAGGGGCGATAACAAAATCGATAATCCAATGCGTCGGTAAAGAATGTTCAGTATGGCTTAATCGTGTTAATCTAGCGTCACTTTGTTTATTTAAGTAAATATTGACCTCATCCGTAGAAAAAAGTACCTTTGGCATAAACAAACTGTGCCAGGCTGCACATGCACAATATCAGAGTTCGCAAAGAAAACAGCTAGGCTGTGCACTGTTTTGAAAAAGAACTGCCCATGTCTGATCAGCCTGCGCATTTCATGTAGAGGCTAGTGTTTAGCTAGCGAAATTCGCGTATATCCTTCATATACTCATCCCATGACGCGGGTCAGTTGTATAACAGCAACATGCGCGTGGAAAAAGACATTCGAATATACAGTCCGAACATCACAGAACAGTCTGCGCGTACGTACAGTCTGGTAATATTAGGGTTTGCATGGGTGCTGGATGAACTGAGCATGCATTGTTCATATAATTATTATGCGTTTGTGAATCCCGCGTCTCATTTGCTAAATAACTGTTAGCTGTATCCAAGACAGAGGAGATCCTGATCAGACCGCTCCCTTCAACACTAGCTCTTAGGGCTTAACGGTAAGCTTTGGATATTGATGTACGGGTTATGCTCTGAAATACACAGTTTCTGGTGCATGTGGACCAGTAAGCACAGTTTCCATAAAAGCTTTACACCACGCAAATCCTTGAAAAAACGTATCAACGTCGGTTTAACATTATTTTGTCAAACAAATGTTGATACGCATTGATACCCAACGTTATGTGCCTCTTAGCGGGGCAGATTGGGCGCGGCGGAAGGGGCTGGGGGACAAAAGGCGTTAAAATATGTACTTGAATAGTGCATGCCCCAGAGATGAGGATGATTAGACTCAACTAAACAGTTGTTCATATTTGTTAACTTAAATATCCAGTGTGATTCTTCTTCTCGTTAACGTGAAAAGTGGATCCATTCTTGTATAAGGGTCGGATGCGAGTCTTCGCTGTTCGCACAAGATGTACTTACTAATATGCTTATAAGATGGGGGTTTCCCTCCAACGGAAAGAATCTTTGGGATTGTTAGGGAAACTCTCGCCTTACGGCGCAATGGGTTGTGCAAGACGTGGGGAAGGGGAGGGGAAGCATGCAGCTTTTTGCAGAATCGCTGATTGCACATGATGTACCTATTTATTCGGTTATAAGATTGGGGATCTCACAAGGTCATTGGGATTGTAAGGAAAACATCCGTCTTACCGCACAATGGGTTTTCTGTTTAAAATGGCATGCGTCTTATAGCCGAACGCTGTTTGAACAGGTTGCAGCCACTTATTCAGTTATAAGACGGGGTTTCCTCCCAACAACATATCTAGTTTCGTCTTTAAGATATTGTTAGTTATTCTGTGTTTACGGACGGAGGAGTACATGCGTCTCATAGCCAAATCGCTGTTCACACGACATACTTCTATATTCAGTTATAAGACGAGGGAAATCTAGGTCTAGATCGTGAAAAGATCTAGATCTTTGGGTTTGTATTGGGAAACGCCGTCTAACAGCACAATTACACAATAGTGATTAGGTAATTATCGGGTTTTCTGTGTGCGTATTGGTAGGGGAGTGGGGAGAAGACTGGGGACAGGGCATGCGTCTTATAGCAGAATTGCTGTTTGCACATGGTGCTCCTACTCATTCGGTTATGAAACAGGGGTAGCCGCTTTACAACACAATAACGCAATAGTGATTGATATATTGTGGGTTATTCTGTGTGTGGGGTGGAGACATGCTTCTTATAGCCGAATTAAAGGGTAATCGGCGTACCATATCTAAGAGCTATTCTAACACAGTGCGCCTATAGAAGCAATGGAAAGTTTCCGTGTTTTATTCTGCAACAAACTGTCGGGCAGTTGTAAGAAGATATATCACTCGCGCTCCGCGCTCGTGATTTGATCTACTTTACAACTGACATCCAAAAAGTGAAACATTACTCAGCAGGTCACTGCTAGAGCTAATCTATTTCTTAAATAAGACTCTTGTCTGGCAAACCAAAAATAGTTATGTCCGAACTTGCATGCCTGACGAAATTACTGCATTTTAGCGGTAAACAAAATGTTGCCAAGGTACAATTCTGCGGTAAAATTTTGCAGTTTTTTTTAAGATATTGCAAGAGTAATGATTATCTATATGGGCTATTCATCTTATATAGTAGTTATGCTTTTATTTGTTAATTTGAAGGAGGACACATAGTGCGAACTTTGCTTTCAACAAGATATTTATGCCTTCACTTACAAGAACAACTATGTTGAACATTCTAGGGGGTATTGGACGAGTGATGGTTCCTGCTCACCTGTGCAGTATTGTTAATTGGATAATTTCCCTTAGGAACGGTCTACACTATAATCGACTCGCTTTTTTGTGACAACACATAAGCCTAGCATCCCCCGAAGGGGAATCCGGCGAGAAGTGAACATCCAGCTCAGACGCTTCAAACCCGAGGTCTGATCAGGATCTGCACTGTTTGCCTTAAATGTTGGAATTTTTGTAAGAATAATCTAAAATCAGTAATAATAAACTATGTATTTTTTCTTATTTTTAATTTTATTCTATTCTATTTCATTTGTTTATTTATTCATTTACTTATTTTTTTTTTTTTTTTTTTTTTTTTTTTTTTTTTTTTTTTTTCATTTTCCTTTTCTTTGCGAACCTTTGAATTGGTGAATTTGTTTCGCTAGTTCCTATTTAAATTACGCATCCAAAGGAATTCTGACAGGATCGGTGGCAATGCATTTCTTAAACGAAGCGACTGAGTTTTCAGCGCCGCAAAAGGCAAAACTCTTAAAGTTTCAGTTTTTGGACTCATGGGGAAGCATGAAGACATAATGTTAACTTTGAAAAAGATGTATCATTTTAATCCTCAGAATAAAGACTGTCAGAAATAAGGTTATAAAAAAATCAGTATAGCTCGAAATTTTCAGAAATACGCACTGAAAATGGAAAATTTCGCAATTCTTTTGAATATTCCAGTGAATGTATATGTCAAGATAGGCATGTAATTAAAAAGGCAAGGGAAGCAAGAAAACTTTAACTTTTTCGAAAAATGAAAACACCTTCGTGTAGGTAATATACCATGCTTTCAGAATATAGGTTATAAAATATTCAAATAATTTGAAAAAGGTAAGAAAAACATAAAATTATTGATATTCCGTATTCAATTCTATGTAAATTTGATACCCAATATTAGACAGACAAGGCTGTCTAACAGGGGCGATAACAAAATCGATAATCCAATGCGTCGGTAAAGAATGTTCAGTATGGCTTAATCGTGTTAATCTAGCGTCACTTTGTTTATTTAAGTAAATATTGACCTCATCCGTAGAAAAAAGTACCTTTGGCATAAACAAACTGTGCCAGGCTGCACATGCACAATATCAGAGTTCGCAAAGAAAACAGCTAGGCTGTGCACTGTTTTGAAAAAGAACTGCCCATGTCTGATCAGCCTGCGCATTTCATGTAGAGGCTAGTGTTTAGCTAGCGAAATTCGCGTATATCCTTCATATACTCATCCCATGACGCGGGTCAGTTGTATAACAGCAACATGCGCGTGGAAAAAGACATTCGAATATACAGTCCGAACATCACAGAACAGTCTGCGCGTACGTACAGTCTGGTAATATTAGGGTTTGCATGGGTGCTGGATGAACTGAGCATGCATTGTTCATATAATTATTATGCGTTTGTGAATCCCGCGTCTCATTTGCTAAATAACTGTTAGCTGTATCCAAGACAGAGGAGATCCTGATCAGACCGCTCCCTTCAACACTAGCTCTTAGGGCTTAACGGTAAGCTTTGGATATTGATGTACGGGTTATGCTCTGAAATACACAGTTTCTGGTGCATGTGGACCAGTAAGCACAGTTTCCATAAAAGCTTTACACCACGCAAATCCTTGAAAAAACGTATCAACGTCGGTTTAACATTATTTTGTCAAACAAATGTTGATACGCATTGATACCCAACGTTATGTGCCTCTTAGCGGGGCAGATTGGGCGCGGCGGAAGGGGCTGGGGGACAAAAGGCGTTAAAATATGTACTTGAATAGTGCATGCCCCAGAGATGAGGATGATTAGACTCAACTAAACAGTTGTTCATATTTGTTAACTTAAATATCCAGTGTGATTCTTCTTCTCGTTAACGTGAAAAGTGGATCCATTCTTGTATAAGGGTCGGATGCGAGTCTTCGCTGTTCGCACAAGATGTACTTACTAATATGCTTATAAGATGGGGGTTTCCCTCCAACGGAAAGAATCTTTGGGATTGTTAGGGAAACTCTCGCCTTACGGCGCAATGGGTTGTGCAAGACGTGGGGAAGGGGAGGGGAAGCATGCAGCTTTTTGCAGAATCGCTGATTGCACATGATGTACCTATTTATTCGGTTATAAGATTGGGGATCTCACAAGGTCATTGGGATTGTAAGGAAAACATCCGTCTTACCGCACAATGGGTTTTCTGTTTAAAATGGCATGCGTCTTATAGCCGAACGCTGTTTGAACAGGTTGCAGCCACTTATTCAGTTATAAGACGGGGTTTCCTCCCAACAACATATCTAGTTTCGTCTTTAAGATATTGTTAGTTATTCTGTGTTTACGGACGGAGGAGTACATGCGTCTCATAGCCAAATCGCTGTTCACACGACATACTTCTATATTCAGTTATAAGACGAGGGAAATCTAGGTCTAGATCGTGAAAAGATCTAGATCTTTGGGTTTGTATTGGGAAACGCCGTCTAACAGCACAATTACACAATAGTGATTAGGTAATTATCGGGTTTTCTGTGTGCGTATTGGTAGGGGAGTGGGGAGAAGACTGGGGACAGGGCATGCGTCTTATAGCAGAATTGCTGTTTGCACATGGTGCTCCTACTCATTCGGTTATGAAACAGGGGTAGCCGCTTTACAACACAATAACGCAATAGTGATTAATATATTGTGGGTTATTCTGTGTGTGGGGTGGAGACATGCTTCTTATAGCCGAATTAAAGGGTAATCGGCGTACCATATCTAAGAGCTATTCTAACACAGTGCGCCTATAGAAGCAATGGAAAGTTTCCGTGTTTTATTCTGCAACAAACTGTCGGGCAGTTGTAAGAAGATATATCACTCGCGCTCCGCGCTCGTGATTTGATCTACTTTACAACTGACATCCAAAAAGTGAAACATTACTCAGCAGGTCACTGCTAGAGCTAATCTATTTCTTAAATAAGACTCTTGTCTGGCAAACCAAAAATAGTTATGTCCGAACTTGCATGCCTGACGAAATTACTGCATTTTAGCGGTAAACAAAATGTTGCCAAGGTACAATTCTGCGGTAAAATTTTGCAGTTTTTTTTAAGATATTGCAAGAGTAATGATTATCTATATGGGCTATTCATCTTATATAGTAGTTATGCTTTTATTTGTTAATTTGAAGGAGGACACATAGTGCGAACTTTGCTTTCAACAAGATATTTATGCCTTCACTTACAAGAACAACTATGTTGAACATTCTAGGGGGTATTGGACGAGTGATGGTTCCTGCTCACCTGTGCAGTATTGTTAATTGGATAATTTCCCTTAGGAACGGTCTACACTATAATCGACTCGCTTTTTTGTGACAACACATAAGCCTAGCATCCCCCGAAGGGGAATCCGGCGAGAAGTGAACATCCAGCTCAGACGCTTCAAACCCGAGGTCTGATCAGGATCTGCACTGTTTGCCTTAAATGTTGGAATTTTTGTAAGAATAATCTAAAATCAGTAATAATAAACTATGTATTTTTTCTTATTTTTAATTTTATTCTATTCTATTTCATTTGTTTATTTATTCATTTACTTATTTTTTTTTTTATTTTTTTTTTTTTTTTTTTATTTTTTTTTTTCATTTTCCTTTTCTTTGCGAACCTTTGAATTGGTGAATTTGTTTCGCTAGTTCCTATTTAAATTACGCATCCAAAGGAATTCTGACAGGATCGGTGGCAATGCATTTCTTAAACGAAGCGACTGAGTTTTCAGCGCCGCAAAAGGCAAAACTCTTAAAGTTTCAGTTTTTGGACTCATGGGGAAGCATGAAGACATAATGTTAACTTTGAAAAAGATGTATCATTTTAATCCTCAGAATAAAGACTGTCAGAAATAAGGTTATAAAAAAATCAGTATAGCTCGAAATTTTCAGAAATACGCACTGAAAATGGAAAATTTCGCAATTCTTTTGAATATTCCAGTGAATGTATATGTCAAGATAGGCATGTAATTAAAAAGGCAAGGGAAGCAAGAAAACTTTAACTTTTTCGAAAAATGAAAACACCTTCGTGTAGGTAATATACCATGCTTTCAGAATATAGGTTATAAAATATTCAAATAATTTGAAAAAGGTAAGAAAAACATAAAATTATTGATATTCCGTATTCAATTCTATGTAAATTTGATACCCAATATTAGACAGACAAGGCTGTCTAACAGGGGCGATAACAAAATCGATAATCCAATGCGTCGGTAAAGAATGTTCAGTATGGCTTAATCGTGTTAATCTAGCGTCACTTTGTTTATTTAAGTAAATATTGACCTCATCCGTAGAAAAAAGTACCTTTGGCATAAACAAACTGTGCCAGGCTGCACATGCACAATATCAGAGTTCGCAAAGAAAACAGCTAGGCTGTGCACTGTTTTGAAAAAGAACTGCCCATGTCTGATCAGCCTGCGCATTTCATGTAGAGGCTAGTGTTTAGCTAGCGAAATTCGCGTATATCCTTCATATACTCATCCCATGACGCGGGTCAGTTGTATAACAGCAACATGCGCGTGGAAAAAGACATTCGAATATACAGTCCGAACATCACAGAACAGTCTGCGCGTACGTACAGTCTGGTAATATTAGGGTTTGCATGGGTGCTGGATGAACTGAGCATGCATTGTTCATATAATTATTATGCGTTTGTGAATCCCGCGTCTCATTTGCTAAATAACTGTTAGCTGTATCCAAGACAGAGGAGATCCTGATCAGACCGCTCCCTTCAACACTAGCTCTTAGGGCTTAACGGTAAGCTTTGGATATTGATGTACGGGTTATGCTCTGAAATACACAGTTTCTGGTGCATGTGGACCAGTAAGCACAGTTTCCATAAAAGCTTTACACCACGCAAATCCTTGAAAAAACGTATCAACGTCGGTTTAACATTATTTTGTCAAACAAATGTTGATACGCATTGATACCCAACGTTATGTGCCTCTTAGCGGGGCAGATTGGGCGCGGCGGAAGGGGCTGGGGGACAAAAGGCGTTAAAATATGTACTTGAATAGTGCATGCCCCAGAGATGAGGATGATTAGACTCAACTAAACAGTTGTTCATATTTGTTAACTTAAATATCCAGTGTGATTCTTCTTCTCGTTAACGTGAAAAGTGGATCCATTCTTGTATAAGGGTCGGATGCGAGTCTTCGCTGTTCGCACAAGATGTACTTACTAATATGCTTATAAGATGGGGGTTTCCCTCCAACGGAAAGAATCTTTGGGATTGTTAGGGAAACTCTCGCCTTACGGCGCAATGGGTTGTGCAAGACGTGGGGAAGGGGAGGGGAAGCATGCAGCTTTTTGCAGAATCGCTGATTGCACATGATGTACCTATTTATTCGGTTATAAGATTGGGGATCTCACAAGGTCATTGGGATTGTAAGGAAAACATCCGTCTTACCGCACAATGGGTTTTCTGTTTAAAATGGCATGCGTCTTATAGCCGAACGCTGTTTGAACAGGTTGCAGCCACTTATTCAGTTATAAGACGGGGTTTCCTCCCAACAACATATCTAGTTTCGTCTTTAAGATATTGTTAGTTATTCTGTGTTTACGGACGGAGGAGTACATGCGTCTCATAGCCAAATCGCTGTTCACACGACATACTTCTATATTCAGTTATAAGACGAGGGAAATCTAGGTCTAGATCGTGAAAAGATCTAGATCTTTGGGTTTGTATTGGGAAACGCCGTCTAACAGCACAATTACACAATAGTGATTAGGTAATTATCGGGTTTTCTGTGTGCGTATTGGTAGGGGAGTGGGGAGAAGACTGGGGACAGGGCATGCGTCTTATAGCAGAATTGCTGTTTGCACATGGTGCTCCTACTCATTCGGTTATGAAACAGGGGTAGCCGCTTTACAACACAATAACGCAATAGTGATTAATATATTGTGGGTTATTCTGTGTGTGGGGTGGAGACATGCTTCTTATAGCCGAATTAAAGGGTAATCGGCGTACCATATCTAAGAGCTATTCTAACACAGTGCGCCTATAGAAGCAATGGAAAGTTTCCGTGTTTTATTCTGCAACAAACTGTCGGGCAGTTGTAAGAAGATATATCACTCGCGCTCCGCGCTCGTGATTTGATCTACTTTACAACTGACATCCAAAAAGTGAAACATTACTCAGCAGGTCACTGCTAGAGCTAATCTATTTCTTAAATAAGACTCTTGTCTGGCAAACCAAAAATAGTTATGTCCGAACTTGCATGCCTGACGAAATTACTGCATTTTAGCGGTAAACAAAATGTTGCCAAGGTACAATTCTGCGGTAAAATTTTGCAGTTTTTTTTAAGATATTGCAAGAGTAATGATTATCTATATGGGCTATTCATCTTATATAGTAGTTATGCTTTTATTTGTTAATTTGAAGGAGGACACATAGTGCGAACTTTGCTTTCAACAAGATATTTATGCCTTCACTTACAAGAACAACTATGTTGAACATTCTAGGGGGTATTGGACGAGTGATGGTTCCTGCTCACCTGTGCAGTATTGTTAATTGGATAATTTCCCTTAGGAACGGTCTACACTATAATCGACTCGCTTTTTTGTGACAACACATAAGCCTAGCATCCCCCGAAGGGGAATCCGGCGAGAAGTGAACATCCAGCTCAGACGCTTCAAACCCGAGGTCTGATCAGGATCTGCACTGTTTGCCTTAAATGTTGGAATTTTTGTAAGAATAATCTAAAATCAGTAATAATAAACTATGTATTTTTTCTTATTTTTAATTTTATTCTATTCTATTTCATTTGTTTATTTATTCATTTACTTATTTTTTTTTTTATTTTTTTTTTTTTTTTTTATTTTTTTTTTTCATTTTCCTTTTCTTTGCGAACCTTTGAATTGGTGAATTTGTTTCGCTAGTTCCTATTTAAATTACGCATCCAAAGGAATTCTGACAGGATCGGTGGCAATGCATTTCTTAAACGAAGCGACTGAGTTTTCAGCGCCGCAAAAGGCAAAACTCTTAAAGTTTCAGTTTTTGGACTCATGGGGAAGCATGAAGACATAATGTTAACTTTGAAAAAGATGTATCATTTTAATCCTCAGAATAAAGACTGTCAGAAATAAGGTTATAAAAATATCAGTATAGCTCGAAATTTTCAGAAATACGCACTGAAAATGGAAAATTTCGCAATTCTTTTGAATATTCCAGTGAATGTATATGTCAAGATAGGCATGTAATTAAAAAGGCAAGGGAAGCAAGAAAACTTTAACTTTTTCGAAAAATGAAAACACCTTCGTGTAGGTAATATACCATGCTTTCAGAATATAGGTTATAAAATATTCAAATAATTTGAAAAAGGTAAGAAAAACATAAAATTATTGATATTCCGTATTCAATTCTATGTAAATTTGATACCCAATATTAGACAGACAAGGCTGTCTAACAGGGGCGATAACAAAATCGATAATCCAATGCGTCGGTAAAGAATGTTCAGTATGGCTTAATCGTGTTAATCTAGCGTCACTTTGTTTATTTAAGTAAATATTGACCTCATCCGTAGAAAAAAGTACCTTTGGCATAAACAAACTGTGCCAGGCTGCACATGCACAATATCAGAGTTCGCAAAGAAAACAGCTAGGCTGTGCACTGTTTTGAAAAAGAACTGCCCATGTCTGATCAGCCTGCGCATTTCATGTAGAGGCTAGTGTTTAGCTAGCGAAATTCGCGTATATCCTTCATATACTCATCCCATGACGCGGGTCAGTTGTATAACAGCAACATGCGCGTGGAAAAAGACATTCGAATATACAGTCCGAACATCACAGAACAGTCTGCGCGTACGTACAGTCTGGTAATATTAGGGTTTGCATGGGTGCTGGATGAACTGAGCATGCATTGTTCATATAATTATTATGCGTTTGTGAATCCCGCGTCTCATTTGCTAAATAACTGTTAGCTGTATCCAAGACAGAGGAGATCCTGATCAGACCGCTCCCTTCAACACTAGCTCTTAGGGCTTAACGGTAAGCTTTGGATATTGATGTACGGGTTATGCTCTGAAATACACAGTTTCTGGTGCATGTGGACCAGTAAGCACAGTTTCCATAAAAGCTTTACACCACGCAAATCCTTGAAAAAACGTATCAACGTCGGTTTAACATTATTTTGTCAAACAAATGTTGATACGCATTGATACCCAACGTTATGTGCCTCTTAGCGGGGCAGATTGGGCGCGGCGGAAGGGGCTGGGGGACAAAAGGCGTTAAAATATGTACTTGAATAGTGCATGCCCCAGAGATGAGGATGATTAGACTCAACTAAACAGTTGTTCATATTTGTTAACTTAAATATCCAGTGTGATTCTTCTTCTCGTTAACGTGAAAAGTGGATCCATTCTTGTATAAGGGTCGGATGCGAGTCTTCGCTGTTCGCACAAGATGTACTTACTAATATGCTTATAAGATGGGGGTTTCCCTCCAACGGAAAGAATCTTTGGGATTGTTAGGGAAACTCTCGCCTTACGGCGCAATGGGTTGTGCAAGACGTGGGGAAGGGGAGGGGAAGCATGCAGCTTTTTGCAGAATCGCTGATTGCACATGATGTACCTATTTATTCGGTTATAAGATTGGGGATCTCACAAGGTCATTGGGATTGTAAGGAAAACATCCGTCTTACCGCACAATGGGTTTTCTGTTTAAAATGGCATGCGTCTTATAGCCGAACGCTGTTTGAACAGGTTGCAGCCACTTATTCAGTTATAAGACGGGGTTTCCTCCCAACAACATATCTAGTTTCGTCTTTAAGATATTGTTAGTTATTCTGTGTTTACGGACGGAGGAGTACATGCGTCTCATAGCCAAATCGCTGTTCACACGACATACTTCTATATTCAGTTATAAGACGAGGGAAATCTAGGTCTAGATCGTGAAAAGATCTAGATCTTTGGGTTTGTATTGGGAAACGCCGTCTAACAGCACAATTACACAATAGTGATTAGGTAATTATCGGGTTTTCTGTGTGCGTATTGGTAGGGGAGTGGGGAGAAGACTGGGGACAGGGCATGCGTCTTATAGCAGAATTGCTGTTTGCACATGGTGCTCCTACTCATTCGGTTATGAAACAGGGGTAGCCGCTTTACAACACAATAACGCAATAGTGATTAATATATTGTGGGTTATTCTGTGTGTGGGGTGGAGACATGCTTCTTATAGCCGAATTAAAGGGTAATCGGCGTACCATATCTAAGAGCTATTCTAACACAGTGCGCCTATAGAAGCAATGGAAAGTTTCCGTGTTTTATTCTGCAACAAACTGTCGGGCAGTTGTAAGAAGATATATCACTCGCGCTCCGCGCTCGTGATTTGATCTACTTTACAACTGACATCCAAAAAGTGAAACATTACTCAGCAGGTCACTGCTAGAGCTAATCTATTTCTTAAATAAGACTCTTGTCTGGCAAACCAAAAATAGTTATGTCCGAACTTGCATGCCTGACGAAATTACTGCATTTTAGCGGTAAACAAAATGTTGCCAAGGTACAATTCTGCGGTAAAATTTTGCAGTTTTTTTTAAGATATTGCAAGAGTAATGATTATCTATATGGGCTATTCATCTTATATAGTAGTTATGCTTTTATTTGTTAATTTGAAGGAGGACACATAGTGCGAACTTTGCTTTCAACAAGATATTTATGCCTTCACTTACAAGAACAACTATGTTGAACATTCTAGGGGGTATTGGACGAGTGATGGTTCCTGCTCACCTGTGCAGTATTGTTAATTGGATAATTTCCCTTAGGAACGGTCTACACTATAATCGACTCGCTTTTTTGTGACAACACATAAGCCTAGCATCCCCCGAAGGGGAATCCGGCGAGAAGTGAACATCCAGCTCAGACGCTTCAAACCCGAGGTCTGATCAGGATCTGCACTGTTTGCCTTAAATGTTGGAATTTTTGTAAGAATAATCTAAAATCAGTAATAATAAACTATGTATTTTTTCTTATTTTTAATTTTATTCTATTCTATTTCATTTGTTTATTTATTCATTTACTTATTTTTTTTTTTATTTTTTTTTTTTTTTTTTTATTTTTTTTTTTCATTTTCCTTTTCTTTGCGAACCTTTGAATTGGTGAATTTGTTTCGCTAGTTCCTATTTAAATTACGCATCCAAAGGAATTCTGACAGGATCGGTGGCAATGCATTTCTTAAACGAAGCGACTGAGTTTTCAGCGCCGCAAAAGGCAAAACTCTTAAAGTTTCAGTTTTTGGACTCATGGGGAAGCATGAAGACATAATGTTAACTTTGAAAAAGATGTATCATTTTAATCCTCAGAATAAAGACTGTCAGAAATAAGGTTATAAAAATATCAGTATAGCTCGAAATTTTCAGAAATACGCACTGAAAATGGAAAATTTCGCAATTCTTTTGAATATTCCAGTGAATGTATATGTCAAGATAGGCATGTAATTAAAAAGGCAAGGGAAGCAAGAAAACTTTAACTTTTTCGAAAAATGAAAACACCTTCGTGTAGGTAATATACCATGCTTTCAGAATATAGGTTATAAAATATTCAAATAATTTGAAAAAGGTAAGAAAAACATAAAATTATTGATATTCCGTATTCAATTCTATGTAAATTTGATACCCAATATTAGACAGACAAGGCTGTCTAACAGGGGCGATAACAAAATCGATAATCCAATGCGTCGGTAAAGAATGTTCAGTATGGCTTAATCGTGTTAATCTAGCGTCACTTTGTTTATTTAAGTAAATATTGACCTCATCCGTAGAAAAAAGTACCTTTGGCATAAACAAACTGTGCCAGGCTGCACATGCACAATATCAGAGTTCGCAAAGAAAACAGCTAGGCTGTGCACTGTTTTGAAAAAGAACTGCCCATGTCTGATCAGCCTGCGCATTTCATGTAGAGGCTAGTGTTTAGCTAGCGAAATTCGCGTATATCCTTCATATACTCATCCCATGACGCGGGTCAGTTGTATAACAGCAACATGCGCGTGGAAAAAGACATTCGAATATACAGTCCGAACATCACAGAACAGTCTGCGCGTACGTACAGTCTGGTAATATTAGGGTTTGCATGGGTGCTGGATGAACTGAGCATGCATTGTTCATATAATTATTATGCGTTTGTGAATCCCGCGTCTCATTTGCTAAATAACTGTTAGCTGTATCCAAGACAGAGGAGATCCTGATCAGACCGCTCCCTTCAACACTAGCTCTTAGGGCTTAACGGTAAGCTTTGGATATTGATGTACGGGTTATGCTCTGAAATACACAGTTTCTGGTGCATGTGGACCAGTAAGCACAGTTTCCATAAAAGCTTTACACCACGCAAATCCTTGAAAAAACGTATCAACGTCGGTTTAACATTATTTTGTCAAACAAATGTTGATACGCATTGATACCCAACGTTATGTGCCTCTTAGCGGGGCAGATTGGGCGCGGCGGAAGGGGCTGGGGGACAAAAGGCGTTAAAATATGTACTTGAATAGTGCATGCCCCAGAGATGAGGATGATTAGACTCAACTAAACAGTTGTTCATATTTGTTAACTTAAATATCCAGTGTGATTCTTCTTCTCGTTAACGTGAAAAGTGGATCCATTCTTGTATAAGGGTCGGATGCGAGTCTTCGCTGTTCGCACAAGATGTACTTACTAATATGCTTATAAGATGGGGGTTTCCCTCCAACGGAAAGAATCTTTGGGATTGTTAGGGAAACTCTCGCCTTACGGCGCAATGGGTTGTGCAAGACGTGGGGAAGGGGAGGGGAAGCATGCAGCTTTTTGCAGAATCGCTGATTGCACATGATGTACCTATTTATTCGGTTATAAGATTGGGGATCTCACAAGGTCATTGGGATTGTAAGGAAAACATCCGTCTTACCGCACAATGGGTTTTCTGTTTAAAATGGCATGCGTCTTATAGCCGAACGCTGTTTGAACAGGTTGCAGCCACTTATTCAGTTATAAGACGGGGTTTCCTCCCAACAACATATCTAGTTTCGTCTTTAAGATATTGTTAGTTATTCTGTGTTTACGGACGGAGGAGTACATGCGTCTCATAGCCAAATCGCTGTTCACACGACATACTTCTATATTCAGTTATAAGACGAGGGAAATCTAGGTCTAGATCGTGAAAAGATCTAGATCTTTGGGTTTGTATTGGGAAACGCCGTCTAACAGCACAATTACACAATAGTGATTAGGTAATTATCGGGTTTTCTGTGTGCGTATTGGTAGGGGAGTGGGGAGAAGACTGGGGACAGGGCATGCGTCTTATAGCAGAATTGCTGTTTGCACATGGTGCTCCTACTCATTCGGTTATGAAACAGGGGTAGCCGCTTTACAACACAATAACGCAATAGTGATTAATATATTGTGGGTTATTCTGTGTGTGGGGTGGAGACATGCTTCTTATAGCCGAATTAAAGGGTAATCGGCGTACCATATCTAAGAGCTATTCTAACACAGTGCGCCTATAGAAGCAATGGAAAGTTTCCGTGTTTTATTCTGCAACAAACTGTCGGGCAGTTGTAAGAAGATATATCACTCGCGCTCCGCGCTCGTGATTTGATCTACTTTACAACTGACATCCAAAAAGTGAAACATTACTCAGCAGGTCACTGCTAGAGCTAATCTATTTCTTAAATAAGACTCTTGTCTGGCAAACCAAAAATAGTTATGTCCGAACTTGCATGCCTGACGAAATTACTGCATTTTAGCGGTAAACAAAATGTTGCCAAGGTACAATTCTGCGGTAAAATTTTGCAGTTTTTTTTAAGATATTGCAAGAGTAATGATTATCTATATGGGCTATTCATCTTATATAGTAGTTATGCTTTTATTTGTTAATTTGAAGGAGGACACATAGTGCGAACTTTGCTTTCAACAAGATATTTATGCCTTCACTTACAAGAACAACTATGTTGAACATTCTAGGGGGTATTGGACGAGTGATGGTTCCTGCTCACCTGTGCAGTATTGTTAATTGGATAATTTCCCTTAGGAACGGTCTACACTATAATCGACTCGCTTTTTTGTGACAACACATAAGCCTAGCATCCCCCGAAGGGGAATCCGGCGAGAAGTGAACATCCAGCTCAGACGCTTCAAACCCGAGGTCTGATCAGGATCTGCACTGTTTGCCTTAAATGTTGGAATTTTTGTAAGAATAATCTAAAATCAGTAATAATAAACTATGTATTTTTTCTTATTTTTAATTTTATTCTATTCTATTTCATTTGTTTATTTATTCATTTACTTATTTTTTTTTTTATTTTTTTTTTTTTTTTTTTATTTTTTTTTTTCATTTTCCTTTTCTTTGCGAACCTTTGAATTGGTGAATTTGTTTCGCTAGTTCCTATTTAAATTACGCATCCAAAGGAATTCTGACAGGATCGGTGGCAATGCATTTCTTAAACGAAGCGACTGAGTTTTCAGCGCCGCAAAAGGCAAAACTCTTAAAGTTTCAGTTTTTGGACTCATGGGGAAGCATGAAGACATAATGTTAACTTTGAAAAAGATGTATCATTTTAATCCTCAGAATAAAGACTGTCAGAAATAAGGTTATAAAAAAATCAGTATAGCTCGAAATTTTCAGAAATACGCACTGAAAATGGAAAATTTCGCAATTCTTTTGAATATTCCAGTGAATGTATATGTCAAGATAGGCATGTAATTAAAAAGGCAAGGGAAGCAAGAAAACTTTAACTTTTTCGAAAAATGAAAACACCTTCGTGTAGGTAATATACCATGCTTTCAGAATATAGGTTATAAAATATTCAAATAATTTGAAAAAGGTAAGAAAAACATAAAATTATTGATATTCCGTATTCAATTCTATGTAAATTTGATACCCAATATTAGACAGACAAGGCTGTCTAACAGGGGCGATAACAAAATCGATAATCCAATGCGTCGGTAAAGAATGTTCAGTATGGCTTAATCGTGTTAATCTAGCGTCACTTTGTTTATTTAAGTAAATATTGACCTCATCCGTAGAAAAAAGTACCTTTGGCATAAACAAACTGTGCCAGGCTGCACATGCACAATATCAGAGTTCGCAAAGAAAACAGCTAGGCTGTGCACTGTTTTGAAAAAGAACTGCCCATGTCTGATCAGCCTGCGCATTTCATGTAGAGGCTAGTGTTTAGCTAGCGAAATTCGCGTATATCCTTCATATACTCATCCCATGACGCGGGTCAGTTGTATAACAGCAACATGCGCGTGGAAAAAGACATTCGAATATACAGTCCGAACATCACAGAACAGTCTGCGCGTACGTACAGTCTGGTAATATTAGGGTTTGCATGGGTGCTGGATGAACTGAGCATGCATTGTTCATATAATTATTATGCGTTTGTGAATCCCGCGTCTCATTTGCTAAATAACTGTTAGCTGTATCCAAGACAGAGGAGATCCTGATCAGACCGCTCCCTTCAACACTAGCTCTTAGGGCTTAACGGTAAGCTTTGGATATTGATGTACGGGTTATGCTCTGAAATACACAGTTTCTGGTGCATGTGGACCAGTAAGCACAGTTTCCATAAAAGCTTTACACCACGCAAATCCTTGAAAAAACGTATCAACGTCGGTTTAACATTATTTTGTCAAACAAATGTTGATACGCATTGATACCCAACGTTATGTGCCTCTTAGCGGGGCAGATTGGGCGCGGCGGAAGGGGCTGGGGGACAAAAGGCGTTAAAATATGTACTTGAATAGTGCATGCCCCAGAGATGAGGATGATTAGACTCAACTAAACAGTTGTTCATATTTGTTAACTTAAATATCCAGTGTGATTCTTCTTCTCGTTAACGTGAAAAGTGGATCCATTCTTGTATAAGGGTCGGATGCGAGTCTTCGCTGTTCGCACAAGATGTACTTACTAATATGCTTATAAGATGGGGGTTTCCCTCCAACGGAAAGAATCTTTGGGATTGTTAGGGAAACTCTCGCCTTACGGCGCAATGGGTTGTGCAAGACGTGGGGAAGGGGAGGGGAAGCATGCAGCTTTTTGCAGAATCGCTGATTGCACATGATGTACCTATTTATTCGGTTATAAGATTGGGGATCTCACAAGGTCATTGGGATTGTAAGGAAAACATCCGTCTTACCGCACAATGGGTTTTCTGTTTAAAATGGCATGCGTCTTATAGCCGAACGCTGTTTGAACAGGTTGCAGCCACTTATTCAGTTATAAGACGGGGTTTCCTCCCAACAACATATCTAGTTTCGTCTTTAAGATATTGTTAGTTATTCTGTGTTTACGGACGGAGGAGTACATGCGTCTCATAGCCAAATCGCTGTTCACACGACATACTTCTATATTCAGTTATAAGACGAGGGAAATCTAGGTCTAGATCGTGAAAAGATCTAGATCTTTGGGTTTGTATTGGGAAACGCCGTCTAACAGCACAATTACACAATAGTGATTAGGTAATTATCGGGTTTTCTGTGTGCGTATTGGTAGGGGAGTGGGGAGAAGACTGGGGACAGGGCATGCGTCTTATAGCAGAATTGCTGTTTGCACATGGTGCTCCTACTCATTCGGTTATGAAACAGGGGTAGCCGCTTTACAACACAATAACGCAATAGTGATTAATATATTGTGGGTTATTCTGTGTGTGGGGTGGAGACATGCTTCTTATAGCCGAATTAAAGGGTAATCGGCGTACCATATCTAAGAGCTATTCTAACACAGTGCGCCTATAGAAGCAATGGAAAGTTTCCGTGTTTTATTCTGCAACAAACTGTCGGGCAGTTGTAAGAAGATATATCACTCGCGCTCCGCGCTCGTGATTTGATCTACTTTACAACTGACATCCAAAAAGTGAAACATTACTCAGCAGGTCACTGCTAGAGCTAATCTATTTCTTAAATAAGACTCTTGTCTGGCAAACCAAAAATAGTTATGTCCGAACTTGCATGCCTGACGAAATTACTGCATTTTAGCGGTAAACAAAATGTTGCCAAGGTACAATTCTGCGGTAAAATTTTGCAGTTTTTTTTAAGATATTGCAAGAGTAATGATTATCTATATGGGCTATTCATCTTATATAGTAGTTATGCTTTTATTTGTTAATTTGAAGGAGGACACATAGTGCGAACTTTGCTTTCAACAAGATATTTATGCCTTCACTTACAAGAACAACTATGTTGAACATTCTAGGGGGTATTGGACGAGTGATGGTTCCTGCTCACCTGTGCAGTATTGTTAATTGGATAATTTCCCTTAGGAACGGTCTACACTATAATCGACTCGCTTTTTTGTGACAACACATAAGCCTAGCATCCCCCGAAGGGGAATCCGGCGAGAAGTGAACATCCAGCTCAGACGCTTCAAACCCGAGGTCTGATCAGGATCTGCACTGTTTGCCTTAAATGTTGGAATTTTTGTAAGAATAATCTAAAATCAGTAATAATAAACTATGTATTTTTTCTTATTTTTAATTTTATTCTATTCTATTTCATTTGTTTATTTATTCATTTACTTATTTTTTTTTTTATTTTTTTTTTTTTTTTTTTATTTTTTTTTTTCATTTTCCTTTTCTTTGCGAACCTTTGAATTGGTGAATTTGTTTCGCTAGTTCCTATTTAAATTACGCATCCAAAGGAATTCTGACAGGATCGGTGGCAATGCATTTCTTAAACGAAGCGACTGAGTTTTCAGCGCCGCAAAAGGCAAAACTCTTAAAGTTTCAGTTTTTGGACTCATGGGGAAGCATGAAGACATAATGTTAACTTTGAAAAAGATGTATCATTTTAATCCTCAGAATAAAGACTGTCAGAAATAAGGTTATAAAAAAATCAGTATAGCTCGAAATTTTCAGAAATACGCACTGAAAATGGAAAATTTCGCAATTCTTTTGAATATTCCAGTGAATGTATATGTCAAGATAGGCATGTAATTAAAAAGGCAAGGGAAGCAAGAAAACTTTAACTTTTTCGAAAAATGAAAACACCTTCGTGTAGGTAATATACCATGCTTTCAGAATATAGGTTATAAAATATTCAAATAATTTGAAAAAGGTAAGAAAAACATAAAATTATTGATATTCCGTATTCAATTCTATGTAAATTTGATACCCAATATTAGACAGACAAGGCTGTCTAACAGGGGCGATAACAAAATCGATAATCCAATGCGTCGGTAAAGAATGTTCAGTATGGCTTAATCGTGTTAATCTAGCGTCACTTTGTTTATTTAAGTAAATATTGACCTCATCCGTAGAAAAAAGTACCTTTGGCATAAACAAACTGTGCCAGGCTGCACATGCACAATATCAGAGTTCGCAAAGAAAACAGCTAGGCTGTGCACTGTTTTGAAAAAGAACTGCCCATGTCTGATCAGCCTGCGCATTTCATGTAGAGGCTAGTGTTTAGCTAGCGAAATTCGCGTATATCCTTCATATACTCATCCCATGACGCGGGTCAGTTGTATAACAGCAACATGCGCGTGGAAAAAGACATTCGAATATACAGTCCGAACATCACAGAACAGTCTGCGCGTACGTACAGTCTGGTAATATTAGGGTTTGCATGGGTGCTGGATGAACTGAGCATGCATTGTTCATATAATTATTATGCGTTTGTGAATCCCGCGTCTCATTTGCTAAATAACTGTTAGCTGTATCCAAGACAGAGGAGATCCTGATCAGACCGCTCCCTTCAACACTAGCTCTTAGGGCTTAACGGTAAGCTTTGGATATTGATGTACGGGTTATGCTCTGAAATACACAGTTTCTGGTGCATGTGGACCAGTAAGCACAGTTTCCATAAAAGCTTTACACCACGCAAATCCTTGAAAAAACGTATCAACGTCGGTTTAACATTATTTTGTCAAACAAATGTTGATACGCATTGATACCCAACGTTATGTGCCTCTTAGCGGGGCAGATTGGGCGCGGCGGAAGGGGCTGGGGGACAAAAGGCGTTAAAATATGTACTTGAATAGTGCATGCCCCAGAGATGAGGATGATTAGACTCAACTAAACAGTTGTTCATATTTGTTAACTTAAATATCCAGTGTGATTCTTCTTCTCGTTAACGTGAAAAGTGGATCCATTCTTGTATAAGGGTCGGATGCGAGTCTTCGCTGTTCGCACAAGATGTACTTACTAATATGCTTATAAGATGGGGGTTTCCCTCCAACGGAAAGAATCTTTGGGATTGTTAGGGAAACTCTCGCCTTACGGCGCAATGGGTTGTGCAAGACGTGGGGAAGGGGAGGGGAAGCATGCAGCTTTTTGCAGAATCGCTGATTGCACATGATGTACCTATTTATTCGGTTATAAGATTGGGGATCTCACAAGGTCATTGGGATTGTAAGGAAAACATCCGTCTTACCGCACAATGGGTTTTCTGTTTAAAATGGCATGCGTCTTATAGCCGAACGCTGTTTGAACAGGTTGCAGCCACTTATTCAGTTATAAGACGGGGTTTCCTCCCAACAACATATCTAGTTTCGTCTTTAAGATATTGTTAGTTATTCTGTGTTTACGGACGGAGGAGTACATGCGTCTCATAGCCAAATCGCTGTTCACACGACATACTTCTATATTCAGTTATAAGACGAGGGAAATCTAGGTCTAGATCGTGAAAAGATCTAGATCTTTGGGTTTGTATTGGGAAACGCCGTCTAACAGCACAATTACACAATAGTGATTAGGTAATTATCGGGTTTTCTGTGTGCGTATTGGTAGGGGAGTGGGGAGAAGACTGGGGACAGGGCATGCGTCTTATAGCAGAATTGCTGTTTGCACATGGTGCTCCTACTCATTCGGTTATGAAACAGGGGTAGCCGCTTTACAACACAATAACGCAATAGTGATTAATATATTGTGGGTTATTCTGTGTGTGGGGTGGAGACATGCTTCTTATAGCCGAATTAAAGGGTAATCGGCGTACCATATCTAAGAGCTATTCTAACACAGTGCGCCTATAGAAGCAATGGAAAGTTTCCGTGTTTTATTCTGCAACAAACTGTCGGGCAGTTGTAAGAAGATATATCACTCGCGCTCCGCGCTCGTGATTTGATCTACTTTACAACTGACATCCAAAAAGTGAAACATTACTCAGCAGGTCACTGCTAGAGCTAATCTATTTCTTAAATAAGACTCTTGTCTGGCAAACCAAAAATAGTTATGTCCGAACTTGCATGCCTGACGAAATTACTGCATTTTAGCGGTAAACAAAATGTTGCCAAGGTACAATTCTGCGGTAAAATTTTGCAGTTTTTTTTAAGATATTGCAAGAGTAATGATTATCTATATGGGCTATTCATCTTATATAGTAGTTATGCTTTTATTTGTTAATTTGAAGGAGGACACATAGTGCGAACTTTGCTTTCAACAAGATATTTATGCCTTCACTTACAAGAACAACTATGTTGAACATTCTAGGGGGTATTGGACGAGTGATGGTTCCTGCTCACCTGTGCAGTATTGTTAATTGGATAATTTCCCTTAGGAACGGTCTACACTATAATCGACTCGCTTTTTTGTGACAACACATAAGCCTAGCATCCCCCGAAGGGGAATCCGGCGAGAAGTGAACATCCAGCTCAGACGCTTCAAACCCGAGGTCTGATCAGGATCTGCACTGTTTGCCTTAAATGTTGGAATTTTTGTAAGAATAATCTAAAATCAGTAATAATAAACTATGTATTTTTTCTTATTTTTAATTTTATTCTATTCTATTTCATTTGTTTATTTATTCATTTACTTATTTTTTTTTTTATTTATTTTTTTTTTTTTTTATTTTTTTTTTTCATTTTCCTTTTCTTTGCGAACCTTTGAATTGGTGAATTTGTTTCGCTAGTTCCTATTTAAATTACGCATCCAAAGGAATTCTGACAGGATCGGTGGCAATGCATTTCTTAAACGAAGCGACTGAGTTTTCAGCGCCGCAAAAGGCAAAACGCTTAAAGTTTCAGTTTTTGGACTCATGGGGAAGCATGAAGACATAATGTTAACTTTGAAAAAGATGTATCATTTTAATCCTCAGAATAAAGACTGTCAGAAATAAGGTTATAAAAATATCAGTATAGCTCGAAATTTTCAGAAATACGCACTGAAAATGGAAAATTTCGCAATTCTTTTGAATATTCCAGTGAATGTATATGTCAAGATAGGCATGTAATTAAAAAGGCAAGGGAAGCAAGAAAACTTTAACTTTTTCGAAAAATGAAAACACCTTCGTGTAGGTAATATACCATGCTTTCAGAATATAGGTTATAAAATATTCAAATAATTTGAAAAAGGTAAGAAAAACATAAAATTATTGATATTCCGTATTCAATTCTATGTAAATTTGATACCCAATATTAGACAGACAAGGCTGTCTAACAGGGGCGATAACAAAATCGATAATCCAATGCGTCGGTAAAGAATGTTCAGTATGGCTTAATCGTGTTAATCTAGCGTCACTTTGTTTATTTAAGTAAATATTGACCTCATCCGTAGAAAAAAGTACCTTTGGCATAAACAAACTGTGCCAGGCTGCACATGCACAATATCAGAGTTCGCAAAGAAAACAGCTAGGCTGTGCACTGTTTTGAAAAAGAACTGCCCATGTCTGATCAGCCTGCGCATTTCATGTAGAGGCTAGTGTTTAGCTAGCGAAATTCGCGTATATCCTTCATATACTCATCCCATGACGCGGGTCAGTTGTATAACAGCAACATGCGCGTGGAAAAAGACATTCGAATATACAGTCCGAACATCACAGAACAGTCTGCGCGTACGTACAGTCTGGTAATATTAGGGTTTGCATGGGTGCTGGATGAACTGAGCATGCATTGTTCATATAATTATTATGCGTTTGTGAATCCCGCGTCTCATTTGCTAAATAACTGTTAGCTGTATCCAAGACAGAGGAGATCCTGATCAGACCGCTCCCTTCAACACTAGCTCTTAGGGCTTAACGGTAAGCTTTGGATATTGATGTACGGGTTATGCTCTGAAATACACAGTTTCTGGTGCATGTGGACCAGTAAGCACAGTTTCCATAAAAGCTTTACACCACGCAAATCCTTGAAAAAACGTATCAACGTCGGTTTAACATTATTTTGTCAAACAAATGTTGATACGCATTGATACCCAACGTTATGTGCCTCTTAGCGGGGCAGATTGGGCGCGGCGGAAGGGGCTGGGGGACAAAAGGCGTTAAAATATGTACTTGAATAGTGCATGCCCCAGAGATGAGGATGATTAGACTCAACTAAACAGTTGTTCATATTTGTTAACTTAAATATCCAGTGTGATTCTTCTTCTCGTTAACGTGAAAAGTGGATCCATTCTTGTATAAGGGTCGGATGCGAGTCTTCGCTGTTCGCACAAGATGTACTTACTAATATGCTTATAAGATGGGGGTTTCCCTCCAACGGAAAGAATCTTTGGGATTGTTAGGGAAACTCTCGCCTTACGGCGCAATGGGTTGTGCAAGACGTGGGGAAGGGGAGGGGAAGCATGCAGCTTTTTGCAGAATCGCTGATTGCACATGATGTACCTATTTATTCGGTTATAAGATTGGGGATCTCACAAGGTCATTGGGATTGTAAGGAAAACATCCGTCTTACCGCACAATGGGTTTTCTGTTTAAAATGGCATGCGTCTTATAGCCGAACGCTGTTTGAACAGGTTGCAGCCACTTATTCAGTTATAAGACGGGGTTTCCTCCCAACAACATATCTAGTTTCGTCTTTAAGATATTGTTAGTTATTCTGTGTTTACGGACGGAGGAGTACATGCGTCTCATAGCCAAATCGCTGTTCACACGACATACTTCTATATTCAGTTATAAGACGAGGGAAATCTAGGTCTAGATCGTGAAAAGATCTAGATCTTTGGGTTTGTATTGGGAAACGCCGTCTAACAGCACAATTACACAATAGTGATTAGGTAATTATCGGGTTTTCTGTGTGCGTATTGGTAGGGGAGTGGGGAGAAGACTGGGGACAGGGCATGCGTCTTATAGCAGAATTGCTGTTTGCACATGGTGCTCCTACTCATTCGGTTATGAAACAGGGGTAGCCGCTTTACAACACAATAACGCAATAGTGATTAATATATTGTGGGTTATTCTGTGTGTGGGGTGGAGACATGCTTCTTATAGCCGAATTAAAGGGTAATCGGCGTACCATATCTAAGAGCTATTCTAACACAGTGCGCCTATAGAAGCAATGGAAAGTTTCCGTGTTTTATTCTGCAACAAACTGTCGGGCAGTTGTAAGAAGATATATCACTCGCGCTCCGCGCTCGTGATTTGATCTACTTTACAACTGACATCCAAAAAGTGAAACATTACTCAGCAGGTCACTGCTAGAGCTAATCTATTTCTTAAATAAGACTCTTGTCTGGCAAACCAAAAATAGTTATGTCCGAACTTGCATGCCTGACGAAATTACTGCATTTTAGCGGTAAACAAAATGTTGCCAAGGTACAATTCTGCGGTAAAATTTTGCAGTTTTTTTTAAGATATTGCAAGAGTAATGATTATCTATATGGGCTATTCATCTTATATAGTAGTTATGCTTTTATTTGTTAATTTGAAGGAGGACACATAGTGCGAACTTTGCTTTCAACAAGATATTTATGCCTTCACTTACAAGAACAACTATGTTGAACATTCTAGGGGGTATTGGACGAGTGATGGTTCCTGCTCACCTGTGCAGTATTGTTAATTGGATAATTTCCCTTAGGAACGGTCTACACTATAATCGACTCGCTTTTTTGTGACAACACATAAGCCTAGCATCCCCCGAAGGGGAATCCGGCGAGAAGTGAACATCCAGCTCAGACGCTTCAAACCCGAGGTCTGATCAGGATCTGCACTGTTTGCCTTAAATGTTGGAATTTTTGTAAGAATAATCTAAAATCAGTAATAATAAACTATGTATTTTTTCTTATTTTTAATTTTATTCTATTCTATTTCATTTGTTTATTTATTCATTTACTTATTTTTTTTTTTATTTTTTTTTTTTTTTTTTTATTTTTTTTTTTCATTTTCCTTTTCTTTGCGAACCTTTGAATTGGTGAATTTGTTTCGCTAGTTCCTATTTAAATTACGCATCCAAAGGAATTCTGACAGGATCGGTGGCAATGCATTTCTTAAACGAAGCGACTGAGTTTTCAGCGCCGCAAAAGGCAAAACTCTTAAAGTTTCAGTTTTTGGACTCATGGGGAAGCATGAAGACATAATGTTAACTTTGAAAAAGATGTATCATTTTAATCCTCAGAATAAAGACTGTCAGAAATAAGGTTATAAAAAAATCAGTATAGCTCGAAATTTTCAGAAATACGCACTGAAAATGGAAAATTTCGCAATTCTTTTGAATATTCCAGTGAATGTATATGTCAAGATAGGCATGTAATTAAAAAGGCAAGGGAAGCAAGAAAACTTTAACTTTTTCGAAAAATGAAAACACCTTCGTGTAGGTAATATACCATGCTTTCAGAATATAGGTTATAAAATATTCAAATAATTTGAAAAAGGTAAGAAAAACATAAAATTATTGATATTCCGTATTCAATTCTATGTAAATTTGATACCCAATATTAGACAGACAAGGCTGTCTAACAGGGGCGATAACAAAATCGATAATCCAATGCGTCGGTAAAGAATGTTCAGTATGGCTTAATCGTGTTAATCTAGCGTCACTTTGTTTATTTAAGTAAATATTGACCTCATCCGTAGAAAAAAGTACCTTTGGCATAAACAAACTGTGCCAGGCTGCACATGCACAATATCAGAGTTCGCAAAGAAAACAGCTAGGCTGTGCACTGTTTTGAAAAAGAACTGCCCATGTCTGATCAGCCTGCGCATTTCATGTAGAGGCTAGTGTTTAGCTAGCGAAATTCGCGTATATCCTTCATATACTCATCCCATGACGCGGGTCAGTTGTATAACAGCAACATGCGCGTGGAAAAAGACATTCGAATATACAGTCCGAACATCACAGAACAGTCTGCGCGTACGTACAGTCTGGTAATATTAGGGTTTGCATGGGTGCTGGATGAACTGAGCATGCATTGTTCATATAATTATTATGCGTTTGTGAATCCCGCGTCTCATTTGCTAAATAACTGTTAGCTGTATCCAAGACAGAGGAGATCCTGATCAGACCGCTCCCTTCAACACTAGCTCTTAGGGCTTAACGGTAAGCTTTGGATATTGATGTACGGGTTATGCTCTGAAATACACAGTTTCTGGTGCATGTGGACCAGTAAGCACAGTTTCCATAAAAGCTTTACACCACGCAAATCCTTGAAAAAACGTATCAACGTCGGTTTAACATTATTTTGTCAAACAAATGTTGATACGCATTGATACCCAACGTTATGTGCCTCTTAGCGGGGCAGATTGGGCGCGGCGGAAGGGGCTGGGGGACAAAAGGCGTTAAAATATGTACTTGAATAGTGCATGCCCCAGAGATGAGGATGATTAGACTCAACTAAACAGTTGTTCATATTTGTTAACTTAAATATCCAGTGTGATTCTTCTTCTCGTTAACGTGAAAAGTGGATCCATTCTTGTATAAGGGTCGGATGCGAGTCTTCGCTGTTCGCACAAGATGTACTTACTAATATGCTTATAAGATGGGGGTTTCCCTCCAACGGAAAGAATCTTTGGGATTGTTAGGGAAACTCTCGCCTTACGGCGCAATGGGTTGTGCAAGACGTGGGGAAGGGGAGGGGAAGCATGCAGCTTTTTGCAGAATCGCTGATTGCACATGATGTACCTATTTATTCGGTTATAAGATTGGGGATCTCACAAGGTCATTGGGATTGTAAGGAAAACATCCGTCTTACCGCACAATGGGTTTTCTGTTTAAAATGGCATGCGTCTTATAGCCGAACGCTGTTTGAACAGGTTGCAGCCACTTATTCAGTTATAAGACGGGGTTTCCTCCCAACAACATATCTAGTTTCGTCTTTAAGATATTGTTAGTTATTCTGTGTTTACGGACGGAGGAGTACATGCGTCTCATAGCCAAATCGCTGTTCACACGACATACTTCTATATTCAGTTATAAGACGAGGGAAATCTAGGTCTAGATCGTGAAAAGATCTAGATCTTTGGGTTTGTATTGGGAAACGCCGTCTAACAGCACAATTACACAATAGTGATTAGGTAATTATCGGGTTTTCTGTGTGCGTATTGGTAGGGGAGTGGGGAGAAGACTGGGGACAGGGCATGCGTCTTATAGCAGAATTGCTGTTTGCACATGGTGCTCCTACTCATTCGGTTATGAAACAGGGGTAGCCGCTTTACAACACAATAACGCAATAGTGATTAATATATTGTGGGTTATTCTGTGTGTGGGGTGGAGACATGCTTCTTATAGCCGAATTAAAGGGTAATCGGCGTACCATATCTAAGAGCTATTCTAACACAGTGCGCCTATAGAAGCAATGGAAAGTTTCCGTGTTTTATTCTGCAACAAACTGTCGGGCAGTTGTAAGAAGATATATCACTCGCGCTCCGCGCTCGTGATTTGATCTACTTTACAACTGACATCCAAAAAGTGAAACATTACTCAGCAGGTCACTGCTAGAGCTAATCTATTTCTTAAATAAGACTCTTGTCTGGCAAACCAAAAATAGTTATGTCCGAACTTGCATGCCTGACGAAATTACTGCATTTTAGCGGTAAACAAAATGTTGCCAAGGTACAATTCTGCGGTAAAATTTTGCAGTTTTTTTTAAGATATTGCAAGAGTAATGATTATCTATATGGGCTATTCATCTTATATAGTAGTTATGCTTTTATTTGTTAATTTGAAGGAGGACACATAGTGCGAACTTTGCTTTCAACAAGATATTTATGCCTTCACTTACAAGAACAACTATGTTGAACATTCTAGGGGGTATTGGACGAGTGATGGTTCCTGCTCACCTGTGCAGTATTGTTAATTGGATAATTTCCCTTAGGAACGGTCTACACTATAATCGACTCGCTTTTTTGTGACAACACATAAGCCTAGCATCCCCCGAAGGGGAATCCGGCGAGAAGTGAACATCCAGCTCAGACGCTTCAAACCCGAGGTCTGATCAGGATCTGCACTGTTTGCCTTAAATGTTGGAATTTTTGTAAGAATAATCTAAAATCAGTAATAATAAACTATGTATTTTTTCTTATTTTTAATTTTATTCTATTCTATTTCATTTGTTTATTTATTCATTTACTTATTTTTTTTTTTATTTTTTTTTTTTTTTTTTTATTTTTTTTTTTCATTTTCCTTTTCTTTGCGAACCTTTGAATTGGTGAATTTGTTTCGCTAGTTCCTATTTAAATTACGCATCCAAAGGAATTCTGACAGGATCGGTGGCAATGCATTTCTTAAACGAAGCGACTGAGTTTTCAGCGCCGCAAAAGGCAAAACTCTTAAAGTTTCAGTTTTTGGACTCATGGGGAAGCATGAAGACATAATGTTAACTTTGAAAAAGATGTATCATTTTAATCTCAGAATAAAGACTGTCAGAAATAAGGTTATAAAAATATCAGTATAGCTCGAAATTTTCAGAAATACGCACTGAAAATGGAAAATTTCGCAATTCTTTTGAATATTCCAGTGAATGTATATGTCAAGATAGGCATGTAATTAAAAAGGCAAGGGAAGCAAGAAAACTTTAACTTTTTCGAAAAATGAAAACACCTTCGTGTAGGTAATATACCATGCTTTCAGAATATAGGTTATAAAATATTCAAATAATTTGAAAAAGGTAAGAAAAACATAAAATTATTGATATTCCGTATTCAATTCTATGTAAATTTGATACCCAATATTAGACAGACAAGGCTGTCTAACAGGGGCGATAACAAAATCGATAATCCAATGCGTCGGTAAAGAATGTTCAGTATGGCTTAATCGTGTTAATCTAGCGTCACTTTGTTTATTTAAGTAAATATTGACCTCATCCGTAGAAAAAAGTACCTTTGGCATAAACAAACTGTGCCAGGCTGCACATGCACAATATCAGAGTTCGCAAAGAAAACAGCTAGGCTGTGCACTGTTTTGAAAAAGAACTGCCCATGTCTGATCAGCCTGCGCATTTCATGTAGAGGCTAGTGTTTAGCTAGCGAAATTCGCGTATATCCTTCATATACTCATCCCATGACGCGGGTCAGTTGTATAACAGCAACATGCGCGTGGAAAAAGACATTCGAATATACAGTCCGAACATCACAGAACAGTCTGCGCGTACGTACAGTCTGGTAATATTAGGGTTTGCATGGGTGCTGGATGAACTGAGCATGCATTGTTCATATAATTATTATGCGTTTGTGAATCCCGCGTCTCATTTGCTAAATAACTGTTAGCTGTATCCAAGACAGAGGAGATCCTGATCAGACCGCTCCCTTCAACACTAGCTCTTAGGGCTTAACGGTAAGCTTTGGATATTGATGTACGGGTTATGCTCTGAAATACACAGTTTCTGGTGCATGTGGACCAGTAAGCACAGTTTCCATAAAAGCTTTACACCACGCAAATCCTTGAAAAAACGTATCAACGTCGGTTTAACATTATTTTGTCAAACAAATGTTGATACGCATTGATACCCAACGTTATGTGCCTCTTAGCGGGGCAGATTGGGCGCGGCGGAAGGGGCTGGGGGACAAAAGGCGTTAAAATATGTACTTGAATAGTGCATGCCCCAGAGATGAGGATGATTAGACTCAACTAAACAGTTGTTCATATTTGTTAACTTAAATATCCAGTGTGATTCTTCTTCTCGTTAACGTGAAAAGTGGATCCATTCTTGTATAAGGGTCGGATGCGAGTCTTCGCTGTTCGCACAAGATGTACTTACTAATATGCTTATAAGATGGGGGTTTCCCTCCAACGGAAAGAATCTTTGGGATTGTTAGGGAAACTCTCGCCTTACGGCGCAATGGGTTGTGCAAGACGTGGGGAAGGGGAGGGGAAGCATGCAGCTTTTTGCAGAATCGCTGATTGCACATGATGTACCTATTTATTCGGTTATAAGATTGGGGATCTCACAAGGTCATTGGGATTGTAAGGAAAACATCCGTCTTACCGCACAATGGGTTTTCTGTTTAAAATGGCATGCGTCTTATAGCCGAACGCTGTTTGAACAGGTTGCAGCCACTTATTCAGTTATAAGACGGGGTTTCCTCCCAACAACATATCTAGTTTCGTCTTTAAGATATTGTTAGTTATTCTGTGTTTACGGACGGAGGAGTACATGCGTCTCATAGCCAAATCGCTGTTCACACGACATACTTCTATATTCAGTTATAAGACGAGGGAAATCTAGGTCTAGATCGTGAAAAGATCTAGATCTTTGGGTTTGTATTGGGAAACGCCGTCTAACAGCACAATTACACAATAGTGATTAGGTAATTATCGGGTTTTCTGTGTGCGTATTGGTAGGGGAGTGGGGAGAAGACTGGGGACAGGGCATGCGTCTTATAGCAGAATTGCTGTTTGCACATGGTGCTCCTACTCATTCGGTTATGAAACAGGGGTAGCCGCTTTACAACACAATAACGCAATAGTGATTAATATATTGTGGGTTATTCTGTGTGTGGGGTGGAGACATGCTTCTTATAGCCGAATTAAAGGGTAATCGGCGTACCATATCTAAGAGCTATTCTAACACAGTGCGCCTATAGAAGCAATGGAAAGTTTCCGTGTTTTATTCTGCAACAAACTGTCGGGCAGTTGTAAGAAGATATATCACTCGCGCTCCGCGCTCGTGATTTGATCTACTTTACAACTGACATCCAAAAAGTGAAACATTACTCAGCAGGTCACTGCTAGAGCTAATCTATTTCTTAAATAAGACTCTTGTCTGGCAAACCAAAAATAGTTATGTCCGAACTTGCATGCCTGACGAAATTACTGCATTTTAGCGGTAAACAAAATGTTGCCAAGGTACAATTCTGCGGTAAAATTTTGCAGTTTTTTTTAAGATATTGCAAGAGTAATGATTATCTATATGGGCTATTCATCTTATATAGTAGTTATGCTTTTATTTGTTAATTTGAAGGAGGACACATAGTGCGAACTTTGCTTTCAACAAGATATTTATGCCTTCACTTACAAGAACAACTATGTTGAACATTCTAGGGGGTATTGGACGAGTGATGGTTCCTGCTCACCTGTGCAGTATTGTTAATTGGATAATTTCCCTTAGGAACGGTCTACACTATAATCGACTCGCTTTTTTGTGACAACACATAAGCCTAGCATCCCCCGAAGGGGAATCCGGCGAGAAGTGAACATCCAGCTCAGACGCTTCAAACCCGAGGTCTGATCAGGATCTGCACTGTTTGCCTTAAATGTTGGAATTTTTGTAAGAATAATCTAAAATCAGTAATAATAAACTATGTATTTTTTCTTATTTTTAATTTTATTCTATTCTATTTCATTTGTTTATTTATTCATTTACTTATTTTTTTTTTTATTTTTTTTTTTTTTTTTTTATTTTTTTTTTTCATTTTCCTTTTCTTTGCGAACCTTTGAATTGGTGAATTTGTTTCGCTAGTTCCTATTTAAATTACGCATCCAAAGGAATTCTGACAGGATCGGTGGCAATGCATTTCTTAAACGAAGCGACTGAGTTTTCAGCGCCGCAAAAGGCAAAACTCTTAAAGTTTCAGTTTTTGGACTCATGGGGAAGCATGAAGACATAATGTTAACTTTGAAAAAGATGTATCATTTTAATCCTCAGAATAAAGACTGTCAGAAATAAGGTTATAAAAATATCAGTATAGCTCGAAATTTTCAGAAATACGCACTGAAAATGGAAAATTTCGCAATTCTTTTGAATATTCCAGTGAATGTATATGTCAAGATAGGCATGTAATTAAAAAGGCAAGGGAAGCAAGAAAACTTTAACTTTTTCGAAAAATGAAAACACCTTCGTGTAGGTAATATACCATGCTTTCAGAATATAGGTTATAAAATATTCAAATAATTTGAAAAAGGTAAGAAAAACATAAAATTATTGATATTCCGTATTCAATTCTATGTAAATTTGATACCCAATATTAGACAGACAAGGCTGTCTAACAGGGGCGATAACAAAATCGATAATCCAATGCGTCGGTAAAGAATGTTCAGTATGGCTTAATCGTGTTAATCTAGCGTCACTTTGTTTATTTAAGTAAATATTGACCTCATCCGTAGAAAAAAGTACCTTTGGCATAAACAAACTGTGCCAGGCTGCACATGCACAATATCAGAGTTCGCAAAGAAAACAGCTAGGCTGTGCACTGTTTTGAAAAAGAACTGCCCATGTCTGATCAGCCTGCGCATTTCATGTAGAGGCTAGTGTTTAGCTAGCGAAATTCGCGTATATCCTTCATATACTCATCCCATGACGCGGGTCAGTTGTATAACAGCAACATGCGCGTGGAAAAAGACATTCGAATATACAGTCCGAACATCACAGAACAGTCTGCGCGTACGTACAGTCTGGTAATATTAGGGTTTGCATGGGTGCTGGATGAACTGAGCATGCATTGTTCATATAATTATTATGCGTTTGTGAATCCCGCGTCTCATTTGCTAAATAACTGTTAGCTGTATCCAAGACAGAGGAGATCCTGATCAGACCGCTCCCTTCAACACTAGCTCTTAGGGCTTAACGGTAAGCTTTGGATATTGATGTACGGGTTATGCTCTGAAATACACAGTTTCTGGTGCATGTGGACCAGTAAGCACAGTTTCCATAAAAGCTTTACACCACGCAAATCCTTGAAAAAACGTATCAACGTCGGTTTAACATTATTTTGTCAAACAAATGTTGATACGCATTGATACCCAACGTTATGTGCCTCTTAGCGGGGCAGATTGGGCGCGGCGGAAGGGGCTGGGGGACAAAAGGCGTTAAAATATGTACTTGAATAGTGCATGCCCCAGAGATGAGGATGATTAGACTCAACTAAACAGTTGTTCATATTTGTTAACTTAAATATCCAGTGTGATTCTTCTTCTCGTTAACGTGAAAAGTGGATCCATTCTTGTATAAGGGTCGGATGCGAGTCTTCGCTGTTCGCACAAGATGTACTTACTAATATGCTTATAAGATGGGGGTTTCCCTCCAACGGAAAGAATCTTTGGGATTGTTAGGGAAACTCTCGCCTTACGGCGCAATGGGTTGTGCAAGACGTGGGGAAGGGGAGGGGAAGCATGCAGCTTTTTGCAGAATCGCTGATTGCACATGATGTACCTATTTATTCGGTTATAAGATTGGGGATCTCACAAGGTCATTGGGATTGTAAGGAAAACATCCGTCTTACCGCACAATGGGTTTTCTGTTTAAAATGGCATGCGTCTTATAGCCGAACGCTGTTTGAACAGGTTGCAGCCACTTATTCAGTTATAAGACGGGGTTTCCTCCCAACAACATATCTAGTTTCGTCTTTAAGATATTGTTAGTTATTCTGTGTTTACGGACGGAGGAGTACATGCGTCTCATAGCCAAATCGCTGTTCACACGACATACTTCTATATTCAGTTATAAGACGAGGGAAATCTAGGTCTAGATCGTGAAAAGATCTAGATCTTTGGGTTTGTATTGGGAAACGCCGTCTAACAGCACAATTACACAATAGTGATTAGGTAATTATCGGGTTTTCTGTGTGCGTATTGGTAGGGGAGTGGGGAGAAGACTGGGGACAGGGCATGCGTCTTATAGCAGAATTGCTGTTTGCACATGGTGCTCCTACTCATTCGGTTATGAAACAGGGGTAGCCGCTTTACAACACAATAACGCAATAGTGATTAATATATTGTGGGTTATTCTGTGTGTGGGGTGGAGACATGCTTCTTATAGCCGAATTAAAGGGTAATCGGCGTACCATATCTAAGAGCTATTCTAACACAGTGCGCCTATAGAAGCAATGGAAAGTTTCCGTGTTTTATTCTGCAACAAACTGTCGGGCAGTTGTAAGAAGATATATCACTCGCGCTCCGCGCTCGTGATTTGATCTACTTTACAACTGACATCCAAAAAGTGAAACATTACTCAGCAGGTCACTGCTAGAGCTAATCTATTTCTTAAATAAGACTCTTGTCTGGCAAACCAAAAATAGTTATGTCCGAACTTGCATGCCTGACGAAATTACTGCATTTTAGCGGTAAACAAAATGTTGCCAAGGTACAATTCTGCGGTAAAATTTTGCAGTTTTTTTTAAGATATTGCAAGAGTAATGATTATCTATATGGGCTATTCATCTTATATAGTAGTTATGCTTTTATTTGTTAATTTGAAGGAGGACACATAGTGCGAACTTTGCTTTCAACAAGATATTTATGCCTTCACTTACAAGAACAACTATGTTGAACATTCTAGGGGGTATTGGACGAGTGATGGTTCCTGCTCACCTGTGCAGTATTGTTAATTGGATAATTTCCCTTAGGAACGGTCTACACTATAATCGACTCGCTTTTTTGTGACAACACATAAGCCTAGCATCCCCCGAAGGGGAATCCGGCGAGAAGTGAACATCCAGCTCAGACGCTTCAAACCCGAGGTCTGATCAGGATCTGCACTGTTTGCCTTAAATGTTGGAATTTTTGTAAGAATAATCTAAAATCAGTAATAATAAACTATGTATTTTTTCTTATTTTTAATTTTATTCTATTCTATTTCATTTGTTTATTTATTCATTTACTTATTTTTTTTTTTATTTTTTTTTTTTTTTTTTATTTTTTTTTTTCATTTTCCTTTTCTTTGCGAACCTTTGAATTGGTGAATTTGTTTCGCTAGTTCCTATTTAAATTACGCATCCAAAGGAATTCTGACAGGATCGGTGGCAATGCATTTCTTAAACGAAGCGACTGAGTTTTCAGCGCCGCAAAAGGCAAAACTCTTAAAGTTTCAGTTTTTGGACTCATGGGGAAGCATGAAGACATAATGTTAACTTTGAAAAAGATGTATCATTTTAATCCTCAGAATAAAGACTGTCAGAAATAAGGTTATAAAAATATCAGTATAGCTCGAAATTTTCAGAAATACGCACTGAAAATGGAAAATTTCGCAATTCTTTTGAATATTCCAGTGAATGTATATGTCAAGATAGGCATGTAATTAAAAAGGCAAGGGAAGCAAGAAAACTTTAACTTTTTCGAAAAATGAAAACACCTTCGTGTAGGTAATATACCATGCTTTCAGAATATAGGTTATAAAATATTCAAATAATTTGAAAAAGGTAAGAAAAACATAAAATTATTGATATTCCGTATTCAATTCTATGTAAATTTGATACCCAATATTAGACAGACAAGGCTGTCTAACAGGGGCGATAACAAAATCGATAATCCAATGCGTCGGTAAAGAATGTTCAGTATGGCTTAATCGTGTTAATCTAGCGTCACTTTGTTTATTTAAGTAAATATTGACCTCATCCGTAGAAAAAAGTACCTTTGGCATAAACAAACTGTGCCAGGCTGCACATGCACAATATCAGAGTTCGCAAAGAAAACAGCTAGGCTGTGCACTGTTTTGAAAAAGAACTGCCCATGTCTGATCAGCCTGCGCATTTCATGTAGAGGCTAGTGTTTAGCTAGCGAAATTCGCGTATATCCTTCATATACTCATCCCATGACGCGGGTCAGTTGTATAACAGCAACATGCGCGTGGAAAAAGACATTCGAATATACAGTCCGAACATCACAGAACAGTCTGCGCGTACGTACAGTCTGGTAATATTAGGGTTTGCATGGGTGCTGGATGAACTGAGCATGCATTGTTCATATAATTATTATGCGTTTGTGAATCCCGCGTCTCATTTGCTAAATAACTGTTAGCTGTATCCAAGACAGAGGAGATCCTGATCAGACCGCTCCCTTCAACACTAGCTCTTAGGGCTTAACGGTAAGCTTTGGATATTGATGTACGGGTTATGCTCTGAAATACACAGTTTCTGGTGCATGTGGACCAGTAAGCACAGTTTCCATAAAAGCTTTACACCACGCAAATCCTTGAAAAAACGTATCAACGTCGGTTTAACATTATTTTGTCAAACAAATGTTGATACGCATTGATACCCAACGTTATGTGCCTCTTAGCGGGGCAGATTGGGCGCGGCGGAAGGGGCTGGGGGACAAAAGGCGTTAAAATATGTACTTGAATAGTGCATGCCCCAGAGATGAGGATGATTAGACTCAACTAAACAGTTGTTCATATTTGTTAACTTAAATATCCAGTGTGATTCTTCTTCTCGTTAACGTGAAAAGTGGATCCATTCTTGTATAAGGGTCGGATGCGAGTCTTCGCTGTTCGCACAAGATGTACTTACTAATATGCTTATAAGATGGGGGTTTCCCTCCAACGGAAAGAATCTTTGGGATTGTTAGGGAAACTCTCGCCTTACGGCGCAATGGGTTGTGCAAGACGTGGGGAAGGGGAGGGGAAGCATGCAGCTTTTTGCAGAATCGCTGATTGCACATGATGTACCTATTTATTCGGTTATAAGATTGGGGATCTCACAAGGTCATTGGGATTGTAAGGAAAACATCCGTCTTACCGCACAATGGGTTTTCTGTTTAAAATGGCATGCGTCTTATAGCCGAACGCTGTTTGAACAGGTTGCAGCCACTTATTCAGTTATAAGACGGGGTTTCCTCCCAACAACATATCTAGTTTCGTCTTTAAGATATTGTTAGTTATTCTGTGTTTACGGACGGAGGAGTACATGCGTCTCATAGCCAAATCGCTGTTCACACGACATACTTCTATATTCAGTTATAAGACGAGGGAAATCTAGGTCTAGATCGTGAAAAGATCTAGATCTTTGGGTTTGTATTGGGAAACGCCGTCTAACAGCACAATTACACAATAGTGATTAGGTAATTATCGGGTTTTCTGTGTGCGTATTGGTAGGGGAGTGGGGAGAAGACTGGGGACAGGGCATGCGTCTTATAGCAGAATTGCTGTTTGCACATGGTGCTCCTACTCATTCGGTTATGAAACAGGGGTAGCCGCTTTACAACACAATAACGCAATAGTGATTAATATATTGTGGGTTATTCTGTGTGTGGGGTGGAGACATGCTTCTTATAGCCGAATTAAAGGGTAATCGGCGTACCATATCTAAGAGCTATTCTAACACAGTGCGCCTATAGAAGCAATGGAAAGTTTCCGTGTTTTATTCTGCAACAAACTGTCGGGCAGTTGTAAGAAGATATATCACTCGCGCTCCGCGCTCGTGATTTGATCTACTTTACAACTGACATCCAAAAAGTGAAACATTACTCAGCAGGTCACTGCTAGAGCTAATCTATTTCTTAAATAAGACTCTTGTCTGGCAAACCAAAAATAGTTATGTCCGAACTTGCATGCCTGACGAAATTACTGCATTTTAGCGGTAAACAAAATGTTGCCAAGGTACAATTCTGCGGTAAAATTTTGCAGTTTTTTTTAAGATATTGCAAGAGTAATGATTATCTATATGGGCTATTCATCTTATATAGTAGTTATGCTTTTATTTGTTAATTTGAAGGAGGACACATAGTGCGAACTTTGCTTTCAACAAGATATTTATGCCTTCACTTACAAGAACAACTATGTTGAACATTCTAGGGGGTATTGGACGAGTGATGGTTCCTGCTCACCTGTGCAGTATTGTTAATTGGATAATTTCCCTTAGGAACGGTCTACACTATAATCGACTCGCTTTTTTGTGACAACACATAAGCCTAGCATCCCCCGAAGGGGAATCCGGCGAGAAGTGAACATCCAGCTCAGACGCTTCAAACCCGAGGTCTGATCAGGATCTGCACTGTTTGCCTTAAATGTTGGAATTTTTGTAAGAATAATCTAAAATCAGTAATAATAAACTATGTATTTTTTCTTATTTTTAATTTTATTCTATTCTATTTCATTTGTTTATTTATTCATTTACTTATTTTTTTTTTTATTTTTTTTTTTTTTTTTTTATTTTTTTTTTTCATTTTCCTTTTCTTTGCGAACCTTTGAATTGGTGAATTTGTTTCGCTAGTTCCTATTTAAATTACGCATCCAAAGGAATTCTGACAGGATCGGTGGCAATGCATTTCTTAAACGAAGCGACTGAGTTTTCAGCGCCGCAAAAGGCAAAACTCTTAAAGTTTCAGTTTTTGGACTCATGGGGAAGCATGAAGACATAATGTTAACTTTGAAAAAGATGTATCATTTTAATCCTCAGAATAAAGACTGTCAGAAATAAGGTTATAAAAAAATCAGTATAGCTCGAAATTTTCAGAAATACGCACTGAAAATGGAAAATTTCGCAATTCTTTTGAATATTCCAGTGAATGTATATGTCAAGATAGGCATGTAATTAAAAAGGCAAGGGAAGCAAGAAAACTTTAACTTTTTCGAAAAATGAAAACACCTTCGTGTAGGTAATATACCATGCTTTCAGAATATAGGTTATAAAATATTCAAATAATTTGAAAAAGGTAAGAAAAACATAAAATTATTGATATTCCGTATTCAATTCTATGTAAATTTGATACCCAATATTAGACAGACAAGGCTGTCTAACAGGGGCGATAACAAAATCGATAATCCAATGCGTCGGTAAAGAATGTTCAGTATGGCTTAATCGTGTTAATCTAGCGTCACTTTGTTTATTTAAGTAAATATTGACCTCATCCGTAGAAAAAAGTACCTTTGGCATAAACAAACTGTGCCAGGCTGCACATGCACAATATCAGAGTTCGCAAAGAAAACAGCTAGGCTGTGCACTGTTTTGAAAAAGAACTGCCCATGTCTGATCAGCCTGCGCATTTCATGTAGAGGCTAGTGTTTAGCTAGCGAAATTCGCGTATATCCTTCATATACTCATCCCATGACGCGGGTCAGTTGTATAACAGCAACATGCGCGTGGAAAAAGACATTCGAATATACAGTCCGAACATCACAGAACAGTCTGCGCGTACGTACAGTCTGGTAATATTAGGGTTTGCATGGGTGCTGGATGAACTGAGCATGCATTGTTCATATAATTATTATGCGTTTGTGAATCCCGCGTCTCATTTGCTAAATAACTGTTAGCTGTATCCAAGACAGAGGAGATCCTGATCAGACCGCTCCCTTCAACACTAGCTCTTAGGGCTTAACGGTAAGCTTTGGATATTGATGTACGGGTTATGCTCTGAAATACACAGTTTCTGGTGCATGTGGACCAGTAAGCACAGTTTCCATAAAAGCTTTACACCACGCAAATCCTTGAAAAAACGTATCAACGTCGGTTTAACATTATTTTGTCAAACAAATGTTGATACGCATTGATACCCAACGTTATGTGCCTCTTAGCGGGGCAGATTGGGCGCGGCGGAAGGGGCTGGGGGACAAAAGGCGTTAAAATATGTACTTGAATAGTGCATGCCCCAGAGATGAGGATGATTAGACTCAACTAAACAGTTGTTCATATTTGTTAACTTAAATATCCAGTGTGATTCTTCTTCTCGTTAACGTGAAAAGTGGATCCATTCTTGTATAAGGGTCGGATGCGAGTCTTCGCTGTTCGCACAAGATGTACTTACTAATATGCTTATAAGATGGGGGTTTCCCTCCAACGGAAAGAATCTTTGGGATTGTTAGGGAAACTCTCGCCTTACGGCGCAATGGGTTGTGCAAGACGTGGGGAAGGGGAGGGGAAGCATGCAGCTTTTTGCAGAATCGCTGATTGCACATGATGTACCTATTTATTCGGTTATAAGATTGGGGATCTCACAAGGTCATTGGGATTGTAAGGAAAACATCCGTCTTACCGCACAATGGGTTTTCTGTTTAAAATGGCATGCGTCTTATAGCCGAACGCTGTTTGAACAGGTTGCAGCCACTTATTCAGTTATAAGACGGGGTTTCCTCCCAACAACATATCTAGTTTCGTCTTTAAGATATTGTTAGTTATTCTGTGTTTACGGACGGAGGAGTACATGCGTCTCATAGCCAAATCGCTGTTCACACGACATACTTCTATATTCAGTTATAAGACGAGGGAAATCTAGGTCTAGATCGTGAAAAGATCTAGATCTTTGGGTTTGTATTGGGAAACGCCGTCTAACAGCACAATTACACAATAGTGATTAGGTAATTATCGGGTTTTCTGTGTGCGTATTGGTAGGGGAGTGGGGAGAAGACTGGGGACAGGGCATGCGTCTTATAGCAGAATTGCTGTTTGCACATGGTGCTCCTACTCATTCGGTTATGAAACAGGGGTAGCCGCTTTACAACACAATAACGCAATAGTGATTAATATATTGTGGGTTATTCTGTGTGTGGGGTGGAGACATGCTTCTTATAGCCGAATTAAAGGGTAATCGGCGTACCATATCTAAGAGCTATTCTAACACAGTGCGCCTATAGAAGCAATGGAAAGTTTCCGTGTTTTATTCTGCAACAAACTGTCGGGCAGTTGTAAGAAGATATATCACTCGCGCTCCGCGCTCGTGATTTGATCTACTTTACAACTGACATCCAAAAAGTGAAACATTACTCAGCAGGTCACTGCTAGAGCTAATCTATTTCTTAAATAAGACTCTTGTCTGGCAAACCAAAAATAGTTATGTCCGAACTTGCATGCCTGACGAAATTACTGCATTTTAGCGGTAAACAAAATGTTGCCAAGGTACAATTCTGCGGTAAAATTTTGCAGTTTTTTTTAAGATATTGCAAGAGTAATGATTATCTATATGGGCTATTCATCTTATATAGTAGTTATGCTTTTATTTGTTAATTTGAAGGAGGACACATAGTGCGAACTTTGCTTTCAACAAGATATTTATGCCTTCACTTACAAGAACAACTATGTTGAACATTCTAGGGGGTATTGGACGAGTGATGGTTCCTGCTCACCTGTGCAGTATTGTTAATTGGATAATTTCCCTTAGGAACGGTCTACACTATAATCGACTCGCTTTTTTGTGACAACACATAAGCCTAGCATCCCCCGAAGGGGAATCCGGCGAGAAGTGAACATCCAGCTCAGACGCTTCAAACCCGAGGTCTGATCAGGATCTGCACTGTTTGCCTTAAATGTTGGAATTTTTGTAAGAATAATCTAAAATCAGTAATAATAAACTATGTATTTTTTCTTATTTTTAATTTTATTCTATTCTATTTCATTTGTTTATTTATTCATTTACTTATTTTTTTTTTTATTTTTTTTTTTTTTTTTTTATTTTTTTTTTTCATTTTCCTTTTCTTTGCGAACCTTTGAATTGGTGAATTTGTTTCGCTAGTTCCTATTTAAATTACGCATCCAAAGGAATTCTGACAGGATCGGTGGCAATGCATTTCTTAAACGAAGCGACTGAGTTTTCAGCGCCGCAAAAGGCAAAACTCTTAAAGTTTCAGTTTTTGGACTCATGGGGAAGCATGAAGACATAATGTTAACTTTGAAAAAGATGTATCATTTTAATCCTCAGAATAAAGACTGTCAGAAATAAGGTTATAAAAAAATCAGTATAGCTCGAAATTTTCAGAAATACGCACTGAAAATGGAAAATTTCGCAATTCTTTTGAATATTCCAGTGAATGTATATGTCAAGATAGGCATGTAATTAAAAAGGCAAGGGAAGCAAGAAAACTTTAACTTTTTCGAAAAATGAAAACACCTTCGTGTAGGTAATATACCATGCTTTCAGAATATAGGTTATAAAATATTCAAATAATTTGAAAAAGGTAAGAAAAACATAAAATTATTGATATTCCGTATTCAATTCTATGTAAATTTGATACCCAATATTAGACAGACAAGGCTGTCTAACAGGGGCGATAACAAAATCGATAATCCAATGCGTCGGTAAAGAATGTTCAGTATGGCTTAATCGTGTTAATCTAGCGTCACTTTGTTTATTTAAGTAAATATTGACCTCATCCGTAGAAAAAAGTACCTTTGGCATAAACAAACTGTGCCAGGCTGCACATGCACAATATCAGAGTTCGCAAAGAAAACAGCTAGGCTGTGCACTGTTTTGAAAAAGAACTGCCCATGTCTGATCAGCCTGCGCATTTCATGTAGAGGCTAGTGTTTAGCTAGCGAAATTCGCGTATATCCTTCATATACTCATCCCATGACGCGGGTCAGTTGTATAACAGCAACATGCGCGTGGAAAAAGACATTCGAATATACAGTCCGAACATCACAGAACAGTCTGCGCGTACGTACAGTCTGGTAATATTAGGGTTTGCATGGGTGCTGGATGAACTGAGCATGCATTGTTCATATAATTATTATGCGTTTGTGAATCCCGCGTCTCATTTGCTAAATAACTGTTAGCTGTATCCAAGACAGAGGAGATCCTGATCAGACCGCTCCCTTCAACACTAGCTCTTAGGGCTTAACGGTAAGCTTTGGATATTGATGTACGGGTTATGCTCTGAAATACACAGTTTCTGGTGCATGTGGACCAGTAAGCACAGTTTCCATAAAAGCTTTACACCACGCAAATCCTTGAAAAAACGTATCAACGTCGGTTTAACATTATTTTGTCAAACAAATGTTGATACGCATTGATACCCAACGTTATGTGCCTCTTAGCGGGGCAGATTGGGCGCGGCGGAAGGGGCTGGGGGACAAAAGGCGTTAAAATATGTACTTGAATAGTGCATGCCCCAGAGATGAGGATGATTAGACTCAACTAAACAGTTGTTCATATTTGTTAACTTAAATATCCAGTGTGATTCTTCTTCTCGTTAACGTGAAAAGTGGATCCATTCTTGTATAAGGGTCGGATGCGAGTCTTCGCTGTTCGCACAAGATGTACTTACTAATATGCTTATAAGATGGGGGTTTCCCTCCAACGGAAAGAATCTTTGGGATTGTTAGGGAAACTCTCGCCTTACGGCGCAATGGGTTGTGCAAGACGTGGGGAAGGGGAGGGGAAGCATGCAGCTTTTTGCAGAATCGCTGATTGCACATGATGTACCTATTTATTCGGTTATAAGATTGGGGATCTCACAAGGTCATTGGGATTGTAAGGAAAACATCCGTCTTACCGCACAATGGGTTTTCTGTTTAAAATGGCATGCGTCTTATAGCCGAACGCTGTTTGAACAGGTTGCAGCCACTTATTCAGTTATAAGACGGGGTTTCCTCCCAACAACATATCTAGTTTCGTCTTTAAGATATTGTTAGTTATTCTGTGTTTACGGACGGAGGAGTACATGCGTCTCATAGCCAAATCGCTGTTCACACGACATACTTCTATATTCAGTTATAAGACGAGGGAAATCTAGGTCTAGATCGTGAAAAGATCTAGATCTTTGGGTTTGTATTGGGAAACGCCGTCTAACAGCACAATTACACAATAGTGATTAGGTAATTATCGGGTTTTCTGTGTGCGTATTGGTAGGGGAGTGGGGAGAAGACTGGGGACAGGGCATGCGTCTTATAGCAGAATTGCTGTTTGCACATGGTGCTCCTACTCATTCGGTTATGAAACAGGGGTAGCCGCTTTACAACACAATAACGCAATAGTGATTAATATATTGTGGGTTATTCTGTGTGTGGGGTGGAGACATGCTTCTTATAGCCGAATTAAAGGGTAATCGGCGTACCATATCTAAGAGCTATTCTAACACAGTGCGCCTATAGAAGCAATGGAAAGTTTCCGTGTTTTATTCTGCAACAAACTGTCGGGCAGTTGTAAGAAGATATATCACTCGCGCTCCGCGCTCGTGATTTGATCTACTTTACAACTGACATCCAAAAAGTGAAACATTACTCAGCAGGTCACTGCTAGAGCTAATCTATTTCTTAAATAAGACTCTTGTCTGGCAAACCAAAAATAGTTATGTCCGAACTTGCATGCCTGACGAAATTACTGCATTTTAGCGGTAAACAAAATGTTGCCAAGGTACAATTCTGCGGTAAAATTTTGCAGTTTTTTTTAAGATATTGCAAGAGTAATGATTATCTATATGGGCTATTCATCTTATATAGTAGTTATGCTTTTATTTGTTAATTTGAAGGAGGACACATAGTGCGAACTTTGCTTTCAACAAGATATTTATGCCTTCACTTACAAGAACAACTATGTTGAACATTCTAGGGGGTATTGGACGAGTGATGGTTCCTGCTCACCTGTGCAGTATTGTTAATTGGATAATTTCCCTTAGGAACGGTCTACACTATAATCGACTCGCTTTTTTGTGACAACACATAAGCCTAGCATCCCCCGAAGGGGAATCCGGCGAGAAGTGAACATCCAGCTCAGACGCTTCAAACCCGAGGTCTGATCAGGATCTGCACTGTTTGCCTTAAATGTTGGAATTTTTGTAAGAATAATCTAAAATCAGTAATAATAAACTATGTATTTTTTCTTATTTTTAATTTTATTCTATTCTATTTCATTTGTTTATTTATTCATTTACTTATTTTTTTTTTTATTTTTTTTTTTTTTTTTTTATTTTTTTTTTTCATTTTCCTTTTCTTTGCGAACCTTTGAATTGGTGAATTTGTTTCGCTAGTTCCTATTTAAATTACGCATCCAAAGGAATTCTGACAGGATCGGTGGCAATGCATTTCTTAAACGAAGCGACTGAGTTTTCAGCGCCGCAAAAGGCAAAACTCTTAAAGTTTCAGTTTTTGGACTCATGGGGAAGCATGAAGACATAATGTTAACTTTGAAAAAGATGTATCATTTTAATCCTCAGAATAAAGACTGTCAGAAATAAGGTTATAAAAAAATCAGTATAGCTCGAAATTTTCAGAAATACGCACTGAAAATGGAAAATTTCGCAATTCTTTTGAATATTCCAGTGAATGTATATGTCAAGATAGGCATGTAATTAAAAAGGCAAGGGAAGCAAGAAAACTTTAACTTTTTCGAAAAATGAAAACACCTTCGTGTAGGTAATATACCATGCTTTCAGAATATAGGTTATAAAATATTCAAATAATTTGAAAAAGGTAAGAAAAACATAAAATTATTGATATTCCGTATTCAATTCTATGTAAATTTGATACCCAATATTAGACAGACAAGGCTGTCTAACAGGGGCGATAACAAAATCGATAATCCAATGCGTCGGTAAAGAATGTTCAGTATGGCTTAATCGTGTTAATCTAGCGTCACTTTGTTTATTTAAGTAAATATTGACCTCATCCGTAGAAAAAAGTACCTTTGGCATAAACAAACTGTGCCAGGCTGCACATGCACAATATCAGAGTTCGCAAAGAAAACAGCTAGGCTGTGCACTGTTTTGAAAAAGAACTGCCCATGTCTGATCAGCCTGCGCATTTCATGTAGAGGCTAGTGTTTAGCTAGCGAAATTCGCGTATATCCTTCATATACTCATCCCATGACGCGGGTCAGTTGTATAACAGCAACATGCGCGTGGAAAAAGACATTCGAATATACAGTCCGAACATCACAGAACAGTCTGCGCGTACGTACAGTCTGGTAATATTAGGGTTTGCATGGGTGCTGGATGAACTGAGCATGCATTGTTCATATAATTATTATGCGTTTGTGAATCCCGCGTCTCATTTGCTAAATAACTGTTAGCTGTATCCAAGACAGAGGAGATCCTGATCAGACCGCTCCCTTCAACACTAGCTCTTAGGGCTTAACGGTAAGCTTTGGATATTGATGTACGGGTTATGCTCTGAAATACACAGTTTCTGGTGCATGTGGACCAGTAAGCACAGTTTCCATAAAAGCTTTACACCACGCAAATCCTTGAAAAAACGTATCAACGTCGGTTTAACATTATTTTGTCAAACAAATGTTGATACGCATTGATACCCAACGTTATGTGCCTCTTAGCGGGGCAGATTGGGCGCGGCGGAAGGGGCTGGGGGACAAAAGGCGTTAAAATATGTACTTGAATAGTGCATGCCCCAGAGATGAGGATGATTAGACTCAACTAAACAGTTGTTCATATTTGTTAACTTAAATATCCAGTGTGATTCTTCTTCTCGTTAACGTGAAAAGTGGATCCATTCTTGTATAAGGGTCGGATGCGAGTCTTCGCTGTTCGCACAAGATGTACTTACTAATATGCTTATAAGATGGGGGTTTCCCTCCAACGGAAAGAATCTTTGGGATTGTTAGGGAAACTCTCGCCTTACGGCGCAATGGGTTGTGCAAGACGTGGGGAAGGGGAGGGGAAGCATGCAGCTTTTTGCAGAATCGCTGATTGCACATGATGTACCTATTTATTCGGTTATAAGATTGGGGATCTCACAAGGTCATTGGGATTGTAAGGAAAACATCCGTCTTACCGCACAATGGGTTTTCTGTTTAAAATGGCATGCGTCTTATAGCCGAACGCTGTTTGAACAGGTTGCAGCCACTTATTCAGTTATAAGACGGGGTTTCCTCCCAACAACATATCTAGTTTCGTCTTTAAGATATTGTTAGTTATTCTGTGTTTACGGACGGAGGAGTACATGCGTCTCATAGCCAAATCGCTGTTCACACGACATACTTCTATATTCAGTTATAAGACGAGGGAAATCTAGGTCTAGATCGTGAAAAGATCTAGATCTTTGGGTTTGTATTGGGAAACGCCGTCTAACAGCACAATTACACAATAGTGATTAGGTAATTATCGGGTTTTCTGTGTGCGTATTGGTAGGGGAGTGGGGAGAAGACTGGGGACAGGGCATGCGTCTTATAGCAGAATTGCTGTTTGCACATGGTGCTCCTACTCATTCGGTTATGAAACAGGGGTAGCCGCTTTACAACACAATAACGCAATAGTGATTAATATATTGTGGGTTATTCTGTGTGTGGGGTGGAGACATGCTTCTTATAGCCGAATTAAAGGGTAATCGGCGTACCATATCTAAGAGCTATTCTAACACAGTGCGCCTATAGAAGCAATGGAAAGTTTCCGTGTTTTATTCTGCAACAAACTGTCGGGCAGTTGTAAGAAGATATATCACTCGCGCTCCGCGCTCGTGATTTGATCTACTTTACAACTGACATCCAAAAAGTGAAACATTACTCAGCAGGTCACTGCTAGAGCTAATCTATTTCTTAAATAAGACTCTTGTCTGGCAAACCAAAAATAGTTATGTCCGAACTTGCATGCCTGACGAAATTACTGCATTTTAGCGGTAAACAAAATGTTGCCAAGGTACAATTCTGCGGTAAAATTTTGCAGTTTTTTTTAAGATATTGCAAGAGTAATGATTATCTATATGGGCTATTCATCTTATATAGTAGTTATGCTTTTATTTGTTAATTTGAAGGAGGACACATAGTGCGAACTTTGCTTTCAACAAGATATTTATGCCTTCACTTACAAGAACAACTATGTTGAACATTCTAGGGGGTATTGGACGAGTGATGGTTCCTGCTCACCTGTGCAGTATTGTTAATTGGATAATTTCCCTTAGGAACGGTCTACACTATAATCGACTCGCTTTTTTGTGACAACACATAAGCCTAGCATCCCCCGAAGGGGAATCCGGCGAGAAGTGAACATCCAGCTCAGACGCTTCAAACCCGAGGTCTGATCAGGATCTGCACTGTTTGCCTTAAATGTTGGAATTTTTGTAAGAATAATCTAAAATCAGTAATAATAAACTATGTATTTTTTCTTATTTTTAATTTTATTCTATTCTATTTCATTTGTTTATTTATTCATTTACTTATTTTTTTTTTTATTTTTTTTTTTTTTTTTTTATTTTTTTTTTTCATTTTCCTTTTCTTTGCGAACCTTTGAATTGGTGAATTTGTTTCGCTAGTTCCTATTTAAATTACGCATCCAAAGGAATTCTGACAGGATCGGTGGCAATGCATTTCTTAAACGAAGCGACTGAGTTTTCAGCGCCGCAAAAGGCAAAACTCTTAAAGTTTCAGTTTTTGGACTCATGGGGAAGCATGAAGACATAATGTTAACTTTGAAAAAGATGTATCATTTTAATCCTCAGAATAAAGACTGTCAGAAATAAGGTTATAAAAAAATCAGTATAGCTCGAAATTTTCAGAAATACGCACTGAAAATGGAAAATTTCGCAATTCTTTTGAATATTCCAGTGAATGTATATGTCAAGATAGGCATGTAATTAAAAAGGCAAGGGAAGCAAGAAAACTTTAACTTTTTCGAAAAATGAAAACACCTTCGTGTAGGTAATATACCATGCTTTCAGAATATAGGTTATAAAATATTCAAATAATTTGAAAAAGGTAAGAAAAACATAAAATTATTGATATTCCGTATTCAATTCTATGTAAATTTGATACCCAATATTAGACAGACAAGGCTGTCTAACAGGGGCGATAACAAAATCGATAATCCAATGCGTCGGTAAAGAATGTTCAGTATGGCTTAATCGTGTTAATCTAGCGTCACTTTGTTTATTTAAGTAAATATTGACCTCATCCGTAGAAAAAAGTACCTTTGGCATAAACAAACTGTGCCAGGCTGCACATGCACAATATCAGAGTTCGCAAAGAAAACAGCTAGGCTGTGCACTGTTTTGAAAAAGAACTGCCCATGTCTGATCAGCCTGCGCATTTCATGTAGAGGCTAGTGTTTAGCTAGCGAAATTCGCGTATATCCTTCATATACTCATCCCATGACGCGGGTCAGTTGTATAACAGCAACATGCGCGTGGAAAAAGACATTCGAATATACAGTCCGAACATCACAGAACAGTCTGCGCGTACGTACAGTCTGGTAATATTAGGGTTTGCATGGGTGCTGGATGAACTGAGCATGCATTGTTCATATAATTATTATGCGTTTGTGAATCCCGCGTCTCATTTGCTAAATAACTGTTAGCTGTATCCAAGACAGAGGAGATCCTGATCAGACCGCTCCCTTCAACACTAGCTCTTAGGGCTTAACGGTAAGCTTTGGATATTGATGTACGGGTTATGCTCTGAAATACACAGTTTCTGGTGCATGTGGACCAGTAAGCACAGTTTCCATAAAAGCTTTACACCACGCAAATCCTTGAAAAAACGTATCAACGTCGGTTTAACATTATTTTGTCAAACAAATGTTGATACGCATTGATACCCAACGTTATGTGCCTCTTAGCGGGGCAGATTGGGCGCGGCGGAAGGGGCTGGGGGACAAAAGGCGTTAAAATATGTACTTGAATAGTGCATGCCCCAGAGATGAGGATGATTAGACTCAACTAAACAGTTGTTCATATTTGTTAACTTAAATATCCAGTGTGATTCTTCTTCTCGTTAACGTGAAAAGTGGATCCATTCTTGTATAAGGGTCGGATGCGAGTCTTCGCTGTTCGCACAAGATGTACTTACTAATATGCTTATAAGATGGGGGTTTCCCTCCAACGGAAAGAATCTTTGGGATTGTTAGGGAAACTCTCGCCTTACGGCGCAATGGGTTGTGCAAGACGTGGGGAAGGGGAGGGGAAGCATGCAGCTTTTTGCAGAATCGCTGATTGCACATGATGTACCTATTTATTCGGTTATAAGATTGGGGATCTCACAAGGTCATTGGGATTGTAAGGAAAACATCCGTCTTACCGCACAATGGGTTTTCTGTTTAAAATGGCATGCGTCTTATAGCCGAACGCTGTTTGAACAGGTTGCAGCCACTTATTCAGTTATAAGACGGGGTTTCCTCCCAACAACATATCTAGTTTCGTCTTTAAGATATTGTTAGTTATTCTGTGTTTACGGACGGAGGAGTACATGCGTCTCATAGCCAAATCGCTGTTCACACGACATACTTCTATATTCAGTTATAAGACGAGGGAAATCTAGGTCTAGATCGTGAAAAGATCTAGATCTTTGGGTTTGTATTGGGAAACGCCGTCTAACAGCACAATTACACAATAGTGATTAGGTAATTATCGGGTTTTCTGTGTGCGTATTGGTAGGGGAGTGGGGAGAAGACTGGGGACAGGGCATGCGTCTTATAGCAGAATTGCTGTTTGCACATGGTGCTCCTACTCATTCGGTTATGAAACAGGGGTAGCCGCTTTACAACACAATAACGCAATAGTGATTAATATATTGTGGGTTATTCTGTGTGTGGGGTGGAGACATGCTTCTTATAGCCGAATTAAAGGGTAATCGGCGTACCATATCTAAGAGCTATTCTAACACAGTGCGCCTATAGAAGCAATGGAAAGTTTCCGTGTTTTATTCTGCAACAAACTGTCGGGCAGTTGTAAGAAGATATATCACTCGCGCTCCGCGCTCGTGATTTGATCTACTTTACAACTGACATCCAAAAAGTGAAACATTACTCAGCAGGTCACTGCTAGAGCTAATCTATTTCTTAAATAAGACTCTTGTCTGGCAAACCAAAAATAGTTATGTCCGAACTTGCATGCCTGACGAAATTACTGCATTTTAGCGGTAAACAAAATGTTGCCAAGGTACAATTCTGCGGTAAAATTTTGCAGTTTTTTTTAAGATATTGCAAGAGTAATGATTATCTATATGGGCTATTCATCTTATATAGTAGTTATGCTTTTATTTGTTAATTTGAAGGAGGACACATAGTGCGAACTTTGCTTTCAACAAGATATTTATGCCTTCACTTACAAGAACAACTATGTTGAACATTCTAGGGGGTATTGGACGAGTGATGGTTCCTGCTCACCTGTGCAGTATTGTTAATTGGATAATTTCCCTTAGGAACGGTCTACACTATAATCGACTCGCTTTTTTGTGACAACACATAAGCCTAGCATCCCCCGAAGGGGAATCCGGCGAGAAGTGAACATCCAGCTCAGACGCTTCAAACCCGAGGTCTGATCAGGATCTGCACTGTTTGCCTTAAATGTTGGAATTTTTGTAAGAATAATCTAAAATCAGTAATAATAAACTATGTATTTTTTCTTATTTTTAATTTTATTCTATTCTATTTCATTTGTTTATTTATTCATTTACTTATTTTTTTTTTTATTTTTTTTTTTTTTTTTTTATTTTTTTTTTTCATTTTCCTTTTCTTTGCGAACCTTTGAATTGGTGAATTTGTTTCGCTAGTTCCTATTTAAATTACGCATCCAAAGGAATTCTGACAGGATCGGTGGCAATGCATTTCTTAAACGAAGCGACTGAGTTTTCAGCGCCGCAAAAGGCAAAACTCTTAAAGTTTCAGTTTTTGGACTCATGGGGAAGCATGAAGACATAATGTTAACTTTGAAAAAGATGTATCATTTTAATCCTCAGAATAAAGACTGTCAGAAATAAGGTTATAAAAAAATCAGTATAGCTCGAAATTTTCAGAAATACGCACTGAAAATGGAAAATTTCGCAATTCTTTTGAATATTCCAGTGAATGTATATGTCAAGATAGGCATGTAATTAAAAAGGCAAGGGAAGCAAGAAAACTTTAACTTTTTCGAAAAATGAAAACACCTTCGTGTAGGTAATATACCATGCTTTCAGAATATAGGTTATAAAATATTCAAATAATTTGAAAAAGGTAAGAAAAACATAAAATTATTGATATTCCGTATTCAATTCTATGTAAATTTGATACCCAATATTAGACAGACAAGGCTGTCTAACAGGGGCGATAACAAAATCGATAATCCAATGCGTCGGTAAAGAATGTTCAGTATGGCTTAATCGTGTTAATCTAGCGTCACTTTGTTTATTTAAGTAAATATTGACCTCATCCGTAGAAAAAAGTACCTTTGGCATAAACAAACTGTGCCAGGCTGCACATGCACAATATCAGAGTTCGCAAAGAAAACAGCTAGGCTGTGCACTGTTTTGAAAAAGAACTGCCCATGTCTGATCAGCCTGCGCATTTCATGTAGAGGCTAGTGTTTAGCTAGCGAAATTCGCGTATATCCTTCATATACTCATCCCATGACGCGGGTCAGTTGTATAACAGCAACATGCGCGTGGAAAAAGACATTCGAATATACAGTCCGAACATCACAGAACAGTCTGCGCGTACGTACAGTCTGGTAATATTAGGGTTTGCATGGGTGCTGGATGAACTGAGCATGCATTGTTCATATAATTATTATGCGTTTGTGAATCCCGCGTCTCATTTGCTAAATAACTGTTAGCTGTATCCAAGACAGAGGAGATCCTGATCAGACCGCTCCCTTCAACACTAGCTCTTAGGGCTTAACGGTAAGCTTTGGATATTGATGTACGGGTTATGCTCTGAAATACACAGTTTCTGGTGCATGTGGACCAGTAAGCACAGTTTCCATAAAAGCTTTACACCACGCAAATCCTTGAAAAAACGTATCAACGTCGGTTTAACATTATTTTGTCAAACAAATGTTGATACGCATTGATACCCAACGTTATGTGCCTCTTAGCGGGGCAGATTGGGCGCGGCGGAAGGGGCTGGGGGACAAAAGGCGTTAAAATATGTACTTGAATAGTGCATGCCCCAGAGATGAGGATGATTAGACTCAACTAAACAGTTGTTCATATTTGTTAACTTAAATATCCAGTGTGATTCTTCTTCTCGTTAACGTGAAAAGTGGATCCATTCTTGTATAAGGGTCGGATGCGAGTCTTCGCTGTTCGCACAAGATGTACTTACTAATATGCTTATAAGATGGGGGTTTCCCTCCAACGGAAAGAATCTTTGGGATTGTTAGGGAAACTCTCGCCTTACGGCGCAATGGGTTGTGCAAGACGTGGGGAAGGGGAGGGGAAGCATGCAGCTTTTTGCAGAATCGCTGATTGCACATGATGTACCTATTTATTCGGTTATAAGATTGGGGATCTCACAAGGTCATTGGGATTGTAAGGAAAACATCCGTCTTACCGCACAATGGGTTTTCTGTTTAAAATGGCATGCGTCTTATAGCCGAACGCTGTTTGAACAGGTTGCAGCCACTTATTCAGTTATAAGACGGGGTTTCCTCCCAACAACATATCTAGTTTCGTCTTTAAGATATTGTTAGTTATTCTGTGTTTACGGACGGAGGAGTACATGCGTCTCATAGCCAAATCGCTGTTCACACGACATACTTCTATATTCAGTTATAAGACGAGGGAAATCTAGGTCTAGATCGTGAAAAGATCTAGATCTTTGGGTTTGTATTGGGAAACGCCGTCTAACAGCACAATTACACAATAGTGATTAGGTAATTATCGGGTTTTCTGTGTGCGTATTGGTAGGGGAGTGGGGAGAAGACTGGGGACAGGGCATGCGTCTTATAGCAGAATTGCTGTTTGCACATGGTGCTCCTACTCATTCGGTTATGAAACAGGGGTAGCCGCTTTACAACACAATAACGCAATAGTGATTAATATATTGTGGGTTATTCTGTGTGTGGGGTGGAGACATGCTTCTTATAGCCGAATTAAAGGGTAATCGGCGTACCATATCTAAGAGCTATTCTAACACAGTGCGCCTATAGAAGCAATGGAAAGTTTCCGTGTTTTATTCTGCAACAAACTGTCGGGCAGTTGTAAGAAGATATATCACTCGCGCTCCGCGCTCGTGATTTGATCTACTTTACAACTGACATCCAAAAAGTGAAACATTACTCAGCAGGTCACTGCTAGAGCTAATCTATTTCTTAAATAAGACTCTTGTCTGGCAAACCAAAAATAGTTATGTCCGAACTTGCATGCCTGACGAAATTACTGCATTTTAGCGGTAAACAAAATGTTGCCAAGGTACAATTCTGCGGTAAAATTTTGCAGTTTTTTTTAAGATATTGCAAGAGTAATGATTATCTATATGGGCTATTCATCTTATATAGTAGTTATGCTTTTATTTGTTAATTTGAAGGAGGACACATAGTGCGAACTTTGCTTTCAACAAGATATTTATGCCTTCACTTACAAGAACAACTATGTTGAACATTCTAGGGGGTATTGGACGAGTGATGGTTCCTGCTCACCTGTGCAGTATTGTTAATTGGATAATTTCCCTTAGGAACGGTCTACACTATAATCGACTCGCTTTTTTGTGACAACACATAAGCCTAGCATCCCCCGAAGGGGAATCCGGCGAGAAGTGAACATCCAGCTCAGACGCTTCAAACCCGAGGTCTGATCAGGATCTGCACTGTTTGCCTTAAATGTTGGAATTTTTGTAAGAATAATCTAAAATCAGTAATAATAAACTATGTATTTTTTCTTATTTTTAATTTTATTCTATTCTATTTCATTTGTTTATTTATTCATTTACTTATTTTTTTTTTTATTTTTTTTTTTTTTTTTTTATTTTTTTTTTTCATTTTCCTTTTCTTTGCGAACCTTTGAATTGGTGAATTTGTTTCGCTAGTTCCTATTTAAATTACGCATCCAAAGGAATTCTGACAGGATCGGTGGCAATGCATTTCTTAAACGAAGCGACTGAGTTTTCAGCGCCGCAAAAGGCAAAACTCTTAAAGTTTCAGTTTTTGGACTCATGGGGAAGCATGAAGACATAATGTTAACTTTGAAAAAGATGTATCATTTTAATCCTCAGAATAAAGACTGTCAGAAATAAGGTTATAAAAAAATCAGTATAGCTCGAAATTTTCAGAAATACGCACTGAAAATGGAAAATTTCGCAATTCTTTTGAATATTCCAGTGAATGTATATGTCAAGATAGGCATGTAATTAAAAAGGCAAGGGAAGCAAGAAAACTTTAACTTTTTCGAAAAATGAAAACACCTTCGTGTAGGTAATATACCATGCTTTCAGAATATAGGTTATAAAATATTCAAATAATTTGAAAAAGGTAAGAAAAACATAAAATTATTGATATTCCGTATTCAATTCTATGTAAATTTGATACCCAATATTAGACAGACAAGGCTGTCTAACAGGGGCGATAACAAAATCGATAATCCAATGCGTCGGTAAAGAATGTTCAGTATGGCTTAATCGTGTTAATCTAGCGTCACTTTGTTTATTTAAGTAAATATTGACCTCATCCGTAGAAAAAAGTACCTTTGGCATAAACAAACTGTGCCAGGCTGCACATGCACAATATCAGAGTTCGCAAAGAAAACAGCTAGGCTGTGCACTGTTTTGAAAAAGAACTGCCCATGTCTGATCAGCCTGCGCATTTCATGTAGAGGCTAGTGTTTAGCTAGCGAAATTCGCGTATATCCTTCATATACTCATCCCATGACGCGGGTCAGTTGTATAACAGCAACATGCGCGTGGAAAAAGACATTCGAATATACAGTCCGAACATCACAGAACAGTCTGCGCGTACGTACAGTCTGGTAATATTAGGGTTTGCATGGGTGCTGGATGAACTGAGCATGCATTGTTCATATAATTATTATGCGTTTGTGAATCCCGCGTCTCATTTGCTAAATAACTGTTAGCTGTATCCAAGACAGAGGAGATCCTGATCAGACCGCTCCCTTCAACACTAGCTCTTAGGGCTTAACGGTAAGCTTTGGATATTGATGTACGGGTTATGCTCTGAAATACACAGTTTCTGGTGCATGTGGACCAGTAAGCACAGTTTCCATAAAAGCTTTACACCACGCAAATCCTTGAAAAAACGTATCAACGTCGGTTTAACATTATTTTGTCAAACAAATGTTGATACGCATTGATACCCAACGTTATGTGCCTCTTAGCGGGGCAGATTGGGCGCGGCGGAAGGGGCTGGGGGACAAAAGGCGTTAAAATATGTACTTGAATAGTGCATGCCCCAGAGATGAGGATGATTAGACTCAACTAAACAGTTGTTCATATTTGTTAACTTAAATATCCAGTGTGATTCTTCTTCTCGTTAACGTGAAAAGTGGATCCATTCTTGTATAAGGGTCGGATGCGAGTCTTCGCTGTTCGCACAAGATGTACTTACTAATATGCTTATAAGATGGGGGTTTCCCTCCAACGGAAAGAATCTTTGGGATTGTTAGGGAAACTCTCGCCTTACGGCGCAATGGGTTGTGCAAGACGTGGGGAAGGGGAGGGGAAGCATGCAGCTTTTTGCAGAATCGCTGATTGCACATGATGTACCTATTTATTCGGTTATAAGATTGGGGATCTCACAAGGTCATTGGGATTGTAAGGAAAACATCCGTCTTACCGCACAATGGGTTTTCTGTTTAAAATGGCATGCGTCTTATAGCCGAACGCTGTTTGAACAGGTTGCAGCCACTTATTCAGTTATAAGACGGGGTTTCCTCCCAACAACATATCTAGTTTCGTCTTTAAGATATTGTTAGTTATTCTGTGTTTACGGACGGAGGAGTACATGCGTCTCATAGCCAAATCGCTGTTCACACGACATACTTCTATATTCAGTTATAAGACGAGGGAAATCTAGGTCTAGATCGTGAAAAGATCTAGATCTTTGGGTTTGTATTGGGAAACGCCGTCTAACAGCACAATTACACAATAGTGATTAGGTAATTATCGGGTTTTCTGTGTGCGTATTGGTAGGGGAGTGGGGAGAAGACTGGGGACAGGGCATGCGTCTTATAGCAGAATTGCTGTTTGCACATGGTGCTCCTACTCATTCGGTTATGAAACAGGGGTAGCCGCTTTACAACACAATAACGCAATAGTGATTAATATATTGTGGGTTATTCTGTGTGTGGGGTGGAGACATGCTTCTTATAGCCGAATTAAAGGGTAATCGGCGTACCATATCTAAGAGCTATTCTAACACAGTGCGCCTATAGAAGCAATGGAAAGTTTCCGTGTTTTATTCTGCAACAAACTGTCGGGCAGTTGTAAGAAGATATATCACTCGCGCTCCGCGCTCGTGATTTGATCTACTTTACAACTGACATCCAAAAAGTGAAACATTACTCAGCAGGTCACTGCTAGAGCTAATCTATTTCTTAAATAAGACTCTTGTCTGGCAAACCAAAAATAGTTATGTCCGAACTTGCATGCCTGACGAAATTACTGCATTTTAGCGGTAAACAAAATGTTGCCAAGGTACAATTCTGCGGTAAAATTTTGCAGTTTTTTTTAAGATATTGCAAGAGTAATGATTATCTATATGGGCTATTGATCTTATATAGTAGTTATGCTTTTATTTGTTAATTTGAAGGAGGACACATAGTGCGAACTTTGCTTTCAACAAGATATTTATGCCTTCACTTACAAGAACAACTATGTTGAACATTCTAGGGGGTATTGGACGAGTGATGGTTCCTGCTCACCTGTGCAGTATTGTTAATTGGATAATTTCCCTTAGGAACGGTCTACACTATAATCGACTCGCTTTTTTGTGACAACACATAAGCCTAGCATCCCCCGAAGGGGAATCCGGCGAGAAGTGAACATCCAGCTCAGACGCTTCAAACCCGAGGTCTGATCAGGATCTGCACTGTTTGCCTTAAATGTTGGAATTTTTGTAAGAATAATCTAAAATCAGTAATAATAAACTATGTATTTTTTCTTATTTTTAATTTTATTCTATTCTATTTCATTTGTTTATTTATTCATTTACTTATTTTTTTTTTTTTTTTTTTTTTTTTTTTTTTCATTTTCCTTTTCTTTGCGAACCTTTGAATTGGTGAATTTGTTTCGCTAGTTCCTATTTAAATTACGCATCCAAAGGAATTCTGACAGGATCGGTGGCAATGCATTTCTTAAACGAAGCGACTGAGTTTTCAGCGCCGCAAAAGGCAAAACTCTTAAAGTTTCAGTTTTTGGACTCATGGGGAAGCATGAAGACATAATGTTAACTTTGAAAAAGATGTATCATTTTAATCCTCAGAATAAAGACTGTCAGAAATAAGGTTATAAAAAAATCAGTATAGCTCGAAATTTTCAGAAATACGCACTGAAAATGGAAAATTTCGCAATTCTTTTGAATATTCCAGTGAATGTATATGTCAAGATAGGCATGTAATTAAAAAGGCAAGGGAAGCAAGAAAACTTTAACTTTTTCGAAAAATGAAAACACCTTCGTGTAGGTAATATACCATGCTTTCAGAATATAGGTTATAAAATATTCAAATAATTTGAAAAAGGTAAGAAAAACATAAAATTATTGATATTCCGTATTCAATTCTATGTAAATTTGATACCCAATATTAGACAGACAAGGCTGTCTAACAGGGGCGATAACAAAATCGATAATCCAATGCGTCGGTAAAGAATGTTCAGTATGGCTTAATCGTGTTAATCTAGCGTCACTTTGTTTATTTAAGTAAATATTGACCTCATCCGTAGAAAAAAGTACCTTTGGCATAAACAAACTGTGCCAGGCTGCACATGCACAATATCAGAGTTCGCAAAGAAAACAGCTAGGCTGTGCACTGTTTTGAAAAAGAACTGCCCATGTCTGATCAGCCTGCGCATTTCATGTAGAGGCTAGTGTTTAGCTAGCGAAATTCGCGTATATCCTTCATATACTCATCCCATGACGCGGGTCAGTTGTATAACAGCAACATGCGCGTGGAAAAAGACATTCGAATATACAGTCCGAACATCACAGAACAGTCTGCGCGTACGTACAGTCTGGTAATATTAGGGTTTGCATGGGTGCTGGATGAACTGAGCATGCATTGTTCATATAATTATTATGCGTTTGTGAATCCCGCGTCTCATTTGCTAAATAACTGTTAGCTGTATCCAAGACAGAGGAGATCCTGATCAGACCGCTCCCTTCAACACTAGCTCTTAGGGCTTAACGGTAAGCTTTGGATATTGATGTACGGGTTATGCTCTGAAATACACAGTTTCTGGTGCATGTGGACCAGTAAGCACAGTTTCCATAAAAGCTTTACACCACGCAAATCCTTGAAAAAACGTATCAACGTCGGTTTAACATTATTTTGTCAAACAAATGTTGATACGCATTGATACCCAACGTTATGTGCCTCTTAGCGGGGCAGATTGGGCGCGGCGGAAGGGGCTGGGGGACAAAAGGCGTTAAAATATGTACTTGAATAGTGCATGCCCCAGAGATGAGGATGATTAGACTCAACTAAACAGTTGTTCATATTTGTTAACTTAAATATCCAGTGTGATTCTTCTTCTCGTTAACGTGAAAAGTGGATCCATTCTTGTATAAGGGTCGGATGCGAGTCTTCGCTGTTCGCACAAGATGTACTTACTAATATGCTTATAAGATGGGGGTTTCCCTCCAACGGAAAGAATCTTTGGGATTGTTAGGGAAACTCTCGCCTTACGGCGCAATGGGTTGTGCAAGACGTGGGGAAGGGGAGGGGAAGCATGCAGCTTTTTGCAGAATCGCTGATTGCACATGATGTACCTATTTATTCGGTTATAAGATTGGGGATCTCACAAGGTCATTGGGATTGTAAGGAAAACATCCGTCTTACCGCACAATGGGTTTTCTGTTTAAAATGGCATGCGTCTTATAGCCGAACGCTGTTTGAACAGGTTGCAGCCACTTATTCAGTTATAAGACGGGGTTTCCTCCCAACAACATATCTAGTTTCGTCTTTAAGATATTGTTAGTTATTCTGTGTTTACGGACGGAGGAGTACATGCGTCTCATAGCCAAATCGCTGTTCACACGACATACTTCTATATTCAGTTATAAGACGAGGGAAATCTAGGTCTAGATCGTGAAAAGATCTAGATCTTTGGGTTTGTATTGGGAAACGCCGTCTAACAGCACAATTACACAATAGTGATTAGGTAATTATCGGGTTTTCTGTGTGCGTATTGGTAGGGGAGTGGGGAGAAGACTGGGGACAGGGCATGCGTCTTATAGCAGAATTGCTGTTTGCACATGGTGCTCCTACTCATTCGGTTATGAAACAGGGGTAGCCGCTTTACAACACAATAACGCAATAGTGATTAATATATTGTGGGTTATTCTGTGTGTGGGGTGGAGACATGCTTCTTATAGCCGAATTAAAGGGTAATCGGCGTACCATATCTAAGAGCTATTCTAACACAGTGCGCCTATAGAAGCAATGGAAAGTTTCCGTGTTTTATTCTGCAACAAACTGTCGGGCAGTTGTAAGAAGATATATCACTCGCGCTCCGCGCTCGTGATTTGATCTACTTTACAACTGACATCCAAAAAGTGAAACATTACTCAGCAGGTCACTGCTAGAGCTAATCTATTTCTTAAATAAGACTCTTGTCTGGCAAACCAAAAATAGTTATGTCCGAACTTGCATGCCTGACGAAATTACTGCATTTTAGCGGTAAACAAAATGTTGCCAAGGTACAATTCTGCGGTAAAATTTTGCAGTTTTTTTTAAGATATTGCAAGAGTAATGATTATCTATATGGGCTATTCATCTTATATAGTAGTTATGCTTTTATTTGTTAATTTGAAGGAGGACACATAGTGCGAACTTTGCTTTCAACAAGATATTTATGCCTTCACTTACAAGAACAACTATGTTGAACATTCTAGGGGGTATTGGACGAGTGATGGTTCCTGCTCACCTGTGCAGTATTGTTAATTGGATAATTTCCCTTAGGAACGGTCTACACTATAATCGACTCGCTTTTTTGTGACAACACATAAGCCTAGCATCCCCCGAAGGGGAATCCGGCGAGAAGTGAACATCCAGCTCAGACGCTTCAAACCCGAGGTCTGATCAGGATCTGCACTGTTTGCCTTAAATGTTGGAATTTTTGTAAGAATAATCTAAAATCAGTAATAATAAACTATGTATTTTTTCTTATTTTTAATTTTATTCTATTCTATTTCATTTGTTTATTTATTCATTTACTTATTTTTTTTTTTTTTTTTTTTTTTTTTTTTTTTTTTTTTTTTCATTTTCCTTTTCTTTGCGAACCTTTGAATTGGTGAATTTGTTTCGCTAGTTCCTATTTAAATTACGCATCCAAAGGAATTCTGACAGGATCGGTGGCAATGCATTTCTTAAACGAAGCGACTGAGTTTTCAGCGCCGCAAAAGGCAAAACTCTTAAAGTTTCAGTTTTTGGACTCATGGGGAAGCATGAAGACATAATGTTAACTTTGAAAAAGATGTATCATTTTAATCCTCAGAATAAAGACTGTCAGAAATAAGGTTATAAAAAAATCAGTATAGCTCGAAATTTTCAGAAATACGCACTGAAAATGGAAAATTTCGCAATTCTTTTGAATATTCCAGTGAATGTATATGTCAAGATAGGCATGTAATTAAAAAGGCAAGGGAAGCAAGAAAACTTTAACTTTTTCGAAAAATGAAAACACCTTCGTGTAGGTAATATACCATGCTTTCAGAATATAGGTTATAAAATATTCAAATAATTTGAAAAAGGTAAGAAAAACATAAAATTATTGATATTCCGTATTCAATTCTATGTAAATTTGATACCCAATATTAGACAGACAAGGCTGTCTAACAGGGGCGATAACAAAATCGATAATCCAATGCGTCGGTAAAGAATGTTCAGTATGGCTTAATCGTGTTAATCTAGCGTCACTTTGTTTATTTAAGTAAATATTGACCTCATCCGTAGAAAAAAGTACCTTTGGCATAAACAAACTGTGCCAGGCTGCACATGCACAATATCAGAGTTCGCAAAGAAAACAGCTAGGCTGTGCACTGTTTTGAAAAAGAACTGCCCATGTCTGATCAGCCTGCGCATTTCATGTAGAGGCTAGTGTTTAGCTAGCGAAATTCGCGTATATCCTTCATATACTCATCCCATGACGCGGGTCAGTTGTATAACAGCAACATGCGCGTGGAAAAAGACATTCGAATATACAGTCCGAACATCACAGAACAGTCTGCGCGTACGTACAGTCTGGTAATATTAGGGTTTGCATGGGTGCTGGATGAACTGAGCATGCATTGTTCATATAATTATTATGCGTTTGTGAATCCCGCGTCTCATTTGCTAAATAACTGTTAGCTGTATCCAAGACAGAGGAGATCCTGATCAGACCGCTCCCTTCAACACTAGCTCTTAGGGCTTAACGGTAAGCTTTGGATATTGATGTACGGGTTATGCTCTGAAATACACAGTTTCTGGTGCATGTGGACCAGTAAGCACAGTTTCCATAAAAGCTTTACACCACGCAAATCCTTGAAAAAACGTATCAACGTCGGTTTAACATTATTTTGTCAAACAAATGTTGATACGCATTGATACCCAACGTTATGTGCCTCTTAGCGGGGCAGATTGGGCGCGGCGGAAGGGGCTGGGGGACAAAAGGCGTTAAAATATGTACTTGAATAGTGCATGCCCCAGAGATGAGGATGATTAGACTCAACTAAACAGTTGTTCATATTTGTTAACTTAAATATCCAGTGTGATTCTTCTTCTCGTTAACGTGAAAAGTGGATCCATTCTTGTATAAGGGTCGGATGCGAGTCTTCGCTGTTCGCACAAGATGTACTTACTAATATGCTTATAAGATGGGGGTTTCCCTCCAACGGAAAGAATCTTTGGGATTGTTAGGGAAACTCTCGCCTTACGGCGCAATGGGTTGTGCAAGACGTGGGGAAGGGGAGGGGAAGCATGCAGCTTTTTGCAGAATCGCTGATTGCACATGATGTACCTATTTATTCGGTTATAAGATTGGGGATCTCACAAGGTCATTGGGATTGTAAGGAAAACATCCGTCTTACCGCACAATGGGTTTTCTGTTTAAAATGGCATGCGTCTTATAGCCGAACGCTGTTTGAACAGGTTGCAGCCACTTATTCAGTTATAAGACGGGGTTTCCTCCCAACAACATATCTAGTTTCGTCTTTAAGATATTGTTAGTTATTCTGTGTTTACGGACGGAGGAGTACATGGAGGAGTACATGCGTCTCATAGCCAAATCGCTGTTCACACGACATACTTCTATATTCAGTTATAAGACGAGGGAAATCTAGGTCTAGATCGTGAAAAGATCTAGATCTTTGGGTTTGTATTGGGAAACGCCGTCTAACAGCACAATTACACAATAGTGATTAGGTAATTATCGGGTTTTCTGTGTGCGTATTGGTAGGGGAGTGGGGAGAAGACTGGGGACAGGGCATGCGTCTTATAGCAGAATTGCTGTTTGCACATGGTGCTCCTACTCATTCGGTTATGAAACAGGGGTAGCCGCTTTACAACACAATAACGCAATAGTGATTAATATATTGTGGGTTATTCTGTGTGTGGGGTGGAGACATGCTTCTTATAGCCGAATTAAAGGGTAATCGGCGTACCATATCTAAGAGCTATTCTAACACAGTGCGCCTATAGAAGCAATGGAAAGTTTCCGTGTTTTATTCTGCAACAAACTGTCGGGCAGTTGTAAGAAGATATATCACTCGCGCTCCGCGCTCGTGATTTGATCTACTTTACAACTGACATCCAAAAAGTGAAACATTACTCAGCAGGTCACTGCTAGAGCTAATCTATTTCTTAAATAAGACTCTTGTCTGGCAAACCAAAAATAGTTATGTCCGAACTTGCATGCCTGACGAAATTACTGCATTTTAGCGGTAAACAAAATGTTGCCAAGGTACAATTCTGCGGTAAAATTTTGCAGTTTTTTTTAAGATATTGCAAGAGTAATGATTATCTATATGGGCTATTCATCTTATATAGTAGTTATGCTTTTATTTGTTAATTTGAAGGAGGACACATAGTGCGAACTTTGCTTTCAACAAGATATTTATGCCTTCACTTACAAGAACAACTATGTTGAACATTCTAGGGGGTATTGGACGAGTGATGGTTCCTGCTCACCTGTGCAGTATTGTTAATTGGATAATTTCCCTTAGGAACGGTCTACACTATAATCGACTCGCTTTTTTGTGACAACACATAAGCCTAGCATCCCCCGAAGGGGAATCCGGCGAGAAGTGAACATCCAGCTCAGACGCTTCAAACCCGAGGTCTGATCAGGATCTGCACTGTTTGCCTTAAATGTTGGAATTTTTGTAAGAATAATCTAAAATCAGTAATAATAAACTATGTATTTTTTCTTATTTTTAATTTTATTCTATTCTATTTCATTTGTTTATTTATTCATTTACTTATTTTTTTTTTTATTTTTTTTTTTTTTTTTTTATTTTTTTTTTTCATTTTCCTTTTCTTTGCGAACCTTTGAATTGGTGAATTTGTTTCGCTAGTTCCTATTTAAATTACGCATCCAAAGGAATTCTGACAGGATCGGTGGCAATGCATTTCTTAAACGAAGCGACTGAGTTTTCAGCGCCGCAAAAGGCAAAACTCTTAAAGTTTCAGTTTTTGGACTCATGGGGAAGCATGAAGACATAATGTTAACTTTGAAAAAGATGTATCATTTTAATCCTCAGAATAAAGACTGTCAGAAATAAGGTTATAAAAAAATCAGTATAGCTCGAAATTTTCAGAAATACGCACTGAAAATGGAAAATTTCGCAATTCTTTTGAATATTCCAGTGAATGTATATGTCAAGATAGGCATGTAATTAAAAAGGCAAGGGAAGCAAGAAAACTTTAACTTTTTCGAAAAATGAAAACACCTTCGTGTAGGTAATATACCATGCTTTCAGAATATAGGTTATAAAATATTCAAATAATTTGAAAAAGGTAAGAAAAACATAAAATTATTGATATTCCGTATTCAATTCTATGTAAATTTGATACCCAATATTAGACAGACAAGGCTGTCTAACAGGGGCGATAACAAAATCGATAATCCAATGCGTCGGTAAAGAATGTTCAGTATGGCTTAATCGTGTTAATCTAGCGTCACTTTGTTTATTTAAGTAAATATTGACCTCATCCGTAGAAAAAAGTACCTTTGGCATAAACAAACTGTGCCAGGCTGCACATGCACAATATCAGAGTTCGCAAAGAAAACAGCTAGGCTGTGCACTGTTTTGAAAAAGAACTGCCCATGTCTGATCAGCCTGCGCATTTCATGTAGAGGCTAGTGTTTAGCTAGCGAAATTCGCGTATATCCTTCATATACTCATCCCATGACGCGGGTCAGTTGTATAACAGCAACATGCGCGTGGAAAAAGACATTCGAATATACAGTCCGAACATCACAGAACAGTCTGCGCGTACGTACAGTCTGGTAATATTAGGGTTTGCATGGGTGCTGGATGAACTGAGCATGCATTGTTCATATAATTATTATGCGTTTGTGAATCCCGCGTCTCATTTGCTAAATAACTGTTAGCTGTATCCAAGACAGAGGAGATCCTGATCAGACCGCTCCCTTCAACACTAGCTCTTAGGGCTTAACGGTAAGCTTTGGATATTGATGTACGGGTTATGCTCTGAAATACACAGTTTCTGGTGCATGTGGACCAGTAAGCACAGTTTCCATAAAAGCTTTACACCACGCAAATCCTTGAAAAAACGTATCAACGTCGGTTTAACATTATTTTGTCAAACAAATGTTGATACGCATTGATACCCAACGTTATGTGCCTCTTAGCGGGGCAGATTGGGCGCGGCGGAAGGGGCTGGGGGACAAAAGGCGTTAAAATATGTACTTGAATAGTGCATGCCCCAGAGATGAGGATGATTAGACTCAACTAAACAGTTGTTCATATTTGTTAACTTAAATATCCAGTGTGATTCTTCTTCTCGTTAACGTGAAAAGTGGATCCATTCTTGTATAAGGGTCGGATGCGAGTCTTCGCTGTTCGCACAAGATGTACTTACTAATATGCTTATAAGATGGGGGTTTCCCTCCAACGGAAAGAATCTTTGGGATTGTTAGGGAAACTCTCGCCTTACGGCGCAATGGGTTGTGCAAGACGTGGGGAAGGGGAGGGGAAGCATGCAGCTTTTTGCAGAATCGCTGATTGCACATGATGTACCTATTTATTCGGTTATAAGATTGGGGATCTCACAAGGTCATTGGGATTGTAAGGAAAACATCCGTCTTACCGCACAATGGGTTTTCTGTTTAAAATGGCATGCGTCTTATAGCCGAACGCTGTTTGAACAGGTTGCAGCCACTTATTCAGTTATAAGACGGGGTTTCCTCCCAACAACATATCTAGTTTCGTCTTTAAGATATTGTTAGTTATTCTGTGTTTACGGACGGAGGAGTACATGCGTCTCATAGCCAAATCGCTGTTCACACGACATACTTCTATATTCAGTTATAAGACGAGGGAAATCTAGGTCTAGATCGTGAAAAGATCTAGATCTTTGGGTTTGTATTGGGAAACGCCGTCTAACAGCACAATTACACAATAGTGATTAGGTAATTATCGGGTTTTCTGTGTGCGTATTGGTAGGGGAGTGGGGAGAAGACTGGGGACAGGGCATGCGTCTTATAGCAGAATTGCTGTTTGCACATGGTGCTCCTACTCATTCGGTTATGAAACAGGGGTAGCCGCTTTACAACACAATAACGCAATAGTGATTAATATATTGTGGGTTATTCTGTGTGTGGGGTGGAGACATGCTTCTTATAGCCGAATTAAAGGGTAATCGGCGTACCATATCTAAGAGCTATTCTAACACAGTGCGCCTATAGAAGCAATGGAAAGTTTCCGTGTTTTATTCTGCAACAAACTGTCGGGCAGTTGTAAGAAGATATATCACTCGCGCTCCGCGCTCGTGATTTGATCTACTTTACAACTGACATCCAAAAAGTGAAACATTACTCAGCAGGTCACTGCTAGAGCTAATCTATTTCTTAAATAAGACTCTTGTCTGGCAAACCAAAAATAGTTATGTCCGAACTTGCATGCCTGACGAAATTACTGCATTTTAGCGGTAAACAAAATGTTGCCAAGGTACAATTCTGCGGTAAAATTTTGCAGTTTTTTTTAAGATATTGCAAGAGTAATGATTATCTATATGGGCTATTCATCTTATATAGTAGTTATGCTTTTATTTGTTAATTTGAAGGAGGACACATAGTGCGAACTTTGCTTTCAACAAGATATTTATGCCTTCACTTACAAGAACAACTATGTTGAACATTCTAGGGGGTATTGGACGAGTGATGGTTCCTGCTCACCTGTGCAGTATTGTTAATTGGATAATTTCCCTTAGGAACGGTCTACACTATAATCGACTCGCTTTTTTGTGACAACACATAAGCCTAGCATCCCCCGAAGGGGAATCCGGCGAGAAGTGAACATCCAGCTCAGACGCTTCAAACCCGAGGTCTGATCAGGATCTGCACTGTTTGCCTTAAATGTTGGAATTTTTGTAAGAATAATCTAAAATCAGTAATAATAAACTATGTATTTTTTCTTATTTTTAATTTTATTCTATTCTATTTCATTTGTTTATTTATTCATTTACTTTTTTTTTTTTTTATTTTTTTTTTTTTTTTTTTTATTTTTTTTTTTCATTTTCCTTTTCTTTGCGAACCTTTGAATTGGTGAATTTGTTTCGCTAGTTCCTATTTAAATTACGCATCCAAAGGAATTCTGACAGGATCGGTGGCAATGCATTTCTTAAACGAAGCGACTGAGTTTTCAGCGCCGCAAAAGGCAAAACTCTTAAAGTTTCAGTTTTTGGACTCATGGGGAAGCATGAAGACATAATGTTAACTTTGAAAAAGATGTATCATTTTAATCCTCAGAATAAAGACTGTCAGAAATAAGGTTATAAAAAAATCAGTATAGCTCGAAATTTTCAGAAATACGCACTGAAAATGGAAAATTTCGCAATTCTTTTGAATATTCCAGTGAATGTATATGTCAAGATAGGCATGTAATTAAAAAGGCAAGGGAAGCAAGAAAACTTTAACTTTTTCGAAAAATGAAAACACCTTCGTGTAGGTAATATACCATGCTTTCAGAATATAGGTTATAAAATATTCAAATAATTTGAAAAAGGTAAGAAAAACATAAAATTATTGATATTCCGTATTCAATTCTATGTAAATTTGATACCCAATATTAGACAGACAAGGCTGTCTAACAGGGGCGATAACAAAATCGATAATCCAATGCGTCGGTAAAGAATGTTCAGTATGGCTTAATCGTGTTAATCTAGCGTCACTTTGTTTATTTAAGTAAATATTGACCTCATCCGTAGAAAAAAGTACCTTTGGCATAAACAAACTGTGCCAGGCTGCACATGCACAATATCAGAGTTCGCAAAGAAAACAGCTAGCTGTGCACTGTTTTGAAAAAGAACTGCCCATGTCTGATCAGCCTGCGCATTTCATGTAGAGGCTAGTGTTTAGCTAGCGAAATTCGCGTATATCCTTCATATACTCATCCCATGACGCGGGTCAGTTGTATAACAGCAACATGCGCGTGGAAAAAGACATTCGAATATACAGTCCGAACATCACAGAACAGTCTGCGCGTACGTACAGTCTGGTAATATTAGGGTTTGCATGGGTGCTGGATGAACTGAGCATGCATTGTTCATATAATTATTATGCGTTTGTGAATCCCGCGTCTCATTTGCTAAATAACTGTTAGCTGTATCCAAGACAGAGGAGATCCTGATCAGACCGCTCCCTTCAACACTAGCTCTTAGGGCTTAACGGTAAGCTTTGGATATTGATGTACGGGTTATGCTCTGAAATACACAGTTTCTGGTGCATGTGGACCAGTAAGCACAGTTTCCATAAAAGCTTTACACCACGCAAATCCTTGAAAAAACGTATCAACGTCGGTTTAACATTATTTTGTCAAACAAATGTTGATACGCATTGATACCCAACGTTATGTGCCTCTTAGCGGGGCAGATTGGGCGCGGCGGAAGGGGCTGGGGGACAAAAGGCGTTAAAATATGTACTTGAATAGTGCATGCCCCAGAGATGAGGATGATTAGACTCAACTAAACAGTTGTTCATATTTGTTAACTTAAATATCCAGTGTGATTCTTCTTCTCGTTAACGTGAAAAGTGGATCCATTCTTGTATAAGGGTCGGATGCGAGTCTTCGCTGTTCGCACAAGATGTACTTACTAATATGCTTATAAGATGGGGGTTTCCCTCCAACGGAAAGAATCTTTGGGATTGTTAGGGAAACTCTCGCCTTACGGCGCAATGGGTTGTGCAAGACGTGGGGAAGGGGAGGGGAAGCATGCAGCTTTTTGCAGAATCGCTGATTGCACATGATGTACCTATTTATTCGGTTATAAGATTGGGGATCTCACAAGGTCATTGGGATTGTAAGGAAAACATCCGTCTTACCGCACAATGGGTTTTCTGTTTAAAATGGCATGCGTCTTATAGCCGAACGCTGTTTGAACAGGTTGCAGCCACTTATTCAGTTATAAGACGGGGTTTCCTCCCAACAACATATCTAGTTTCGTCTTTAAGATATTGTTAGTTATTCTGTGTTTACGGACGGAGGAGTACATGCGTCTCATAGCCAAATCGCTGTTCACACGACATACTTCTATATTCAGTTATAAGACGAGGGAAATCTAGGTCTAGATCGTGAAAAGATCTAGATCTTTGGGTTTGTATTGGGAAACGCCGTCTAACAGCACAATTACACAATAGTGATTAGGTAATTATCGGGTTTTCTGTGTGCGTATTGGTAGGGGAGTGGGGAGAAGACTGGGGACAGGGCATGCGTCTTATAGCAGAATTGCTGTTTGCACATGGTGCTCCTACTCATTCGGTTATGAAACAGGGGTAGCCGCTTTACAACACAATAACGCAATAGTGATTAATATATTGTGGGTTATTCTGTGTGTGGGGTGGAGACATGCTTCTTATAGCCGAATTAAAGGGTAATCGGCGTACCATATCTAAGAGCTATTCTAACACAGTGCGCCTATAGAAGCAATGGAAAGTTTCCGTGTTTTATTCTGCAACAAACTGTCGGGCAGTTGTAAGAAGATATATCACTCGCGCTCCGCGCTCGTGATTTGATCTACTTTACAACTGACATCCAAAAAGTGAAACATTACTCAGCAGGTCACTGCTAGAGCTAATCTATTTCTTAAATAAGACTCTTGTCTGGCAAACCAAAAATAGTTATGTCCGAACTTGCATGCCTGACGAAATTACTGCATTTTAGCGGTAAACAAAATGTTGCCAAGGTACAATTCTGCGGTAAAATTTTGCAGTTTTTTTTAAGATATTGCAAGAGTAATGATTATCTATATGGGCTATTCATCTTATATAGTAGTTATGCTTTTATTTGTTAATTTGAAGGAGGACACATAGTGCGAACTTTGCTTTCAACAAGATATTTATGCCTTCACTTACAAGAACAACTATGTTGAACATTCTAGGGGGTATTGGACGAGTGATGGTTCCTGCTCACCTGTGCAGTATTGTTAATTGGATAATTTCCCTTAGGAACGGTCTACACTATAATCGACTCGCTTTTTTGTGACAACACATAAGCCTAGCATCCCCCGAAGGGGAATCCGGCGAGAAGTGAACATCCAGCTCAGACGCTTCAAACCCGAGGTCTGATCAGGATCTGCACTGTTTGCCTTAAATGTTGGAATTTTTGTAAGAATAATCTAAAATCAGTAATAATAAACTATGTATTTTTTCTTATTTTTAATTTTATTCTATTCTATTTCATTTGTTTATTTATTCATTTACTTATTTTTTTTTTTATTTTTTTTTTTTTTTTTTTATTTTTTTTTTTCATTTTCCTTTTCTTTGCGAACCTTTGAATTGGTGAATTTGTTTCGCTAGTTCCTATTTAAATTACGCATCCAAAGGAATTCTGACAGGATCGGTGGCAATGCATTTCTTAAACGAAGCGACTGAGTTTTCAGCGCCGCAAAAGGCAAAACTCTTAAAGTTTCAGTTTTTGGACTCATGGGGAAGCATGAAGACATAATGTTAACTTTGAAAAAGATGTATCATTTTAATCCTCAGAATAAAGACTGTCAGAAATAAGGTTATAAAAAAATCAGTATAGCTCGAAATTTTCAGAAATACGCACTGAAAATGGAAAATTTCGCAATTCTTTTGAATATTCCAGTGAATGTATATGTCAAGATAGGCATGTAATTAAAAAGGCAAGGGAAGCAAGAAAACTTTAACTTTTTCGAAAAATGAAAACACCTTCGTGTAGGTAATATACCATGCTTTCAGAATATAGGTTATAAAATATTCAAATAATTTGAAAAAGGTAAGAAAAACATAAAATTATTGATATTCCGTATTCAATTCTATGTAAATTTGATACCCAATATTAGACAGACAAGGCTGTCTAACAGGGGCGATAACAAAATCGATAATCCAATGCGTCGGTAAAGAATGTTCAGTATGGCTTAATCGTGTTAATCTAGCGTCACTTTGTTTATTTAAGTAAATATTGACCTCATCCGTAGAAAAAAGTACCTTTGGCATAAACAAACTGTGCCAGGCTGCACATGCACAATATCAGAGTTCGCAAAGAAAACAGCTAGGCTGTGCACTGTTTTGAAAAAGAACTGCCCATGTCTGATCAGCCTGCGCATTTCATGTAGAGGCTAGTGTTTAGCTAGCGAAATTCGCGTATATCCTTCATATACTCATCCCATGACGCGGGTCAGTTGTATAACAGCAACATGCGCGTGGAAAAAGACATTCGAATATACAGTCCGAACATCACAGAACAGTCTGCGCGTACGTACAGTCTGGTAATATTAGGGTTTGCATGGGTGCTGGATGAACTGAGCATGCATTGTTCATATAATTATTATGCGTTTGTGAATCCCGCGTCTCATTTGCTAAATAACTGTTAGCTGTATCCAAGACAGAGGAGATCCTGATCAGACCGCTCCCTTCAACACTAGCTCTTAGGGCTTAACGGTAAGCTTTGGATATTGATGTACGGGTTATGCTCTGAAATACACAGTTTCTGGTGCATGTGGACCAGTAAGCACAGTTTCCATAAAAGCTTTACACCACGCAAATCCTTGAAAAAACGTATCAACGTCGGTTTAACATTATTTTGTCAAACAAATGTTGATACGCATTGATACCCAACGTTATGTGCCTCTTAGCGGGGCAGATTGGGCGCGGCGGAAGGGGCTGGGGGACAAAAGGCGTTAAAATATGTACTTGAATAGTGCATGCCCCAGAGATGAGGATGATTAGACTCAACTAAACAGTTGTTCATATTTGTTAACTTAAATATCCAGTGTGATTCTTCTTCTCGTTAACGTGAAAAGTGGATCCATTCTTGTATAAGGGTCGGATGCGAGTCTTCGCTGTTCGCACAAGATGTACTTACTAATATGCTTATAAGATGGGGGTTTCCCTCCAACGGAAAGAATCTTTGGGATTGTTAGGGAAACTCTCGCCTTACGGCGCAATGGGTTGTGCAAGACGTGGGGAAGGGGAGGGGAAGCATGCAGCTTTTTGCAGAATCGCTGATTGCACATGATGTACCTATTTATTCGGTTATAAGATTGGGGATCTCACAAGGTCATTGGGATTGTAAGGAAAACATCCGTCTTACCGCACAATGGGTTTTCTGTTTAAAATGGCATGCGTCTTATAGCCGAACGCTGTTTGAACAGGTTGCAGCCACTTATTCAGTTATAAGACGGGGTTTCCTCCCAACAACATATCTAGTTTCGTCTTTAAGATATTGTTAGTTATTCTGTGTTTACGGACGGAGGAGTACATGCGTCTCATAGCCAAATCGCTGTTCACACGACATACTTCTATATTCAGTTATAAGACGAGGGAAATCTAGGTCTAGATCGTGAAAAGATCTAGATCTTTGGGTTTGTATTGGGAAACGCCGTCTAACAGCACAATTACACAATAGTGATTAGGTAATTATCGGGTTTTCTGTGTGCGTATTGGTAGGGGAGTGGGGAGAAGACTGGGGACAGGGCATGCGTCTTATAGCAGAATTGCTGTTTGCACATGGTGCTCCTACTCATTCGGTTATGAAACAGGGGTAGCCGCTTTACAACACAATAACGCAATAGTGATTAATATATTGTGGGTTATTCTGTGTGTGGGGTGGAGACATGCTTCTTATAGCCGAATTAAAGGGTAATCGGCGTACCATATCTAAGAGCTATTCTAACACAGTGCGCCTATAGAAGCAATGGAAAGTTTCCGTGTTTTATTCTGCAACAAACTGTCGGGCAGTTGTAAGAAGATATATCACTCGCGCTCCGCGCTCGTGATTTGATCTACTTTACAACTGACATCCAAAAAGTGAAACATTACTCAGCAGGTCACTGCTAGAGCTAATCTATTTCTTAAATAAGACTCTTGTCTGGCAAACCAAAAATAGTTATGTCCGAACTTGCATGCCTGACGAAATTACTGCATTTTAGCGGTAAACAAAATGTTGCCAAGGTACAATTCTGCGGTAAAATTTTGCAGTTTTTTTTAAGATATTGCAAGAGTAATGATTATCTATATGGGCTATTCATCTTATATAGTAGTTATGCTTTTATTTGTTAATTTGAAGGAGGACACATAGTGCGAACTTTGCTTTCAACAAGATATTTATGCCTTCACTTACAAGAACAACTATGTTGAACATTCTAGGGGGTATTGGACGAGTGATGGTTCCTGCTCACCTGTGCAGTATTGTTAATTGGATAATTTCCCTTAGGAACGGTCTACACTATAATCGACTCGCTTTTTTGTGACAACACATAAGCCTAGCATCCCCCGAAGGGGAATCCGGCGAGAAGTGAACATCCAGCTCAGACGCTTCAAACCCGAGGTCTGATCAGGATCTGCACTGTTTGCCTTAAATGTTGGAATTTTTGTAAGAATAATCTAAAATCAGTAATAATAAACTATGTATTTTTTCTTATTTTTAATTTTATTCTATTCTATTTCATTTGTTTATTTATTCATTTACTTATTTTTTTTTTTATTTTTTTTTTTTTTTTTTTATTTTTTTTTTTCATTTTCCTTTTCTTTGCGAACCTTTGAATTGGTGAATTTGTTTCGCTAGTTCCTATTTAAATTACGCATCCAAAGGAATTCTGACAGGATCGGTGGCAATGCATTTCTTAAACGAAGCGACTGAGTTTTCAGCGCCGCAAAAGGCAAAACTCTTAAAGTTTCAGTTTTTGGACTCATGGGGAAGCATGAAGACATAATGTTAACTTTGAAAAAGATGTATCATTTTAATCCTCAGAATAAAGACTGTCAGAAATAAGGTTATAAAAAAATCAGTATAGCTCGAAATTTTCAGAAATACGCACTGAAAATGGAAAATTTCGCAATTCTTTTGAATATTCCAGTGAATGTATATGTCAAGATAGGCATGTAATTAAAAAGGCAAGGGAAGCAAGAAAACTTTAACTTTTTCGAAAAATGAAAACACCTTCGTGTAGGTAATATACCATGCTTTCAGAATATAGGTTATAAAATATTCAAATAATTTGAAAAAGGTAAGAAAAACATAAAATTATTGATATTCCGTATTCAATTCTATGTAAATTTGATACCCAATATTAGACAGACAAGGCTGTCTAACAGGGGCGATAACAAAATCGATAATCCAATGCGTCGGTAAAGAATGTTCAGTATGGCTTAATCGTGTTAATCTAGCGTCACTTTGTTTATTTAAGTAAATATTGACCTCATCCGTAGAAAAAAGTACCTTTGGCATAAACAAACTGTGCCAGGCTGCACATGCACAATATCAGAGTTCGCAAAGAAAACAGCTAGGCTGTGCACTGTTTTGAAAAAGAACTGCCCATGTCTGATCAGCCTGCGCATTTCATGTAGAGGCTAGTGTTTAGCTAGCGAAATTCGCGTATATCCTTCATATACTCATCCCATGACGCGGGTCAGTTGTATAACAGCAACATGCGCGTGGAAAAAGACATTCGAATATACAGTCCGAACATCACAGAACAGTCTGCGCGTACGTACAGTCTGGTAATATTAGGGTTTGCATGGGTGCTGGATGAACTGAGCATGCATTGTTCATATAATTATTATGCGTTTGTGAATCCCGCGTCTCATTTGCTAAATAACTGTTAGCTGTATCCAAGACAGAGGAGATCCTGATCAGACCGCTCCCTTCAACACTAGCTCTTAGGGCTTAACGGTAAGCTTTGGATATTGATGTACGGGTTATGCTCTGAAATACACAGTTTCTGGTGCATGTGGACCAGTAAGCACAGTTTCCATAAAAGCTTTACACCACGCAAATCCTTGAAAAAACGTATCAACGTCGGTTTAACATTATTTTGTCAAACAAATGTTGATACGCATTGATACCCAACGTTATGTGCCTCTTAGCGGGGCAGATTGGGCGCGGCGGAAGGGGCTGGGGGACAAAAGGCGTTAAAATATGTACTTGAATAGTGCATGCCCCAGAGATGAGGATGATTAGACTCAACTAAACAGTTGTTCATATTTGTTAACTTAAATATCCAGTGTGATTCTTCTTCTCGTTAACGTGAAAAGTGGATCCATTCTTGTATAAGGGTCGGATGCGAGTCTTCGCTGTTCGCACAAGATGTACTTACTAATATGCTTATAAGATGGGGGTTTCCCTCCAACGGAAAGAATCTTTGGGATTGTTAGGGAAACTCTCGCCTTACGGCGCAATGGGTTGTGCAAGACGTGGGGAAGGGGAGGGGAAGCATGCAGCTTTTTGCAGAATCGCTGATTGCACATGATGTACCTATTTATTCGGTTATAAGATTGGGGATCTCACAAGGTCATTGGGATTGTAAGGAAAACATCCGTCTTACCGCACAATGGGTTTTCTGTTTAAAATGGCATGCGTCTTATAGCCGAACGCTGTTTGAACAGGTTGCAGCCACTTATTCAGTTATAAGACGGGGTTTCCTCCCAACAACATATCTAGTTTCGTCTTTAAGATATTGTTAGTTATTCTGTGTTTACGGACGGAGGAGTACATGCGTCTCATAGCCAAATCGCTGTTCACACGACATACTTCTATATTCAGTTATAAGACGAGGGAAATCTAGGTCTAGATCGTGAAAAGATCTAGATCTTTGGGTTTGTATTGGGAAACGCCGTCTAACAGCACAATTACACAATAGTGATTAGGTAATTATCGGGTTTTCTGTGTGCGTATTGGTAGGGGAGTGGGGAGAAGACTGGGGACAGGGCATGCGTCTTATAGCAGAATTGCTGTTTGCACATGGTGCTCCTACTCATTCGGTTATGAAACAGGGGTAGCCGCTTTACAACACAATAACGCAATAGTGATTAATATATTGTGGGTTATTCTGTGTGTGGGGTGGAGACATGCTTCTTATAGCCGAATTAAAGGGTAATCGGCGTACCATATCTAAGAGCTATTCTAACACAGTGCGCCTATAGAAGCAATGGAAAGTTTCCGTGTTTTATTCTGCAACAAACTGTCGGGCAGTTGTAAGAAGATATATCACTCGCGCTCCGCGCTCGTGATTTGATCTACTTTACAACTGACATCCAAAAAGTGAAACATTACTCAGCAGGTCACTGCTAGAGCTAATCTATTTCTTAAATAAGACTCTTGTCTGGCAAACCAAAAATAGTTATGTCCGAACTTGCATGCCTGACGAAATTACTGCATTTTAGCGGTAAACAAAATGTTGCCAAGGTACAATTCTGCGGTAAAATTTTGCAGTTTTTTTTAAGATATTGCAAGAGTAATGATTATCTATATGGGCTATTCATCTTATATAGTAGTTATGCTTTTATTTGTTAATTTGAAGGAGGACACATAGTGCGAACTTTGCTTTCAACAAGATATTTATGCCTTCACTTACAAGAACAACTATGTTGAACATTCTAGGGGGTATTGGACGAGTGATGGTTCCTGCTCACCTGTGCAGTATTGTTAATTGGATAATTTCCCTTAGGAACGGTCTACACTATAATCGACTCGCTTTTTTGTGACAACACATAAGCCTAGCATCCCCCGAAGGGGAATCCGGCGAGAAGTGAACATCCAGCTCAGACGCTTCAAACCCGAGGTCTGATCAGGATCTGCACTGTTTGCCTTAAATGTTGGAATTTTTGTAAGAATAATCTAAAATCAGTAATAATAAACTATGTATTTTTTCTTATTTTTAATTTTATTCTATTCTATTTCATTTGTTTATTTATTCATTTACTTATTTTTTTTTTTATTTTTTTTTTTTTTTTTTTATTTTTTTTTTTCATTTTCCTTTTCTTTGCGAACCTTTGAATTGGTGAATTTGTTTCGCTAGTTCCTATTTAAATTACGCATCCAAAGGAATTCTGACAGGATCGGTGGCAATGCATTTCTTAAACGAAGCGACTGAGTTTTCAGCGCCGCAAAAGGCAAAACTCTTAAAGTTTCAGTTTTTGGACTCATGGGGAAGCATGAAGACATAATGTTAACTTTGAAAAAGATGTATCATTTTAATCCTCAGAATAAAGACTGTCAGAAATAAGGTTATAAAAAAATCAGTATAGCTCGAAATTTTCAGAAATACGCACTGAAAATGGAAAATTTCGCAATTCTTTTGAATATTCCAGTGAATGTATATGTCAAGATAGGCATGTAATTAAAAAGGCAAGGGAAGCAAGAAAACTTTAACTTTTTCGAAAAATGAAAACACCTTCGTGTAGGTAATATACCATGCTTTCAGAATATAGGTTATAAAATATTCAAATAATTTGAAAAAGGTAAGAAAAACATAAAATTATTGATATTCCGTATTCAATTCTATGTAAATTTGATACCCAATATTAGACAGACAAGGCTGTCTAACAGGGGCGATAACAAAATCGATAATCCAATGCGTCGGTAAAGAATGTTCAGTATGGCTTAATCGTGTTAATCTAGCGTCACTTTGTTTATTTAAGTAAATATTGACCTCATCCGTAGAAAAAAGTACCTTTGGCATAAACAAACTGTGCCAGGCTGCACATGCACAATATCAGAGTTCGCAAAGAAAACAGCTAGGCTGTGCACTGTTTTGAAAAAGAACTGCCCATGTCTGATCAGCCTGCGCATTTCATGTAGAGGCTAGTGTTTAGCTAGCGAAATTCGCGTATATCCTTCATATACTCATCCCATGACGCGGGTCAGTTGTATAACAGCAACATGCGCGTGGAAAAAGACATTCGAATATACAGTCCGAACATCACAGAACAGTCTGCGCGTACGTACAGTCTGGTAATATTAGGGTTTGCATGGGTGCTGGATGAACTGAGCATGCATTGTTCATATAATTATTATGCGTTTGTGAATCCCGCGTCTCATTTGCTAAATAACTGTTAGCTGTATCCAAGACAGAGGAGATCCTGATCAGACCGCTCCCTTCAACACTAGCTCTTAGGGCTTAACGGTAAGCTTTGGATATTGATGTACGGGTTATGCTCTGAAATACACAGTTTCTGGTGCATGTGGACCAGTAAGCACAGTTTCCATAAAAGCTTTACACCACGCAAATCCTTGAAAAAACGTATCAACGTCGGTTTAACATTATTTTGTCAAACAAATGTTGATACGCATTGATACCCAACGTTATGTGCCTCTTAGCGGGGCAGATTGGGCGCGGCGGAAGGGGCTGGGGGACAAAAGGCGTTAAAATATGTACTTGAATAGTGCATGCCCCAGAGATGAGGATGATTAGACTCAACTAAACAGTTGTTCATATTTGTTAACTTAAATATCCAGTGTGATTCTTCTTCTCGTTAACGTGAAAAGTGGATCCATTCTTGTATAAGGGTCGGATGCGAGTCTTCGCTGTTCGCACAAGATGTACTTACTAATATGCTTATAAGATGGGGGTTTCCCTCCAACGGAAAGAATCTTTGGGATTGTTAGGGAAACTCTCGCCTTACGGCGCAATGGGTTGTGCAAGACGTGGGGAAGGGGAGGGGAAGCATGCAGCTTTTTGCAGAATCGCTGATTGCACATGATGTACCTATTTATTCGGTTATAAGATTGGGGATCTCACAAGGTCATTGGGATTGTAAGGAAAACATCCGTCTTACCGCACAATGGGTTTTCTGTTTAAAATGGCATGCGTCTTATAGCCGAACGCTGTTTGAACAGGTTGCAGCCACTTATTCAGTTATAAGACGGGGTTTCCTCCCAACAACATATCTAGTTTCGTCTTTAAGATATTGTTAGTTATTCTGTGTTTACGGACGGAGGAGTACATGCGTCTCATAGCCAAATCGCTGTTCACACGACATACTTCTATATTCAGTTATAAGACGAGGGAAATCTAGGTCTAGATCGTGAAAAGATCTAGATCTTTGGGTTTGTATTGGGAAACGCCGTCTAACAGCACAATTACACAATAGTGATTAGGTAATTATCGGGTTTTCTGTGTGCGTATTGGTAGGGGAGTGGGGAGAAGACTGGGGACAGGGCATGCGTCTTATAGCAGAATTGCTGTTTGCACATGGTGCTCCTACTCATTCGGTTATGAAACAGGGGTAGCCGCTTTACAACACAATAACGCAATAGTGATTAATATATTGTGGGTTATTCTGTGTGTGGGGTGGAGACATGCTTCTTATAGCCGAATTAAAGGGTAATCGGCGTACCATATCTAAGAGCTATTCTAACACAGTGCGCCTATAGAAGCAATGGAAAGTTTCCGTGTTTTATTCTGCAACAAACTGTCGGGCAGTTGTAAGAAGATATATCACTCGCGCTCCGCGCTCGTGATTTGATCTACTTTACAACTGACATCCAAAAAGTGAAACATTACTCAGCAGGTCACTGCTAGAGCTAATCTATTTCTTAAATAAGACTCTTGTCTGGCAAACCAAAAATAGTTATGTCCGAACTTGCATGCCTGACGAAATTACTGCATTTTAGCGGTAAACAAAATGTTGCCAAGGTACAATTCTGCGGTAAAATTTTGCAGTTTTTTTTAAGATATTGCAAGAGTAATGATTATCTATATGGGCTATTCATCTTATATAGTAGTTATGCTTTTATTTGTTAATTTGAAGGAGGACACATAGTGCGAACTTTGCTTTCAACAAGATATTTATGCCTTCACTTACAAGAACAACTATGTTGAACATTCTAGGGGGTATTGGACGAGTGATGGTTCCTGCTCACCTGTGCAGTATTGTTAATTGGATAATTTCCCTTAGGAACGGTCTACACTATAATCGACTCGCTTTTTTGTGACAACACATAAGCCTAGCATCCCCCGAAGGGGAATCCGGCGAGAAGTGAACATCCAGCTCAGACGCTTCAAACCCGAGGTCTGATCAGGATCTGCACTGTTTGCCTTAAATGTTGGAATTTTTGTAAGAATAATCTAAAATCAGTAATAATAAACTATGTATTTTTTCTTATTTTTAATTTTATTCTATTCTATTTCATTTGTTTATTTATTCATTTACTTATTTTTTTTTTTATTTTTTTTTTTTTTTTTTTATTTTTTTTTTTCATTTTCCTTTTCTTTGCGAACCTTTGAATTGGTGAATTTGTTTCGCTAGTTCCTATTTAAATTACGCATCCAAAGGAATTCTGACAGGATCGGTGGCAATGCATTTCTTAAACGAAGCGACTGAGTTTTCAGCGCCGCAAAAGGCAAAACTCTTAAAGTTTCAGTTTTTGGACTCATGGGGAAGCATGAAGACATAATGTTAACTTTGAAAAAGATGTATCATTTTAATCCTCAGAATAAAGACTGTCAGAAATAAGGTTATAAAAAAATCAGTATAGCTCGAAATTTTCAGAAATACGCACTGAAAATGGAAAATTTCGCAATTCTTTTGAATATTCCAGTGAATGTATATGTCAAGATAGGCATGTAATTAAAAAGGCAAGGGAAGCAAGAAAACTTTAACTTTTTCGAAAAATGAAAACACCTTCGTGTAGGTAATATACCATGCTTTCAGAATATAGGTTATAAAATATTCAAATAATTTGAAAAAGGTAAGAAAAACATAAAATTATTGATATTCCGTATTCAATTCTATGTAAATTTGATACCCAATATTAGACAGACAAGGCTGTCTAACAGGGGCGATAACAAAATCGATAATCCAATGCGTCGGTAAAGAATGTTCAGTATGTTTTGCATATTGTTTTAGTAAAACTTACATATATGATACAGAATATAAAAAAAAAAAAAAAATAACATTTCACCGTTTCGTTTCCTAGAAAAACAATGTTTAAGTTCAAAAATATCCCCCCCCCCCCCCAAAAAAAAAAAAAAAAAAAAAAAAAAAAGAAAAAGAAAAAAAGACTGCCCAAATTCTGCACCTGCTGCAAGCACAGCCGGTCCTTGCCCTTTTATTTATTTTCCTGTTGTTCCGGGTCTACCACAGAGTAATGCCTCAAAGATGCGCAGATGGAATTGAAATTGTAAAGACCTTGATCATTCTGATTCCTAAGGAACAGTCTGATCTCGGTTTCCACTGTTTGTACAGACGTATCTGCCCAAAACTTAGGCTCTTTATGGTAGACAATTGTAAGTGTGTATATACTCCATAGTTGATCGATTTCACCATGAACAATAACTCTGTTTTGTGTTTTAACAAGTCAATACAGAGTTATTCTGTATCTGAAGACCTTAAGTAAAACTGTGTTGCTTTTATAGTAAATACTTATAGTAAATGCATTGATTTCTTAGGTCTCCTTATCCACGTACAGAAACACATAGAAACGTTTAAGAGAAACGATATTCACAGAAATGAGTCTTCACCTTTGGTCAGATTGTCACTAGTGCCTCCGTATTCCTTTGTATATTGGTATTATGCTATATTTTCATATTCATTGAACTGTGAAGAGGTAGACAGAAGAAGAGGTGGGAAGACAATATCAAGGAATGGACAGGAATGGATTTTGCCAGCTCAACTAGGGCAGCTGAAGACAGGACAAGGTGGAAAGGAATTGTTTTGAAGTCATCTGTGGTGCCCCAACGACCTTGTAAGGTTATGGGATAGAATAGAATAGAGAACAGAATAGTGTTTACTCTATGTTATATGAACATATGTAATTATCACCTGGAGTAAATACAGTTAATAGTTTGCTCCAGGCGATATATCACTTGGAGTGAACTATGAATATATGTACTTATTTGTCGTAGACATATCAGAGCATGCATGACCTTCATCCGGGTTTTTATTGTATGGGGGAAAATAAACACAATCTACCATTTGTGAAAAGAAACGGTTTTAAAATGACGTTTTATGAATATAAACTTTATTTTGGCTTCGTTTCCTTTTTAATTTAATCGCCGTTATTTGCGGATAGACGTGTTTTATTCAATAATAACGAATGACGAAAAGTGTGTTTGCAAATTTCATGACCCGTTTGAGCAGCCGTAGATCAGGCGCATTCGAGTTTTCCAATCGTGTATTTAAAGATCTAGTATGAAAGCCATAACCGCACCGCGCTTCCGATCTGCCGCGCCAGAAATCAGTCTTCTTTAACAACTGATGTATTTCTAACTAAAATTACAAAGAAACTAACAGTGCTTCCACTAGTGGAAGTCTGGGGTCTGTGACTTCTAAAACTGAATGCCAGGAAGTCAGTGACTTCCAATTTTTATCATAACCTACCATTTATAAAGTGAATATTGACTTAAATAATGAGTTAAATTTGTTGTAACAATGGTATTTCACCCATTAATGAAGGAGAAAGCAATATAAATATGGACATTCTGGAAGAAACCAAGTCTATCCTTCAGCATGACTTCCAAATGACAAACCTTGGAAGTCATATGACTTCCTGATTTTGATGGTTAGTGCTAGCTCTGAACAAAATACACTAAAAACAAAAAACTACTTTTTCGAAGCTGAACAAAAAATCAGACATACCCCTTATCTTTTTAAATTTGTAAACTAAGTCATCATAAAATTCTGGTTCCGATAGGCCTTAATGTGAAAGTGATTTTAACCTGACATTGAGTTTTGAAACCAATTCATTGCATCGGCGATAAAATTTTCTAGATAAGGAATTATTTCGATGCAGGCTTATCTTGATACTCATTCGCTCAATTACACACACGCTCACTCACTCACAAATTCACGAATTCACTCCCTTAGCAATTGGGCCAAACGAAGTCGGGGAAAATCATGAAAATATGAGGCAGAAAAAACTAAGAAATAGACTTTTAATAAGTGTTCCCCCGGTTACAGCTAGCCCCTTGTGAGGTATCGGTATTTTTGCAGTTCAGTCATGCCATTAAATCTTACTTGTGGCAAATAAACTAGGATATCGAAGTTGTATGAAAATGAGTAAGGAAAACATCAGTTTTGGCCATGGTGCCGCATGGTTATATATCTATGCGCCAGTCATTTGTATCCACAACCCCCACCTACAGAAACGGATTTTTTACATTTCAGAGACCTGTGATGATTAGCTAAGGTAACAACCTTGCTCTTATTTCGCCCCTATACTACAGAAAATCTCACAGGGTAAAGGACCCCAATCTTAAAACTCCGGCACTATGGAAACAATTAAAATATAATTGCCCTGCACCTTGGTCCGGCTATCCCAGCGCCATTGTATTATTGTAGGCTCGGAACGTCCCGTTACCATAGTCTAGCTGCAGTTGCAGTTATCCGTTGAGGGATTATTGGGTTGCCCTTTATATTAATTCATGTTTTGTCCACCATTTTGAAGGACTTCTTATTAAATCAACAACCCAACAAACTCTATTCGTTTATTGTGTTTCCGTTCATTCCTGGCGCAGCCCATCTTCGTAGGTTGGGGTGAGGATGCAAATGACAGCAGGCCGAATTGACCCGGATGAGTTGAATGGCGGCCGAGTCGTCCCAGGAGCCGTGAAGACCCCAGGCTTACAGAAAGCAGGCTGAGTTGACCCGCTTCTTCCATGACATACTATCGCCAGACAATGGTTGTAATCGAACTCGACCAAGGCTGATCACGATAATCCTCATTCGGGAATTCATGTTTTGTCCTTGGACAAGACACATTTACTTTACAAAAGTACTGATAATACCCAGGAAGCGGTGGATCCGTCCTGACATGACTAAACAGTTGTTCTTTAAAAAAGAAATTTAATCTTCGACAATTATCTTTTTTAAAGATGTTTCTTGGTATATATATGAATATATGTACTTAATTATTGATGTGAGCATGTGTGTGTACGTGTGAATTTTGTTGTTTCAAATCATTTCCAATCAATATGTATATGTATGTATTGTAATTATTATGCCCGAAAGGGTCCTTAATTGGTCAATAAATATATTCTATTCTATTCTATTCATTGTCTTTCAAAGACGTAAAGATCTGCTATACGCAAAAACGCTGAATTTCAACACGTACCTGCATATTTGACGATGCAGATTTTTTTGTAAATTGGACAAGATTTCAAAAGTAATTGCAAACAGACGCGACTACGTGGACTATCTTTAGGGCTAAATCCTTATTCTTGCCCTCAAGGGGTATAAAATATATATGCGTAGCATGCAACTACCCCTAGTTACGCCCCTGTCTTTCTGCTGTTTCAGACATCGCAAATATTGAACTATCTGCTTTTTAAAATGCATCATAGCAATTTGCTACATAAAATTGAAAAGTTAAAGTTAGAGGGTATTTTCGGAAGCAATAGCTAACTTTACTTTCAGTAGAGAAACGAGCGGCAAGACTGCAGTTGAAGATATCGATTAAAGACTTTAACGGAAGAGTTATACAAATTCGGAAAATGAAAGTGCAAGCTGAGACGACTTCGGGTGAAAACTTTGATGAACATGATAATGACTTGTGAAATTTCTGCTAAAGGTTGCACAAAAATTCACGGTAGCTGACCATGACCTGAAACGAGGATTTTTATAGACATGGATAGTGCGTGTAGGAATCAGCTAGGTAATGGCGATGAGACCGAAAAATAATGCGGCAACATTTTCGTTAGTTTTGTAGCATTGTATTTGAATTTATGCCTTCGGCCTTGATTTCAACTTCTCCCTCAGGACCTTGCAAACGTTAAAAAATGAAAAACCATGTTTGATCCCTATATTATTTCATGCTATACACTTGAAGCGGCTTTGGTTTAAACAATGTTTTATTTCGCTATGACATGTTATATTTACATTCAGAGTAAAATTTTCGTAAAAAGACTTTGGTTGAAAGCTCATGGCTTGTACAAGGTGGGTAAATTCGATAAACGGAGCCACTGGCTCTGCACCTTAAATCTTATGAAGAATTTCCGCGTCAAGTGCGGCTCTGTGGTTGTTGCTGGGAAAAGTGTGACAGCAAGAGGTAGGTTTGGCGTTTCTCGATTTTTATCTGTTATTTTAGGGATTAAATGGGGAAAAAAAGCAGAATGCTATTAGATGGCCATGTCATTTAACTAACGCTGCATGCAGAGAAGGGTGTGTAAATGTCACTTTGAAAATATTTGTTCCGAGGCGAGTCTAATCATTCAGGGGCATTGAGTGCAAGAAAAGTCACTAGATTTTTCCCACAAACGGACGAGCTATATCGACTGGAAAATTTCTGTTTCTGAACTGTGATAGACTTGTATTTATAGCCACTGTGTTTATAGCTCATGCAAAGATGCCAAGAATGACACAGCACTCCAATGTTATTTAATTGTTAACTGCTGTACATGTATGTTAGCGAGTCTATGTGTGTCGAGTCTGTGCGTCACTGACTTTGACAGTCTGTTTAGTCTCGAAGTGCGGGGTAAGAATGACCCATTGCGGTCTAGATGACACTGGGTCCATAACTTGAAAGCCGAATTCCATAAACGGAGCCATACTACATAAACGGAACCACGATCGTTTGGAACAGATTTCTTGCAGTTTCGGGAGTTTCGTTCAGAAAACTGATCGGGGTAATTGGGGAACTATATTTACCAATCAAATCCGTTAACGTCACTTTTGAAGTCCACCCAGCTGGACGAGCTGTGTGAACTTCAAAAGTGACGTTAACGGATTTGTGGGAAAAATATAGTGACTTTTCTCGCATTACATGCCGCTGAATGATCTGACTCTCCTCGAAACAAATATTTTCAAACAAATCCAAGTGACATTTACACACCCTTCTCTGCATGCAGCGTTAGTTAAAAGACATGACCATCTTTTTCCATTTAATCCCTGAAATAACAGTCCATAAGAAAAAATGAGAAAACAGTGCAGACCCAAACCAGACTCTGGACATGCTCTACACGGTTTATTAATGTATCTGCATTTTTGGACGCCTTATTGTAATGTTAAAATTAAATTGTGGCATTTTTAGGACAAAATCGGTTACTATTTTATGTGTCCCATTTTTTTTTATATGTACGGTACTCATGATCATTTTTTTTTTCAATTTAAAAAAAGATACCGTTTTATTAATTATTATTGATATTTACCTTTTTATTTTTATTATTTTTTTTATTTGATATAAAAATATTTACCTTAATTTTTCTAACAATAGCGGTAGCTAAATAACTACCAATTTATGGTAATTATAAAAAACTGGAACAGTTTTTTTACAATGCATGCCATACCTTGTCAAAGGGTTTGTTTCAATGTATGAAGGCATGGTATAAATTTCTGTGATGTTGAGAGTCATTCTCACATATGATTCTGAGATTGAGGAGCTGTTATGTGGTGCGCCTCCCGGCTCTGAACATAGCATTTCTTTTCGATGATCATCTCCTCAGTTTGGTATAAGCCTGTTCAATATACTTTTAGCATGACTTTGCTCAGATGACTGAATAGGCTGATGGTTCTGTAGTTCTGGCAGAGCTGTAGGTCGCTGTAACAATGAGGGACTGCATACATTCGTTCGATCATACTCCTATTCTCCAGATTTTTTAAGGGTCTTAGTTAACAAGTTTTGTCAATATGCTATCAACCCCGATGGACTTCTCACTTTTTCAGTGCTGCTACTGCAATCTCAAGAAGAATCGGGTTTAAATCTTCTTCTGGGTGCCGATTGAAGTCCACAGCGGCATTGTCACCACAACTCGCATTATTGTATGATTCTGGTTAATATTCTATTCTTCTTGCTGAGAATCTCAGTTCTACTGTGATACATTTTCCAGACTTGTCCTGGATAGGTTGTGAATCTACCCTATTTCTCTGACGTGACCTTAGATCCTTCACCAGCCATGTTCTCTTGCTTTTGTTTTTGTTCGGGCAAGGTTTGATCTTCCCCAGCAGGCACGTGACGTTAAAATGACGTCGTAATGACGTCGATGCGACGTAATGGCGTCGCATTTGACGTCATGTGCCCGCTGGGATATCCTTGCAATAAACACCTATTCAGCCCTCCTTTACCTTCCTAAGGGCCTTCTGACTGTAACTTGTGTTTTTATGCTATAAGAGGTTTCTGCGAGTATGATTTTTTTTATTTCTTTTCTATTATCCAGAACTGGAGAATATAAATCTCTTTAAAACTGTCTGTGGTTTTGACGATTCAGTCAACCAAAGAACATAATTTACCATGGTTAATAAAGAGTTTTATATTTGAAGCTTAAATATCTAAATTGAGCTTTTTGACTATATTTGAATTATATACGATAATGAAATGTCACTTTACTTGAGCAGATACATGTAAGCCCAAGCAATCGATCAGACTGCTGTAGTTGATCATTCCACCAACAGCTCGCAAAATAATTTAAACATGTTCAGATTTTAGGACAACTGGGTTCTGGGGTAGTTACGACAAGAAACCTTTAATTTGACAAGGAAGTAATATACGTTATGAACAGTCCTCAGTTTATTCGCCGTCAAATAAGCCGCGACACGTACAAAGGGTGCTTAGCGTATATGCTCCGACAAGCCTGCGCATGCGCACAGTCTTTGCTGTCTGCACACTTGAGCTGGGAGCCCTCTGAAGGCTATAGATAGAATGCACGGGTTGTCACAGACAGGTTTGGCAAAAACGTCTTCGCTATTACGAGCCACGAGCTTTTGATGTAACACGGATCAAATAATCGTTTATAAATTCGTCCCATTTATGTATATCTATCTAAAGATAGCAAATGTAAACATGGTGTTCATAATTGGGACAAATAATGAGGAAAGTCGCCAGCGAATATTCAGAGTAACCTCAGCGTATCCGCGCATACACATCAATCTTGCAAATACACATAGAGTATGCATGGACACATGACGGGTTTACAGGGTGACGCATGTGGCATGACATGTGTCATGCCACAAGTGTCACCGTGTAAACACTTTTTAATTAAGACGAACAAGCAATACATATGAAGTGATTAATTTAGACTTACTGTCTCTGGATTATGCGTAATATTGTAGATCACATAGGCTTACTAATGATCGGTAACCCTAGCCAAACCAGCTGACAATAATCGTTAATTGTACCTTGAAGCGGAAGTCAAGGTTCGAACACATGCTCTGTGCATCAAAATTAAGAAAGTAGTGTATGTGATAAAGACGCCTCAAAAATGCAGTCTGTATATTTTATATTGTTATTATTTATAACTGGGAATTACGTTTGTGCCACGAGGAAAAACGTTTTGTTTCTCGTCTCGGATGACATGCGACCGGAACTTGGAGCTTATTATGGACAGGACTTTCCATCTTCTGTTCACCCAAAGATGCATTCTCCAAACATTGATGCCCTCGCTTCTAAAAGTCTACTGTTAAAACGGGCTTACGTGCAGCAAGCTGTTTGTTCTCCTAGTAGGACGTCGCTTCTAACTGGCAGACGACCGGATACCACTCATGTTTACGACCTCATACACTACTTCCGGAAAGTAGGCGGGAATTTTACGACATTGCCCGAATACTTCAAAATGAATGGATACACTTCCGTCGGAATGGGAAAGATTTTTCATCCTGGCCCGGCATCTGGCTTCGACGATCCGGTTTCCTGGTCAGTACCTTACTTCCATGGCAAACATATGGGCTGGGAAACAGAGCAACACAGCTGGTTGGCAGTTCCGGACAATGAAACGTTTGCAAAGCCGCTTATAGACGCCCAGATTGCAGATCATGCTATAAAAACACTGAAAACACTTGCACCAGGAGCTAAGTCTGGAGATAAACCTTTCTTTCTGGCAGTCGGGTTCCACAAACCACACCTACCATTTGTGTTTCCGCAGTCAATGTTTAATTATTATCCAACTGACGATATACATTTGCCGCCGGATCGATTTTCTCCAAAGGACATGCCGTCAGTCGCATGGTATACCTGTGGTGGGCTTATAAGGTATCATGACATAGGATCTCTGAATTTCACTGGAAAAATTGACGAACAACTTCCAGACTGGAAAATTCTTGAGCTTCGTCGAGCTTATTACAGTGCAATTTCATGGACGGATTCTCTAATTGGCCGCGTCATTAAACAATTAAAAGATCTTGGTCTTGAAAACAATACTATCATATCTTTCTGGGGTGACCATGGGTGGCAGCTTGGAGAACACGCTGAATGGTGTAAGCAGACAAACTTTGAGCTTGCCACGCATGCGCCAATGATGATCCACATTCCAGGACTTACCGAGAAAGGTATTGTTACTGAACAGTTGACGGAATTCGTTGATCTTTTTCCCACTCTGGTCGAAGCAGCCGGACTTGATCAGCTTCCGCTTTGCCCAGAACATTCCACTAATGTTACCCTCTGTCGAGAAGGAGAAAGCCTCTTCCCGCTGATCCGAAACTCTAGCGCCCCCTGGAAGCGAGCAGCGTTTTCACAGTATCCACGGGACGAAAGCGGTATCAGCATAATGGGTTACACTATGCGAACGGACAGATATCGCTATACAGAATGGGTAGACTTCTCCGGACCACCGGATTATAAGCCTAACTGGAGTAGTCAACATGGTGTAGAACTTTACGACCACAAAGAGGACCCTTTCGAGGACATTAACAAAGCTTATGACGCTTCTTATGCAGACGTAGTCAAGGTTTTGAGTGAAAAGTTACATGCCGGATGGAGGGCCGCTAGATGAAGAATGGCTTGATAAAACATGACGTTACCGTTTTCACCTTTGAACGCTTAAGAAGCGGTGCCGTATGAAATTCATTGTCATTGTGATAATTCAAGACATGCCAATTTCGCGCCTTTATGACATCGAGTGTAAACATTTGCTTCTGTCGACATCCGCCTTAAAACTAGTCCTTTACAAAATGTTGTATAGTTCGTTTGCTCCCAAGTGCAAACGGGGTTTTGCTTATTTTCTCGAAAACGATGAAAGTTCCATCAAATGTTCCAATGTCCTAATGATTTCTATAACTATACATAACAGAATACGGAAAGTCCAAATTTTGGAATGCTTTTGTAAAATATTTTCCATTGACCTTAATGCAAAAACTGAGCAGTTTCACTAAAGGGCGTCGTATGCTTGTTGGAACAGCCAAAATATTGTTAATAGGCAATAGCGTAAACTCGTTGTTTACTACAGGTGTGGGTGTATATGAATGAAAGAGTAAAATGTATTCACCTATCCGCATGCGTAACGCATGGTATCACTGGTCAAGTGATACTATGTTGTAAATAAATATTGAACTATTATATTATTTTGCGAGTAAAAATTGTATGTTTTAAAATTTGATAATATATGTGTGAAACAAAAAGTAGAAAAAATGGATTTAGAATAAAATTTCAATTAATTATGCAAATTTTGTTCTAGGGGTAGCATACATTGGTCACATGCTCTAACACGTAACACTTAACGGGAATTCCAACAGCCAACTTTTACTCCCTTGTAATTAAGAGGTGAAAATGACATATTTTAGGTCCTATTTTTGCAAAGAAACTTTTTTATGCAAAACCTCACATTTCTGCAAAATTAGGATTTTGTTATGTATAGGATGAAAATTAAGAATGAGCGATTCGAAAATCTTTTACCTCTCACCAATTTTGAGAAAATATTAGGGATGCCGTTTGCATTTGGGAGCAAACGGACTATACTATACTAGCATTTTCATTTTGTACATGTATAATGTTAGTAGCGAATTAATATTGCCGTACCCACAAGTTATCGCTGATTTACATATGTGTCGTTGGGCAGATACGAATATTAATTCACCGACTTCGCCGTCGTGAAATAATATTTCGTGATCTGCCCGCCAACAACATGTGTTCATTAGCGATAATTAATGGGTAAGGAAAACTTATTTCTTAAAGAATTCAAAGCTATGTAACCAATATGTACACAAAGTTGATACAACGTCGTATTAACGTCGACACAACGTGATGACGTTGCGTCGATGTTGATACAATGTTGTTTTTTTAGAACTAGAAGCCACAATGTTGACCTTGTTGACAACAGATAACAACATACTTGGGTCATACAATAATGCAATCTATAATAATTACGAACTTCATTGAAGGTAATGCGCGATTTTTCCCATGGATTTACAGAAACTTCGGGCTGTTAAAACTCCCGCTTTAGGTCAGAACCCAAGCATTAGGGTTGCTTAGATCATTTCTACTCATCCCTTACACTGTTCACAGGCTGATTATTCAGACATAGTTTGAGAAGATAACGCCTAGTTTAGCCTATACAAATAGATTTGAGTAATCGGCTGCAACTGATAGTACCGAGATGCACCCGGAGGTCAAAGGTCACCTGATAGTGTATAACTGGCCAATGTAACGACAACTTAGCTTGTGACATAGTCTGACAAATAAACAAATAAAATCGCACATGCTGAATGTCAAACAATAAGTCTGTGATTCTGTCTTAGATGCATACCTGTTTAAAGCAGGCTTGGCTTCGAAACGGGGAATATCTTCGTTATTTTTCCATGTCAACAGACTTTCCTCGCTCGTAAGATCACACCGGGTAGGCAGCAATCGAAAACGCTTGTGCAGTCGACGAACGCGGATCAAATCCCGTTAGAAACAGCGTTTTCGATTGCAAATTGGCGACAATTTGCTCGCCAATTTGCAATCGAAAACGCTGTTTCTTACGTTTTTTTTATCCGCGTTAATCGATTGTTAAGAGCGTTTTCGAATGCCGCCTACCCGGTGTGAAGGTGGTATCTTTAGAATTTTACATACTGTATTTGTTTGTCTCCTGTTCTCTGTCTCAGCAGGGCCTACCCCTGCAGGCACACAATGTTGAAACTACTTTAAATCAATATTGAACCAACGCCATGACGGTGAATCAACATTGATTCCATGTTGTTTCAATATCAATTTGAGATGCGTTATGAAACTCACAAAATCGTTTTTGTTAGTATGCTTTTTGTACTGTTACAATGTATTAGTCAGTTGCCATAGAAAGTGGCCATGATTTTTTACTAAATATCTTATTTCAACATGAAACGTCGTTTCAGCTTTGATTCAGTGTGATACTGAATCAACTTGGACGAAACTTTGTCTAAACATTACACTTTACCTCATTTTGTTCATCATGAAACCCTGTCGCACTTTGTTTAGTTGTCGCACTTTGTAATGTATTTGCCTTAAACACTTGGACGCTGATTCCTAAGCATATATTGAAAATACTGGCGGAGCTGCTTTTATGAAGCAGTCCAGGAGCTGTGTGTCAGCCGGCTAACTGCGCCACGCTATAGTCTAATCTAGTCTATTCCGTAACCTTGCGAGGGTTGAGGGCACCACAGATGACTTTACACCTAGATCCCTTTCCACCTAGTCCTGTCTTCAGCTGCCCTAGCTGAGCTAGCAAAGCAAAGTCTATCCTTGTCCAGTCCCCGCCTCTTCTATTGTCTGCCTCTTTTTCATTTCCCTTTCACTGCGCCCCGCAGAATTGGCTTTGCTAAGCCAGTGGCAAAATCTCCTCAGTGTCCGTTTCTTGGCCAAGGTCGGGAGTTGGTCATAATCTCCACTGGCTGCTTGGATCTTTTTGCGAACATCCTCATCAGTGACATGGTCCTTTTACGAGATGTAACTTCCGGTAGCATCTCGTCTCAAAGCTATAGTAGAAAAACAAGACGCTTAAACCTAAGCTAACATTGTAGATCCTGGCTCCTTTGGAGCTGACTGATCGACTCCAAAGCATTGATTGATGTTGTACTTTGTTCAACTGTGTTCAAGTTTCCATACCACAATTGCCTTGTATAATAGGACATAATAAGGCAAATACTGCACAAGTCCTGATCAGATGGTCTATGTGGACCGGTCGTGTTGGAGCCTATATTTCTTGCCAGCTATTTCATTTCACACTGGATAAGGTTGAAAGAGTCTGCTGTTGAAAAAACTGTGCCTCCCGAGTGCTTGAGAGAAACAGCAGTACAAAGTATGTCTATCCGTTCAAACTTACATTATAATCCTACTGATATATTTTCTATTCTTACGTGTCACGAGGCTTCATTCATAGGTTTGTCTCAATGAAACTGCAACGTGCCAAGACCGACTTGCACGGACTAGACACAATCAAACGGGTTTCATTTATAAACAACGGAACGTTGAATGAGGTCGCGTGAATAAATCAAAGGGCCAATAGCCCTGAAATGACAGATTCTATCAGAATAAAGTCATGCTACGTCGGCTCAAAATAATTTCAAACTTCAGCCCTGTTGCTTGTATATGGTTCAACTCTAATAATGTAAATAAGCCATTTAGCGCAAATCACTTCATGCACCTGCCAAAATTCTATCTCTTGTATACAAGTAATTTCTGAATTCTGACAACGCTTACTGCTTTTCACTGACTTTTAAGCACTCAATGTTTGCGGTTTTTCGCAATACCTATGGACAACGAGGGTGTCCACTCCAACGTTTACAACATATCAGTTCTATTTCTATAAATAGCCACCAATAAACACACAATTACCGTATGATGTCTAGTAGATGTGGATAATCCTACATTACATTCTCTGCAATGATTTACGTGCTCGGAATACTGTTTTAGGCAAGTGTACAACTGTAAAAGAGTTTGTTGTTGTTGCTGTTGTTTTGTTGGTTTTTTTAGCGGCAGCTAAGTTATTTTACTTGATAAAGTATGAGGGGCGCTTAAAGAGACAGATGCTCTGAAAGGGGGCGAATACAGTTATTGGCGGATTGATTTTTAATATTCAGTTTGCATTCGTTATATTTTTTGACCGCTGATGTCACTGGTTGGATACTTATCATTCTGCAGAACTACATAAATAATTATAACTGCATTATAAGTTCTCATTTAACTTCGTACAAAACTTATTTTCAATTCCAGACGTTCTTTTAGCGAAAAGAACTTACGATCACTTCATTTTTGAGCGGAAGAATACAGCTGTGAAAGTCACTTCCCAAAATACGCTTGTGACAGCATTGAATGACTGATAGAATCAGTCATTAAAAACTGGAGGTCAAGTATGGATGGGTAGTCAGTACAGTTTTAAGTAGCTGTATATGTGCTTGTGTAGTGACATTTTATCTTTCCTCTTCTTTTGTGTATTTATTGATATTATCATTACTACTTTTACCTGTATTATGTAAATTTTCAGGATATTATTGTCAATATGATGTTTGGCTATCTCAGCTTAATGTATCGAGTTTGCGCTTCTCTCAATCAATGTTAGTTTGAAAACATCTACCCTCGTTTGACATCTTTAAGTCCACATTCTTTAAATCTACTAGGAGCCTAATGTTAGATTAAATATCCTTTTCTTAAGTTTGATTATAAAAAGGCAGTTGAAGAATGCATAAACAAACAGACGACTGAATAATACATTTTACTTTTTTTGCAAAGTTCTTATTTATTTTTATTTCTTCATATTCATTAGTACATGACAGGCAGTACAACATGTATAATAATTTATAGATTCCAAGAGTTCAGTCACCTTTGTTAATAAGTTTTTATTTTTTGTTTTGTTTTTATTATCAAGTTCTCTTTTTTTCTTTGATCGTTTGCGATACTATTGGCAGTAACGTAAATAACGCAAAAGCATATTTAACTATAATTAATTAACTTTTTTCATTATTTCCAATCGCATAAATACGATATGCTGCAAAGCTTAAAGAAATAATTCTGACTGAGGTATGATAATATTTTGACCAAATGGGTTTAGGATTCATTTAACGACATGGCAAAAATACATGCAGATCTTTAATATTTGAAGAATTACTTTTCAGAACGAACACACAGACATCTTTTTCTTTTTTGCCCTTTTCTTTATTCTCGTAGCAATACTCTTCTTTTTGAATGACAATATATTGACCAGCCGGTCGATTTTCTTGCAGAATGTTAAGGTATTGGTTTTGACTGGCTACTGGCGTTTTGGCCTCCATCACACGTAACCGGTCATCTTTTTTATTTTCTTTTAACTATCACCCAGTCACGAAGTAAGTGACGTCACCCGTTTTGACGTAAATAGATAGTATGTTCTTCACATTATACAGTCGACCTTATTTAGCTTCTTTAAATTTTGGATAACATTGGAAATAGAGAATTGGATTCCTGGTGATTTTAGATAATCTGAAATCCTGTCAGTTGGCTTGAGCTTTTTCTTTTACCTTTCACACTTTTTTGAATTAATAACTAACCAAAGTATAATTGCTGAATGCAAGTGTAAAGTATATCAGACTTGCAAAATTCTGAATATTGATGACTGTAATTTCATTTGTCTGTCTTGTATCGTGTGTTTATACAAATGCATATGTCTACAAGTAATGTTTTGTTTAATGCATTTTTAGCTCGCCTGAACGAAAGTTCAGGAAGAGCTATTGTTGTCACCCTGGCGTCGGCGTCCGCGTCCGCGTCAGCGTCGGCGTCCGCGTCCGGTCAGCGTCAGCGTCGGCGTCCGGATTGGATGTTTTGGTTAAATTTTTTTAAAGACCTATATCTCCCTAACCCAAGAATGGATTGTTTTGATAGTTGCACTGTAGTTAGATATTGGTCCAAAGTTTAACAGGGTAACACCCCCACCCCCCTCAGTGACCTTGATGTCAAGGTCATGGACTTAGAAAATTGTCTTTTTATTGGGAGTTTTTTGGGACTGGATGTTTTGGTTAAAGTTTTATAAAGCCCAATATCTCCTTAACCCATGGATGGATTCCTTTGATACTTGCACTATAGTTAGATATTGGTCCAAAGGTTTTCCAAGGTACTACCCCTACCCCCCTCAGTGACCTTGATGTCAAGGTCATGGACTTAGAAAATTGTCTTTTTATTGATTGGATGTTTTGGTTAAAGTTTTTTAAAGACACATATCTCCTGAACCCATTGATGAATTCTTTTTTATATTTGCACTGTAGTTAGATATTAGTCCAAAGTTTTACAAAGTACTACCCCAGCCCTAATCGGTGACCTTGATGTCAAGGTCAGGGACTTAGGAAATTTGGTCTTTATTAAAGTTTTCTAATTGCGTACTGATTCATAATGCTTGGCAGAGATTTAGTTTACACTTGAACTGATGTTAGACACTATTTTGAGTTTTTACAAAACACTATATACTTACCCCACTGGATGACCTTGATGTCAAGGTCATGGACTTTGAGTTTTGTCTTAAAGATTTTTTTATTAATTTATATTAGTGAAGACATAATTTCACCATGCCACAATGGACTCATTTGATACTAATAGGTGGACTGATGTTAGATAATGGTTCAAGGTTTTGATACATCCTAGCCCCCCTCCCCCTCCCCCCCCTTACGTCCCCTACCCCTTAGTTCTTTGACCTCAAGCTCATGGACTTTGAAATTTCATGATGATTTTTTTTTAATTTATTTTAAGACTTATTTCTGAGATAGCTTTTGTTTATAAATGTGTTGTCATTATGGACATGCTTGCCTGAAATTTTATGCATAGCAGTCCACACCACCATAGCGACTGTGTGATGGGCAAGCACCTATTCAGGCGAGCTATGCTGTCAGGCGACAGCTCTTGTTAAAAGTAATATGACTATTGCTTGTTTTGTAACATTTGTTGATAAAAAAAGTATCTTTCTACAAATAAACTATTGTTTAACTGTTTAGCCCTTTTTCTGACTGGAGACCCGTTTTGAGGACATATGAAACAGTGCAGAACCAGTTCAGACGCTGTTTGCTTGCAATTTCTATGCAAAATACAAAAAAGTGAAAACATTCACCAGAAATCTCTAAACCTAGAAATGGACTCATCCGAATAATAATAATGGACAATAACGGTCACGGTCAACCCAAGACCATTATTTGACTAACCGTGGTAGTACATGAGTACTTGATGCTGCATACCAAAGCTCACAGCTATCGGTCTATTGGCTCTGGAGATGAAAATATTTAAATGTTTGTATCTCTTATATGGTCATAGCGTCCATGTTGGTTCAGTCACCAAAACCGTTTTGACATATTTTTATTACCCTAGATCTTTGGATGCTCCATAAGAAAAATTGATTTCAAATGGCCCAGTGGCTTTTGAGGAGATGTTTAAAACATTTGAAATATGAGAGACAATGGTCAAAGGTGAAAGAATGACCTTGGCCTCTATTACTAAAAATCTTCATGTACTCATTTAACTGACTGTATATATTAACTTTTGCACCAATTTTTTTACAAGTTCTGTGAGAACGCTTGTTGTAGCATGTTCCCATATAAAAGCACCAGCAAGCAAATTTGACCTTGCCGTAAAAAGGTCAAGGTCAATCCAAGGTCACCATTTGAACAGTCTCGGAGTACTCGAGTACCCGATGATATATATTAAGTTGCAAGGCCATCCGTAGATTGGTTCTTGAGGAGAAGACATATACAAGTGTTTACCATGATTGGGCGCGGCGGCCATGCTCGTCATATGACTTGGACCGTTTGAACAAATTTTCGTTTCTGAAACCCCATAAGGATCTATACTGTACACAAAAAGTAGGGGATATTAAGTTATTAAAAATCGTATAAATTAGAAAAAAATACCAAATCCATCTGAAACGGCAAGTATCCATCAGACAAATATTCGATAAGACATTTTGCGTTACAATTTGGATGGTATACCCTGTCACGTGACCTGCGTGTCATTCGTTTTAGACAGGGGGTCGACACCCAAATTTCACACGAATCTGGTGTGGAATCAGATTGTTTTCAGATTACAAAATTTACACAGAAACACTCGTCATGCTTCATTTAACAAACTGAAAATTGGGTTTACACACTCTTTCAACGAAATAATAAGTGCAAGCCATAAACGTCTAAATTTTTCGGTAACTCGATGCACCTGTACGAATTTTGTTTTCTGGTTTTCTTCCCAACATAACAGTTTTGAAGAAGAAAAAAAATCTTTTAGCATACAAAACTTAAAAGTGCATAAAATGGTTAGCTTAGTTGAAAAATTTGAATAAATTTTTGTTCGAATTTACCACATTTTAGTACTGACCCCCTGTATGAAACAAATTGTATGCAGATCACGTGACAGGATATATCGTCTAAACTTTCATGAAAAGTGTCTTAACAGATATTTATCTTATCAATATTTAGCGTTTCATATGGATATCACATTTGTTGTAGATGTTACAATTTTTCATACCTGAATATCCCCTACTTTTTGTGAACCGTATATATGAAGTTGGTTACAATAGGCACAGTGATTTGGTGAGGTGTTTGAACTTGTCTTAAGGTTCCTCTTAACAGTTATATTGCAAAATTTCTAAGTGATTTTTTTACTGTTTTCCATGTCAAACCCTGGCCATATTATATACAAGATTAATTGTCCAGAAATGCTGATAAATTTGAAGCGGAAAAAGTATTTTTAAGAAATCGCTATTTAGTGAAATTTTACTTTTTTTCAGAGTTTTCGGCAAAAATGTTACTTATCTCCCTTCACTCACGATCTGCAAAATAATGATGTAAAAATGTTTGTTATGCTTGTACTTAAGGACTGCCACATGAGAAAAGAACGAAAATAGCCAAATTACAACGAAAATGGATGATCTCCAAAAAAATTCCATAAAAAAAAATTTCTAACATCATCCATGTTGGAACTACTTTTTCAGCAATGTGAACCAAAGTATGGTGACCTGAATGCACCAACAGAAATTGTTATTTTAACTGAAAAGTATTTGAACATGAGTTTATTTATTGATTTTGATACAGCAAGTTCTGAAAGGTTTGTAAACTGAAGTTTAGATATTTTGGAAGGTTGGTTGGTTAATTTGATGCTTATCATCCACGGTAAACAGCTAAGGTCATGTTGGGATGGTCAGTTAACCTAACCATACTATTCCTGGGCAGGCTTAGACCTCCTAAGCGGTTAACCAGTACTAAGTGCACATAGTTTCGCCTGTAACTGACAACTGCCCTTCTTGAATCAGCGGAAGGAGAAATAAAAGTATGTGGCCAGACCGGGTTTCGAACCCAGGGCCTTTGACTTATCTGAATCTGAATTGTTTACTGATGATACGCCAAAATTGACAATCTTTCACCAGGGGGTGTGACTGGAGGAAAATTAGTCCCTAGCTCTCACGAGAGATGAGAACTTTGACACACAATCATCTGACATTTCAGCAGAGGAAATCAGGGAATCAGGGAGGTCATTCCAGTCCCTTATGGTCTGGGGAAAGAAGCTACATTGATATGCATCTAAACTAGCAGTGGGTATCTGAAATGCCACTTATGAGTCAGGTGCTCCACCGATTGCGCTACGCGGCCTGGCGCATATTCTGGAAGGATGACAAGAAACACATATTCATATTTATATTGGAAGCCAAACACATACCAGCAGGCACATTGCCAAACACATACCAGCAGTATCATCGTAATTTTGTTCGAAAAATGGCATACCATGATTTTCCCAGTTTTCAAATATGGCCGCCTCCAGAAAGCATGAGGGTGGCCAAAAAAAATTCTGGTTTTCCGTATTCTGTCGTTTTTTCACAATCAAAATTGGTAGGAGTCGGTAGTGAGTGGTTTAAAATATTTGTGTGCATAGTTGTAACAAAGTTTAAACCACTGTCAAAAGAGCTTTAATTTTTTTCCTTTCAAAAGTGAAAATCTTTGATAACTATTTTTTTATCAAAGGAAAACACAGTGTTCTGGTAAATTTAATATTGTGCAAACACAACCAAAAAAATCTTAAGCACTTTTTCTGAGAATATGGATAAAATGGAGACAATCAGGGATATAATTTAGGTATTGGTATGATGCAAATAATGGTCCTAATTTTTTTTCTTGCAACTGTGAGGAGGAACCTTAATGAGAGATCTTGGTTAAAGGTCAAACAAAGACCTTGACTTCTTGTACTCAGAAATCTTCATGTACTCATTTAAATGACTGTACACAGCAACTGTCATGCCAAAATCTTCTATAATTTACCACGAACTTTTATGTTCTAGCATTTTCTAATTCAAAAGCACCAGAAAGCAACTTTGACTTAGCCGTAAAAGGTCAAACCCAAGGTCATCATTTGAATAATATTGTTAGTACTTGAGTACCCGATGATGCATACCCTCCATAGGGTGGTTCTGGAATTTTTTAAAGTTTGTTTTTACCATATATGGGCGTGGCGGATTTTCGATGGTCATATGACGTGGACCATTTGAACAACATTTCGTTCCCCAAACCCCTGGAGGCTCTATATGATATTTAGTTACAATCGGTCTAGTGTTTTCAGAGGAGAAGTCTATCGAAAATGTGGACGGACGAATGACGATGACGGACGACGGAGCCTTAGGCCCAGGTGAGCCAAAAAGGGGGTTATACATTTGTTTAATATAATTATATATTGTCTGAACTAACTGAATAATGCCAAACTGCCAAAGGGGTCTGGGCTAACAGAATATAGATTCAAATCAGGTATCACGGAACGCGGCGTCTGGTCAGGGTCTACACTGTTTTCATCAAATACTGGAATTTCTTATAAAACAGGAAATGAAACTATCCGACGTGTGAGTCGGAAGAGCCAACAAAGCATATTTGAGCTGTGCCGTCATATAATCTGTCCACACTACACCCTCATGTCTGGTAAACGCACAATTCCATTCCCATTTGGAAATCAAAAGATTAGGTTTATTGCGATAGGTTTGCCAAAATATAAAAACATACTATTCGACTCATAAGTACATAATTTCAACTAAGCAATAAGCATGTGTTGCCATCCCTGGTTAACTATGTTTTCAAGGGCGTTACGAAACGAAAAAGAGCTGTTTCGAAACGAAAAATAGTCGCAGTGACCAAACGACCATGTCATCAGGTCATTTGGTAACTATGGCTCTTATTCGTTTCGTAACAGCTCTTTTTCGTTTCGTAACAGCCATAGATAGAAAGATAAGATAAGATAAGATAAGATAGGGGATAAGATAGACTTGCGATTTTACGCCCTTTTTAACAGCATTTAAATCATATCAGGACGATATGAGGGTGATAATGAAAGGCTGCGTGCAATGGAACCCCGTTTACCATTGGAAAGATTTCCGCCTCTCGCAGGTCTCGAATCCGGGACCGCTAGATCAGCAGGATTAACCTACTGAGCTACCGAGGATCCTCTGTTGTTATCACAAAACGCCTGAACGTTGCCAAATAGAATTTTTGGTTTCGCCACCTCTAATTCCACAGGCTGTTTTATTTCTATTCAGCTTTTGTGCACAAACATGCTTTGATACATACGAATCGGACGGCTTTGTTGTATTTGATCTACAATCTGCAAAAACTTGCAAATTATTTTTCAAGTGGGAATGGAATTGCGCGTTAACAGGTTGTGACTCTGTACACTCATGCAGTTCTCAGACTAGCCTGTGCACATGCGCAGTCTGGAGGAGATCCCTAGTTCAATAAATCTGACACAATACCCGGCAGGCACATGACGTTATCACATCACAATGACGTCAGTATTACGTAATTTAGCCGTCGGTTTATGTTGCTGGGACTTGACCATGACATCATATTGACGTCGTATTGACGTCATAATGTCACAATGTCGCATCGAATACAAATGACGTATCGACGTCGTTATAATGTCATGTGCCCGCTTGGTTGATTTAAAATTTGAAATGTGCATGCCCAGACCAGAGGCTAGATATAGGCTATCCTGCCTAGCTGCTCAAGGTATACGGATACATTTCCATGTTTTATGCCATTTTTACTAAGGGCAACAACTTTTGTGACTTTCATTTTGTTTCACTGGGCAAAGAAACCCTCCAGAAAAGTTGTCTTCATTTACAGTAAAGAATTTGCTTCTACCGGAGCAAATTCTTTCCTTCAAGAGGTTGCCCTAATTGAAAAGGGAGGATCCCCTGAAAGTGTACTCATCTACCTTAACTGAAATGTTTTCCATTTGAGCAAAATGCGTCATTATTTACAAAGTACCACAGAGTTCGATTAGAACTAGGCTACATTGCGAAACTTGTGGGACCTTAAAAGATAACATCGACATTATGTTAGAAGGGTCATTTTCGTCTCTTATCTTAGACCCAAGAGAAACTTTATAAAACAGATAAGAATACAATTATGGCGTCGTTTTCTCTGTTTCTTGTTATAGCTGTACAGCTTTTCCTATGTCAAGTAAACTATATTGAGGTAGGTGTGTCTTTTATTCAATATCCTGGAGCAACTCTGCCATTTCCATTTTAGCCTCCCGTCCAGGTTGGGGTCAACTCGTAATCAACAAAGGAGCCGCGACATGAGAAAACCAACAAAGTGGTTGTGCGCACATCGCAGACTCGGGTCAGCCTGGGCGTTCGCCCAGTCTGATCAAAGACTTCGCTTTGCGCTTAAAAACTAGCTAAGAGTCTACGCTAGCTGCATGCGGACAGCGAATACTCTGATCAGACTGGGTGGATGCCCAGGCTGATCTGAGTCTGCGCTGGGCGCACAACCACTTTGTTGGTTTTGTGGTGTCGCGGCTCCTCTGAAAGAGTTTATTCTCCAACGGAAACTAAAGTTGTTGCCTCAGTCTGTAAAATGGCTTAGAACTATGGAGGTATATCTATACACATAAAAGTAAAGCATATTTCCATGTGTGTGTGTGTGTGGGGGGGGGGGGGGGGGGGGTCGCCATTTTAACAAAGGGAAACAACTTTTGTGACGTTCTATTTGCTTTCCTGGAGGAAAAAGTCCATCCCTAAGGAGCAAAATCTCTTTTTTCAGAGTTGACTCCCACAGAGAAGAGTGTCAAAAATAAAATATCAGAGCTGCTTCCCCTGATCACCCATCGCTGGTTCATACTTTCTATTTTTATTGAAAATACTTGGAGCCATGGCGTTGAAATGACGTCGTGCTGACGTCGATGCGACGTAATGAAGTCGCTTCGTCGTCTGTACGACGTCATTTTGACGCTATGTGCCTGCTGGGTGGAGACTCTATGTTGCTAGTATATCACTTGCTAGTCCGCCTCCAAGGCCGAGCGATATATATATAAGCGCGGTTGTGTGGCGAAATAATTCTAGTGGCCTCGGTACGAGTACATTGTAAGACGCAAAGTATTTTTTCACAGCCTGTGAATTGCCTTGTTAGTGCATAGTTGTGTGTCCGTTTAAACATGCCTGTTTATTTAGGCAATAACATCGGTTAAAGTTTCTATTGGCAAAACGATTTTTCAAAATCACTTTTCAATGCATGTACCAAATATTTGCTTCCCGAGGAAGCTGAAATACTTTGTAGGAAAATAGGCAAAATTACATTGAGGTTCTTACTCAGTAAATACCTGAAAGTATGAACGACATTGGGTCGCGAGCAAACGTGAGTGAATTCTAAACGGGTTTTAGCTACCAAAGGTCGTCAGCGTGTGGATCTACACGAATTGTCATTTAATATGAAATCTAAGAAAAGAGCGAGGGAATAATAATGTAAATATAGGAAATGATTTTTTTTTCTGACATTCAGGAAATCATGAACGACAGCGTTTTGCTAGCAAAGTTTACATAAACCCCACCGGGGTTCATTTACTTTGCAAGCAACACATTGTCATATGTCAAGAAAATAAAAATTGAGCCGAGATGCGACAAAACCAACAACTAGGCGTGTGCGCCCAGCGAAGAGGTAGCTTAGACCCTCTTATTTTAAGCATATAGCAAAGACTCTGAGGCTGATCTGAGTTTTCGCTGGGCGCATATGCCACTTTGTTGGTTTTGTCGTGTCGCAATAAGTTGCGTGCAAATTAAATGAATGCCACTTTGGTGGTTTTGTCGTGTCACGGCTCATTTATTTTTTATTTCCACTTGCAGGCATCAAGTTGCTCTGCCCATACTGACTGTCCTCTTGACCAGTGCTGCGGCCAGCCCAGATATGACATCCTCAGTATCGTAAAATCCTGTCTGCCGTATTCTAAGGTTGGTGAAACCTGTCACGGTTCACTACTCACGGCCAGTTGCGACTGCGCGGCGGGTCTGGTTTGCCAAGAACATTCGGGATTGTTCGGCTTTCTGCATCTCGGTAAAGGAGTGTGTGTTCGCGCTAATGCCACCGAAGAATCAGCGGGCTTTGTTGGAAATTTATATGGTTGAACATCAACATAATCTTATTCTGCATAATATATATAAAAAATCTAGAGTTCATGCCATAAACTTGTTGTTATCGGCTTTTGTTATATTTTGCTGCCACAAGAACAGTAATAAATTCAGCGCAAAACTACTTGAAGCCATTCTATTTTCAAGCCTGTCCGACCGTAAGGACAATAAAACTATACGCTGCAAACAGATTATCCAGGAGCGTCCAGTACCTATTCAAATGATCCGTCACGTAATACAGTAATGAGATTTTGAAGAAATTTTACATATCAGGGAGGATGACTGGATTCATCAGTTTGTTACTCCAAAGTCCAAAAAGGGGTCTGAAAGTCTAAAGTCCATGGACGGGCCCGTAACTTTCACACAGTTATACTAATCCAATGATACCTAATGTGAAGCACTACTTTTTAATATCCCTTTTAATATAGTCAGTCATAGACCATTACATCGTCATCTATAAAATGATAGACTTCATCAGCGGAAGCATTTAAATTTTACCCATTTATTGCCAGTGAAAATTCTATGCTTATCAAATGTGTAAGTCCAAGGGTGTCTGTTTTTTGTTCTTTGGTGGTTATTTTAAGCAGAAGTATCCATTTGTCCTATGCAAAGAGTATAGACCCTGATCTGGGTTTGCCTTCCCATACGATTGTTTACTTTTCTTGGCCTATATTGGTTTAGGGAGGTTATTTAGTGATGCCCCATCCCCGTGCCTCGACTTGTTCCAGAGCTTTCAATCTAACACCTATTTAAACAAGACCTGTCACAGGGACAGGATAGCTCGCCGGACAGCGCCTTGCCCATCACATAAAAACTTTAACGTAAAACTTTAACATTTTGCTAACGCCGACGCCGCGGCTAACGCTAACGCCGACGCCGGGGGTTCAGGCGAGCTAATAACAAGCGTAATTGGCCTTTAAATGGAACAGGTTGAGTTTACTATGTTATAAACTCAAATGCGTCTGAAAGACAGATAGAGTGAGAACAGTTTAGACACCAATCAGACTGCTTTAGGAGTATGCACTGTTTGCTAAAACCTGACAGTCCCAATTTTCGGAATGTTTACGGTATTCCAATGTATTGGGATTTTCTCCTGCTGGTTCCCAACACAGTGTCAGGTGCACACCATAACGTAAAGAAACACTATTTTCATATCCTTGGAACCTTATTGCATCACACGCCTTGTATCGAGCATCAGGCTTCATTCATATTGTCTTAACTGTCTGGTTTGTAGAAATCTGTGAATTGTTCCGAACTATGTTGATTTCAAAATCTTGAACGGGATATTCTCGAATTACCGACTTCCTGTCAAATTTTCTTACCAGAGCCGCCTAGATGCAAGAAAAAGAAATAAAAATAAATATTACATTCATAGCGAAGGATACATGGACTTCATGTCAACATGAATATGCTATTTCCCAGTTCTCTACGAAGATTTATTTTCTCTAGATTGATTATTAAGGTACGGCCGGGTACCGGCTTTTAGCACTGCTTTCCCAAGTTTATCTTTCCACTGCAGTTGCAGTTGCAGCTATAAAAAACAGCGTCAGAGTTGCCGTTTATGAACTTGAGAAAACAACAGACGCTGATTTACAAAATACATCAGAAACCTTGGTGTGTATTTCTTGCGTGTTGACTTAATGATTTTACAAATTTGTCCATGTTTTTTGTAGGATTGCATTGCGTTTCATCACTCACGCTCCGCGATGCGCAATAATCCTTTCATTCAGCTCACAAAAGACTTTCTTGAGCATGGGATCGTCGGGACCGGCAGCCGTAAGGACAATGAATTTAGTTTTAACAGTACTTTATTCATCATATAAACATTCACAATCAGTTCATACAGTAATAATATGAAAGGATTCGATAGCAAGCTAAATAGCTTAGAGTAAGGGGACATGGCTTCGCACAGGGCATGGCTTCGCACACCTCCGGGATTTCTTAGTATGTGTCAGTCATCAGTTGTTGGAACATAATTTTGTTCTGCCAATATTTCAAGGTTGATGAATAGAGTCTTTGGAAATCACTTTCGCGTGCAGTGCATCACGTGCAGTTTGGCGCCAAAATTATTACAACATTCAGATGAAAGTCGGCAAAATTTACCATTTTTGAACAGGCAATATTATTGATAGCTGAATGTCGAAATTTGTCTCCTGAAGTGTTAATGAAAGTGTCAATTGCTTTCTTAAGAATACAAAGTGCACAATCATCAGAAACTAGGCCGGTTGTATGAACACAAAAGATTTTCCATGTTATGGGGTGTGAATTTTGTCCCTCACTTTTTTTTAGAAAAGTCCGCATATTATTTTTAGCTGTCATCCTATCTAGTCATAAGTCCACTGTAAGATTACAAGGTCGAGATGTAATGGATACAACAACAAATTGCCAGCCACTTATCAACCAGCTTTATAAAATGAAATCAAATTCTGAAAATCGCTGATGTTCGTCTTTCCCCTTATGGAAGACGCATTGACATTACACCATTACCTTGCAAACTATAAATAATAATAGCATATTAGCTGTTGCTTTATGGTTTTCATTTAATGGTCGTAAGGTATATGACAGAATATTCAAAGACACCTAGAATGCCTCTATTTCCTGCTAAAAGGGGCGTGCGAAGCCATGTCCCCATATGTCCAAAATATCACGTAGGACTGCAGTACATATTACGGCACGTGCTACATATGACGTAAGAGTCTGAGAACAAATATTTTCATACTTAATTTCCAGGAAAGGCCAAGGTATAATATAATATGAACAAACAGGGGTTATGTTACAGGCTTTGTCAGCTAATGATGCAAAAGTCATAAAAGTGTGCGAAGCCATGTCCCCTTACTCTACACACATCGTCTCAATGATTTTAAAGACATGATGCAGGTTTCATAGGCCAGTAAATTGTTCTTACAAAAATAAACATTGAGACCCTTTCGAAAAACAAAATGGCGGTTAAAACAATTCAAATTTCGTGTAACCTTCCCGCATACTTGTTCAGGCTGTCAAGCGACCATTGGAAACATAAAATATTAAATGTAAGACATACGAATATAATATATAGTACATGTATATTGAATCATTCCATTCGGACTGGTTTCTTTATCAAATCTTTAAGTCTCCCTCGGTTTTTAAATGGGACGATTAATAAAAAGCAATGTGAGAAATCTTGAAGGTATACTAGTACACGATGGAAGCATGCTCAGATCGACATGTAAACATTCGCAGTCTGGTCAAGGCATGTGCAGTTAGCTTCTGACCGAACAGTATATTCCATAATCAGACTGAGCAGACTTGGCGTGTGCGCGAGCAGCTTAGAAGGCGTAGTTGGCAAGTTTTGTCACGACGCAGGCCAAACAAGGTATTGTCGTATATAGCATTTGTCGTTAGAGCTCAGCCCCCATAATAAACAAGTGTGGTCGTTCTCATCATAAGGGATCGGTGCTGAAAAAACGTCAATGAGCCAGCACAAAAGAAATTATACCATCATTGCTAGTGGTTAGATGGTTAATTCCTTCCAATAAAGTATACTGATACGGTCATTAGTCACTGAGAAAATGTGTGCCTTTTTGTCCATTGACCAAAATCGAATGCATAACAATTCCAGCTTTACTCACTTTGATGGCTTGGTAAGAAATTGAGTCTATTGTCGGTCTGTCGAGAACAAACACAACGGCATTGGCCACACCTAAAAGACAATCATATTCCGGGCATAAACAGTGATTGATTTTGATTGATTTGCTGCTTAACGTCCACGGTAAACAGCTACGGTCGTGTCGGAACGGTCAGTTAACCTAACCACACTATTCCTGCACTGCAAAAATAAACGGTAGATTTTACGGTAAAATAACTGGCAAACAGCTGCCAGTCCTTTTACCGTTATTTTTACGGGCGCCCGTAAAAATTGCAGGAATCATCAAGCAGAGTGGGACAGAAAAGAGCAGATGTCGTTTTGGTTAGATAGCCCCTCAACAATACAAAGTTATTTTCGAGTGCGCCAAGTTAACATAAAACTTCCATTTCGTGATTTCCAACAATGACTGACAGGCAAAAACCCGTAAAAATAACGGGAAAAGGACTGGCAGCCAGTCTCCAGTTATTCTACCGTAAAATCTACAGTATTGTTTTACAGTGTGGGCAGGCTTAGACCACCTAAGCGGTTAACTAGTACTAAGTGCACATACTTTCGCCAGTAACTGACAACTGCTCTTCTTGAATCAGCGGAAAGACAAACGAAAGTATGTGGCCAGACCAGGTTTCGAACCCAGGACCTCTGACTTATGAGTCAGGTGCCCTACCGATTGCGCTACACGGCCCGGCAGGCATAAACAATGATGTAGGGCAATGGTCACTCCCATAGTTTCATTCTCTTAATAACAGCAGCCTGGCCCGGAGTTTATAAAACTTGAGTACATTCTCAAACTCAAAATAAACCACACTGATTGGCTGCTTCCGAGCATGTCTCAAACTCAAAATAAAGCACACCGATTGGCTGCTTCCGAGCACATGCTCGGAAGCAGCAAATCAGTGTGCTTTATTTTGAGTTTGAGATTATACTCAAGTTTTATAGCCTCGGACCCTGTATGCTTACACAAATTAAGTCTAATAAGCACACGTTCCGGGGAAGCAACTCTGCTTTTGTCGTTTTTGTCTCCCTTCCTTATATGAGGAAAGACTTTCCCCCAAACAAGCAATTTCTTTCCTTTCATAGTAGACCCCAATTTAGAAGGGGGGTTTCTTCATCCAGGGAATCACAAAAATTTTCCGTTTTCTGTACTACTTGACTACTGTTTTCAGCAGGAGCGGCTGTAGTGAAGTGGATAACACTCCAGACTACCAATCCAGGGGTCGCAAGATCGACCCCCCGCTTCTCCGGTCTTTCGGATGAGACTTTAAACTGAGGTCCCGTCTCCATATGACCTCGTTGTTGGTGGGACGTTAAACCCGAGTTCACTCACACACTGTTTTCAGTCATAAAAGCTGTATGAGCCACGACACGACAAAACCAACAAACTGGCATGTGCGCCTAGTGAAGACTCAGATCAGCCTGGGCATCCGCCAAGACTGATCAGTCTTAACTGTCAGAATTGAGGTAACTTAGACCCTTAGCTACCCTTTAAGCGCACGGCAAAGACTCTGATCAGACTGGGCGGATGCTCAGACTGATCTGAGTCTGGGCTGGGTGCACAACCACATTGGTGGTTTTCTCGTGCCGTGGCTCATATGTTGTAATATTATACACTGCAAAAATAAACGGTGGATTTTACGGTAAAATAACTGGCAACCAGCTGCCAGTCCTTTTATCGTTATTTTTACGGGCGCCCGAAAAAATTGCAGGAATCATCAAGCAGAGTGGGACAGAAAAGAGCAGATGTCGTTTTGGTTAGATAGCCCCTCAACAATACAAAGTTATTTTCGAGTGCGCCAAGTTAACATAAAACTTCCATTTCGTGATCTCCAACAATGTCTTACAGGCAAAAACCCGTAAAAATAACGGGAAAAGGACTGGCAGCCGGTTTCCAGTTATTCTACCGTAAAATCTACAGTATTTTTTAACAGTGTAGGCTTATTTCAATTTTCGAAGGATGCTGCCTTGAGCGTCCTTTCACTAATAATGGTGCATAGCCCTTTTATTTCTGACAACAAATATTTTTGCGAGAATTTGTTGTTGATTAAATTTTCCGTTTCCTTAATTTAATCCTAGGAAAAAGTTTAAGGAACGGCTCACCTACCAAAAACTGCGAGCTGCTGAGAGAGCTACACAATAGCTCAATTTGCATACACACTGTAAAAAAATCCGTAGTTTTTACGGTAGAATAACTGGCAACCAGCTGCCAGTCCATTTCCCGTTATTGTTAAATTCTTTATCCTTAGTATTTTTGATAGTCAAGTACAGTGTGTAGTTTTTGACTATGCCAATAACCATACACCGTAAGTAAATGGTGTAGCCAAACTGGGGGCAGGAATGCATGATGTTTGGACATTGGCTCCACCACATGCGTCACTGCCTCCAGTTTAACATAAACTCTAATTTATTTGATCATAGGTTAAAGGGTAAAAACACTTTTATGCGTTATCATTGCTGGAAGTGCTGCAACACTGTGACCTAACTATGCTTGTGCCCTTAGTGGTTAGGATTGCTAGGTATTATATGTAGTTGTAACCATGTCAAAATCAATCCAACACCGTAAACTGATGGTGTGGCTATTTAAGACTGTCACCGCAACATTGTCGACTTTACTATGCTTCTCTTCCTAGTATTTTAAGATTGTTAAGTATTTATGCGTAGTTGTGACCATGTCAAAAATTCTACACCGTAAATTGATGGTGTGGCTAAACTGGAAGCAGGGATGTATGATTTTTGGACATGCGTCACTGCCTCCAGTTTTATGTAAGCACGGATTTATCCGAGAGCCGTTTATCTGTTTGTCGGTATTTTTAAATATTAATTAATTAATTTACTTATTTACTTGTTTATCTATTATTGATTTTTTTTATTGTTACTTCTTTCGAAGTGATTGTTTTTGTGTGGATCACTGTTTAAAATATATTACCAAGATAATTTATTAATAGCTGAATGTAACTTGACAGATACAACTGGGTCCCAGCGAGCGCATGACGTCGAGATGATGTCGGAAAGATGTCGTTGCGGCGTAGTGAAGCTAATGACATGCATCAACGGTTTCACCAGACAAAAGAGCTTATCTAACAAGAACTGTCACTGGAAATATAGCTTACTGAATACAAGTAGCCATCACCTCATCCTAACATAAACTGTCGCAAGACAGCGTAGCTCAGTTTTCAGTTGCTATAACCAGGTACTATATATCTTTTTGGCTGTCATCATAGGGCGGCAAAGTTGACCTTGCAAAAAACAGAATCCAGACAGAGAGTATTATATGTACCTTACGAAAGCAGTCCTCAGAACGTCTCGCTTACTTATAGGAAGATGTTTCCAGACAGTATAGCTCTTCTAACAAAAACTGTCATTGGACAAAATAGTTGACTCACCTAATTACTTAATCAATGTACTTTATAAAACACATTAAAATATGAGCCGCGACAGGAGAAAACCAACAAAGCGGTTGTGCGGCCAGCGCAAACTCAGATCAGCCTGGGCATCCACCCAGTCTTATCAGAGTCTTCGCTGTCCGCATGGAGGTAGCTTAGACCCTTAGCTACCCTTTAAGTGTTTAATAAAGAATCTGTTCAGACTGGGCGGATGCCCAGGCTGATCTGAGTCTGCGCTATGCGCACAACCACTTTGTCGGTTTTTTCGTGTCGCGGATCAATAATGGTAATGCTACCAGTTTCCAATTCTGTAACCTATATGTAAATCGTAAACATATTGCAAAGGGAAAACCCTTTTAAGTTTTTTAATAGCTAAATATGTTTTATTATGAAACTTGTTGTACATACCCAGAAGAGGACCGGAAATCGTCTGCAACAGCAACAGAGGGAACACATACCCTTCCTGATCTTTGAAATTTACAATCGCGTTATGCACTCTGTAAATGATGACATATACATATATATGCTTTATAAGGGTACAGTCAGCTCCCGATATCTCGGACATTGATATCTCAAAGAACCTGTTGTATCAAAGACAATAGTTAGGACACATTCCCTTTTTATAAATATTTAACACCTGTTATCTCAAACTACTGATATCCCAAAGTAAATTTTCTGGTACCAGAAAATTTACTTTGAGATATCAGTAGTTTGGGATGAAACTGACTTTGAGATTTTCGAGAGTTGACTATATTTACATTCATGATATTATATATATATATGTAATATAGATTCCAGCCATGTTTGACTGAAAAGGAACCCGACAGACACACACCGTTTAGTGATATCATCATGAAGTGTATTACATGTATATCAAAGTCAAAGGTTTTTGGAACAGCAATGATGAATCATCTGTTCCAAGTGTTTTCAAAGACTTCCTTATAAATAGATAGCTGTTTCATACATGTATCTGAATATATTGGAACATCTAGTCCATTATGCCGTTTTACTATAAATCCCCTTTTCGTGATACCACAATCTCGATTTTGTGATATCACTATTTCGATTATGTGATATCACAATTTTTTGTGATATCACATCATTATGTGATAATATGTAAATATTATATCATAATATCGATAGTGTGATATCACTAAATCGATTTTGATATCTCAAAAACGATTTGATGGTATCACTAAACAGGAATAATTTAGTTATATCACAAAATCGATATCATGATACCACAAAGTCGATTTAGTGATATCACTCAATAGATTTTGTGATATCAAATAGTGGATTTGATTTTGTTATGTTATTCATTCGATTTTGTGATATCACTATCACTTATTCGAGTGACATCACAAAACCAAATTAGTGATAGATGTTATTTAGTGATATCTCAAAATCGATTTTTATATCACTTATTCTGTTTGTAATATCACTAATTCAATTTTGTGGTATCACTAAATCGCTCATATTTTGTGATATCACTGATTCTATTTTTAGTGATATAACGAAACATGGAATTTATAGTAAAACGGTAACTCATAAGCCATAGCCCTTCTGATTTCCGTTCTCAAATTTAGCATTGGTAACCCTATTTATTCGCCTATAACACGTGTTTTCTCTTCGCTGGAATGTCCAAAAGTAATAAAATTCAGACGTAAAATGGGTTTTCTCTTCCAAAACAATCCCAAAGATCTAGACCCGTCCTCTAAGACGGATCTATATCTTTGGAATTGTTTTGGAAGGGAAAATCACGTCTGATAACCTAGAACTACGTTAAGTCCACTTGCTTTATGAAGGTTTGATATTTAAACTGGGTTCAAGGTTATAAAACTTGAGAATAATCTCAAACTCAAAATAAAGCAAATTGATTGTCTGCTTCCGAGCACATGCTCGGAGGTAGCCAATCAGTGTGCTTTATTTTCAGTTTGAGAATGTACTCAGGTTTTATAACCTCTTGGCCTGTTGATTGAAAGACAACAAATACAGCCGGGCTCTTTAGCAGTTGTCATAACTGCCAGCATACTCCCTCAAGGATAATAATTCTGAAGGAAGAACCGCTGGAAGCAAGGGAAATGAAAGAAATAAAAAGAGCAGACTCGCTTTGGGTTAGTCTGTTCATGTACAGTATTGTAATGTTGCAAGACTGCCACGACCCCTATCGCCGGATTCAACGTAACTTACTTAAAATGAGGTCTAATGTAGTTCCGCGCTGGTTACCCTGTCCCAAGGATTTTACAGGAGCCCCAGTAACTCAGAAGGTAGACTCTGGCCCCGAGTTCGAATCCGGCTGGAGGCAGAATTCTTTCCAACCGTAAACGAGGCTTCATTGCACATAGCATTTTATTACCACCCTCCCATCGTCCTGATATGACCAAATAATGAAATACGTAAAAGCGCAAATCATCTATCCATTCCATGCACTGAGACAAGCTTTTTGACACTCACCTGTTAGCAACTGGAAACACATTGACTAGAAAGTAAACGACAGGATAGAGTCGCAAGGCCTTTATGTCACTTTGGAAATTAGGCTACAATCAAAAGATGAGAAGCAATGTAAATATAGTTCATTCTCGCTATCTCAAACACTTAGACCTCAAAGAAAACTCTTATAAATATCAAAGAATATAGTTTGGACACATTGCCTATAGTCCTTTACATTTCACTTCCTGTTGCCTCAAACTACTGGTATATCAAAGTAAATTTTCTGGGGCCATCTTTCTAAGTGTCCCACGTTAATTCTTAATCAATGTCGTTGCATCTGTTGATACGCAAATATCGATAGCAAGAAAAATTTTAGCTTTAGTCGCGGTTTCTGGTATAACTATTTTTATTAAAGAAAATGGGAAATAATTATACCAGGCCAAGAAATAAATTAATGAATTTATAAATGTTTTTTTTCCCTACAATTTTGAGCATTTATCTTGCCAATTTACAACAGTATGTAGAAAATATTACTTATCTTATTACCTTTTTGTGCAACACGAAGAGAATCCATACCATAAGAACAAGAACAAGGGCAATGGACAGTATAGACCATATATACCAGCTGGAAGAAAATAGGTCAAGACAAGCAAATTCAATGAGTTTATATACCCTGCCTAAGAAGCTGATTTTTTATAGGTTATTTCAAGTTTCATAAATTGGTTGGTTGGTTGATTTGATGCTTAACGTCCACGGTAAACAACTAAGGTCATGTCGGGACGGTCAGTTAACCTAACCACACTATTCCTGGGCAGGCTTAGACCTTCTAAGCGGTTAACTGACAACTGCCCTTCTTGAATCAGCGGAAGGAGAAACGAAAGTATGTGGCCAGACCGGGATTCAAACCCAGGACCTCTGACTTACGAGTCAGGTGCCCTACCGATTGCGCTACCCGGCGGCCCGGCTAAGTTTCATAAAGATTTGATAAGTGGTAATTCAGTACAAACTTGATTCAAGAGCAATAAAGCTCCTGCACTAGTAAGGCTACTCTAAGCATTTTTCAAAGCTGCATGTGCACCAACATAATATGGTGATACATATGATCTGGGCCGTCTTTTGCTCGCCCCCCCCCCACCCCACCCCACGGCCCCCAATTCAAATTTACTAAAGATTACGCAGTTTCTATTGCTCGTCATCTGAGTAAACAAGTTCATACAGAAATAATATGGTTCTTCTTCGTCAATCATCTGAATAGCATGATTTCAGACATGACTTAGTTTTGAAGGGTTTCCTTTAATGAAATAAGACAACTCATACAGCTTTAGAGAGCACTTGATAATAGTTTTTTGTGGTACATTTATAAGTGGTACAACACTACTTAACAGACGGATACTGTGCAAGGCCTTCCAGATACCCCACCCACTCAACTGTGCATGTAGAGAGACGCCAACCAAGAAAATTCAACGGATCAAAAATAAAATGTGTACCAAATGATTCCCTGTGTTCTAACTAATAGCGTATGTTTATTTTGTTTATCAGCGGAGATATGGGCATTTTATGTTGAGATCACTGGTAAATGGTCCAAGAAACTCCAAGATTTTTGAAAAAAAGCATAAAATTAAGTGTCAGCACAAGTGCACGGCTGAATTTTTTGACATTATTAAAATATATCATTGTGCAAAAAATCAGCTGTGCATTTGACTGTGCCGACATATCTTATAGCCAAAATGCAGGCGTAAAATGATCGAATAGGCCAAAATTCAGCTGAGTAGGGTGCAACTAGACGCGCATAATGAGGATAAAAATCGCAAGAATGTAGAAAATTTAAATAAAAATAGATAGTGAAAGGTAACACCGCTCATATATCAGAAACAGAGGTTAAAAGATACAATTCTGGAAGTTCATAAATATGGGGGTCAAATATTGCTCAAATCATACCAGGCCCTTTGTAGATTTTAAATCGATTTAAGGGCAATAACTCATGCTGATGATGTCATTCTTACAAAACTAGATATGTGAGCCCAAGTCATAGTGATGCATATCTAGTTTAAGTTTCATGAAATTCTATCACTCGGCTTCTTAGTTATAGCTCTCTATCTGTTGCTTTTTAAAGTCGATTAAAGGATAATAACTAATGCACTAGTTAGTAAAGCCATCCAAAACTTGACGTGCATCGTCGCGTTAATGAAATTTTGTTTAATGGTTACTTAGTTACGACTGCAGACGGACGGAGGGAATTACGGAAGGATAGAAGGACGGACAGACAGGACTATACCATCATGGCCCACAACTTCTTCAAAGTTAGGAGCATAACTTTTTGTTGCTGTTTTGCCTTTCAAAGGCCTATCGTACATCAGAAAACTAAGCGTAGTACTAATTTTCCTCTTGTGGTTTGCAAGAAGGGGCAAAACAGCCAACCATTAATATTGCAAAAAGATTTCAATTAAACATCATGAAACTGAAATTGAATAAACTGCTTACTGCATGAAATAGTACACATAAGTAATAGTTAAAATAATATTAAAGGCCCTATTGCTCTATAAACATGAAAATTTTCATCAAGAGGTACCGCTGAAAGCTTCTCAGCATAGTTTCTTCATTGTAAATGACCGCAATCGGCCGACTTAAAACAAATTAAACATCCATGAGTTTCAGATAAAAAGGGTTTGAAAACTTATTTGGGTCATTTTAGTTGGCAACTAAAATGACCTACTTTCGATTTCATGCCCTTGAATAAAATGGTAAAAATACAATGTACAAGGGTGAGGCCTCATTCAATGTGGCGCTTATGTTTATATTGCCTCACTCAACCGGAAACCAGAAAAGGAAAATCATATTTTGTTGAGCGATTTGTAGTTTTTCAAAAAACTGTTTTCCTTACTTTATGCCAGCTATTTGGATCAATTTATGCACATCAACCTACATTTTATCATCAAACGCGAAGGTTTAAAGGGTTTTCGTAATGATTTGTGTTTGGGCGTTTTTTTACACTGATAGGACTATGGAGACTTTAATGGTAATAATAACAAGGAATTAATGCAATACTTACGTCCCAAATCGCCACTTCCAATCATTCTTCATCCAACTGAAAACAAAATAAGCTAAAAAGATATTAATGAGCCGCGACACGACAAAACCAACAAAGTGGCAGTGCGCCCAGCGAAGACTCAGATCAGCCTGGGTATCCGCTCAGTCTGATCAGAGTCTTTGCTGTCGGCATGGAGGTAGCTTAGATCCTTAGCTATTTTTGAAGCGCACAGTCAAGACTCTGATCAGGCTGGGCGGATGCCGCTTTGTTTGTTTTGTCGTGTCGCAACTCAATTTTCAATACAATAATGGCATCATCGCAGTAATGCACCATTAAAAGAAATGGCAAAAGCCACATTCCTCTTTGGCAATGTTGAAAATATGGGAAAAAACCTTATTCTCAGTGGGTAGTCTTACCACCAGGAGCCCGCCCATCCATAAATATCGTCGATAAACGGAAGACCTGTCATCAAGATTGGAAAACCCCAGCACACTGCCAAATATAACCTGAAACAACAGTCTACATCAGTATTGGTTATTGATTCTGAACATGCCGGTTTGGCAAGCATGCGTACCGTCATTTCTAAAATAATGGTCATTTATCACACCGGGTAGGCGGCAATCCTGAACACTCGCGGCAATCCAGAACGCGGATCAAATATTTACGCGACGAGTTAGGGTAACTCAGTTTAACATGTTTTATTTCATTTAATCGAACGGTTTTGGGTAAAACATTTATTACTGGCCTGAAGCAGCATGTCTGAAAATTTCCCTGAAGAAGAATTTTCTTCACAAAGTCTTTACTAAATGTCGCACTGCCTACTTACATTTTGACCATGAAATTTTAGACTGGCAAATTCAGATTTCTAGCTTATATTCCAAATTATTCAAGGTCAAATTAAATAAAACACAGTCTTCTGATAAACTTGAATGTCTTTCCTAAACACCTGTAAAAGTTCTAGGTTCTACGTTTAATTTTCACCGTACTTGGAGGGGGATGAAAATGCAAGGGTAAAAACTTCTGGCAATCGAAAACACTGTTTTCTAAAATCGGTTGCAATCGACTAACGCAGGGCATGGCAATCGATGACGAAGAAGCTGTATAACAAACTGTTTCTAGATAAAGCTATGCTGCATTATTTTTCATTTAATGACATGCGCCTTCAAGATTGAGTGTTTCTGTTAACAGACACGAGATGGCACTGAAATCCATGTATGTCTTGAAGAAGAGTTATGCCTGGAAACGTTCAAATATATTCTAAAGGGGTTAAAGCCTTTTGCTTGTTTTTGTCGCTAAAATTGTTGTTCTTGTTATTGATTTGTTGTTGAGAATGTTGTAATTATTGTTGTCGTTGTTTCAGGTCATTTTCTAAATCAGCCTCTCGAAAAACACAACGAACGCAGTACATGTATTATTGCTCTAAATACCCGTCGTTCCCTAATATAACACAGAGCCAACTATATGTGGTTGCTGTTGTGATTATTATTATTGTTGTTGTCAGGCTCAACGTAGATCAATATACGAATTCCATGAATCAGTTTGCTAGCATAAGATTTGCCATTTATCAACGAATTTCTTGGCAGGTATTCGAATCCCATGCATGGTTTTGTCCAGCTTGGTATCGGGTACATGTACCCTAAGGTTCGCCATTCGACAAATTTCATACATGGTATCTGAATCTTATGCATTATGTTGCTCACCATGGTATTGTGTAGCATTGGATTTGCCATTCGATGGATACCATGAATGGTATTCAAATCCCATTCATGAAATTGCACAGCATGATGTCGACTAGCATGGGGTTCATCATTTATGTATTCGAAATTCATACATAGTATTGCCCAGCATGGTATTGGATACATGGAGTTCACCATTCGACGAATCCCTCTCCATGGTATTTTGCTCACTATGTTACTGGCTAATATGGGGTTTGCCAGTCGATAAACCTCATGCACAACAGTATTCAAATCACATGCATGCTATTACTCAGCAAGGTATTGGCTAGCTTTAGATTCGTCATTCGATAAAATCCTTACATGGAATTTGAATGCACAGCATGGCATTGGGTTGAACGTTTGCTTTTTGGCATTTAATGATGTCAAATTTGTTGATGGTGTGCAGAAACAATTCATACAAGGTCCAGCTAATCAAGATCTGTTTTACTAATATAAGAAATAAATAGTTTTACAATGTTCCAAATCGACGTTGCCATGGTAATAGAAACACCGAACCGTCAGTGAATTTATCTAAAAACATCATTTTCAAAGCAAATTATCTACCTTCAGCAAAGGTGCATACTAACAATCCATACAAATTATAGATAACCCATATCTGGTCTACCAATGCTCAAAACAAGAAGTAATACTTTGTGTCAAATGTACGTTGCCATCGCAACCAAAATGTCAAACTGTAAGCAACCGTACATAAAAATAGCATTTTAGTAGTATATTATTTTTCTTTAGCAGAGGTGTATATCAGTATTCCTACAGAATCAAAACAACTCATTTGTGCTTTTCTCATATTGGAAATAAAAAGTTTTACAATGTTCCTAATTTACGTTACCATGGCAACAGAAACGTCAAACCATCAGTGAATTAACCTAAAAACACCATTTTTCAAAACAAGTTATCTACCTTCAGCAAAGGTGCATTCTAACAATTCAGAAAAATTCTAGATAACAAAAAACTTGAGCTTTTCCCACAGAATCTAAATAACTCAAATTTGATTTTCATTTGATTTTAACATACTGAAAATAAAAAAAGTTTTACAATGTTTCAAATTGTTGTTACCATGGCAACAGAATCATCGAATCCTCAGTGAATTTACCTAAAACTTTCATTTTCATATCAAATTAGCTATCTTCAGCAAAAGTTGATTCAAATTCTAGATAACCCATATCTGATCTACTAATGCTAAAACAAAAAGTAATACTATATATCAAATTGACGTTACCATGGCAACCCAAATGTCAAACTATCAGCTGAAGAGAAATGATACGCTTTTATTATGCTGTTTTTTATGTATGATAGCTGACAGTTTGATATGGGTAAAAGAAATGTTTGTTATTTAAACTTTATGGGAACTTCACATACACCTTTGCTGAAGAGAAATGATATGCTGAAATGTGCTGTTTTATGTAAGATTGGTGACATGTTGCCATTTGGGTTGCCATGGTAACGTAAATTTACAACATTCCATGACTTCTTATTTTTAGTATGGGGGCAAAAGTAAGTGTGTTATCTAAACTTTTAAGGTTTAGCTTATATATATATCATTGATGAACAGAAAAATGTGCTTTTTGTGTAACTTTGGTGACAGTTTGCTGTTTTAGTTGCTTTGATAATGAAAATTTTGAACATTCTTTAACGTTAAATTGTTTGTATGGGTTAAAAGAACTGCGTATTATTTCAATTGTTTTTAGAACTGCACATGAGATAACCTCTTTAAAAAGGAATTAATGTGTTTGAAAATGCTGTTAATATAAGATTAAATACAGTTTGATATTTGGGTTGCCATGGTTACGAAAATTTAGTACAGTGCATAACTTTTTATTATAGGTATGAATGAAAAAGGAGATGACTACTATAAGCTTATAGCTTACTGTCAGATCCTGATACTTGAGATTGTAAATCATATAATGTGAATTGATTAATAAAATATTGTTTAAACCAAAAAAAATAGTTACTTAATTTTTATATGATTTGGCCATCAGAGACACATTTGCTGAAGAGATATAATATGCTTGTTTTTATATAGAATTGGTAAATAAGTTGACCTTTTGGTTGCTATGATAACGTAAATTTGGATTATTGTATATTTTTTTTTTTTTTTTTTTTTTTTGATAAGGAAGGAAGAAACGTCTTTTATTTAAATTTTATGGAAAATTCATATTAACACCTTTGCTAAAAGAAGAAAATATGGTTTTATTGTGCTCCTTTTATGTAACATTGGTGATAGTTTTAACATTTTGATTGCTATGGTAACGTTTACCATGCACAGGATTCGCCAAATGGAAAACCACATAATAGCCGGTACCATACTTGGCAATACCGTACATGAAATTCAAATGCAATGCAAGATATTCTTCAGAATATAATGGCGAACCCTATGGTATCCAATATCAGCACTCAAACATGCCTGCATGCACACACGCTCGTCAACATACACCACAGGTAGTCCATACATTTTTTACGCCATTTGTACTGTCTTACTGTCTACTGTGCCCTGTTAACTGTCACTGCATCCTGTCTATTTTAGGTCTACTGCCAGATCGAATTTGTGCACATGGGCAAAAGCTATGGATGTATTTGCATACTAATGCACATCACATGCACAAAAATTATGTGGTTGTAGGAAGAAGAAGGTAAACAGTAGACAGGACGCAGTAGAAAGTAGACAGTGAACAGCACACATCAGAGAGTGAGAAATACGGAAAAGACAGCATATGTGCATGCTCTTGCAGATGTACAAATTTCTACCGCAGTACAATGGACAGGAAACAGCAACGTTTTTCATTTGGACATATTCAGAAACGACAACCGGTGGCTGAATCACAGCGTCTCTACTGGTGCCTGATACGCCTCTCTTACGTTAAAACAAACAGTACATTACATTATTGACTATCCCTCGTTTTCCTCCCTATAACGTACATAGAAAGTGGAGGGTTGTAAGACTGAACATTGGTTTCCATAATTTCTGCTTAAAGCATATATGGTTGAATCTCCTTAAATTGTCTCAATGGGGCAATTATAATGAGCACCACAGTTTATGTTTTAAGAGAACGTTCTTACAAGGGACATTTATCATATATCAAGAGTATTAGCGAAATGAGTCAAAATATCGATGGTTGAATAAGTTTGTTTCATTCCAGAAGTTAATCAGTTTTGGAAAGAACATGCTCCACAATAGTAAAATTTATCCCAAGTGTACATGTGTTGCACGTTTAATGTATGGCGCCATTTGTAGTACTAAATAGATTAATAAAAAAGAACACTCTACAGGTTCTTGGCTAAACCTGAATCAAAATTTGGCAGAAGCTATAAATGTTCATCGATTGCCTTTCAAACATTTGTTTGACGTTAGGCGATTGCCATGAACACCGTTTTCAATTGCCGCCGTTCTCTACCCTATTGTTTTCAAATCGACATCACTTCGTTTGTGTACAAGACAGAGTCAAATGAATACGCACAGTCTGTCTAGAAAACATTATATTTTATCTGTATATCATGGGAATGGTCAAAATGTGTAGCAAACGGTCTATTTTGTTGTTTTGGGGGTTGAAAAGTCACAGATTTTGCGTTTACGCCTAAACTACAGGCAACTTAATAAGAATTCAAAAACTAAAATTTGTGAGGCATATCTTTGAACATATCTAAAAGTCGTGACATAGTTACCTTTATTCGTTAACTGATTCTTCCTGCTGAAAAAAGAAGTTTTGTCGACTCATCCTAAACAGTCGCATAAATTTTTGACCTGCGTTCGTGATTGCCGCGAGTGTTCAGGATTGCCGCCTACCCGGTGTGTTTATGAAGACAGTAATAGCTTTTAGAATATCCGTTCTTCCTTTTCAATTTTATTTCCATTCTAACTGAAGGGATTTAAAAACTTCCAATTTTTATTGCTGGCTGCTGACTCTTTCCCTTGTGATAGTTTTAAATATTTTATGGCAAAAAGCTTGGAACTGCTCAAATTTAAAGATTGTATCATTTACTTAAATAACGTCAGTAAAATAGCGTTACGTCTCTGAAATGCATAAGGCGATGACGAAATTATCTTATGCAACATTCTTTTAGATGATTTATTATTGTGTAAATATTGTCACGGCATTCACGTTAATTTGCAATTATCATTGCAGTTGATGCTGTCACGCCAGACCTTCTACGGAGACGTCGTCGACGTAAGTTAACGTCATGACCCATGGTTGTTAATTTCAGGTAGCTGCTTTTCTGGCGGTCTTTTGAGCTTCCTGTCAGGTTGCACTACAGTAAAAAATGCTCATTATGCTAGCCCCGCCTCTTTTAGTATAAACATTATTTTATTTGTATAAACTGACAATATAAATACAATACACATGAAAGACATATACAGAAGAATATACAAAAAGGATCCAGAAGGAAATCAAACGACTTATGTAAATCTGTATCCCGTTGGACAATAATGTTATAGCATATATATAATGAGTGATTTGGTATGTCAGCTACAATAAATAATGTTTAATTGAGCAATATCAATGAAAAAGAAACGTGACAATAAATAAGAAAAAAAAGATTTTTAGAGCATATTGGAAGGTGTTCGCAAGATATTGCCAATAGGACAAAATACAATCACGTAAAATAGTTGCAGTCAAGGGCGGGCTCCGATGAGAGTTCTGAGTGAGTCAATTCTTTTCATCTATCAGGGATAGATAAGTCATGGCCCCTAGTGGAACCGCCTCACCGAAGTGGTTCTAATGAACGTCCGGACACGCGTTGCAACAATAAGAAATTAAGTAAGGAAATAAAAAAATTATGTCGAAGTCACGGCATCCAGGCCCACCCTTGTGTGCAGCTATGAACGAGACAGAACAGAAAAAGAATGAAAAAAAATATGAATAAATAGATAAACAAATAGAAATATATAATCAGGAGAAGGAAAGAAAAGGAAAACTCCACGGGGGACCCCGGGTGAGGGTCTTACCGAGTAACCAAGACATGCTAAGCTGGATGGCTCGGTTGGTTTGTGTTGCCATGTTGCACACAGAATCAAAGGCTAGAGATTGTCTTTTTGATAAAAATTGTATGTAATTAGACATATGTACAGTGTGTCTGGAAACGCTTTGTTTTCGAAATGAAAGACTGTACAGCCAAAAAAATAGACTCATTAGCTTCACTTGTTAGCTCTAGATTCCCAAAGAGTAGAGTATTTAATGTTGGAGTGGCTATTTCAGAAATGGTCGCTATCATCTCTTGTCTAAAATTCTTGAATAAGTTGCATTCCGAGAGAAAATGATTAGTGTCTTCGACAGCCCCACAGATACAGTTCGGATGCCCTATAATATTCTTTGAAAACAGATGCTGGTTTAGAGTACTGCAATTCATTCTAAGTCTGGTATGGTATATCTGATCACTTCTTTTACCGATGTTATAGAACTTTGGAGGCCCCCTAATATTTACATTTAGTTTGTGTTTGAAAATTGCTAATGTACTTGAATCACGAATTTCTTGTGAAAGCTCATTCCAGTTACGAACTACTGCAGGTAGAAAAGAATTGTAGTACTGTTGTGTGTTACAATGAATAGTTTGTGTATTATTAACGTTACGCAGGTTGTATGAAGATGCGTTGCCGACGCTGTCAGGAACTGAGGTTGACAGGTATGCAGGAGAGAGTCCATTTTGCATTTTATAAAATAAGACAAGCTTGTGTTTCTTCCTTCTAGTAGCTAGTGTTTCCCAGCCTGTATCCAAAAGTAAAGAGTTTATTGAAGCAAGCTTGGTAGCGCCCGTTACTATTCTCGCTGCTTCATTCTGAATTTTTTCCAACTCGTTAACCTCATACTGTGTACAATTATCCCACACCGTGTCTGCATATTCCAGTAGAGGACGAATGAATGAAAAATATATTGTTTGTAATGATTTCCTGTCAAGTGTAAATTTCAGTTTACGCATGGTATTAATACGAAACCAGGCTTTAGATTTAATATTATCTATGTGTTCGTGCCAAGTACAATCCTGTTGAAAAATTAGTCCTAAATGTTTATGGCTGCTGACTTCTGCGATCGGTTGATCATTCATATATACAGGTGGGTGGTAAGGTTTGTTTAGTTTACGAGAAAAAATTAGAGATTCTGTTTTTGACGGGTTAAACGTGACCAGCCACCTAGATGCCCAAGCGTGTACCTTAGCTAGATCAGAATTAAGCTTTTCTGCGGCTTCTATGGGGTTTTCTACAATGAGATACAGACTAGTGTCGTCAGCGAACAGCCTGATGCAAGCATTAATGTTTTCGACAATGTCGTTAATATATATAAAAAAAAGCAAGGGCCCTAAGACCGAGCCTTGAGGGACACCAGCGTGAATTTGAGTCCAATCAGATGCAGCTCCTGGTAGAACAACCCGTTGCTGTCTGTTACTGAGATAATCTGTGAACCAGTTTAGAAGAGCACCTACAATGCCAACATTTCGCAACTTATGAATGAGTCCCTTATGCCAAACCCTATCAAATGCCTTGCTGATATCACAAAATATAGCTCGTACCTCTTTACCATCGTCCAAAGCTCTACAAAAAGTATTGTAGATATCAGCTAGTTGGTTCACCGTGGAATCGCCGGGGACAAAGCCGGACTGTAATGATGTTATGACTACAATATCATGAAAAAAATTGAAAACATACTTATGCACTATTTTTTCCATTACTTAGCCGACTGCACTTAAAAGTGAGATTGGCCTGTAGTTACAGGGATCAGATGAATCGTTCTTCTTAAAAACTGGAGTTACATTTGCTTTTTTCCATAAATCTGTAACTGTACCGGAGGAGAAAGAAAAATTATAAAGGTCACACAGTGGGAAAGATAATGGATATGCAAGTTCTTTAAGTAATCTATTGTTAATTGAGTCAGGTCCAGCAGCCTTTCCTATCTTTAGAGATTTGAGCATTGATTCTACTTCTTGCGGGTTCATTGCAATTGAGTCTAATACATTTTCAGATGTGAAGTTGGTATTTGGAAGGTAAGCATTATTTTCATCTAATTTGGTCTGGTCAGAGAAATGATCATTAAATATTTTACTTTTGTCCCTGTTATCAGTGTAAGTTTCCTCATTAATATGCAGTGGTGGGATTGACGAATCTTGCATAGGCTTGATAACTGACTTGAGAGTCTTCCACCAATCTTGTGGACCAAGTGTGTCATTTTTAAGTTTTTCGGCCAATTTTTCGTTTTCATATTGTTTAGATTTTCTTAATTCACCTGTGACCTTATTTCTAAATTGTTTGTAATTTTCTAAATCTGCACTTTTATTAGTTCTTTTGAATTTGTCATAGAGACGTTTTCGCTTCCTAATTAAGCTTTTGAGTCTACTATTTAACCAAGGGGGATCTGACTGCCTTACTTTTGGGGAGAGCTTTCAGGAGTAAAAGGAAAATTTGCAGGCCCCTGATTGGTTTTATTATGAAAGTTGAATATTTTTCTGAATGTATTATAAAAAATGGAGTTTATTAACAAAGCTATTTTGCTACATTTTTGTTGGGGTTGAAAAATACACAGGGGTGCCAGTGAAAGTTTCGAGATTTATTTACTGCGAACTAGGCCTGTCAGAACTGAAAGTACAATAAGTCAAAAATACGCCGCACAACCCCCAACTTTTTTAGCTATTACTGGTAGGTAAAGGCGTTGTCTATTCCATGCCATGCCTCAATTTGGAAAGTTTAGACCAGGAGAAAATTGGCAGTGCATTGACTTTGACCCATTTTGCACTGTGAGCTATGGGAATTGCTTTACTGTAGTGCCACCGTAAACCATGCACATTGTCTGAGATTGTAAATTGCCGTAATTAATGCAATATATTATCTTGCGACGTCAGGTTTTGAATTTTCAGCATTTAACTGGCCCAAAACTCTGCACCTGTTAGCGATATTTAGGCGCAATAGGCCAAATGAAGCCACCGACCGATTTAAAACGTAACATTCGATTTGATATTGTGAGAGCAATATGTCAGCAGAAAACTGCATGCATGAAATTATCCATCTGTATGTTAATTGCACTAAGAACACGAGGAGCACGTGCTTATTCCTGACCGATTCGGTTGAACGATTTCAAGTTCGGGATATGGACACAATCAGGTATAAGACAATATAAAATGTTGTAAAATTTCGGTGGATGTAGCTGCATTTGTTTTTGAGATATTCAAACTTAATGGGTGGAAGTGTTTAAATCCTTTCCGTATATAAAGAGTTAGTCAAAATTGCGACTGCGTCTAAGGAGCACGACATGCTATACTGGCTTGCATTGTGCCGTTAAATGCAAATATTCAGTTCTAATTAGGAACGACAGGCTTCACGACACAATACTAATGACAATTTTAGATTAAACATATTTTTATTGGATTCTAATTATTGCGATCGCCCGGGACACAAATTATAACAACATTAGATAGCCCTCTCCCTAAACACAGACTGATAGCAAATAAATGATACAATTGTGTACACGTACTTTTTTTTTGCTTTCAGTCTATTTAAATATAAATTTGCTTTCAGTGTTTAGTTGAGAGAGCACATTAGATGTAGCAACCACGTCGCTTATTCGCCTGCTAATACTTACTTTTCATATTTCTCCGTTGGCTTTTCCCAGACGGCTTGTGAAAGCAAGTTGTATACAATGCACATGTACCAGAGCATGACAGCCCAAACTGCAAGTGAGAAATTACTTTCAAATTAATTAATGGGTATAGTATATGTCATTTTATGTCGTTTGATCACTTTGGATTCAAAAGCGCCAGCAAAAAAAAGAGGGAAAGTAGAAAGTACATCTGCGCCTGTGAACAGCTGGTAGCTAGGAAAATATGCTAAATCAGGCATCAGATTCATTACTATACAGACATTCTACTGTTGATTGGGTCATATAGGCAACACATGTATAGCCGGACAAAAAGTATCATTGCTGTAGTTACAAACTGTCATTTATAATGCAGAGTTTATTCTTTGCTCGGTTTAACTCAGAAAACCAGAAGAACATTTTACAACAACTTGAACCCGTTTGACATGAGAAGTATCGATATAAACGTCAATCTGATCTAGCAGTCCCGGGTTCGAAAATCTTTCAAACCGTAAACTCGGTTCCATTCGGCACCGTCCTTTCATCGTCTATCTCCCATCGTCCTGATATGACTGAATTACTGTTGAAAATGACGTAAACTTCAAAGTCATCCATCCATCCATCTTCGTTAACCAAAAAGCTGCCATCTTGAACGGCCTAGTTTCATTTGGTTAACATTATCGAATATAATAAATAAAATATGCTACGCTATAATAAAAGCAGCTTTTGTGCATACCAGCACTTATATAAGAACACCACGCACGCGTTGCAAACGGAACTCCAATTCTACTATAGGTCACTCTGCTCAGTAACACTTTAAAATTATTTTGCTACCTTTTGAAAAGTAAAGAACAGGGGCCTGAAATTACTTACACTTCGTATTTACTGTTCATCGGTAATAAGACGAGGTGTTTCTCTTCTAAAACAATCTCAAAGGTCTAGATCCGTCTTTAAGACAGATCTAGATCTTTAGGATTGTTTTGGAAGAGAAAACCCCATCTTCTAGCTGAATTAGTCAAGACTGATTTACATATTTGCGGTAATTTTGAAGGATACACTCCCGTCTTATAACCGGATAAATACATTACCATTCTGGGTATACTTACAACTGTACTGCAGCAGTGCGGCTTGAAACTTACAAAATCCCGTTGACAGGTGGCTTATTTCACTCTGAAATAATTTATTTCAGTTCTATACCAATGCATATTAAGAAGGTACACATGAGTTGAAACAATGTATAACAGTACTATATCAACGCATATGTCGTTTATATGGTACGCTTGGGTATACTCTATAAACGTTTTCCAAGTACAGCCCAACACAGTGAACACGATACTGAGCATAAAGGCATGTACCAGCGGCTAAAGCTGAGGTCTGTAAGACAATGAGAGAATCACAAGTCATCGCTTTTCACTGTTACTGTACAGATGAATTGGGGTTGTACGTAAAATATATAAAAGTGGTTTGTGTTCAAAATTAGAATATACCAGCTGATTGTTATCTTGCAAGGTACAGAACATGAACTGAAAGAAAGGCTTACTGCTGGTACCTAGATTTCGACACTGACTTGATGTTGTTTTGATTTTGTGTGATTACTGGATTTCTAGAAATCCAGTAATCACACAGTATCGAAACAACATCAAATTAGTGCACATACAACAGCATGGCATCGCGATGGCACTGAAACTACGTTGCTTTGACTTGTGATTTTACAGAGATACCCAGTGTATACTTACTATGACATAAGCAACCGCACAGCTACACTGAGGTTGGCTATCAGGCGCTGAAACAATAATAAAAGAGTCAGACTGTAACTTATTCACAAGTGGTGCGTTCAACTATATGGGTTTATAAACATTTATTAGGGGTTTGAAACTGCAAATATTGTTATTTTGAGCTGTAGCTCAGCTGTTTCGGGAAATAAAAGTTGCCCACGAGTATCATCTGAAGCAGGAATCGATGAATTCAATGCCTTATGATTTTGATTAATTGTAATTGTAATTTTGTTAATCAGTGTTTTAACTTTTATTTCTAATCACTTATCACTTAGGCAAGGAAGCCTAAAGGAAAATTTATAGTTTGTATATTATGAAATATGAGCCAGGTAATATCGAATCACAGCGTCCCTCCAACTCCTTTGCAGATTACATTATCTATTCAACGCCGATTTTCAGCGTTTTATGTATATGTATACAACTTATGTATTAGGACAAATTTCCAACAGACAATGAGCTCAAACTATAATGTAACGGGAATCTTAAATCAAAGTAATACAGTTGGAACGTAACCCCTCGAAAGCGGTGATTGTATTTGCAATGATGCATGGTTCTTTCCACAGAAAAAGAAGGCCACAAAAAGCGCAGCTAAATTTAGACGAAATTGCGCCTTCTTTGCAGACGTACCAAGAGGCCTTAGCTTTACATAAATCACCCCGCACATAAAATTCATTTACTAACTTTTATACTCCAAAAAAGTATTAAAGGGTCAAACTTTTACCCTGCGATTTCTGGAACATTTCAAACATTTGGTAAAATAAATCAGTTCTACCTTCCATTTCATTCATTTTGCAAGGTTTGTACACATGAAGTTTGAAACTATAGCCTTTACCTTGACCAAGTCCAGACTTCAATTCACACTAACCTCAAAATCAAAGTGTTCAGAAGTCCATATGGAACAAATTCACAAAAATTTTCAATTTCACCAATTCATGATTTTTTTTTTTTTTTTTGGCAAAATTTCTCGATAATCATCAAATTTAATCATTTTTAAGGTCAGCAAGCTGGAACAATTTTAAAACTCATTGCAATTTTAGAAGTTATGCCCGACCAAAGTGATGCACTATCATTTCTCTATGGGAATTCAAAACACTTTTATTTTAGAGGTTTTTTTTTTTGGTTAAAGCCTGGACTTGGTCAAGACAAAGGCTATAGGTTCAAACTGTATAAAACTTGCAAAATGAATAAAATGGAAGGTAGAAATGATTTATTTTACCAAATGTTCGAAATGTTCCAGAAATCGCAGGGTAAAAGTTTGACCCTTTAATACTTTTTTGGAGTATATTAGTGTAGCTCTAGCAACAAAAATCATTTCCCAAACTATGCTAAGTGATACAATATTCATCGTGAAAGTACGCCACTCGTTCACTCATTCTTGATTCTACCAACGCGATACACCAGAATAAAGTCCAGCGTAAAGAAAATTACGTCTCTTTTTATTTCATACACCCATACCATCAAAAGCCTATCATTTCCACTTTTTACATGGTATTTTTATAAAGTTATTTCGTTCTGAAACTCTTTAAAATTGCACCTAGAAAGATGTAGTTCTAGTCGCAGGGGCACCAGGAAGAAGATATCTTGTGCAGTGAGAACCTGCAACGCGTCACAATATTCTAGAAGAAACGAGGCTAAACACCCTTTGAAATAGCTAGGAATTAATACTCACAGTATCCGAACTACATGTACAATCTCTTCCGGTTTTCATAGCGTTGAATCGAGAGTACAAACATTCGCTTATAACCAGTAGTCGGAAATCATTATGTTTTGAGATTTTATCCGGAATCTGTTGCGTCATTTATAGCTATTCAGCTTCGAAAATGTAAGGCGGTAAGTTCAATATAATTTGCTCTTCGGTCTTTTACTTTATTACCCTGTACAATGTCGGGTATGGGTGGGTAGTAATTGGTACAGTATTCAAATCGCCCTTGGCATGATTCTTAAACCATTTTGAGCATTTTCTTACATGTTTTATAAAAAATCTTTAGAATAAACGGAAGGCGTTATCAATCTACAGTTTGTTAGTTTTGATAAAAGAATGATAGCTAAGTTTTGCACGACACAATCTCGTGCTAAATTAAGCTGTTCGGAAAAAAAATCTGCGACGGCAAGGAGTTTTTCATTGTACAGGGCAATAAAGTAAAAGACCGAAGAGAAAATTATATTAAACTTACCTCTTTACATTTTCAAAGCTGAATAACTATAAATGACGCAGTAGATTCCGGATAAAAACTCAAAACATAATGATTTCCGGCTACTGGTTATAAGCGAATTTGGTACTCTCGATTCAACGCTATGAAAACCGGAAGAGAGGGTACTGTGCGTTCGGATACTGTGATACTATGATATAGGATAAAGTAATTTTGAATAGAATTACAAGGTAAGGCATATTATAATGAAAACAATATTGCAATAAAGAGAAACGCTTGGTAATATATAGAATAACTATTCCATTTTAAATATCAATGTGATGATTCAGTATAAGAAAAACTTAAATACGTAGCACATAGAACTAGTACTAAACGGCGAGACATACCTAGATATACTTATTTACACAGTCTTCATCCAACATTTTCTGGCTTTAAGGAGATTACATTTGAAAAGAAGTAGAGTTGTAAAAATGTATACCTGTGCGAATTCTGTATCCTTTCTAAATAACCAAATTATGAACAGAGTGAAAATGCTGAAACAATAAATTAGGTATACATGTACAATGATTAGAAATACAGATAGGAATATGTGTTAATTCCAGAATTTAAGAGGCGTCTTTGGGTTAATTCATCCATAAACACGCCAAATTCTCTGGAATAGTAAAATTAAATTTCTGATAAAATAAAGCTCGTTTAAACGGGGCTCTTTTTAGGCATACGACAAGTTATTAATACCTTTTTTGGTTACGTCATTAACAAACAAATGATATGTAATCATTGATAAACTGTAGAACCCAAATGCCTCTCAAGAACCAAAACGCCTGCCTTATACGTTCCTTTTTAGATGTGAAAAAGGGAAATTGTTACAGGGCGCAATCTCTGAAAATAGGGAGTATTAAGGGGACAAACGAAAATTTTCCAACCTCAAAAAGTCGACCACAACAGCTGTTTATGGGAAGACATGTTTTAATGTACTGTAAATTGAAAAGAAAGCAACTATTTGCTGAGCGAGACGAAAGCTTTTCGAAAGCTGTACTTATGAATAAATTAAAATACCAAGTCACAACTTTTCAATATTGAGGCTAATCGTTCGACAAAAAGTCTTGATACAACATGTAAAACAACATTTACCAACATTTATTACAAATGTACATTTTATCACAGCAGATTTGTTCACCAGAAGCATTTTCATTTATCGCAAACATTTATATTTTTATGATTCATTCCGAATTTCTTTGCCCTGTTTAAAGCCAACGGTAAGAATAAAAAAAGCTATTACGTATTGCAAGCCTGTAAAGATGTTTCTTGTCAAATATTGGGTAAAATTTTAATAATCGACTTGAGTGCTTTTTGTTCGTTTGTCAGCAGATGTCTGTACACCTTGCAGCTATCAGTCTGGTTTCAATCTACGTTTCAGAAATTTAGAATTCGAAAAAACACTTGAGCCGCGACACGATAAAACCAACAAAGTGGCTGTGCGCTCAGTGCAGACCGCCCAGTCTGATCAGAGTCTTCGCTGTCCGCATGGAGGTAGCTAAACCTTTAAGTGCTTTGCGAAGAGTCTGATCAGACTGTGAGGATGCCTGGGCTGATCTGAGTCTACGCTGGGTGCACAACTACTTTGTTGGTTTTTTCGTGTCGCGGCTCATTTGTTGCAATGTGAAATGCCAAATGTTCGTGTAATTTGTCGAATAGTAAGACGGTCATCAAATTAAAGAACATCGAGAACCTTCTCGGGTAACATTCAAAGGGCGCCCTTGTTAAGGGGCAAATTTAACCAAATGAGTCCTTAACAAGGCGTCTGCTAGGTCAGATAAAATTATTAATACTCACCAGCCAAATATTGACAGAACACTGAATATATATTTACTCCATATTATAGCATCCTGAAGCAATAATTAAAAAAAAATAAGTAAAGTAAATAATAAATAAATGAAAATCTATATTACAGTAGTTTGATTTGACACTTTGAATCTCCGGAGGAATATTAGAATACCAGAAAAACACTTTGATAAGATTTGGTAATCCCGATTCAAGAATAGACTCTCCGTATCGACAGTTTGAAATGCTTTGGAAAAAGACGCCGACTTTTAAAACACGTATTTATAGAAAAGTAACTCATAGATTTTCTGCAGATGATACTAGCAAAAGTAAAAGTGAGATCTGAAGCAGACAAATATCAATTAAGATTTAGTGTCGGGTACTTAAAATATTATAGCAAAGTCTGTATACCGGTAATATCATGTATTTGCAGCTTTACAGTCGAATATCAGTGATTTTATTTGGCAGGTTTTAGCTCCTGTTATGAGTCATTTCAAATCCTATAATGGCCGTATTTTTTCTATTTTGTGAGTTTTTTTTTTCCCAAAATAATGAAAAACGTCTGAAAACTTTCCCTGAAAAGGACATGTTTCTTTCCGAAACACTGCCCATGACTGGTCTGGATCGTTTGACCATCAGGAGGAAAAAAATAACTAGAACAACTCACACATTCAGCTTGATTGTCAGGAAACATTTCACATGTGGCATGCGGTGACTCTTCAGAAGAGTTCAGGACTTTATTACTTGACCAGTTGCTTAATATTGTTGTTGTTCTCACGTCATTATCATGCAGTTTGTTGTATGCTGTGTGCAAAGTCATCTTCTGTCTTTCTATCTCGGTACTACTAAAGTGTCTTTGCATAACACTGAAAATGAATAAATAAATAAGCATATATAAATAAATAACGGGCAAGAGTAAAAGCATCTTTTTTGATACTGAACATAAAGTTACTAGTATATCAATGCAATCTTTGAAAACACAAGAACGACTATCAGACTGTTAGGTATAGCTTGTCTGCATGCTAGAGCTGCGTAGGTTTCAAGACCCTGTTTCTGAAACTTTTTACCATTTTTAATACAAAAGTATAGATTTTAGCATGGACGGAAACACGGGGTCAGGTGTGTACCACTATGGATACGTTCCACTGAGCCACCTGGGGAACATCATTACGAGAATTGAAACAGAACAGAATATAGATTTTAGCTCTGTCGGTTACTTTACTACAGACTTCTTTCCCCTGGTCCCTTGCGTTTGTTTTCCCAATAGAAAGCCTTATGTTTAGTTCTGGCCCCTGGTCCCTTGCGTTTGTTCTCACAATAGAAAGCTATATGTTTAGTTCTGGCCCCTGGTCCCTTGCGTTTGTTTTCACAATAGAAAGCCTTATGTTTAGTTCTGGCCCCTGGTCCCTTGCGTTTGTTCTCACAATAGAAAGCCTTATGTTTAGTTCTGGCCCCTGGTCCCTTGCGTTTGTTTTCACAATAGAAAGCCTTATGTTTAGTTCTGGCCCCTGGTCCCTTGCGTTTGTTCTCACAATAGAAAGCCTTATGTTTAGTTCTGGCCCCTGGTCCCTTGCGTTTGTTCTCACAATAGAAAGCCTTATGTTAAGTTCTGGCCCCTGGTCCCTTGCGTTTGTTTTCACAATAAAAAGCCTTATGTTTAGTTCTGGCCCCTGGTCCCTTGCGTTTGTTCTCACAATAGAAAGCCTTATGTTTAGTTCTGGCTCCTGGTCCCTTGCGTTTGTTCTCACAATAGAAAGCCTTATGTTCAGTTCTGGCCCCTGGTCCCTTGCGTTTGTTTTCACAATAGAAAGCTATATGTTTAGTTCTGGCCCCTGGTCCCTTGCGTTTGTTTTCACAATAGAAAGCCTTATGTTTAGTTCTGGCCCCTGGTCCCTTGCGTTTGTTCTCACAATAGAAAGCTATATGTTTAGTTCTGGCCCCTGGTCCCTTGCGTTTGTTTTCACAATAGAAAGCCTTATGTTTAGTTCTGGCCCCTGGTCCCTTGCGTTTGTTCTCACAATAGAAAGCCTTATGTTTAGTTCTGGCCCCTGGTCCCTTGCGTTTGTTTTCAAAATAGAAAGCCTTATGTTTAGTTCTGGCCCCTGGTCCCTTGCGTTTGTTCTCACAATAGAAAGCCTTATGTTTAGTTCTGGCCCCTGGTCCCTTGCGTTTGTTCTCACAATAGAAAGCCTTATGTTTAGTTCTGGCCCCTGGTCCCTTGCGTTTGTTCTCACAATAGAAAGCCTTATGTTAAGTTCTGGCCCCTGGTCCCTTGCGTTTGTTTTCACAATAAAAAGCCTTATGTTTAGTTCTGGCCCCTGGTCCCTTGCGTTTGTTTTCCCAATAGAAAGCCTTATGTTTAGTTCTGGCCCCTGGTCCCTTGCGTTTGTTCTCACAATAGAAAGCCTTATGTTTAGTTCTGGCCCCTGGTCCCTTGCGTTTGTTCTCACAATAGAAAGCCTTATGTTTAGTTTTGGCCCCTGGTCCCTTGCGTTTGTTCTCACAATAGAAAGCCTTATGTTAAGTTCTGGCCCCTGGTCCCTTGCGTTTGTTCTCACAATAGAAAGCCTTATGTTTAGTTCTGGCCCCTGGTCCCTTGCTTTTGTTTTCCCAATAGAAAGCCTTATGTTTAGCTCTGGCCCCTGGTCCCTTGCGTTTGTTCTCACAATAGAAAACCTTATGTTTAGTTCTGGCCCCTGGTCCCTTGCGTTTGTTCTCACAATAGAAAGCCTTATGTTTAGTTCTGGCCCCTGGTCCCTTGCGTTTGTTCTCACAATAGAAAGCCTTATGTTTAGTTCTGGTCCCTTGTCCCTTGCTTTTGTTCTCACAATAGAAAGCCTTATGTTTAGTTCTGGCCCCTGGTCCCTTGCGTTTGTTTTCACAATAGAAAGCCTTATGTTTAGTTCTGGCCCCTGGTCCCTTGCGTTTGTTTTCACAATAGAAAGCCTTATGTTTAGTTCTGGCCCCTGGTCCCTTGCGTTTGTTCTCACAATAGAAAGCCTTATGTTTAGTTCTGGCCCCTTGTCCCTTGCGTTTGTTCTCACAATAGAAAGCCTTATGTTTAGTTCTGGCCCCTGGTCCCTTGCGTTTGTTCTCACAATAGAAAGCCTTATGTTTAGTTCTGGCCCCTGGTCCCTTGCGTTTGTTCTCACAATAGAAAGCCTTATGTTTAGTTCTGGCCCCTGGTCCCTTGCGTTTGTTCTCACAATAGAAAGCTTTATGTTTAGTTCTGGCCCCAGGTCCCTTGCGTTTGTTTTCACAATAGAAAGTCTTATGTTTAGTTCTGGCCCCGGGTCCCTTGCGTTTGTTTTCACAATAGAAAGCCTTATGTTTAGTTCTGGCCCCTGGTCCCTTGCGTTTGTTCTCACAATAGAAAGCCTTATGTTTAGTTCTGGCCCCTGGTCCATTGCTTTTGTTCTCACAATAGAAAGCCTTATGTTTAGTTCTGGTCCCTTGTCCCTTGCTTTTGTTCTCACAATAGAAAGCCTTATGTTTAGTTCTGGCCCCTGGTCCCTTGCGTTTGTTTTCACAATAGAAAGCCTTATGTTTAGTTCTGGCCCCTGGTCCCTTGCTTTTGTTCTCACAATAGAAAGCCTTGTGTTTAGTTCTGCCCCTGGTCCCTTGCGTTTGTTCTCACAATAGAAAGCCTTATGTTTAGTTCTGGCCCCTGGTCCCTTGTGTTTGTTTTCACAATAGAAAGCCTTATGTTTAGTTCTGGCCCCTGGTCCCTTGCGTTTGTTTTCACAATAGAAAGCCTTATGTTTAGTTCTGGCCCCTGGTCCCTTGCGTTTGTTCTCACAATAGAAAGCCTTATGTTTAGTTCTGGCCCCTGGTCCCTTGCGTTTGTTTTCCCAATAGAAAGCCTTATGTTTAGTTCTGGCCCCTGGTCCCTTGCGTTTGTTCTCACAATAGAAAGCCTTATGTTTAGTTCTGGCCCCTGGTCCCTTGCGTTTGTTCTCACAATAGAAAGCCTTATGTTTAGTTTTGGCCCCTGGTCCCTTGCGTTTGTTCTCACAATAGAAAGCCTTATGTTAAGTTCTGGCCCCTGGTCCCTTGCGTTTGTTCTCACAATAGAAAGCCTTATGTTTAGTTCTGGCCCCTGGTCCCTTGCTTTTGTTTTCCCAATAGAAAGCCTTATGTTTAGTTCTGGCCCCTGGTCCCTTGCGTTTGTTCTCACAATAGAAAGCCTTATGTTTAGTTCTGGCCCCTGGTCCCTTGCGTTTGTTCTCACAATAGAAAGCCTTATGTTTAGTTCTGGCCCCTGGTCCCTTGCGTTTGTTCTCACAATAGAAAGCCTTATGTTTAGTTCTGGTCCCTTTCCCTTGCTTTTGTTCTCACAATAGAAAGCCTTATGTTTAGTTCTGGCCCCTGGTCCCTTGCGTTTGTTTTCACAATAGAAAGCCTTATGTTTAGTTCTGGCCCCTGGTCCCTTGCGTTTGTTTTCACAATAGAAAGCCTTATGTTTAGTTCTGGCCCCTGGTCCCTTGCGTTTGTTCTCACAATAGAAAGCCTTATGTTTAGTTCTGGCCCCTTGTCCCTTGCGTTTGTTCTCACAATAGAAAGCCTTATGTTTAGTTCTGGCCCCTGGTCCCTTGCGTTTGTTCTCACAATAGAAAGCCTTATGTTTAGTTCTGGCCCCTGGTCCCTTGCTTTTGTTTTCACAATAGAAAGCCTTATGTTTAGTTCTGGCCCCTGGTCCCTTGCGTTTGTTCTCACAATAGAAAGCCTTATGTTTAGTTCTGGCCCCTGGTCCCTTGCGTTTGTTCTCACAATAGAAAGCCTTATGTTTAGTTCTGGCCCCTGGTCCCTTGCTTTTGTTTTCCCAATAGAAAGCCTTATGTTTAGTTCTGGCCCCTGGTCCCTTGCGTTTGTTCTCACAATAGAAAGCCTTATGTTTAGTTCTGGCCCCTGGTCCCTTGCGTTTGTTCTCACAATAGAAAGCCTTATGTTTAGTTCTGGCCCCTGGTCCCTTGCGTTTGTTCTCACAATAGAAAGCCTTATGTTTAGTTCTGGCCCCTGGTCCCTTGCGTTTGTTCTCACAATAGAAAGCCTTATGTTAAGTTCCGGCCCCTGGTCCCTTGCGTTTGTTCTCACAATAGAAAGCTTTATGTTTAGTTCTGGCCCCAGGTCCCTTGCGTTTGTTTTCACAATAGAAAGTCTTATGTTTAGTTCTGGCCCCGGGTCCCTTGCGTTTGTTTTCACAATAGAAAGCCTTATGTTTAGTTCTGGCCCCTGGTCCCTTGCGTTTGTTCTCACAATAGAAAGCCTTATGTTTAGTTCTGGCCCCTGGTCCCTTGCGTTTGTTCTCACAATAGAAAGCTTTATGTTTAGTTCTGGCCCCTGGTCCCTTGTGTTTGTTTTCACAATAGAAAGCCTTATGTTTAGTTCTGGCCCCTGGTCCCTTGCGTTTGTTCTCACAATAGAAAGCCTTGTGTTTAGTTCTGCCCCTGGTCCCTTGCGTTTGTTCTCACAATAGAAAGCCTTATGTTTAGTTCTGGCCCCTGGTCCCTTGTGTTTGTTTTCACAATAGAAAGCCTTATGTTTAGTTCTGGCCCCTGGTCCCTTGCGTTTGTTTTCACAATAGAAAGCCTTATGTTTAGTTCTGGCCCCTGGTCCCTTGCGTTTGTTCTCACAATAGAAAGCCTTATGTTTAGTTCTGGCCCCTGGTCCCTTGCGTTTGTTCTCACAATAGAAAGCCTTATGTTTAGTTCTGGCCCCTGGTCCCTTGCGTTTGTTTTCCCAATAGAAAGCCTTATGTTTACTTCTGGCCCCTGGTCCCTTGCGTTTGTTTTCACAATAGAAAGCCTTATGTTTAGTTCTGGCCCCTGGTCCCTTGCGTTTGTTCTCACAATAGAAAGCCTTATGTTTAGTTCTGGCCCCTTGTCCCTTGCGTTTGTTCTCACAATAGAAAGCCTTATGTTTAGTTCTGGCCCCTGGTCCCTTGCTTTTGTTTTCACAATAGAAAGCCTTATGTTTAGTTCTGGCCCCTGGTCCCTTGCGTTTGTTCTCACAATAGAAAGCCTTATGTTTAGTTCTGGCCCCTGGTCCCTTGCGTTTGTTCTCACAATAGAAAGCCTTATGTTTAGTTCTGGCCCCTGGTCCCTTGCGTTTATTCTCACAATAGAAAGCTTTATGTTTAGTTCTGGCCCCTGGTCCCTTGCGTTTGTTTTCACAATAGAAAGTCTTATGTTTAGTTCTGGCCCCGGGTCCCTTGCGTTTGTTTTCACAATAGAAAGCCTTATGTTTAGTTCTGGCCCCTGGTCCCTTGCGTTTGTTCTCACAATAGAAAGCCTTATGTTTAGTTCTGGCCCCTGGTCCCTTGCGTTTGTTCTCACAATAGAAAGCTTTATGTTTAGTTCTGGCCCCTGGTCCCTTGCGTTTGTTTTCACAGTAGAAAGCCTTATGTTTAGTTCTGGCCCCTGGTCCATTGCTTTTGTTCTCACAATAGAAAGCCTTGTGTTTAGTTCTGCCCCTGGTCCCTTGCGTTTGTTCTCACCATAGAAAGCCTTATGTTTAGTTCTGGCCCCTGGTCCCTTGTGTTTGTTTTCACAATAGAAAGCCTTATGTTTAGTTCTGGCCCCTGGTCCCTTGCGTTTGATTTCACAATAGAAAGCCTTATGTTTAGTTCTGGCCCCTGGTCCCTTGCGTTTGTTCTCACAATAGAAAGCCTTATGTTTAGTTCTGGCCCCTGGTCCCTTGCGTTTGTTTAGTTCTGGCCCCTGGTCCCTTGCGTTTGTTTTCACAGTAGAAAGCCTTATGTTTAGTTCTGGCCCCTGGTCCATTGCTTTTGTTCTCACAATAGAAAGCCTTGTGTTTAGTTCTGCCCCTGGTCCATTGCGTTTGTTCTCACAATACAAAGCCTTATGTTTAGTTCTGGCCCCTGGTCCCTTGCGTTTGTTCTCATAATAGAAAGCCTTATGTTTAGTTCTGGCCCCTGGTCCTTTGCGTTTGTTCTCACAATAGAAAGCCTTATGTTAAGTTCCGGCCCCTGGTCCCTTGCGTTTGTTTTCCCAATAGAAAGCCTTATGTTTAGTTCTGGCCCCTGGTCCCTTGCGTTTGTTCTCACAATAGAAAGCCTTATGTTTAGTTCTGGCCCCTGGTCCCTTGCGTTTGTTCTCACAATAGAAAGCCTTATGTTTAGTTTTGGCCCCTGGTCCCTTGCGTTTGTTCTCACAATAGAAAGCCTTATGTTAAGTTCTGGCCCCTGGTCCCTTGCGTTTGTTCTCACAATACAAAGCCTTATGTTTAGTTCTGGCCCCTGGTCCCTTGCGTTTGTTCTCATAATAGAAAGCCTTATGTTTAGTTCTGGCCCCTGGTCCATTGCGTTTGTTCTCACAATACAAAGCCTTATGTTTAGTTCTGGCCCCTGGTCCCTTGCGTTTGTTTTCCCAATAGAAAGCCTTATGTTTAGTTCTGGCCCCTGGTCCCTTGCGTTTGTTCTCACAATAGAAAGCCTTATGTTTAGTTCTGGCCCCTGGTCCCTTGCGTTTGTTCTCACAATAGAAAGCCTTATGTTTAGTTTTGGCCCCTGGTCCCTTGCGTTTGTTCTCACAATAGAAAGCCTTATGTTAAGTTCTGGCCCCTGGTCCCTTGCGTTTGTTCTCACAATAGAAAGCCTTATGTTTAGTTCTGGCCCCTGGTCCCTTGCTTTTGTTTTCCCAATAGAAAGCCTTATGTTTAGTTCTGGCCCCTGGTCCCTTGCGTTTGTTCTCACAATAGAAAGCCTTATGTTTAGTTCTGGCCCCTGGTCCCTTGCGTTTGTTCTCACAATAGAAAGCCTTATGTTTAGTTCTGGCCCCTGGTCCCTTGCGTTTGTTCTCACAATAGAAAGCCTTATGTTTAGTTCTGGTCCCTTTCCCTTGCTTTTGTTCTCACAATAGAAAGCCTTATGTTTAGTTCTGGCCCCTGGTCCCTTGCGTTTGTTTTCACAATAGAAAGCCTTATGTTTAGTTCTGGCCCCTGGTCCCTTGCGTTTGTTTTCACAATAGAAAGCCTTATGTTTAGTTCTGGCCCCTGGTCCCTTGCGTTTGTTCTCACAATAGAAAGCCTTATGTTTAGTTCTGGCCCCTTGTCCCTTGCGTTTGTTCTCACAATAGAAAGCCTTATGTTTAGTTCTGGCCCCTGGTCCCTTGCGTTTGTTCTCACAATAGAAAGCCTTATGTTTAGTTCTGGCCCCTGGTCCCTTGCTTTTGTTTTCACAATAGAAAGCCTTATGTTTAGTTCTGGCCCCTGGTCCCTTGCGTTTGTTCTCACAATAGAAAGCCTTATGTTTAGTTCTGGCCCCTGGTCCCTTGCGTTTGTTCTCACAATAGAAAGCCTTATGTTTAGTTCTGGCCCCTGGTCCCTTGCTTTTGTTTTCCCAATAGAAAGCCTTATGTTTAGTTCTGGCCCCTGGTCCCTTGCGTTTGTTCTCACAATAGAAAGCCTTATGTTTAGTTCTGGCCCCTGGTCCCTTGCGTTTGTTCTCACAATAGAAAGCCTTATGTTTAGTTCTGGCCCCTGGTCCCTTGCGTTTGTTCTCACAATAGAAAGCCTTATGTTTAGTTCTGGCCCCTGGTCCCTTGCGTTTGTTCTCACAATAGAAAGCCTTATGTTAAGTTCCGGCCCCTGGTCCCTTGCGTTTGTTCTCACAATAGAAAGCTTTATGTTTAGTTCTGGCCCCAGGTCCCTTGCGTTTGTTTTCACAATAGAAAGTCTTATGTTTAGTTCTGGCCCCGGGTCCCTTGCGTTTGTTTTCACAATAGAAAGCCTTATGTTTAGTTCTGGCCCCTGGTCCCTTGCGTTTGTTCTCACAATAGAAAGCCTTATGTTTAGTTCTGGCCCCTGGTCCCTTGCGTTTGTTCTCACAATAGAAAGCTTTATGTTTAGTTCTGGCCCCTGGTCCCTTGTGTTTGTTTTCACAATAGAAAGCCTTATGTTTAGTTCTGGCCCCTGGTCCCTTGCGTTTGTTCTCACAATAGAAAGCCTTGTGTTTAGTTCTGCCCCTGGTCCCTTGCGTTTGTTCTCACAATAGAAAGCCTTATGTTTAGTTCTGGCCCCTGGTCCCTTGTGTTTGTTTTCACAATAGAAAGCCTTATGTTTAGTTCTGGCCCCTGGTCCCTTGCGTTTGTTTTCACAATAGAAAGCCTTATGTTTAGTTCTGGCCCCTGGTCCCTTGCGTTTGTTCTCACAATAGAAAGCCTTATGTTTAGTTCTGGCCCCTGGTCCCTTGCGTTTGTTCTCACAATAGAAAGCCTTATGTTTAGTTCTGGCCCCTGGTCCCTTGCGTTTGTTTTCCCAATAGAAAGCCTTATGTTTACTTCTGGCCCCTGGTCCCTTGCGTTTGTTTTCACAATAGAAAGCCTTATGTTTAGTTCTGGCCCCTGGTCCCTTGCGTTTGTTCTCACAATAGAAAGCCTTATGTTTAGTTCTGGCCCCTTGTCCCTTGCGTTTGTTCTCACAATAGAAAGCCTTATGTTTAGTTCTGGCCCCTGGTCCCTTGCTTTTGTTTTCACAATAGAAAGCCTTATGTTTAGTTCTGGCCCCTGGTCCCTTGCGTTTGTTCTCACAATAGAAAGCCTTATGTTTAGTTCTGGCCCCTGGTCCCTTGCGTTTGTTCTCACAATAGAAAGCCTTATGTTTAGTTCTGGCCCCTGGTCCCTTGCGTTTATTCTCACAATAGAAAGCTTTATGTTTAGTTCTGGCCCCTGGTCCCTTGCGTTTGTTTTCACAATAGAAAGTCTTATGTTTAGTTCTGGCCCCGGGTCCCTTGCGTTTGTTTTCACAATAGAAAGCCTTATGTTTAGTTCTGGCCCCTGGTCCCTTGCGTTTGTTCTCACAATAGAAAGCCTTATGTTTAGTTCTGGCCCCTGGTCCCTTGCGTTTGTTCTCACAATAGAAAGCTTTATGTTTAGTTCTGGCCCCTGGTCCCTTGCGTTTGTTTTCACAGTAGAAAGCCTTATGTTTAGTTCTGGCCCCTGGTCCATTGCTTTTGTTCTCACAATAGAAAGCCTTGTGTTTAGTTCTGCCCCTGGTCCCTTGCGTTTGTTCTCACCATAGAAAGCCTTATGTTTAGTTCTGGCCCCTGGTCCCTTGTGTTTGTTTTCACAATAGAAAGCCTTATGTTTAGTTCTGGCCCCTGGTCCCTTGCGTTTGATTTCACAATAGAAAGCCTTATGTTTAGTTCTGGCCCCTGGTCCCTTGCGTTTGTTCTCACAATAGAAAGCCTTATGTTTAGTTCTGGCCCCTGGTCCCTTGCGTTTGTTTAGTTCTGGCCCCTGGTCCCTTGCGTTTGTTTTCACAGTAGAAAGCCTTATGTTTAGTTCTGGCCCCTGGTCCATTGCTTTTGTTCTCACAATAGAAAGCCTTGTGTTTAGTTCTGCCCCTGGTCCATTGCGTTTGTTCTCACAATACAAAGCCTTATGTTTAGTTCTGGCCCCTGGTCCCTTGCGTTTGTTCTCATAATAGAAAGCCTTATGTTTAGTTCTGGCCCCTGGTCCTTTGCGTTTGTTCTCACAATAGAAAGCCTTATGTTAAGTTCCGGCCCCTGGTCCCTTGCTTTTGTTTTCACAATAGAAAGCCTTATGTTTAGTTCTGGCCCCTGGTCCCTTGCGTTTGTTCTCACAATAGAAAGCCTTATGTTTAGTTCTGGCCCCTGGTCCCTTGCGTTTGTTCTCACAATAGAAAGCTTTATGTTTAGTTCTGGCCCCTGGTCCCTTGCGTTTGTTTTCACAATAGAAAGTCTTATGTTTAGTTCTGGCCCCGGGTCCCTTGCGTTTGTTTTCACAATAGAAAGCCTTATGTTTAGTTCTGGCCCCTGGTCCCTTGCGTTTGTTCTCACAATAGAAAGCCTTATGTTAAGTTCCGGCCCCTGGTCCCTTGCTTTTGTTTTCACAATAGAAAGCCTTATGTTTAGTTCTGGCCCCTGGTCCCTTGCGTTTGTTCTCACAATAGAAAGCCTTATGTTTAGTTCTGGCCCCTGGTCCCTTGCGTTTGTTCTCACAATAGAAAGCTTTATGTTTAGTTCTGGCCCCTGGTCCCTTGCGTTTGTTTTCACAATAGAAAGTCTTATGTTTAGTTCTGGCCCCGGGTCCCTTGCGTTTGTTTTCACAATAGAAAGCCTTATGTTTAGTTCTGGCCCCTGGTCCCTTGCGTTTGTTCTCACAATAGAAAGCCTTATGTTTAGTTCTGGCCCCTGGTCCCTTGCGTTTGTTCTCACAATAGAAAGCTTTATGTTTAGTTCTGGCCCCTGGTCCCTTGCGTTTGTTTTCACAATAGAAAGCCTTATGTTTAGTTCTGGCCCCTGGTCCCTTGCTTTTGTTCTCACAATAGAAAGCCTTGTGTTTAGTTCTGCCCCTGGTCCCTTGCGTTTGTTCTCACAATAGAAAGCCTTATGTTTAGTTCTGGCCCCTGGTCCCTTGTGTTTGTTTTCACAATAGAAAGCCTTATGTTTAGTTCTGGCCCCTGGTCCCTTGCGTTTGTTTTCACAATAGAAAGCCTTATGTTTAGTTCTGGCCCCTGGTCCCTTGCGTTTGTTCTCACAATAGAAAGCCTTATGTTTAGTTCTGGCCCCTGGTCCCTTGCGTTTGTTTTCCCAATAGAAAGCCTTATGTTTAGTTCTGGCCCCTGGTCCCTTGCGTTTGTTCTCACAATAGAAAGCCTTATGTTTAGTTCTGGCCCCTGGTCCCTTGCGTTTGTTCTCACAATAGAAAGCCTTATGTTTAGTTTTGGCCCCTGGTCCCTTGCGTTTGTTCTCACAATAGAAAGCCTTATGTTAAGTTCTGGCCCCTGGTCCCTTGCGTTTGTTCTCACAATAGAAAGCCTTATGTTTAGTTCTGGCCCCTGGTCCCTTGCTTTTGTTTTCCCAATAGAAAGCCTTATGTTTAGTTCTGGCCCCTGGTCCCTTGCGTTTGTTCTCACAATAGAAAGCCTTATGTTTAGTTCTGGCCCCTGGTCCCTTGCGTTTGTTCTCACAATAGAAAGCCTTATGTTTAGTTCTGGCCCCTGGTCCCTTGCGTTTGTTCTCACAATAGAAAGCCTTATGTTTAGTTCTGGTCCCTTGTCCCTTGCTTTTGTTCTCACAATAGAAAGCCTTATGTTTAGTTCTGGCCCCTGGTCCCTTGCGTTTGTTTTCACAATAGAAAGCCTTATGTTTAGTTCTGGCCCCTGGTCCCTTGCGTTTGTTTTCACAATAGAAAGCCTTATGTTTAGTTCTGGCCCCTGGTCCCTTGCGCTTGTTCTCACAATAGAAAGCCTTATGTTTAGTTCTGGCCCCTTGTCCCTTGCGTTTGTTCTCACAATAGAAAGCCTTATGTTTAGTTCTGGCCCCTGGTTCCTTGCGTTTGTTCTCACAATAGAAAGCCTTATGTTTAGTTCTGGCCCCTGGTCCCTTGCTTTTGTTTTCACAATAGAAAGCCTTATGTTTAGTTCTGGCCCCTGGTCCCATGCGTTTGTTCTCACAATAGAAAGCCTTACGTTTAGTTCTGGCCCCTGGTCCCTTGCGTTTGTTCTCACAATAGAAAGCCTTATGTTTAGTTCTGGCCCCTGGTCCCTTGCGTTTGTTCTCACAATAGAAAGCTTTATGTTTAGTTCTGGCCCCAGGTCCCTTGCGTTTGTTTTCACAATAGAAAGTCTTATGTTTAGTTCTGGCCCCGGGTCCCTTGCGTTTGTTTTCACAATAGAAAGCCTTATGTTTAGTTCTGGCCCCTGGTCCCTTGCGTTTGTTCTCACAATAGAAAGCCTTATGTTTAGTTCTGGCCCCTGGTCCCTTGCGTTTGTTCTCACAATAGAAAGCTTTATGTTTAGTTCTGGCCCCTGGTCCCTTGCGTTTGTTTTCACAGTAGAAAGCCTTATGTTTAGTTCTGGCCCCTGGTCCATTGCTTTTGTTCTCACAATAGAAAGCCTTGTGTTTAGTTCTGCCCCTGGTCCCTTGCGTTTGTTCTCACAATAGAATGCCTTATGTTTAGTTCTGGCCCCTGGTCCCTTGTGTTTGTTTTCACAATAGAAAGCCTTATGTTTAGTTCTGGCCCCTGGTCCCTTGCGTTTGTTTTCACAATAGAAAGCCTTATGTTTAGTTCTGGCCCCTGGTCCCTTGCGTTTGTTCTCACAATAGAAAGCCTTATGTTTAGTTCTGGCCCCTGGTCCCTTGCGTTTGTTCTCACAATAGAAAGCCTTATGTTTAGTTCTGGCCCCTGGTCCCTTGCGTTTGTTTTCCCAATAGAAAGCCTTATGTTTACTTCTGGCCCCTGGTCCCTTGCGTTTGTTCTCACAATAGAAAGCCTTATGTTTAGTTCTGGCCCCTTGTCCCTTGCGTTTGTTCTCACAATAGAAAGCCTTATGTTTAGTTCTGGCCCCTGGTCCCTTGCGTTTGTTCTCACAATAGAAAGCCTTATGTTTAGTTCTGGCCCCTGGTCCCTTGCTTTTGTTTTCACAATAGAAAGCCTTATGTTTAGTTCTGGCCCCTGGTCCCTTGCGTTTGTTCTCACAATAGAAAGCCTTATGTTTAGTTCTGGCCCCTGGTCCCTTGCGTTTGTTCTCACAATAGAAAGCCTTATGTTTAGTTCTGGCCCCTGGTCCCTTGCGTTTGTTCTCACAATAGAAAGCTTTATGTTTAGTTCTGGCCCCTGGTCCCTTGCGTTTGTTTTCACAATAGAAAGTCTTGTGTTTAGTTCTGGCCCCGGGTCCCTTGCGTTTGTTCTCACAATAGAAAGCCTTATGTTTAGTTCTGGCCCCTGGTCCCTTGCGTTTGTTTTCACAGTAGAAAGCCTTATGTTTAGTTCTGGCCCCTGGTCCCTTGCGTTTGTTCTCACAATAGAAAGCTTTATGTTTAGTTCTGGCCCCTGGTCCCTTGCGTTTGTTTTCACAGTAGAAAGCCTTATGTTTAGTTCTGGCCCCTGGTCCATTGCTTTTGTTCTCACAATAGAAAGCCTTGTGTTTAGTTCTGCATCTGGTCCCTTGCGTTTGTTCTCACAATAGAAAGCCTTATGTTTAGTTCTGGCCCCTGGTCCCTTGTGTTTGTTTTCACAATAGAAAGCCTTATGTTTAGTTCTGGCCCCTGGTCCCTTGCGTTTGATTTCACAATAGAAAGCCTTATGTTTAGTTCTGGCCCCTGGTCCCTTGCGTTTGTTCTCACAATAGAAAGCCTTATGTTTAGTTCTGGCCCCTGGTCCCTTGCGTTTGTTTAGTTCTGGCCCCTGGTCCCTTGCGTTTGTTTTCACAGTAGAAAGCCTTATGTTTAGTTCTGGCCCCTGGTCCATTGCTTTTGTTCTCACAATAGAAAGCCTTGTGTTTAGTTCTGCCCCTGGTCCCTTGCGTTTGTTCTCACAATAGAAAGCCTTATGTTTAGTTCTGGCCCCTGGTCCCTTGCGTTTGTTTTCACAATAGAAAGCCTTATGTTTAGTTCTGGCCCCTGGTCCCTTGCGTTTGATTTCACAATAGAAAGCCTTATGTTTAGTTCTGGCCCCTGGTCCCTTGCGTTTGTTCTCACAATAGAAAGCCTTATGTTTAAATCTGGCCCCTGGTCCCTTGCGTTTGTTCTCACAATAGAAAGCCTTATGTTTAGTTCTGGCCCCTGGTCCCTTGCGTTTGTTTTACCAATAGAAAGCCTTATGTTTAGTTCTGGCCCCTGGTCCCTTGCGTTTGTTCTCACAATAGAAAGCCTTATGTTTAGTTCTGGCCCCTGGTCCCTTGCGTTTGTTCTCACAATAGAAAGCCTTATGATTAGTTTTGGCCCCTGGCCCCTTGCGTTTGTTCTCACAATAGAAAGCCTTATGTTAAGTTCTGGCCCCTGGTCCCTTGCGTTTGTTCTCACAATAGAAAGCCTCATGTTTAGTTCTGGCCCCTGGTCCCTTGCTTTTGTTTTCCCAATAGAAAGCCTTATGTTTAGTTCTGGCCCCTGGTCCCTTGCGTTTGTTCTCACAATAGAAAGCCTTATGTTTAGTTCTGGCCCCTGGTCCCTTGCGTTTGTTCTCACAATAGAAAGCCTTATGTTTAGTTCTGGCCCCTGGTCCCTTGCGTTTGTTCTCACAATAGAAAGCCTTATGTTTAGTTCTGGTCCCTGGTCCCTTGCTTTTGTTCTCACAATAGAAAGCCTTATGTTTAGTTCTGGCCCCTGTCCCTTGCGTTTGTTTTCACAATAGAAAGCCTTATGTTTAGTTCTGGCCCCTGGTCCCTTGCGTTTGTTTTCACAATAGAAAGCCTTATGTTTAGTTCTGGCCCCTGGTCCCTTGCGTTTGTTCTCACAATAGAAAGCCTTATGTTTAGTTCTGGCCCCTTGTCCCTTGCGTTTGTTCTCACAATAGAAAGCCTTATGTTTAGTTCTGGCCCCTGGTCCCTTGCGTTTGTTCTCACAATAGAAAGCCTTATGTTTAGTTCTGGCCCCTGGTCCCTTGCTTTTGTTTTCACAATAGAAAGCCTTATGTTTAGTTCTGGCCCCTGGTCCCTTGCTTTTGTTTTCACAATAGAAAGCCTTATATTTAGTTCTGGCCCCAGGTCCCTTGCGTTTGTTCTCACAATAGAAAGCCTTATGTTTAGTTCTGGCCCCTGGTCCCTTGCTTCTGTTTTTTCCCAATAGAAAGCCTTATGTTTAGTTCTGGCCCCTGGTCCTTTGCTTTTGTTTTCACAATAGAAAGCCTTATGTTTAGTTCTGGCCCCTGGCCCCTTGCGTTTGTTCTCACAATAGAAAGCCTTATGTTTAGTTCTGGCCCATGGTCCCTTGCGTTTGTTCTCACAATAGAAAGCCTTATGTTTAGTTCTGGCCCCTTGTCCCTTGTGTTTGTTTTCACAATAGAAAGCCTTATGTTTAGTTCTGGCCCCTGGTCCCTTGCGTTTGTTTTCACAATAGAAAGCCTTATGTTTAATTCTGACCCCTGGTCCCTTGCGTTTGTTTTCACAATAGAAAGCCTTATGTTTAGTTCTGGCCCCTGGTCCCTTGCGTTTGTTCTCACAATAGAAAGCCTTATGTTTAAATCTGGCCCCTGGTCCCTTGCGTTTGTTTCACAATAGAAAGCCTTATGTTTAGTTCTGGCCCCTGGTCCGTTGCGTTTGTTTTCACAATAGAAAGCCTTATGTTTAGTTCTGGCCCCTGGTCCCTTGCGTTTGTTTTCCCAATAGAAAGCCTTATGTTTAGTTCTGGCCCCTGGTCCCTTGCGTTTGTTCTCACAATAGAAAGCCTTATGTTTAGTTCTGGCCCCTGGTCCCTTGCGTTTGTTCTCACAATAGAAAGCTTTATGTTTAGTTCTGGCCCCTGGCCCCTTGCGTTTGTTTTCACAATAGAAAGCCTTATGTTTAGTTCTGGCCCCTGGTCCCTTGCTTTTGTTCTCACAATAGAAAGCCTTGTGTTTAGTTCTGCCCCTGGTCCCTTGCGTTTGTTCTCACAATAGAAAGCCTTATGTTTAGTTCTGGCCCCTGGTCCCTTGTGTTTGTTTTCACAATAGAAAGCCTTATGTTTAGTTCTGGCCCCTGGTCCCTTGCGTTTGTTTTCACAATAGAAAGCCTTATGTTTAGTTCTGGCCCCTGGTCCCTTGCGTTTGTTCTCACAATAGAAAGCCTTATGTTTAGTTCTGGCCCCTGGTCCCTTGCGTTTGTTTTCCCAATAGAAAGCCTTATGTTTAGTTCTGGCCCCTGGTCCCTTGCGTTTGTTCTCACAATAGAAAGCCTTATGTTTAGTTCTGGCCCCTGGTCCCTTGCGTTTGTTCTCACAATAGAAAGCCTTATGTTTAGTTTTGGCCCCTGGTCCCTTGCGTTTGTTCTCACAATAGAAAGCCTTATGTTAAGTTCTGGCCCCTGGTCCCTTGCGTTTGTTCTCACAATAGAAAGCCTTATGTTTAGTTCTGGCCCCTGGTCCCTTGCTTTTGTTTTCCCAATAGAAAGCCTTATGTTTAGTTCTGGCCCCTGGTCCCTTGCGTTTGTTCTCACAATAGAAAGCCTTATGTTTAGTTCTGGCCCCTGGTCCCTTGCGTTTGTTCTCACAATAGAAAGCCTTATGTTTAGTTCTGGCCCCTGGTCCCTTGCGTTTGTTCTCACAATAGAAAGCCTTATGTTTAGTTCTGGTCCCTTGTCCCTTGCTTTTGTTCTCACAATAGAAAGCCTTATGTTTAGTTCTGGCCCCTGGTCCCTTGCGTTTGTTTTCACAATAGAAAGCCTTATGTTTAGTTCTGGCCCCTGGTCCCTTGCGTTTGTTTTCACAATAGAAAGCCTTATGTTTAGTTCTGGCCCCTGGTCCCTTGCGTTTGTTCTCACAATAGAAAGCCTTATGTTTAGTTCTGGCCCCTTGTCCCTTGCGTTTGTTCTCACAATAGAAAGCCTTATGTTTAGTTCTGGCCCCTGGTTCCTTGCGTTTGTTCTCACAATAGAAAGCCTTATGTTTAGTTCTGGCCCCTGGTCCCTTGCTTTTGTTTTCACAATAGAAAGCCTTATGTTTAGTTCTGGCCCCTGGTCCCTTGCGTTTGTTCTCACAATAGAAAGCCTTACGTTTAGTTCTGGCCCCTGGTCCATTGCGTTTGTTCTCACAATAGAAAGCCTTATGTTTAGTTCTGGCCCCTGGTCCCTTGCGTTTGTTCTCACAATAGAAAGCTTTATGTTTAGTTCTGGCCCCTGGTCCCTTGCGTTTGTTTTCACAATAGAAAGTCTTATGTTTAGTTCTGGCCCCGGGTCCCTTGCGTTTGTTTTCACAATAGAAAGCCTTATGTTTAGTTCTGGCCCCTGGTCCCTTGCGTTTGTTCTCACAATAGAAAGCCTTATGTTTAGTTCTGGCCCCTGGTCCCTTGCGTTTGTTCTCACAATAGAAAGCTATATGTTTAGTTCTGGCCCCTGGTCCCTTGCGTTTGTTTTCACAGTAGAAAGCCTTATGTTTAGTTCTGGCCCCTGGTCCATTGCTTTTGTTCTCACAATAGAAAGCCTTGTGTTTAGTTCTGCCCCTGGTCCCTTGCGTTTGTTCTCACAATAGAAAGCCTTATGTTTAGTTCTGGCCCCTGGTCCCTTGTGTTTGTTTTCACAATAGAAAGCCTTATGTTTAGTTCTGGCCCCTGGTCCCTTGCGTTTGTTTTCACAATAGAAAGCCTTATGTTTAGTTCTGGCCCCTGGTCCCTTGCGTTTGTTCTCACAATAGAAAGCCTTATGTTTAGTTCTGGCCCCTGGTCCCTTGCGTTTGTTCTCACAATAGAAAGCCTTATGTTTAGTTCTGGCCCCTGGTCCCTTGCGTTTGTTTTCCCAATAGAAAGCCTTATGTTTACTTCTGGCCCCTGGTCCCTTGCGTTTGTTTTCACAATAGAAAGCCTTATGTTTAGTTCTGGCCCCTGGTCCCTTGCGTTTGTTCTCACAATAGAAAGCCTTATGTTTAGTTCTGGCCCCTTGTCCCTTGCGTTTGTTCTCACAATAGAAAGCCTTATGTTTAGTTCTGGCCCCTGGTCCCTTGCGTTTGTTCTCACAATAGAAAGCCTTATGTTTAGTTCTGGCCCCTGGTCCCTTGCTTTTGTTTTCACAATAGAAAGCCTTATGTTTAGTTCTGGCCCCTGGTCCCTTGCGTTTGTTCTCACAATAGAAAGCCTTATGTTTAGTTCTGGCCCCTGGTCCCTTGCGTTTGTTCTCACAATAGAAAGCCTTATGTTTAGTTCTGGCCCCTGGTCCCTTGCGTTTGTTCTCACAATAGAAAGCTTTATGTTTAGTTCTGGCCCCTGGTCCCTTGCGTTTGTTTTCACAATAGAAAGTCTTGTGTTTAGTTCTGGCCCCGGGTCCCTTGCGTTTGTTTTCACAATAGAAAGCCTTATGTTTAGTTCTGGCCCCTGGTCCCTTGCGTTTGTTTTCACAGTAGAAAGCCTTATGTTTAGTTCTGGCCCCTGGTCCCTTGCGTTTGTTCTCACAATAGAAAGCTTTATGTTTAGTTCTGGCCCCTGGTCCCTTGCGTTTGTTTTCACAGTAGAAAGCCTTATGTTTAGTTCTGGCCCCTGGTCCATTGCTTTTGTTCTCACAATAGAAAGCCTTGTGTTTAGTTCTGCCCCTGGTCCCTTGCGTTTGTTCTCACAATAGAAAGCCTTATGTTTAGTTCTGGCCCCTGGTCCCTTGTGTTTGTTTTCACAATAGAAAGCCTTATGTTTAGTTCTGGCCCCTGGTCCCTTGCGTTTGATTTCACAATAGAAAGCCTTATGTTTAGTTCTGGCCCCTGGTCCCTTGCGTTTGTTCTCACAATAGAAAGCCTTATGTTTAGTTCTGGCCCCTGGTCCCTTGCGTTTGTTTAGTTCTGGCCCCTGGTCCCTTGCGTTTGTTTTCACAGTAGAAAGCCTTATGTTTAGTTCTGGCCCCTGGTCCATTGCTTTTGTTCTCACAATAGAAAGCCTTGTGTTTAGTTCTGCCCCTGGTCCCTTGCGTTTGTTCTCACAATAGAAAGCCTTATGTTTAGTTCTGGCCCCTGGTCCCTTGCGTTTGTTTTCACAATAGAAAGCCTTATGTTTAGTTCTGGCCCCTGGTCCCTTGCGTTTGATTTCACAATAGAAAGCCTTATGTTTAGTTCTGGCCCCTGGTCCCTTGCGTTTGTTCTCACAATAGAAAGCCTTATGTTTAAATCTGGCCCCTGGTCCCTTGCGTTTGTTCTCACAATAGAAAGCCTTATGTTTAGTTCTGGCCCCTGGTCCCTTGCGTTTGTTTTACCAATAGAAAGCCTTATGTTTAGTTCTGGCCCCTGGTCCCTTGCGTTTGTTCTCACAATAGAAAGCCTTATGTTTAGTTCTGGCCCCTGGTCCCTTGCGTTTGTTCTCACAATAGAAAGCCTTATGATTAGTTTTGGCCCCTGGCCCCTTGCGTTTGTTCTCACAATAGAAAGCCTTATGTTAAGTTCTGGCCCCTGGTCCCTTGCGTTTGTTCTCACAATAGAAAGCCTCATGTTTAGTTCTGGCCCCTGGTCCCTTGCTTTTGTTTTCCCAATAGAAAGCCTTATGTTTAGTTCTGGCCCCTGGTCCCTTGCGTTTGTTCTCACAATAGAAAGCCTTATGTTTAGTTCTGGCCCCTGGTCCCTTGCGTTTGTTCTCACAATAGAAAGCCTTATGTTTAGTTCTGGCCCCTGGTCCCTTGCGTTTGTTCTCACAATAGAAAGCCTTATGTTTAGTTCTGGTCCCTGGTCCCTTGCTTTTGTTCTCACAATAGAAAGCCTTATGTTTAGTTCTGGCCCCTGTCCCTTGCGTTTGTTTTCACAATAGAAAGCCTTATGTTTAGTTCTGGCCCCTGGTCCCTTGCGTTTGTTTTCACAATAGAAAGCCTTATGTTTAGTTCTGGCCCCTGGTCCCTTGCGTTTGTTCTCACAATAGAAAGCCTTATGTTTAGTTCTGGCCCCTTGTCCCTTGCGTTTGTTCTCACAATAGAAAGCCTTATGTTTAGTTCTGGCCCCTGGTCCCTTGCGTTTGTTCTCACAATAGAAAGCCTTATGTTTAGTTCTGGCCCCTGGTCCCTTGCTTTTGTTTTCACAATAGAAAGCCTTATGTTTAGTTCTGGCCCCTGGTCCCTTGCTTTTGTTTTCACAATAGAAAGCCTTATATTTAGTTCTGGCCCCAGGTCCCTTGCGTTTGTTTTCACAATAGAAAGCCTTATGTTTAGTTCTGGCCCCTGGTCCCTTGCTTCTGTTTTTTCCCAATAGAAAGCCTTATGTTTAGTTCTGGCCCCTGGTCCTTTGCTTTTGTTTTCACAATAGAAAGCCTTATGTTTAGTTCTGGCCCCTGGCCCCTTGCGTTTGTTCTCACAATAGAAAGCCTTATGTTTAGTTCTGGCCCATGGTCCCTTGCGTTTGTTCTCACAATAGAAAGCCTTATGTTTAGTTCTGGCCCCTTGTCCCTTGTGTTTGTTTTCACAATAGAAAGCCTTATGTTTAGTTCTGGCCCCTGGTCCCTTGCGTTTGTTTTCACAATAGAAAGCCTTATGTTTAATTCTGACCCCTGGTCCCTTGCGTTTGTTTTCACAATAGAAAGCCTTATGTTTAGTTCTGGCCCCTGGTCCCTTGCGTTTGTTCTCACAATAGAAAGCCTTATGTTTAAATCTGGCCCCTGGTCCCTTGCGTTTGTTTTCACAATAGAAAGCCTTATGTTTAGTTCTGGCCCCTGGTCCGTTGCGTTTGTTTTCACAATAGAAAGCCTTATGTTTAGTTCTGGCCCCTGGTCCCTTGCGTTTGTTTTCCCAATAGAAAGCCTTATGTTTAGTTCTGGCCCCTGGTCCCTTGCGTTTGTTTTCACAATAGAAAGCCTTATGTTTAGTTCTGGCCCCTGGTCCCTTGCGTTTGTTCTCACAATAGAAAGCCTTATGTTTAGTTCTGGCCCCTGGTCCCTTGCGTTTGTTCTCACAATAGAAAGCCTTATGTTTAGTTCTGGCCCCTGGTCCCTTGCGTTTGTTTTCACAATAGAAAGCCTTATGTTTAGTTCTGGCCCCTGGTCCCTTGCGTTTGTTTTCACAATAGAAAGCCTTATGTTTAGTTCTGGCCCCTGGTCCCTTGCGTTTGTTCTCACAATAGAAAGCCTTATGTTTAGTTCTGGCCCCTGGTCCCTTGCTTTTGTTTTCACAATAGAAAGCCTTATGTTTAGTTCTGGCCCCTGGTCCCTTGCTTTAGTTTTCACAATAGAAAGCCTTATATTTAGTTCTGGCCCCAGGTCCCTTGCGTTTGTTTTCACAATAGAAAGCCTTATGTTTAGTTCTGGCCCCTGGTCCCTTGCTTCTGTTTTTTCCCAATAGAAAGCCTTATGTTTAGTTCTGGCCCCTGGTCCTTTGCTTTTGTTTTCACAATAGAAAGCCTTATGTTTAGTTCTGGCCCCTGGTCCCTTGCGTTTGTTCTCACAATAGAAAGCCTTATGTTTAGTTCTGGCCCCTGGTCCCTTGCGTTTGTTCTCACAATAGAAAGCCTTATGTTTAGTTCTGGCCCCTGGTCCCTTGCGTTTGTTTTCACAATAGAAAGCCTTATGTTTAGTTCTGGCCCCTGGTCCCTTGCGTTTGTTTTCACAATAGAAAGCCTTATGTTTAATTCTGACCCCTGGTCCCTTGCGTTTGTTTTCACAATAGAAAGCCTTATGTTTAGTTCTGGCCCCTGGTCCCTTGCGTTTGTTCTCACAATAGAAAGCCTTATGTTTAAATCTGGCCCCTGGTCCCTTGCGTTTGTTTTCACAATAGAAAGCCTTATGTTTAGTTCTGGCCCCTGGTCCCTTGCGTTTGTTTTCCCAATAGAAAGCCTTATGTTTAGTTCTGGCCCCTGGTCCCTTGCGTTTGTTTTCACAATAGAAAGCCTTATGTTTAGTTCTGGCCCCTGGTCCCTTGCGTTTGTTTTCACAATAGAAAGCCTTATGTTTAGTTCTGGCCCCTGGTCCCTTGCGTTTGTTCTCACAATAGAAAGCCTTATGTTTAGTTCTGGCCCCTGGTCCCTTGCGTTTGTTTTCACAATAGAAAGCCTTATGTTTAGTTCTGGCCCCTGGTCCCTTGCGTTTATTCTCACAATAGAAAGCCTTATGTTTAGTTCTGGCCCCTGGTCCCTTGCGTTTGTTCTCACAATAGAAAGCCTTATGTTTAGTTCTGGCCCCTGGTCCCTTGCGTTTGTTCTCACAATAGAAAGCCTTATGTTTAGTTCTGGCCCCTGGTCTCTTGCGTTTGTTCTCACAATAGAAAGCCTTATGTTTAGTTCTGGCCCCTGGTCCTTTGCGTTTGTTCTCACAATAGAAAGCCTTATGTTTAGTTCTGGCCCCTGGTCCCTTGCGTTTGTTTTTCCAATAGAAAGCCTTATGTTTAGTTCTGGCCCCTGGTCCTTTGTTTTTGTTCTCACAATAGAAAGCCTTATGTTTAGTTCTGGCCCCTGGTCCCTTGCTTTTGTTCTCACAATAGAAAGCCTTATGTTTAGTTCTGGCCCCTGGTCCCTTGCTTTTGTTCTCACAATAGAAAGCCTTATAACATAAGGCTTTCTATTGTGGGAGCAGAAGCAAGCAACCAGGGGCCAGAACTCTAATATAATCATAAGGCCTCAATCCAGAGCGGTTTTGAAGCGGTTTTAATTAGCCTCTTTAGATTTTTGTTGCCTTTGAGAAAGGCTTATCCGTACGCTAGAAAGTATAAATTTAAAGACATTTTGTTGAAACATTACATTGTCTTTATTTTAATCAGCCCATGGTCTAGTAATAATTTTAGCGCTATCAAATTCTTTACGACTCTGTTAGGGCCCCTTGTTAGAAATGAAAAAAAGCAGGGCTGCATGAAAAAGTTCAATAGATCTTCTTGATATTTATATTTATTTCTTGAAATTTACAAACAATTAGAAACGTTCCTTGCAATTTTCATTGACTTACTATTGCAAAAGCTCCATAAGTTCAAAAACGCTAGCTCCATCGGAAGCAATCAACACTGTAACGGAGCTCGAAGAACGTTATGCTCAATTCGGTTATAGCATGAACTATTTCTCTGCCTTTCTGGTAGTTTTAGTCATTACATAGGAACGTCGTAATCAACCTGAGACTCCGTTTATCATTCTATCATTATATTCTTTGTTTGCAAATGCAACCTATATGGATATTATTTGCCAGTAATGAATTTAGCAACATCTTTATTACTGGATATGAATTTCGTTTCTTTGGTGTGTTGTAACACTGGCTGTAAATGGATGTGGGAGTGACCAAAGTTTAAACCTCTACATCTTTTCGTCTCATGTTATTAATATATGTACAGCCCGGACGATATCCCAAAGGACCAGAAGGTCTATCAACGATTAGAATTCGAGTTTTCAACGTTGGCCCTGCTTCACAATCTGAGACCTTTTAAATTTCATATATACATGAACCAAAATCCTCCTTTTCGACTCCAACAAAACTAGGTCACAGTGATCTACCTTTGAATAAAATCGACACAATGTTTATTTTTCAAGTTCAATCCTGTATCTTAGCTTTCTTGGAAAGCTAAGATATAGGATTGAACTTGAAAAATAGACCTGAAGTATTTCAAACTTCATCAGCGAAAGCAACAAACCGTATTAGTTCAGCTCCGACAAAACTAGGTCATACTTGACAAAAAATATCAGTTATTTTGGTTTATTTTATTTTGAAATAAATAAATATATTTACCTTCGCTGTATCCATGAAAACCCGATCACATCAGAACAAAGTAATAAAGTATACTACCGTAAAACTTCTACATGCCGGGACAGAAAGATCTGAACAAACAGTGTAGACCCAGATCAGGCTGCTCTGGGCAGTCCATTCAGGGTTCACACTGTTTGCCATTCCTTTTCACATCATTTGGGACCATTACTACACTGTAAAATCAAATGTTCATTTTAGGACAATTACGGTAATTATTTTTAAGGTGTCCCAACTTATAGAATGTTTACGGTATTCTGACAGATACGCTTTCATCTTGAAAATACTTACCCACTATCGGTGTTCAAATATCGACAGAGAAGGAAACTGATAAATATTTGTAATAAAATACTGAAAAGATAATTTACCAGGAAGAATTCAGCACGTACCCAATTACAAATGGAGCATGGCAAGTGAGAATGAGTTCGATTACTCTCTTAGTAAACTCTGAACAGACGTAGTCATTTTAAGTAAGGTCTCCGCCAACTTGTGTAACGTCCAATTAAGGGGACTCTGACAAATAGTGCAGACCCAGTTCAGACGCCGCAGAAGCTTCTGCGCAGGGTCTTCTCTATTACTGGTATTTCACCTTAAAATGAAATAAAAATGTTTAAAAAAAACTAAACTCAACACCCCTAATTGCAAATGGAATCATCCTTTTGAAAAGGAAAGCCTAGCCCATTGGGCATAAATGGGTTAAGCTATCTAGTGTCTTGATCAGTTAGGATCTCGCAGGGATATATAACTTTAAGATAATTGAGCATGCTATAATACGCAACAGTCTGGCAAAATTTAATATAAAATGATAAAATCACGGAAGTGTTGTATTATTATAAAAGATATAAAAAAATTTTTTCAAGTATTTCTAATCTTCACGAATGTTTCTATGGATCTCTGTTAGTATCAATGCAAATTAGCCTACTAACTATACTTCCTCGGAATCCAATGTTGACGTGTTTGGTATGCATTTCATAGGAGATACCTCGGTGACGTCACCGATAAGGATTGCATTTAGGCTTTCCCACGCTGGTTGGGAAGTCAAGTCATATCAAGTCAGATTTATTTACTCTCTGGTACACTAAGTATACAGCATGAGAATCACATAATAACATATTAATCTGAACTAACTATGAATAGATGCCATCTATGAAGTAGATATGATATTATCAGCATATTGTTCAAGGAAGACTAACCTTATATTCTAACAGATATCTATAAAACAAGACATTCTTTACATTTTCTCATTTTTTACTGGGGATAAAAAATGATTTTATTTCTCCACTGGTATTTTCTAACTAATACATAATTGGGAACTGACTTTCAAAATTTTATCTTTTCATTTTCTTGCTTTTGTCTATTAAGTCAAATACAAAATTTTAAGGTTAAGTTAAGGGGAGTAAAGTAATTTAATGAAACAGCCATAACTCATGCCCATATATGCATCACAGTCAAGAAGATTTACAATTATACAGGTGTCACTGAATGCACCTATGATTTTAATTTGTATGCAAATTACCTAACAATAGGCATAGGTAAATGTTGACCATTCTGAAGGCTGTTACATTGATAAATTTACTCCATTGTAAAATACAGTCAAAATAATAACTAAAAATGGACAATTTTTCAAAAGAAACTTTTTTGTTTCAAAATACATTTATCAAGAAAATTATGAATTAGTTATGTATTATATAGACATTAAAGATGCACTTTACTCCATAGTGATATGTGTTGTAGTTTCAGAGATATTTGGCAAAATGGCCCGTTTTATAGACAGCAAATGGCATATACTTCTATCTAATGGGATAAACTTGTAACTAGAACAATATAGAAAAGATTGACAGACAAATATACCAAAACAAAAACTGAGGCACAGTGGCCGACCTACGTGTGACGTCCTCAACCACAACCAGTCGGGCAAATGTGCATCTCATTTTACGCTCCTTTATAGCTGGTAATATTTTGGGTAGTCAGTCATAATATATTATATCAGTCTGTCACCCTTTACTATATTTATATATGCATATCTTTATATAAACACATACACATGAAACATAAATATCTTTTACAGTAGATGCTTTGCACAGTGGGGCGGCTAGCAGGTGGGTCACCTCCCCACCCACAAGCAATCAGCCCACCGTGCACCACATCTAATGCTTTTTCATCACTGAATAATACTATAGTTGTTTTTAAACTAACAAGAATATTCTATGTATCGAGATTCCGTTTATTTTTCCTACACAACTAGAAGATCTGATACGTCTCCTTGGGCATTCTGTTCTGAAATAGGAATCAACCCACCGTCTTGCATCGACTGGTTGTGAACACCTTCATACTGCACGCAAATAGTTCCCTGGTTCACTGGTCTCCAAGAATGCCACTATAACTGAATATTCTGCACGTCGAAATGAAGTCATACTGACGTCTATGAGACGTCGTAACGTTGTATCGACGTCAGTACGACGTCATTTTAACGTCATGTGCCTGCTGGGATGGTTGTTACGGCAAACTGAAGAGAGTCTTGTGTAAACTTCTTGAAAATATAAAATAATTAGTTCAGAATCCAATGTCAAAAAGTAACTTGAGGAGCCGAATCACACTCATCATGTAGGTGTCCTTACCCAGCGGGCACATGACGTCGCAGTGACGTCGATGATAGTTTGTCATGTCTCATATCACTGAAGAAAAGAGAGTGCTCAGCAGTTTTTAGGACTGTTGTGATAAAGCTTCATTGAACAACTATAAAGTATGAACAATGTTTGAAAATTGGTCTTGGTCTCGAGGCAGAAAAATAAATAAATAAATAAATAAAAATAGAAAATCTATCTGTGAATGGAACTTGCGTTTTCCAATATGTAAACTTTATAAATGTTAAAAATCGGTACTTTGTTGTCTACGGCCATATCACGTTGAAAACACCGGTTCTCGTCCGATCACCAACGTCGAGACCGGTTAGTACTTGGAAGGATGACCGGCTGGGAATACCGGGTGCTGTAGACTTTTGTCTGCTTTTCTTTATTATTTTCTAGCTTTTTTTTGTTTGTTTTTTCTTTGATAGTTTTTTTTTCTCAAAATTTTACTATGAAAATACAAGTATTTCTAAGCTGCGCGAAGGAAAATAGGTTTCTCTCAACGTCCGCTTACCGTCTACTGTGCACTGTCTACTCGCTCTTCGTTTTGGAGCAAGCTGAAAAGAAGTCCATGTTGTTCCCGGTTTTCTGTATACTATATGCTGCCCAGTAAAGAGACTACTGTCTGTCTACTGCATCCTGGATACTGTTTACTGTGGCGAGTCTACTGCAACATGGACGTGGTGCAAGCACAGGGGCAAGGTAGCAGTATGTGCGCCGGTTTAAGCATATCCGGACTCTACAATGATGTGTATACAGTCATTGATGCAAACAGTCGGAACTTTTCGCACCAAAATGTGCATTTTTCGAGCGAAAACTGATATTTTTTTCCAGCTATTCTCTGTAGCTACTCTTTTAAGCTTTGTTTACCATCTACCAGATGATGTCATGCGCATAACACGCGTGTCCAAACTTGTCAGATAGTACCGGTACAAATTTAGAATAATTACAATAATTTTAATGTCCCAACAGAGAGGGTAACTTAAAACGATGCAAATTGTTTGAACATCATTACAAGACACACAGCAGGGACATGACGTCACCATGTCCCAATGACGTCATTTGACGTCATGTGCCTGCATGACAGTTAAGTTTTTCCAAGCGGACACATGACGTCAGAATGACGTCGGCGTGACGTCATCCGGTTGTGTCGACGTCAATGTGACGTCATTTTGACGTCGTGCGTCTGCTGAGTAGTATGTATCAATGTGAATATCTGATACGTCTTTTTGGGCTTTCCGTTCTGAAAAGGGAATCATTCCACCGTCTTTCCTGGATTGGTGGTGAACATCTTTAAGATATACTGCACCCAAATAGTTCCCTGGTTCGCTGGTTTCCAAAAATGCCACTATGAATGAATATTCTGCCCAACGGGCTTATTATATTAATTGCTGATCGCACATGATGTACCTACTTACCCGAATAAAATATCTACTGCCGTCTTTCAGATATTGTCGGTTATTGTTGTTTATGGACGGAGGATTGCATTCGTCTTATAGCCAAATCGCTGTTCACAAGATATACTTCTATACTCAGTTATAAGACAGGGAAATCTAGGTCTTGATCGTGAAAAGATTTAGACATTTGGGATTGTATTGGGAAACGCCGTCTTACAGCACAATTACACAAGTATCGGCTTTTCTGTGTGGATGTTGGTAGGGGAGGGGTAGAGGAGTGGGGACAGGGCATGCGTCTTAGAGCCAAATTACTGTTTGCACGTGGTGTTCCTACTTATTCGGTTATAAAAAAGGGGTAGCCACAATAGCACAATAAAGATAAAGATATTGTGGGTTATTCTGTGTGTGGGGTGGAGGCATGCTTCTTATTGCCGAAATAAAGGGTAATCAGCGTACCTGATCTAAGAGGTAACAAGAAACATCTTTAAAAAAGATAATTGTCGAAGATGAAATTCGTTTTTCCACCGCTTCCTGGGTATTATCAGTACTTTTGTAAAGTAAATGTGTCTTGTTCAAGGACAAAACATAAATTCCCGAGTGAGGATTATCGTGATCAGCCTTGGTCGAGTTCGATTACAACTATTGTCTGACGATAGTATGTCATGGAAGAAGCGGGTCAACTCGGCCTGCTTTCTGTAAGCCTGGGGTCTTCACGGCTCCTGGGTCAACTCGGCCTCCATTCAACTCGTCCGGGTCAATTCGGCCTGCTGTCATTTGCATCCTCGCCCCAACCTACGAAGATGGGCTGCGCAAGGAAAAAACATGAATTAATATAAAGGGCAACCCAATAATCCCTCAACGGATAACTGCAACTGCAGCTAGACTATGGTAACGGGACGTTCCGGGCCTACAATAATACAATGGCGCTGGGATAGCCGGACCAAGGTGCAGGGCAATTATTTGTCGTAGACATATCAGAGCATGCATGACCTGCATCCGGGTTTTTATTGTATGGGGATAATAAACACAATCTACCATTTGTGAAAAGAAACAGTTTTAAAATGACGTTTTATGAATATAAACTTTATTTTGGCTTCGTTTCCTTTTTAATTTAATCGCCGTTATTTGCGGATAGACGTGTTTTATTTAATAACAAGAAATATCTTTAAAAAAAGATATAAGACGAAGTGAAAGAAGACATATTTGAAACAAATAATATTATTTTTTTATTTCTTTGGCTGCAAGCAAGGTTTCAGAATACGTCCCGCAAAATTATCTGCACTCAATGTTTTAAATACACTATACGCCTTTAATAATTAAAATGTAAAAAAGGACCAAAATCTAATGGGGTATCTGTGAGAAATTTTTACTGTGACTGAAAAAATTCCAAGTTCAAAACCCTGTCGCTATGTCATAATATTAAAATAAAAATTGGCTAAGTTCAAAATGCTGTAAATATGTCTGATATTATTATTGAATAGCAGTATCCTTATGTTGGGGTTATCCACTATGGCGAGAAACCAGACTGGTCCGTAAATTATTGACATTCTTCGGTACATTCCGATATGCTTCCGATGATACGGTACTGTATTTTACCCGGTTCAGTACAGCCGGGTGCGTTAATTTACCGGAACGGACCGGAATGGACTGAATTACCGGAACGGACACCGGAACGGACCCGTTTTCCCCTATCTTCAGTAGATATTTGTAATATTTTTTATTAAATAACTCTTATTTAATATTAATACATATTCTGTATGCCATCTAGCGCAAATCAATTAGAGATATTAGTCAAAATACTCTTTGAGTATTTTGCGCCATGGGTAGGCCTCTTAATACCCCACGCATATGCGTTTCATCTTAAAATCATATAATCTTATATAAAAATCTGGTTATCTTTCTTCCAAGACTTGGAGCGAATGAAAACCACAAAAAATCCCGAATTTTTGTTCCATAGTATCATGACCAACATTTCAGCCATAGAAAATATGTAGAGCTATTGTGTTTCAGCTTTAAATTGAAACATTACAGTGGTCAAAATGTATAAAGGGAAACTTTGTATATCGATTGTACAGTTAGCACCATTATCATGTTTCAATAAGTCGTCAATTTATCTGACGGACAGACATTTGTTTCGTCAATAGTCCTTATCAGATATTGTCAAATCAAAATCAGGGGTTGCAAGCTAAGATAATACATGTTAGTCATAGGTAGGGCCGTGAATTAATCTGCGCGTGTAGATTGTATCAAAATATCTCAAAAATCGGCTGGAAATATGAATAATAAGGGTCCGTTCCGGTCCGACCCGGTAATTAGGTCCGTTCCGGTAAATTTACGCACCGAGTACGAAAAGAACTACTTATTTACTACGAAAGACTTTTCGCACCATAGAATCTTTTTTTCTCAAGCCATCGGCATTTGCGTTTCTCTCGTTCTGCTTAACTCTATCAACCATTACATTTTAGACCACTGATTGAATACGGGAACGTCATATGGGACAATTGTACACTCTACGAGAAACAAGAGCTTGACAAAATTCAGAACGAAGCGGCTCGAATCGCCACAGGAGCCACTAGACTTGTTTCTATTTCTAATCTTTATAAGGAAATCGGATGGGATTCGCTTGAAAAGAGACGCACAGATCACAAGCTAACATTATTTTACAAAATGACCCATAATCTGACTCCTTTATATCTATCTTCCTTAGTATCCCAGTCTGTTAGTAATATTTCACGTTATAGTCTCAGAAATTCTAATGATCTTCAAACAATAGATGCAAGAACAACTCTTTACTATAATTCTTTCCTGCCGTCAACTGTCAGAGCCTGGAATAACGTACACGACGAGGCAAAACAATCTGACTCAGTAAACACTTTTAAATGCTTTCTAAACAAGGACAAAACGCGCATTCCAAAACATTTCTACGTGGGCAGCAGGAAAGCTCAGGTATTACACACCAGATTACGGACCAATTGCAGCTCGCTCAACTTAGATCTTTTCTTGAGAAACATTTCCGATTCCCCTTTATGTCAGTGTGGCAGCATAGAAAATGCTCAGCATTATTTTTTTCATTGCATGTACTATCAGGTCCAACGAACTGAACTCTTAAATACAGTGTCACAATATCAGACCCCTTCGCTGTCTCTCCTTTTATATGGCAACGATTCTCTTTCAATTGATACAAATACGGCTATATTCGAAAAGGTGCATAAATTTATTATGGATTCTAAACGTTTTTGAGCATATCATCTTATCAAATAGCAAGCGGTTGGTTTTGTTCTTGTCAGTAATGGAAATATTTGTGTTTGATGCGACTGTCGCTGCGAATCCGCGCTCCCTCTCTTACCCTCAGCTGCATAGTCTGTAAATCTCTAATTTTTTTTTCTTTGATTTTTCTCTCTGTCTGTCCGCTCTCACAGCTCTCTTTCTCCATTTTCTTTCTTTACTGTTTCATGTTCGGAAATCTTTTTCACCATTTTTCCATCTGTTTTTGAAATATGATATCAGTCATGTATTTACTTGATAATTTGGTTTATTGTAATTAACAAACTGTCGCCATGATGTATACATGTAAGAAATGTTTAGGGAGAGGAACTTTATAAGTACGTGTGCTTTCGTTCCAATCCCATTATTTGTATTGTATCAATGTTTATATGTATTGAAAAAGTTTGAAATAAATATGTTTAAACCAACCATTACAGCGTTAAAGTGAAAAACATATTTAAAATTAAATGCAAAGTGCAAATAATAACATTTTTAATGTAACTAAATCTTCTGACAGGTGAATAACAATTCCATGACATATGCGCTCTTCCATACAGAGATCAAGTCAAGTTTTGGCGGCAACGATGATTTTATTAGACTTCGTCTAATAACGATTGACGAAAAGTGTATTTGCAAATTTCATGACCCGTTTGAGCAGCCGTAGATCAGGCGCATTCGAGTTTTCCAACGAATCGTGTATTTAAAAGTCTAGTATGAAAGCCATAACCGCACCGCGCTTCCGATCTGCTGCGCCAGAAATCAGTCTTCTTTAACAACTGATGTATTTCTAACTAAAATTACAAGGAAACAAACAGTGCTTCCACTAGTGGAAGTCTGGGGGTCTGTGACTTCTAAAACTGAATGTCAGGAAGTCAGTGACTTCCAATTTTTATCATAACCTACCATTTATAAAGTGAATACTGACTTAAATAATGAGTTAAATTTGTTGTAATAATGGTATTTCACCTATTAATGAAGGAGAAAACAATATAAATATGGACATTCTGGGAGAAACCAAGTCTATCCTTCAGCATGACTTCCAAATGACAAACCTTGGAAGTCATATGACTTCCTGATTTTGATGGTTAGTGCTAGCACTGAACAAAATACAATGAGAACAAAAAACTACTTTTTCGAAGCTGAACAAAAAAATCAGACATACCCCTTATCTTTTTGAATTTGTATATTAAGTCATCATAAAATTCTGGTTCCGATAGGCCTTCATGTGAAAGTGATTTTAACCTGACATTGAGTTTTGAAACCAATTTATTGCATCGGCGATAAAATTTTCTAGATAAGGAATTATTTCGATGCAGGCTTATCTTGATACTCATTCGCTCAATTGCACACACGCTCACTCACTCACAAACTCACGAATTCACTCCCTTAGCCATTGGGCCAAACGAATTGTTGTATTTTTCAAGCTTTTAAATTACGAATCGATTTGTTATACAAAGGTCAATAAATTGACAATACTTAAACATTACATTTCATAGTCAGTGTTTTATAAATTAATTTTCACATTTGTATGGTGATGACAACTTTGCGGACTGCTGTTATCGTACAGAGAAATATTCTGGTTATCTTGTGAGAGATATAAATGGGATCGACTGCTAGCCCAGTCACTTGCATGTCGGTCCTTTGTATCTCTCTCACATAAGTCTCAATTTTCTGAGTATGTGGTTAGACCCGATGTGATAGGTTTTAGACGACCAACTGCTTGTAGGTGGGGACTGTCCCAATCACTTGCATGTTGGTCTTTAGCATCTCTTTCCCTGATGATTTTAGTATATTCTTTTTCACTGCTTCAAAATGCTTATCAGATAAATAGTTTATGTGAGGGCTTTACGGAGAGCCCACTGCCTGTGATTGGGGAAATTTCCTAATTACTTGCATGTCCTCTGCATTGCTCTCACTGAGAACTTCAGTGTATAGATTTTGAAACTTGCATATGGGGTCTTGATGCTTGGTTACTGTTTCAAGTCATAAAGGGTCGCACCCAAGTCGTATCTGATTTCATTTTGATATTACATCAAATGCGTGTCGTTGTACAGGCACCTACTGCTCTGAAAATATAGTAACTGATTCTAGTATAGGGATTAGTTTTATAAATTAAGGCCGATTTTTGCATGGATTTTGAAATTAATTAATTTTCAGTAACAGTTGTATAATAAATGTTGAGTATTTGTCTATCAAACGTGCAATTTGGAGACTTGCATGTGAGGTCATGATGTTTGGACATTGGTTCCGCCACATGCATCTCACATGCAAGCTTTAACTATATGGATTTTGGGATCTCGTCAGATATGACGAGAAAAGTCGGATGGTCATACTCGCATATGTACATGGAGCCTTTTTGTATTAGTTATTATAGTTTGATGACATGGCAAGCAAAATAGCCGTATCATAAGTTTGCATTTTAGTTTAAATTTCAGAATAAGACTTAGTTCATATGTCAATGAGGATCTCATGCTGAACGTTGGTATATATTTTGTTTCGATGTTTGATTTATGATGCTTTTTGTCTGTTAAAGTAGAAATGTATTATATTTTTACACCGTCTCCTGGAGTTTCGATGCTAAAGTATTCTTCATGCTGAGATATCAACTGGTATCATTTTGAGTGGCTTATTACACACCTATTGATATCAGTTGGTTATATCGATTATGACATTTACAAATGTAATACATTAAGCAAGGTTATTTGTTTGTGTAATTAGTTAAAGCACTTTACAACACATATGCCATCACATGTATAATATGTTATGTCCTCATGGGCTTTATAGCCTTTTGGAATTTGAAAAATAAATAAACTCTAAAAAATAACAAACTACAGTGTGATGATAATTGGATGCGAATTGTGTCTTCTTTGACATCCGTTTACAGCTGACATCGGTAATCCTTTACGCCTGTAGCACACCTTGACACCTGTTGTGACTCTGCAAAACTGGAGTTGTGAAAACGAAGCAATTATATACGTCAAACATGTTTTTATTTATTTATTTTTTATTAATTTTTTCAATTTTGTTTGTTTTTCTTTTTTTCTTAGATTTTTTTTACTTAAAAACGGTCAGTCTTTTATACTTTATACCGAAGTGCATGCTGATCTGAAACTTCCATTACGAGATTGTTTAGTTATTTGTAATCAGCAAATTAACACACTGTGCAGACTGGTGCTTATCAGGGTTCGACATACTAAACACAAAGTGCTCATGAGACTCTGATCAGGCTGCGCCGAAGCGCAGGCTGATCTGAATCTTCAATAAGGATTTGTTAACAGCGAAATTACCACATTGCGTAGACTGGTGTTTATCACAAAGCGCCCATGAGACTAATCAGACTGCGCCGAAGCCAATGCTGATCTGAATCTTGTGCATGTAGATTCCTCGGATTTTTTTTTTGTTTGTTTGTTTACAGCGAAATGACTATACTGTGGGGATGGACAGATAAGTGTTTATCAGGTTGGTTCTCATCCGTTTTTTTAGGCGTTGATCCCGGGAAGATTCTTTCGGAGTCGCATGCAGAGTGTCACCGCACACGCTTGTCCGAACATATGCGGACGGATGCAGGGTCAGTCCCCGCACATGCTCCTGTCAACAAGCGGGAATAATTTATCGAAGTCGCTGGACCAAAGGTGACGCCATGGATAGCCTATCGATTTTCTGTTGCGTATGCATTACGTTCTTTTATTGTCAATTGAACTCAGACAGGTCTACAGATGTCTGTATAATTCCTACATGTTCTTGTGCTGCCGACCGAGCCGGTATAACAGTAAATTTTGACCAGGCTGAATACCATAATGACCGATGTGATAAAAAATGACCACGTTGAGAACTGATCCCATGGATCAACTCTCAACATTGAAATTGACGCTTTGGGTCATTTTTAAATGAATCAGAAAATTTAACGTACCATCGGCGCTAGTTGGCGTTGATATGAGGCACCCACTAGGATTTCACCTTTTCCTTAACCAAAATTTACTGTATTACAGCAAATATTCTAAAAATTTGGACGCCTAAAATAATTACTGTAATTGTCCTAAAATAGAATGTTTTGGTCTTACAGTGCAGTAATGCGTATAAAAGAAAACAATGGAATGGAAACGGTGTACAGTGTAGGCCATGAACATGCTCAACTCAGCTGAGCATGAAATTTTCTCTGCAGATAAATATGAAAATGCCAAATCATGTTGTCATTTTCAGATTCATAAGCAGAGAAATTTCATATGAAATTTTTTCTGCTGATAAATATGAAAATGCCAACTAATGTTGTCATTTTCATATTCATAAGCAGAGAAAATTTCATACTCAGCTAAACTGAGCAAGAAAACAACTGTACTTATAAGTAATTTGCTATTTATCAGCAGGTAAAATTTCGTGCTCAGCTGAGTTGAGCATGGAAAAAGTTTTATAACCTCGCGGCCAGTTTCGTCAGATCTATCAGTGCCGATACTTAGCATCTTTATAGCACCCACTAAACGACTGAAACAAACATAGGCGTCCTCGTAGTTTTCCAAGGTGTGCCAAATAACAAAACAAGTGGTCAGAGTTTGCATTTGTTATTATATTTATATAAATCAAAGAAATGTAAGAAAATAAATAATGAGTGAAAACATGTATAATGACAACAACTTGCAGCAGCAAAAGTTTGGCAAAGTTTTTTATTATTACTATCGACCCTCCACACAGTCGGAACACCGCTCGGCCGATTCTGTGAATCAGCTTCACGGAATTGGCCGAGTGTTGCTCTGATTGCGACTCACAGTGTGAAAACATATGCTGAAGCAGGAACAAAAAGCTGCTCTCCTTTAACAAAAATACCAAAACACATGGCACAGCGTATCCATACACCAATTTTTTAGACATCAGAAACAAATAGCTTTTTATTGAAAGACAGATTGCTACGTGACGACAGTGTACAAATGGATCAGCAAGAAAAAAATACCGGCCAGCCGGCTACTGACAAACACAATAAAGTCAGAAGGTAGTTACAAAGGAAAGACATTCTGTAAACAGGAGTCAATGTGTCACCGTTGAAATGAGACAAGCATGTTCAAATTACAAGATTTTTATAAAACTGGGAGGAAAACACTTACTACAAATTCTCGTTCAAATTAATGTGTCTGTTTTTTAATGACCGTGTCCAGTTGTGAAAGGACTTGGTGGTGTTCTAAAGTCTGGCAATGGTTCTTTAAGATTCACACTTCTTGGCTGGGGAGGGGCGCGGAAATCCGCACTCGGAGGTGCCGGTAATTTTGGTGGTGCAATATTGTTTGTTTGCGTTTTTGGTGGTTCTATTAATCCAGACCCAGGTATTACCGGAGGAGCCATGCCTTCACTACTCTGAATTTTCGGTGGCTCGTTCATTTCCTTTGGTCCATTAATCAATAAAGGTGGCTCCTGATTTTGTTTGTGTTGCGCTTGCATTTGTCGCCATACTGCCAGAGGGGGTGGTGTCTCTACGTTTACGTCATCGTGACCCACTGGAATCATCGGTGGTTCCTGCATTGTTTCTTTGTTGTTAACCTGTGCATTTGGAACAATAGGTAGTAGTGGTGGTGGAGCTTGGGCCTTATCTGCTGGAACAATAGGTAGTAGGGGTGGTGGGGCCTGTGCGTTTTCTGATGGTCCTAACAAAAGAGGCGGCGGTTGTAACAAAGGCTTGTCCTTACCAGAGCTGATAAGCATCGGTGGAGGAAGCAGTCCATTTTGTGGGGGCGTATTCTGGTTTTCATTCATCCAGAATATTTTTGCCCTCTTGCACATATGTGCTATCACTTTTCCTGCTTTGCTCCGTAGCTTCACAAAGTCATTTGTGTTATTTACAACTTCGTAAGGCTGAAAAATAAAGAGGAAACGAATAAGTTTTATGATATAGACAGGTCGGACTTCGCACTTTCTTAGTAGTATTTCAATTCTCATATCGACGTTGCCCCCGCACCTCAGCGGAACGAATCCATAGCCGCAGTAACGGTGCGCCGAGCGTCCGTCCAGTCACACTTCACAGTTCATAATTTATTTATAGTTCGTAATTATAAACAGTGAAGTGTCAAGTATGAGATTTGGCTCTCCGATCATCTAAAATAACCTTTCAGGAAACTATGTTGTACAGCAGAATGAATGTCACACAAGTAAGTCTGTTTCAAAAAATATACGGTTAAAAGTACTGACGTCTCAGTTAAACAGAAAGATCTTTTGGTTTGAATCATGTTTTTCTCTAGAAGAAAAGAGAAAACAGAAAGAAAGAAAAAAATAAATATGCAAAAATAAAGCATATATGCACTATTTGCTCAGACCTATCAGCCCCTGTCCCAGCGTTTAAAATGTCACGGTAGTTCGGTGTTGCGATAAGAAAATAGTGGAATTTAAGGATCTCTAGCAATGAGGTGTGTATTTCCCCTAAATGGCACGCTAGGAGGGTTAAAATTTTCAATGTTAATATTTAAATTTATTTTGACAGTCCTGGATAAAGCGATGTTCGGTCCGATTGTTCATTACACAGCATCATTTATGGGGGGAAATGACGACTGAAACAACTACCCTTATTTTCTGCCTTTTCACATTTTATTCAGTTCGCATCAAAATCACACCAATCCAACAATATGAATTCCAGAAAAGTTTATGCCATAAGCAAGTAGATAAAATTTCAGACAGAAATCCAAACTACTGCATCACTTATTGCTCAACAGGCCCTTTTCCTTATTACATATAAAAGTGGTTAGTTGGTTCAGGGGTAGGGCTGGTGGCGAGGGGGAACAGGGTTCATAAAGTTTCCAGCAATTTTTTTTTAATCATTATACTCGTACATTCCCGTCTGACATTTAGTAAAACTAAAATCAACACGTCTTAAGCATGAAAAATAAGGTATATTAAAAGCAAATTGTTCGAAAATGCAATGATAAATATTTGCTAATCATTGAGAGCCGAAATGTTGCAGAGCTTGTTATATAAATCTGCAAGATACCGAATAGGGAAAATCTATGGCTTATTGCTAGAGTTTTTTTTTTCTAAAGTGCTGATAACTTACCTTTCTTCGAGCGATAGATTCCTTGTCCGTCTTGTAGAGGTTCCACTGGGGATCATAGCCTGTGACGAAACAAGAATGGAGAGTTTTGTCCTTAATTGCCGTCAGCCGCTGAAATAGAAGTAGGTGATGTCAAAAGACAGGTCACTCAAGGCTTCAAGGTCCTCATTATGATAATGACGTGGTAGCTTTTTGGATTTCGGGCTTAAAATCGAGGCAGACAAAAGAAACAGGAATCAAATGACTTAGAAATATCAAGAACCCAGCAATGAATATCTAATAAGTGAGATTCATGCAGTTTATCAATGTAGGTAATTCTTCTTCTTCTTCTTATTTTTTTTTTTTAAGATTGCAGGCAAGATAAATTTAACTCTATCAGAATCGTTATTATTTCATTTATTTGAGATGATAATACTATAGAGCTATATAAAGACATAAGCGGATAAATAAATGTGAAAATTTTGTACAGGTTCAAAAGGCACAAAAGTGTGACAGAACTCATAACTTAGAATTTTGGTGAGCACACATCAAAGTGAGTATTTCATGAGTATGGCGTTGTTACTGGCAGTACCTTAACAATGTCTGTGTATCTGTAATCTATGTCACTGGTAACCAACGATATCAAACTAGTAAGTCTCGGTGACTCTTGCACTGGGCGAGACGTAACATAAAACCCATCGATCTGAAACAGAACGGAAACAACACAAAACATTATAAAAAGCAACTTATAACCCAATACATCTGGCGAGCAAATACTTTATTCATTAAATTTTCACATAGTAAGGTAATTTCTACATGAGTTATGCTACAGTCATTTAGTCTGTTACTACGACACTCTGGATTATGCTTGTAAAAGAAACCCGGTTATGAAATAAATACAAAAGACAAATGCGCATGAGTAATATAATTGTCCAGAAAGGCGCATGTGATTTGTTGTGCGGACTTGTCCTTCTAAATATCTGATAGTCCAAACGACCGCTTGGTTCCAAGTTCTATGACTCGCTACTTGAATTTGTAATATCTGACAGGTGCTTCGTAGAGGATCTTACACGAGTGATCATTTCATATGAAATTTATGAAACGAGCCTTCGGCGAGTTTCATAAATTTCATATGAAATGACCACGAGTGTAAGGTTCTGTTTATCATATGACTCTTGAAAATAGGATTTCTAACAGGCCTGCTTGTTTCTGAATTTCACATTTTTAATCTGTAAATGAAACCTTAAGCTATCTTTTGAAAACTAAAACCGAAAATTTTGAGCCGCAACATGATAAAACCAACCAAATGGCTTGAGCATTCCAGCCTGATCGGAGTCTTCGCTGTGCGCTTAAAAGGGTAGCTGAGGGTCTAAGCTATCTCCATGAAGATATCCTGGCTAACCTGAGCCTTCGCATGACGCACATGCCACTTTGATAGTTTTCTCGTGTCGGGTTCAAATTAATTCTGTCAGAAATGAATTGGCAAACGAGATCTTCTCACAGGGAAATCAAAAGAATTTTACTTTACTGAGCCAGCAGGACCAACAGCCAACCGAGAAATTAATTCACAAACGACCTATCAGGCCTCATACTGACAAAGCTTTTCCAAGCCTGAAATGCCTGCTTTCGCAGCCTAAAATAGCCCTTTTTAAGCAGAAAAAAAAACACTGAAAACTTAAAAATCAAGCCTGAAATCAAGTAAAATTCAAGAAATGAAAGCCTGAAAGCCTGCAAAAGCCTGAAAAGTATGAGGCCTGCCTATGCTAGAAACACCATGCCACAAACATGCGGCAAAACAACAATATTCGAACACTTACCTTCACTATTAAACATGAAAACATTAAGATCATTGATTTAACAAGGAAATTCATTTTTATTCTCTGAGAGAGTTACACTCTTTAGCGATCACAATTTGTCAAATTGCCGCACGAGTTGACTGGCAGTTTAAATACTCAGTTGAAATGATAAGAAAGTGACAAATGACATTAAGATATTTTGTCATTTAGCTAAGGCTTACAGAAATTGTAAGTCCTACCCTGAGACGTGACACAATCTTTTGTCAGCCTGTCCACAAATGGAAAACTTTAAATGAGCAAAAGCATGCATTTATGAAATTGCTATTTTAAGACTGTTCCCTGATATCTTACACGGGAAGTACAATTTAAAATGGTGAATGAATCATAACAGCTATGGGTGATTCAGTCGCAAATTGGTCTTTTTGGGAATATACAAACCTTTTTACCAAACTAACTACATGTGAAGGTATGACCACTACGTAAAAATACAGATGAAAGGGTTTGTTAGGTAGGAGCTGGCCAAAGTGTTTCAATATTAACTACAGCAACGCTTCTGATATTCGCCATTTGCAGCATATTTACATATTCTGGCATTAAAGGTAGGTTCCTGTACTAGCGTTACAATTATGTCCACAAAATAATTTCGTCTTTTTCTGAGCAGTATTGAATTCTCTTATTTTTCTGAATTTGTTGCTACTGAGAAACTCGTCAGATGTTGAAGAACAGTCGTTTTCCCTTTTGGTTTATTTTCTTTCGTTGTAATTCCAGTTCTAAAAATAACTATGTTTATTCTGTCTGTCAGTGCGCGATTTCTGATGACATTCTCCAAAGGTCAATTTTCCCTTGTCGTGAGCTCTCCTAGAGGTCCTGGCATGGTGGATGAGTTAAAACTATCCCAAAATGCAATGTAGCATGACCTCAGCTGCGTTATCTATTTTTGGCGCGAACTAAAAATAGCACTAACTGGTGTGCGAAGCAGAGTTAGGAAATCCCTTGCAAAACAACTTTTCTTATATTTTTTTGATTTACACTTTTTAGTGAAACTTATTCATTCCCTTTTACAAGCGCTTTCCAACAACTTGGATGAAAGATCATCAAAATTATGATGCATTCAAAAGTCCAGGAACTTACCTTTAAATATGCAAATAAGAATAAACAGGCACAGTAAAAGACGACAAAGTTTTGCGAACTTGTTTCGAATTGTATTCAGTTTCATTAGGCAGAACATATTTGGGACAATTGTTCTGGGCTTTTGCAATTTGCTTCAAACTGAAATTTGAATGAACAGAATTTAATGGTGGGTGGCTACGTCATCACATATATAACTAACTTGAAACCCGGTGTACAGTATATGGGACTCTTGCGCTATCAAGATTGATCATTGATGACCTATGTTCGTGGAACAAAAAAAGTTGTCTCTATCTTTTTAACACAATACTGGGTTTGTACTAATTGATAATAGTCATTATAGAACTGCATCGTGATACTGCACCGCCATAATTGAGCCGCGACACGAGAAATCCAACAAAGTGGTTGTGCGCCCAGCGAAGACTCAGATCAGCCTGGGAATCCACCCAGTGTGATCAGAATATTCACTAAGCGCTTAAAGGGTAGCTGAGGGTCTAAGCTACCACCATTCGGACAGCGAAGACTCTGATCAGACTGGGCGGATGCCCAGGCTGATCTGAGTCTGCGCTGACCGCACAACCACATTGTTGGTTTTGTCGTGTCGCGGCTCATTTATATATAAGTAACTAAAATGGCAGGGGAGTGGGTGAATGTTTCTTATCTTCTTTTTAAGGCCAACTGCTAAAACATTAGATTTCTCGGAAACTATTGAAGTAAGAGATGTATCTTCACACTTCAACTAAGGGGACCGACACTCAGGGCCTTATGGCCCCATGGCCCTTTTGTTTTCATACTGAGATGACTAGGCTTATGCTAAAGTATCACTAGCATGCACCCAAAGTAAATATAATTGAAACAAACTATCCCTAGATGGAAAAAAGTAAATAAAATCGGAGGGTAGACCGTATTCATATAAATTGCTTTAGGTTATACTATTTATGATAACTATGTTTACAACACGACTGCCTTCGCCGACACCTCTGTCTTTTTCAAGCAATATATAACTCAAAGATGTCAAGGTATTTAATTCAAATCTGTAAAAGTCAATATCCCCTGGATTACTATATCTAAATCAGAGTCTATTTATACAATTATATGAATAAATTGCATAAAGTAATCTTAGATAGGATGGCTTATTTAGATACAAACTGGCAATGGGGTATAACACTATTTACAGTTCTATTTAGCTTGTCTAAATTAAGGTTTGGATTGAGACTATCGTAAAAATGTTAAGTATTGGGACAGATAGGTCTGGGCGAACAGGGCAGATCCTCATCAGATTGCTCCTAAAAAGCAGTCTGCTTAAGGTCTCCACTGTTTGCCATTCCATCTGCAGTTTATGGACGCATTACTGAATTGTAAAACCAAACTGTTTAATTTTAAGGACAATCAGGTACTTATTATGGATGTCCCAATTTTTTAGAATTTTTTTACGATATAAATGCAGCCCAATGTTATCCTGGTATAGAACATGTGGTCATGAAGCTTAAATGCTCAAATACTGATCAGTTAACTAAGTGTCTTGAACTGAGTAGTACCTGGCTATAAAACTGATGCCCTCTTTACTAAGACGCCACAATGTCTCAGAAACATCATCAAGAATTTTTATTTTTATCATTGGTTACTCGTTACAAACAAAGTTATGCCCCTTTATTTAAATCCCGTAAAGTAAGCAAGTTTTGCAAAAGCAAAAGAAAATTTTGAGTATTTTTCAGCAAATCAAATTGGAAAAAGATCCAAATTAAGGTTAAATAAAAGGGAAAGTGGTCACAATCAAATAGAGTAGGCTAACAAAGGGTAGTAACTCTGTACGTCCTTCCAATAATGCAACCACAGATTGAGCTTTTGGGAGCTGGATCCTCGAAATCACTGGGTAAATTGAATAACAAGAGGACCATTGGTCCTGTAGCTCACCTGAGTCCATTCAGCCTCAGTACTCTAGAGTAAGTTACTCTAAGACCATCAGTCAATTGGTTCTGGAGAAGATTTTTACCTTATATGGGCATGGAGGCCATGTTGGTCATGTGACCTGGACATTTGAACAAATTTTCATTCCCTCAACCCCTGGAGGCTCTATAAGATGAGACAGTTCTGGGTCAAAAGTCAAAGAGTGACCTTGACCTCTTGAACTCATAAATCTTCATGTACTCATTAAGATGACTGTAGATACGAATTTTTAAGCCTTAATCTTCAAAACTTTCCATGAAATCTTACGTTCTAGCATTTTCCCATATTTGACCTCCCTGTAAAAAAGGTCAAGGTCAACCCAAGGTTATAATTTGAACAATCTTGATAGTACTTGAGTACCCAAGCTACATACCAAGTTTCAAGGCCATCGCTCTATTGGTTCTGGAGAAGAAGAATTTTAAAGGTTTTTACCATATATGGGCGTGGCGGCCATGTTGGTCATGTGACCAGGACCGTATGAATAAATTCTCGTTCCCTCAGCTCCTGGAGGCTCTATATGAAATTTGGTTTCAATTGGCTTTTGAGGAGATTGTTTGGAACTGTCAAAATATGAGAGTTCTGGGTCAAAAGTCAAAAAATGACCTTGACCTCTTGTACTCATAAATCTTCATGTGCTCATTAAGACGACTGTATTTACCAATTTTTAGGCCAAAATTTTCAACAGTTTCCCAATAATTTTATGTTCTAGCATTTTGCCATATAAAAGTACAAGGAAGCAAATTTGACCTTACCGTAAAATAGGTCAAGGTCAACCCAAGGTAATAATTTGAACAATCTCGGTAGTACTCGTGTACCCGATGCTACATACCACGTTTCAAGGCCATTGGCCTATTGGTTCTGGAGAAGAAGATTTTTTAATGTTTTTACCATATATGGGCATGGCGGCCATGTTGGTCATGTGACCAGGACCGTTTGAACAACTTTTCGTTCCTAAGTCCCCAGGAGGCTACATACGAAATTTGGTTACAGTTGGCCCAGCGGTTTCAGAGGAGAAGTTTGAAATTGTGGACGGAAGAAGACAGACGATTGAATAGAACAGAACGAAGCCTGTCCATACTAAAAGCTCCCCCGGAGCCTTCGGCTCAGATGAGCTTAGAAATCATACTGCGTCTTTATTATAAAAAGCAGTCTACGGTAAGCGATCAGCAGACAAGATTTTTTCCAGGAAAAACATTTTATCGGCTTTTAAATTTCGTAACTCAAACCAGAAGTGAGCAAAATACGTGCTCATTTCAAACCAAAATTTGTTTTAAACGGGTCCTTTGCCCATAGCCTTACCCATTTTGAATCCCAAATTACCAGATTTTTCTAATAATTTGATGATTCAGACGATTTTCAAAAAGGCTGAAAAACTTTGGAAATGCAGATTTTTGCATGTGCAATTTTACTGTATACGAATCAATTTTATTAAAAAGTTTTAACCGTTTTCCAGTTGGTTACATCAGGCTGAACTCACGTGCAGCAAAATTGTATTGATAATTTTTTGCCCCTGTAAGCCAGAGTTTTGTGTTTTTTGCCTTTTGACAAAAAAAGAAAAAGATTTTTTTCGAAGAATTGCATTGTGACAAGAAAATGCTGCAAAACTTATAGCCACGTATAGGCAAATCCCAGTACTAAGTTAAAAAGTAAAATATCATTACATTTGATGAGGCAAAACAAGACTCTAAAAATATGCGTTTCTTTTGCTGTTGAGTATATTTGACTAGCATACCATAAAAATACTTATCACTATTCAAGAGGTCACCAGAGGAATTAAATGCTACAGTAATTTTCAGCTTGTTTGTAATCAGAAAGAGACAACGTGAAGTATCTCTCTTAAGTTTATTTAATGCAGAGAAATTTGCATTCTAACACTGCCTGCCTATGGAAGAAATTGGATGATCTGCAACTAATGAGCTGTGACACGACAAAACCAACAAAGTGGCATGCGTATCCAGCGAAGACTCAGATCAGCCTGGCCATCCGCCCAGTATGATCAGTCTTCGCCGTCAGCGTGTAGCTTAGATCCTCAGCTACCCTTTAAGCACCAAGCGAAGACTCTAATCAGACTGGACGGTTGTCCAGGCTGATGAGTTTTCATTGGGCGCACATGTCACTTTGTTTGTTTTGTCGTGTTGCGGCTCAAATCACTGTTGTGGAACATGTGAGGGTAATTGCTGACTTCATCACAAAAATTGATGACATCTGACAACGTTTTCTTACAATGTATTTTGGTTCTACGTCTGTTTCTGGTAGGAAAAAGCATAACATGAATTGCAAGTTACTATAAAATACTGTTGGTGAAATTACTAGAATGCTGAAAGAATGGTTGTGAGAATTTGAACAAACTGAAAACTCTTTTCAGTGATTTTAATCGGAATAAAAATAGCTCAGATCCAACAGTGATTTATTGAATAAACAATCATCGTTTGTCAGTAAAATCCTGGAGGAGCAGTATGATCAGGGTCTACCCTGTTTGCCATTCCATCTGCATCTTTTGGACATTACTGCATCAACTGCAAAACAAAAATAGTACATTACAATTTAGGACAATTATGTTAATTATTGTAGGTGTCCCAATTTTAAAGATTTTTTACAGCATTTTTAGCTCACCTGAGCCAGCGGCTCCGGGGGATATCGAGCTTATAGATTGGTAAGGGTCGGGCGTCCGTCTGTCAACATTTTCAAATGACATCTCCTCTGAAACCGCTTGGCCGATAGTAACCAAATTTCATGTAGAGCCTCTTGGGGGTGGGGGAACGAAAGGTTCAAACGGTCCTGGTCATATGACCAACATTGCCGCCACGCCCATATATGTTAAAAACCTTTAAAAATCTTCTTCTCCAGAACCAATAGGCCGATGGCCTTGAAACTTGGTATGTAGCATCGGGTACGCGAGGACTACCAAGATTCTTCAAATCTTGACCTTGTTGTGACCTTGAATTTTTTACGGTAAGGTCAAATTTGCTTTCTGTAGCTTTTTATACCGGAAAATGCTAAAACATAAGATTTCTAGGAAACTGTTGAAGATTTTGACTGGAAAATTGGTATATACAGTCATGTTAATGAGTACATGAAAATTTATTCGTCAAGAGGTCAAGGTCATTCTTTGACCTTTGACTGGCTTCTCATATTTTGAAATTTCACACATCTCCTCAAAAGCTACTGGGCCAATTGTAACCAAATTTTATGTAGAGCCTCTAGGGGGCGTGGGGAACAAAATTTGATCAAACGGTCCTAGTCACATGACCAACATGGCCGCCATGCCCATATATGGTAAAAAGATCTAAAAATCTTCTTCTCCAGAACCAATAGGCCGATGGCCTTGAAACTTAGTAAGTAGAATCGGGTACACGAGTACTACCAACATTGTTCAAATTATGACCTTGGTGTGACCTTGACCTTTTTTACAGTAAGGTCAAATTTGCTTTCTGTAGCTATTATAAGGGAAAATGCTAGAACATAAGATTTCTTGGAAACTGTTGAAGATTTTGACCTGAAAATTGGTGTATACAGTCATCTTAATGAGTACATGGAAAACGTTTGCGTACAAGAGGTCAAGGTCATTCCTTGACCTTTGACCTTGGTCTCTCATATTTTGACAATTTCACACATCTCCTCAAAAGCTACTGGGCCAATTGTAACCAAATTTCATGTAGAACCTCTAGGGGGCGTGGGGAAAGAAAATTTGCTCAAACAGTCCAAGACACATGACCAACATTGCTGCCAAGCCCATATATGGTAAAAAGCTTTAAAAATCTTCTTTTCCAGAACCAATAGGCTGATGGACTTGAAACTTGGTATGTAGAATAGGGAATATGAGAACTACCAAGATTGTTCAAATTATAACCTTGGTGTGGCCTTTCCCATTTTTACAGTAAGGTCAAATTTGCTTTCTGTAGCTTTTCTATGGGAAAATGCTAGAACATAAGATTTCTTGGAAATTGTTGAAGATTTTGACCTGAAAATTGGAATATACAGTGATCTTAATGAGTACATGAAAATGTTTGCGTACAAGAGGTCAAGGTCGTTCTTTGACCTTTGACCCTGAATTCTCATATTTTAACAATTTCACACATCTCCTCAAAAGCCACTGGGCCAATTGTAAACAAAGTTCATGTAGAGCCTCTAGGGGCTGAGGGAACGAAAATTCGTTCAAACGGTCTGGGTCCCATGACCAACATGGCCGCCATGCCGATATATGGCAAAAACCTTCACAAATCTTCTTCTCCAGAACCAAATGATCGATGGCCTTGAAACTTGGTATCTACCATCAGGTACTTGAGTACTATCAAGATTGTTCAAATGATGACCTTGGGCTGACCTTGATCCTTTTTAAGGCAAGGTCAAGTGTGGGAAAATGCTAGAACATAGGATTTCATGGCAAGTTTAGAAGATTTTGGCCTAAAAATTGGTATATACAGTCATCTTAATTAGTACATGGAAGATTTGTGGGTACAAGAGGTCAATATCATTCTTTGACCTCTGACCCATGTCTCTCATATTTTGACAATTTCAGACATATCCTCAAAAGCTACTGGGCCAATGTTAACCAAATCTATAATAGCCTCCAGGGGCTGAGGGAACGAAAATGTAGTCAAGCGGTCTAGGTCACATGACCTAGATGGCCACAATACACAGTTGAGCGATTCAGGGCCATGAGGCCCTCTTGTTTCTCTTGTGTATGCCTTTACTCCGGGATGATAACAAAGAACAACAAACCAGTACTTTTGTCGGGTAAATCATTTTATTTCACTGGATTAGGGTAACACAAAAAATGCAGGGAAGGACACTATATGGCATTCGTAGAATAATATATCTGAGCAAATATAGATCAGATCACAATTTTCTTCAACCAATAATTTCCATAAAATTTATTCTTTTTGTCCCAGTCTTATAGTTCTTTCGCCCTTTTAATTATTTGTAGTTAAGAATTAACAATGACATTAGAAATGGGGGGTGGGGGTGCAACAATATCTTGGAAGTTTCGTGATAATCAGATGAAAATTGAGGGAGGAGTGGCAATAAAGTTAACAACAATAGACAGATCAAGGGCAGTTGGTGATAACAATACCCTGAAAGTTTATGAAAACCAGTTGAAAACTGAAAAAACTGTGGCCAGAAAATTTGTATTGTTGGACAGATCAAGGACTGTAAGTCTAACTAAAACAGTCCGATCATGACTCTGAAAGACATTATCAACATCAAATGGTGCAGATCCTACAAGAACAGACTGATCAGGATCTGCACTGTTCACCAATTAATCTGCACCTTTTGGATGCATTACTAAATTGTAAAAACTAAACATTTCAGAACAATTTTGGTAACACCATTTTAGGTGTCCATTTTTTGCAGTACATGTACTTTTATACAAAGATATATATTTAAAGATAACAGGTATACTAAGCTTATAACAAGTTTATAACTAACAAGGCATGCAGAAAAATTATGTGCTTGTGTCGACACTTCTGCAATTCTGCTCTTAACAGCACATGGACATTTCTGAGATCAATAAGAGATTGCATTGTTATGACCATGAACTAAACACATAAAATAAGCGCATCATGACAAAACCAACAAAGCAGCCTATGCACCAGGGGAAGACTCAGATCAGCCTGGGCCTTCACCCAGACTCACAAGAGTCTTTGATGTCCGCATGAAGGTAGCTTAGACCCTTAGCTACATTTTAAGTGCAAAGCTTATGGCTCTAATCAGACTGGGCAGATGCCCAGGCTGATCTGAGTCTGCGCTGGGCGCACTTATCACTTTGTTGGTTTAGCCATGGTCGTGGCTCAACTTATTCCTTGTAGTACATTCAGCAGCAGAGGCATTGTTAGAAATGCCACGTGTCTCAAATTATCTCCCTTTTAATTAAAAGTATAGAAAACTAGAGCAAGTGAGCAGGGGCTCACGTATACCCCCGGCCAGCGCCACCCCCTAATAACACATCAGCATAAGCAAAAAAAACATAAAATTTAACACAAAGTTTCAACACAAATTTACAAAAAAGATTATGTCTGTGGCCTTGACCTGAAGTCAGCAGCAGCATCCGGATGATGTCAACAAATTAGTTTTAACCTAGAAGTAAACCTTGTGGCATAGTAAAAGGTTTGATTGAAGTATATTCAAACTATAAGCAAAAAATATGAATTAACATAAAACTTTAACACAGAGAGTATACAAATTTTAAAGGCTGTGACCTTGACATTAGGTCAGCAGCAGCATTCAGATGATGTCAATTAATCTGTTTCAACCTAGAAGTAAACCTAGTAGCATTGCAAATGGTTCTATTCCAGTATATTCAAAATATAAACATAAAATACAATTTAACATAAAAGTTTATCGCAAATGGTATACAAATTTCTGAGTCTGTGACCTTGACCTTAAGTCAGCAGCAGCATCCAAATGATGCAAACTAATATGTATCTATCCTGTACTAACACTAAGCACATATGAACAAGTTACAATTAAGTCTTTCAGAAAAACAGAGCAATAGAAGAAACTTAACACAAAACTTTAACGCAGCTATTGTACAAATTTCAAAGTCTGTGACCTTGACCTTAGGCCAGCAGCAGCATCTTGATAATGCAAATTATTCAGTTTCCATCCTCTACTACAATAATAAGCATATCTGAATAAGTTAGACTTAACAGAAGCAAAATAAAAAACTTAACGCAAAACTTTAACGCAAATGTTAACTAACGTACGGACGGACGTACGGACGGACGGAAAGACGGACGAACGGACGGAAAGACGAAAACTATATACCCCTCGACATACTTCGTATGGCGGGGGTATAATAAAATGTTTCTCTATCTTATCCAGGGTATAAGGTGTTTTCATTTGAAATTTTCGGAGAATTGTTTTTTGGCTTCTTGCTTTTGTGTGCACTTGAAAGGAACCTCATTAACTTGTTTGTTTGAAAGAAAATTGCAAATAAACTTCCCATAAGAACTCAATGCATATTCAATGCATGTTACCAGAAGACGCCAAATGCCTCATTTCTTGGTACGAAAAATTGATACTTTACCCCGTTTTTCATATATAAGACTTTGCTATGTCCTGACAAACCTTTCATCCCATTTTCGATGTAATGCATAAAAATGCACAGAATTAATCTCTATTGTCCAAAGCATGTGTTTAAAGGGGAGTTACTCCAGCGACAATGATGATTTTGACCCCGTGTCTGTTTAAAACCATGTTATTTCCTCATCCTTTTGCCGATTGTACTGAAAACTGTCGCAAATTATGTAAAATTGATTGTATTTATCAACAGTGCCATGGTATTATCAGATGAGAAGACATCTGAAGAAAAATCAAGACTGCGTTATCTGTATACTTTCTTTCGCCTCTCAGTATATATATCAAAGAAGTACAAGCACAAAAGGGCATTAGCCCTCTTCTAAGTGGGGGTTCAGGGGATGCCCCACAACTCTACCAGAAAATTTTGAATTTTTGGATGTTTGTTGATTCATTCTGAGCCTTTCCACCCCTACCAAATGCTCCATGTGAAACCACTGTTCAGAATGCAAATTCATATGAGAAGTTTCAGGTTTTGCTAAAGTGGAATCGAAAAAGTAAACAAACTTGTGATTGGCTTTAAGTTTAAGTAATTTATTTTCTCTGAAAACCATTTATGCAAAATATAAAAAATGCTATTTTGTCGAATAAAGATTGCTTCTTTCACATATTAAAGGATTAGCCATGTGACCATGCATTTTGCCAGATATTCATTTAGTATGGCAAAGCATGAGTTCAAGGTCAATCTCAGGGATATAAACAGGCAGTAAAAAGTAAGTTTCTCTTGTTTGATTTTTAGTCTCTGACCTTGTCAAAAGCAAAGAAGTGAAGAACTGCTGTATGCGTGAGTCCAAACCTTGGTAGTATGCTTTCCTTATAAAGAGGGTCAAAGAGAAGACAACCATGGCACATAAATAAATCTTATCATATTTTTACATATGAGAGGTATCACATGAAAAAAGACTTTAAGATGAGCAAACAGGGAAGACTCAGATAAGCCTGCACATCTGTCCAGTCTGATAAGAATCTGTCTTGTCTGAATGCTAAATCTGAGCCATGACATGACAAACCAACAAAGTGGCATGTGTGCCATGCAAAGACTCAGATCAGGCTGGACATTTGCATAGACTGATCAGAGTCTATGCTGTCCACACAGAGCTAGCTTAGACCTTAGCTAGCCTTTAAGCACACAGCAAAGACTCTGATCAGACTGGGCGGAAGCCCAGGCTGATCTAAGTCTTTGCTTGGCGCATTCATGCCACTTTGTTGTCCAGTTGCAGCTCATTTGTGAATCTTTGGGAAATGTTAAGACTCTGATCAGTTTGTGGAAATAGGAAGGCTGATTTGAATATTTGATGTATGTGCATATGGCTTTAGGGCCTCTTTTTAATGTAATGACTTGTACCGTACAAATTCTAAGTATTTGGACTGATAAGTCTGAGCAAACATTGCAGATGTATTACTGCACTGTAAAAACAAATGGTGCCGTATTTAGGACACTATGGTTCTTTTTTAAAATTTTTATGCTATTTGAACAGATTGCCAGAGCAACATTGTAGACTCACATACGACCGCCCATGAAAGCCAGTCGGTTCATAGCATTCTCTCTGCTGGAACAAATGTACCAGTCCAAAATTAAAACATGGCAGACCATCTTTTAACAAACCAGTCTGCATACACTTTTTTATGTGATGAGCAAGGCGTAGTCATCAGGGTTCGAGGTTATAAAACTTGAGTATAATCTTTAACTCAAAATAAAGCACACTGATTGGCTGCTTCCAAGCATGTGCTCAGAAGCAGCCAATCAGTGTGCTTTATTTTGAGTTTGAGATTATTCTCAAGTTTTATAACCTCAAACCCAGGTGAGCTATCCTGTTACAAGATAGCTCACCTAATGACAGTGCCTTGCTCATATCATAAAAAGCTTTATCTAAACTTTGATGCAAAAAAGGGGGGGTGGGGGTGCGGGGGCAGCCACATCAGTGCAAATGCGAAGGCCAACAAATGATAAAGTGACAGCAATAGGTCTTCATATATTTCTGTACAGGCAATCTAACTACAGTTGAGGTGATGCATATCTGAGGAAAATACAAAACAGTTTCTTTTCAATGTAATATCACAAAAGTTCTAAGGAACTTGATATGAATAGTATATCTGTGCGTAAAACTCTCATATATACTCTAACAAGAACTAGACAAACAACAGAACTGGTATCAAATCACATGAACAATTTAAAATACATAATAAACATTCTATAATGTGTTAGATTACCCTGAAATAACTATATGAAATGCAATACTAAGACCAGCAGACAAATTACCACCCTCCACTTTAACTATTACGGTGTAACACATTTAAGCACAAAACTTTAATGTCTTGGATGCTGACCCCAGTGCATCAGATGAGTCTACTTTATCCATTCATAAAGAGAAGCAAAAAAAATATATATATAAAAAAAAAAATGAGCCCCCCACACGACAAAAACCAACAAAGTGGCATGTATGCCCAGCAATGACTCAGATCAGCCTGGGCATCTGCTCCGTCTGATCAGAGTCTTTGCTGTCCGCATAAGGGGGGGCTTAGACCCTTAGCTACCCTTTAAGTGCACTGCAAAGACACTAATCAGACTGGGAGGATACTTAGGCTGATCTGAGTCCATGCTGGGCTCACATGCCACTCTGTTGGTTTTGTAGTGTCGCGGCTCAAATAAGCTGTTCTATGAGAATCAGGCACATGTACTGAGTCCTGCAATAAAGTGCCTGATTCTCATTCTGTCATGCTGATGTCATAGTATTAAAGAAAACTCCAGAATATTATGTTATTTCTGATTTCAAGACTGCTGCTTATAACCTATAACCAAAGGGACAATTCTACATCTGGGCCCAGTTGTTCAAAGCATAACGAAGTTGTAAGTCAGCGATTGGTTAAGTCTTCCAGTACACATAAAATCAAGTGCGCTTGTACGCTTTTGCTGAAAATATTTTAAGGAAATTTTGCACTGCAAAAGTTTCTCACATTTTTTCTGCAAAAGACTGCATTGTTTATGCTTATAAAATGACCGAAATTTTAATATCTCGTCAACTAACAATGTCCTTAGTTTTGAACAACTGGGCCCTGTTTAATATGTATGGAATATAACTGGCTCATAATCACAAGAAATGAAGCCTCAGGTGGGTACAATAAGCAAAGACACAGATCAGCTAGCAACAAGTAGCCCAAAGGGCAACAATTGCTCACCTGAGAGACATTGTAAACCTATAGGGATATTTAAGATGCTCAAGGGCAGCTAACTCCACAGTCAGTGGTCCAATCAGGCTGAAAATTAAACTCATCCAAAACATCATGTATGCCCTCATTTAATATATGCAAGTTTAAAAAGTATCCGATCAAGAGCACAATAGACAGAGCTGTCAAGGGCAGCTAACTTCGTAGTGGTTGGCTTGATCTGGCCAAAATTTGAACTTATTTAAGATATTATACATTTCCTCATTACCTGCAAGTTTGAAAAGGATCCGATCAGTAGAAACCAAGAAAAAGTGGCGACATTGATTTTTTGGATGCTCAGAGCAGGTACTCCATAGTCAGTGGTGGGATCTAGCCGAAATGCTAACTAATCCAAGCTTTTATGCATATCCTCATTACCTGCAAGTATGAAGAGGATCCGATGAAAAATGAAAATGTGATGACATTGTTTTCTCCATTATAAGACTATGGGATTTTTTTCAAACGCTCAAGGGCAGCTATCTCCGTAGTCTGTGCTCGAATCCGGCCAAATTTCAAACTCATCCAAGCTCTTATGTATGTCATCATTACCTGCAAGTATGATAAGGATCTAATCAAAAACCTTGATTGCAGCACCCTGAAAGTCAAACTTGCTCGAGATATTGTCATGCCCTACATTTGTGTGAATTTATTTTAAAATCCGTTGAAAAATGTAGGTGCTAGAGCGATGACAAAGTTTTTCTAAAAATAGCCACAGTGACCTTGACCTTGGGCACAGCATCCTGAAAGTCGAAATTGCTTGAGATATTGTCATACCCTACATTTGTGTCAAGTTATTTCAATATCCATGGAGAAATGAAGGTGCTAGGGCGATGACAAAGTTTTTCTAAAAATAGCCACAGTGACCTTGACCTTGGGCACAGCACCCTGAAAGTCGAACTTGCTTGAGATATGGTCATGCCCTACATTTGTGTGAATTTATTTTAAAATCCATTGAGAAATGTAGGTGCTAGAGGGCTGACAAAGTTTTTCTAAAAATAGCCACAGTGACCTTGACCTTGGGCACAGCACCCTGGAAGTCAAACTTGTTAGAGATATTGTCATGCCCTACATTTGTGTGAACTTGATTTAAAATCTGCTGAGAAATGTAGGTGCTAGAGCGATGACCAAGTTTTTCTAAAAATACCCACAGTGACCTTGACCTTGGGTGCAGCACCCTGAAAGTCAAACTTGCTCGAGGTATTGTCATGCCCTACATTTGTGTGAATTTATTTTCCATTATAACACTATGGGATTTTTTTCAAACGCTCAAGGGCAGCTAACTCCGTAGTCTGTGCTCAAATCCGGCCAAATTTCGAACTCATCCAAGCTCTTGTGTATGTCATCATTACCTGCAAATATGATAAGGATCTAATCAAAAACAGTCGAAAAAACGTGATGACGCCATTTTCCCCATTATAACCCTATGGGGGCTATCTGTTGCCATGGAAACCAGAGTTCTGAGCTGATCGTCACCAAAACCTAATGCAGCCTTTCCCCCACCCAAATGATGCTTCAGATAAACTTTGATTGCGATCGGCCCACTGGTCTCTGAGATATTTATGTTTGAAAGTGTTGACGCACCCACCCACGCACCCACCCACGCACGGACGGACGACGGCTCGACTCCCATCCTATAAGCTCACCTCTGAGCCTTCGGCTCAGGTGAGCTAATAAAAAAGCCACAGTGACCTTCACCTTGGGCGCAGCACCCTGAAAGTCGAACTTGCTCGAGATATTGTCATACCCTACATTTGTGTGAAGCTATTTCAAAATCCATGGAGAAATGTAGGTGCTAGAGCCATGACAAAGTTTTTCTAAAATTAGCCACAGTGACCTTGACCTTGGGTGCAGCACCCTGAAAGTCGAACTTGCTTGAGATATTGTCATGCCCTACATTTGTGTGAAGTTATTTCAAAATCCGTTGAGAAATGTAGGCGCTAGAGCGATGACAAAGTTTTTCTAAAAATAGCCACAGTGACCTTGACCTTGGGCGCAGCACCCTGAAAGTCAAACTTGCTCGAGATATTGTCATGCCCTACATTTCTGTGAAGTTATTTCAAAATCCGTTGAGAAATGTAGGCCTTAGAGCGATGACAAAGTTTTTCTAAAAATAGCCACAGTGACCTTGACCTTGGGCGCAGCACCCTGAAAGTCAAACTTGCTTGAGATATTGTCATGCTCTACATTTGTGTGAAGTTATTTCAAAATCCATTGAGAAATGTAGGCGCTAGAGCGATGACAAAGATTTTCTAAAAATAGCCAAAGTGACCTTGACCTTGGGCACAGCACCCTGAAAGTCAAACTTGCTCGAGATATTGTCATGCCCTACATTTGTATGAAGTTATTTTAAAATCCATTGAGAAATGTAGGTGCTAGAGCGCTGACAAAGTTTTTCTAAAATTAGCCACAGTGACCTTGACCTTGGGCGCAGCATCCTGAAAGTCGAACTTGCTCGAGATATTGTCACGCCCTACATTTGTGTGAAGTTATTTTAAAATCCGTTGAGAAATGTAGGCAATAGAGCAATGACAAAGTTTTTCTAAAAATATGTGATGACGTTGTTTTCTCCATTATAACACTATGGGATTTTTTTCAAACGCTCAAGGGCAGCTAACTCCGTAGTCTGTGCTCGAATCCGGCCAAATTTCGAAGTCATCCAAGCTCTTATGTATGTCATCATTACCTGCAAGTATGATAAGGATCTAAGCAAAAAACAGGTGAGAAAAGGTGATGACGCCATTTTCCCCATTATAACCCTATGGGATTTTTTTCAAACGCTCAAGGGCAGCTAACTCCGTAGTCTGTGCTCTAATCCGACCAAATTTCGAACTCATCCAAGCTCTTGTGTATGTCATCATTACCTGCAAGTATGATAACGATCTAATCAAAAACAGTTGAGAAAACGTGATGACGCCGTTTTCCCCATTATAACCCTATGGGGGCTATCTGTTGCCATGGAAACCAGAGTTCTGAGGTGATCGGCACCAAAACCTAATGCAGCCTTTCCCCCACCCAAATGATGCTTCAGATAAAATTTGATTGTGATCGGCCCACTGGTCTCTGAGATATTTATGTTTGAAAGTGTTGACGCACCCACGCACCCACGCACCCACGGACGGACGGACGACGGCTCGACTCCCATACTATAAGCTCACCTCTGAGCCTTCGGCTCAGGTGAGCTAATAAAGACTAAATCATATACAGGACAGAAAATTCATTCTTTTAAAAACAAGACCTACCAGGTATTCAATTTTTTACTAAAATTTCCATTTTAAATAAAGAAAAATAGACGTTAGCAGCAGAGACGTCTTACAAAATCCCTTAAGTTGTTGACTTCACTTACATATCACTTAAAGCTGTCAACTTGATTGGGATGTAACTGGTTACTGTCTTCTGTGAGAAAGATAGTCTACCAGTCATATTTTCCTACTGATTTTAAGGTACATACTGTGTTTACACTCATTTTTAGACCTGATAAAGACACTGGGCTGTTCAAAATTTCTGTCAGATCACTAATTACAAAGTGAAGAATTTTGCAGTCTTTGAAGCCTCTTCCCATTTGATGCTGCTAATTTCTCTAACAATGGGAGAAAACTAATTCCATCATAAACCAGTCCACATGGAATAGGTAAATCTCACACTCGGGGTTGGAATTTCAACCAAGGACTTGTCTAGCCTAGTCCCTGGTTGAAATTCTGATCCCTTGGGTGAGATCTCCCTTTCCTACATGAACACTCGCGATGGATTCTCATATTCCTCTTGGTATTTCAATGACATACCATGGTCAGTCAATCCACAGCCAATGAACAAAACACCATTTCCATGGCCTAACCAGATTTGTGGTACTGTCAAGATTTTTATGCGAGAAACTGCCATTTTGATTTATGAAGATATCAGAGCCACAGCACACAAAAAATAGTGATTTAAGTAAATGAGAGCTAAGTTTCAGACCAGCCTACACATCTGTCTGATCAGAGCCTTGACTGTTGGCACATATAATGTGTGTGGATCCTAAGCACCCTAGAAGCATAAATTGAAGGCTCAAGCTAGACTGCATGGATTCACAGGCCTGTTTCAGTTGTCACTATTCACATACCATATTAATCCTAATAAACACCCTGGGGGCTTTTGATTTTACGAAAGGAGGGGCGTTATATTTGAAGCCTAAAGTGTAGTAAATCTGCCACTGCCAAAACACCTCTGAAAAACAGTATTAAGGTGAATGGGTATACTTTCAGACGAAACAACTCTATTATTTTGGTTCCCTTCTTTATAGGGGTCAACTTTTAAAGGAAAGAATTTGCTTCGACAGTTTTCTTTAAGATGCAGGGAACATTTATTAGAGCAAGGGCGTTTATTAGGATCAATCCGGTATATGTTAGGCACATTTCAGCGAGATGTGGTGCCTTTGTTCAACAAGACATTATGTTCTTTTACCCTTAAAGGTGACAATAATGGTTAACTTTAACATGTATTGGTTCAGCCCCATGTTTTTTTTTCATCATTTTTACAAAGCGGCACAACTCATGTGATTCCTGTTTGTTTTCCTGGGTCCCAAAGTCCTTCCAAAAAAGAGGTCTACTCTTAAAGGAAAAAAATTTGCTCCTACAGGGGCAAATTCTTTCCTTAAAGAGCTAACCCCTACTAAAAAGGAAGTAAAAATGAAAAGAAAGAGTTGCTTTCCCTGAAAGTGTACCCCACACACCTTAAGAATAACATACAGATAGATTGTTTGTCATAGGCCACAGAAACATATGTTGCCACTCCTAATTAGAACCACTCTGGAAACTGGCACAAAGATCTTATGAGGGGTTACAATATATAATTTTTTAATAATGAAAAAAATATCCCAAACTCATCTTTGAAACTGACATAGTCATATGACAAACCAAAGTTAGTGAGCTAGTATATTGATGAAAAGTAAATACAGTGGGGTCTGGGGGTCCAAAGCCAAAGCATTTTCCCAATTTAAAGGTATAGAGCCTGGAAACTGACAAAAACTAGAACTGTCGAGAATCCGACTATACCCCCGCTTAACTGCTTTAATCAAATGGTATTATTTTCGTTACACAAAGTATAAAGAGAGAGAATTCATTGTCAACATGTATACCAAATATCAATAAATCCCTTTCTATGTAATACAGAATAAAATGATTTCACATAGACAGATAGAAAAATTAACAAATGCATGTAAGACATACATCTTTATCAATCTGTATACCAAATATGAAGATTCAAACTTGAAGGGATGCTGTGAAATTTGTTATGAAAAATTGCATTATTCAAAAAATTGGAAAAATATAGGGAAGAATAAGCTGGAGAAGGCTGGTACTTGATCCCACAATACATCAGTTGTCATCAACCTGCAAACAAAATATCCCTACTCTAAGTTGAAATGGCTGCTTAGATATCTTTGACAAAAATATCTTTGTTTATTATTCAAAGTATGGAGAGAAAGAAAATCAGACAAATACAGGGAAAAATATGCCAAATATGGCTGGTTTGCAATCCCACGATACAGTAAGTTGTTATCAATCTGTATACCAAATATGAACATTCTATCTTGAAGGGTTGTTGTGAAATCTGTACGACAAATTGCATTTTTCAGTGTAAAGAGAGAAAGAAAATCAGACAAGTACAGGGAAAAAAATGTCAGATACATCTGGTTTGCAATCCCACAATACAGTAAGCTGTTAACAATCTGTATACCAAATATGTACATTCTACTCTGAAGGGTTGCTGTGAAATCTGTTACCAAAAATTGCATTATTCAATACAAGGAGAGAAAGAAAATCAGACAAATACAGGGAGGAATAAGCAGGAGACAGCTGGTTCTCAATCTCACAATACAATAAGTTGTCATTAACCTGCATACCAAATATGACTTCTCTACCCTGCACAGTTGTGGAGAAATCTTTGACGAAAAATTTCATTATTCAAAGCATGGAAAGTAACAAATACAGGGGAGAATAAGCAGGAGAAGGCTGGTTTGCAATCCCATGATACAACACAGAGTCATCAACCTGTATGCCAAATAAGACCATTCTAGCTTAAATGATTGTGGACAAATCTTTGACGAAAAATTTCATTATTCAAAGTATGAAAATAAAGAAAATTGGATAAATACGAAGGTCATCCAATAAGTCCTGCGAAAGGCCGAGTTTCATGCAAGTGATAATTAAAAACGAATCAAGCAATCCACAGTCCACATTCCTAAAATAATACTGAAGTATGTACATGGTACCAAGGTTAAGATATTGCCATCAGTCAAGATATAATTATTGTTCAAAGGAAGATCACCATGTTTTTCGGGCAGCTAAAATATCATATAAAATGAGTATATGAAGAAGAGGCTTTCACAGCAGATGAAGTGTTTCCTAAACTGCCATTAATTTGTTATCAAAGAATAGTCCCGAGATGCTGAAATGTAGATTTTAGAGAAAATATAAGCTTCGAGCCATGTTTAATATCGTTTGCAGCCTTAAAAAACCAGAGGTAAACGTCAAAAACTAAAATTTTGCTAAAATTCTGTAATATTCTCTTGTTGCCTAGCAACCACACTGGTTTGGTAATGTGAAGTGATAAATGTCTCTTGAATTCTTAAATATAAGGCAATTACTTTAGAACATAAATTCTTGTAATTTGAAAGAATAATAAACATATAATATGTAGGAACTTTCTTCCCCTAACCTCTTGTAAGAGACGTCATGTTTGTGCCGTTTCACCGCCGGTATCGCTTACACCTTTGCATTCAAAACCATCCCATATCTGAGAAAGGAATGGCACATGTATGATTTTTAGTACATATGTTTATTATGTACGTAAGCTGTTAATGGTGCAATTTGATAACCCTACCTCAGTTAATTAAACAAGTAATAACGGTGTTTGCAAGACTTATTGGATGACCCTCGTAAAGGAAAAATAAGCATGAGCAAGCTGGTTTGAAATCCCACGATACAACACACTGTCATCAACCTTTATGCCAAATATGACCATTCTAGCTTGTATGGTTGTGGAAAAATCTTTGACGAAAAAATTCAATATTCAAAGTATGGAAAGTAAGAAAACTGGCCAAATACAGGGAAAAATAAGCAGGAGAAGGCTAGTTTGAATTCCCACGATACAACACAACATCATCAACCTTTATGCAAAATCTGACCATTCTACCTTAAATGGTTGTGGAGAAATCTTTGACCAAAAATTTCATTATTCAAAGTACGGAAATAAAGAAAATTGGACAAATAAAGGAAACCAGAGGACCATTGGTCCTGTAGCTCACCTGAGTCCATTCATCCTTAGCACTCAAGTGTAAGAAACACTGAAGTAAGTTGTACAATTCCGCCTAATTTCAACTTTGACTGAGTTGTTATGCTTGTCCTAGTAAATATTAGCAAGTTTAATGAAGTTACAATAAAAAAAACATATTTGTAAAACTTTTTGCCTAAATATTGCAGTAACACAGAAATAAATGCCAATTTGCACTTTTCCCAATACAAGTCTATGGAAACTTTAAAATGCCCTAGTAATGAAACCATGTGGGCAACAATAATAAAAAACAATATTTACGTAGCGGCTAATGTCATGAACATGTATGCAAAGAATCAGCTTCATCCCCCTATATGGTTTTTGAGAAAAAGATTTTTAAATATTTTTTTCAAAAATATTTCCTTAATATTGCCATGGCAACAAATCAAATTCTGCAATTTGGACAAAATTAATAGGAATCATAGAGGACTACTCAAGCAACATTTCTGTAGATAAAAAATCCAAAAATAACTGCAGGGAGATAGCAAAAACTGCAGCTTTCCATTTTTCCCATTATATTTCAATGGAAACTATAAGTTGCCATACCAACCTAACCGCTGAAGCAATTGCCATAAAAAAACTGTAATTATATAGAAGCTTGTACAAAGATCTGTTCTGTAAAGTTTGAGCTTGATAGGCCACATAGTTTCTGCAAAAATGATACTTTAATATTTTTTTCTATTTTTAACCATTCGGTTGCAATGGCAATCAGCCTAATTGTGCAATTTACATAAATTTCATATGGTTGATAGAGGACTACTCAAGGAACATTTCTGTAAAAGTTTGGTCAAAATATCTGCATTCACATAGCAATAAATGCAAATTTTCAATTTTCCCATTATAAGTCAATGGCAACTTTATGTTGCCATAGCAACCAAACTGCCAGAGCAATTGCCAAGAAAAACAGTAATTTTATAGACGGTAGTACCTAGATCCTTTCTGTGAAGTTTGAGCTTTATTGGTTGTATAGTTTCTGAGGAGATGATTTTTGAATATCTTTTCTATTTTTAACCATTTGGTTGCCATGGCAACCAGCCTAATTGTGCAATTTACATAAATTTCATGTGGTTGATAGAGGACTACTCAAGGAACATTTCTGTAAAAGTTTGGTCAAAATATCTGCAGTCACATAGCAATAAATGCAAATTTTCAATTTTCCCATTATAAGTCAATGGCAACTTTAAGTTGCCATAGCAACCAAACTGCTGGAGCAATTACCAAGAAAAACTGAATTTTTATAGACGGTAGTACCTAGATCCTTTCTGTGAAGTTTGAGCTTTATTGGTTGTATAGTTTCTGAGGAGATGATTTTTGAATATCTTTCCTATTTTTAACCATTTGGTTGCCATGGCAACCAGCCTAATTGTGCAATTTACATAAATTTCATGTGGTTGATAGAGGACTACTCAAGGAACAGTTCTGTAAAAGTTTTGTCAAAATATCTGCAGTCACATAGCAATAAATGCAAATTTTCAATTTTCCCATTATAAGTCAATGGCAAAATTAAGTTGCCATAGCAACCAAACTGCTGGAGCAATTGCCAAGAAAAACAGTAATTTTATAGACGGTAGTACCTAGATCCTTTCTGTGAAGTTTGAGCTTTATTGGTTGTATAGTTTCTGAGGAGATGATTTTTGAATATGTTTTCTATTTTTAACCTTTCGGTTGCCATGGCAACCAGCCTAATTGTGCAATTTACATGAATTTCATGTGGTTGATAGAGGACTACTCAAGGAACATTTCTGTAAAAGATTGGTCAAAATATCTGCAGTCACATAGCAATAAATGCAAATTTTCAATTTCCCCATTATAAGTCAATGGCAACTTTAAGTTGCCATAGCAACCAAACTGCTGGAGCAATTACCAAGAAAAACTGAATTTTTATAGACGGTAGTACCTAGATCCTTTCTGTGAAGTTTGAGCTTTATTGGTTGTATAGTTTCTGAGGAGATGATTTTTGAATATCTTTCCTATTTTTAACCATTTGGTTGCCATGGCAACCAGCCTAATTGTGCAATTTACATAAATTTCATGTGGTTGATAGAGGACTACTCAAGGAACAGTTCTGTAAAAGTTTTGTCAAAATATCTGCAGTCACATAGCAATAAATGCAAATTTTCAATTTTCCCATTATAAGTCAATGGCAACTTTAAGTTGCCATAGCAACCAAACTGCTGGAGCAATTGCCAAGAAAAACAGTAATTTTATAGACGGTGGTACCTAGATCCTTTCTGTGAAGTTTGAGCTTTATTGGTTGTATAGTTTCTGAGGAGATGATTTTTGAATATGTTTTCTATTTTTAACCTTTCGGTTGCCATGGCAACCAGCCTAATTGTGCAATTTACATAAATTTCATGTGGTTGATAGAGGACTACTCAAGGAACAGTTCTGTAACAGTTTTGTCAAAATATCTGCAGTCACATAGCAATAAATGCAAATTTTCCATTTTTCCCATACAAGTCAATGGCAACTTTAAGTTGCCATAGCAACCAAACTGCTGAAGCGATTTGGATAAAAAACAGTATTATTGGTTCCCCCTGCCTATAGATGCTGTATATGAAATTTGGTAACAATGGGCCTTGTAGTTTCAGAGGAGATGTCGTTTGAAAACATTGACAGACGGACGACGGACGACGGACGGCGGATGCCTGCCTATACTATAAGCTCACCTGTGAGCCTTCGGCTCAGGTGAGCTAAAAATAAGCTTGAGAAGGCTGGTTTGCAATCCCACGATACAACACACCCTCACTCATCAACCTGTATGCCAAATATGACCACTCTAGCTTGTACGGTTGTGGAATAATCTTTGATGAAAAATTTTATTAAAAGGGGAGGGACGGACGGATGGACGGACAGATAGACGGATGGAAAGAAGGACGGACCGACAGACAGATGTAAACCAGTATACCCCCCACTTTTTCGAAGCGGGGGTATAATAAGAGATGATATGAAAGATAAGGGCTTTTTTGTGGAATTTGGCCTTTTTTGAGTTTTTTTTATAGGAATTTTAGGGAGGCCTAAAAAATTAGGATTTTTTAGGAATTTTACAGATGCTTGAAAGCCTGCCACCATAAATGGATCCCTGGAAAGATCAATAACATATATAAATATACATGAATAACAAAGTATATAAAGACTTAAAGCCCAAAAAATGAAAACAGCTGAATTGGCAAACAGCGTAGATCCAGATAAGCTGCCCTCAATTCAATGAATTCTCAATATGATACAGCAAGGACGAAATTTTTTTTGAAATGTTTCACACATAAATTTTGTCATCTGCTTTTTTTTGGTGCTTTAAGAGGTAATATATCTTTTGGAATCATCTGGGCAATTTTATGGCAAGAATCTGAGTATCATAAAGCTTCAACCTTTGTGGTTAAAAATTAGGTTGTTTTTATCCCATTTCTCCAAACAGAACATACTGATGAGGAGTCTCATTAGAGTCAATGTGTCTCTACATCCTACTACTCTCTTGTTGAGGCACTCCAGCAAGTGGTTTTTAGTGGAACTTTTTTCTGTAAAGATGCTTAAATACCAAAATTTTAGGTTAAACATACCCAAAACCATTTCTCGTAGCTAAATACTGACTTGCAGCATATTGCATGACCTCGTTTGTCTATTTTTATCATTTTTTGTTTGGATGTGGGTTTTCCAATAGTAAAAATATTCCTTCTGGTTTCCAGCCTTTGATGAGGTCCATTTTAATTTTAATAAAGCTGGGAACCACCCATTGTGACATCACAACAGAAATGATGTCATCACTAATCACCTGATCTGTTTTGGAATATGACCATTTCAGCAAAGGGTTGTTTGCAGTGTCAGCTACACTTATGCATCTTTTTGTTTTCCAAAAAGATATTACTTATGAAAATAACTGCTATAAGATATAAGCATAAATTCTTCTGAACTGATTTCATGTTAATTTTATATGAAATGGTAATTTTCAAGAATGTGCTTGAAACATGCCACCCCTACAGCAATAATGGATAATCTTGAGGCCGCCATTATGAAACTGAAAAAAATACATTGCAAGAGATTACTTTCCAAGCTTGAGAGCATGCCAATGAATTTCAAAAACCCTACTGGACAAATCTGACTACGAGAAATGGTAGTAAACTGAACCATGTAAGTGGAATTTGCTGTTTCTTTATCCTTTAAGTATAAACTTCAAACCAGAGGACCATTGGTCCTGTAGCTCACCTGAGTCCCTTTATTGTCAGCATGTAAATGTTGGCATTAACCCAGAAGACTATAGGCTGTTAATCGCTGAACTGAGCATCATCAGATGCTACAAAGCTTATAACAACAGCTTGAGACAGTGAAAGATACAGTGTTCAAGAAGTCCAGGTCAGATGTTAATGACAGCAGGCACCTTGATCAAAACCAAACCAAGTTTAGCTTATTGTTACAGATAAAACATCAACCTACTGTCCTCATTCCAAGGAAATTGGTAGTCATTGACTTACATATTGATTCTCACCTGCATTTCATTTCTAGCGTCAAAGACTTTAAGTTTTTATTTGATAAGGACAAGGCAGCCATCTTGGTAATCTGATAATGGGTAACTGAATGTATGAATATATTTTGTGTTGAGCTAAAAATATGATCAGCCATTTTTTCATGAAGAATCCATTAATGAAATCTCAAAGCACCAACATACATAGTTCGTAAGATATGGCATGTATAAAAAATGTACTTTGAGGAATGGACTGATGCATGGAAAACTCAAATCAATATGCCCTATCAATTTCTTTGAAGTAGGGGGCATACATACTGTATTTTAAATAATATATAGACCAAGTTGCAAGCTTTGCTCACAGTAAATGTTTTATATACCCAGGTAATATTTAATACTGATTACCCATATCAAATGTTTTTACTAGTGAGCCCTTTCAGTTATTTTTATGGTGTTCTTTATTTTGTATAACACTGTGGCACACAGCTTCAAGGGTTTTGATATTAAAAGAGTGGATGAGTAAGCAGTGTCTATAATGAATATTTAGCAAGTTATTGTACTTACCCATCTAGATTCCTTCAAAGTTATTTCCCCTGTGATCAATAACGGGCCGCTTATCTCTCCTGTGATCAATGATAGACAGTCATCTCGTTGGTTTCATTCTTATACTGGTTGCTAGGCAACTGTCAACAATATGTCAAGCACTTGCACACAAAACTTGCTTTAGTTGTTCATTGTAATAGATCCAACAAGGCTGTTTCTTTAATAGTGAAACGTATCAAAGTCAGATGGACTTAGCTCTGGTGAATAGGTAGGCTTTTGAAGAACTCCAGTCAAATCCTGCAGTAGTGACATCACAATATCTCCTTTATGATTTGACAGACCCAAGAAAAGGTGTCTGCATTTCAGTTTTGACATCAATGTTGTTGAAAGAAATGTTCTGTAGTATTCTTCGTTTACATTTTGACCTTTCTGAACAGCACTGAGATAATATTCTTACAACCACACACATATATCAGCAACGTCTTTACATATCCTTGTTTACATCGAAACGTTTCTGGTCATAGGAAGTTTAGGATGTGGCAATGGGTGATTGCGACTTAAATAGTAACCAAGTTTCAGCAATGGCCACAACACAAAAGAAAAAAAAAAGAAAAAAAAAAAAAGAGAGAGAGAGAGAGAGAAAAAACACCTTAAACAAAATATATTTTACTATATTCATTGGGTCTTTGAATAATTTCTGTAAATCATTAAAGTTCATTTAAAACACTTTCTGAAATAACTTATAATATTATCCATAAATTTGCCATTTGTTACTACATTTTAAAACAGCATTTAAATTCTAAACTTTCATGCACCTTCCTTGCAAACAGTGTGTATTTTTTCAACTCCAAATAGATAACAAACTTTTACTTTCTTCATCATGAGGTATTAGTACCAATATTTTTGACAGCGGACCACAGAAATATTGATTAATACATAAAATTTCCATTGTATATTCAAATTTTGAGCTCGCTCGTTATCTCAATAATATATCATGGTTACATGCGGTAATAATATGTTGCATAACATCCTGTCACAGATATTAAGCTGCACCTTTTAAACACATAAAATGCTTCAACAATGCTTTTCAAGAATGTATTTATGAAACAATATATAAGTTTGTCATCTGTCCAATCAGATGACATGTCATGAAATAATCAGTAACTTTCCAGTAAACATTGTACATTTTTCTAAGAAACTTCCATGTAACTTCCTTTCAACTTTCTCAGTAACAATATTCTTGACAACGCAAAAGAAATACTTAACTAATGTCTAAAACTTTAACTTCATTCTTGAAGGTCTGGGCTCATTATCTGTATAACGTGGTAAAAAAAGGTGTATAACATCCAGAAACAAGCTATATAACATGCTGTATAACCTGCTCTACCTTTCAGGTTGTACAACCTGCTCTTGCTCTATATAAAAAGTTATACCTTTAAGGCAGATGAAATACACCAACAATGCTTCTGATTTTTATTGCTACGTATCTAAGGCACAATAGATAAGTTTATGGTCAGTCCAATAGGCTTCAATAATGTCACAAAATGCTTTGCAATTTGCAAAAATCAGATCTAATATTGATCCAGAGTCAGTTGTAGAGTGCTTGATTTGTTGCACACAGCTGAACAGTGTTCCCATGAAATCGACAAACTGTGCATTGACAGAATCTATCTGAATACTGAAATCACCCAATATGACTAACTTTGCATTAACATTTACCACTGGTTTCAAATGGCAACGAATGTCTTCTTTAAAATCAGTTTGGGAACTTTTTGGGTATTTGTACAACAGTACAGTTTGAAAATATCCTTTTGAAGGGCTTTGCAAGGCGGTCAGAATGAATTCACATGAATGGCAGTGCATTTTTATGACTTTTTTTAATTCAAAATACTCTTTTATGTATACAGCAAGTCCATGGTGTGGCCTATTTAATGATTCAGTCTCTGTATCATCTAATCTAATAAGCTTAAATCTTTTTAAAGCAAAATGAACATTTTCATCCCTTTTACATAACCGTGATTCTGCAAAACCAACAACATCTGCTGCCAACACATTTGGTTCAAATTCTATATCCTTGAAGTGTTTATGCAAAGACCTTGCGTTGTTAAATGCAATTCTGATTTTGCCTGGATCAACTTTATATAATGGCACATAACAGAGTTTCAAAACAGCTTCAGTTTTTAATCTTTGCATCTCTTCAGTCACTTTTGCATCTAAAGCCATAGCACGTTCATTAAGATTCAAAATGTATAAATTTTCAAGCTTCCTTACTCTGCTAAGTGCAACATAGTGAATATGTGGTACTTTTCTAACAGTTTTCTGAGTTAGATCAATCACTACTTTGTCTACTGTGGCACCCTGAGCTTTGTGGACCGTTTTATCAGCAGCAGGTCTCAATGGAAATTGAAGTCTTTGATAGGTTTTGTATTTGTATATGAAAGTTCTTCCTGTATCAAACACTGGAGTCCATTCTCTCTGGATATTAACATTATAGAATCCTCTATTGAAGAACTTTTCTCGGATTGACCTACCTATTCGAGCATCATCAAATAAAACCCAAATAATACTAGGACGATTTGTTCCTTCCATCTTATACTCAATATATTTTACAATCCCCGTAGCACCATTTGTTAAACCATCTTCTACACTGACATTCACTGTCATAACATAAATCATTCCAACAGCTACTGTCAACAACTTCAACAAACTGCCTGTTTTTGAGAAATCATCTGGAAGTGAATTAATTAGCTCACGAGATCTTTTTGCAGAAATGTTTGCTAAAACAACTGTATCATGACAAGGAATAATAACTTTCTCTCCAGGCATCTGATTCAAAATTTTCTCATTATGATTATTCACACCTAAGTTTTCAGCAAACAAATGAAGGGCATCTTTTGGATAGTCATCACTATGACGGTCAACAATGCGTGTTTGCAACTTATTTTTGTCTTCTTCAGTCATTTCATTAAGTCGAAGTCGATTCAGTAACTGGGCAAACTCATGATCCTCTTTTTGTCTCATGATATCTACTAATTCATACATTTTGAATAGTTCCTTCCATAAGTTAGGTGCAAGCGAAGAAGCATCCTTTTCCAAATCATGAAATACCATAGAATCACCTACTGGTTTCAGCTGGTACAAATCACCCACAGCAATTATGCTTAAGCCACCAAAAGTTCTTTTTGTTCCAGTCAGCTGCTGCAGTCGTGTGTCAATAAAACTGAGTAATTGTGTGCCAACCATAGATATCTCATCAATAATAACAACCTTTAGATGTCTGTACTCTATTCTAAATGTATTCAACTCATCAGCTGATAAAAGGCTTGTACCCTGATATATTTTTTTGTGGAACGCAGAGCAAATGGTTTGACCACTAATGTTGAAAGCAGCAAAGCCCATATAAGCACAAAGCAGAATTCTTATATCATCTGGATTTTCTCCTTCCTTCAAATTCAAAGTTCTATACAGGCTTTGATAAAGTGCTCTTATGACTACAGATTTGCCAACACCTGCACCCCCTGATAAGAAAGCATAGATTGGTTCATCTTTGCATTTTATCCAATGCACTACATGGTTGAAAAATTCTCTTTGTCTTAAATTCAGACTCCTCAGAAGAGTTAAATATTCTTCTTCTGGTAACATAATGCCAGTTGTTTCTACAGGCGGTACTGAACATGTGGACTGCAGTTCTATACCAATATCATACTGTCTGTGCTCGACTACTCTATCTGGATTAAAATATACAAAAGTTTCAGATTCATTTACTCCTTCTTCTTCTGCCTCTCTATTTTCTTGCTCTGCATTTGGTGCAATCTGATCATATGCATTCTCCTCTTCTTCTATCATCTGTCTTGCAAGTTCAAGTTCTTCAGTGTGATGTTCATACTCGTTGCTTTTAGACTGCAGTGATTCTTTCATCAAGTTATAATGGTCCCGATAGGTGTCAAATGAACCTAATAGATCTTTTTCTTCATTTCGCCATGGCATGTAAAGCATTAACTGTTCCCTGAAGTAATTTTCCGGGTCCTTTTTCCTATTGTACCTTACAAACCGTATTATTCTAGGGACTTTTCTACTCTTAAATCTAGTTCCATTCTTTGCTCTATATATCAAGTCTGAACAATCTGGTTCATTTGGAACATTTTCTTCCTCACAGCTTCCCTCATTTTCATCATTTGAATCAGTTTCACTGCCACTATCATCATTTTTATCTTCCACTTTCTCTGATAGTTTGTTTTCTTTAGGATAAATAACATCAACTTTTGAGACATAATCTGCCAAGCAAAATTTCTGAAGCTGCCTAGGTCTTTTTGAATAACGCTGGATAATATTATCTGATTCTATGTTTGTAGACTCAGCAGGTAGCTCATCAAGAACAATTTTAGGTTTCAGCAGAAATACTCTTTCTTCAGGAGTTGATGTATTTATGGAAACAATGTCCCTTGTGCATTTTGTCAAAGGAATTTGCAGAGCAAGGTAAACTGCCTCTTGAGCACTCACTTCAACAGAGTTTGAAAAAACATTTCCAATATGTCTGACTTGTTTTTTAAGATCTAAATTTCCTTTTCGAGCTTCTTTGGCTGCTGCATCAAGCTGTGCACTCATTCCTCTTTGAGATTTACTTATATAACCAACAATGTATGATGCACAACCATATGGTTCAAGAACTATCTGAATGTCAAGGTTTGCCTTCCATGCAAGAAGAACTTTTACATTAAACAGATTGACTCTCATTTCATTTGGCTTCCTTTTTATAAATACTTTTGGTGCATTCAGTGAGCTTCGTATGCATTTGATATAATCTTCAAAATCCATTTTGGCTACTTTCTCCAAAAATTCATCAATTGTCATTTCTACATTGTCTTTGTACTCGTTCATGGCCTTTTGAAGCTCTGTGTATTTCTTTGTGTACATTTCAACTTCATCATCAAGTGGATATAGCAACAACGTTCTTGGAAGAGGTGGTAATGGAAATCCAAATCTACATATTGGTTTTCCCTTCTTTCTGCAAGTTCTTGAGTGTTTATGAGTTTGTAAGTTAACCAGACTTGCAGTTTCCTCATTGTCAGCATTGCATGTAAGATATTGATCGACAAACTGAACTATTTCCTCTTCTGAATTCTTTTCTAGCACTGGACCATTTTCTATCCAAACAAGCATGTGGATATGAGGAGAACCACGCTGTTGAAACTCAACTCTATAGAAAAAGTCTTTCAATTTTCCAACTGGCTGACAATCACTTTTAAGAACTGTTTTAAGGAATTCCTGTACACGATGATCAAAGTACCTTGAGCATGTTACTGGATCCTTCTGAACAAGTTTTGTTTTCTCTTGCCATGTCAAATTCTCTATATCTTTTGCTGAATACTCAACACCATCATTTAGTTTTGCCAACATCCTCAACAGATCTGTCCATCTAGTATCAGCTGCTGATAATGACATAAACCAAGTGGGCAAGGAGAGCTGCCTTATCATTGCAAAAATATCCTTTTTTCTTGCTTCAAGATAAGCAGGTGAATTTCTGAGCTGACGAAATATGTAATAGCCTTCGTCAAGTTTTACAAGCTTATCCAAATATGTAGAATCTCTCGCTTCAGCTGCTGTAATTTTCTTGCCTTTACTTTTACATCTTCTTACAGCTAAATTCACTTTGTCACTGATTTGTTTCATCTGTAACTTTTTATGTTTAAAAAAGATGTTTGGAACTGACTGTGCTGCTCTCCTATCAATACTTCGTAATTCCCATTTAACAATATCACTGTAGTGAACAGAAACAGGTCTTTCATCTTTGCTTGGTGGTCTTTGACCGCAAAATATAGTAGGAAAGCATAAATATTCCGCATCTTTATCTTGATATAAACTAAGCGGATGTTGTCCTTCTCCAGGTGCAAAGGTAAATACTTGATCATATTTGTTTGCAATATTTGCATCATCCACTAATGTATCCACATTTCCAACATTATCATTGGCATCTATTTCACTGTAATGATCAGAATCATAGCCATCAGTTTCAGTACTGTCTTTAGCAAATGTACCGATGTTCTTCACTTGCTCATGTACTGGATTCTCCAAGCTATTACTGTCCTAGGTTTGCTCTGTTGAGATTTCCAAAAATTCTTTCACTGTGTCTTCTGCAGTTTCAGTAAGTTCCTGAAACCAGCTATCATTAACTGACAAACCAGCATTTTTGTAGAATTCACTATTATTTACTAACCAGTGTAATGCAGTTAAAACTCTTAATGGTCTAACATTTTCTTTAAAATCAATTTTTTTATATGACAATTTCTTTTTGAGCTGGATAGCAACTGTAAAGTTTTCATCCATGGGTCTTGGAAGACAGTTTACAGTGGGCTGAATATCAACTGGAACATTAATAACATTCCCTTTCAAGGAGTATTGACCACCACGTGGCAATTCTCTTATCTGCATAAATGGAATACGAAGTGCTATTAATCTTTCTTCAAGTTGATGTAAATAAAGTTCTGGAGGCTTTTCTGGCCATTTCATTCCATTTGCTACAGATAATTTTGGAACTTTACCATCTCTTAAAGCACTCAAACAAGTATGACAAACCCACTCTTCATTATTAACAGATGTGAAATTTGTGCAGAAAAGTCTTTTACTTTGTGCTGAGATATGGGTGTTCTTTAATATTGAAACACTTTTTCTAAACCATGTCTGATGGCAGGATGTACACACAAATAATGGTCCAACAGCAATACTTGAATGAAATTGCTTTATACATTCATTAATAGTTGACAACCCTTTTCCACCAGATAATTTGTTTGAGTTATGGTCATGAACATTGTCTTTGACAGTTTTACATTTCTTATTAGATTTTTGGTCATCTGAATCAGACAGCACATTCAATTTTTGTTTCTGTTGCCTTTTTTGATGTTGCTTGATCCTTTCACACTCCAGTGCATAAGGTGATTTTCTTGCTTTCTGTTTTGATTTACGCTGATATACTATTTCTTTAGCTTTAAAGGCAAAGTTTTCCCTAGCAGACTTCTTGTCAGCACGTTCTTTGGATAGGACACCTGGCTTCTTTCTGGCATTCTGCTTAGATGCAAGCTGATGTATTTTTTCTTTCTCTTTAAAAGAGGGATTTCTTCTTGAAGACTCCTTTTCAGCACGTTCTTTGGATAAGACGCCTGGCTTCTTTCTGGCATTCTGCTTAGATGCAAGCTGATGTATTTTTTCTTTCTCTTTAAAAGAGGGATTTTTTCTTGAAGACTCCTTTTCAGAACGCTCTTTAGTTAAGACTTCTGGATTTTTTCTAGCCTTCTGCTTAGATGCTAGCTGATATACTTTCTCATTTCCTTTAAATGCAGAATCTTGTCTTTTTTTCTGCTTTGATGCAAGCTGACATACTTTCTCATTTACTTTAAATACAGGGTCTTGCCTTTGTTTCTGCTTAGATACAAGCTGACATACTTTCTCACTGACTTTAAATGCAAGATCTTGTCTTTTTTTCTGCTTAGATGCTAGCTGATAAACTTTCTCATTTCCTTTAAATGCAGAATCTTGTCTTTTTTTCTGCTTTGATGCAAGCTGACATACTTTCTCATTTACTTTATATATAGGATCCTGTCTTTCTTTCTGCTTAGATGCAAGATTACATACTTTCTCACTGACTTTAAATACAGGATCTTGTCTTTTTTTCTGCTTAGATGCAAGCTGACATACTTTCTCATTTACTTTAAATACAGGATCTTGTCTTTTTTTCTGCTTAGATGCAAGCTGACATACTTTCTCATTTACTTTAAATGCAGGATCTTGTCTTTTTTTCTGCTTAGATGCAAGCTCATACACCTTCTCATCTGCTTTAAAAGCAGGATCTAATCTTTGTTTCTTTTTGTATGCTGTATTGTACTCAGTGAGTTTCTTCCTTTTCTTTGCATGTGAAGCTTCTTTAGACGTACCTAAGTTACTTGCATGACTTTGCGTTTTTTCAGCCTGTTTTAACAGTTGATCTTCAAAATAAGCTTCAAGGCTACATTCCAAGTATCCTTTATAATTTTCATTCAGTTCATGTTTTCTGATAGTGACAGGCAAAAAGTCAAACTGCAAGCTCATATCTATTCTCATACTGTCATAAAATGCATACAGGTAAGTAATTAGATCATTCAGACACGAGAAAGATATCAAAATTGATGTACCATCTGCAGATGAAAGTCCATTCTCTCCATGTGAGTGAGAATCAAAAAATACATACAAATCATTCTTCTTATAGACAGCTGAACATATTGCTCCAATCATTAAAAGGCCTGATGATGTACCAGAAAAGGCTGTCTGTAAAGCATGATGAAGTGCTGGAAAACCATCATCTTGCTGAGTGTTCACCAATATGCCACTTATAACTGGTTGTTTCTCCACAGTAAATGTTCCAATATCAACTTTAAAATTGTCAGGAATTTCTTCCAAACTCAACAATGGGTGAATGTATTTTCCTTCTGCTTTCAACCTATTTATCACATTTCGATATATAGCATCTCCATCACAAAGAACCTTGTCTAAGTTCAAACTATCCTCTACTTCCAGACAAGCTGAGTATGATAAAGCACACAATGCATTGCATGTGCATTGAAATCCTCTTGATTCATTTGAAAATCTTTGATTATTCTGATGAAAAGTCCCAAAAATTGTATCACAAGCATTCCAAGAGAAAGATGTCAATAACGCTTTCTGAATATTTGTATTTAAATTGCTCATACCCTCATTTTCAACATTATCAGATGGCTCTCTGCTGATCCTAGAAACATCAACAGGAATAATAACAGATTTTCTCTGAGTCTCACATCCTTGATTGCTTCTGCAAGTCTCTCTTTTATCTGGCAGGTTATTTGGCAGATTATTTAGCAAATTGTTTGGCAAATTTTTTGGCTCGGTGACAGAAGTCACTATGTCTTTGTTTTCTGTTTTTAGTGAGGCCAGCTCCTCAGTCACGTCATATTCACTACGTCTGTCCTCATACTTACCTGGTTCATACTTACCTGTCCTTGCGTTCAGATTCCCTGACATAGCCACGGACCTCCTCCAACCCTTCTTTTTAGGCATTGTTATCTGTTACCTGAAAATAGAAAGAAAAATCCTTCAGATGATCAGTATACAGAAGTTATTTCACATAAGAATTCCGCAGAACGCTATGTTACACCTGCTTTGCACATTAACTTAATGGAATATCAGTTTAACACATATTTGGTCAACCCCATTTGGTAATTTATGAGATATTGTCTGTTTCATATTTTTGGCTATCTTTAGTAATGGCAGATGGCAGCCATTTTGGATGGTCAATTTTCAAAAAATTGAAATAGCTTCATGAAAGGATCATTCTGACACAAAGTTGGTCCACATTCATTCACAAGTTGTACAGAATTGTCGTTTTCATGTTTTTGCTATTTTTAGTAACAGCAGCCGACAGCGATCTTGGATTGCCTAGTCACAAAAATGTGAAAGAACTTCATTTTTGCGTTATTCTGACAGAATGGACGAAAATCTGAATGTGACTAAAAAGTGTGTCTTGATATATTGGCATTTAAGCAAAAGTAAACTCGTAAACAGAAAGTAGGTCACTGTGACCTAATTCTGCTACAGATTTTGTTTGTTTTTAAATTCTTAAAAATGAGGTCCCATTAATGCTTCATGGGAAATTTCATCCAAACTAGAAAATGTGTTTATGAGACACTATGCCCCCAACCATATGCTTGCCTCTAAAGAAGGTTCATTCCATAATACTTGTACCTTTGTACCAAAGGTTTCAATGCACTAAGTTGAAAAAAGTCATTAACTCAGTCAAAAATTTAAGATTTTTTTTTCGAAAATTAATTAGGTCATCTACACTTTAGGCAATATCTTCCTGCAAAAAATCATGATCCTAGCGTTAGGGGTTTTTAAGATATTTTGTTCACTAGGTTTCATAGGCTAACAATGCACTGAGTTGAAAAAGGGGCATAACTCGAGCCAAAAATTCAATATTTTTTTCAAAAGTTAATCAGGTCATCTACACCTTGGACAATGTCATCCTGCAAAAAAAGTCATGATTCTAGCATCAGGGGCTCTTGCGATATTTTGTTCACAAGGTTCCACAGGCTAAGTTGAAAAAAGGGGCATAACTCTGGAAATACATGACCGGCAGAAAAAAGAAAAAACATGTGTTCGCTTATTTTCCATACAAATCATGTGTATGAAGTTACAAGTTCCTACCTCTTACCATTCTTGACCATATGTAGGGGTACCTTTGTACCATAGGCATCAATGCACTTAGTCAAAAAGGGGCTTAACTTGGTCAAAAATTTATGATTTTTTTTCAAAAGTTAATCAGGTCATCTACACCTAAGGCTATATCTTCCTGAAAAAAATCATGATCCTAGCATCAAAGGTTCTTGAGATACTTTGTTCACCAGGTTCCATAGGCTTACAATGCACTACACTGAAAAAGGGGCATAACTCGGTCAAAAATTCATCATTTTTTTTCAGAAGTTAAGCAGGTCATATACATCTTAGGCAATATCTTCCTGCAAAACCTGATGATCCTCGCATCAGGGGTTCTTGAGATATTTTGTTCACAAGGTTCCATAGGTTTACAACGCACTAAGTTAAAAAAGGGGCACAACTCGGTGAAAAATTCATAAATTTTTTCAAAAGTTATTCAGGTCATCTACACCTTGGGCAATGTCTTCCTGCATAATTACACGATCCTAGCATCAGGTGTTCTTCAGATATTTTGTTCACAAGTTTCCAATATTTTGTTCACAAAATTCCATAGACTAAGTCGAAAAAGAGGCATAACTCTGGAAATACATGACTGGCGGAAAAAAATAAGAAATACAGGTCAGCTTATTTTTCATGTACATGCCACATATAAAATTTCAAGCTCCTAACATAAGCTGTTCTTGAGTTTCCCAGCTGCTAAAGAGTTACAGATGGACAGATGGATGGATTGTAGGACAGACAGCAGGCACAAACTAATAGGCCCCCTCAACTTCTCCGAAGTTGGGGGCATAAATGTACCAAGGGATTCTGTAGAAAAGTTGATTTAATTGGTTTTGCTATTTTTAATAACAGAAGCCATCCAGGCTGAACTTCATCATTCTGTGGCCACACAGTCTGATCATGCTGCCTGTGATGTTTGCCAACCATGCCTGCAGTGGTTTCATTTTGAATGGTCATAGTGACCTAATTCTGCTAAGATATTTTTTTTCATTTTGATAATTTTGAATACCAAGGACCCATTAATGCTTAGTACAAACTTTCAGCCAAATATACCAAGGAGTTCTGGAAAAAAAATTGACTTTACCAGTTTTGCTATTTCTAGTAACAATAGCCATCTTGGATTCTTGACCAACCTGAATTTTACTATTCTGAAACCCTGTAGTCTGCTCATGCTGCATGTGAAATTTGAGAACCATGCATGCAGTGATTTAAGAGAATTAGTCTTTTGAATGGACTTAAATGCTAGGGTCGACGTAAATTGTCAATGGAAGGAGGGACTGACAAGCAGACAGAAAACCGAACACCTATTTCGCACTTTGCTAAAGCAGGTGCAACAAAATCATATGCCTTTTGAAATGATTGGTAAACTCTGACTTAGCATGTTCTCCAGTTGAACTAGAATTACATGAACTCATGTGTCTGGCCTGTCTCTGCATTGTCACAAAGCAAAGCTAAACACAATAACCCAATGTCGCTAACACTGGAAAAAAAGTAATACCTATGTCTTGTTTCTGCCAGACACCTATTCTATTGCATAACCTTACAAGGTCTTTGGGGCACCACAGATGACTTTGAAACAATCTCTTTCCATCTTGTCCTGTTTTCAGCTGCCCTGCCAGACAACAGCAAGACAAAAAAAAAAAAAAAAAAAAAAACACACACACACACAATGCAAGTTTTGCAAAGTCAGCGAACCGTAAAATGTAGGTAAATCCACACAAGATTGAAGATGATTTTTATCCTCCCTCTTGCAGTTGTATGCATGGCCTGAGTTTCATGATCTAGCCTTTATAGTTCTGGAGAAACAGAACTGGATCTGAAAACTCTATGCAAATTTTGCCAAACCTGTAAATCTTAAAATGTCAGTCCAGATGATATACTGATGGTGGCTTGGCACTTTACCTTCCCAAATGTAATAATAACCCCAAATTTCATGCCACTAGTGCTTTAAGCTTTTTACAAGTGGGCCATAACATGAAAACTTGACAGAGGTTTGCAAACTCCCTAAACTATAAAATGTTTAGGTGGATCTCTACTGATCCTAGAAATATCAACAGCAATAATAACAGACTTTGAATCTCATATCCTTGATTGCCTTTTCTAGTTTCTCTTTTATCTGGCATGTTATTTAGCAGATAATTTAGCAAAATACTTGGCAGAATTATTGGCTCAGTGACAGGAGTCACTATGTCTTTGTTTTCTGTTTTTAGTGAGGCCAGCTCCTCAGTCACGTCATATTCATTACGTCTGTCCTCATACTTACCTGCCTGATATACTTAGCAAAAATAAAAACTTGACAGTCCCTTTTATTCATCCTACGGTAGTCAGGAAAAGGTGAGACATAAATTTTTTTGTAATTTAAGAAAAAGTAATCATTTTGTAATACCACAGTCACACAAAATTCAAGGTTCTTTAAATGAAACAATATTGAGGCTATTTTAAATATCACGAGGGTGCTTTTCTGTTTTCTATGCTTAAAACCAAACAATTATTGCATTTAAAACTGTTGAAGTCTGCTTAAATGATAAAGATTCTGTTGGCAATGCCTTTCCATTATTAAATCTAATCTGTATGGATTCATTAGCTAAAATTATGCCAAATGCTCGGTCGACTAGGAGGCCGTGAGGACCAGATGAAAAACCTCAGTCAACGCCATTATGAGTCAGAAATTCAATTTCAATAGAATTCCCATTACACATTAAAGTCTTTATGGCATTTTAAGAAACAACTTTCAAATAAATTTAGTAATAAAGACACTGAGTTTGTAAGACAATCAAACAAATATAGAAGAAAATAATAAAAAAAGATGCAATGGGATAGTAGCTATGGCATCTAAAAAATCTCTGTATTTTTAATTCAAAGGGAGATATCTGAAAATTTTGAATCTTTAAATGTTATTTTCAAATTGTGATTACAATTAACATAAGTGTTTAAAGTGTTGTCTGTGCATACTGGAACTACTGTTTATTATGTACAAGAAAACTTTCTATTGCACATGCGCAAATTAAAGATCTGGTCTGAATTATCAAAACAGAAATGTTAGGTAACTCCGGACAGGACAAAAATTATCCAACAAATTTTCATGATTTAAGAAATCAGACGTGTGTCCAACACAAAAAAATCCATAATATTACATATTAGCTAGTTTGGCCGGAATGAAGAAATAAAAACTGTTAAGTTTTTATTTTTGTTCTGTATACTACCTGTCCTAGCACTGACATTTACAGACTTCACCACTGATCTCCAATACCCATTCTTTTTAGGCATTTAATGTCTTACCTGAAAATAGAAAGAAACGTCTTATTATCAGTATACATGATTTATTTCACAGAAATTTCATGGCTGTAGTCCTTGCAGTTCTTGAGAAAGAAATCTAAACACAAAAACTCAACAAAAAATAAAGTCTCAATGCCCGGAATAAGGTCAAATATGAACTATTTAAACACTGAAAGGCAAGTAACTCCAAAGTGAAATATACAATATAGCCAAATTCCAGACTTGTCAGAGAGTTTATGCATGTCCTGGTTACCAGCAAGTTTGATCAAGTTTCAATAGAAAATGAAGTAGCTATGCCCAGGACAACATTTTGCCCATTGTAAGTCCATAGGAAAATGTTTCTGTCTTTAAGGGCAAGTAACTCCAAAATGAATATTCTGATCTGTCCCAAATTCAAACTCGTCAGAGATTTTATGCCTATCCTGATAATAATAATCATAATAATAGTAAAGACTTTTTTTTCACATAATCTGCAAGTTTCATAAAGTTGCAATTAGAAAATGATTAGCCTTTCAATTGTCATGGCAACCAATCAATTGCAAAGTTTTGATAAAATTCATGTGGTTGGTAGAGGACTATTCTAAAAATGTTTCTGTAATACTTTAGTCAAAGTATCTGCAATATCACAGGAATTAATGCCAATTTCTACTTTTCCCATTATAAGACTAAGTTTCTACTTTTCCCATTATAAGTCTATAGAAACTTTAAACTGGCATAGCAACGAAGCATTTTTGGGCAACAAAAATAATAAAATACAATTTATGTAGAGACTAAATGCCATTAATATGTATGCAGAGATTCATCTTCATTTCCCTCATTGCTTCCGAGAAAAATATTTTTTTTTAAATATTTTTCAAGAAAATTTAGTCTTTTGGTTGCAATGGCAACCAATCAAAATCAGTGATTTTCACAAAATTCACATGGATGGTAGAGTACTCCAGGAACATGTCTATAAAACTTCTGTCTAACTATAACAGTAACACAGAAAGAAATGCCAATTTACAAGTCTATGGAAACTTTGAAATGCCATAGCAATGAAACCACACAGGCAACAATAATAAAAAATAACCATCAGAGGAGATGGCAAATCCCCCGACCGAAGACCCCATGGGCTTTGGTAACAAGGGTGCACTTCAAAACACAAGTAAGTATTATATTGTCATTCTTTTATGCTTCTGATTGAGACTATCTGTTGAACAGGTGCATGATTATCTAACACTCAGACTAAAACAGTATGCCAGATTGCTAAAACAGGTAAAATCTCAAACAGCCACCATGTATACAGATGTATAGAACATGATACATTAGACATTTCAAAATGTGTGAATAACTTCTAAAGTACAAGCCCTACAAACCTAATTTTGAGCTCTCTAGTAAGTGAATTTGGACAAAGGCTCCAAACCTGAAAAAAAATTGAGGGGGGGGGGGGGGGATGTAGGGGGGTTACAGACAGTTAGGAACACTGGCAGGATATCACGGCCAGATCATCAATATTTGTAAAGGTATAAGGCTATTAAATTTATGGAGCAGGCAGGGGATATACAGATTATACAGATATGGAACAGAGACACAAACTGCAGCTCAAACTTCTAAAGAGAAATATTTAGCAAAGTATGAACGCAAGAGTTGTCATTCATGCATAAGACAAATTGTCATGACCTGTTCTGCATATCTGCGAAGTATCATGAAAATATTTCGAAGGGTATTCAAGTTATGGAGCGGACACCTAAAACCATCAAGGGGGAATAACTCAAAAAGTAAGAAAGCAAGGTTGTCATTTTTGTTCGTGACACATTGTTTTCACCTCTTCTACATATCTGTAAAGTATCATGAAAATATTTCAAAAGGTATTCAGGTTACAAAGTGGACACAAATCTGCCAAAACATCACCAAAGGGGAGAAGACTCAAAAAGTACAATAGCAAGAGTTGTCATTCTTGTACACATCGTCATGACCTGTTCTACATAACTGTGAGGTATCATGAAAATACTCCAAAGGGTATTCAAGATATAGAGCTGACAAGAAAATGATTACATACTGACAAACAAACGTACACCAAGCTCATTGCTATATCCCCGAACCTTTCGGTCATGGTATAAAAACAATAACATTATTTATGTAGTGGCTAATGTCATGAATTTGTATGCAAAGAATCAGCTTCATCCCACTTATGGTTTCTGAGAAAAAAATTTAATAATGTTTCGATTTTTTTTCCTGTATGTTGCCATGGCAACCAATCAAATTCAGTAATTTAGATAAAATTCATATGAAACATACTTATGAAACATTTCTGTAGAAAAAAATCCAAATAACTGCATCAATATAGCAAAAATTGCAAATGTCCATTTTTCCCATTATAAATAAATGCAAACTATAAGTTGCCATAGCAACCAAACTGCAAGAGCAATTACCAAGAAAAATAGAGATTCTATAGAAGCTAGTGTTAAGATCCTTTCTGTAAAGTTTGAGCTTTATTAACCACATAGTTTCTGTGGAGATGATTTTTAAATATTTTTCTATTTTTAACTATTCGGTTGCAACGGCTGCCAGCCAAACTGGAATTTGCATAAATTTAATAAGGCTCGATGAGGACTACTCAATGAACATTTCTATGAAAGTTTTGTCACAATATCTGCAGTGACACAGCAATAAATGCACATTTTCCATTTTGCCATTATAAGTCAATGGCAAATTTAAGTTGCCATAGCAACCAAATTGCTAAAGCGATTGCCAAGAAAAACAGTACTTTTATAGAGGCTAGTACTAAGATCCTTTCTGTGAAGTTTGAGCTTTATTGGTTGCATAGTTTCTGAGGAGATGATTTTTAAATATTTTTTCTATTTTAAACCATTCTGTTGCCATAGCAACTAGCCAAACTTTGCAATTTACATACATTTCATGTGGTTGATAGAGGACTACTCAAGGAACATTTCTGTGAAAGTTTTGTCAAAATATCTGCAGTGACATAGCAATAAATGCAAATTTTCTATTTTTCCCATAGAGGTCAATGGAAACTTTAAGTTGCCATAGCAACCAAAGTTCTGAAGCAATTTAGATAAAAAACAGTATTATTGGTTCCCCCTGCCTATAGATGCTATATATGAAATTTGGTATATATGAAATTTGGTAACAATCGGCCCTGTAGTTTCAGAGGAGATGTCGTTTGAAAATGTTGACGGACGGACGGACTGACGGACGGACGGACGGACGGACGGACGACGGACGGACGACGGACGACGGACGACGGACGACGGATGCCTGCCTATACTATAAGCTCACCTGTGAGCCTTCGGCTCAGGTGAGCTAAAAACCACTTGCTGGAGTGCCTCAACAAGAGAGTAGTATATTTTCTAATGGTAAAACTGGAATATTATCACATATTTTACTGCCCTACATCTTGCGTATTAGAAGCTATACCTGATATGTTCACATGAAACAGTGAGTAAAATTATTTGAGAAATATAATTTGCTCTCAGAAACTTCAGTTTTGGATATACAAGATTTATGTTCCATTTCGCTTTCAATTCTGATCTGCAAGAGTATACACTCTATGCCTCGTATAACCTTGCATGCCATACCTGAGTATGAAATGATAAAAGCTAGGTTACCATAGCATCTAAGATGCTATGGTAACCTAACTTTTATCATTTCACTTTGGAGGTAATGACAAAACAGCTATTCTGAGCCATGCACAGGATTTTGAACGTCAAAATTAGCTGTTTTGACATCCCCTCTAGTTACCACAAAGAAGTGCCACACCTGAACGCCTCCCTCCTTCCCCCCCCCCTCTCGCTCCCTGCCCCCACCAAACACCTGCCCCAGATAAGGTTTATCATAGCTCAGTGTAGGGGCAGTGGAGGTTAAAGGTTCAATGTATCTTCGGCACAGCATATGAAAGGCAGACATCAACCCTCTCCTGTCACTGCCTTACCCTTCCCTGATTCAAGAAAAAGGCACCCATTAACTGCTGGGTTGACAGAGAGAATTTCCGGTTTTTCGCTGGCTGAACCCTGATTCAAACCTACAACCTTCTGCACAAAACCAAGTGCCTCTGACCACTCAGCCAACTCCTTCTGGTTTCTATGGTAACAGACCCATGGCATCAACCACATTTGCTAAAGTCCTAAAGTATGCCCTTGCGAAGGAACATTGAAGATAAAATGGTAACATGTACTTAGAAAATCACTACTGAAGTTTCATCAAACAAACAATATTTAACAAATGAGCCACAACATGAGAGAATCAACAAAGTGGTTGTCCACCCAGCGCAGACTCAGATCAGCCTGGGCATCTGCCCAGTCTGATCAGTCTCTTTGCTAAGTGTTGAAAGGGTAGCTAAGGGTCTAAGCTAGCACCATGCGAACAGCGAAGACTCTGATCAGACTTGGCAGATGCCCAGGCCAATCTGAGTCTAAGCAGGGCACACAACCACTTTGTAGGTTTTGTTGTTTCAATCTAAAATAACTTTATTCAGTGTTTAGGTATCAAGAAAAAAAAATAACAACAGTGCTATCTTATAGCTGTATCATTTTTTACAGAACTCCTACCAGTCTCAAACTTAAACACAACACTAAACATCTCTCCTCCAAATCTTTTGGCAAGCCATCTATTCTTGAGCACAGCAAGTTTCAGCGAGTCACATTTAAACTGAGCCTCAAGATTAGTGTGTATTGCACGACCCATTCCTTCAATGACTATTAAATCTGCTTTCTCCGCTTTAATCTTAGCTACTAAATCACTGTCTATTAACCTGAAACATTAACAAAACCAAAATGTCAGCTATAGCACATTCAGAGCTCTAGATAAGCGGGAGTATCTGGCAATAATTAGGGATAATCTTTGTTAATTCTGAATAAAAACATATGTTGCAACCCCTCATCTGAGCCATCTCGTCAAGATGGTTCAGATGAGGGGTCATAACACATGGTTTCGATGAGAAATAAGAAAGATTATCACTCAGTTATCATCGAATACCCCCTCTTATCTACAGCTCTGGGCCACACAAGTAAACAGAATACATTTGAAATAGAAGCTGGTGCACTGACTGGGATTTTCACATAATCCACTTTAATAACCAGTTTAAAAAAACTGCTCATGCATCCAGTTCTGTACATATGTTACATTCCTTATGCCTCTCACCTAAATACACTTCCATGCTTTTCTGCCAGTTCTAGAGAAACAACTTCTTTTTTTATTTCTTTTGACTTCACTGGATGATGTAGTCCCACCAGAATGGAGTCTACTCTTAAAGGAAAGAATTTGCTTCTCTAAGAGCAAATTCTATCCTTTAAGATTTGACCTTATTTCAGAAGGGAGGCCAAATTGTAAAGCCAAATATGTTTACTAAGACTTTAGTTCATTTACCCAGAAGGGCAGTAATGCTTTTACAGATATAGACAAAAGTATGATCATGTGGAAATCTAGTTCAATATCTATCCAACTGTCAGAATTTATCACGCAAATACTGTCATACCTATACAGGGACTGAGAAATATCACAAAGTCAGTGAAGCACATTATAAAGTCAGTAAAGCAAACAATATAGGTCAAATCCATGAACAGATGGTGGTGCTGAAATGACTTTGTCCATATGTAAGTATGTACCAAGTGTCATGACCCCAACCCATAAAAGGACTGAGAAATATCATAAAGACAATGAAGTGTATCAAAAGTCACTACAGCAAAAATTATAGGTCAAATCCATTCATGAAATGATCTTGTTCATATGTAAGTGTGTGCAAAGTATCGTGACTGTAACCCATATAGGGTTTGAGAAATAACATAAAGTCAGTGAAGCATAAAAATGTAGGTCACCGTCCAACATGGTTGGTTACACTCAGATGCTCTCACGCAGAAGCAAGTGCTGGCCAAACATCATGACTCTAACCTTAATAGCTAGTGTGAAACTGATTAAAACACAAATGCTAAACATACATTAACCGTAATATTTTCAAAGTCAGTTGACCATGACAAGTAGGTCAATATCATAAATGGTGCATGCATTCAGGTGATCATGTGCCGATGTAAGTGTGTACCAAGTTTCATTACTCTAACCCTCATACATTCTGAGAAATAGACCTAAACATAAATGGTTAACATAGGTTAAACTGCTCACAGACGTGAAGGCTGATGCGCACAGAGATGTTAGCACGAACGCTGGCACATACTCAGACTATGATGCCAGGGGTATAGTATAAGCCCTCCTTTGCTTCCAAAACGTGCTAATGAATCAACCCCGTGTAATTTTGCTATTAGATGAATTTTCTCTTCCAAGACAATCCCAAAAGTATAGATCCATTAAGATGGATTTAGATTTTAGGGGGTTGTTTTGGAGGAATAAAAACCAGTCTGATAATCAAATAACTACATTTCCTTTGATTTTCTTTAGATGAACCTATTTCGGACAAACAGTATTCATTCTTCCATGAACAACAGTTGGTAACGCAACGACGTCAGTATGCAATGTCACATGTAAACTAGACACAAATGGCTGTTGTTATGTTCCATTTGACATCACGTTATGGTGACGGCTGTTATATGTAAGCGGCTTACCTGTTGGTTAGTGACAGCTTTTCGTTGTATACTTTATAAATGTTGCTCTTAAAAATTGAAAATGATGCTCAAATAATTTTATAATTAATGTAATTATAAGAGATGACTTTCATTTTTCGGAAGTTCATGGAAGTATGAACACAAAGGATCCCATACACAAGTAATGTGAAAGCCCTTCAGTATGAACACAAAGGATCCCATACACAATTAATGTGAAAGGCCTTCAGGGGTCACTTACTTTGCACATGACCCATTGTGTTCATACTTCCATGAACATCAAAAAAATGAAATTTATTTCATAAAATAACATTGTATATAGACTAACCTGAGATCTAGACACGGTGAGCCCTGGCCAGACTCCATCACTGCAAGACGACCTTCTGTATACGCTTGACTTATCACAGGACAGATCTGACACACACGTTTAACCACTATTGTCAATTCTTTATATGTCACATCATTTAATGCAGGCCGAGAATTAGCACATAATATCACCTGCAAAAAATTCGACACCATATAGCACTTAAAGCACCAAAACTGAAATAGTTGAATTTGCAAACAACGTAGATCCAGATAAGGGAGCTGCCTCACCTGAATCCACAATGTTTGCTCTTTTATTTTTTCTGAATTCTGAATATGATTTAGCTTAGGCAAAAAAAAATGCTTGAGAACGGAAGAGTCCACTGGGCATGAACAGGTTGGGTTAATGCAAAGTGGGATGTCCACACCTACACAGAGGCAGTCACCTGATGCCAACTACGACCCTGCAGTGAATAAGTGGCTCTTCCCCACATTCATAGAGGCCAGCAAGAAAACATTTGAGCTGCCACACAACAAAAACAAACGTGGCATGGGTGCCCAGCAAAGACTAAATTCAGCCCTGGCATCCTACCAGTCTGATCAGAGTTTTTGCTGTCAGCATGGAGCTAATTTAGACCCTTAGCTACCCATTAAGCACACAACAAAGACTGTGATCAGACTGGGTAATGCACAGGCTGATCTGAGTCTTTGCGGAGTGCACATGCCATTTTGTTGGCTTTGTTGTGTGGCAGCTCAAATGAATTTTTGCATTTGTTGTGTCATGGCTCGTTTTTTTTTTTTAATAAATATAATATTGTTGTTTCTGACAGTGTTAACCATCTACTAGTAGCTTGATTTATCAACAAGCATGCAACATCAAACATTTTGTCACACTTGTCAGTCAGGTCGGGCAATGAAATAATAGTTCATCATACAATGAAATGACACAGAGATTGGTAAGGCATTTAAGGGTGCAATATTAAAGGAATGAATTTCATCTTTCTGGTGTTTATCGAAGTATAAGCTACATTGGGTCACGTGCAAAGTAAAGGAAGCCCGAAGGGGTTCATGTAAACTTTGCTAGTGACCCAATGTAGTTTATACTTTGATAAACACCAGACAAATTAAGTTCATTGCTTATATTCATGTTCTTTTCTATCTTTTATTTGACCATAAATTTGCAATAGGGGCTACAGTAAAAGCAAAAAAAAACATTTTACACAGTTTTTCTACTAAAAGCGGGACAGCGTCACCGACGTAACAACAACATCATAACGTTGCATTGTCCAATCAGATTGGAGAGCAATGATTTATTTTGACATCACTTAACATCGCGTGAACCGATGTAGTTATTGAATTATAAACTACATTACGTTCCAATGGTTTATCGTAGAGCTTTTCAGTAAATGCATGGATAATGTAAATATTTAATATTAAAGAACCTTAGCTCCAAAGAACAAAGAGAAGCATCGTGTCCAGCTGTTAAAGATGGTTAATTATGGTGCAGTAGGTCACAGGTTCAATTGCCCTACAGCCAGCTGGCAACCAGAAAGCTCTCTTTGTCAACCCAGCAGTTCATGAGTATCATTTTCAAATCGAGGAAGGATAAGGCAAAGAAAGGAGAAGAATCGGCTTTGCCTTTCATATGCTGTGCCCAAGATATGGAGGGCAATAACCACCAATGCCCCTATGGTCACTAGGCTACAAGAAACCTTTACCTACCTTAGCTCCTGATTTAATGAGATCTCTAGCAAAGGGGAAGACTCCTAGTATAATATCGGGACCACTATTATCACAGAATATAGCTGCACATTTATAGGGAATGTCGGAACCATTTCTCCTGGATCTCCACTTGTCAAAATCATCCATTAACCATGGCCTCTCTGAAACAACAAACACTGACAGAAATAAATGTAAGCATGCATGCACTGCTTGTTACCCATTCAAAATTTCTAATTTTTCTGGTGTTAACTAATCCTTCTTACTCTTAAAGTCATTGGGACCAGCTTAGGCAGTACTTTTTGTCTAGGGTTATACTGGAATTTTTTATCATTATTATTATTATTCAAAATAAAAATACCACAGAATGCCCTCAAGAATGCCTGTACTTGTTTGGGTATATGATAAATGTTTTTGATAATTGTGAAACTTGGTATATTAAAGTGAAAATGGCTACATTTCAGTTCACGCACCCTGAAAAGTTTGACTTTGCAAAACCCGAGATGTGGGAGTAGTGGTTTCAGCATTTTGAAAGATTCAGGTCAGCATCAGGACTTTCAGACAAACCTGAAGAAACACAAATTAATTCTTTAATCTACTGCATGGTGAGTGAAGCTGATGACATTTTGGACAGTCTAAGTTTGACAAATGACCAGAAAAAAGAATATGCTACAGTATCTAGAAGCTTAACGGGTTATTTCATCCCTGAACGGAATGTTATTTTTGAATGTGTACAATTTAATCAGAGGGTGCAGCTTGAGGGAGATAGTGTGGATTTGTTTGTAACAAGTTTACATAAACTGGTAGAGTACTGTGCATTTGGAGCATTACATAATGACCTGATATGGAATAGGCTGGTGGTCAGACTTCGAGACCACAAAGTTTCAGAAAAGCTTCAGCTTGACGCGGAGCTGACACTGGAGAAAGCCCTTGCACAGGCCAGGCAGCATGAGGCAGTCAAGTCACAGCAGTCGGTTGTTAGAGGACAGAAGTCAGAATCTGTAGACGCCGTGAAAACCAAACCACAATGGACGAATAAAAGGGACAAAAAGTTTGAGGCTAAGGCCACAAGTCAGCAGAAGAAATGTAAACGGTGCGGCAGGGACAACCACCCAAGGGACAATTGTCCTGCAAAGGACGCAGTATGTCACAAATGCTCAGTCACAGGTCACTGGGTGAAATTCTGCTTGTCAAAACCCAAGGTAAACGAAAAGTATGTTGACAGTGATGACGATGACAACCAGGGATTTCTTGGTTCGATCGAAGATCATGAATCGGAGGATAGTATCAATTCAGTGGAGTCGAAGCCGTGAATTACCAAGATACTGATTAACGGGGTCTATGTCACATTCAAGGTGGACAGCGGGGCAGACGTGATGGTGATTTCAGAGAAGGAATATGAACGTTTGCCGGGAGTTAAACTAGTGAACGCTAAGAAGGTTCTGTGCGGTCCGGGAAATGCAAACTGGATGTACTCAGAAAATTTCGGTGTACAATGGAAACGAAAAAGTGTTATAGTGTTCAGGATGTGTATGTGGTTAGGGGATTATCTCTAGCACTTCTTGGACGGCCGGCCACAGAATCATTAGGGATAATTGGTCAGGTAAATCTTTCGTCTGTACACGCATCAGATACATATAAATCGAAATATCCGAAGCCATTTAAAGGTTTGGGTTGGACTGACTGAGAATACAAAATTAAGCTTGACGGCAATGCTCAGCCCCATTCCCTTTCTGTGCCCTGCAGGGTCTCTTTCCCATTAATTAATAAGGTGAATGCTGAATTACAGAGAATGCAAGAAATAGGGGTAATTTCAAAAGTAGACCGGCCTACAGAGTGGTGCTCTGGTATGGTCGCCGTTCCAAAAGCTAACAGTGATCAGATCCGAATTTGCGTGGATCTCACCATATTAAATAAGAGTGTCATGAGGGAAAAACACCCCCTTCCCACTGTAGAGGAGTCTTTGTCTAAGCTAGCTGGTGGGCGTTATTTCAGCAAATTGGATGCAAATAGCGGTTTTTGGCAAATCAATCTGGCTCCAGAATCACGACTTCTTACTACTTTCATCACAACATTTAGCAGGTGTTAATTTAACCGGCTGCCTATGGGTATTTCTTCTGCAAGTGAATACTTGCAAAAGAAAATTTCACTTTTGCTAGAAAACATCCCGGGGATAGTCTGTCAAACTGATGATTATCTGATATCTGTGGAAACTCTTGAACAGCAGGACGAGCAGTGGATGCAGGTGTTAGAAAGGCTTGAATCAGCTGGTATAACACTAAATGAAAGTAAGTGTGTCTTTGCGCAGTGATCTTTGACCTTTCTAGGTCACCGGATCGATGAAGACGGTCTAAGGTCGTGTCCTCAAAAAGTCTGTGCTATCACAGAGACGGCAACCCCGCAAAACATTTCCGACATTAGACGGTTCTTGGGTATGGTTAATCAACTAGCCAAATTCTCACAGGCCATTGCAGAGAAAAGCAAACCTTTGCGTGATTTGCTTAAAAAGCAAAATGCGTGGTCATGGGGACCGATGCAATTATCTGCTTTTAATGCAATTAAGCAGGAAATCAGCTCAGAAACGGTACTGGCTTACTATGATCCCAATAAGGAAAGTTTGATTTCAGCCGATAGTTCTTCATTCGGCCTTGGAGGCCTGCTTCGACAGAAGCAAAGCGACACTTGGAAGCCTGTAGCATTTGCCTCTTGTTCACTTAGTGAAACTGAATGTAGATACTCTCAGATAGAGAAAGAAGCACTGGCTGTAACTTGGGCATGTGAAAAGTTTGCAAACTATTTGATTGGCCCATCGTTTCATATCGAAACAGATCATAAGCCCCTGGTTCCTCTCCTCAGTACCAAAGATTTGTCCCATATTCCACCCAGAGTACAGTAGAGCTGCAACGATTCACCCAACGACCGATTCGATTCGATTTCGATTTCAGACACCTCGATTCGATTAATTCGATTCGATTCATGATTGATTTTATGCTACCTTAATTCATCATGTTTATCACTTTATTTTGTTATATTTACACTTCTATTTATCTTTGCAGGGTTTGAAATTAACTTTTTTTCTCACTTGCTAAATTTAGTGGTTCTCATTCATTATACTCCCTTTTTCCCTATCTGACAGACAATATAAAGTATCTTACCAATGAGGCTTTACCTCACAAGGGCCATGCCTACACTCCCTACCATGTTCTCTTCACAGCTACTAGTTTCATATTCCAGAGCAACTCTGAGCTCTTTTTCCCACTTCTGTGCAGTTTTTATAGGGACAGTTTGGGGTTTTGGGCCCACAGAGTCAGTCTTGATGGGTTTATTTTCAGAAGGTTTTTCTTCCTGATCCCCCGTTTTGCTCCTTTTCCAGTTCACAATTAATATCTGTCCATGTGTATTGATTTGAGAACATGTGCTTTTTGATCAAACTGAAAACAGACGCTTGCAGATGTGGGTTGTCAGACGCTTGACGAGGGGCACCGTATTGGGGAATCAATATAAGGCAAGCACCTGGGTGATCAAGACGAGTTTGCGAATGCGCATCTTGTTCTGCACATAAACAAAAACTTTACACTTCCGGATTAGTTCTTTGCACCGGGAAAACTACACTCGCAAAGAAAAGCAAGTGGTGGTTTCTTGGACTCGCAGTCTGTAAATTTTGGTCGCATTTTGCGAGTATGCGAGTCTAAATTCAACCCTGCTTTGGGGTGCATCTTTGGACACAGGTTTCTGCGAGTGATCGTTAGACGCCATTTTGATAACCCTACCGATAAGGAAACGAAACACCCGTATTGATTGGATGACCTAATTATTACTGACCAATCGTACGTTACGTTATAAACAGCGTTATAATATTCAGAGCGGGTCTAAAACACGGACTTCCGTTTTAAATGAGGGCCCATTCGGGGGATTGTGAATCGAATCGAAATTAGTGGAGTTGTTATCGGAATCGAATTGGCCCTTGTGAACCGGATTTTCGATGCATCGAAGTGAATCGTTGCACCTCTAGAGTACAGCGTTTCAGAATGCGCTTGATGCGATTTCATTACACCATATCGCATACTTCTGGGAAAAATCTCTATTCAGACAATACCCTTAGTCGGGCCCCTTTGAGTCATACAGAGGAATCTAATTCAGATCTGCAATTACAAACTAAGACATTTGTTGATACGGTGATAAGCGGTCTACTGGCTTCCCACTCAAGGTTAGATCTGGTCAAGCATCACTATGACGCAGATCCAGTATGTTCCAATATTTTGAATTATTGCAGGAAAGGTTGGCCTGAAAAATCGGCATTAGATGAAACTTGGCAGCCATATTGGGCATTCAGGGGTCAGTTTACGGTACAGGAAGGTCTTTTACTAAAGGGAGTTAGATTAGTTATCCCTATGAGTTTACACGAGGAAATTTTAGAGAAATTCACGAAGGGCATCAAGGAATCGTAAGATGTAGGAAGCAGGCGAAGGCGTCAGTTTGGTGGCTTGGCTTGAGCAAACAGCTTGAAAACATGGTAAAATCCTGTCAAAAATGCATGGAGCAATTAAAAGATTATGCTGAGCCCTTAAAACCGATAGAGTTTCCTGCACGCCCATGGCAGAGAATAAGGGCAGATTTATTTCAGCTGGATGGCACTATTTATCTGCTAGTTGTGGATTACTTTTCCAGATATGTAGAAATAGCCAAACTTTACAGCCAAGCGTTAGGCTCAATTATAAACCATCTAAAATCAATTATGGCTCATCACGGTATTTGGGCGTACTTCCATTCAGATGATGGTACATATCTCACGTCGAGTGCCTTCAAGGAATTTGCAGCGCAGTATAATTTTGACATTGTTACAAGTAGTCCGAAAATGGCCCAAAGTAACAGGATCTTCGAACGTTATGTAGGTACAATTAAGGACATGCTTAAGAAAGCTGACGATCCATATCTTGCTTTGTTAGCATACAAGACAACTCCGCTCCATAATGGATTTAGTCCAGCAGAGCTCCTGATGGGTCCTAAATTAAGAACTGCATTACCAGTTCAGCCGAAATTACTTGATCCTAAGTGGCCTGATCTGAGGAAAGTCGCATCGCGCGAGAAAAACTATCAAACATAAGCAAAAACAATATTATGACAAACAACATTGCACGCGATTATTGAAGCCTCTCCGCACTACTCAAAATGTTTGGGTGAAAGATCAAAGGAAGACAGGTATCGTGCAATCTGAAAGCAAATTTCCGCGATCGTATCATGTACAGACTGACCAAGGCATTATAAGACGGAACAGGCGGTTTTTGTCGGCATTGCCTGAAGAAAGTGAATCTGATATGAGTGGCCAAAACCAAGGATATTTTGAGACAGCCCCCAAATCACCTATTAAACTGTGTGATAATTCAGAGAACTAGAAAATTGTGTCTGTAAGACACTAATGATGCCCCCGTGCAGCGCCTGTCACAGGACATGTGTACATCCCTGAAGCACCTTTCAAGCACAAATGCTATTTACAAAGAATCCACTGAAAACATTACACAAACTTTATACCCTACAGTGCAAAAGGCAGCCCAAAATGACTACGTTTAAAAGGCCATAATTCCTTCAGAATTTTTCATTTCCTATTAAAATCAACATGCACATCTTCACTATGTCTACAACAAGTCTCCAATGTCTGAAAAACAGCCAATGAAAATTGTGGGAGGAGTTGATTACACAAAGTACTTACCCTACAATGCAAACATATGCCTAAAATGACTAAGTTCAATAGGCTATAATTCTGTCAAAATTAATTCTAGTTCCAACAAAAACCCACATGCACATCTCCAATATGTCCATAACATGTATGCGAAGTTTGGAAAAGATCGATTGAAAACTGAGGGAGAAGTTGAATACTGAAACTCCACACCCTACAAATGTAAAAATTTGCCTAAAATGACTAAGTTCAAAAGGCCGTAATTCTGTCAAAATTAATTCTAGTTCCAACAAAAACCCATATGCACATCTGCAATATGTCCACAACATGTATGCAAGGTTTGAAAAAGATCCATTGAAAACTGTGGGAGTAGCTGATTACACAAACTACATACCCTACAATGCAAAAATTTGCCTAAAATGATGAAGTTCAAAAGGCTATAATTCTGTCAAAATTAATTCTAGCTCCACGAAAAACCCACATGCACATCTTCAATATGTCCACATGATGTATGCGAAGTTCGAAAAAGATCCACTGAAAACTGTGGGAGGAGTTGATAAACAAACTCTATATCGTATAGTGTGACGAATGGACGGATGGACAGACAGGAGCAAATCTTAATGCCCCCTGACTATCGTCCAGGGGACATAAAAACAATGAAAGCCATGAGAATTCCAGGACACAGGAGGTCAAATTAATATGTTACCAAATCTGGAAGATGCGTAAAGCCTCCAAACAGACTGACCTATTGATTAACTGGTTTATCGTGAACTTGTTTAATTATGTTTACAGTACATGCCTGGTAGCTCAATAGGCTATGGCTAATAAAATGCAACATTAACATTTATCAAGGAACTTTGTGCAGTCAGAAAGGGAGATGATGTGTTATTGACATTTACAGCCATCTTTTCTGGCATCTTGAGAAACCTTTAGTTTTATCTTTTCCCACGCATATAATTGATACCACCAGGAAAGCCTGCTGACCATGCCTCTCGGATACTTTGAGAGATCACTTATGTTCTGGACGCCTTACTTTATGCATGTTAACTTGCAAATAAAATATATATCAGAAACTATAGTTCTGTATTACTGAACCCAATCATTACTAACAAATAGTAATAGTAATAACATAACAGGTTTTAATAGGTTTATCCACATCTTAACCTGTAACTGTATGCCAAATATATAAGAAACATAGCTTAGCGGTTCTTCAGATTTTTTTTCACAAAGTTATTCATATACACATGTAGCTTCTTCATATTCAAAATGCCTATGTCTGAAAATGGGAAAAATTCTACAAAAAATTTATGAAACAGGCTCAAAAGTCAATCAGGTCATCTACACTTTGGTCCAAACCTGTATGCCAAATATAAGTATCCTAGCTTATGCCGTTCTTCAGATATTTTGTTCACAAGCTTGTTCCTATACAAAATGCCTATGTCCGAAAAAGGGGAACAACTCAGTAAAGAAATTCACCAATGTTTTCAAAACGTAATCAGGTCATCTACACCTTAGGCAATGTCTTTCTGCAAAAATTCATGATCCTAGCATCAGGGGCTCTCGAGATGTTCTGTTCACAAGGTTCCATAGGCTTACAATGCACTAAATCGAAAATGGGGCATAACTCTGTCAAAAGTTCACAATTTTTTTCAAAAGTTAATCAGGTCATCTATATCGTAGGTAATGTCATCCTGCAAAAAAACACAATCCTAGCATCAGGGATTCTTTAGATATTTTGTTCACAAGGACCATAGGCTTACAATACACTAAGTCAGAAAGGGGCATAACTCATGAATTTTTTTCAAAAGTTAATCAGGTCATCTACAACTTGGGCAATGTCATCCTGCAAAAAAAACATGATCCTAGAATCAGGGGTTCTTGAGATATTTTGTTCACAAGGTTCCATAGACTAAGTCGAAAAAGGGGCATAACTCTGGAAATACGTGACCGGCCGAAAAAAATAAAAAAAAGGGGTCCGCTTATTTTTCACGTACATGCCACATATAAAATTTTAAGATCCTAGCATAAGCAGTTCTTGAGTTTCCCAGCTGCCAAAAAGGGTTACAGATGGATGGAGGGACAGACAGATGGACGGACGGATGGATGGACAGGCCCAAACCAATATGCCAATAACTGATTAGACGTCACATGCCAGTCATTATAATTTTATATTCACCGGGCAGCTGATGAATATTACTTTTACGCTGACATCATTTGTATTTTCCTTAATGGCTTAACGTTGCAAGAAATACCATGTAGGACCGTAATATCTATCAAAGGATACTGCATTTCGAAATCATATAATAAAACATTTATTGACCTTTATTTTGGTGAATATGCAGTTTTATTGACCTGCAAACATAATATACAATGTACTGACCTCCGCTTCGGGTCGGTCAATATGTAGTTTGCCGGTCAACAAAACTGCATATTCACCTCAACAAAAGTCAATAATTGTATAACAGCATATGTTTCAAGCATCTCATCATAGACATCTCAGAATGGAAGCAGTTTTAATTATGCCTCCTGGCTCTCTCTTATTTTGACATATGGTTCGGTAGCTGTACATGTCTTTAGATCCTAAGCCCATTTCTACTAACCTTGAAGTTTACTCTGAGCTTCCCTAAAACTAAATTCTCCCTTCTCCATGATGGCTGCCACTTCCTTAGCCCCCCAGTCAAACACATTCCCTGCCAGGAAACCTTGAGCAAGCTCCAAGAGTCGGGAGTTATCATCTAGGCTGTCTATATACTGCAGCCTATCACCGAGGTAGCGTAGAGCTTGCTCATTCTCAAACTGTTTCTGCTGCAATCCAAATAAGAAATGTATCAGTCAACAAGTGCACTGTGATGGAGAAAGCTCTAATCAAATGCTGTTGCTCCCAAATGCACAATGGTAAAAATGTTTCCCATAGCCTGATGGTGGAAGCAGCAGTGGGGATGTAGATGCCCATGGTATCTTGGGAACAGCATATGCAAGGTGGAGCCCATCCCTGCCCTCTTGCTGCCTTATCCTTCCTGGATTTGAAAAAGGTATCCATTTACTGCTGGGTGACACAGAGTTTTCCATTTGCTAGGTCCATATGGACAGGGAAGACTCCGATCTGACTGGATGGATGCCCAGGCTGATCAGAGTCTTTGCTGGGAGCATACATGTATGCACTTTTTTGGTTTTGTTGTGTTGCTGATCACATATTATTTTATATCAAATGACCACATGTTTACGATTCTGTTCATCATATGACCATTTATTAGGGATTTTTCAGACACAGAAAGTTGAAACGTCTATATCTTTGACCTCTATACCCTGTTTTGACAAAACTTGTTCTAGCTCATTATGACAGTGACCATGACACTTACAGTGGGTTGGAGTTTGATCTCATTTAAGAACCATTAACTTTTTTCATGTCATTGATACTTGAATGTAAAGCCAAAAGGGCATTGCAAAAATTAGCTCTTTGGTTTTAACATTCAAGGCTTAATGACATGATAAAAATTAATGGTCAAGTCTTACAATTTAATTTCATACCATTTTCTTACCACAAAATACAGTTTACCCTGATAAAATAATGCTTTAGTTGAATTTCACATGCAGCATAAGAATCGGCCTACCTGTGCACATAGCGGAATGACTATTTTATCATTAAGCAGCCATCTTTGAAATCAGGATAAAAAAAATTGACTAAAAGTGTTTTATCTGAACTCCATTTATGTGAATACTGCTTGTGTCAGTTGAGTGATGTTGATGTTACTCAGTTACTATTGCAGGCTCTTTGATGTTACATACTAACTCTAAATTTGGCCTATGGGCCAAGAAGTGGTTCAAACCTGAGAATAAGGGTCAGTAAAATCAAATTCCTGTAGACAGTGACTCCTCATGTCCAAGAGACCCCTCACATTCAATGATCCATAGGCACTGAAAGATAACACAGTAATAAATTGCAGATAAGCCAGATGCTAGCAGATCATCAAATGGTTATAGGGTTTGCCAAGAATAAGCGAAATAACTGTTTTAAACACAAAAGACCTAAATCAGCATGAAATTCAAATCTGATCAAGGCTTTAAGGTGTGTGGGTTGATATCCAAATCGAGTGTCACTCATACAAAATCCTTCAATACAAACTCTGGTGCTGCCAAGTTTGATTGGAAGGATTTTCTCCTGCAAATAACTCTCTATTGGGATATCAACTCTGGTGTTAGGGATGGCTCAAACAGAAGTTAGGCAACTGTTTATCAGTTGTGCTATTGAAATGAATACTGGACACTCTAAGATACTTTAAGATGACCGGGTACATTTTCAGGGGAAGCAGCTCTTCCACTTTCATTTTTGTCTCCCTTTTCAATGGCAGTCAGCTCTGAAAGGAAAGGATTTACTCCTTTAGTGGCAGCTTTTGGGGTAGATCACAGTTTCAAAGGGCTTCATCATCCTAAGGAGCAAACAGAAAATCACAAAAGCTGTTTCCCTTCAGAAAATGGCAGAAAAATAAAGTTCTCCCATTCACCCTGAGGAAACAATAGATGGATGGATAACTAGCGATTTTACATCCTTTTCAACAGTAATTCAGTCATATCAAGATGATGGGAGGGTGATGATGAAAGGCTGCGTTGAAATGGAGCCCCGTTTATTGCCTCCAGTGGGTCGAAAACCTGGGACTGCTAGATCAGCACGCCAGTGCTTAACCTGCTGAGCTACTGCGGCTCCTGGAAACAACCATTATAACCAAACTTTTAAACCAAACTACATGTATGTTACTCAGTTGAAAATGATAAAATGAGTCAAATTGTCAAACAAGGTGTGAATACACTTCCATGAAAGATGACTCATCTGAAAGGTGTTGTCTCCATTATCACATTTATAAATGAAAGAGGTTGCATTTTCAGAGAAATCAATTGCCTTTAAAAGAAGCCCCAACTCTCTTGCAATGAGGAGCCCCAGTAGCTCAGTGGGTTACAGACTGACCTGCTAAGCTAGCAGTCAGACTTCAAATCCCGCAGGAGGTGGAATTCTTCTCAACTGAAAACAGGATCATTTACACAAAGCCTTTCATTAATATCCTTCCATTGGCTCAATATGACTGAAATACTGTTGAAATGAGGCATCTACTGATGAGCCTCCTCATCTGGATCTACACTATGTGCCCTATAGTCTTTGAATTCTCATTAACCCTATTGCACTCAGAACAGCCAAAACTCTATGGAGTTTTGGCTGTTCTGAGCACAATAGGGTTAATAACGATATCGTTTGGATTAAATGGTTGCTGAGATTTTGCAGACGTAAATTTTGTCGTCTGCTTTATTGCCACTTTAAAGGTCAAAGGTTTACCAAGGGTTTTGTTTGAGTATTTTCAACATCTGTAGATATTTGTTCTTGAAACTTGAAGCTCTACTTCTAGTGTCGATGAATGTTTCCTGACTCTTAATTGCCTGTTCTTCTTGCTGTATAACAGAAAAAAAGTATTTCTTCTTATAAACACCCCACCCGGGGGCACTGTAATTCAGAAGACCTATAAATGGTTTTCTTCATGACCAATTGTGGCAAAACTTAACAAATATTGGTAGTCTAAAGCAGTTATGTTAGAATTTGGCAGCTTTTTCACATTAAAAGTGAAAGGGGGTGTTTATAATAGAGGGGGCATTTATTAGATGACGTTTTAACAGAAACAACTGTTACAATCACAGGCAAGAAGCTACACAAACACCGACACAGACACCAATGCCCATGGTTGAGGGACATAATCAGTCATCATGACTTCAGTTTCATGTCATGATGTAAATGACTATACTTCATCAGCAGATGAAAAGTCAGCAGCAAGTGATATTTGATTGTACACATATGCAATCCTTGCAGTAATGATACTATTATTATATGCAAGAGAAGACCCCTACACTACTCCATGATACAATTTGTCAATGTCATGCTGTATAAAATGTATGAACAGTCTACCTTAAAGCTGCTTAGAGATCTATCACAAAAAATTTCATAATAAACAGCACTGAGAGAAAGAAAACTGAATGCAGGGATTACTACTGCTGACGAGATTACTACTGCTGACAAGGTCAATTTCATATAAATCACACAGTAGGGCTTGTCGTGCTTTGGCGGTGTCCCATGATAAAACATACTTTCTTGCTTTCCTATAAAAGTGTGACAGAAAACCTGACAGAAGAATGGACAAAGAGAAATAAGGATACACCCCTTTCCAAAAGGGAAGTATAACCGGACTTGACTTTTACTCTAAACAAAACACTGTAGCCAGTAATCTCAAGCACTTTCATCCCGAGTAAGATCTGCAGGGGAGATAATACCGGGAAATCATACCAACGGGACATGACTCTCACCTTATCAATACTCTCAACAAAACACTGAAGCCAGTAATCTCGAGCATTCTCGTCCTGAGTCAGGTCCACAGTATCAGGGAAATAACTCCCTACATCTATCAGCAGAGGACATGGTTCTAAGGTCTTCTCAAGCCGGTCAAGTTCCAACATATCAAACTGAAAACATACTCATGGTTTAATACACAAAATCTTTCTCATATTACACTTCAACTTTAAACTTGAACAAAAAAACAAAATAAAAAACTAAATGAAAAAAACTAGACAATCACTTAAGGTGATGAATGCCCCCGCCATATGCCTCATTAGATGAGTAATGTGTTAAAACATATTTATGTGAAGTTACATCAAAATCTGTCAATAAATAAAGGTGCTAAAGGGATGACAAAGTTTTTTCTAAAAATAGCAACTGTAAGCTTGATTTTGGATCTACAACCCCTGAAAGGTGAAGTCATCCAAGACATTGTTATACTTAATATTTGTCTGAAGTTATATCAAAATCAGTTAACAAATAAAGGCGCTAGAACCATGACAAAGATTTACATGTACCTATAATAGCATATGTGACCTTGACTTTGGACCTTCAATGCTGAAATGTGAATTTGTCCCAGATATTGTCATGCTAAATATTTGTGTCAAGTTTTGTCAAAATCATTCCAGACGGATGACAACATATGTTTTAAAAATAGCAAATGTGACCTTGACCTTAACCTTAAAATTCTGGATTGCAAACATGTCCAAGATATTGTCACACTAAACATTTGGGTGAAGTTACATCAAAATTGTCAATGAATAAAGGGGCTAGAGGGATGATAAAGTTTTTTTAAAAATAGCAACTGTGACCTTGACCTTGGATCTCGGAGCTGAAACGGTAATTTATTCAAGATACTGTTATACTTAACATTTATGTGAAGTTATATCAAATTTAAAATCGATCCATAAATAAAAGCGCTAGAGCGATGCCCAAGTTTTTCTGAAAATAGCAATTGTGACCTTGACCTTGATCCTACCAACCTGAAACGCAAACATGTTCGAGGCATTGTCATACCCAATATAGCTGTGATGTAATACCAAATCGGTTGATAAATGAGGCCACTAGAGCGATGACAAAAGGTGAGCTTGTATATGAGCCATGGAACTAAGGTCAAAATATGTATGTCATTCAAGGGGACATAATTCTGCAATAAAGACCTAACTAAAAGTTCTGTTTCCTTTATGCATATGTTCAATGCATGTCTGAACTGTGTTGCAAGTTCCTAATCCCAACACTAAATACTACTGGAGGAGTTGCAGAGCCAAGAACAGTACTACAAAGTGTGAAATACAGTCAAAATATGTATGTCATTCAAGGGGATATAATTCTGCAAAAAAGACCTTACTCAAAGTTCTGTTTCCTTTATGCACATGTTCGATGCATGTCTGAACTGTGTTGCAAGTTTTAACTCCCTGCATCAAATACTGTAGAAGGAGTTGTGGAGACAAGAACAGGTCTATATAAGGCCATCGGCCAAGAGTCACCCGACGTTTGAAATTTGTCACAAACTTCAGCCCTTTATTCTGTTTCAGATTAAATGTATGGCCAAAAACAAAAAATATACATATTACAGAACCTGATAAGCAAATGATAACTGAACATAAGCAAAGACATATACCCAACTAGAAATGTTTTTCAGAGAAAAACTGATGTCCCCCCACCAGCCCATTTCCCATCCCCTCTAATGAATAACAAGCCTGAACAAGTAAAATATCTAGACAAGTTTGGAGAAAATCCATCCACTGGTTCTTAAGATATTCTACATAGATGACTATGACCTTGAAAATGAGGTCAAGGTCACCAAAATCAAATCACCTCTTAAACTTGTCCAAATGATGTATCCATGCAAGTTTGGTGAAATTCCATCCATTGGTTCAGGAGATATAGTGGGTGCAAGAAAATGTCATGTAAGTCCTCCAGTGACCTTGAATATGAGATCAAGGTCACCAAAATCTAATCAGCTCTTAAACTTGTACCAATGATGTATACATGCAAGTTTGGTGAATTTCCATCCATTAGTTCAGGAGATTTTAGTGGGTGCAAGAAATTGTCATCTAAGTCCTCCAGTCCTTGCAAATGAGGTCAAGGTCACCAAAATATGACCAGCTCTTAAATTTGTCACAATAATGTATCCCTGAAATTTTGGAGAAATTCCATTCATTGGTTCAGGAGATATAGTGGTTACAAGAAATTGTCATCTAAGTCCTCCAATAACCTTGAAAATAAGGTCAAGGTCACCAAAATCTGGAAACCCCTTAAACTTGTCCCAATGATGTATCCATGCAAATTTGGTGAAATTCCATCCATTGGTTCAAGAGATATCACTGGTACAAGAAATTTTCATCTAAGTCCTCCAGTGACCTTGAAAATGAGGTCAAGGTCACCAAAATCTAATCACCTCCTAAACTTGTCCCAATTATGTATCCATGCGAGTTTGGTGAACTTCCATCCATTGGTTCAGGAGATATAGTGGGTACAAAAAATTGTCATCTATGTCCTTTAGTGACCTTGAAAATGAGGTCAAGGTCACCAAAATCTAATCATCTCTTAAACTTTTCGCAATAATGTATCCATGCAAGTTTGGTGAAATTCCATCCATTGGTTCAAGAGATATCACTGGTACAAGAAATTTTCATCTAAGTTCTCCAGTGACCTTGAAAATGAGGTCAAGGTCACCAAAACCTATTTACCTCTTAAACTTGTCTCAATGATGTATCCATGCCAGTTTGGTGAAATTCCATCCATTGGTTCAGGAGATATAGTGGGTACAAGAAATTGTCATCTATGTCCTCCAGTGACCTTGAAAATGAGGTCAAGGTCACCAAGATCTAATCAGCTCTTAAACTTGTCCCAATAATGTATCCATGCAAGTTTGGTGAAATTCCATCCATTGGTTCAAGAGATATCGCGCATACAAGAAATTAACATCTATGTCCTCCAGTGACCTTGAAAATGAGGTCAAGGTCACCAAAATCTAATCAGCTCTTAAACTTGTCCCAATAATGTATCCATGCAAGTTTGGTGAAATTCCAACTATTGGTTCTAGAGATATCGTGGGTACAAGAAATCTGTCACAGGGATGCCGACGCCGACGCCGACGCCCGGGATCCGCACTGAAAACAATATGTCCCCCCTCACCTTTGGTGGGGGGACATAATTACTGGGCCTCTTTATAAAATACTTAAGTTCAGAACGGGGCATATATGTGTAAAATCAGATTACTGAAACTATAGGCCCTTACAAAATGACCAAAACATCAAGACTGTATACCCAGTAACAAAATAACAAGAGCCATAATCCTGCTTATATGAATCTGATGAAAAATGAACAATGCATTTATGAAAATTCAGCCCATTAATATGAATAGTTCTGGAGTTATCCCTTTACCTTTAAGTGAATGTCTATTATCTATGAAAGGGGAATAACTCTGTCACTTATAATTTAGCACATCCTAACAATAATCAGAATAATCAATTTACCAAATGCTAATAGCATACCAAATTTAAGCTCTCTCGGTCAAACGGTTCAAAAGTTGGACGAAGGGCCATAACTTTGTAAAAAATAGGACAATTGAAATCCAAAATCACATGCACATCTTCAGATCATGATGAAACATTCTGCACACTATCAAGTCAATCTGATACAAGATGTTGCAGGAGTTGCGGGGACAAGCTCTAAGTCAGCAAGGGCCGTAACTGCATTAAAAATAAAAACCCACATGCACATCTTCATATCGTAAGAATACAATCTGTAAAATTTTTTATCAATCCGATGAAAGATGTAGGAGGAGTTGTGGGGACAAGATTACGGAAGGTCTGAGTCAGCAAGGGCTGTAACTCTATCAAAAATGGCCGAAACAAATATCGAAAACCACATGCACATCTTCATATCATAAGAATATAATTTGTAAAATTTCAAATCAATCCGATGAAAGACGTAGGAGGAGTTGCGGGGACAAGATTTCGGACGGACGGCCAGATGGAAGGACGGACTGACACACACACAGACAGACGAGGGTCATTTCTATAGTCCCCCTCCGCCTACGTCGGGTGACAACAAAGTGTGACGGACGTACGGACAAGGGCAAAACTATATGCCCCTCCCCACTTCGTGGAGGGGGCATAAAAAAACAAGTGTAGATCCCCATTGAAAAGGGAGGCAAAAATGCAAATAGCAAAGCTGACTGTGTAGTAAATTATGTCAAGGTCAACATAAGGTCATCATTTGTATAAATAATGATGGGCTCGAACGCCCAATGCTATATATTAGGTTTCAAGGTCACAGGCCTTTCGTTTCTGGAGAAGAAGATTTTTGAGGAGTTTTTACCATATATGGCATGATGGCCATCTTGGTCATGTGACCAAGACCATCTGACCAAACTTTGGTTCCTTTGGCCCACTGAAGCTCTGTATGAAATATGGCTTCAATGGGCCCAGTGGCTTCAAAGGGAAAATGTTTGAAAATGTTAACAGGAGACAGAATTTCAGTGTGCTTGAACAAAGATCAAAGAATGACCTGACCTAAACCGTCATAATTTCTTCATCTAGCCATTTAGTTATACCAAATATTATACCTTAGACTTAAATAGTTTTTCAGAAATCCATTGTTTAGGAAATTTCCCATACAAAAGCATATCATACCAAAGTTGACCATGTCGTAAATTAGGTCAAGGTCAACATGTGGTCATCATTTGTATAAACTATGATGGACCCGAATGCCCGTTGCTATATACCAGGTTTCAGGGTCATAGGCCTTTCGGTTCTGGAGAAGAAGATTTTTGAAGGGTTTTTACCATATATGGGCATGGTGGCCATCTTGGTCATGTGACCCAGACACCCCAAACAAACTTTCATTCCCCCAACCTAGGTAGCACCATATGAAATATGGCTTCAATCAGCCCAGTAGTTTCAGAGGAGAAGATGTTTGAAAATGTTGATGACCGACGGACGACAGATGCCTGGCTATACTATAAGCTCACCTATGAGCCTAAAGGCTCAGATGAGCTAATAAGAGCTGCGACACAAAACCCCAACAAAGTGGCATAAGCCCCCAGCAGGCATGTGCGCCCTGCAAAGCTTCAGATCAGCCTGTGCATCAGCCCAGTCTGATCAGAGTATTGGCAGTGGACATAGATGCAGCTCAGAGCCTTAGTAACTCTTCAAGTGCACAGTATAGACTTTGATCAGACTGGGCAAATCAGTCTGATCTTACTCTTTGCAAGGCACACATGACACTTTGTTGATTTTGTTGAGTCCCAGCTCATAATTTGTGCACCTAGTCCAACTGTCTAAAGCTGAAAATGTTTACCTTTGAGTCCCCAGGCCCAGGGATGGGTCCCGGCATCTTGTTGTCTGACAGTCCTGAACTACCGGCAAAGTTCTCCTCCCAGGAATACTTCTCTGCATCTATTTATACACAGAAAAACACACTGTATTTACTGTAAAATTGAAATGGGATAGATGAGTCTGAGCAAACAGTGCAGACCCTGATCAGACTGCTCCTAAAGGAGCAGTCTGATTAGGCTCTGCACTGCTTGTCATTCCATCTGCATGATTAAGACCCATTATTGCATTGCAAAACCAAACTGTTCTATTTTCAGGAAAATAACAGAAATTATTTTTGGTGTCCCATTTTTTTTTTAAATTTTAGTCTCAATATTCTTCAATCATACATCAGGCTGAGTGTACTGACAAATTTTTTATAAACACACCCACTGAAGAAACAAGCAACAGTTCCTGCTATTCTGACCTATGACCAGGGACAATTTTATCCAATCATTCTTCAAAACCACGCTCATTACTAACCATTATGTGAAACACATTGTGACTGGAACAATCATCAGATTAAAACAGATTGCAACTTGTTGTGTCATATGGGCCAACAAGTTAAGCTGTCAGGACAAACCTTTAAGAACAAGAAGATAAAGATGTTCCTGTACTGCTCCCCTGAGAAAACACTTTAAGCAAGAGGGTATAAGCTGGCTTTTGACCTTGAACTGACAAAAAAACCTTTAAGAAAAGCTGAAAAATAAACCAAGTTAAAATGCTATTAGATAACTGCTAAATATATCATAGGCAAAAATTAACATGTGTTTTGTCTTATTTTCTAACAGTAACTGTTAAAAAAAGGTAACACCTGTCAACATTTATCTGTCTCATTAGGGCTTTCAATTTCATTCCAAGGACAGCCAGATTTAGAGGTTGACCTTTAACCCATTGCATTCTGGGTCTTTTTTGTCGTCTGCTGAAATTGTCGTCTGCATCAAAAACAAGAATATTTTGACAATATTGGTCTAACCATCTCTTGTAGAAATGATGTCTAGGCAGCAAACAGTTCGGATCTCAGAACAGGCCCCACGTTTGTGGGGCCTGATCTGGATCCAAACTGTTTGCCCCGATACTGAATGGAATGGGTTAATAACTCCCATTTGGGGTACAATGAGCAGATGGGGGTGGGGGTACTGGGGGATTGATGAGATCGATTTAAGTAGTAATTTGCTTTTTCAGTTCTCACCAACCTTCAATGTGACATACAAACTGCTATACTTACAGGCTGCCTAATGACCCCTATCTGGAGTGGAAATGGGTGAGATACCTTCAAATCATCTACTCTAACATACATGTACCATGCATATGACTTATCTACCCTCCATACAAACTTTTCTCCCAGTTTTTTCTAAGAGCTCCACATAAACTTTGGATCTGATCAACCCACCAGCTATAGAGAAGAAGTTGTTTCAAAAGTTAACACCTTTCCCCATTGTAAGTCTATAACAACTTCCTGTTGTGATTTTTTTATAAAGTCTGAGACCCTGCCCTGGTTGCTTTCACAACCTGATGTTCCTATTTCTTATAAAGTCGAGGGAAACACAAACCTAGTGCTGTCTGCAAAATTACAGCTCATTTGCATAATTTCCAGAATTTTTTTGCTTTTAAATTAACAGATTTATCTATACAGCTGCCATTATGGACAACTGGTCATGATCATGTGCATATAATTTCATTACTACCCCTTTGACTGGAGGCTTACATAAAATTTAGCTTTGATCCAACCCATTAGCTTCAGAAAAGAAGTCATCTGAAGTCTCACAAATTTCCCCATCAACCATACTAATCCTATTAAATGCCCCCACTATAATAAAAGCCCCCTCCTTTTTTCTGAATATTATACTGAAATGCCTTAACTGCAAAATTGTTGGCAACAAATCCTCTGTTATTGTGTATTTCCTTCAGTAATCAGCTGTCAGGGTGATGACAAAGTGCAGCTGTTATTTTTGCATGTTTAAAATACATAATACTGTTTATTGGAGGCATTCTGGCATGTGACTGATTTGTTACTCATAATGCTCTAACAAACGCCCCTTTTTGTTAAATGCAACATCCCCAAGGAATTGAATAGGATTAATACTGCATGTCTGAAGCAACTTTTTGTTGCAATTTTTATGAAGATTGAGAACCCCTGCCCTACAAGCGATCTGATATATATAATTTTTGATACTATGGGTGGGAAGACGTGTAATGCTGCCTGCATAATTTCAGCACATTTGCAGCTTCTGTTCTGTTAAAACAGAATTATCTTTCCCAGTTACCATCTTTTGGCAGAGCACCCAAATTTTTGTTTCCCCTGTGCTGAAAGCTCAACATAAAATTTGGCTTTGGTCTGCCCAGTGGCTCAGAAAAGAAGTTGTTTAAAAGTGTGGCTGACAGACAATGATTAGCTCTGCCTATCCTATAAGCTTCCCTAGGGCTGCTGCTCCTGAGAGCTACATGTAAGGAATAACTTTGAAATGGTTGTTCTGATTATACATACTGTCACCTAGGAAGACTGGGCAGAGAAGAGGATGGTAGGGGCTAAGCAGGCAAAGGAAGTCCCTCGTGTAACATGCTATTAGATCCATTACATTACAAATAGCCACCCTACAGAACTTGTCACCTCTACAGAACTAAGTTATAGCACATACTTTCAGAGATCTGTTTATGTAGTTACTGTAAAATGGGATTTAGTTTTGTAACAAATTTGTAAGGTGTATAAGTATGTTGTTTTTTTCTTTCCATTGTTTTTACAACTTTTGTTACTTCCACGCCCAGAGGTTATAAAACTTGAGTACAATCTCAAACTCAAAATAGAGCACACTGATTGGCTGCTTCTGAGCAAAGGCTTGGAGGCAGCCAATCAGTGTGCTTTATTTTGAGTCTGAGATTATTCTCAAGTTTTATAACCTCGAACTCTGTTTGCTTCTCTGGACAATAAAGCTTCCCTGATTACGGCTATTCTTAGTAGGAAGAATTAGCTAGAATAGTAACACATTCTTTCCTTTACAGGCTGACCCTACTGAGCAGCTGAAAATGAAGGTAGAAGAGATGCTTCCCCATAAAGTGTACCCAAGCACCTTAATTTTTGCTCAATTTTTATGACTTTTGATTTCCAAATTCTCATTAAATACTTATGAGAATATGATAAACATTGGGATATGCTGAGTCTTGAAAGTAAAAGTGGTCTAAGTATCCCTCGATTTTCTTTCGTTGACTGGGCGGAGCTGTTAGAGGCTTGCGTTTCAATGTCAAAACTGAGCAGCCCACATGAAAAATCGGTAAAGTAGCATACGCGTGAGTTGTTATGCATAATTGTGAGATTTAAAATTCCTAGTAAATGCTATCGGTCATCACAAATGATGAGACAGTTCAGATCGGCACACTACGTCCAAACAACGTCGGAAGAAGGTCAATGCAACATAACGACGCTTTATTGACTTCTATACAAGGTTGTTCCGATATCATAATGTTGCATCAATATCGTCACTGTGTTGTTTAGACAATATATGAAAGAAGCAAAAAGAAGACTGTTGTGCAATATCCTATCATTTTATGCATGCCTTTTGTAAAAGGTGAGCTTTGTTCTACCCAACTGACCATAAAATCATTACCGCATACCTTTTCAGAAAATATACTCGTCAAAGGTAGGGCTAGGAATAAGCACCACCCAGTCAACGAAAGATTTGGTTGGTTGGTTGATTTGATGCTTAACGTCCACGGTAAACAACTAAGGTCATGTCGGGACGGTCAGTTAACCTAACCACACCATTCCTGGGCAGGCTTAGACCTCCTAAGCGGTTAACCAGTACTAAGTGCACATACTTTCGCCAGTAACTGACAACTGCCCTTCTTGAATCAGCGGAAGGAGAAACGAAAGTATGTGGCCAGACCGGGATTCGAACCCAGGACCTCTGACTTACGAGTCAGGTGCCCTACCGATTGCGCTACCCGGCCCGGCTCGTCAACGAAAGAAAGTCGAGGAATACCCAAATCATACACTGAATATATGTGCAAACAGGTCCTGCCAAATTACCCATTTTTACAGTATGTGCTGTACCTCTTAAAAAGCCTTCTTCTTGAGAATTTGACTCTGAATCTGATTAGATGACAATACACTATTACTAGAAAGTTGAAATAGACAGTAAAATCATATATACAGAATAACTTAAGTTAGCTCACACTATCAAATCAAACTAAACTACATGTAGTCACAATGTTTGAGCCACATAGCAACAAATGTCTACATCAGTGGCAGATACATCAGGTTAACACTTTCAAAGCACAACTTTCAACCTCTTATTAAAGAAGTGGTGATATAACGATTTCACAAACACAAATACATCCATGTCTTGCACAACCTGAACATTTCCTATTTAAAGTAAATGAGTATATTTTCAGGGGACAGAACTCTGCCATTTTCATTTTTAATCCTCTTTCCAATAGGGGACAACTCTCCAAGGTTTTGAAAAGCTACTTTGTTCAGGGAAGCATACAGAAAGTCACTAAAATTGGTTCCCTTTAAAAGAATGGCAGGAGAACATGGAGGTGAAGCAATCCGGATCACAATGCTAACTATGTCCTTTTAAGTAAGTCCAGACCAGCCTGCACAGGTATACAATCTGGTGCGTGCATGCTGAATTTACTGTTGTAAGATGAGTAGGCATATCTTCATGTTTTTTTCTGCCATTTTTATATAGGGAAACAACTCTGCAATTTTTCTGTTCATTTTCCCGGAGGATGAACCATTTCCAAAATGTGCTATACTCTTTAAGGAAAGTTTGCTCCTACTCCTAGAAGAACAAATTGTTTCCTTCCAAGAGTTAACCCCATGGCAGAGCAGACAACCGATAGTTCAACAACAGTTTCTGTTTCATCAAAATTTGAGTTGTAACACGATAAAACCAACAAAGTGGTTGTGCGCACAACGCAGATTCAACTCAGCCTGGGCATCTGCCCAGTCTGATCAGAGTTTTCCCTGTCCACATGAAAGTAGCTTAGACCTGTAGCTACCCTTTAAGTGCTTAGCGAAGACTGGCCAGACTGGGCTGATGCGCTGAATCTGCATTGGGTGCACAACCATTTTGTTGGTTTTTTCGTGTTGTAACTCAATTTTTTCATTTTAATTACAGCATCCGTGTATGTAATTTATCTTTGCTGCTTTGGTGGTAGCTGTATTATGAATTTATGCTTCCAACCTGGCCCCTTTAAGCATGACTACATCACATATTGTTCTACAAACGCACCTACCTTCTTCCTCTGCCCCCTTCAGGAAAGCCCCTATGGCCCCTAGGTAGCCCTCGTGACGTAGAAATAGGGTCTGAATTTCACCCTGAAAGGTAAGAGGCAGCCAAGTTACAGACACAACATGAGCTGAAGTATCAACAACACTAGCTTGATGTCATACTGTAATTGTACATATGTTAGTGGTGTATAGACAGGTACTGTGGTCAAGTGGTTAGAGTGACTCAGCTATGGTGCAGAAGGTCGCTGGTTAACTAGTGACTGGAAAACTCTCTCTGTCAACCCAGCAGTAAATTGGTACCTTTTTCAAATCAGGGTAGGGGGAAAGCAGCTAAAGCAGAGGAATGTCTCTGTCTTTTACATGCTCTAACCCCACTGCCCTTGCAGCCACCAGCTATGGGGAACTTTTACCTTTTTTTAGTGCTGTATTAATTTTTGCAATTTTGCAGTAAGTAAAAAACTTGCCTGACAGTTCACACTACTGATTTCATAGCTGATTTCCCTAGACTGACGACAATTTTTTTTCTAAAAATAGTAACAGTGAACAAGACCTTGATTAACATTCCACTAAACAGCATTTGTGTCTGATTCACAATGCTTCGAGAGTGAAGAAGATTTTAGCCACAACAGGACAAAACCAACACAGTGGAATGTGTGTGCAGCAAAGACTCAGATCAGACGGGGCATCTGCCCAGTCTGATCAGTCTTTGCTGTTGACATGGAGGTAGCTTAGACCTGTAGCTACCCTTTAAGTGCACAGCGATGACTGATCAGACTGGGCAATCCAAAGCTGGTTAGTTTTGTTGTGTCACGGCTCAAAGTGTTTCACAACAATGTTACCACTCATCTTCCACTTCAAAAGTCTATGGCTTTTCCCTGATTTTCCCCTGACATTTCTTAAGTTTCCTTATCCTTCTAGGGATCTAAAAGTTGATTATACTCTTTACTTTAACAGTGGTGACGGAGTCACTTGAAAACTACCCTAAGTCAGAAGGGGGATGAGCACTTCATGATCAGTGCATGGATTATCCTTCCTGATAGTATATCCTCCCCCTTGTGCAGAATATAGTATATTTTTAGAAGACTGCCTGAGCAATTAATTTTCAAAATCCCTAACTTTTCCTTTCAAAATTTCTCTGACCAGTCAGAAAATTCTCTGACTTTTCCCTGGTCAGGCCACAGTCAAGAAAAACATCTATAAAATGATTTTTTTCCAGGCCAGGCTGGCCTGGAAAAAAATCATTTTGTAGATGTTTTTCTTGACTGTGGCAACCCTGCACAGGTAGTGTGCCAGTCTTCACATACACACACAAAAAAGGACACATAAAAACTCAAGGAAATTAACCTTTGACCAGAAGTTGATAGCATAAGTTATAGTGTGCATGGTGAGTGGATGTCCTCGTATAAAGTAGCCACCGAAGTAGACTTTCTTAAGACCATGGATCTTGGCATGTAGACAGGCAATCTGACCAATATCATTGCTTATAGACAATAGCAGACTTCTGGCTATATCAGCCTCTTTGAAACTTCTCTCTTCTGAAAAACCAACACAAAGCATTGTAGTAAGCTTCTTGCAAGAACTTATTTGCTTTCATTCTATGTTTAGGAAGAGGATTATCTAATGTTGTTATAACTTGTGTCCAATCCAATTGTTTGAAGAACTAAACTAGAGTTTAATATAATTATATTTGTTCTAGCATAACTATTAAATAAAAGATTATAAACTTGTCTACATAGCTTGGATGAAGTTTCTGAGAATCTCAATTTTATCAAATGTTCCTTACATCACAGATTGCAATCCTACTTTAAAAATTAGGACAGCTAAAATAATTATCATAATTTTCCTAAAAATGAAACAGTTTGGTTTTCAATGCAGTAATAGCAAACAATTTAGATCCTGATCAGACTCTCCTTCAGAGGCAGTCTGGCCCCTAGGATATAAAACTTTTTTCGTGCTCAACTCAGCTGAGCATGAAATTTTCTCTGCTGATAAATATGAAAATGCCAACTAATGTTGGCATTTTCATATTCACAAGCAGAGAAAATTTCATATTCAGCTAAACTGAGCTAGAAAATAACTGTACTTATCAGTTATTTGCTACATATTAGCTGGTGAAGTTTCATACTCAGCTGAGTTGAGCATGAAGAAAGTTTTATAACCTTGGGGCCAGATCTAGGTCTGCACCATAACCTCTGATCTATCTGTCCCAATACTTATAATTTTTACTCGGTAAAGACCACTACAAACCTGACATGTCTCTAGGTGACCATGCTGCTTTACCAAAACTACTGGCAATAACATCTCCTGGCAATCCGATAGTTGAATATGAGCCACCATAGATATCTTTCACCAACATGTCTACCTTCCTATGGTCACCAGTCTCCGCAAGTTTTAATAACTCATCAAATGTCTGAAATTGCAAAACCGGTATCTAGAACTGACACTCCAAACTTTATTAATTTTACTTCTTTTATACAAAAAGCTCAATAAATTTATTAACATGTTTTTGAGGGCACAGATATTGGCATTCTGCTATTCTATGTAAAGAAGGAAACCAGAAAATCCAAGAGAAAGCCAGTGACACTGGACGGACAACCACTACCCTTCCACATGTCATGCTGGAAGCTGAACTTGGGCCACAGCTGTGACAAGTGCCAGGTATATCCCTACACTATACAGGTTCCCTCATGCACATACCTCCCCTCCGCACCCTGGGCTATCCTTCACCTAGCCTCTTACTTAAACTGACACTTTAAGACCATCTCTACCACAAATTCAAACCATCCTGTCTAAGCAAACTATAGAGACTCAGGCTCAAACTGATCTGGGTGTTCGCTGTTTGCTCCGACATTTCTGCCCAAATGTGTACGATCATTATGGTACAATATGAGCACACAGCTACTTTGAAATTCTAAAACTTGAGACACTTAAAATAATTACCATGAATGTCCTAAATATTGAACAGTTTGATTTCTCAATACATTTGAGCCATGACATGACAAAACCAACAATGTTGGGTGTGCACCCAGCTAAGTCTCCAATCAGCCTGGGCGCTTATAGGGTGGCTTTGGTTCTAAGCTCCATGTGGACAGTGAAGACTCTGATCAGACTGTGCAGATGCCCAGGCTGATCTGAGTCTTCACTTGATGCAAATGCCACTTTGTTGTTTTTTTCGTGTCGCGGCTCATTTAAAGCATCTTATAGATGCAAATGGAATTGTACACAGTGTAGACCCTGATCAACTGCTCCTGAAGTAGCAGTCTGATCTGGGTCTTCACTATCTGCTCAGACTTATCTGTCTCAATACTTAGGATTTTCATGGTACATGTATTACCTTTGCCTTTGTAAGGAGTGAGCCAAGGCCCCAGAATGTACCACCACCACTTGAGGTCCCACCAATACGAGCAAACTTGCTCTCAGATTCCACCTGAAACATCACAAAACTTGTGTTTATACCTCAATTATTCCAACGCTAATTAAACATAGTCTTACTGGTTCAGAGTGAATGGAATATGGCTTTCAAGCTGAACCAGGAACTTGAAACTTCTTGGAACTATTTTCTTTGTGTCAGATTATTAGGTATCCACAAACTTGATAATGATATCTCTACCTTATGAAGAAAGTGTGAGTATTTTGTATTTGGCTCCATCAGTCTGTCAGTCTGTGTGTCCATCAGTGAATGTGTCTATCATTCAGTCAGTCATTCCATCTGTCAGTCATAGTTGCCTCAGCTTAATGACTGAGCTGATTCAAATGAATTTTCTGTTTGTATTTAGGAATGCGAAATATATCATATATAATAGGAGTGTTTTAGCATAGTATGTCTATGGACCCTGGGCAGGGATGGAACTCTGTAGACTCAAGTCACTTCTAGGCAAATTTTGCATTGTACAAACATACATAATGTCTCTATCTTCAAAAATCAGTTTAAGTTTCATTTCTTTCTAATGAGCCAAACTAAATAAAACTTTCTATGGGCATTTAGGGATGTTAGACACATCATACATAATATGGGTTTTTAAAACTGATCAGTTCAATGTGTAAGTTTGGTCAAAATACAACCATCCCTTCTGGCAATATGATGCAGACAAAAAGCAAGCACCAATGCTGATGCCAATGCTGGCGGAATCTACACCAAAAACAACCAAAAACAATATGTGCCCCTGCCCCACCAATCCCCATTAGGAATATTTCCTGCAATAATTTTAGGTATTCAAATTTTAAGATCTTTTTATTTTCATTTATTTATCTATTTTTTTATCATTAGGGTAGTACTATAAAGAGATTACCTTGACAAGACTAACCCCAGAGCCTATATTCACCAGGAGATATGGAAATATATCGTGATCAGTTCCTTGAAACTTGTACTCCGGGGTTCCATGTCGCTGGTACATGAACACCTCATCTGGAATATTCTTCAGCAGGAAGTTACAGCCCTTGATTAAACAACAGATCTCATCTTCCTTGTCTACTCTGAAATAATCACTCAATTACTAATTTAAGCAATCAATAACCTGTTACATATTTAAGCCACAACACGACCAAATCATCAAAGTGGCATGTGTGCCAAGTGAAGGCTCAGTTCAGCCTGGGCATCTGCCCAGTCTGATCGAAGTCTTCACTGTGCAATTCTGGTGTACCTAAGGGTCAGTTAACCTAATCACACTATTCCTGGGCAGGCTTAGACGTCCTAAGCGGTTAACTAGTACTAAGTGCACTTACTTTCACCAGTAACTGACACCTGCCCTTCTTGAATCAGCGGAAGGGGAAATGAAAGAAAGTGGCTGGACCACAAATTGAACCCAGGACCTCTGGTTTATAAGTCAGATGTGCTACTGACTGCCCTATGCGACCCAGCCATACCTAAGGGTCTAATCTACCTTCATGCTGACAGCAAAGACTCTGATCAGACTGTGTGGATGCCATAGTGTATCTATACACCTTAAAATTCAGCATAATTAGGGTATGTCATATATATATATGACATATGTGGATATGGTGTTCCAATATTTAGGTATTATAAAACAATCCATTGGACATATTACATCAAAATGATGTACTGACGCCGATGTGACGTGATGTCGCATCGACGTCAGTACAATATAATGTGCCTGCTGGGAATATGCAGGTGAAATATTTTACCGTAAAAAATCTAAATATTAGTTCAGATCAGTCTGCGCAAACAGTGCAGACCCAGATGACACTGGTCCTGAAATTATACAAAGATACCTGATCAGGGTCTACACTATTGCCCTTCCATCTGCATCTTGTAGACATAATATTGCAATGAACAATCAAACTGTTCAATTTTCAGAACAGTTACAGAATTATTTCAGGTATCCCAATTTTTAGAAGTTTACGGGTTATCAAGATCGCCCACCTACAACTCACCTGACACCTAACTTTGAAGTGATCAATTCTGTATACTTATAAGCTCCGCCCCCTGTCACTTTCACAGACTTCTCAACTGTTCTTTGTTGTATATCATGTAAATGATGTTTAATGAAATCAAGACAACTTTCCACAAATTTAGTCTCAAACTTGATAAAATTCAGTCTTGTTATGCTCTCGTCCTGGTCAGACACTTGGTAGATACTGCCATCTTCCTGTAAAAAAACAGAACAATGTATCTATCTTATAATTACATGTACTGCATTCATCGTAACTACTCCAGTAAACAGATAACAGTGTGGACCAAGATCAGACTGATCCTCAGGGTCTGCACAGCTTGCCAACAATTTATGGAATATCAAGACTGGACAAAGAATCCTTTACTCTGCTATAGAAATGGGTCAAATGCCCATATATTTTGTGTGAATAAGGTAAATGAGAATATACAACACAGTATAATCAGACCTCCACATCTTAAATATATGAGCCGCGACACGAGAAAACCAACAATGTGGTCGTGCGTCCAGCGCAGACTCAGATCAGCCTGGGCATCCGCCCAGTCTGATCAGAGTCTTCGCTGTCCGCATGAAGGTAGCTTAGACCCTTAGCTACCCTTTGAGCTCTTAACGAAGAGTCTGATCAAACTAGGCAGCTAGCTAGGCTGATCTGAGTCTGCGATGGGCGCACAACCACATTGTTGGTTTTCTCATGTCGCGGCTCATATACATGTAGTCAACTCTGCTAGCCTGAAAACCTTTGGGACATCAAAAATTATAATTTAGAAGAAACATTCATTCGAAACTGATCAGTTACATGTACCTGCTTAGCTTATATATTTGTACTCATTTCATGAATTTTATTAATTCACACAAATGAATTTTATTTAAAAAAAAAAAGTTCCAATATAGTAGAACTTCAATGGCTCGAACCCTGATGGCTCATTCACCCTGCCCGGCTAGAATTCTTTTCTTGGTCCCTAGATGTCACTTTATATGGAAAATAACCCTGGATGGCTAGAACTACCCTTGGCTGGAACTAATTTTCATGGTCCCAAGCCTGTTCGAGCCAATGAAGTTATACTGTAATTCATACACTATGGAAAATGATTATCTTTAAATATTCTAAAAATTAGGATGCCTAAAATATTTACCATAGTTGCCCTAAATGGGAACAGGTTTGTTTAACAATGCAGTAATGTGTCAAAAAGATGCAGATTAAATAGTGAACAGTGTAGATCCTGATCAGACTGCTCCTGAGGAGTAGTCTGATTTAGTCTGCTCTGTTGGCTCCAACCTTTCTGTCCTAGTGGTCACGACAAAACCAACAAAGTGGTACATGTATGTGCGCCCAGTGAAGACTCAGATCAGTCTGGGCATCCACTCAGTCTGATCAGAGTCTTCGCTGTCCGCATGGAGATAGCTTAGACCCTTAGCTACCCTTTAAGTCCATAGCAACTACTCTAATCCAACAGGCAGAATGCCCAGGCTGATCTGAGTCCTTGCTGGGCTCCATGCCTCTTTGTTGGTTTTGTTGTGTCATGGCTCATTTCTTATAACCTACCTCATTTTGATCCTCCAACACTAATGAGGTTTTCCTCTGTATTGTGGAAGAATAGGCAAGCTTGGCTAGAGATCCACCTATAACAATACAATATATAATGAGGAACAATAAGAGGACCAGGTGGTTCTGTGTCACTCCCCTACGAACCAAGCTCAACCACATATCTAGGCCCAGTTGTTCAAAGCATCATAAGCTGGTCTCAGATTCATTATTTTGTCTGGTACCCATAACTGGTCTATATTTTTTGCTGAAAAAATATGAGGAGCTTTTGGCAAAAGCTCCTCTTATTATTTCCGCAAAAAAATGGTAGCAGTTTTTCATACAGTAAGTTTGAAAATTAATGTCTCATAAACTAACAATGTCATTAGTTTTGAACAACTGGGCCCCTTTTTATCTGTTTTTGCAATATGCAGCAGTGCACATTTTATGGCATGATCTTTCACTTAAACAACATCTCACTGAAAATGACAATACTGTAATGGCCTATGGCTAATATATAGTCAAAGCTGTCTTAAGGGGTTACTCTATTAAGAGGTTACCTGTCTTTAGCAGCCACTTATCTAGGGCCCCTGTCATCAGCAGCCACCTATCTGGGGTCCCTTGAACCAAAAAACAGTGCAATAAACTTTTAACAAAGGGTCACCTGTCTTGAGAAGCCAAATTTTGTGTGTTCCAGTGTTGATCCCTTACGACAGGTTTGACTGTACATATACATTTAGCCACTGCAAGTTGTGATAATTTGGTCAAATGGTCAAAGTCTCGAAAATCTTAAAATTGCATGTTTGAATCACCTTCAAGACATTGTTTTCTGTTGTTCTATTATTTAGTCATGAGTGTATTTGTTCAGTTTGTTACGTTCATTCAAACACTATCCCTGAGAGGATAAAACAGATGTTTACCAAACAGAAAGATGGAAGAGTCCATTTTTAATAGTTCAGAGGACTATGTATTGTATTTACATCTAAGGTGAATGGGTACACTTTCAGGGGAAGCAACTCTGTCATTTTCATTTTTACCTCTTTTCTCAACAGGGCTTAACACTTAAAGTTATGACTTTCCTTTAAGAGTAGACTCCACTCTAATTTTAGAAGGGCAATGTCCAGAGATTGGCAGGGAAGAAAACAGTCACTGTACGCATGGAGCTAGCTTAGACCCTTAGCTACCCTTTAAATGCACAGCAAAGACTCTGATAAGCCTGGGCGGATGCCCATGCTGATATGAGTTTTTTCTGGGCACACATGCTACTTTGTTGGTTTTGTTGTGTTGCAGCTCAAATTCAGAGTAAAGTATTTGATTCACATGGAGGCAAACCTCGATCATTAAGTGTGTGCAAGACAAAATTCTAATATAGACATTCAGGGAAGAGGTTAAAGCATAGAGAAACCAGACAGGCTCAGAAATGCTTGGCTTTACTGGTTTCTAATCATGTCTGGTAATTACCAATATCTATAGCAAATCTTCTTGCCGACTTCAAATTCCTGAAGAAGTTTTCAGCAGGAAGTTTGATGCTGGTAGCGTAACTTTTCTCTGTCATTGTTGCTTCTAATACATAGTGTTGTTCCTAGTCCCCTGCTCAACAGATCTGTAACAAAAAATGTATACAAACACTAAATGTTTAGTTTTCATTTAACAGATAAAAATATAAGCTATAAATAATATGCATATCTTATGATTATTTCTGTAATACAGAACAAGAGTGCATATTGTTGCTGTTACACTTCAAAGTACAAAGCACCTGTGGCCGTATGGTTTAGCCACCAAGTCATATCAACATTAAGAAGTACCTTAAATAAGTCATATACTACCTTGAACTTGGCCAAATTTTGGAAAGAGGGTTTTTAAAAACTAATTTTCAGGGTTTAAAGAACCCCACCAAATTGTTTATACAACACTGGCAAGTATATATATGGCAAATTTCATAATTTCGTGGAATCTGAGTGTCTACAACATTTACTTTCTCTAGACGATTTAACGGGTCAGTGACAGACATAACGGTAACATCTCAAAGACCTGTGACTCTTGTATTGAGTACACATGACAATCTAACGGTAGACAGATGTAATCAGTAGCCGGAAGTGTCAATCAATTTCTGCGCTTGAAAAGATGTTTAGCTGCTTTGACTGGCTAACAAATTCGGATCTGCTACCTTTATTAGATTAATTTGTTGAAAATCAAACCTATAAAATTTTGACGATTGTGGATGAATAACGATTTTACGCCCTTTTTAACATAATTTCATCCATATCAGGACGATGGGTTGGTGATAATGAAAGGCTGTTTATGAATGAAAAGATACCCACTTCCAACGGTCTCGAGCCCGGGATTTATGTACGAATGCAGAGTCTAATCCCAGACTGGGCAGCTCGCTAATTTCCCATCGTCCCTTTTACCGACGCGTAAAAGGGTGTTAGGGCATATGTGGGCTTTGGTGACTCAGACCAACCTGTGTTTTGTGCACAACAGCTAAAGCATTACTGTTAGCCTGACGACTCTCACGTGTGTTACCGGGGTGGTTGGGTGGTGCGATGGTGCTGGGTATAACTTCCAATTCCGTGGCGTCTTACTGATTTGGATAATGGTGGGGCAAGGGCCTACTGTGCTTGCAGTAGGTGCAGGTGGGGCTGTTAGGACATTTTTCTCGAGCTATCACACCTCTCTTCTTTCTCCCGACGGCCCGATATAGACTGAAATACTGTCTCAAAGGGCCGTTAAACTCAAAACAACCAACCAGCGTGTGTTACCAGAGTTACAGACTTTTGGACTGCACAGTTTTCTAGTGATTGTGTGTCACACCGTAGTCCATTTGTTAGAGCGCATAGCTATTGCACAGAAAGTCCCGGCTTCGAAACCCGGCCCGGCCAACGACTGAAAAATTTTGTCAACCCAGAGTAAAAAATTAACCTCTTGATGCATGACTGCATGCAGCTGAGCTGTTGACTTCGACTATGGACAAGACACTCATTTAAGGCAACTTACAGTTTTTGATTTCATTTGAACAGCTCCTTCCCAAATAGGCGGTCATCAAAAACAACAGTTACACTTATTTTTACCTATTTTCTATTATAAATCACAGAGAGAGAGAGAGAGAGAGAGAGAGAGATAGAGAGAGAGCAAAGTGGGAAGCTTTACAGGTGACCATATTGCTAGAAGACCACAGACAAGCGGACCTAAGAATACGTAAAATTGAAGAACCGCCTTGGAACGGTCAGTAAATGATGTTCTTAGCACACACCAAAAGAACTAGACTTCAAATCCATTTGGGATGAGCCGTATTGTCTGGATCCACATTATCTGGCCAGTTTGTTTTGGTTAAGAGATGATCTTATAATGTATTTGATCAAAGGTTAGAAGAGAAAACGTTACAAAGTTCTCCATTGACCTTGAACGTTGTCACCAGCTTCCCGAGTAAACTTTAGCTCATTATCTCTTGACTTTTGCTGAGGTCAGTTGGTATAAACTGCACTGGTAAGTAGGGGGCGTCTCAATATCTCAGTGCGCAACTCGCAGTTACCATATGCTCACTTTCTTTTCGGCTTTCTGATGATCGTAACCAGTAGGGTCGATTTTCCGATCAGGAAACAGCAAGGAAGTGCTTTTGAGGTGCATGCCGGTATATATCGAACTGCCGGTCTAGTTTTTTCCCCGAATGGGAAGTATTTTCACCATTGGGCACCTCTCTTTCACATGGTTTGTGCATCTCAGTTTATATGTCTAAAAACTACGTTAATTTTCCTACAATTTGTCCGAGTCGGATCTTTTTATTACGGCCTTTTGTTATTCCCAGCAGGCACATGACGTTAAAATGATGTCGTACTGACGTCGATGCGACATAATGACGTCGCATCGACGTCAGTAGGACGTCATTTCGACGTCATGTACCCGCTGGGTTGCTGAAATTCTTCTGAGAGTAATTTGATATTACCTGTACCCGTACTGAAAATTTTCACTTTTGTTCCGGCTCACTCATCTTGTTTCTTAGCTAAAAGGACTCTCAGGACTCTCGTCGCTGTTACGTAAGTTCGAAATAGTTCACAAGTGATGTCACGAGAAAGACGATTATGCGACATCAACGAACAGCAGGGACTCAGCTAAGCCAAGCTGATTTTTAGGCTGTTCATTCAAACAAACAAAAAATACGTTTGATCTGGTACATGTCATACGGTTTCTTTTCACTCAGTTTGCATCATATGCAATTATTTGATACCTGAAATGTATCGTATTACGAAACATCTGGGGTAATAAATAACTAACTAAATACACAAAAAGTGAGCTAATAGGTGAATAAATTAGTGATAAAAGTCCAGTCTGCTTCTGACGGTTGGACACATTAATATAACATTGACAAGTCAATTATGTAAAATGACCTTCTGATACTTAAGAGGGATTTTGAGCCGTGTCACAAAAAAAAACTGCAAACAACCAAGCTATGATTAATGAATAATCAATTCTAAACAAGAAAAGTGATGATGCGTTGCAGGTGCTTTAGCTGCTTTGAATCATTTTTGTATTCACAGAGTACCTAGCACTGTGTTCAGTCTTATGGTGCCAGAACAAAATAATTAGTTGGGATTATACGTCAAAAGGCAGAAATAACACTTTGTTCAGAATGGATGAAGCTAATAAATTTCATTATTCAAGAGCATTTTCACTCAATGAACTGAATTAAGTTGGTTTAAACTCATACAACTCGCAAACTGTTTCGAATTACAAACTGAATGTAAGTATACTCAAGGGAGTTATTTGGACATGTGCGAACACAGCGAAGACTCAGATCATCCTGTCCTGTCAGCGTTACTCGTGTCCTCATTTGAGAGTCAAGGAAAATGTAGAGCAAATTTGAGTGGGCTGATTTCAGTCTCCGCTTTATATTTCTCGTCGCACCGCTCATATACTGATACATTTGTAATTCGACACATATTTTTTTACGTTCGGCAAAATTAACAACCCCTTTATATTTTGTCCCGGCTCACGCTTGAGCTAGGGGGTCCCATTATTATGAAATACGAGCATTTTTCACCACCATTTGTAATTAGTTAGCTACAACAAAAGAATAAAATCTGAACTAACTTTACATAGTTATGGCGTAGATATATTTTCATTCGCAGTATTGTGATCCTTACTACATGCAGAGATATGCACACTGTCAAGTTCCCAGCAGACACATAGCGTTGAAACACAGTCGTATTGATCTCAATGTAACTTTTCCAGGCCCCGAGGTTATTAAACTTGAGTATATTCTCAAACTCAAAATAAAGCACACTGATTGGCTGCTTCGGAAGCAGCCAGTCAGTGTGCTTTATTTTGAGTTTGAGATTATTTTCAAGCTTTATAACCTCGAACCCTGACGTTGTAGTGACGTTCATATGACGCTGTTTCGATATTTCTTGCCTGCTGGGTTACGTCCTGGGACAGGTGGTTCAAAGCATCCCGGTAACATCAAGAGTGTTGCTCCAAAAAGATGAAATGTGAATAACTTTTGAAAAGCTTGTCAGATTTTTTTTTCATCAAGAGCAGCAACGTTTTTTCGAAGGCCTATCATATATTTGCAAATCTAACGCCTCGTTCACCAACGCCATCGTTGGTTTTCAACAATCGGACCCTGGAGGAATGATGCCACCAGCCTACTATAGACGACAGTCATAGCCAACCCATTATTTAATGATATGTTCAGTACTTCGAAACAATATATGAATACTGAGTACACAGCTGGGTGGCATTTTTGGCCCTTCAGTTATTAGTAGTTTTGGTTAAAAAAAAAAAAAAAAAAAAAAAAGCAACAATAAAAATACCATCATCCCTGCCTATTGCGACCTTGACAAACTATGAATCAATGCTCGAGATAAGAAGGGGTAATAGGGATAATCGAGGGATAATTATCCTCCGTTCTCCGCAAAAGCATGTGTTGTGACCTCTCAGTAGAACCGTCTCTGCGAGACGATTCTAACGAGGGGTCAAAATGACTCGGCGAGGGGTCACAACGTATTTTTATTGATAAATACGAAAAAAAAATCTCAGAATTATCGAATTATTTTAAAATGTTGTCTGACTCAAAGTACATTGATTGACTCAACGTACATTTTCCTGCCAAAAGTTCCGACGGTCATGTCTCTTACGAGACAGCAGATTGACGGTTTGTGTGGTTTACAGGTCAATATCTGCCGCTATGATTAGATCATATTCACTCATGATCGGTTTCCACAGCTTTTTATCCACGAGTTGTTTTTCAACCCAAATGTGGGCATACGAGTTAAACAATGCCAGGACGAAAATGGAGACTACACTAAAAGGCAAGAATTCGCCAGGAAAGCAACTTCTATTCTTCAAAAAAGATGATCCTTTTGAGAAGAATACCGAAAAAAAACTACGTCAATGGCGTACTCCTGCACTGTCTGAGGTTGAACAGAGCCTTCGTTGTTCGCATTTTTGCCAACAGCAAAACTTCATATCAGACTTGAGTGAATGCTCAGGCGGAGTTCATTCTTCGCAGTTTGCACACTTATCCCAAATAGCTGTTTTCGGCAAAGTTAAGCCCCAGTGATGTATGCAAAACGGTGCTCATGTCATACACGACAAGAACAGACTCAGATAAGCCTGCGCAGCGGCACAGTCTGATTAGAACTCTTTCGTCCATACACACCATGTATGGATTTTGATGAAACTGAAGGCTATATGCAAAGCTATGGTCAGACAGCACTGTTCCAGACTGGTTTGAATCTTGTGTGTTAGCAGATACGTTAAGCACCCATTTTGCTTGTTGCAGCTCAGTTATATCGGACGGTAACAGGACAATGCACAAGACATGCTATGGTATGGATTTAACTGCTCGCTATTTGCCCATGCCTAAAGGTACTTCTTTCTCATGTCGAGACTCTATTAAAATGACAGCTCAGGTAAGGGTATTCACCAGTATTACCAGTATGTACACGGGCGGCGAATTATGCCCGAGTGTCTTATTCTTGCAGATTGTTTCATCCTTACCCATTACTGCTAAACTATCACCACCGTTTTAAACCACCAGGAACTCTGCACTTTTCTATCAAATAATAATAATAATAATAACAATGCCTTTTCTCATTTTATAGCGCATTATTTACGCAGTCGGGCTTGACTCTTATCCTTTTTCACTATTATTATTCGATTGATTTCATCGTATGTTGAAGAGCATTGCCACGTGTTTTGTGATTTATGTGTTAATAATACCGCTGACAGGTACCGTTGTTTTTGTGACAAGGCGGTTTGCTTTGAAGCTAAAATACCGTTGTACACCTGCACTTTAGTAGCGGAGAAACCCGTTATCCTGTCTAATTCAGTCTAAAAAGAGAAACATTTCAGACAGTCAGATTTTTCGATTTAATGAAAACTGCCATATACAGGCCTCATACTGACAAAGCTTTTCCAAGCCTGAAATGCCTGCTTTCGCAGCCTAAAATAGCCCTTTTTTACTGAAAACGTAAAAATCAAAGCCTGAAATCAAGTAAAATTCAAGAAATGAAAGCCTGAAATCCTGCAGAAGCCTGAAAAGTATGAGGCCTGATATATATATGAGGCAAGTTTACACACTAGGTAGATATAACATGTACACCTGTCACTGTGTGTTGCATAAACAAGTTGGGTGGGGTTCTTTAAACAATGAAAATTAGTTTTTAACAAACTTTTGTTGAAAAAATACATTTCGGCTGCATTAGTTCATGGATTATGCTATATGCTGGTGCAAAAAAAATATTTGTGATGAAGGAAAATGGAGTTCTACATTTCAAAACTTTGGCCAAGTTCAAGGTAATATGTGATTATATGTGTTTATTTCTGATTCAGCAACAAAAATATAAGCTATAATATGCATCATATCTTATGATTATTTCTGTAATACAGAACTAGAGTGCATATTATTCTTGTTACAACTCAAAATACAAAGCACCCATATATTTTAGCCATCAAGTCATAATGACATTTAGAAGTACCTTAAAATGCTGTTTTAAAATGGTCATTTTTAGGCTTTCTCCTCAAGACGTTTTCAAAATTTTTACATGTTACATACATTAGGATATGGAGAACCAATACAAAGGCACGTATGGATAATGGCAAAATATGTAGAGAACAGCTGAGTTCCAGAACTCTTTTGAGAATGTACGGGACTGAATCTGGTAATAATGATTAATGTATATATACTTGGTTATTCTTAATATTTTTGCAACACTGAATGAACTGTTACCCGACATGTCCATGCATCAGGTGACATGTATTGTACCAGGATCTTAATTCGTGTTCAATAAGATCTTAAAAAATAGATTCAAACTCTCGGCAAGGACTTGAACACAATGCATGCTTTGTGTGTGTGTTTTACCTGTTTATATATAAAGTAAGGGGACATGGCTTCGCACAGGGCATGGCTTCGTATTCCTTCAGGATTTCTTTCTATGTATCATTCATACTTTGTCTGAACATCATTGTGTTCGACAAATGTTTCAAGAACGACAAATGAAACATTTTGACATCACTTTCGCGTCTAGTGACGCACGTGCATTTTGGCGCCGAAATATTTAACATTTTCAGATTAAAGTCAGCAAAGATTAATAACTTTATAAGAGGCAAAATTAATCGTGGTATTCTGTTAAAATATTGATCCTGAACTGTTTATGAAACTGTAGTTTGCTTTATTAAGTTTAAACAGCAGGCAATTGTTATAAAAATGCACAGATGCAGACACATTTCCTTGGTCTGGAGCGTGACTTTTGGACCCAAAATTTATAAACAAAAGTCCATATATTATTAATATTTATCAATTTAGAAAGTCGTAGATCCACTGTAAGATTATGCACTCGAGGTTTTAATGGATTAAAGACATGCTGTCAATGATTGACAAACCAGTCTTTTTAAAATTAAAAAATTACTTCAGAAATCATTGGTTTTCGACTTTGCATAAATGGAACGAGCAATGACATCATAATACTACCTTGCAAACTATAAATAATAATAGGGTACTACTTTAAGCTTTTGCATTTATTGGTCTTTAACTTTGTGATAGAATAGTAAATGGCGCATAAAAAAACTCTTATTTTCTGCAAGAATGGGTGTGCGAAGCCATGTCCTCATATACGCAAAATATTATGTCGAACGGCTGTCCAATTGACGGCACGTGCTATATATGAGGTCACAACCTGAAGTCAAATATCGACATGTTTTATTTACTCAAAAGGCTAATGTATACCATGATACAAACAAACAGGCAGTATATAAGGAGCTTTGTCAGCTAATGCCGCAAAAGTCCTAAAAGTGTGACAAGCCATGTCCCCTTACTCTATATTTCATTTTGTTTTATAGTCCTAACTGCCGTTCTAACTCACAAGTGTACTCAATAACTGGAATAGTCAAAATAGTATTGACTCATGGTGTATCCGTTCTATATAGTAAAGGAGGAGACTAAGAGTAGAAGTAACATTGGAGATTTAAAAGACAAAGATGGAGAAATAAAAATAGCCATCAGAGGAGATGGCAAATCCCCCGACCGAAGACCCCCATGGGCCTTGGTAAAAAGGGTGCACTTCAAAACACATATTAGTAATACATGTATATTGTCGTTCTTTTATTCTTCTGATTGACATTAACTGTTAACAGATGCATGATTATCTAACACTCAGACTAAAACAGTATGCTTGACTGCTAAAAAGAGGTAATATCTCAAACAGCCACCATATACACAAATGTATAGCATACGATACATTCAACTTTCAAAATGTGTGAATAACTTCTAAAGTACAAGTCCTATGAACCTAATTTTGAGCTCTCTAGTATGTGAATTTGGACAAAGAATCCAAATCTGGAGAAAAAAAAATTGTTTTTTTTTGGGGGGGTGGGGGTGGGGGGGGGGGGGGGGGGTCCGGGAGGGGGCACGGGAATGTGGAGGGGTAAGAGAGAGTTAGGAACACTGATAAGATATCACAGCATGATCATCAATATTCTAAAAGGTTCACGGTTATTCAAATTCTGGAGCTGGCCAGGGTTATTCAGTTATGGAGCAGAGACTCAAACAGCAGCTCAAACTACCAAAGGGAAATAATTCACTAGGTCTAAAAGCAAGAGTTATCATTCATGTATGAGACAAATTGTCATGACCTGTTCTGCATATCTGTGAAGTATCATGAAAATATTTCAAAAGGTATTCAAGCTATGGAGCGGACACTTAAAATCATCAAGGGGAAATAACTCCAAAAGTAAGAAAGCAAGAGTTGTCATTCTTGTTCGCGACACATCATCATGACCTGTTCTACATATCTGTGAAGTATCATGAAAATATTCCAAAAGGTATTCAAGTTATAGAGCGGGCACGAAATCATACCTAAAATGATCAAGGGGAAATAACTCAAAAAGTAAGTAAGCAAGAATTGTCATTCTTGTTCGCGACACACCGTCATGACCTGTTCTATATATCTGTGAAGTATCATGAGAATATTCCAAAGGGTATTCAAGTTATAGAGCGGACACGAATCTGCCAAACAATCACACCTACAACTATCAAGGGGAAATAACTCAAAAAGTAAGAAAGCAAGAGTTGTCATTCTTGTTCGCGACACATCGTCATGACCTGTTCTACATTTCTGTGAAGTATCATGAAAATATTCCAAAGGGTATTCAAGTTACAGAGCGGATATGAATCTGCCAAAAAATCACCAAAGGGGAGATAATTCAAAAAGTACAATAGCAAGAGTTACCATTCTTGTACGCGACACATCGTCATGACCTGTTCTACATACTGTGAAGTATCATGAAAATATTCCAAAGGGTATTCAAGATACAGAGCGGACAAGAAAGTGTTTACGGACGGACGGACGCCAGGCTCATCGCTATATCCCCCGAACCTTTCGGTCGGGGGATAAAAACTGAGGACAAAGATATGGTGGAAATTTTAAATGACTTTTTGGGTCGGTATTTACAATAGAGGGAAATTCAGAAATACCAGACTTTGAGCAAAAGGTGAACGACGATGAATTTATAAATATGGTTGATATTAAAGCAGAGAAGGTGCTGAAACATTTGAAAACCCTGAATAGTTCTAAATCATGTGGTCCAGATGAATGTCACCCTTATTTTCTTAAAGAATGTGCAGAGGAAATTTATCTTCCACTGACAGATATTTTGTAAATCTTTATCGTCTGGAGATATCCCTGAAGATAGGAGAAGAGCAAATATAACATGTATTTTTAAGAAAGGCAATAAACAGGATCCGGGAAATTATAGGCCAGTGTCATTGACATCAGTTATTTGTAAAATGTTGGAGAGTAACATTAGAAAAGAGATTATGAACCACCTATCTAAGCATAAACTGTTATCAGACAGTCAGTTTGGTTTTAGAAAGAACAGAAGTACTATTTTACAACTGTTAACAGTCATGGAAGACTGGACAGAGGCATTAGACAATAATTTACAAGTGGATACAGTATACCTGGATTTTAAGAAGGCCTTCGATAGTGTTCCTCATAAAAGACTCATTAAGAAACTTGAAGGATATGGTATAAAAGGAACTTTGTTGACATGGCTAAAAAACTTCTTATATGAGAGAAAGCAGAGAGTAGTAATCAATGGACAAGCTTCACAATGGACTGATGTATTATCTGGAATTCCGCAGGGTTCTATACTTGGCCCGATACTTTTTATAATTTACATTAATGACCTCCCAGGAGTAGTAGGAAGTGTATGTAGACTGTTCGCAGATGACTGCAAGCTTTATCGTAACATTAAATCTGAGGCAGATCTGAAGGAACTGCAAGATGACATTAACCGGCTGTGTCGATTGAGTAAAGACTGGTTACTAGGTTTTAATATCAAGAAGTGTAAAGTGGTTTCTTTTGGTAATATCCATTTTGAATGTGAATACAGTATGATTGACAGTAACAGTAACTCTCATTCACTATCCTCTGAGGACTCGGAGTGTGATCTTGGTATATTGTTCAAGAAAAGTCTCAAATTTGATGAGCATATTGATAATGTTGTAAACAAAGTGAACCGAATTATCGGTTTGGTTAAAAGAAAATTCACATATATGGACAAAAACCTGTTTTTGACATTGTACAAGTCTTTAGTTAGGTCACATCTAGACTATGGTAACTTGATATTTTATCCAACAACGAAGAAATACAAACAAGTACTTGAGAATGCCCAACATAGGGCCACTCGTCTGGTGCCGGAGTTACACGGTCTGTCTTACAGAGAGCGTCTCATAGAATTGAATCTTTCTACTCTGGACTACAGAAGAAGGAGATTTGATATAATTCAAGTGTTCAAAATAGTCCATAACATTGATGATATTGACATGAATTGGTTTTTTACATTCACTGAGAACAGCCAGTTAAGAGGTCACAATTTGAAATTAAACAAACCACGTGTTAATAAATCCATCAAATTGAATTCATTTGCAATGAGAAATATCCCAGAGTGGAATTCGGGAAACCGCTGTGACGTCACAGTAATGGCGGCTCCTTAGAGACGGTGAAAACAATCCATAGCAACGCATTGTCAGCCTTCCGTGATTTTGGTGTTTTTGAATTTTTAGACCTATTTACGCTTATTGTTCGTTAAATATACAGTCAAACCTGCTTATGTGGTCACCTCTATTAAGGGATCACCTGTCTTATACAGCCACCTTTTCTGGGTCCCTTGAACCAAAACACAGTGCAAATGAACCTGTATTAAGGGGCCACCTGTCTTTAGCAGCCACTTTTTGTCCTTCCCTTGGGTGACCCCTTAAGACAGGTTTGACTGTACAAGTATTTTAGAAAATAAAAATGTTAACTGTTTTTTCCAAGCTTATTCGGCGAATTTTACGCACGAAAGCAGCTAAAATACATTTTTATGGATCTATCAAATCACGTCATAGGCTATTCAATTCACGCACGAACTTTACATATTCATGTATCTGTCATGCTAGGCTAAGACCACAACACATTATTATTATCATTATTATTATTAAAAAAATATCATTTGAAAAAAATATTATTGAAAAGAAATATAAAATAAAACAAACAAATATCTATAATGCTATAAATTGCGTGGCAGAACCGTGAAAATACCGATCATGTCCAACGTAATTAATCTTGTTGAAAGTTCTGTTAAGAGTTATGATAACTGATAATAATGAAGTAGCAGTAATAATTATAATAATAAGATAGGGGAATAATAATAATAATAATAATAATAATGAAGGAGGTAAAACAAAATAATAAAGACTGCCGATTAAAAATTTTGCAACAATTAGATCTAGATGTATATGAAGATCTAGCTAAAATAATTTACTGAGACAGACGATTTATCACATACACAGATGCAAACTTTAACATATAGCATTATGTTGTACAGTATTCATTTATTAAAGTGTGTATCGGAAGGTTTTGGAAATATATGAAACTGTGAAGTTTTACTCACCAATTGATTGCTAGGGCTGATCAATTTCTAAAATAAATAGGTGTTATCACTCCTTACTTTAAATGGATTATTAGTCATTAGCGCCTTCTCTGCGTCTTTTTTTTAATTTTGCTGTGTGAGTGTGTGATTTTATGGGGTGGGGTGGGGTGGGGGGTGGGTGGGGGGGATGAGTATTAGGGGAGTGGAGTGGGGCAATGGAGATGTTCCTCAAAAGAATACCTGGTTTTCTTAATAGTGTTCATAGTTCAGGAAACATTCAGGAAATATTTTATTGTGAGGAATCGTTGCAAGCTTTCACCATTGTAAATGACTGTAATGAGCCAACTTGCAACAAATGAAACATACTTGAATTTCATAGAAAAGTTTTGTAACTAACACGATTTGGGTATTTAATTTGGCAACTAAAATGATCTACTTTCAATATCATAACCTTAAATAAGCCGGTAAAAATACAATGCACAGATGTGGGTCCCAATCACTGTCCCGCTTTTGTTTATATTGCATCGCTTGACGGGCGACAGAAAAGGAAAATTGCATTTTAGGGAGCGATCTGTCATTTTTCAAAAACATATTCCCCCTACCTTTTACCAGTAATGTGACACAATATATGAACATAACCAACATTTTATTACCAAACGTGAAGGTTATCTTTTTATAATAATCTGTGTTTAGACGTTTTTTTACCACTGGTAGGACAATACAGACTTTAAAATGCCTTTCAGTAACATATGTTCTTCAGAGTCCAAAAATAAATGACATGTCCTCAGGAAACAGGAAAGTCAGTTTTTTATATTAGGGTGCCAGCGGGATTTATACTCTTGATTAAAATGTCAGCCGGTCTTCTTAATAATTGATCCCTAAAATTAGACATATTTTAGGGTTTTTTTGTTGTTTTTTTCATTCCATTAATGAATTACAAAATTTAACGCTTAAGTAAATATTTGGTTTCCTGGACTGAACGAAACGGGGTGGGTAGTGAATGGGGTGGGATCTGGTAGCCTATATATAGACTACTACTGTTGCGTTTTTTTTATTTCTTCATATTATTATTTTTATTATTATTATTATAAGTATTATTATGTGCTTATGCTATATCGCATCTATAAGATCTACTATTCAAATAACTGACTAAATGTATCAGAAGTAAGCACAGCCTATGTCCCGTTCAATGTATCATGTGCTTTATTCCGTTGTAAATGATTATTTTCTTCTTTTTGACGATCGGCAGCTTTCTGTTTGCTTATGGAGATTAAGTTTCTTTAATAAAGAGTGTTTCAGGCTTGCCTAGGCAATATATGCGTCTTAAAAGTAAAATTTTTACATCTATTTATAACGCATATAGCGTAACGGTGTGTTGTCACCGTTGCCATGGGTAACCAAGCAAACCACGTGACCGTAAAACCGGAAGCGCGGTTTCCCAAATGCATTGCCATCTGAGGTGGTTAATTCTAAGTCAGTCATTGAGTTCAAGACAAAACTGGACAGGTTGTGGATCAACAAAAGATATGACATATCGGAAGTTTATTAACTCTTGTAATAATAGAATCATTCACAATTAACCGGAAGCGACGACAGAAAAATCGAGTGCTGAGGGGAATAACAAGCCTTTAGGGCTTAAGAAGTTTCCCTGAAGTCAAAAGGTAGTCAAAAGGATATCTTTGTTTCTGAACTAGTGCTGTACGGATTACTTTCACCTATTTGCCTATTCTCTAGCAAAACAGACTGAACCAAAAAGATTTCATGTGAAGTTTAACACTTTTCAGTAACATGCATACTTCACAAAGACAAGTTCTTTTTTTTTTTTGAAACATACTTATTCCTGCAATTCTTCAGATTTCTAGCTTTAAATCTATCTTTAATTGGTTATTGTTTATTATTGTCCTCGTTATCTTAAGCGGCCAAGACTGCTGGGTGCGAAACGTCCAAAAATTGACGAAATGTTTCGGTGCAACTAAACACCCAATGGCAGTACTAGACACTCAGAATCAGAATTGTTTACTGGTGATACGTCCAAAGACAATCATTCACCAGGACCTGTGAATCAGGGAAGCTAGTCCCTAGCCCTTATAAGAGAAGTAAACTTAGTAACTGAATCCTCTGCACACTCAGCAGCAGAAAGAAGTGAATCTTCCAGGGAATTCCAATCTCTAATAGTCTGGGGGAAGAAACTGGACTTGTAAATGTCAGTCCCAGCCAATGGGGTTTGAAATGTCAGGGAATGATGATTCCTGGTACGCCTATTTGGGGGAACAAGGTCATTTATGGGTATACTGGCTGCACCCCTCAGACCTTTGTAAAGCATTATAAGTCTACTATCTTTCCTTCTCTTTTTTAGGGATTCCCACTTAAGTTTCTCCAGAATGCCAGTCATACTCCCAGTTTCATATGTGTAATTTCCCGTTACAAATCTAGCTGCCCTTTTCTGCACCTTCTCAAGTTCATCTTGAAGAAGTATACTTTGAGGGTCCCAAACTGAACTGCCATACTCCAGGACTGGACGCACCAGTCCCTTGTATGCTGACTCCTTAACATCTTGTGGACATGCTGCCAAGTTACGTCTGAGGAAGCCGAGGGTCCTATTAGCCTTTGTGCAAATATTACTGACATGTGTGTTCCATTTCAAATCATTGGCAATGGTTATGCCGAGATACTTGATAGTTTCTACATTACTGAGGACCGTTCCCTCTAAGGTATAGGAAGCATTGATCTTCTTGATCCGTTTCCTTGTAATTTGCATTATATTGCATTTAACAGGTTGAAATCGCATGCCCCAACTCCTTGCCCAACAACCTAAATGATCTATATCCTCCTGAAGTTTCACAGTGTCTTCAATATCTCTGATTTCACGATAGCAAACACAGTCGTCAGCAAAAAGTCTTAATTCCGAGTCAATATTTTCTGTTATATCGTTAATGTATAACGAGAACAACAATGGTCCAAGTACAGTGCCCTGAGGGACACCTGACAAAACCGGGGCCCAATCCGACTTAACTCCATTTACCACCACACGCTGCTGCCTGTAACAGAGAAAAGAATCTATCCATTTCAGAGTCTTCCCACCAATACCATAGCCGTATAGCTTACATTTAAGTAATTCATGAGGGGGAGTGTCAAAAGCTTTCCCACTCCGTGGGAAGTGTTTGGCAGCTAGGTTGTTGGTTGGCCGTTTTGGGTTAAAAGGCCCTTTGAGTCAATATTTCAGTCTATGATCATATATATATATTGAAAGAACTCATTCCCCAACACCTATTTCAAGTAAAGCAGGCCTTTACCCTACCTTTAGCCAGTATAGGTAAGACGTAGAGGCTGGTCTGATAAACTAGAGGTCTGTTCGAATCCCGCTTGGGCGTCTTTTCAACGGTAAACAGCATTTCATTGCACACAACCATTTATTACCTGAGGTTGGCAAAATACGGACCAGTCACGGCCTCACGTAAAACCCGAACCAGTCACGGACCTATGAACACGCCACGGACTACGGATCATGCATATACGGACTACAGAACAAACCATAGACTACGCACTAGTCACTGACTAAAGAATGAACCAGCATATCAGAATAAAACACAAAAGAGACTGAAAATAATATGTGGCGGAACATTGACTAGTTTTAATATTGGCTTGAATCACTGGACCATGAAATGTATAGGTCACACTGGCCTATACACACTGAGGTCACTCACAGTGTCGGCACAAACTATTAACCCAGTGATAGAAATATGAGGCAAAATCACTGGACCATGATATATGGGTCACACTAACCTACAATTAGTATGATGTAACTCACAAAGTGGGCCCAAACCATTAACTTAAGCATAATGCAATTCCAGGAAATAGTGTTAGAAATATGAGATAAATTCAATGGACCATAAAATATAGGTCACATTGACCTTCACTTAGTATGAAGTCGGCCATTCATAGTGTCAGTCCAAAATGTTGGACATGTATGGTGCAAGTTTGAAGACTCCATCTCTAAACTTAACAGGTGAATATTTTTTATCACGTCGCATCGACGTCAATGCGACGTCATTACGACGTCATGTGTCTGCTGGGGTACGATGTGCACGACGCAGCATCAACATCGACATAAAATCATTATAAAATTGTCACTGGTAAATGTCAATGAAACCACTTTTTCTCAGTTCTACTGAAGAGGACAAAAATCAGAGTTTATTTGTCGTTTTGGATTTCAGCGACTTACGAAAATTGTTAAAATAAGAAGTCTGACTGCATTATGTTACATATGACGTCACTTTTATTCAGTGGATAACGTCATGTCATAAAAATATGCATAGTATGACCACATGTGTAATAACACTTTGGCGCGTACATGTAACGTCACTGGCAACGTCCATGTCAACAATGCATTTTCTAATTTTCAAAATGTTCAGTTTGAATGCGTTAACATCCCATTTCAAACGGTCATATGATAAACAGAATCCTACACTCGTTTCATCAATTTTATATGAAATGACCACTCCTGTATGATCCTCTATATAGATAAATGCTGGTAGGGGTCGTAAAGAAATTATATAACTGATACATGACCGCTGCTTGGTATTATCTTATCAGTTATGAATGGATATGCCCATTCCAAAACCAAACAAATTTGACTAAAGCAAAAGAATGAAACAAATTATAATCGGATTCATATTTATTGCTGGTGAATGAATTTATGTTTCCTTCTTTTTTTTCCTGCCAGTCTTAAGAGTTTTAGGCTGATTATTTTGAAACTTTGCGTGCTTCTGCAGAATGACATGTAGACTGGGGTGTGGTTTTTCAATCGTGCGTTATTACTGTCTATTTACTTATTAATTCATTATGCCTCCGCAAACTTTGTTTGTGGTGGGCATACTCTTTTCATATTGTCCATCCGTCCATATTTCCGTCCGTCCGTTGATTTTCTCCTAATATCTTGAAATCGCAGCAATGGATATTCATGAATTTCTGCGGACACACTGAAACCAATAAGATGTATACACATAAAAAACAAGGGCTAGGGACCCATTCTTTTAGAGTTATTGCCCGTTGTAAAATTTCTTAAGGCGGTACAAAGCATCTCTTTAGCCAATTGCTGGAATTTGACCAAACTAGCAGAGATACAGCATTAGGATGGGGAAAAGAAATAATAAGATTTTGGTGACTTCGACCTTATTTTTTTCAAGTTCACTACATTATAAAGACTGTAAAAGTGAGCCTTGTGTGCACTCTGTCTCATGAATCAATAGATTTAATTTGACCAAACTAGCATAGATACATCATTGGGACTTGGGAAAAAAGGTGATTACATTTCGGTGACCTTTGTCTCAGTTTCAACGCACACCGGCACTTTGAAAGTCAAATTTTGATAGAAAAAAGCTTGTGTGCACACCATATCTTGAACCAATGGCTGGACTTTTACCAAACTAGCACGGACACATTATTAGGACAGGCGAAAGAAGTGATTAGATTTAGACGACCTTGACCTCATTTTCAAGGTCATTACATTATAAAGACTCTAAAGATGAGCCTTGTATGCACTGTGTCGATGGAATTTGACCAAACTAGCACAGGCACTTCACTGGGATCGGGGAAGAAGTGATAGATTTTGGTGACCTTGACCTCATTTTCAAGGCCACACTGGCACTTTGAAACTCAAATGTTGATAGAAAAAAAGTTGTTTTATTTATTTTTTTTCAATATATTGTAAAGGCAATTATGGGATTTCATGAAATTTTTCAGGAAGATTGACATCCACAAGATAAACATTTATAAAACAAAATTAAGGTCTGGGGCCAATTCTGCCAGTCTGAGAGCTGTTTCCTTTTGTAGTTTTTTTTTTGCCCGAAACAATCTAGTTTTCTATACTGACCATTACCGTGCAGGGGTTAAGCATTGCTTATTGACCCTTTTCATTTATTTATTTTTGTTTGGTTGGTTTTGTTTGTTTTAGCTTAAGCAGACTTTCAGCCAAATACAATGTAATGGCATACAAGAGTAAAGTTACTATTCTGAGAGTTTTAAGCCATCCATGGGTGCAACAGTATGTACCATAAAGTTTCACAGAAACGCATCCTCAGTCTGAATCCTTCCGCTGATTCAAGAAGGTCAGTTGTCAGTTACTGGCGAAAGTATGTGCACTTAGTACTGGTTAACCGCTTAGGAGGTCTAAGCCTGCCCACGAACAGTGTGGTTAGGTTAACTGACCGTCCCGACATGACCATAGATGTTTACCGTGGACGTTAAGCAGCAAATCAAATAAAAAAGCATCCATCTAAATCAGCAAACTGATCATTATTCTTCTCATAATCATCAACCATTTTATTTATAAAGACATAAAGGTCTGACTAAATTAACTTGATTTAATTATGACAAAAACGGGCCTGAATTTTGTTGTATAAAACCTGCATATATTCTATTGTTGTTGTGTGTATATTATTTTGTATTTCAGTTTGCTCGTCTTGCCCTAGTGGATGGGTAAAGTTTGAGGATGAGTGTTACTGGTTTGAACGGTCAAACAGAATGTCATGGGAAAATGCAAAGGTAAATGTTATACCAACGAGCACACAACTTTGAAATAACGTCGATACAAATGAAAGGTTTTTCAACGTTAGCTGTAAGCGTTATACTCCCGCGTTATACCGGTTGCGACAGACAAAATGGTATCTTAACGCAAATACGAACAGCAAAGACTCAGATCAGCCTGCGCATCCGCGCAGTCTGACCAGAACCTTTGCTGTTCGCGCAAATCAAGTACGGAAAAGTAAGTGGGAAAACCTCAGGGACTGACACAATTCAATCCCAGATTAAACCCAAGACAACATGTGGGAAAATACATCACAAAATTAGTCACCACCAAATACATCATCAGCGGCAGCCAGGCGAACAGCCATTTCTCATGTAGGTGGTCAACAGGCTGGCCCTAACATCACAAACAATATATCAATAACAGACATATCAACAAACAACACATAAAACAACCAAAGAGAACCAAAACAGAAGTGCCGCCTTTGGAGGGCCAGCAATGAAATCACTGGGAGGGGGGAGGGGCTTTCACTAGTTTTGTGGTCGACCAACCCTCGACCTTGGTTCAGCTTTGGTTCATCTAACAGTTAGTTGTTCGCTTTGCGTCAGGACGACGTCATTTTGACGTAATGTGCCTGCTGGGATTACGTCCAGGGGTTATCGTACACTTTCCCAACGGAGCATGACGTCAAAATGTCGACAGACTGACGTCAATGCGACGTCATTACGTCGCATTGACATCAGTCTGACGTCATTTCAACGTCATGTGCCCGCTGGATTAAGATCAAGATCAGCTTTTGCAGTGACACCCAGAGAGACGTGTTTCGTTTCAGAATCGCTGCATCAGCATGAAGTCATATTTGGTGAAAGTATACAGCGACAGGGAGAACAGTTTCATTAGGAATGAACTCAAAAAGCTCAATCCAGGTACACGCTATTTTCTCTGCAGTTATATTTAGACCTACTTGAGATTCATCAGGAATGAACTTAGAAAGCTCAAACCAGGTACACGCCATTTTCTCTGCAGTACTTGAGGATTTTGACTAGGAAATTATCTATCTATCTATCTATCTATCTATCTATCTATCTATCTATCTATCTATCTATCTATCTTCGTATCCTGCCTACGCCCTCGCGAGCATTCTTGGCAGGGTCTGCGCTCATGTTGTGAAAAAGGGTTGATTAAAAGCATGACAGTGAGGTAATATAAAGATGACAGGTTAAAACACAGTGCGAAAAGGATGAGAGCCATAAAAAAACACACATCATGGACTGATCAAACACAATAAAAACTGGGATAGGGTCTAAAACAGATAAAAACCTAGGTAAAAACAAGCATTTTATGTTTAGGGTTTGGGATGCTGCAACTCTCCAACCGCGGCCTTGAACAAGTCAAGACTTGGAGAAGTTGCAACATTTTCCGATAGGGCATTCCACTGGACAATTGCCAGGGGAAAGAAGGAATATTTATAGGAATCCTTGCCAGTTTGAATTTGACGAAACGTCATAGAATGGCAATATCTGGATGTCCTATGGGTGGGCTGTATGTATTCGGGTAAGGGGACGGCAAAATTGCCATTTACAATTTTGTAAAAGAGACAGATGGTCCACATTTCGTCTCTTGCCTAGTGTCTGCCAACCCAACTGCTGCAACAATGAAGTGTTTTTAATATAAATATGAAAAATAACAAAGGGGCATAATTTCATAAGAAAGTAAAAGTGTTAAATTATAGTTGTAGTGCCTTGCATATTGTTTGGTAATGCTTTTTATTTGTACCAAGTTTCATGAAAATAGCATCAATGACATTAGAGCTATAGTTATAGAGCCGACATGTCTAATGATGCTTTATATTTGTATTAATTTGTAAACTACCATCAATCGTTTTCAACTTATGGAGTAGACAAGATTTCCATATAAAACGTTAACAAAAGGGCATAATTTCATAAAAAATTGCAGTTCTTGTTCTCTGCACATCACCTGGTGAAGTTAAAAGTTTGCAGGAAGTTTTGTCAAAACACCTTCAACCAACTTAAAAAGGTCTATTCGGCTTCAATATTCTAAATTATAATGGATCATAATCCACGGGTGGTAAACTTAGGAACTACCACGAAATTGTGTTAACGTAATTTTGTTCCCACGCCACATCCGGAACATAACGGGATAGCTCTAACATCATAAATCAAGTATACAAAGGTGTCAGTGTCAGTTGGTGTCAGTTTGATTTTTATTTTATTTTACCGGGACGTACGAAGTCTAGGGAAATCGGGCAACGTGGTTCCATGTAAATATGTTTTAGCTTCCTCGATAACCCGAAAATTTTACTGAAAAGTCCTTTGCTGTCTTCAATTCTTTCTACGCGCATTGAGCAGCGGACAACTTTACACACGTTCTTTGTCACGCGAATGAATTTAGCTTGTCTCCGTCAATTTGAGCTGACATTTGAAAACCTTTGCCAATGACAATGATAAAAAGACCCTTACTAAATGTTCCTACATAGAAAAATATTTTGAAGTCTTGACTCATAAAAGAGACAGGCCCCGATTTTCAGGTGCGATATTTCCAAGGTCACCGAGGTAGTTACCATACTTTTGGGGTACCGGTAGTTCAGACCAACATCGACATCAATTCCTCAGAAAAAATTTGTCTCAGATACTTTAATGTGACCATGTTTTCCCGCCAGTTTTATCCAGTCCATGAAGGGATTACTTTTCGAAGAAAACATTGAAAAGTGATAAAAGTTGTTTCAACTTTTATGAATTTTGTTTTCTTGGAAAACGCATTATTCAACAAAAATGACTTCTCTCTGTTTTCTTGGAAAATGAAGCATTAAACTTTTATGAATTCTTTTTGTTTTCTTGGAAAACGAATCATTCAACGAAGCATTCAACTTTTATTACTTCTTATTGTTATCTTGGAAAACGAATCATTCAACTATTATGACTTCATTTTGTTTTCTTGGAAAACGAATCATTCAACTTTATGACTTCTCTTTGTTATCTTAGAAAACGAATCATTCAACTTTATGACTTTGCTTTGTTTTCTTGGAAAACAAATCATTCAACTTTTATGACTTCTCTTTGTTTTCTTGGAAAACGTATCATTCAACTTTTATGTCTTCTTTTTGTTTTCTTGGAAAACGCATCATTCAATCTTGTTTTCTTGGAAAACGTAACATTCAACTTTTATGACTTCTCTTTGTTTTTTTTTTGTTTTTTTGGAAAACGAATCATTTAACTTTTATGACTTCTCTCTGTTTTCTTGGAGAACAAATCATTCAATGTAGCATTCAACTTTTATGACTTCTCTTTGTTACCTTGGAAAAAGAATCATTCGACTTTATGACTTCTCTTTGTTTTCTTGGAAAACGAATTATTCAACTTTTATTACTTCTTTTTGTTTCTTGGAAAACGAATCATTCAACGAAGCATTCAACTTTTGACTTCTTTTGTTATCTTGGAAAACGATTCATTCAACTTTGACTTCTCTTTGTTTTCTTTGAAAACGAATCATTCAACTTTTATTACTTCTCTTTGTTTCTTGGAAAACGTAGCATTCAACTTTTATGACTTCTCTTTGTTTTCTTGGAAACTGAATCATTCAAATTTATGACTTCTCTTTGTTTTCTTGGAAAACGAATCATTTAACTTTTCTGACGTCTCTTTGTTTTCTTGGAAAACGAATCATTCAACTTTAATGACTTCTCTTTGTTTTCTTTGAAAACGAATTATTCAGCTTTATGACTTCTCTTTGTTTTCTTGGAAAACAAATCACTCATTTTTATGAGTTCTCTCTGTGATCTTGGAAAACGAATAATTCATTTTTATGAGTTCTCTTTGTTTTCTTGGAAAACAAATCTTTCAACGTTTATGACTTCTCTTTGTTTTCTTGGAAAACGAATCATTCAACTTTTATGACTTCTTTTTGTTTTCTTGGAAAACGAATCATTCAACTTTAATGAGTTCTCTTTGTTTTCTTGGAAAACGAATTATTCAGCTTTCATGGCTTGTCTTTGTTTTCTTGGAAAACGAATCATTCAACTTTTATGACTTCTCTTTTTTTCTTGGAAAACAAATCATTCAACTTTTATGACTTCTTATTTTTCTTGGAAAACAAATCATTCAACTTTTATGATTTCTCTTTGTTTTCTTGGAAAACGAATCATTCAACTTTTATGACTTCTCTTTGTTTTCTTGGAAAACGAATCATTCAACTTTTATTACTTCTCTTAGTTTTCTTCGAAAACGAATCATTCAACTTTTATTACCTTTCTTTGTTTTCTTTGAAAACGAATTATTCAGCTTTATGACTTCTCTTTGTTTCCTTGGAAAACAAATCATTCATTTATATGAGTTCTTTTTGTGTTCTTGAAAAATGAATCATTCATTTGTATGAGTTATCTTTGTTTTCTTGGAAAACAAATTATTCATTTTTATGACTTCTCTTTGTTTTCTTGGAAAACGAATCATTCAATTTTTATGATTTCTTTTTTTTCTTGGAAAACAAATTATTCAACTTTAATGAGTTCTCTTAGTGTTCTTGGAAAACGAATCATTCAGCTCTTATGACTTCTTTTTGTTTTCTTGGAAAACGAATCAATCTACTTTTATGATTTCTCTTTGCTTTCTTGGAAAACGAATCATTCAACTTTTATGACTTCTTTTTATCTTGGAAAACGAATCAATCGACTTTTATGAATTCTCTTTTTTTTTCTTGGAAAACGAATCCCTTCCAAAAGGGGGGTCGTCGTAAAGGAAAGAAACTGCTGCTCGATGGCACATAGGAAAAAGTTGCTCCTAGATGGCGCAAACTCTTTCCAGTAAGAGAAATCGCTCAATGAAATTGACGACAGACTCTCTTGGTAATAATTACATGTACCTTACTTAATTCAGTGTTGTATACCACCAGGCATGACTACCTCTGATCAATTCTGGACAGCGGGTAATGACATACAGAGAGAGGGACAGTTTGTTTGGGCAGGAACCAATGACCTTATTGTGGAGTATACCGACTGGTACCCTACTGAACCTAACCAGAATGGCGGAGAGGAGGACTGTATAGCATTCTTTCCCGTCCAGGACTTTCACTGGAATGATGAACATTGCAACGTAAACGCATTTTTCATCTGTGAACAGCTGTAAGTATATTCTTGAAAAAGAAAAAAAGAAAAAACGAAAGAAAGAAAGAGGGAGAGAGAGAGAGTCCAGCGTCAACACTGAAAAGCGGATAAACAGCCATTCCCTGATCAGCAAAATTTGGTGCATTTTTTCTTTGAATGTCCTTAATATAATTGTCTACACACACACACACACACACACACACACACACACACACACACACACACACACACACAATTTTAGCCCCTATTCATACTTTTCTTAAATTATATTTGAAGATAATTGCAGGAGAAGTTCTGTTTATTCTCCATGGATCACGGTAATGTTATATACCAGTAGCTTATTCTAAGTTAGTATTTTTTTCTCAAATGAATTCATTAAATATAGTATAGGTAGGTATACCTATGCAAAACAACTACATTAAGTACTGTCGACAATTAAGACAGATGTGTACGCGAAATTGCACAATCTTGAAAAAAATGTGGTGCTTGCTAAGTCAAGGTACACAATTAATTTTCAGTGTTTTGCCATATAGTCTTTTGATTCTCAATATGATAAAAAGAAATGAATTCTTTGCAGACGTCATTTTTGTAGTCTGCATTTTTAGTGCTTTAAGGTGGTGATAATCACTGATTTGGGACAAAGACAAAAATCTGCATAAAATACTCAAAATAACACTGATCTTTCCAAAACTTACCAGATGCCTTCTTTATGTTGTTTCTCATAATTTAGAATCCCAAAGTGCAGCATTTGTTAATGTTAAAAAGTGTTTTTATAAGAGAAGATCAAAGGGTAATTTTCTGCGAATAAATCTGAAAAAATAATATCATTATTGAAAATATACTTAGTGCTTAGAGTACCTTGTTGCATAATGGAGAGCGTCCTAGCAATTATTTTTTCAAACTCTTTCACAAATTATCAGGCTGAGCAGATGAAAAAAGATGCAGTCTGTGTCCAAATTTTTTTGTCAAAACACACAGGTGAGACAGGTGATACTATTTTAACAAGGTTGAACAATTTCATCTACACACCACTGATCATGTCAGTAATGTATTATTTATATTGTAGGTGTTAACATAGGTATGCTTGCCTACCCTATATTTAATAAATGCATCCAGTGTACATTACTTTGTACATGGTTGAACATTTGAGAAAAAGCTACCGTTTTCATCTGGTCTACATTACAATTTGAGAAAGAGTTGGAGTAAATAATTGCTAGGACGCTCTTCATTATGCAAGAATGCACCTTCAGCACTACATAAATTTTCAATAACAATATTATTTTTTCAGATTTATTCGCAGAAAATTACCCTTTGATCTTTCCTTATAAAAACACTTTATTAAGCAGCCTGTACGTCTAATTTGTATTCTAAACTGTACAGAACAACAAAAATAAGAAGTCTGCTAGCTTTCAGGGAGATACGTTACTTTTTTTATGCTTTTATGCAGATTTTTACATTTACCATAAATCACCACCTTAAAAGTTTAAACATGCAAACACTACTGTGCGACGTTTTCTTCTTATATTTGTTGTATAACTGGAAAAATTCCAGTGTAGATGAACGGTATTTCTTTCAACTGTGGTTTTTACTCCAACTGTGGCTTGTTGATGTCCTGTAAATTGCTTGTGCGAGGAACCTCAGTGAAAGCTGTTAAGACGTGTTTAAAGCTGTTTAACACGTGCTAATGACTTGCTAATACTGGTATATAACATTACCGTGTTGATCCGAAAAATGCCTAGGCAAACCCTGTAAACCCAATAAAATATCTGCTAGAGTCTGAATTGGGTCTGCATGGCTTGCTATTGCACCGGAATTTCGTTTGTCACTCGGTCAGATTCTAAAATTAGCGATAAACTATTTCTCAAATTGTAAGGTAGAACAGACGGGAAAAAGTTTATTTTCAAATGTTCGGCCCGTATAAGGGGCATGTATACTGGATGCATTCATTAGATATAGGATAGGCAGGTATACCGATGCTAAAAACTACATTACTGTGGCCAAGACAGGTGTGTAAGCGACATTGTTCATCACAAATTTTGGACACAGGCTATTTTTATCTGCTACAACCTGAAAATGTGTGAAAGAGTTGGAAAAATATGCTGGGACGCTCGTCCTGATATATTGAAGGACCTTCAGACCTAAATACATTTCCAATAATGATGTTGATATTTTTAGATTTTTGCGTTGAAAATTACCCTTTGATCTTTCCTTATAAAATCCGGTTGTGCAAATAAAAAAGAAGTAGTCTGTATGTATTTTCAGTATTTTCACACATAGAAAAAATACGTGACGGTATTTTATCTTCTTTGGTGGCTATGTGAGGAGAAAAGATCAGACTTCTCGTAATTTTATCATCTCATGATAAAAGAATATAATTATTATATCTTTCTTTTTCAGAGACTCGAGTGCAGGAGGCATTGTTGGATGAATATCGTGATCTGACTTCAAATAAAGCTAGATCATTACATTTATTGTAACAACTGTGAACTGGAGTGAATTTTTTCCTTTTTGTTTAAGTAATCAGAAAGAATGTTGAGTGCTGGTCTCGTTTCGTCTCGGTATTTTATCCTGACAAATGCGTTTGTTGTGTTGGTCCGTTGATAGGTTGGAGGTCCTTCGTGCTAGCCGACTGGGCTTGTAACAGAGAATTAAATTTTTGACAATTTAATTATACGTTTGAGAAAATTCACTTTTCCTTAGTATGAATTTCAGGTAGCAGCTCAATTATAATTCGAGGGGAACATGGCATACGCTGTTTGCCATCTTCCAATACCAATGACGTCATAAATCTGTTACCATTGCAACTTCTGAATAAACAACTGATGTGCTTAGTACCTTGGCAGAATGGCGTCTCGATTACCTCACTTTGACATCAATATGAACTCTTAGTAGTTATGGTAATAGATATACGACGTCATTGGTGTCCAATTTTTCAATGATTTCATAAACTGAAATCCTTTCAACAGAAATTCAGATTTTCTCAAACAAATAATTATTGTCAAATCATTTAATTCCACGTTTTTTTTGTGTTTATGAATCACAGCAGAATCAAGGGCGGGGGTTACGCGTGCTTGGAACCGCGCCCCTCTGTGATTTGTTCCGGGGATTTGTTGCTGTCCCATACAGAGCATTGTTGTGGTTTGCCGCTGTTGTCATTGTTAATTGGCTTTCAGAAAGTTTTGATTGGTTTAGACTTTTATTCTAAATCGTCGGTTTATAACCATTTGGACCTTTTTTGATACTACTCAGTCTTTGAATAGACTGCCTTATTAAAATAAAGAAATTGCACAACCCGCAGGTTTGCACTATAATCACTGTTTGAGTCCGTCCGTTATCAGTTAGTAAAAACCGTTATCAGTTAGCGAAAACGCTTATAACTCTTGAACCGCATGGGATATTTTGACAAAATTTTGCATATTTCATGTCAACATTATCTAACGACTCGCATGCATAACGACCATATTTGATGGACCAGGGTTTGCTGAGCACAAGTTGAAAATTTACGACCAACTACTGAAAATGCTCATAACTCTTGAACACCGTGGTAAATATGGTTCAAATTTTGTATGCTTATGTATTTTAACATAGTCCAGCCACCGGCATTCAAAACACTGACGAGGCTTCACCGAGCATCAATTTGGCCGGTCGAGCTCATAACTCTTGGACCGCTTGGTATATTTGCTTCAAATTTTGTATATTTATGTAATTTAACATTGCCCAGCCACCGGTATGCAAAACAGTGACGAGGCTTTACCGAGCATCAATTTGGCCCGTCGAGCTCTTTTATTGAAAATGCTCATAACTCTTGGACCGCTTGGTATATTTGCTTCAAATTTTGTATACTTATGTAATTTAACATTGCTCAGCCACTGGTATGCAAAACACTGACGAGACTTCACCGAGCATCAATTTGGCCGGTCGAGCTCTTTTATTGAAAATGCTCATAACTCTTGGACCGCTTGGTATATTTGCTTCAAATTTTGTATACTTATGTAATTATGTCTCCCCCCTTCATGATCGGGAGACATATTGTTTTTCCCCGGGCGTCTGTCCGTCTGTCTGTCTGTCTGTCTGTCCGTCTGTCACAAATCGTGTCCGTTCTATAACTTGAAAACCGCTCAAGCTATATTCGCGAAACTTCATATAAATATCAATCAACATGAGACGACGTGCAGAGTGCAAGAATGGTAACTCTGGCGTTTATACTTTTTGAGTTATTTCCCTTGGAACTTAGTCCATCACAAAATTGTGTTTCAATCGTGTCCGTTCTATAACTTGAAAACCGCTCAAGCTATATTCGCGAAACTTCATATAAATATCAATCAACATGAGACGACGTGCAGAGTGCAAGAATGGTAACTCTGGCATTTATACTTTTTGAGTTATTTCCCTTGGAACTTAGTCCATCACAAAATTGTGTTTCAATCGTGTCCGTTCTATAACTTGAAAACCGCTCAAGCTATATTCGCGAAACTTCATACAAATATCAATCAACATGAGATGACGTGCAGAGTGCAAGAATGGTAACTCTGGCATTTATACTTTTTGAGTTATTTCCCTTGGAACTTAGTCCATCAAAAAATTGTGTTTCAATTGTGTCCGCTCTGTAACTTGAAAACTGCTCAAGCTATATTCGCGAAACTTCATGCAAATATCACTCAACATGTGGTGATGTGCAGAGTGCACAAATGGTAACTCTGGCATTTATACTTTTTGAGTTATTTCCCTTGGAACTTTGTCCATCACAAAATTGCGTCTCAGTCGAGTCCATCTATAACTTTAAAACCATTCAAGCTATATTCATGAAAGTTCATACAAATATCAGTCAACACCAGACGACGTGCAGAATGCACTCTGGCGTTTATACTTTTTGAGTTATTTCCCTTAGAACTTTGTCCATCACAAAATTGTGTCTTAGTCGAGTCCGTCTATAACTTTAAAACCATTCAAGCTATATTCATGAAAGTTCATACAAATATCAATCAACATCAGACGACGTGCAGAATGCAAGAACCATAACTCTTAGCATTTATACTATTTGAGTTATTTCCCTTAGAACTTTGTCAGTCACAAAATCGTGTCTCAGTTGTGTCTGCTCTATAACTTGAAAACCATTCAAGCTATATTCACAAAACTTCATACAAATATCAATCAACATTAGAAGAATTGCATAGTGCAAGAACCATAACTCTTGCATTTATACTTCTTGAGTTATTTCCCTTGGACCTTTGTCAGTCACAAAATCGTGTCTCAATTGCTTTATTACTTGAAAACCGCTCAAGCTATATTCACGAAACTTCATACAAATGTCAGTCAACACTAGACAACCTGCAGAGCACAGCATTTATACTAGTTGAGTTATTTCCCTTGGAACTTTGTCACTCACAAAATCGTGTCTCAATCGTCTAAGCTCTATAACTTGAAAACCGTTTAAGCTATATTCATGAAACTTCATACAAATATCAGTCAACATATAAATAGACGACGTGCAGAGCACTGTAACTCTTGCATTTATATTTTTTGACAAAAACTAAATATGAATATCAGTCAACATTACATGACATGCAGAGCATAACAACTATAACTCTTGCATTTATACTTTTTACTTATTATGAATCCCTGCTTCAGGGTAGGGAAACATATTGTTTTTCCCTTGGCGTCTTAATGACTGATCCTTTTGACATCAAAAAGGGGGGGGAGACATCTGTTTTTTCGTAGGAAAACAATTCTAGTTTGACTTTGCCCAGCCACTGGTATGCAAAACGTCTCAGTATTGCACAACCCGCAGATTTGCACTATAATCACTTTGTGAGTCCGTCCGTCCGTCCGTCCGTCCGTCTGTCCGTTATCAGTTAGCGAAAACGCTTTTAACTCTTGAACCGCATTCTATATTTTGATAAAATTTTGCATACTCATACATGTCAACATTATCTAACAACTCGCATGCATAACCGTCTTTTGAATGTGTGCTCTGCTTTTGAAGGATCTCTTTAAGATTTTTATTTCTATTTTAAAGCTTTCACTTACCTTTCACCTGCAGCTAGTACGAAGCAAGAAAGAAATGATACGTCATTGTCGTAATAGTACGCGTGTGTATGTGCCTGTTTGTGGGGGGAGGGGGGATATTAAATATGATGAGAAGTAAAAATCCCACTAGATCTATATACCAAGCACTCCTATAACCAGTTATCCGGTGAGGAAAATGACTTGTTATTCCAATCCTCGTAAAGAGGAATGACTATGGGGGAAAAGTTGCTCTATGAGGTGGGGACACGTGTTTCCTATATCCATAATTCCTGCCGAAACAACTTTTGGAACCTGAGCTTAGGTTGAAGTAAACACTAAATTTACTGCTTTTTTGTGTTTTTTTTTTTCAGACAAGGAGGTTTTTAACCTTATTCTTCAGTGGAAGAGGGTTCAGTTACCACAACCGTGCAGGGGAATGACCATATTATAATACGCATGGGCTTGACCATTTTCTAACTTAAAAAGTGTTTGCTTTTTTCAACGATATAAGGGGTATAATTCGTTCATACATATTCACTGTTCTGTGGGCATTAAATAAGAAAACAAACAGTCTTTGGAAAGACATTTATTATCTTACTTTTCTCTCACACAGTAAATCACAGACACATTACACCTTTTACAAGGGAGATAATTATACTTCGAATTTGAGACAACGTAATTTTGGAATTCAGATTCAGTCTGCAAGGGAAAACACTGCATGCCCTTGGGGATATGGCTGATGGCGCAGCTACATTACCATAGTAACTACAGCACTCATACTTGACATGTCTTTGGTAACTTTAAAGGCGATAGAGTGTGTTTTCACGACTTCCTGTTTGCTACTCTTTCCAAAATGGGGTCTACTCTTTAGCGGAGGAAAATCTTTTTTCAAGAATTTACCCCTAATTGAAATGGGTGGCAAAAACAGTGTATCCCACTGGGTACACAAGGTTGACTCAACCTTGAATCAACCTTGATTCAACGAGACTCAACCTTGAATTAACCGTGATTCAACGTCACGACGTTAAATCAAGGTTGATTCAAGGTTGAGTCAACTTTGTGTGATTGCTGGTAGCCATTTACTTAATAGGGATGCCCAAACAGCAAGTCTGAACTACCCCAAAGCTCGAAATTGACTTTGAAATAGTAACATGATATTTCGTGTCCAAACTGAAGAGGCTTTCGAAAACAGTGATGCTCATACGAACCGTCGATTCAACGACATGCTATATCGTTGCATTAACGTTGGTATGAAACAAATCTGCTTTTACAGGTGCGAATTCTTTCCCTAAGGAATTGACTCTCATTGAGAAGAGATGAAAAAAATGGTACGGTTGCTTCCCCATTTACCTTGAATTAGTAGAGAAAAATATTTATCTCAAAAGATCACAGTTTTAGCTATACACAGTTCCTGGCATCCTTCATTATCAGTCCAGTCAGCAAGGGCACAATCTATGTAACTGTGCGATTGTAGTCGACGTTCCATTTCCAATCTTTTGAGGTAAATGGGTACATATCTATGATTTTTCCGCCAATTTTTCAAAGAGAGACATTTTGTGACTTCCTGATTCCCCGCAGGCACACGTCATTTCGACGTCACGTGCCTTGCTTTGATACTGAATAGAAACAGCTCTGGTGCCATGACCTTCAAAAGGTTTAGGTTTGTTTTTTATTAGATCTACATCTTCTACAATGTTGGTGAAAATAGTCGAGCATGAACCCGTAGTTGCTATGGTAACGGACTTAAAAATCACTTCTGTTTGCTATGGCATGCGATATAGGTCCGTACAGAATGAAAATGATAGTGAAATTATTACAGACAATTTGAGTTTCCAAAACTGTGTTTATCAAACAAAATTGAGCCGCGACACAAGAAAACCAACAATGTGGCATGTGCGCCCAGTGAAGACTCATATCAGCCTTAGCAGCCACCCAGGCTGATAGAAGTCTTCGCTTGACGCACATGCTACTTTGCTGGAAGACTATGATCAAACTGGGCGGCTGTCCCGGCTGACCTGAGTCTTTGCTTGGGCGCACATGACACTTTGTTGGTTTTGTCGTGTCGCGGCTCAGGTTGCATTTTATAGGAGCAAACGCTTTCCTTTTAGAGGAGATCCCATTTAGAAGGGCTACGTCATCCTTGGACACAAAGTTGTTCCCCTTAGCTAAGATGGTATCCACTTGCATCTTGTTGTTGTTTTTTTCTGTTCCGATTTACAAGGTATGAATAATGTGTAAAACATATGAACATCGTCTGGCAACGACAGACAATTGCAATCAGGTCAGCACATGCGCAGTTCGTCCGGGAAATATATATAATGCCTTAAAATGCGGGTACAGACTAGTATACTCTCAAGACGTGGTTAATGTTGTTGAACATTTTGTTTGGTTAGAAGCAGCCATGAGGGTAATATGAGCATCGGACAATAAAATGTGAATCGCTTAGGAGATGATGAAAATGGCCCATGAAATGGTCTCGTTTACGAAAATATCAAGCATATAACTCTCAGACATTTAATTTTTCATCGTGGTCACCTATTTTCAGGCAGAACTTTCGCTATGCAAGTTTCGCCAGTTTGTTACACGAGTGAATGTATATAAGAATATATTTGCAGCGTCCAACACCAAAGCCCAGTTGTTCAAAACTAAAGACGAAGTTAACTGAGATAATTAGACGTTATATTCAAAAATAGATCAGCTCTAGCAATGAACTGTTGAGTAATAATTCACTGTTTGAGGTCAGTTGTAAAGTAGATCATGTCACGAGCGCGGAGCACGAGTGATATATCTACTTTCAACTACCGACAAACAGTGAATTATTACTCAACAATTCTATGCTTGAGCTGAACTATTTCGATTCTAACACTCAAAACGCTATTCTTTTCATTCAAACTCTCCCAAGCTGCCAGCACGTTCATGCTCCCGCCAATATTCTTAACTGTATCTAAGGTAAATGTACATTTTCAAAAGATTTTAGAAGAAAAAAGAGAGGTTACACCGTCTAACGTCTAAATACGTCACAAAATACTCCAGCTATTGCTAGTGACGTCAGCAATTTGACTCACGCGCTCCGAAACAGTGATTTGTTGCAAAATAAAACACGGAAACTTTCCATTGCTTCTATAGGCGCACTGTGTTAGAATTCAAATGGATGCAAGCAAAAACACTGAAATTTATTTTTTTTGCAGAAAAATGTGAGGAAGTTCCTCACATTTATCAGCAAAAAATATGAGCGCACTTGATTTTATGCGTACTAGAAGACGAATCATTCGCTTTCTACGATGCTTTGAACAGCTGGGCCCGGACTTATGAATATTTTGCTCGCATAGCACGCAAGCTCTAGCGTCTAGATAGCTGATAACTTTTTTTGTATTACATCTCGATAACCTTTTTGTATTACATCTCAGTGTCCTAACACATTCAGTTGGTCACTGTCAACGCATGAAAGGTGATCATATAACATTAACAACCGCACCCAATTTTCTGTTAGGAAAATGAAACGCTCACTTTTATTAGTTTGTTTAACGCCCATGAGCACGATTAGAACTGTGTGAAGACAAGAATCTCGCTTTTCACTGTAATTTGATTTTTGGAAAAAAAGCTTGATATAAATCACTGTCATTAAAAAAACGTGATTTGTAAAAGCAATGGGTTATTCGCCCTCGTAAATAAATCTTTCGACGCACGGCTGTTGACACTGAGGAGACCCAAACAGCGAGTAGCTATGGAAATCTTTCATCAGTTTCAAAAATAGAATAGCACTACGTAAACATCTGACGTCACCCTCACAATCTTCCAAGACTGTATTTTTGTAGCCCTCATCACAGCGCTCCTCACTTAAGCCTATATCAGGACCCTAAAATAAAAAAGAAAAAGAAACAACTGACGACAAGTCCGCCAACTGATCAGACATGATGTTTTGAAAGATTCGCCCCAGAGACCAGTACATATACCGTATATCTGGACTTGTATGTATGACATATATAGTCTTTGCGCTCTTTTAACTTGCGAAAACTAGCCGAGCATTGTTGTGAGACCTTTGGTGGTCCAGTGCATGTATAGACTGGCCAGCATACACGTTTGCTTGGTTTGTCTATACATGCACTGGACCACCAAACAGCTTTGAAGTTGTAGCCTGGAAACTAAGAAAAAAGGTATATAAAAAAAAGAATATAGCAATGTGAAAAGATTAGAATGGAAACACAGTTTCTCTTGTATTGTTTTGCTTTGTGTGCCGTCTTTATCCATCGATTTATTCCTTTTTATTCCTTTCCCATTTGGTGTTTAAGGCAAGATGTGGTTTTCTATTGTGTCGGTTCCTGATCACTGCCTTATCAATTTATCATATGACGTCGCTGTTATTCAATGGATAACGTCGTGTCATGAAAATGGTATGACCACACGTGTAATAACACTTTGGCGCGTACCCGCAACGCCATTGACGACGTCCATGTTAACAATGCGTTTTCTTACTGAAATAATGTTCAGTTTAAAGGCGTTAAAATCTCATTCTAAAGGGTCATATGATAAACAGAATCTTACACTCGTGGTCATTTCATATGAAATTTATGAAACGAGCCGAAGGCGAGTTTCATAAATTTCATATGAAATGACCACGAGTGTAAGATCCTCTATTTATTAGATAAGATAGCAATTGGATTAGTGGATTCTGGTAAAGAATCAATACATGTCAAAAGGAGAATTAAAAATAAATATAATAAATTCTATAGCTTACACATTTGTAGCACATTTCATGTCTGTTACAGAGATTTCTCGCCTCATCATCAATACGTATGCCTTGTTGGTCAATGAAAGCACAGTTGGTGGTGAGCTCATATACAGCCGGACAAAATCCTGAATCTAAAAATAGTAACAGATATAGTAATAAATCTAAATGAAATAAAAAGAAGAAGAACACGACTAGAACAGCAGACTCGGTTTAAATAAGTGTTCATGTACAGTAGTGTAATGTTGCAACACTACCCATGCCCCCTCCTAGCACCGTTCAAGATGTTTGGGTACACCGCAATGTTCTCAGTCATGTTTTTTACAACTATTGTGACATTTTATTGGTTTTCCTAGACAATAAAACCTTTCCAAAAAAAGTGGTCTACTCTTAAAGGAAAGAATGTGCTTCAAGAGGAGTAAATTCTTTGAGAACTGATCCCCACTGACAAATGGGGCAGAAATAAAAATAATAGAGTTGTTTTCCATGACAATGTGTCAGTTCACCTCAAACAAGTCGTGATGTTGTTTCTATGTTACATGTGTATGTGGCTTCTAGGATTACTTTTTCTTCAAAGTTTCAAAATATCTATGTCATCTCAATAAGTTCTGAACCAATTCGGGCAGGTTGTATCTTTTGTACTGTAGAATTAATTACATGTGAACCTCCCTACATGCTTACAAGGGATATTTATCATAACAAAATTACCTGCAGGCTTATGCTAGGGTCGAGTCGGGTAACTACGGACACCGAGTTAATTCGGACATACCATAGCAAACAGTAAAAATCCAGATGAGACGGCTCATGATGAGCCGTCTCATCAGGATTTTCACTGTTTGCCCAGTTATTTTTTTTATTACAAACAACTAACATATAAAGGAAACAATATCACTGTCCGAATTTACCTGCTGTCCGAATTTACATGATTTGACCCTATCCTCTGATGTAATTTACCGAATCGAGGATATATAACTTCTTTCTGATATCACCGGAAGTGCGGGAAAACTATCAGTTAAAGTGGATTTAAGCTATGTTTTTATTTTCACTTAGATTTCAGTGACTCAATATTTTACTTTGTCTTGTTAACTACCGGTTCAAACAAATTACCTTGATCCGGTTCAACAGCTTCAGAATAATCCTCGACAAGATTCCTCAGTTGTTCTGAAGACATTCCACTCAGTATTTGCTCCAGCAGCTGATTGTCTTCGTCTGTAAAATAATACAGAAAAGGTGGTTAAGCTAGTCCACAACGTTACCTTCGTTACCTTTGTTGGAGCCATAATGACACATACAGGCATGAAACATCGTCCACCAGCGATAAACATCGAATATTGAAAATGCCTTAACACACACTGGTTAACTATGTTTTCTAGGAAGTTACAATACGAAAAAGAGCTGTTACGAAACGAAAAAGAGTCATAGTTACCAAACGACCTGGTCATCTCGCAACAGCTCTTGTATATGCATAGTTAACCACGAGTGAAACACATCTAACTTCTGGTTCTAATCTCGAATTGCAACTATTGGTGCGCCCAGAGAACTATATACAACGAAACGCAAACTCTTACCAGTGTTCGCTGATTTGTTGGCTGCTCTAAGTCTGAGCCATTCGCATAGCCTGTTAAGGTACATGGGTACCCAATCATGTCTTTGTGCAAAAAAGGGTAAAAACTCTGTTACTACCTGTGTGCTTCCCCGAACAGAGAAGCCCTTCCAAACTGGGGTTTAGGAGGAATAATTTCTTCCCTGTAAGAGTTAACCCCTCTGAAAATGTAGGCAAAGATGATCATGGAAGAGTTGCTTCTTTTGATAGTATACCAAATTAACTTTAAACTAAATTAAATTAAATTAAATTTAACTTTAAGTTCAGATTTTTGTATTATAATTCAAATTAGGGTCACTTCGGTAACTTCGGACGGCAGGTAAATTCGGACATACCATTGCAAACAGTGAAAATCCAGATGAGACGGCTCATAATGAGCCGTCTCATCAGGATTTTCACTGTTTGCCCAGTAATTTTGTTTTAATTCCAAACAACTGAGATATAAAGGAAAAATGTCACTGTCCGAATTTCCCTGCTGTCCGAATTCACCCGACTTTACCCTACCTTGTTCTATTTCTGTTTCATCGTCATTATCTCCATCAATAAGGTCATCATCTAGCTCATCGTTGACCTCCTCCGAATCATCTTGGTAAGGGATAGTAATTGGAAACTCTGACCCCATAATACCATTCCCAGCTCCACGTTTATCTGAAGTTAAGCAGAATTCAAATAACCTTTATGATGCTGGAATACAACTTGATAAGTTAGTTGCCTTAAGTTAATCACACAGAAATAACTTAAAGTGAAAAAGCATTGTTTTAACAGAAACAGGCTATTTGTATGAAATACAGAGCCTTAGAATATCAGCCAAAGGATTAATTAAACAATAATTAAATAAGCCTCACTCCATACCTTTCGGAATTATACTGATTTTGGAAAGTGTAAGTTTAACTGATACTGCTGTCGATATGATGAAAAGCTGTATCGACAGCCGTATCACTGGAGATAGATATCAGTCATGAGATTTTAATCGACCATTAAAATTTGCCAGAAAACAGGTGTTTTTCTTTTCAAATAAATGCAATGATCGCCATGTTCAAAGCGGCAAACCTCATTCCGGCGTGTATTGTAGTCAGAATTAATAAAAACGTTCAAGACGAACTAACCTTTTTCCTTAACACAGGCGTTTCACAACATCTCCTGCGTTAAGTCGCATAGTAACAAGATGAAAATACAGTAAACAATCTCTAGCAACGCGCAGTAGCCTTTTTAAAGTGCACATACTCCTACAAATGCATGTACGTAAGTAGGTCTGTCAAAACCGAATATAGGACAATGAAACAGAATTGCTCGGTCGACAACAACTTTATTTACCGTCTCAACAGCATATTTATAGGTTATTGAATTTATATTGTGAAATATTCGGCACGAGTTCATATGGCGAAGGACGCACGAGCTTGCGAGTGCGTCTCCGCCATATGAACGAGTGCCGAATATTTCACAATATAAATTCAATAACCTTTTTATTATATACCTTTGATATTAGTCTGCTAGTTTCATCAGTGCTCTCTATGTACGAAATCAAAATATTATATCGGTATAGCGACCACAACTTGTTTTAAATTTGAAATTACATTATGCCATTGTGTGTCTTCATACACGCTAAAAGCCACGCCTGATGGCGCGAAAGTACAAATGACGTTACGTTATCGGACGTGACGTCAGTAAACAAACGTTGAAGTTTACTAGAGCTGGGCGCCATTTTCGAGTCTTACTCTCAGCAGCTCTGACGAAAATCTGCGTTATTATCGCAGAATATTAATTAAAAGAGTGACGGATCAAAGGTAAATTATACTTAATTGTCTTTTATGTAATTCATACGCCGAAACCGACACTGGTGTCATTATTCTACTCGTTTTTAAATTGCAGTCGGCGACAAAATGGCCGCCAAACTTTTCTTCTTTCAAAACAAAAGTAGTTCTTGAGAACGTGACTCCTTAACTCCGTGCAATATGCACTTGACTCCGTGCAATATGCAGAAAATATTGCACGGTTACTCCAATGCAAAGTGAGTGGGGGTCTTTTTCAGGTATATAATAAATAGCGATATTGCTCCAGTGCATAATTTTGTCCCCGAAAGTCAACGAAACAGATTTATGATAATCTTAATCTAAATCGCTCCTTATATCAAAGGAGCAGTGTCTATAAGGATGTGTTCATGGCCACAACCGAGTTTCTTTAAACTTTGTAAACTCAAACTACCATTTGTTGGCTGTAAAGTCATGCAATATTAGATCAAGTGGTAGAGGCTTCTGAAGAGGGTTCTGTTAAGAAAATGCTTATATATTTATTGCTACTTAGAACTGGAAGTCTGCCATTTCGCGATTCCATATGCAATGCCAGATATAAAAAATGAGTATAACATTCTACTTGCAATGTGTTTATACTCACTTGTATGACATACCCAAATTTCAGCCTTTTTTTAATTTCCAACATTGCGCAAAGACACAACAGCTTTATACACTCAAAGCTATTCCAATGATATTTTGCAATCATCAGTATATTAGATGGTTGTTCCAAATTATGCCGGTAATTTTCTGCAATGAATATTTTCACTCACTCGTTCAAACTGTCGGCTATCTGAATAACGCACAAAAATTAAACGTCGAAATGACAGCGCACTGACGTCGATGCGATGTCATCACGTCGCATTGACGTCAGTGCGACGTAATTACGATGTCATAACCTGCTGGGAACAATAAGCAGCCACAGATATATATGTTAACGAACTGTCGTTATTACAATTAGTAATAATTAGATAAACACTTACCCTGACCAAGGCTGTGAAGTTCTGCTCCACCAACAACGTTTTCTCTAATGGGCGTGTCATACCAGCCCTCAGAATCTGTGTCTGTACGCTTCTTCAACAATCCTACATTACAAGATTCGAGGTTATAAAACTTGAGTGTAATCTCAAACTCAAAATATAGCACACGGATTGGCTGCTTTCGAGCATGTGCTCGGAAGCAGCCAATCAGTGTGCTTTATTTTGAGTTTGAGAATGTACTCAAGTTTTATATATACGTTGTATAATCTTACATTGCCTAGCTGGTGTAACATATTTGCAAAGTAGCATAAACAAAGAGGTAGTTACAGTCTGTTGTATAAATACATCACATATCCATATTTGCATTCGGCTAGACAGGTAGCCATATTTTGTTGCAGGCTGGTCGACAGAGATAAATACAAATATGACAAGGCCTTGAAAAGCTATACTTTTCACTTAGGAGAAAATGTTAACGTTTACCATGCAAAATAGTAATTTCCTTTAAAGAAAATGTATTAATGCATATATCAGTAACTGCAAATACAGCATAAGCACCGTGTATTGGCTAACAGAAAGGCATACTTTTATTAAGATGAGTAGAGAATGAGAATGGTCTAAGACTGCTGTGAATAGACTCTCAAAAGCTGTTTTTCACTGATTCTCAAGAAAGTGTAACGAATGGTGTCTTGGCTTTAAACACATGTATACTTTTGTTTAGGGTTGTAAATCAAATCAAATAAGTGCATACTCAGAAGTTTCTGCCTTAAGTTATAATATTGATTCAAATTCATGGAAAAACTCACATGCTCATGCCTGATACAGAAGGACCCCCTATCTTTTGCATGTCAATATTTACTTTCAGTTCTTTGGTAGACGTTCGGCGTGAAACAAACAGACTTGACTTGGAAAGGTTGCCATTATCGAGTACTTTCGAATATTGGTTAATGGGTATACATTGGAACACAATGCATCTTTTTAACTCATGGCCGTTTGTTGTCATTGAGTTTTGTGTATTCTACGAGTCCAATCATTAACAATGCATTCCAAAGTTTCGGATGAGGCTAACAAGGTTTGTTTTTGCAGCAAGTAGGTCATAATCAGTCACCCTGACAGGTCATAAGTATTTTTTCCTATCTATTCAATTCAACTTTTGTTTTGACGCGTCCTTCGTATTCCGAAAGAAACGTAATTTTTCACGTGTATTTTACGAGTCAAGCCAAAGTCACCCAGTATATAAACAAGAAAGAAACCTATTGCTTGCCTCGGAAGGAGACAAACCCCACTGGTCATTGAACAACTGTTGTAACTCTTATCGAATATGCTTCGTGGAAAATAAGTTTCACGTTTCATAAAATTATTTTACGGGACGTATTATACGGGACAATAATTTTGAGTAATACAAGAAAGGAACCAGCAAGAAGCTGATACACTCTTACAAAGAGCACACTGTCTTATTCATTTTAAAATTTACATATGAGCGGCCATTCGGAAGCTGCCAAAAGACTGAAAACACCGGATAAATTTTCAGTTTTTGAATTTTTAATAGTATGATTTCATGATTCAACAAAATACTCATTTAGTATTTACACATTTTTAAAACTGAATTTGATATGTGCATATATGCGCTAAATATTTTCTACTGATTGTAATGTGCAATCAAAATGAAACACTTGTGCACTGTTGTCTATTTTTAGGTAATAAATCGACGTTCGAGCAGTTCCGTAAAATACAGAAATGTGTCCCGTAAAATACATTTACATTTAATAGCAGTTCTTTGAAGAAAAAGTCGTTCCTACAAACCTGAGGATTAGAAATTATATTTTAAACTAATCATAGTATGCGTGTCTTTATTTTCTGCTCTAGACTGAGTAATGTGCTCTCTCTGTTTGTAATTTTAATTCGTTTTCTTGGAAAATTTGCTCAAATTTCAGGTCCGCAAAAATAAATTGCCTAATTCGCAATTTATATGGTGCTAGAAATCATGTTTTAGAACTGTTAAGTTGTCTTTAAGTGTTATTGAAGTGTTATTGTCATTACAAATTGGATATTTTCTTAAAGGGAAGACTGAAGAAATCGTGCGATAAAATACAATATCAATGTCCCGTAAACTACAAATTTAAAACAAGTTTCACTGGCTTAATATGATGACTTTATTGTGTTTTTGTTATATAAGAACGTAATATACAAAAGTCAAATTTTTTTTTACTTTAAGATACATTTATCTTGGAATATTCTTCTCTGAAAGTCTTCATGTTAAAACTGTGGAGTTTTCAAGTTTTTCTATTTAAGAACTGATATGAAGAACTTTAAATGCAAAGCAGTACCGCTGATAAAAAAAGAAAAAAAAAAAAAAAAAAAAAAAAACAGGCTGGCAAATTGTAACACAAACACTTCTCTGTTTTTGAACATCGCACTTGTTCATGTACCAATACCGCATTTAGTCATTTATGTATCTAAACACAAAACAGTCACTCGCACATTTTAAGATGGTGTATTTTACGGGACACTACAGACGCCAAGAATAGCAAAGTAACCGTTCTAGCTGCTCTATTAAACATATAGGTTTTATATAGACAGGTTGAAGTTTAAAAGTTTAAAACAGGAGTTTTCCTTGAGGTTCTCAAATCTATAAGTTTATGTGTTTTGAAGGAATAGTTCATGTTAGTTTAGTACAATGAGATCGTATTGATTCTTTTTGGTAGAAGAAGAGCATTTTGCTTTTTCAGAAATAATGGAGTGAAGATTTCTATAGCTTATCTTCGTCTTAAATAAAATCACTTTCCTCTACAGTGGATTATACCCTTATACATCTAGCAGTTGCGTCAAATCTATTGGTCTATACGACTCTTAGAATACTGAAAAGAAGTGTAAGTCCCTTCACGTTGTCCCTCTTTATCTGAATTCACCTGATATTTACTGTGCAATACTTTAGAACTAGCTTCGTGAGATACCAAAGTTGCAAAATGACAGTGAGCGATCTCTATATGACGTGTTTATTTTTTCGATATTTTAACCACCCAAAAATCACACTTTCTTGAGAATCAGTGTTTTACGGGATGAAGAAAAATACGAGACAATTAAAAATATTTTCCTACCTTGCTCAAAAGGCTCTGAATTTTCAATATCATCGTCTTCCTCAGGAATTACCTCTTCTTCATTTAGGTCTGGTGACAACATTTGTAAAAGTTCTTCAGTTTCAGTAGCCTTTACGATATCTTCATATTCCTTCGTCATGAACTCTTCACCTCCAACAAGTTGATCAAGAGTTGCGTACTTTAAAGCACGGGCTAAATAATCATTTTCCTTATCTTCTAATGCTTTAAGTATCTGAACACTTGATAACTTTCCTTTTAGTTCTGCTATCTGCCTAAGAAGTGTCCCAACATTTGAAGCGTCTGTACTAGATGCACGTTTTGATTTTGTTTGAGATTTTGAGAGATAATCATTTATTAAATCTTCCAATTCACTAGTCCGAATATTTGATAAATCAATATCACTTTCTTCCTCGCCTAAATCTGAATCAATTTCGTTCTTGGTTGTGGAACTGTCTTCATTTTCATCTTCTTCATCTGCCATAGCATTTTCAAAAACATCAACAACTTTTTCTGTTAATGCCCCGGATTCGTCTTTCAAAGGTTCGGCGTCGCTAATTTCGGTCTCTTTAATCTCTTCGACAGGTCCATCGTCGGTTGTTATCGTTTCGGTATGTGTTGTAATTTGTTCGTTGCCTATTTTTTCAGCTGCGTCTATTAGTTTTCTCAATTTATCCGTTAGAAGGTCTTTGTCATTGCTTATATCTTCATTATCATCTTCTACATCTGTCTTTTCTGATTCTGTTTTGTCAACTGTTTCTGTCTCAAAATATCTTCGCTTAACCGGAGCTAGTCTTTTCACTGGTAGATTTGCCTCACCAAATAATTTCCTAAGTTCATTTACAGTTGGTACCACTCGATGTGGCTGATACGCAGTCCGCTTCTGAGGCGAGTTCCAGCTACGGCTCCGTTGTGCAATACGATACGGATACCTTTCAGAGTAAGCGGGAATGTTCGGTGACTCATCAAACGGATTTCCTCGCCTAACTTCCCTTGGATAAAAATAATCTTCTCCTGAAAACCTGGGTCCAGACAGCTCGTTTAATTGTCTTCTTTGTAGATCAATAGCCCCTAAAGCGTTTGACAAAGAATATGGATCATCATATCCGGCCAGTCCGATATTCTGGCGAACTCGATATGCCGTTGATATGTATGGAATCAAGAAAGTAAGCAATAAGCTGAGGTTTACCGAAGCTAACATCTTATCGGTCACATCAGCTGAAATATAAAGAAAACGACATTTATTATTACTTTTAGTTTCATTTAGAATTTAAGTTCAAACGGGGAGCGGCTGTAGTGTAGTGGATAACACTCCAGACTACCAATCCAGGGGTCGCAAGATCGATCCCCCGCTTCTCCGGTCTTTCGGATGAGACTTTAAACTGACAGTTGTAATGTATATTTGCCTATAATAGTGGTCAAAAATGAACTTTTGGGATACTTAAAAGTTTCCACTGAAATGTTTTCCTCGGAACTCCCTATAATTGGAAAAAATCGGTTATTAAACACATAGACTGAGAGATGTTTGGTGTAAAATGCAAGTTTTTATAATTAAATGTATGGAAAATAGGAAAAGTATTATAAAGATACTCCCACCCCGTGCCTCAGCTAGCCACTTTGCATGTATGTGTGTACTGTCAATATACATATTATATGTGAGTGGCAAGCTGAGGCACAGAGGGGGGGGGGGGGGGGGGGGGTAGGGGAATGATAGTCTACAGTTGAAAAACTGAAAAATGGGTGTGGTAATTAGATCCATTGCATCTTAAAATCAGGCTAACCTACTTTTTATTTACATGCTATTGCATGTTATATGCAGTTGCAGTGTTTACTTTATTTTAAGCATGTTTAACAAAATAAAATTCAGTAAATAAGAAAAATCGAAAATTCTATGCATTTTGGATGACCGAAAATCCCACTTACCCCTCTCTAGAAAGTTAGTGACAGTTAGTCTGCAGACGAGATATTTTTTCAAAATCAAAATGAAAACTTCTCTATAATGTATAAGTCTACACATTAATGCTAAAATTATCAACATTGGCTTCCCATGGAAGCTGCAGTAATAAGGCAAGTTTGCAGTGAAACTGTCAGAGGTCTTTTTAATGTCAAGGGCTGGGCGATCCGTTGATGCCTTATATTCTGTGCATGCAGGCTTGTATAGAAAGACGCAGTTTTCATATGCCCTAAGTCGAATGAGTACACTGCAATTTCAGGGCAGCAACTCTGTCAGTTATAATTGAGCCGCGACGTGACAAAACCAACAAAGTGGTTTTGCGCCCAGCGCAGACTCAGATCAAATCAGATCCGCCCAGTCTGATCAGAGTCTTCGCTGTCCGCATGGAGGTAGCTTAGACCCTTAGCTACCCTTTAAGCACTTAACAAAGAGTCTGACCGGATTGGGCGGATGTCCAGTCTGACCTGAGTCTTCGCTGTGCGCACAATCACATTGTTGGTTTTCTCGTGTCGCGGCTCATATTTTTGCCACTTGTATTAACCGGCGAGCTGCATGTATATCCTTTAATGATAGACGTCATTTCGAAAGGAATTGTCAACCAGGGTAGCAGCAATGATAGACGTCATTTCGAAAGGAATTGTCAACCAGGGTAGCAGCAATGATAGACGTCATTTCGAAAGGAATTGTCAACCAGGGTAGCAGCAATGATAGACGTCATTTCGAAAGGAATTGTCAACCAGGGTAGCAGCAATGATAGACGTCATTTCGAAAGGACTTGTCAACCAGGGTAGCAGCAACCAGGAAATCACAAAAGTTGTTCCACTTTGTAAAAGTAGTCCAAAATATTGGGGGTGGGGGGACGGTGGGTAGGGGGGTGTACATGTACCCATACACCCTAAAAAGTGTTTTCATAACGCGGATTAACTATGTAATCAAGCACACGTGTAAGGATTAAAACAAAGAGATAATCAATTGCAAGACTAATTGCCATATTTTTCTGTACCATATATAGAGCTAATGACGCAAATAGTCGTGCAGATCCTTGGTAACTGTCTTCATTAATTAACTTACTGAAATGTGAGTCCACCACCTTAATCATTCGATACCACCTAGTTTAAATTAGGTTCTGAGACTCATTATGGCAATTATAGGGAAATCATCAAATACCGTCAAATATCGCCCGTGAAATATCGTCCGTCAACGACAAGCAACGTACTCTGCCAGTACCAACTGCAACTGCTCAGCGGACGCATGACGTCGAAACGGCGTCTTACTGCTGTCGATGCGATGTCACAATGTCACATCGACGTCAGTATGTCATTCCAACGTCATTTGCAATGACGTCTATTCGACGTCAATACGACGTCATTTCGACGTCATGTGACTGCTAGGTGAAAACCTGAAGTTGGTAACAGTAGAAAACGTCGGTTTGCTTGCCGTAAGAATTCTAAATATTGGGACAGTTAGATCTTTGTAAACAGCTAAGACTCTGATCAGACTGTCGGATCAATGACTGCTTTGTTTGCTAAATGTATTCCTTCTTCATTTTTGGGCGCATTACTGCTTCCAAACTGTTTTTATGTTTAGGAAAGTTACTTTAACTGTTCCTATTTCAGATTCTATATGTTATTATGAACCGTGTTATTTGGCGGCAGAAGGATTGTTGGAAATGACGCCGAAATGGGGTTGGGTGGATATATTCACATTCCTCTAGGGTCTTCAGAAATATAAAGCACATTCTTTAAGTTTAACGCCACGTTTACGAAATATAGTACAGGCGTAAAATATAATACGTCTGTCTATTTATAATAAAGGTCGACGGTTCTCATATGAGCCTTATACGCTAAACGTGTCATTGTTCAAAGCCAGTTGCCTAGACTCACTAAAACACTGAGAATTTGGTTGATGATTATGTGCTGTTCTTCGAGGAGAGAATGCATTGATAGGAATTTCTTTCCATTAGCATGTTGTTCATGCCAGTCCCATTAACTTCATATTTAGATTGTAATGCATACCCGATGTCAACTGGAATTCGAAACTCAGCTACAATAGAACTTATCAAATGTTTGATAAATATTTCAATTAACTGAAATTACATGAATTGGAGTATCATCCTTGAAATTAATTACAAAACTGGGATCGATCGCTAACTGTTTTTCTTCACAGACAATAGCTTTGCTTTCTGTGTTTGAAAAGCTGTCATTGAAGTTTCAGGTTCTCACTCCAAATTCAATATTGAACTTCCACAAGAGCACTTGCTATTATTAAAAAAAAAATAATAAAAAAATATGAGAAATCCTGGCTCTTTTTCAACTCATTCCTGTGTGGTGTGAATTGTCTCCAATGTGTAGCAAAATCAAGTTTTATTCATGTTGTTGTGTTGTTGCTTTACGTCCACGGTAAACAGCTATGGTCATGTCGGGACGGTCAGTTAACCTAACCACACTATTCCTGGGCAGGCTTAGACCTCCTAAGCGGTTAACCAGTACTAAGTGTCCATACTTTCACCAGTAACTGACAACTGCCCTTCTTGAATCAGTGGAAGGGGGAAAATGACCGTAGAAAAGATTTCATGATCAATTTCCACGAAAGTATGTGCCCGGACTGGGTATCGAACCCGGTACCTCTGGCTCTTCAGTCAGACGCGCACCCGACTGCGCTACGCGGCCCGGCAGTTTTATACATGTATAATCTATATCAGTTTTTCTCTTTTAATGTAGTCCTTCTAGCTTGAAATGAGCTACTCCGGGCAACACCAAGCTTTGTTGCGTTTAGTGATTTACGGCTACACTGTGCAGTTCTCAGCGCGTTTTCTCGTAGCTACTCCCCAGCAGGCACGTGACGTTGAAATGACGTCGTATTGACGTCGATGCGACGTAGTGACGTCGCATCGACGTCAGTAGGACGTCATTACGACGTCAGGTGCCCGCTGGGTGGTAGCTAGTCTGTACAGTTGGAAAAATCTTTAAGCTGATCGATGCCTAACAAAAACTTATGCAGGCACGGTTGATAACAGGACAGAAAACAGTCTTAGACTATTCCAAGTGATTGTAACGTTAGTGATAATTAGACTGTACATCTAAATTTCAAATACCACGTTTGACGTAAGCGGTTGCTTAAATGGTTATAAAAATGAGCCCCTTTTTGGAAAATATGTTTTCTGGCATATGCAAATTGCACATGCTCAGACATGCACAATTGAGAGTTTGCGCCGAAAACTGGACCTTTTAGGATTTAGAAATTAAAATGCGCTTGCCAAGACCAGACTGCACAGGTGTGCACTCTGGTCATTGGCAAGTGCAGTTTGCGTATACCCAGATTTCTCACGAATCTTATTTAGTTGCTCACAGAATATAATTGCACGTGTACATCTGCAGGAAAGCCAAGAAAATATCTAAGTATGGCATTTCTTGAATCATGATGCCAGTTAATAATGGTATTTATCTCTAGACATGTTATTAAGCCAAGCCAAACCACTCAATTATCTCTTATACTTTAATTTAAACAGATCCATTTCGAAATGAGATATGCTTTCTAAGATTTCCCTGAAATGCTTTATTTTGTTCTGGCATTTAGAGCTAATTTCTTTCTTGACAAGCCTCTTCAGGATCCGGAGCTCTTGAAACAGCCTTGCTGTGTGATTCAGTGTTCCTAACGGGCACATTACGTCATATTGACGTCGCAATGACGTCGATGATACGGCATCGACGTCGTATGCCCGCTGGGTTACTAGTCTGCGTTTTTACTAATTGTCAGAATAGTCATGGTCTGTGCTTGAGGTTACTTTTTCCAAAGTCTATGTCAGCATTCTTGATACGAAGGACGGTTGTTGACTGCGCTTTAAAAAATCCTCTCAAATTTTCAATCTTGATTTCTAAGACTTACGCCCACATAAATCTGAACCTACCCAACATTTCAGACTAACTCTTTTGCAACACGATTAGTCTAAATTAAAAAGCAGACATGTCCATCATAGAAAATCTTTATCAACCAAAATCTTCGACTGAACGTGACTGCTGTACAAGAGTTGTAATTTCAGTGCAGTATTTCCATGGTGAATCAATAGTGCATTTCACAGCAATATTGACTGAACCTCGGGCGATAATTACTGATGACTTGATTAGCAAATAACTTGCTCTTGCTTTCAAAATATCAAATCACTGGTAGGCTGTCATTATTGGGGGTGGTCGCGGTCGGGTGATGGTGCTTGGTAACTTTCAGTGCCGGGGCGTCCTACCAATTTGTATAATAGTAGGGCAAGGGCCTACTGCGCTTGCAGTAGGTGCAGGTGGGGTTGTTTGGATTTTTTTCTCTCCACTAGCAAATCTCTTTTTTTTTTCCTCTCTCTGGGAGACGCCCCGATATAGACTGAAATACTGTCTCAAAGAGCCGTTAAACCCAAAACAACCAATCAATCAACTGTCATTATTGAATTTTGTACCTGTCGCAAGAAAAATTAGATTAAAGGCTAACTCCATGCAATTCCTAATACTTTTTAAAATGAATAATTTAGAAGGACTACCATGTACAATTAGTTGAGAAAACTACAAAAGGACTTCTACGATTAAGGCGTAGGTGTCCCTATTGACTATAACCCTGCTGCTATATAACAAAACTTTACAAATATGTAACAGTTCGATTCTCACTCGACTACAAACGTTCGTCCTTGAGTTTTAAGTTGGTCTGCTTTGTATATGTTAATCATTTGGATCCTAGCTTATGCATGCCAGACTTGAAAACGCCTTCGAATGGGTCCACATAACACAAAATATTCAAGTAGATATGTGCATGGTCGAAAGAGTACGATTATATATGTTTTTTTTTTGCATATCCGATTTCATAGCTATTGGAATAACCCTTTTTTGTTTAGATATTATGGATTTCGGTACATGTTGCGCCCCTCCCCCCTTCTCCTTTACCCAACTAATCACTTACGAACGTTGCAAAAGTATACTACATAAAGGTGATATGCTACACAGGCGGCTCAGGCTTGCTGGGTAAAAAAGTGGGAAAGAACTTCAATATTAACTAACGACACATCTACATTTGTATGTTTCAACATAATATCTTTTGATAATAAGACGCAAATAAGGTATGCATGCCAATAACTGAATATTTTTTTGCAAGTTTGCTTAGAATTTCAGTAGACATAAAGTTTGAAATACATATAATTTAGGGGTGAATGTCTTAGACCTCAGTTCTTTTTTTTCATATATTAAATAACAATGCTTGCATTATCCAGAACTGTAAAAAAAAATAATAAGCATTGAAAATATCATCTGACTTGGCGTGCCAGTTTAGGGAAAATCTTTCGAAGCTGGAAACCCGTTTTGGAAACGTATGCCAGCGCGGCACAACCGGATACGACATAAATGTAATACGACAAATTGCATGTTTAGTGGTCAACTAGTCACGATTGCCAACTTTGCCGCCCACTTCAATTGCATGTTGGTGGATCAGGCCTCAGACTTAGATGGTTTTACCCTAAAGAACTTCTCTCAAGTTTGTAGGGGAGTTAGCTGGGGCTTGATGGTCTGTGTTTGGTCTGGCAAAACAGGATTTAACTATTGGATTATTTTGCTCCAGTGTTGTTCTTTTTCTTGCTGTGGAATGCTAATCATCTTATTTTATTTCAGTATTTAATTTGTGTGTTTCTGTTTTAATCAATTGTTGAATGTCTTTTGCACGTACGTTTATGAACCACAACAGAATCTCCAGTGCGAAGGTTATGCGCATTGAAAAAAAGTCTTAGCCCTTTCCCCCCCCCCAAACACACACCCTCCCCCACCCCACCCCTCCCCTCACACACACACACCCACACACCTCCACCCCCACACCCACACCCATTTGTCATTAATTAGTCTGTGACTTTTTGAATATTATTTAGAATAGCCCGGCGGCCATGTGCTTGGAAACAGCTAACCTCTGGTTATTTTGCTTGTCTTGTATTGCATTAATGCCGTCTATATTGTTTTTCTACCCCATTTGGTGTTTCTGACAGAATATGGAATTCGATTGTGTGAGTTCCTGATTGCCTTCTCATCTTCTTTAGGTGAACTAAAATGCCCAGTGCACTGTACTATTCTTATCAAATGGACGAGTACATTTGTCAAGTAAGGGATGTCTGGTTAGTTTATTCTTATCATTTTTCTTTTATTTAAAGGACAAAAACCTATTTGTCTTATGAAAATAGTGTAGAACCTGATCAGACGCCGCGTTTTGCGGCGTCTGATCTGGGTCTGCACTGTTTGCCAATGTCCCATTTATGGGACACTAGGTATAAATTGTTAAAAAGACTTGTGCGGCTAAGTGGGTGGATGGATTACTTGTGATTTTATGACCTTTTCAAGAGTATTTCAGTTATATCAAGCCTAAGACAGGCTGATAATGACACGTTCCCATTTACGGTGAAAAGAATTCTGCCTCCAGGAGGATTCGAACCCGGACCAATAGGAATTGTGCTGTTAACGGCATTTTTCAAAGTCTTGACTATTTCAAGTTTTCTATACTTCTTGATAATGTCGAAAGTTTTAGCCCTTCCCATACATTGAACTATTTGTGAAATTGTTTCAAAACAGTTAAAAATTAGTAGAGCATTGAACTTCGCAGCCAGAAAAGGATTGTAAACATTTCCTGTTATGTCGGTCAAATTTCCGAAAGTCTCCTGTGCATATTGGAAGAACAAAAATGGTAGACAATGGTTCTTATTATTTATGAATAAATGCACCTGATACTTACCGTTCAATCTGACACTTTTCTTTAAATGTGCCTTGTTTAAAAAAAAAAGATGAAAGAAAGAAAAATCTGGAAGCTGTGTCAAGGGAAAGGTGTTTATGGGACCCGCACAGACAAAACGGCAAGATAGCCAACAATCTACCTCAAAAATAACATCTAGCAAATTTTAGCAAATTAACTGGATGCTAATTTTAGGGACAGTTCGTTGCTTTCAATAATCTTGTCAACTTCAGGGATCGTTACCGTACAAATTCCAAGTATTGGGACACCAAAACAATAACCGTAATTGAGCCGCGACACGAGAAAACAAACAAAGTGGTTGTGCGCCCAGCGCAGACTCAGATCAACCTGGGCATCGGTCCAGTCCAGTCTGATCAGAGTCTTTCCTAAGCGCTTAAAAGATAGCTAAATGTCTAAGCTACCACCATGCGGACAGCGAAGACGCATCAGACTGTGCGGATGCCCAGGCTGATCTGAGTGTGCACTGGGCGCACAACCACTTTGTACGTTTTCTTGTGTCGCGGCTCAATTGTTCTTAACATAGAAATGTTCAGCTTCGCAATGCTATAAATGCATAAGAGATGCAGAAGGAATGGCAAACAGTGTTGACCCTGATCAGACAGCTTCTCTGGGTCTGCAGTGCTTGCTCAGGTCTGTCTGTCTCATTGTTTGAAATTCTGACGATATATTTGTCATATTGTTAACTTTAGGGGGCACGTTGTGAGCTTTAGAACGTGGTTTCCACTTGCACAGCAACTGGGACACACAGTGAATGATTATTTTCTCTCGTAAAATTATGACTTTAACTAGAAATCAATAGAGGTTGCCTTTGGAAACAAAGCACACATACAAGAACGGAAGTCGGAATCTCAATTTCATCGAGATCATTAGTATAACAACATTGTGGTTTGCACGGTCGCATACGCCCTCCTAGGTAGGCTTATGCGATACTCGATTTTTTTTAGCTTCAAAGCGTCGCCTCGATGATTCCAGAGAAAAGTGCACGTTTTCGAGAATAGATTTGCATTAATAGTTTCTCATTAACGGTGATATTACAAAAGAATCGATTCTGTTGGTGTTTGGCTTTTCATTAACATTGATCTGAGTCGCGACACGACAAAACCAACAAAGTAGCAAGTGCGCCCAGCGAAGATTCATATCGGCCTGGGCATCCGCCCAGTCAGATCAGATACTTCACTGTGCATGTAAAGGGTAGCTAAGGGTCTAAACTAGCGCGAAGATTTTGATCAGACTCGGCGCATCTAAGTTGATCTGAATCTTGTCTGGGCGCACATGCCACTTTGTTGGTTTTGTCGTGTCGCGTCTCAATTCTTACAACTGGCAAAACCATCATCTGTCTTCGTTGTTGATAACATACTACGTCAGTGTAAACAAAACACTTAAACCCACACCCATTTTTTTCCGAAATTTCACAAAGCCGACAAAAATCGTACAAACGTTGTAAGGAACCGAAACGCTCACTTTTGAATGATTTGTGTCTCTAAAAAGACGTCGGTATGCATGTTCAAAAGCAGTCTGTCTTCAAGTAAAAATCATCATAATAATGATAATAATAATAAGTGAAAAAATAAAATAAATAATAATAATAAAAAAAACTTCACTGCGACCACGTATTATACATTGAGAAAATGTCCATTTGTTGAATGCAAGGAAAATTGACAAATCCATCTTCATCAAGAATCACTCAGAACTCTTAACAACTTTCAGTAATTGCAGCTCTCGGCTGTGGACGCCAGAGGTAAACTAACATCAAATTTCTTGACAATGAACTAAAGGTGGCCTCCTCGACGAAGAACTTTATTGCAAGTCTTTGACGTATTTTTCAGAAAAAAAATGCCTCAGAGAAATCGCAGTCTCTATACTGCAATCGCGTGACGTAATTACTAGATAACTGCTGCGCAAAATGTATAGCTTCCAGTATTTAGAGACTCTTAACTTGTTAGTTCACAACTGCAAAATAATCTAAAAGAATAGAAACCGAATTTCGCTAAGATTTATGTCACTATGACTTCGGTTTCGCATACAAAGACATTTTTACCAGAAAATGTTAAAAAGGCTATTTTAAATCGGTATCTTAAAGAATGCGGAATTTTTCATTCCACATTTATCGGAAAAAAGTCTCAAAGCTTGTACGGTTAATCATGAGACTATTACATATCGTCTAACGAAATTTCTTTTTAAGATTGGAGTCAGTGCTTAGTGCTTAAATGTCATTTGTAACAAACTAAGTTAAAACGGCATGTTTTGAAATTTGGCGTTATGGCCGAAGACTTTCCTTTGATCTAATGCCATCTCTAGACATGTTTTGAGCCAAGCTAAACCAATCCACTCAATTATCTCTGATACCTTAATTCAGGAGGGGCGTTCGGAAAGTTTTGCAAGTGACGTAATATCTTGGTAACCACTATAAAGACAGAACTTCTTCTGATAGAAAATAATCATAAAGCTATGATATATGCCCAGACAAATTTGCAAAGCAGTGTTGTTGTTTTTTTGGCTTAAAGGACACAATGTTCAGGTTCTATGAAATAGGTATACCCTTAAGTCACTTCAGACTTTTATTTTAGAAGGCAATAATTTATACATGTATATGAGTAGTCATTGATTTTTTATCACTGCCAATTAAAGACAATCCCAGGCAATGATGTCCTGTTAATATCGCGGATATTAAGTCTAGGGTCCATACTGTCCCGTGAATTTAGATTATCCGCATTTTACGTAGTAGCTACGTAGTAGCCATTTCTCCTAAATTTTAATGATTCGTAACAAAAACAATTGTCTTAGCATTGGAAATCTTGTCAGCAAGAGCCGTTGCATTGGTCAGTTGAAACCTGTCAAAAAATTAAGTTAATGTAAAAAGTGAAGCAGCTTTAATCTTTCGAAAATGACGTTGACGTCGATTTCAATAACGTCATAAGAACTGTGCATTGCTTTGCAAGAAATGAATCGACAACAGTTGCCATCCTATTAACTTTTGAATGACTATTGTAGGTAACGATGGACTACCAGCTGACAAATATTACAACGATTTTTGACTTGAATAACTCACACTGAAAAAAAATCACATATGAAATAAGCCCAGTGGTATGACTGGGGTCTAATAAAATGCATTGGTACTCAATACAAAAAAGCGTCTTTGTATAGTGTTTGGTATCATTTAAAAGGCAAAATAAAGTGCTTTTAATACATGCATAGCACTTGTGGTACATGTATCATTGAAAAGGCAAAATATAGTGCTTTTAATACATGCAGAACACTTGTTCCTAGTATGCCCCTCATGTGTCCTTTTACGAGGGGCGTTCGAAAAGTACTTTCTATGATTTCGCTGAAACGCTTAATTTTACTGTGGCATTTAAAGTTAAAATCTCTCCAGGATCAAGCTCTGAGAGACCGCAACATTCACAGAACGCATTTTTCACACGTGTGTGATGAATACGGTCGTATTCTTCACATTTCGCAGGTGTGACAAATGCGTTCGGATTTTGTAGCGATTTTTAATAGAAGCGCATTTTTCACACATACGGCAAAGGAAGCTTGAGTGTGAATGACTTTTGTCCCTTTGAGCCCCAAATGCACTGAGCCTCCGGCTCTTGGGGACTTCAGAGAAAACGCAGTCTCCACTGTCCGTCGCCTAACGTCGCCTGTCACACCTTCGAGCTACTATATCTCTTAAACGTCTGGGTCAGTCTCAACCATAGTTCATATATAGCGTTGACAAGGCTGGGGAACGATGGCATTTCCTTTAAGACAGTCGCTTGAGATTTTGGTTGCCATGGCAAGCGAAATATCCCGTAGATTTATGACTGAGAGATGATTCTGACCTGTTTTATTTATTAATTGTTTTGGGTTTAACGGCCCTTTGAGACAGTATTTTAGCCTATATCGGGTCGTGATTGTGACCAGACTAGCCTTCAAGTTGAAACTTGCAGATAACTAAGACAGACATTAAATCTTAGACAAATCCACTACTATTCAGATCCGACCGATAATGTGGAAATTATGTGTCCCACAATTGCCGATAAAGTCTATAATGTTTTTGACTTTATTATTATTTACTGGTGGTAAGTTCCTTTCCAAAAGGGAAGATAAATCATACAATACTTCATGAATATTTTTAACACTTCATCTATTTTTTGGGAGTAAACCCCCTTCCCCAGGGGTTTCCCCCGCAAAACCCATGGTATCCAGTTCAACCAGGATTTGACTTTGTGTCTTGGAGAGAATTCAAGAATCCCGGGAAAAGCATTTGAAGTTTATTTTTTATTATTTCCCATATTTTATTACCTGGCTCCTCACTAGTGTAAACATAACTGTGCCCTCAGTTTCGAAATAATTTGTGGGGACATATTGATTTGGGCTTATCAGTTCGTCCGTCTGTTTGTGATGAATATTTGTATCATATTTGAATCTTATATTTGTACCAAGTTTCCTAAAACAGGCAGCCAACTATGGGAAAACGATATGTCTTCCCTCCTATTTCATCCCCATGGAACCATGTACCGACGCGCAACTGAATATACCAATACCTTTAACCTTGATGCAGCATAGAGGACTGTTGCGAAGAAGCTACCTACCGAAATCTTGTATTGGAAATGCCTAATATTGCACAGGAATACCCGAGGTCTCCTCCAGCTGGATTATGGCACCGCCAAACAGTTAGTACTAGAAGCTGTGCACTTCAGCTTACGTTATCAGCATACATGTGAATTAAAAACAAACAAGGTAATTTATGTTTTCCACAGTCTTGTGGCCGTAGGGACAGTAGTTGTTGGAGCCTACGGTGTCTTAGACACAGGTTATGAAAGAGGGAGCCTATCCCTCTCATTTCGTAACATTTAACCGTCCCTGATTCGAAACAGGTACCCAGTTACTGCTAGGAAGACAGAGTTTTTCAATCGTTGACCCGGCGGGCGACTCGAATGTACGACCTTCTGCGCGGAAGAGCAGAGCAGATTTCTAGTCTTCTTTTTTTTTTGTTTACTATACCGTTTTCCCGTCCACTATAACCTTCATAATTTCAGGGTTGAAAAAATGTCAAGAAGTGAAAATTAGGTTTTTTGGGATATTTTGTCATATTTTAGGGGTGTTGCATGAGTTTGGAAAATTACGTTTTCATGGCACATATCAAACGCAAATTTCACAGACACGTGAAAAATGCGTTCGAATTCTGTGAAAAATGCGACCGGATTTGTCACACATGTGACAAATGCGTTCTGTGAATATTGCGGTCTCACAAAGCTCTTAAAGCGGTCTTGTTCTGTGATTCAGTCTTACGGGTCTGCGTTTTGACTAAAAATGTCTACGTGTATCTAAAAAAAATTCTTTGTCACCATATCAGCCAAATTCGAGACACGGTCTTTGACTGAGCTCCAGAAATCCTTCTCACACAAGTGTTGATCTTTGCTGGCCGAACGGCGATTTGAACTCGCGGTCTACTTTACCATAACCGGGCGTCTCAAACCGCTCCACCACGCGCTTAACTCTTTAAACACCAAACAGACGACAAAATTTACGTCTGCAAAAATAAAAAAAAAAAATGCCTTGTCCAAGACAGTTCATATTGAGAATTCAAAGACTAGAGGGCAGACTGTAGATCTAGATGAGGCGGCTCATTATTAGCCGCCTCATCAGGATCTACGCTGTTTGCAAATTCTACTAATTTCGTCACTGGGACTTAAAGAGATAAGGTGTAGCTATTGACTGTAGCTGCGTTTCAAAGCATTGTAATAGCTAATTGAGCAAACATGATTCTTGCTTTTGAACCATTAAATTTTTAACCTTATATTCCACGGGCTGTCTATGAAATGGGCAATAAGCCCCGCTTGAGGTGTCTGAGAGTTAGTTTTCATTGAGAAATAATTACATTCCTACTTTGATTTTCTTTAGATAAATGCAATTGTAAGAGACAAATTTCATTTTTCCGAAGTTCAGGGAAGTATGAACACAAAGGGTTATGAGCAAAGTTGATGTGAAGGCCCTTCATGCGTCACTTACTTTGCGCATGACCCATTGTGTTCATACTTCCATGAACATCGGAAAAATAGAAATTATTTCTGAAACCAACACTGGCTCGAGGAAAACGCGGCCTTTTGAGGAGCTATGACTACATGTGATATTTCATGCAATTCGGTCAAAGGCGAAGGAAATCATTGAAACTTAGTTGATTAGAAGCAGCGTTGAGACTTTATGACCTAGTAGAGTCTTAAATAACTATAGGAGTCTAAATAATCTGGTTCATAACACTATTTTCAACTACGACAGTGTAGAAGTACAATGTGTTTATGTAATCTTTCTTTGAAGGAATGCACAGTGCATTTTTTCCGTTTCAAAGTTATAGTGAATTTTTAAAACAGTCTGTACAATTTTAATAGAATTGACACGTGAAATCATGTTTTCTCTGCAAAATAATTTGCAGGGATGCGATCTTCTTTCAGTGTAGGACAGCTTAATTGGTTTGCTTTTACAAATCTCAGTTATAAGCGAAGTCAAAATAACGCAAATTTATAGTCTAAAACTGACTAGCCTAGCCACAAGGCGAAGAAGTTATGTCAGTCAGCCATTTTATTTTCCAAGTTCGTACAGCTAGTCTATACTTATAGCTCGACTTCTTGATGATGTATATATCAGAAAAGGAGCAGATTCAAGTCTTATAGACTGGCCAGAGAAAAGAAATAAAAAAATTATTTTGTTTTCCCTATAAACAGTAGGCCTAAAAAGTTTCATTATCAGACTAGCGCTAGTCTAAAAAATGACGAACACCAGAAATAAAGATAATTAAGAAAGACCAAAAAGCTAACAAATATAATGAATGGGGTACATTTCAGGGGAAGCGATACTAACACTACCATTTTCTCTTTTGTCTGCCTTGTCCATGTGAGAAAGCATTTAGTCCACAATTCTTTCATATAAAAGCAGACAGATTCTTCGTCCAGGAAAACAAACATTAAATCACAATGTTGTCGTTCTTTGCAAAAGTGTCAGGAAAATATGAAGCTGCACCCACAGACCTTAAGATGCGGAAAGTAGAACAGAGATGAAGCCTAATGACAACACCAAAGGAAACCATGAGATGGAAACGGCTTTGTGGTGCTGTGGAAAAGGATATTAGAAAGCAGGACTTCGATCTTGGAAGCCTTAACATGATTTTGCAAGAGATTGTTGAATAATGATGATACAACTACTACCACTAATACTACTACTAATAATAATAATAATAATAATAATTATTATTATTATTATTATTGGGGGTGGGTCGGGAGATGGTGCCGGGACGTCATACTAATTTGGATAATACATGTAGTACGGCAAGGGCCTATTGTGCTTGCAGTAGGTGCAGGTGGGGTTGATTTGACATTTTTCTCCCTCCCTCTAGGGGACGGCCCGATATACACTGAAATACTGTCTCAAAGGGGGTTAAACCCAAAACAACCAATCAAATATTATTATTAATAATAATAATAATTATATAATCAACGGGGAAGGGGGTGGGGGAAGCGGCAGATGTGCATGGGCAAACATTGTAGACGTAGATCGGATTGCTCCTCATGCGTAGTCTGAGCAGGGTCTGTACTGTTTGCAGACAAGTGAATTCAAGGATAATTAATAACAAGACCTCTGACAATATCCATACATTTTTCACCGAAAGGCTAGTTCCAGTTTTTTCTCGGAAAACCAACGTTGAAATATTCGGCATTTATATGTACACTTATGCAACAGGAATTTGAAATGCGAGAGGATATGAAAAAGTTTTGAGCCATTTGAATAGTACAATACACCGCACTTGGTGTACATGAATGTCTTAGCTACAGATTCAATATAGGATCATCCTGCTGGCTGCAACTGTCCAGTCACGACACTTTTTGGAAGAGACATACCCACCAGTGAGTTGGCAAAATCGACAAATCTGAATATAGAGCAATAATAAAGTTTTTTTTTGTTCTGGAGGGTCTGTCTTTGCTGTTTTTGAGGGGAAAGCCCTGTCGTTAGTACCGAATAGATACGTTATACAGGTATTATTGCCGTAGTTTCAATAATAAATGAGCCGCGACACGAGAAAATCAACAAAGTGGTTGTGCGCCCCGCGCAGACTCAGGTCAGCCTGGGCATCCGCTCAGTCTGATCAGAGTCTTCGCTGTCCACATGAAGGTGGCTTAGACCCTTAGCTATCCTTTAAGTTGTTAGCGACGAGTCTGTTTAGACTGGGCGGATGCCCAGGCTGATCTGAGTCTGCGCTGGACGCACAGCCACTATGTTGGTTTTCTCGTGCCGCGGCTCAATAATGATAAGAGATGCCGTTGGCTATCACAAATGTTTTAGTGTCTAATGCTCGGTCATCTATGCTATATTTTACCATAACAGTGTCACATCTAATTATTGTCACATGAAGCTCGTGTCTGTCCTACTTGTCTTTTCTAATGATGTTAATTAACTGTATTTATGCTGCTCACAATCCCTTGCTATCACCTCGCTGTTCATACGTCAAGGCATTGCTGAGAAACGGGAAGTCCGCCATTGACGTCAATATAGCTTAAGCTTTGCAAAACCATATTAACTGTTCTTCTACCAAATTCCAGAAAAGAAAGCAAAGAAACATATATACCCTATTTCTTCTAGGGGCATCTCTCCCTTATGAGTTTCCCCCAAACACATTTAGTACTGTGTACCAGGTTTATACAAGCGAAGTGCATGCATGTGTCTTTAGTAATTTAGTAAATGTTCTATATCTGTTCTAAAATGATTTTAGGCATCGCATTGTAGCAAGTCGTAGCTACATTACTGCAGCTTTCAGCACCCTAGAAGGCAATCAAAGCTGAAACGACGTATTTACGTTGCATCAACGTTGATTTAGCAATGTTTAAGCGTTAAGCGTTGTGTGTCACCGATGAGACCTGGGGCTATATTCATAAAGCCACTTAAGTCGTTGCTATGCGGTTGCTAAGGCTAAATATCTATAAAGGAGATTCCCTACAACTATGAAATTTGCTCTGGAGGAACAGTCTTTGTAAGACTGTTCCTCCAGAGCAAATTTCATAGTTGTAGGGAATCTCCTTCAAAGAAATTTAGCCTTAGCAACAGCATAGCAACCACTTAAGTCATTTTATGAATACGGCCCCTGCTTCTTTGCTGTTGATATCCCAGCAGGAACTCAACGCTGAACTAAAGCAACACTGTTTCAACATTCTCTGCGTTCAGGTACATGTCCTCAGTGAAACTTTCCTGTCGTCAAATTATGACAATAATTACTATTGAATCAGCAAAAGTGCACGTTCTCCAAAACAAATTGGCACCAACACTTTCTCGTTAAAACTGATATTAGAAAACAATCGATTCTAGTCGCCTGGCTTTTCATTAATATTGATCTAATAGTGTTGGAGATCAGTTTATGGCCCAGGCTACTATGATTCTTTCTTTATCACATACTGCGAAATAAAAACTTCAATTACGTCACATCAACCTACGCTGATATTTTTTCTCAGAAATTTTTAACTTTTATCGAACGCATGACAATCATGAACGAGTTGTCTCTTACTAGCCCTGAAATGGGCGGATACAAGTAATACATGAGAAAGTTGCGCACAGTGGGACCCCTAAAGTTAACAAGGTCCTTAAATTAATAATCTGTTTCAACAAACTACATGTATCAGCAAATTAAGTAACCCAACAGTGCACAGCAACTTTCAAGTTAACAGCCTGTCCATAAACTTAACATATTATCTGATCCCAAAGATAACTAAAAATACAAACCTGTACCTAAAGTAAACAAATAATACAAGACCTACACTGTTTGAAGCATACAGGAGTCTCCGAAGGAATAACATGAATTAAACTGAAATTAGTCACCCCTCTGTATTTGGAATGGACCTATTTGAGTTATGACGAAGAGTCAGATTAAGTACCGGTTGAGACGGTTCTAATGAAGGATCACAACATACGTTTTATTTGACCAAAATTATCCCTGTTAATTCCTCCTTATCTATGAGCACCAATTGGTTAATATAAGATGAAGACAAGGATTAGGGTCAAGTCGGGTAACTTCGGACAACAGGTAAATTCGGACATATCATTGCAAACAGTAAAAATTTAGATGAGACGGCTCATAATAAGCCGTCTCATCAAGATTTTCTCTGTTTGCCCATTTATTTGTACTTAAATTCCAAACAGCTGACAATGTCACTGTCCGAATTTAACTGACGGGTGTGGCCGTCAGAAGAAAACTAGAATAATGAGGACCTAGAAGTAGCCTAAAGGGGGTTTCCTAGCTTCCCATGCTCCTTGGATTATTTTGAAATGTATTCCTTAACTGCGTAGTGTTTTCGACAAGTATCCCTAAAATTGAGATATTTTGTATCCCAATATTCTTTAAGTTCCATTCATTTTTTTCTTATGCTGCTCTCACACCTAGCCGAATATCCTTGCGAATGGGCTTACGAATGCAATTCGCCGCCAATTCGCAATGATCGCAAGACGTTCGTGGGTATTCGTAAGAATTCGCAAGCGTTCTCAAGCTGTTGCGAAGATTAGAAACATGCTCCTAAAATTCGCAAGGAAATCATATTCGCAACACATTCAGCAATCGTAAGCCATTCTTAATGATGGCAAGGCATTTGTAGTGATCGTTAGACGTTTGTAGGCGTTTGTTAGCATTCTTTCTTATATCTCCCACCCAATATGACCATTGACTTCTTTGCCTGTGCCTTCTACGTTGAGCCTGCTGCTGTTGCTGCCTTCTGTCTTGCTCTTCTTGCTGCAGAGCAACAGTAGCACGGATCGTAACAACATCATGTTCAGAAACCAACTCGGACCTTGTTGCCACTTGCCTCGGTCATGCCTGAACTAGAAATGTATAGAGGACAAGGGTATTACACCATTTTCGCTTCCCTAATGGCACCGACCGAGACGAATGTGCAATATTCGCACTGAAATCGCTAGGAATTAGCAAGACATTCGCATGGCAATCTTAATGTTTGTATGGCCTTCTCATGCATTTACAAGTACTCGCAAGTTTTGGCAAGCCGTTCGCACGCATTCTCAATGCATTCTCAAGAAAATATAAAAGAAATCGTAACCAATTTGCTTTATTCGTAATGGATTTGCAACTGTTTGTTCGCATTCGTATGGCATTCGTAAGGCCCTACTTTTTCACTATTTCTCTCAACCAATCGCATCATTTTCGGCGATTTTCAGCGGCCGCGAATTTCAAATTTTCATATTCGCAAGGAATTCGGCTAGGTGTGAGAGCAGCATAAAGTATCTCAGGGCCCTTTAAAGAATTCTTGCTTTATCTCTGTACCCTTCCAGGGCCTCAATTATATTTTTGCTATAGTCTCTAAAATATAAAAAATCAATTACAATTATATGTTTAAATTTGCCCATTAATAGAAATTTATGTCAGTGTTGCGCAAAAAGTATTAACTTTAAAAACCTGGGCAATATTAAGGAGAAATAATACATATTATAAAAATCGCCATAATATTGTGCAAGTCTCGACAAGGAAAATGTTACTCTACAAACCTTACGATTATTATGAGCGTTTTCATTGAAAAAAATGTGACTAAAATATTCTGCAATTATTACATTACAGACGTTGTTTTTCTTTTCTGCTTTATTGGTTGGTTGTGTTTGAACTTTGAACGACTTTTCCTAAAGCTTCATGACTCGTACATGGCATTATCATTCTAACTTAACAATCCATGGGATACAATTTCGCTCCCACTGACAATATTAACGGCGTGTTTTGGATCTTTTAGTTTCTGCGTATGAGGAAGAATGCATGTATGACCTATAAGTTCCATGAATAGCTATTACGTCGAGTTAGAGCTTATACAATATATATGTAGTTGCGTTTTAAATATTATTAGGTAACTGATCAGACCTTTAAATTTTTAATCATAGTGTTCACGGGTCTGCCTAAACTGATCTGTCAAACGCCGCTTGAGGTGTCTGACATTTACAAACCAAATTAAATTCAAAGGAAACGCGGTTTTGAAAACAAAGGCAACTGAGCCGCGACATGACCAAACCAATAATGTGGTTGTGCGCCCATCGCAGACTCAGATCAGCCTGGGCATCCGCCCCAGCTGGAACTTAAGTCTTCAAGGCGCGCTTAGTAGTGTACTCGGTTACCTGTTACCTGGAGCGAGTATTAATGTGAATGCAGTTATTTCCCTTAGACCCGCGAAGCGATAGGTATTAATCGATATTAGGAATGTCATATCGATGTCCATCACTGTTTGCATGGAGATGGCTTAGACCCTTAGCTACCATTTTAGTACTTAATGAAGTGTCTGATCAGATTAAGCGGATGTCCAGGCTGATCTTAGTCTGCACTGGGCGCACAACCACATTGTTGGTTTTGTCGTGTCGCGGCTCAGTTACTATTTGAAGACATTGAGAAACCTGACAACATGCACTAATTCGCATAATTCGGGTGAAAACAAAGGAAGTTACTAGAACCAATCGTTTCAAAATTAGCTGTAGCTAATATTATAGACTAGCGCTAGTCTGAAATGAAAAGGTTAACCATTTATAGAAAAAGAATTAAACTATTTTGCTTCTTTTCTCTGGCCAGTCTAAAAAAATGAATCTGCTACTTTTTACATGTGTATACTAGCAGGTACGTCATTTGAAATGAACATGAAAAGTAACCCAAATTGAGTCATGCGAGAAATGTAACTGGTTAAACAGGTTTTCTGCTCGTGCTGCATCAATGCCTACTGATATAAAGTTCCTTTAAATTAATTTACACAGCATACAAAGACAAGCACATAAAAACGTCAAAAAATTCATTCGATCAAAAGTGTTTCGTAAATTACAGTTAAAACTGACTTAAAGGCCACCTGTATTAAGCAAAACCTGTCATAAGAGGCCAATGTTGCTAATCCAAAGTAGTGTTTACGGTATAAATTGACCTGTAATAGGCAAGCACATGCTTAAAGCAAGTATTTTTGTCCTTCCCTTGTGTGCTAGCAGGTTTGACCGTACATGATACACAGACTTCCATTCAGAATTTTTGTATGCATCAGAACTCGGCAAAAATGCTTAACGGTATTGCTTCTGATGGAGCTCACAGCCCCGGATCCAGGGGGTGGGCTTTGGGGCTGCAGCCCCGCCATTTGGCCTCTGTGTTATGTATAATATGTAGGCCTCCAGATAAAAAGAAGTATCTGATGACAGTTTGAGAAAAAATATTCAATGTAGTCAGATCAAAATATTCAAAATATATGTTGCGATATCTCATTAGAATCGCCTCGGGGAGGCGATTCTAATGAGATGTCACAACATATATTTCAAGGAAATTTTTTTTTATAAAAATTCTCTTGAAACTGAACCATAAATATGTCATATTTTCAAGCCCCCTCCCCCACACAAATACATTTCGGCACCTCCCAGCCCCACCAGATATCCAGAGCCCCACCAGTACGTGATGGTCTGGATCCGGGCCTGGCTCATACATGTGCAAGTTTTCCACAGTTTGTGATTTTGCTTTCCGAGGGTACATCTCTTCGCCTACTTTTCACGGTTGACTTATTTGAAACTAAATGTCATTGAAACAAGAAATATCTTTTAAAAAAGATAATCGGCTTAGATTAAATAGAAGATGTATGAGTCAGGTACATGTAAGATATCCAATGTGCTGACCAGACTGTACGGATGCGCATGTTGATATGCATATTGGGGTTTCGATTTCGGAAATGCTTTTAAATTTTGATTTGGGTATGTCTGTGTCTCACATAACAATGTTGGCTGACCGACCCATATATAACCTTAAAAGTGTCGCAGTTCGAACACAACATCAATAACTAAGCCAGCGACAGTTACTTAATTTCGTCTTCGATATCTGTGTCGAGTTATTTTGTTGTTTTCATATTCAACATGGGCGACATACAATGTAACAGGCGAAATGTTCTTGGCAAAAATGCGATTTGGACCGAAATATCTACATTCTCTGTTTACAGCCAATTACAGTCAAATGAAACTGAAAGTAGAAAGAGAAAGCGAAAGAAAGCTACTTACATCAAAATCCCTGGTGTATTTATATTGGCCAATGAAATACTTAAAATGTAACGGTCAATACTAAGGTTATACGGCTAAAGCCGAAAAAAATATTCGTCTTTAATTTAAACAACAGGTATCAGATTCTGAAGTTAAAATGATAAGTGGTACCTTATGTCTGAGGTTCAGTATATTTAATGCAATTGTACATGACTTGCCTATAAGGTCTCTGCACAATTATGTTTTCTCATAAAAATCAATGGAGAAAACCACAGCAATTTCTCTACAGACGTCTAATGCTCCGAGATAGGACTTTAGGCAATAATAGCTGATGTAATTTTGGAGACAATTAGATTATGACTGTCAGTCTTGGGCATGTTCTCAAGATGAGGTGCAATACTGACGTGCTGATCACCTTCAACTACATGTAAGACATACTAACCATGATAACGTACAAAGTACTAGTAGAGTTCTTTCGAATTAGACGCAGCCGTATAAGTAGCTGTATCGGCACGTATCCGAGAGGAAGCAATCATTATTGCGATTTTTAAACACATCTATATAATACCATCAAATGTTAGTTTGAAGATGATAGAAGTTTTTTGTTTTACATATGATTATGGTTTTAGTTTTTGTTTAAGGGTTTTGGTGTATGACTGTCCAATACTTCATTGTCCCCAGCCGCTGAATTATTGGGTGATTTTGGAAATAGTACATGTCCCTGCGTCTTTCCGTTCGACTGTCTCACTTTCGTTTCCATACTCTTTGAAGTTATTGTACTAAACCCGAATTTGCGAACAAGGATATCCTCCCTTGTCAACAATAATTTCCTCCCTTGTCCTCAGTTTTATTGAACAGGCAGTGTCCTTATTTTGTCGGCTGGTTGGTTGTTTTGGGGTTTAAAGCACCTTTGAGATAGCATTTCAGTCTACAGGTGTCAGTGGCGGTAGGGGAGTAGGACTGGGGGGCGGGTCGGGAGAAAAGCCAATGTCAGAAGTAAATAAAAGGATGTTTAAATATGTATATATAAATATATATTCAGTATGTTTTACCGTAAGTCTCTGTAGCTCAGTTAGTTAAACGCTTGACTAACAAACCGGCGGACCGAGTTCGAATTCCACTTAAGGATTTTTTTTTTATCCTAAAATAACACAGACTTCCGTTCTTACCCTTTTGAAATATGATAGTCAATATATATGACTGAAAATCTGTTGAAATGGTTGTAAAACCACAGTGGACAACGCCACATGACTGTCACGCAACAGCAGTATGTATGTGTTGTATGGAAACACGAGTGCCATACGAATTCAGGGCCGTCGTCGGCTTTTGAAAAGTGGTGAGGCCATGGAACGCCCCGAGTACCGAAGGCACGAGTGGGGAGAGCACGAGAGGGGTATCCCCTAGCTCTCGAAAGGAGGTTCGGGGACCTCCCCTGAGGAAAGTTTTGGATTTATAATGCATTTTGAGACCAATTTCGCTTGTGAAACTCAATTGATTTTATGAGTACTTACCTCCCATGAGAAACTCTTTGAATTCAGGACGTCCGAGTCTAGAAGCGATTTTAATGCATTTTGAGACCAATTTACTTGTGAAACTCAAATAATTTTTGTGAGTATTTGCTGTATTTCAAATGGTTATCCAAGCTTTTAAAAACTGCCAAGGGTGTTCTCCAAGTGCCGAAGGCACGAGTGGGGGAGAGCCCGAGAGGCGATTTCCTTTCTCTAGTAAGGGGGGGGGGGGGCTTCGGGGCCCTCCCCCGAGAAAAGTTTTGAATTCAGGGCGTCTCTAGAAGCTATTTTAATGCATTTTTGGGACAAAGGCAAAGAAGGAATAACGGGGAAAAGTGGTCCGGCCAATACCATATTCAGCCGAATGAAAAAAGTGGTACGGCCAATACCATATTCGGGCGAAAAAGTGGTCCGGCCATGGCCGGACTGGCCGGACCGCCCACGACGGCCTTGAATTTAATTTCGAAATCGGTGCGTCTTCAACTCCAGTGCGAATGTTGATTGATTTATCCTTCATTTGAAATATAGAATATAAATAAACTTTATTACTTCTCTGCCTGAGATACTCAAACGAAATAACTTGAAAAATGTTGTTTTTTTTATTCATTACAGGGCTTACCTTTTCATTTATTCAAGGGAAGTAATAATGTTCATGATGTTCTTCCAAGAAGTAGCTTTAACAAAATACTTGTTTTGGTATACGATGTCGGGCACGCGACGTCGAAATGGCGTCGTTCTGACTATGCGACGTCATGTGCCTGCTGAAGGCATATCAGCGGATAACGTTATCAACACTGTGAAAAAGGGTTTGATGACGCGCTTTTACCACCCTTTCAACAGTATGTCAGTCACATTGAGCCGATGGAAGGAGGATAATGAAAGACTGTGTATAAGAGGACACCATTTACGATTATAAAGGACTTAACCTGCATCAGGATTCGAACCTGGACGGCTGGCTTAGCACGTAAAAGCCTAGTGAATTACCACGGCATGAGACTATGGGTCAAGGTAAGAGCAAACACAATCTGATTCAGTTGGCTTAGAGGTCAGTGCCTAACCTAGTGAGCTCCCACTACGTGACACTATGGACCACGGCAAGAGCAAACAACTCTGATTAGCCATGATGCATCTGCGTGACCTCAAAGTGGTCACTTACTGTCGTACGTGTCAAGCTCTTTATATTGTCGGTGTTAAAGGCCCCATTGCTCTATCAGCAAGAAATACTGCATCGTGCGGTCCCACCATAGTTTTGTCATTGCAAATGACTGCGAATAGTCAACTTTAAACAAATAAATTATCTTTGAGTTTCACATGAAAAAGGTTATAAAAATATCTGAGTCATTTAGTTGGGAAATAAAATGACCTTCTTTCGATATCACAAACTTTAACAAAACGGTAAAAATACAATGCACAAGCGTTCTGTGCCCCGTGTTCTGTTTCTATTCCATCGCTCGACGGGTAACCAGAAAAGGAAATAGCGATTACATGTTCCCCCTATTTTTTGTCAGCGATAAGACTCAATCTATGCCCGTCAACTCTCATTTTATCACCAAAAGTGACGATTGAAGCGCCTTTCATAAAGATTTGTGTTTAGACGATTTTACATCGCGTAGGCATGTGGAGACTTTAAGGGGAAAGACTCATTGGGCTGAATTGTTGTTGCTCCCGCTTGCATGGAAGCGTGCGTGTTCAATCCTGTATGCTAGCAGAAGGCGGCGTGGAACAATAATTGAGTCAACGCCATGCAGCGCTGTAGAAACGTTTTGTTTTTTTTATATGGCAGCGTGCCCACTGGGAGTGTCTCTCAGTAACCCGACCGGGGAAGCAAACAGTAAATATATACTAGCATCGAAAACAGGAAAGGACACCTCAGTCCCCGTTGCAGCAATGCATGTTGCAATGACCAAGAATTCCAACAGTATGCTGCTGTATTCATTACATAAACAAATTGCCAGTGATCTAATGTTTTAATAGTGTGAAAAACATCTTTTTGGGGACATTAAATCAGAGCCATGGGTGCGATTGGTGTGGTAGGTGGCTATTTTGGGTGGGGGTGGTGTCGCAGGGATAATTTTACATATGTGCTCAAGTCATCTATGCTGCATGTCACGCTATTCTAAAAGCATGACAAGGCAATTCTTGTTACCTTCACGCTGTGCAACAAGTTACATAAATTTGGTCATCTATAGCAGTTCGGGCCTAACTATATCATATGTTAACTCAGGACTTTTCATGTCTAATTCTTGCTGTCAGCTGCCTACTGCAGCTAGAGCATGAAATCATCCATGTTTAGGTTACTTTAAATGAGTGGGTGAGGTCTGGTTTAACGTCCCACCAGTACAAATAGCTCATACGGAGACGGGACCTCCGTTTAAAGTCTCATCCAAAAGACCGGAGAAGCAGAGGAGCGTCCCCGTGACCCAGGGATTGGTAGTCTTGCGCCTTATCCACTATTCTACAGCCGCTCCTACTTTAACTGATAGACGAGGGGAGAGAAGTTGAAACATAAAAAAAAACTGCGTCGCTGTAAGAGATTTACGTCGAGCCTTTATTGTCCAGGACACCATGCATCAATGGCGACTGACAGAATATTTATTAGTTCAGAGAGAGAGAGAGAGAGAGAGAGAGAGAGAGGGATTTAACACCGGTACTGGGATAGACTGATCACTATGTCCATTCTAGCACTTGAAGTAAGCTGTTTTTCCTGCTTTATCAAATGATGGCTATGCTGTTAAACAACATTATTTCCATTAGCAAATCGACTGTAGTACAGTCTGTATATGACCCGCTCATGTGAGTTTTGCACAAATGGGTTTTCTCTTAAAAATCAATGGAAAGAGCCACAGCAACATCACTACAGACGTCTAATGGCCAGAGAATGGGTTTGAGGCAATAATATAACAACCGCAGAACTATTAAACAACACAGAGCTGATGTTATTTTTGAGAAAAAGTAGATTACGACTGTCTGTCTCGGGCGAAATGACGAAATGATCACACATAACTGTCTCAACTTGAATTTGCAAACACCCTTGTACATGAAGCCAAGTGAATGTTGCAGTAGATATTATACAGTACATTGTAGACAGTACACATTCGCAGTAGACAGAACAGTCAGCTGTAGACATAACACAGTAAACAGTAAAAAGACACAACACAGTCAGCTATAGACATTACACGGTAAACAGTAAAAAGACACAACACAGTCAACAGTAGACATTACACGGTAAACAGTAAAAAGACACAACACAGTCAACTGTAGACATTACACGGTAAACAGTAAAAAGACACAACACAGTCAACTGTAGACAGTACACGGTAAACAGTAAAAAGACACAACACAGTCAGCTGTAGACAGTACACGGTTAACAGTAAAAAGACACAACACAGTCAACTGTAGACATTACACGGTAAACAGTAAAAAACACAACACAGTCAACTGTAGACATTACACGGTAAACAGTAAAAAGACACAACACAGTCAGCCGTAGACATTACATTGTAAACAGTAAAAATACACAGTAGGCAGTAAGCAGTTCTAAGTTAAAATTAGCCTTCAGTTTGGGTATTCTTCTGTGCACGGGCAAAGTAAATGTCGCTGTAGACAGAATTATTATTATTATTATTATTATTATTTATTTTGGTATCACAGATTAGAAGCATAAAACAATACAATAAGATATAAAATGGAATAAGAATGGAATAAACAGCAGATAGCACTTTGCATCGATGGATGATGAAATAAATGATTGGTTGAACATGATTAAAACCAATTTCGATGGCTGTTATTCGGATTATTTTAATAATGATACAGTAGAACTTCAATGGCTCGAATCCTGATGGCTCGTCAACCCTGCTTGACTAGAACTCGTTCCTGGGTCCCTAGAGGTCACTTTATATAGAAACTAACCCTGGATGGCTATAACTAAAATTGGCTAAGGCTAATTTTCATGGTCCCAAGCCTGTTCGAGCCATCGAAGTTCTACTGTAATAATAATGATAATAATATTTCTATAATTATTATTAGATCTACTATTATTACTAATATTATTAAATGACAGTTCGTTTTACAACTTCGTGCAAGAAACTGCTTAATAGTCAGGACGCTGAAGCTGAAAAAATGCAACTTTAATGCCCCGACGATTCGAAAGGAAATTTTTACCAAATTTGATAAGCACAACATTTGGGCTTTATGATAGGGTATGATGTGGTCACTGAAATAGGATCCCGTGCTTTTAATTACCCCTTTTCACCCCTACCCCTTTTAAGCCTTAATTTGCACAAAATGAAAACGCTATAATTCTGTCCATTTAGAGGTGCACTAAAGTCTTCTGATTAATTCATGAAATGACGTATTTGTGTGCAAATTATTAGTTTCTGTAATAATTTACAAAATGCATGCTTAAAATATTAAGAAACCCGGTGTATACACATATTTACACAAGGATAATTCATCCTACCAATCGTTGGTGTTTGAAGGTACTTAATTTCATTTTAAATCGCTGTCTTTCAGATTCTCATCAAACTGCGCATAAAATTTTAGGGCAGCTGACTCGCAAAATATCCAATGATAATGACACTGCACTCTGTACTTCATAAAACGTTTCTCTTTGGAGTCTAACCACCACCATGGATCCCGTTTTCCTCAGACGTTCATTTCAATTTGAATTTCAATTTGATGTTTTCCCCGTGCTGTGCAGTTCTAACAAGAAAACCAGCCCAAACACTTCTGGGTCTGCAAAGACTTCCAACAACTCACGCATTCACATTATCACTGACGTTTGTCTGTTACAGCTCGATCGTTACATACGTTACTTAATATAATTTTGTTAAAAAGTATTATGAATGAAGACGATTCAGAAGATATAAAAAGATGTAGAATACAAAAACAGGATCATAATTGTTTTACTGCATTAGAGTATAGCTACTGTAATTTGTAAAAAAAAAAGTTTCGAAAAGCTTTTTAAAGCAAATAATACAAATTATATATGTTATCCATGAAACGAAAATAATAAATAAAATGAAATGAAATAATATTTCAACTTTAAATCACTTCGTCGTTCAAATATGATTTTGAAAATAGTGCTTTTAAACTCTGCATTTTTCCCTTGTCTTAAAAGCTAGTTCAGTGCTTTAATAAAATGAAGTTTAATACATGTAATTGGTATTTAGTGTGTAAATGAAGTATTTTGATAGCGTCTATAAATATGTTAAGTTGGATTGGCACTAATGTAATGATGGAAGTATCAAAATTGAAAAAGACAATGTACTAACGAATATTTGCACTTTCTGACAGTCTGACAGGCGAAAAAATGAACGGCATTCACATTTATGTTCAAACAATAACCAAACATCATGGTTTGAAGAGTAATTACAACGTAAACTACTTAGATATCAAAAGAAGCTATTCAGTAATATGCATATGGTAGATATTAGCAGAGTTGTGGGATCACTGCCTCCTCCAGTAGGTGGTTAAAGCCATCGTAAACAGCGTTATTTTGCAAGTTCATACGTCTCTCCAGAGAATAAAACTCGATTACATATTGACTATCTTAATTTGTTTCTTGCTATTTTGTTACATGTATTTATTAGATATGCATGCAGACCCAAGTTTACGTATATGAGATGTAGAAAACGTACATAGAAAAATGTAAATAAAACTACCCAGGAAAGACCACAATCACAAAACACAGCCCACCCAAGACACCGAAAGAAGATGGGAAACATGCATACAACAAAACGGAACAGCACATCTTTGGTAACAGACACTCCATTCCAACACAGAGGAACTGTACATAAGTAAGCACAAAAAAACAATACAGAATACATTCAACCATTTAATATATCTAATTTAACCTATTTTCTATTTTAAATCACAAAACAAAATAGAAAGCACATAAGACAGCTATACAGGCGACCACAAGGCAAGAAAACCAACCAATGGGATTCGCATGTAAAAGTTTTCATATTTGTATAGACAGTTGTAAATAATCTACCAGGGGCTTTTACTAGTTTTATTCGGGCAACCTCACACTTCCTTCTGATGCAGCAACAACACGTAGGCGTTGCATCATAAACATGGATGTTTTTAGATATTTGAATAGGGAACGAAAAAGAAGTTTTAAAAGGCTCAGTCAACTGTCATCATATGTATATCACGTATATAACAGAAGAAATAAAAGCATCAGCATAGAATTCAGTATCCGAATAAATAAGTAAAATGAAAGATTCTTACTAAACATCTAGTATAATTACTCAACGTAAAGTCTTGCCTATCGTAGACTTAACTGCTTGAAACCTTTTGAATCAGTGTGTGCTGCACTGGCTATACCAGGTGAATACTCATTAAAACTTATTTTGTAAGAAAGCTAACATATGCAGGAAAACTTCGATATATATCATAGCCATAGATGCTACAGCCATTGATTATATTTAAAAGTAATGGGTGCACATGCCACCATGAAAATAAATAAATAAGAAAACGAGATTGTTAGAGGTATTTATTTTTCATTTGTTTGGCATGTATCTGAATAGACGTTATACTGCGTTACATAATTGTAATTTGAACATTGTTTCATTCAGTACCAAATGATAATATTTGTTTGTGAATAAGCTGCTGTCAAGGCCACAATGTCTGCATGCCTCAAGCCTTCAGTCTTTACAATTAACTTATCATGTGTATTTAAACTGTATGCTTTTATCATTATGGAGCATAAAATCGCAACAATGAAGCATTAAAGTTTTTATAGCTAAAATATTATGATATTTCATTCCATCTCAACTTAAGTCTAAAACAAAGTCTCAAAATTAAAATTGAAAAGCGTATTCGACCGTTAATTACGTATCCATTTAAAGAAAATATCAGTGTTTCAATTAAATACCAAGGTTTACTTGCTTAAAAGTTATCAACGTTACCGGTTTGTAGCGCTCACATCAGTTATAAGGCAAAATATTTAAAGAATCTGGTTGTGACGAGTAAACGAAAGAATGAAAATACCGCAACTTATAAGATGTCCCATCATCAGTCTATTCAGGAGTTTTGTCAGTGTTTATGGTAACGGGACGGGTAATTCACAATATATGCCACATTATTCCTATAATAAGAAGTTTCATGTTTCCGATGTTGTACTACGCAGCGCATGATGTATCACCGTCTTTAGAGACTTTAAAAATGATCAGAAAGGTCAATGCAATGAAATATCGTAATTTATTGATAAAACTGGGCTGTTTCTTGATTTTAACTGAAACTTTCATTCGAGCATTGCCGTTTTTATTGGTAACGAAAAATACTTTCATGCAAGTCTCATAAAAGAATGCGTACTTTGTAAGCAGATGCTTATTTTCGATTTGGCAGATACTTTTCTGTGCCTCATGTCATTAAAAATTGATCAGAAAAGTCAATGCAATGAAATATCGTAATTTATTGATATATCTGGGCTGTTTCTTGATTTTAACTGAAACTTTCACTCGAGCATTGCCGTTTTATTGGTAATGAAAAATATCTCCATGCAAGTCTCACAAAAGAATGCGTACTTTGTAAGCAGATGCTTCTTTTCGATTTGACAGATACTTTTCTGTGCCTCATATCATTAAATTCCAGTGTGTATTTTAGTTTTCTCACCTTTCTGTAGTCTTTCAATTTCTATGCTCTATGAAGCGGGTTTTTTTTTTTCAATAAATAATGTAACAGCAGGTTTTGTAGTGTAAATTACTAGTAATTCCCTAACTTTATATTTATTTATACTAAAAAGAACGATGATGTTTGATTGTCACTTGACTGACACCACTATTAATAACAATGTTCAGAGCATCAGTAGTTTTTTCCCTTGGGGTAATATCTTCTCTATCTTTCAATTTGTCTATTTGTTTCTTTTTTATTGCTTTGACTAAAAGTCACGTATGTTAGTCTCATGAGAAGCGTAGCAAGAAAACTGAGCCGTTGTATAATCATGTCAGCAAAAGTGTTGAGCGTTGCTACAAGAAGAAAGAAATAGCAAAAAAGACTGTTTGTTCAGTATTTGTCTGGTCTTTTAACACATAACAACCCTCTTTTCTGTTTCACGTATAAAACGCAGCTTGCGAGGGTCTTAAACTGCTTAGTGAAAATAGCGACTAACTTCTGTTAACAGTATTTCTTAAAAAAATGTCTGAATACCGTATTTATGAGAGTTTCCTGGGAGTTGATGAAGGTTGCTAATTAGCTGTGGTGTAATGGAATACATCTTGTATAAATGTTATCTACGTTAATTCTACGTTAATTCAAGTAGTAACATAGGCGAATGACAAGGAATCAAGCAGGCTGTAATTCTTCTAATATTTATAGATGATTTTAAAGGAGGATATACTAGCAAAAGAAAACAAACGATTCTGCCTTCAATTTATTTACATTTTGGGAATATTCTCATATGTAACGTCTATAACCGAATGTTACGGGCTTAAACCAAAATGGATAGAAAGCTAATAAGTTCAGTCGTTAGCAGTATAATAAGCTTCTTCTAAAACTTATGTTGTTTGCTTGAAACTCCGCTTCAAATGACATAAAAATAAGGTGAAAGGCAGTCGATCATTTTTAGCATTTATTTGGTACCCAGTTATCTCCCCTTATTTTACATCCTGGATCCACTTTTAATGACCACATCATACCCTAAGTTAAAGTTGGGATGATAAACTTTTATGATATACCAAATTCATCCTTTCGAATTGTCGGGGCATTAAACTCGAAAAATAGGCCCTTTTTGAATTTCAGCGTCCTGACTATAAGCTGATTTATTCTAAACAACACCTTTCTGCAGCTTTTGTAGCATAAAGTATAGGTCCTATCTTAATTTCTATCCATTTTGTAACGCTCCATAACAAGTCTCTCACTCCACAAATTAACTCTGCAGAAACAACATCGAACAAGGTGCACTAACCTAATAATTAAAGACTAATATAGTCTAGTGAAAGATTACATATAAATTATTTACAAAGTAGAGCTGACTTTGAGGTACATCAATAGCCGCCCGAACAAGAAAATTTGGCACTGACGTCAATGTATGTTTAAGTTTCCAGAATTAGCCACCTACAATCAATGAGTGATATAGGGGGCGGGGAAAAAACTTTTTTTCTTTGTTTACGACACGTAATGGCAAATACATACTCGTATCAACCTTTCTTGCACACCAGATAAGGATATCCCAGCGGATATCCGCGTGTTTTTCTCTCCCTGCAAATCTCATCTCACCCATGTTATCTCACCCAGGACTTGGATTAAAAATCGCGTGCATTCAAAGCATTGGTTGTATACGAGGTCACGTATCTGCGTCGTCAAGTGACGTTGGCTTTTTAGATGATGACGTTACCAAGACGGCAAAAATGCCGTCAGTTGGTCTACACCAGACGTTGACGTAAAGAACCGAATGGCGGGCGTTGAAAGCGGTGCCTTCTTTCAAAACTTAAGCACTAAAATTACGCATTTTAACAAGTTCTAAAGTAAAAACAAAACGTGTTGTGCAAGAAAAAGTATCTATCGTGGGGTGAGGTGCGGATAGAAAAATCTGTCACTCGGGATCACTGTTCGGAAGCCTCGTGATGCCGAAAATTGACCCTCGTGACGGATTTTTCTATCCACACCTCCTGCCCATGAAAGATACTTTTAATCTATCACACTAGAACATAGTTTTCTGTCATTGCCAATATCGCCGCTGTCAAACGCCCAGCAGACACATGACGTCGAAGTGTTTGAACATTATGGGTCTGGCAATGAGAAGGATCTGACACAGCCGAATTCTACTTCCTGCCGCAAACACCAAATGGGAAAGGAAAATATTAACCCTTAAAGCGCCAAAAATTAAAATTGTTGAATTGGCAAACAGTGTAGATTCAGATGAGGTGGCTCATAATGAGCCACCTCATCTGAAATCTACACTGTTTGCCCTCTAGTGTTCAAATTCTCAATATGATATCGCTAGCAGGAAACAATTTTGGAAATTCTGCAGACGTAAATTTTGTCGTCTGCTTTTTGGCGCATTAAGGGTTAAATACGGCACGCAAAGCAAAGCAAGGCGAGGAGCTTGACCTTCACTGAGATGCTACGGATTTTATTCCGTTGTCTATTTTTATTTTTGGACAATATGATCATTCATTTCTGTCAGCCTGAGTCAGAACAAAATACTATATGGTACAAACTCTGGAATGGCCCTTCATCCAAGGATCTGGTAAATTTGTTATGGTTATTTGTAAACTGTCTCTAATAGCATAAGAAAACAAAAGCTCTTATACAGCTCGTAAAATATTTATACCATCCAACAGTTTGACCACTATTTCGCAGCAGGTTGCTACTTAAGAAACAGTTGCTGCTGCTTATCAGACAGCTTTGTAAACAACATTTCGTGCTGAAAAGTTCGCCAGAATCTGAACTTGTAGGCTGTGGACAAAAGTGCTAACGCCCTCATTCAACATGCTCAGCTACAACTTCTGATTTCCGAACATCAACTTCAATAGATTTGCCAAAAACCGGGGCCGAATGCCGAAGTTTTTTTACCACTTCGAGGGACCTGGCAAATGTTAATGCAATACAAAACAATATTTGATCGCTGTTATTGCATAAATTCAACCACGTTGTTACAAAACTAAGGAAAATGTTTAGGCACTATTTTGTCTGTAGGCCTACAACGATGAAGAGATACACCTCCATGTTACCCCCCCCCCCCCCCACGCCCCTATGCTTCCAAAGGGAAAATTTCAGATTCAGTACTGGTTTTTCTGTAAGAAAAGCACACCCTCACTCGAGGACGACTCTTCAGGGAAAGAATTTGCTTGTACAGAAGAAAAATATTTCCCATAAGACTCCATTAAGAAGGAACGCAAAGAAATGAAAATGACGATGTTGCTTTGCCTAATAGTGTTCCATTCACAATAATTCCAGAAGTTGAGGCACATGACATCATAATTCCTTCGCCCTGACGTCTATGCGACGTCGCATAGACGTCAGTATGATATCATTTTGACGTCATGTGCCAGCTAGAATCTAGCTATAGGGCGGGTTTTATGACTGTTTACTCCTTATCAGTTTCTTCTGGTATTATGACAGAAGCTGATTTCCTGTAAATCATTGAATATAACTGAGCCGCGCCACGAGAAAACCAACAATGTGGTTGCGCGCCCAGCGCAGACTCAAACTAGCCTGGGCATCCGCCCAGTCTAATCAGACTCATCGCTGTGCGTTTAAAGGGTAGCTAAGGGTCTTAGCTAGCTCCATGCGGACAACGAATACTCTGATCAGACTGGGCGAATGCCCAGGCTGATCTGAGTCTTTGCTGGGCGCACAACCAGTTTGTTGGTGTTCTCGTGTCGCAGCTCAACTATTTCTAGAGCACTTCAACTTCTGAGTTAATTTCAATGAATAGCAGTTCAAGGCCTCTCGTGTTATTGACGTGTTAGAAATATCTCCAAACGAGGTGCTGTTTAATCACACTTTATATTACATTGTATTTTCTTGTCAAGAACTAGCATGCAATGCATGTGGGAATTAATACTGATGATAACGTGTAATTACATGTTTCAATTACTTAACACTTTATGAGCCGGTGACTAAAATAGCAGAATTTTCAAACAGCGTAGATCAATGACGAGGCGGCCGATCATGAGCCGCCTCGTCTAGATCTCCACTGTTTGCCGTCACGTTTTTGAATTCTTTATATGATATAGCTTGAACGAAACATATTTTGAAGTTTTGCAGACGAAAATTTTATCGTCTGCTCTTTGGGCGCTTAAAGGGTAAAAAATGTAAAAGTCAAACAAGAGCAGATCAGAAGAGCTGGTTACAGGGTTACAAAAGCTAAGAATTTTAGTTGTTTGATATACTTTGAAGATTGAAAACTATTTGAGCCGCGACATGACAATACCAGCAACGTGGCATGTGCGCCCAGCAAAGACTAAGATCAGCCTGGGCATCCGCCCAGTCAGATCACAGTCTTCGCTATGCACTTAAAGGGCTGCTAAGGTTCTAAGCTCCTTCCGTGCAGACAGCGGAGATTCTGGTCAGACAGGGCGGATGCACAGGCTGATCTGAGTCTTCGCTGGGCGGGCTCAGTTTTGGTTTAGATATGCCCAGCGACGTTTTCGTTCGAAGAGAGTAGCTAAGCTGTGCTCATCAACTCATAAAGGAATGGATGGATGGCTGTTTTAATCATTTATATACGCCCGACCCTGAAAAGGGCATGTCGCCATAAAGGAGTGGACTTGCAAACATAGGTGTTAAATGTTTTTCGTATAGTTGTAACCCTTCTGTTGGTATAAATTGTTTAGTTTGATAAAGATAGCTGAGTTGCCACCTATTTGGGAAAGAGCTGCTGACTCGGCTTATCACTTGTAATTTATTGTTTGTTGGGATGTCTTTGTCAATCTTTCCCTTTGATGTTGGGGATAGGGTTTGGGATCTGATTCAGTCAGTTCCTGAAGTGTACTGTTACTCTTTAAATTTGCTCCTCTAGGAGCAAGTACAGGTCCCTTTTTGGAGACCTTCTTCCTCTAGGAAAGCAAACAGATAGTCATAAAAAGTTGTTCCCCTTTGTAAAAATGGAGAAAAACATGAAGGTGAACCAATACACCTTATTGTCTCTTATAAGGTAAGTACATGTATTTTCATTAATCAAAAAACATCCATGAGATTAGATAATAGCATATCCACGCAGTATTTTATAAATTGTACGTGACTTGTCTATTCGTATAAGTGTTTTGCACTGCTAAGTCTTCCCCCAATAAAATTCGATCATAATGAAAGCCACGGCAATATCAGAGCATACGTCTAAAGCTGCTAGAATTAAGCTTCAGGCAATAATAAGATGACTAAATTAGCAAATAACTTTTCCGTAGGAGTAAGAAGATCAAACGGTAAGACATATCTTCCTAATCTGTTTGCCCCCAAAATTACAAGAGTTCTATTGGAGTTTGACATATCTTCCTAATCTGTTCGCCAAAAACTACAAGAGTTCTATGGGGGTTAACAGATCTTCCTAATCTGTTTGCCCCAAAACTTACAAGAGTTCTATGGGGGTTTAATGTTTGCCTCCAAAATTAAAAGAGTTTTATGGGGCTTTAACGGTCCGATGAGGGTTAACATGTCTTCCTAATCTGTTTGCCCCAAACATTACAAGAGTTCTATGCGGGGTTACCATATCTTCCTAATCTGTTTGCCCCCAAAATTACAAGAGTTCTATAGGGGTTTAACATATCTTCCTAATCTGTTTGCCCCAAACATATCAAGAGTTCTATGGGGGTTTAACGTATCTTCCTAATTTGTTTGCCCCCATACATAATTACACAAGAGTTCTTTGGGGTTTAACATATCGTCCTAATCTGTTTTCCGCCTAAATATCAAGCGTTCTATGGGGGGTTAAAGTATCTTCCTAATTTGTTTGCCCCCAAAGTTACAAGAGTGCTATGGGGGGTTAACTTACCTTCCTAATCTGTTTGTCCCAGAAATTACAAGAGTTCTATGGGGTTAAACCCCCGTAGAATTCTTGTAATTTTTCGGGCAAACAAATTAAGAAGGTATGTCTTGGAAAAAGTCTTCGTATGAAGATCATTCTAGAAAAACAAACAAACAAAAAAACACTGGCTTGTGAGATTTATGTATGATTCTAAGACTGATTATGTATGCTTATATTCATTTGTTAATTTCGAAGTTGTATTACAAAAATAAAGTGATTCTAGGCCCTGCCTAAGAATTTCCCTACCGTATGTAATACTTAGGTGATGAGACTTTTTTGAAAAATAGGGTTCAATTGAAATGTTTTCACTATAAGCATAAACGGGAAAAAAGTGAAGAAAAATTCGATCATTTCCAACGGCACATTGTCTTTTTTCAGGTTTTGTATGACTGACCATTTACCTGTAATAAAACACACCACTGCGTTAGCGACTCTGAGCTGAGTGGATACGAGTTCATGTATCAGCTAATGCACCTTTACCACCAAACTTGTCAAAACATTTTTGAAAATATCGTCTAGTGTACAAGATCAGATAACGCCTGGCGTTGCCAAGGGCGAGAACGACGCCTTTCTTGAAATATATATCTATGCAAATATATATGGAGTGAGCATTGGTGAATGGCGAGAATAACGCCTTGGTTTCATTTTTAGAACTGACATTTCAGTATTTCATTATGTCAGTTATATATTTTTAGTTCATTGAGGTTATATTCCGGTAAACCATGAGTCTTGGGCGAATGGTTATGGACAGAAAAAAATATGGGATTTATTTTCACAGTCAAAGTCTGGAGTAACCAGGCACGAATCTCGGCGGCATGGCTGGGCATTTAATATTAGCTTAATGTTATTTAAAAATAGTCTGCATACACAGTTTAAGAGGAGCACGCAAGCAAGCATAACGTTCCAGCAATTATTTGCTATCGTACTATACGATAGCAAATAATTGCTGGAACGTTATGCTTGAGTACGATAGCAAATAATTGCTGGAACGTTATGCTTGAGTACGATAGCAAATAATTGCTGGAACGTTATGCTTGCTTGCGTGCTACTATACGATAGCAAATAATTGCTGGAACGTTATGCTTGCTTGCAAGCAAGCATAACGTTCCAGCAATTATTTGCTATCGTACTATACGATAGCAAATAATTGCTGGAACGTTATGCTTGCTTGCGTGCTACTACACGATAGCAAATAATTGCTGGAACGTTATGCTTGCTTGCGTCGTATAGTAGCACGCAAGCAAGCATAACGTTCCAGCAATTATTTGCTATCGTACTATACGATAGCAAATAATTGCTGGAACGTTATGCTTGCTTGCGTGCTGCTCTTAAACTGTGTATCAAAATCAGTTCTATCACCCGGGCGAGCGTGAAGGAAGCACTGGCTTGTGTCAACACTCGGGAGCGGGAACTGATTTTGATTCAGAAGACTGCAAGTATATTATACCGATAGCAAAATATATTTCCCCGCGTGAATTGGAGGAAAGCACTGGCTTGCTTTCAACAACAACAACAACAACAACAAAATATCATGAACCATTGTAGTTTTCTTCAAATTTTCAAACTATTTTCTATAATAAATATTCTTATATTATATTCTATAATAAATATTCTTATATTATTTTCAATTTGCAGTTGTTTCTTTCTGAGTGTGTGCAAGTGACTGAGCATACCTTCTTCAGGATGTACTGTTTATGGCTTTCCAAGACCCCTGATACAGCCGAACACGAATCATACAAGGTCTACAGAAATTACTGTTTACATAAACCATGGTAAAGAATAGTCATCACGACATGGCAAATGTAAGGGTAAATGCATGTAGTAGGTGTTTGATCACAAACTGTACTCAAATGAATGTTCATAAGTTCCTTAGATCTGCAACTTGGGATTTGAATTGGATTCTTAAATTATCTTATAACAGCTTAAATTTCATGGAGACTTGATAACTTAAGAGCATGCGAAATTAGGTGCAACGTGATATAGCCGGTAGTCTCCGCAGACTTTCTAGGATGATCACTGTAAACAGGGGCGTAATTAGGGGCAATTTCATAATACGCACAACCATGTTTTATTCTCTACTTCTTGAAGGGAAAGCTAGTATTTCAGCCACTTTGGTAATTGGTATTGAAATCTTGTCTAATTTATAAATATTCAGCATGCAAATATGCAGGTGCGTTTTGAAATTTTGTCAATTTTGACAAAATTTCAAAACGCACTTGCGTATTTGCCGTATAGGTAGCTTCGCCCTTGGTAAATGGTCTATTGTATTACTGACTTTTTCTCGTAGCGGTCTGACCTTTACATCAGACAATTGGAAAACATCTTTGAGTCAAAAGAACAACGTATTTACTTGCGTGAAAATTGTTTACGACAACGGGAAGCCACAGAGTTCTTTTATCGAATCATTTTGTAACGTTGGAAAAACAGCTGTGGAAGTATATGAACTTTTAAACGCCAGATTCGGCTTCACTAGATTTTCCTCTATGGGTAAAATTAAGAACATCGGTAATAATAGAAGAAAACCGTAAGTTTCAGAAGGTAGGCCTTTTTTTAAACAATTCAGTTTTTATAATATTAAATGTCATTTTATCAAATGGTTTGATGATCACTTTTCTTCCTTTGCTGATTTTATTGGAGGTATTTCCAAAACAACAAGAGCTGTCAACGGACCGCATAGCTCGCCTGAACTGGCACTTGTCCATCAAGAAGACAAAGTTCTAAGAATGTGACCTCGACCTTCAAGATCAATTAGGAAGGTGATGCATGTACCCAGTAAAACTCTGAAGCAGTATCTGTCACCGGTCTACGTATAAATTCTTCCACCATATGCTACCGTGAAGCTTTAAACGTTCAGGAGACTTTACCACAGAATTTTTAAGTCTGTGACCTTAATCTATGGGTAACAAAGGGAGGTGGGGATGGTATTGTGTAAAAATCTGAAACAGCATCTAACAGAGATTTAAGTACATTTGTATCAACTGAATCCATCCACACACTGTGAAAAATATGCAAACTTAGGAATCTTACAAGAAAATCCAAGTCCAAGACCAAAGGAGGGGATAAGGGTGGTAGTATTGCATAAAATTTTAGACCATTGTCTAACATATATGGAAGTTTAAAGTAAATTCATCCAAGGGTTAAGAGGTGGATCTTTAAACAAGAGGGCCATGAGGCCCTGAATCGCTCACCTGAGTAAAAAGATCAAATGTCAAACTAGGGTAATCATTTGAACAAACCTGATAATTTGAAACTTTCATGATATGAGAGACATTCAAAGAATGAACTTGCCTTCTATTGCAAAAATGTTCATGTACTCATTTATTTGACAGTATTAATAAACATTTGCACCAAAATCACCAAGTTCCATGAATTCTTATATTAAAGAATCTTCCAATGTAATACATGTATAAAAAAAAACAGAAAGATATTTGACCTGCCATAAAAAATGTCATCATTTGAACAATCTGGGGCCAAAATATTAAAATCTTTCATAAAGTCTTGTCCCAAACTTGACCTTGTCGTAAAAAACGTCATGGTCAACCCAAGGTCATCGGTTGAATAATCTTAATAGTACTCGAGTACTCAATGCTACATACCAAGTTTCAAGACCATCGGTCAATTGGTTCTAGAGAGGAAGATTTTTAAAGGTTTTTACCGTTTTTACCATATATGGGCATGGCGGCCATGTCGATCGTGTGACCTGGACCGTTTCAACAAATTATCGTTTCCTCAGTCCCTGGAGGCTGTGTATGAAATATGGTTACAATTGGCCCAGAGGCTTTTGCGGAGATGTTTGAAACTGTCAAAATATGAGAGTCCTGGGTCAAAGGTAATATAATGACCTTGACCTCTTGCACTCACAAATCTTGATTTAGTCGTTAAGACGACTGTAAATGCCAATTTTTAGGCCAAAATCTTCAAAATTTTCCATGAAATTTTATGTTCTAGCATTTTCCAAGATTTGACCTTGCCGTATAAAAGGTAAAGGTCACCCAAGACCACCATTAGAACAGTCTTGGTAGTACTCGAATACTCCATGCTATATACCAAGTTTCAAGGCCACTGGTCAATTGGTTCTGGAGAAGAAGATTTTTAAAGTGTTTTACCATATATGGGCAGAGCCATGTTGGTCATGTGACCTGGACCGTTTTAACAAATTTTCGTTCCCCTAGGCCCTGGAGGCTCTGTATGAATTTTTGTTACAATTGCCCCAATGGCTCATACCATGAACTACTATACAATAAACCACTATTGAGTTGTCTATGATCAATAAGAGTTAGACTATCATCAACAGTTGCTCAGTGTCTCGGTGCTTGAGAGAAATTCTATAACACACCATTAATTACATGTGGAGATAATCGATTGTCAGGAGCACTCTGAAGGTCCTCGTGACTCCATGATATCATCATAGAGAGCTGTGCTTATATCTGCAGCATTGTGACGTGCAGCTGTCGCAATTAAATATTTGTGCATTGTCATAAGCCAGTTCTGATAGAAAGAGTCTATTGTTCTGCAATAAAATAACTCTCTTTTATTATCCCCCGCCGAAGGGATATTGTTTTTCCATGTCTATCCGTCCACCCGTCTATCCGTCCTTCATTTCGTCCGTCCGTCCTTCCGTCCGTCCGTCCTGAGCCATATGGAAATTAAAACAAAAATATATCACTATAACCCGATGATACACGACTTGTTTCTTTACTACATAGTGAATGAGCTATTGCCCTTGAATTGTTTTAAAATTAATAAAATGAGCCGCGACGCGAGAAAACCAACAAAGTGGGTGTGCGGCCAGCGCAGACTCAGATCAGCCTGGGCATCCGCCCAGTCTGATCAGAGTCTTCGCTGTCCGCATGGAGGTAGCCAAGACTCTTAGCTACCCTTTGAGCACTTAACAGAGGTTCTGATCACACTGGGCGGATGCCCAGGCTGACCTGAGTCTGCGCAGGACGCACAACCACATTGTTGGTTTTCTCGCGTCGCGGCTCAAATAAGCTATTATTAAAACGGTGACCAATTACTCTAATTAAATGACACTTAAAAGGGTACTCCCTCATTTTTTTCACCATTTCATAAATAAACAATTTTACTAATTTCGTTAGCTAATATATAATTATATCTAAATCCATTATAAAAAAAAAATCAGAAAAAGTGTTTCAGTTTAATGTATTTTTCAATTAAAATATAGTACCGAAACTGAAAATGTAAATGAACTAATAAGGCAAACAGGCGACATTAATGTTTAGTTGTTGCGACCTTGGCTGGTCTTGTCTACGGGCTCGGCGTCCAATTTTAGCCTTTTTTATCATAGCCGTAGCAATTGGATAAATCAACTGATTCAATGTAAAAGGATAAAAAACATAATAAAAGTAAAAATCTCCTGCGCTCTTGTGGCTTGGGCGCGATTTATGCTGCTTTGTATGCTGTATTGCGGAATAACAGTCATGGTAACGCTTGTTTGCACCATTGTTGTTGTTGTATCGTTACTTCACTTACTGGTTTTGGGCGCATGAATGAGTTTTACTATTAAGTCTGTAGTAAAGTTTGACAATTCTTTGTTTACCGTTTTAAGCCACGAAGATGGTTTTGAATACCGTAATGACCTTATCTAATAGGCCAGAAGTGTTTAGGATGTTTGGGATAGTCCCGTCGGGGAAAGTGGCTCTCGTGACTTCCGGTTTGCAATCTCTTCCAGGACGGGATCTCTCTTATTAGACCTGGGTCAGCAGTTGTTTGCCATTCTGACAGCCGAGAGAGATAGTTATAATCAGTTTCTGATTATGTCACAATATCTTTTTTGATGTTAATTTTGTTAATTCTTTGTAGGTGCGTATTCTGTTAAATGTTCTGTGAAATTGTATATTTTGTTATATGTTTTGTCATAAATATATTTTCATTTTTTTTTGGAATTATAGTAGATTCGTACAACCGGGTAGATACTTACTTTTGAGATGTCAATTTTTTATTGGTTCAGTGTCTGTAACGTAGATTGAGACCAATAGTGATACAACTTAAATGTCCATAACATAAGTAGTAAGGTTGGTTATCACTGGTAGCATATATTTTCGAACCCTGTCGGAGCCCTGTGGCTCGGTTGGTTGGGCGCTGGCCTGTTGGTCCGGTGGTCCCGGGTTCGAGCCCCGCTGTGGGCGGAAATCATTTCAATTGTAAACGGGGTTCCATAGCACATAGCCTTTCATTAACACCCACCCATCGCCCTGATATGACTGAAATACTGTTAAGAAAGGATGTAAGACCGCAAATCATCCATCCATGCGAAACGTGTCATGGCTATCGAAACTGTTGCAGTGTAGTGTTCTTTAATCACGTACGTAAGCGGGTTTATTTTGTGCTGCGACAGCATAGTAGACCTTGTACCAGACCCAGCTGACTTTGGTCAGTCATCTCTAAACCGCAGAACGGGAAAAATTCGCGACAATATTGTGGGTGATATCTTATCGTATTGGCTATTTCATGACGCCGTTGATATTATGTCGGAAAAATCTTGTGTGAACATCTGTTCGGCAAAAAGTTTACAATAATCAGCAGTTTGCATTTCAACTTAGTAGAAAATCACATGGTAATCTTTGTAAGTATTTCCTTTTGTCTCCAAATTCCAACCCGATAATGATTTTTTTATGAGTTTAATGTCATTGCTGTTTGTGTTTTGTGTTTTTGATTATTTTTTTCAATCATTTTATACTAATTATTCTTACTCCTTGCCTTTCTTTGCCACCTCAGGGAATTGCTACTGTATAATTGCAAATGAAATCCATCTCGCGCTCTGTAGACTGTTGTATGCTCTTAGTGAATGTATTACCTAAATGGGAATTGATTTAAACACTTATAGAGCTCGAGTTGGATTGCATTATTTTCGTCATTTAAGTATAAAGGGTCTCAAGTCCTTTAAAGATTTTGAGTTTCTACTGTTTATAAGTATGTTATTATGCAGATCTGGGGATATTGAGAGTAATCCGGGTCCAATTAGCAGCTTTGAACCAAGCGTGGACTATTCTAGTGAAAGCTCGGTCAGTGATTCTGCTTCAGAACTGAGTTCTGCAATATTTCAGAACTACCTGTCGTTAGTTCATTATAACGTACAAAGTCTTTTACCCAAGCTTGATATTATCGAATCAGAGTTAACTAAATTTGATGTACTCTGCTTAACTGAGACTTGGCTGAGTCGAAATGTATCGGACAACGATGTTCTGATGACCGGCTTTAAGACCCCGATTCGATGTGACAGACCAGACGATGGGCATGGTGGCGTTGCGGTATATATTAAAGAAACTCTGTATTCCAAACGACGCAGTGACCTAGAAATTCATGGTCTTGAAAGTGTTGGGGTTGAAGTTAAACTTAAACACCGTTCAGTTTTAATAGGTACATTTTATCGACCCCCGGGTTCGGACGCGTCAGCTCTTGATGATATTGAAGCGTCGATAGATTTAGCTTTTGACACTGGCTTAAAGGATATTATAATAACAGGAGATTTTAATCTCGATTATTTAAAACCTACAACACGCAGGAAAATTGACGGTATTTCAATTCAGTTTAATTTGCATCAGATAATAGATGAAGCGACTAATTTTACTGAACATTCAGCCTCATTAATTGATATTTGTCTTGTAAGTGATCCCAGAAATGTCGGTCTAAGTGGTGTCGGTGAACCATTTGTTTCTCAAAATATTAGGTACCATTGTCCCATATATTGCTTCTATAATGTACAGAAAGTCGAAGTTAATAATATTATCAAACGTAAAATTTGGTTATACGATCGTGGTAATTTTGACAGTTTACGAAATGAAATAAATGATATGAATTGGGAGAATCTAGCTAACGTTGATATAAACACTTATGCCACGAATATTGCCGAACACATTAGAACAATATCTGAAAAATATATACCCAACAAAGGACCAGGTATCATTTGGGCCATATTTGGCCCCCTCTCAAAATTTATTCAAATATTGTTTTTTTCATTAGCCACCTTGTCAACAATATAAATCTAGAAAATGGAGATGTTACGGCTTGTACAAGGAAAGTTACAGCCATTCGTTTGTTCATGCAGTTCTGGCCTGATTTTTAGCAAAATTTAGGGGTAGGGATACATTTTGCCATATATAACAAAGAAAGGAGTTTAAAAGTAAATGATAAGTATCAGATCTAATAATGTATGTAATATTAATACTAAATCTCTTTGACATTTACTGGTCTGCATCTTATCACGTGCATGAAGGGCGATAACTCTTGTTAGATCACTGAAATTGTCGGATTACAGAAACGCTACATTAAACTGTTTTTCAATCAAAAATTTACGTTTTAGGGGCATGCCACAGTTGCAGTATTTTGTCTTTCAAGGGAATTTAGATAAACCATTCGTTTCAAACTCAACGCATGTGCAGCAGTCACTTTTTCTCGGAACAGAACGTAATAGTCTGAAAAAATCGGATGAAAAAATATTAAAAAATATGGGGGTATGGATAAACTTTGCATTATTCTTGCGAGTTGATAAACTGAAAATAATAAGAAATGAATACAAAAACAACAAAGATATAAAGCTAATAAAAATATTTTGCATTCAAAGTAATCATCTATCTCTAAGAAAGAAAAAAGGGAGATAACTTATGATTTACATTGAAACTGCATAGTAATTAATGGTAATGAACACATACTTTTTCTAACTGCTGACTTTGTTTTGCAAACATAGGCCAGATTTTTTATGCGCTTCCTTTTATATACGTTGTTATATAAACAAAAAAAAGTAAACTATTTACCCTAACCGTTTCCATGGCAACGATTTAAAAAAAAAAAAAGATGAAACGAAACAAGAAATCAGATATCTTTCATATACGTACTTGTTTTTATCGTGTGGTTCATTATTTTCGCACGAGTTTTGAAGTTATTACTATATCAACCATATATGTAATACAAACTCTTAATGAAGCTAATCAGCAAAATGATCAGAATGATAGTCGTGTATTTCATGTATGTGAGTGGGTGGGGTAACTAAGACACTGAGTTATTCATTCGGTAATACTGGGAAACTGGGTAATTCACAATCTTTGTCCTATTATATAAACAGCCGTAGGTATTGGAAACAAAGGGCAATGAATATTTTGATTAAACTATGCATTGCTCATACTTTACCATAGCTAAGCTGTTACTGTGGTACTATTATCAACTACGGCGGACTTTAGAGCTACTACTGAAATCTTAACTTCCTCACAAAGGATCGCTTTTAGATCTTCGTTTTGACGCTGAGTGCAGTCCAGAATTGCATTGTCGCCATAACAGTCATGATTGTATAGCTCAGAGCAATTTTCTATCCATCTGCTGCGAGTCTATCATTCTTATGTTAGACATGTCCCAGACTTGTTCTGGATAGTTAGGATCTACCCTTTTCTCTGAATTTTAATCCACACCAGCTGATGTGCTCACTTGCAGTTGTGTTATTCTAGGTATTAAGTTTCAGTCTCCTTGCATCGAGAATCCCTACTTAATCAGTCCTCCTTTGCACTCTTCAGGGCATCTGAACCCTTTTGTAAGCCTTCCTGTATTCTCTCGCTTCTTCTGCTTTATACCGCCTCCTTTTCAAATTCCTCCTCGCATCGCAGAGGTTGAAAACACCCAGTGCCCAGTGCATGCACCTGCGATGTTCGTTTTAAAGTATTTCTTTTCCTGTATCAGTAACTGCTGTATTGTAGGGCGCAGAAAAATGCAATGAAGTCGCACTAGTTTAAATCGTCCCGTACGTGCCCGATTTCGATCAAGGCTTAATTTGTTTTTACTTTTTTGTGGTTTGACACTTCAACAGAATATCTGTTGGTAAGGTATATCGAGCAGATATATTGAAAAACGGGCGTGACCCCGTCATTTCTCAGTCAGACAATACCCAATTTGATGTAACTTGGTTTTATTTATGAAATGGGAGCAACTCTAACATACAATTTAAAGAGAATCTTACAAGTGATATGCATAAAAAATATTGTTTGATGATTTGAGGTCTGAAGCATGTTTCTGCAACCCGCCCTCTGCCCCCCCCCCCCCCCCCCCCCCCCCCGCACACACACACAGACAGAGAAACACACACCTATCTCCCATCACCACCAACACCAATTAATGGATTCATCAGTACAAATATCGTACTACTACTACTTACTATTACTATTTCAATTCTCCTAACGACGTTCCCCAAGTGGCTCAGCGGTAGTACAAGTACCGTCTTTCGGTCCCATCTTTTATTCGCTGTCCCGATTGCAACAACATTGCAGTTGCATGTATACTTCAGAATCAGGAGTTGTTTTTGACAATAGGTCAAGCGTCGTCATGAATGAAGAAGCGAAAAACTATGTTTTGCATCATATATTCTGATATTACTTATCAAAAAGAAGGTAAAGCGGTCTGTTTTGGTTTTTTATTTAGTAAAATTTCTTGGCGAACCGTAGATTATTTACCTTCACTGCCAAAAGAGTTCCTGTCGCACGCGCGTCCTTGTAAGGCAACCGTTGTCAATGACGTTATTTTATTTAGAAAAGTTTAAAATTAGGTGTCAGCGCAGGCAAGTGCACAGCTGAATTTTTCACACATTGTTGATGTTCTTAAAATGCATTATTATGCAAAAAATCAGCTGTGCACTTGCCTGCGCTCAGGTAGTTTTCGGCCCAACTGCAAGCCAAAAATGGCCGAAATTGCCAAAATCAGCTAAGGTGGGGTACATTTAGAGGCTCAGAAGAAGTTGAATAATATTAGAGTATAGATTATTTTAGTCAGAATTAATGGTTAAAGGCTTAAACTCATACATTACATGAACAGAAGTTAAAGAAGTGCAATTTTGAAAATTCATAAATGAGGGGGCCAAATATGGCCCAAATCATACCTGGTCCTTTGCTACTATACGCACTTCTGATCCGCCTTGGCTTGATTCAAATATCCGTAAGTTAATTAATAAAAGACGACGACTGTTTAACAAAGCCAAACGAACCAAAACTAATGAAGATGCTACTAAATATAGACAATTTCGAAACAAAGTAACAAAGCGTATACGCCAGTCTAAGAAAAAACATACAGATAAGCTTTCAGAAAAATTACTAACGTCCTCACTTACTAGTAAAGACTGGTGGAGGATCTTGAAATCTTTCATTAAACCACACTCATCATCTGTTATACCTCCCCTTAATAAAAATGCAACAATCTTTTCGAGTAATGTGGAAAAAGCAAATGTTTTTAATGATTACTTTACAAGTCAGTGTCAGTTAAATGATGACAATACATTACTTCCAGATATGAATATTTCTAACGATATCCCCATACTTGAAAATATAGTTCTTACGCCAGACGAAGTTAAAGACACCCTTCAGTCACTTAAATTAGGTAAAGCGTCGGGGCCGGATGGCATAAATAATCGAGTTTTGAAGGAATTATCGTTCGAACTTGCTAGTCCTTTATGTTCATTGTTTAACTTTTCCCTATCAAATAGTGTTGTGGCGTCTACATGGAAAGAAGCCAATGTGACTCCTATTTTTAAGAAGGATGACCCTTCTGAGGTATCCAATTACAGACCCATTTCATTGCTGAACACAATAGGTAAAGTGTTTGAGAAGTTAGTCCACAAGCATATGTTTAATTTCCTTAGTTCCAATCGGATAATATCTAGTCTTCAATCTGGTTTCGTACCTGGGGATTCTACTGTTAATTAGTTAATTAGTACGTACGACATTTTTTGTAAAGCTTTAGATGAAGGCAAGGAGGTTCGATCAGTGTTCTGTGATATAAGCAAGGCTTTTGATCGGGTATGGCATAAGGGTCTTTTATTGAAACTTAGGGGCGTCGGCATTAGGGGTTCTCTTTTGAAATGGTTTTCAAATTATCTCTTGGATAGGAAGCAGCGTGTTGTTCTTCCAGGTGCATCTTCAGATTGGTCATCAGTAACAGCAGGTGTTCCACAAGGTTCTATACTCGGCCCTCTCTTATTCCTTATTTTCATAAACGATATTGTTGTTGATCTAGATACAAATGTGAGGTTATTTGCCGATGATACAAGCCTATATATAATTGTTGATACTCCTGTCAGTGCTGCTATGAAACTTAATAGTGATCTCCTCAAAATACACAACTGGGCAACACGATGGTTGGTTAGGTTTAATCCTTCCAAATCAGAATCTCTGTTAATATCTAGGAAACGATCGGCTATTGACCACCCACCTTTAGTCATGAATGACCAACAAATTTTGGAAGTGCAATGTCATAAACATCTCGGATTGTTGTTTTCCAGCGATGGTACTTGGCACGACCACATTGATCATATTACATCAAAAGCTTGGACAAGGATAAATGTCATGCGTAAACTTAAGTTTGTTTTGGATCGGAAATCGCTTCAAACTATATATTTTGTCTTTATTCGGCCTATCTTGGAATATTCAGATATTATCTGGGATAACTGTACTCAATATGAGAAAGATGAGTTGGACAAGATTCAGTTGGAAGCTGCAAGGATAGTATCGGGTACAACTAAATTGGTTTCTTCTGCTTCTTTATATTTGGAACTTGGATGGGAAAGTCTCTCTTCTAGAAGGCGTAAACATTAATTAGTAATGTTGCTGCAAGGATAGTATCGGGTACAACTAAATTGGTTTCTTCTGCTTCTTTATATTTGGAACTTGGATGGGAAAGTCTCTCTTCTAGAAGGCGTAAACATTAATTAGTAATGTTTTATAAAATGATGCATGGCCTCTGTCCGGATTATTTGACTGAGATGGTACCTGAGCGAGTAAATCAAATTTCTTCCTACAATCTTCGAAATTCGGACGATTATCTTACAATACGTACACACTCGCAATTATATTTTAATTCGTTTTTGCCCTCAGTTGTAAGGGAATGGAATGCTCTGCCTCAGGCAAGCAGAGATGCTAATTCTGTAGAGTCTTTAAACAGAACTTACCAGAAAACCCGCTTATTACTTCGTAGGTGAAAGATCTAGCCAAATTCATCACGTTCGACTTCGAACAAATTGTAGTGCTTTGAAGGAGCATCTTTTCGCGAAAAATATAACAGCTGACCCTTATTGTTCTTGTGGTGCAGTTGAAAATACTAAGCACTTTTTGCTTGAATGCCAGGCCTTTGATGTTATTAGACAAGATATGATAAATGAAGTAACAAGGATTATAAATCCAACAACTGATATATTGCTGTTTGGAAATACGGCTCTAAATGATGAAGCTAACTCAATTATATTTAAGTCTGTGCAGAAATTTATTCTGAGAAGTAAACCCTTTAATACGAAAAAGTCTGACAATGAACAAGAATAAGTTATTTTAAATTTGATTGATCTATTTCTTATATCATGACGTAGTATTGTACAGTTATACCAATGTATAGTCTGTCGATACAATGAGGGTGTCTGGTTCGAACGGTAGGTCCCTCTCGCAGGCTTACAGCATACCATAACTAACAAATATGTTTGTGATATGTCAGCTCTAAAATATATCGACTTTTTTTTGTAAATGACCTGTAAATTTTTTCAAAAATTTTTTCTTTAATTTTCTCTAATTTTCATTCAGGGTGTTACTTTGTAGATGTTCCCTGCGGTGGTAAGGTTGGTAAGTTGGTGAGGATTTCAATATATTTTGATACAGTATTCATGTATTTGCTCCAGATATTCGTACACCTAACTCGCCCTTTGAACGACTTTATCATTTTTGAACTTGTAAGGGTCCATTTGATTATCAGAATATGTCGCACAAATAGTGAAAAAGGTGTAGTTCTTAATTAGAAAGTCTGATCTAGATTTTCTCTTTTCGCTCGAATTTCTGGATTAAATGTGGTATTTTCACAGTCATGAGTTCTATAAACGAATGTCAGTGCACAGTTTAATTATAGCTTCATTGCATTGAACGATCACTATATATGTATTTCATAAGTTGAGAAATATCTTTTTGGGAGATGAATTCATATAAGCCGAGTGGCTTTTTTTCAGATCCCTTCATATATTTATATATATTTGTCACTATATATGTATTTTGTATGTACGTGATTGTGTTAAATATATGAAAAATAAAAGTTTAAACCAACACTATCGTCAGCCAATAGAAAAGTCGATACCACGCCTTACGGTCATATGACGATACCTAGGTATTGTTCTGATTCATGCACGCGCTAGTGACGTCAGAGCAAATTAATTCTATCCAATAAGGCGATTTCGACCGCGGAACACGTTTTTATAAACTTTATTTTATTTCTTGATTTCAAATTCCTTTTCACAACTATAGCTCTTAAGATCTATTGTCAAATGTTTAAAGATTTACGCCCTTGTTTATGATTTCAAAAACGTTTCCATGAATTATTTTCACAGTAACTTCGAAATGGCCCATTTAAATATTTGACAATAGATCTTAAGAGCATTTTTTTGTGAAAAGGAATTTGAAATCCACAATGATTAGCCACAACTAATGTAGCAATGAACGAAGTTTATTGAAAATGAACATAAATATGTTTCATCATAGAAGGGTGACGCAGAGGCAAGTTTTTTTTTTTCAGAATGGCCTCGCTTATGCATGAGTTATTGCCCTTGAGTTGAAATACATAAGTTTAACCATAACTAAGTAATCAGTGAACGAAATTCTATAAAACTTAAAATAACCTATACACAAATCACAGTATCCGAACTACATGTACAATCTCTTCCGGTTTTCATAGCGTTGAATCGAGAGTACAAACGTTCGCTAAAAACCAGTAGTCGGAAATCATTATGTTTTGAGATTTTATCCAGAATCTGCTGCGTATTTTATAGCTATTCAGGTTCGAAAATGTAAAGAGGTAAGTTTAATATAATTTGCTCTTCGGTCTTTTACTTTATTACCCTGTACAATGTCGTGTATGGGTGGGTGGTAATTGGTACAGTTTTCAAATCGCCCTTGGCATGATTCTTAAACCATTTTAAGCATTTTCTTACATGTTTTATAAAAAATCTTTAGAATAAACGGAAGGCGTTATCAATCTACAGTTTATTAGTTTTGATAAAGGAATGATAGCTAAGTTTTGCACGACACAATCTCGTGTTAAATTAAGCTGTTCTGAAAAAAAATCTGCGACGGCAAGGAGTTTTTCATTGTACAGGGCAATAAAGTAAAAGACCGAAGAGAAAATTATATTGAACTTACCCCTTTACATTTTCGAAGCTGAATAACTATAAATGACGCAGTAGATTCCGGATAAAAACTCAAAATATAATGATTTCCGGCTACTGGTTATAAGCGAATTCTGTACTCTCGATTCAACGCTATGAAAACCGGAAGAGATGGTACAGTGCGTTCGGATACTGTGCAAATGGGAGCTAATTCGGCGGCTTGTTATTCACTTCTATATCCGGCTTATACCCTGTTAATACGTTTCTTTTTAATAAAATGCTTAAATGTGATATTTCTACCTCTTCTTATACCTCTTCTTATTATAGCTATAATCAGTCCTACAATTTCACAGACAAACATTCCACGCTGTGGAACTAACCATGTGTATTTATTTCAGAAATAAATTTCATTTTTCCGATGTTCATGGAAGTATGAACACAATGGGTCATGTGCAAACTAAGTGATGCCCAAAGGGCGTTCACGTTAGACTTTGCACATGACACTTTATGTCCATACTTCCATGAACTTCGAAGAAATGAAATTTGTTTTTTATAACATTTAATTTTAAAATTATTCAGAGCATCATTTTCAATTTTTAAGAGTATATGAGGAAGAGCTGTCGCTAACCAACAGGTCAGCCGCTTACGTTAAACGACCGTTACCATGACGTGACATCAAATAGAAATTAAAACGTCCAGTGGCGTCGTTTGTTTACATGTGACGTTCCTTAGCAACGACGTCGCGTGACCGACTGTTGTTCATGGATATTGCTTCTCCAAAATGGATTCATCTGAGGAAAATCAAAGGGAATGTAACTATATACTCAATAGCTGTTGATCTTAATGTTTATGCTGTGGAAAGTGGAGTATTGTAATGGTATTCGGACATTGGAACTTGTTTATGTCAGTATTAGAGTTTTCATGAAAATAATGTGTGCATTTGACAGCAAAAGCACAATGCGTCAGCCAAGACATCAAATGTTACCGGAACATATGTTCAATTACAGTCTCAGATAAGTGTAATTAATGTAAAACAATAACATGTCAATTCTACATAGGGCGTTATTCACATTATTCTTTTTTTCTCTAACTGATCTGCTCATACAGGGCGTATGTGCTCGCTTTATTCCAATGTCACACAATATCGGATCAGTTCTGTTTCATACACACAATGACATTCACACTCGGCAATACTTTTCAATGTTAATTATCTAACTATATGACGTGTGGAAGTGTTGTGGAAATGACATTGTACCAGAGTGAACTACTAGTTGTCAGAACCCATTGACAGTATATTTTCCAATCAGTGCAATGAAGTTATAAAGAACATATGAGCCTCGACACGACAAAACCAACAATGTGGTTGTAAGCCCGATGCAGACTCAGATCAGCCTGGGCATCCATCCAGTTTGATCAGACTCTTCATTTGGAGCTCAAAGGGTAGCTAAGGGTCTAGGCTACGTCCATGCGGACAGCGAAGACTCAGATCAGGCTGGGCGGATGCCCAGGCTGATCTGAGTCTGCGCTGGGCGCACAACCACATTGTTGGTTTTCTCGTGTCATGCCTCATATCTCTTTGGAATAATAGGGGGTTTTGTGTGGGCAAAGGTCGGATAATGCCATCGTTGACAGATTGTATAAACAAATGTCATGGTCAGGTCAATGACGTACTGTCTGGTTATTTACTTTTTAATTGTACCAGTGTATATTCTCGACTTTCACAAGGCAGGTTTGTGCAAACGTAATTTCCGCAAAAAATGTTGACGAGTTCGAGGTAAAAACAAAAAGACTACAGATGGCTGCGTCACTATGTATTAGCGAATAAGCGTGCCGTAAACATGAGCCTACCAGACTTAATTATTAAGTCTCATGACTAATAGATGCTAATCGAGCGAGCACAAAATTAAAGCTATGTCACACGCCTGGTAAACTATCACAGGTACCTCCGGTGGAGGTATCGATAAAAAGTTGTGACAGGCACCTGGAGCTGCCTGTGACTGTCCAAAAAATGACAACAAACGGTAGGTATTCCTCTTTTTTGACAAAATGTAAAATAACGAGGGAGTCTATCAAAAATCAAAAAGTGCTATTCGACCCTTATAGACATAAAGTTTTGTCACGCATTATATCCCCTTGAACTTTCTATATTAACCAAAGATACGACCTTTGAAGTGGCTTTGATGTCAGCCCACAGTACTCAAAACATTAAGAATTCGGCCGTTTTTGGTCTTAAATGCAGTGATCTTGCATACGAATCTGTTTTTCTCGGCACCCTGTTGTTAAGGTAACCTCCTTGCTCAAATATAAATGTCGACTGACTACAAATAAGGCTTGATTTTTTCAAAACAACAGCTGGAGGTGCCTGCAATGGTGTGGAGGTGCCTGTGATGTAAGCAAATATAGTGAAAATCTGAATAGTTATTGCAACTGGAAATATTGACATCTTCTCTTAATCTAAATCGCTGCCTGGAAAGAATCATTCATTCAACGTCCCATTTGCCATCATAATGCGTATGTCATGAAATTCCATGCTAAAATTTCTAAAAAAAACATCTCAAAGAGTTATTGCCCAATTTGTTTCCGCTTCTGTTCGTCAAACATTGACGAATTTCACATAGTTGCTGAAAATAAACTACCTAATTCAGTGTTAGAATCGTTATGAAATGTGCGCTTAAATAAGAGACATTTTTGTGACTGGTGATGACTGTGATCAGGAGGTGCTGGCTGTGAGTCATTCAAACTTGTCAGAAATTGTCGAGGTCACACGTCATGCCTGCTACACGTATGGTGCAGGCATACACCGTAACACGTACAGTTATCTATAGTGTTCATCCTTTTGGTACCTCATATGTGTCGCTCGCTCGTGTCGTATGACGCTCGCTGTATGTGTTAACTTTGTGGTAACTGGAGTGATAGGTGCTACAAGTGATTCAGTCTGGCTAGTTTTGAATTGTTGGTGCTAGAAAGCCTAGAATCCAAATACATCCGTAAGGCCTACAGATTACATCATCGGCAGGTGACATGTTATCAACATTACGCCTTTTAGTATATTGAAGTGATCGGAATCTATTGTAAATAACCTGTAATTCAAAGTCTCCGAATAGCTACTGCATCAAATTTGGTAACAAAAGAGGACTTTTACTACATAAAAGTCATCTTCCGAAACGTTGTTTTTGCAAACGTTTCGAGTAGCTATAGCATGGCGTGTGACCGCGACAATTTCTAACGATTTGGAATGACTAACAGGCAGTCATCACCATTCACAAAAACGCTGCCTCTTATTTCTCTTATTTCAGCGCATTTCATAACTATTCTAACACTGTATAAGGCAGTAAAGTTTCAATAGCTACGTACAACTCCTCAATGTTTGACTAACAGATATGGAAACAAAACGGGCAATAACTCTTTGAGATGATCTGCTTTGGATTTTGGATTTCTGTTGTGACGCATCATTGTGACGTGTTCTTATGTCCGCTTGTCTGTAGTCTTCTGGCAATAAGGTCACCTGTACAGCTGCTCGCTTTCTGGTTTGTTTTGTAATTTAAAATATAAAGTAGGTAAAACAGAAGTTAGCCTTGTTTTCATTTGGGGTAGGTGAATTTCCACCTGTCTGGGAAAGAGCTCTATTCGGTTTACCATGCGCGTCTTTTATGGACTATTGTCAATGTATACTTACTTCCATCTTGGTTTTGAGAGCAGGATTGATTGATTGATTGATTTGATGCTTAACGTTCACGGTAAACAACTAAGGTCATGTCGGGACGGTCAGTTAACCTAACCACACTATTCCTGGGCAGGCTTAGACCTTCTAAGCGGTTAACCAGTACTAAGTGCACATACTTTCGCCAGTAACTGACAACTGCCCTTCTTGAATCAGCGGAAGGAGAAACGAAAGTATGTGGCCAGACCGGGATTCGAACCCAGGACCTCTGACTTACGAGTCAGGTGCCCTACCGATTGCGCTACCCGGCCCGGCTTTGAGAGCAGGATGTAGAATCTGATTGTATAAGTTCATGATCATTGTCTGTCTTTTTAACAAAAATATGCTTGATATTCGCATTATGATAGATTAAATTGCGACGTTGAATGAACGATTCTTTCAAGGCAGTGGTCTAGAGATGAAGAATATCAATATTTGCAACCGCTATAAATCTTCAGATTTTCGCTATATTTTCTTACATCACAGGCACCTCCATTCCGTCACAGGCACCTCCAGTTGTTTTTTTACCGATCCAGCCTTATTTGGAGTTTATCGGCGTTTATATTTGGGCAAGGAGGTTTACTTTACATCAGTGTATCCAGACAAACAGATTCTTATGCAAGAAAAGTGCATTTAGGACCCAAAACAACCGATTTGTTCTTGTTTGGAGTACTTTCGACTGACCTTAAAGCCCTTTCAAAAGTCATATCTTCAGTATATATGTAAGATTCCCGGGGATATACTGTGTGACAAAACTTAATGTATATAAGGATCGAATAGCATTCTTTGATTTTCAATAAACTCCCTGGTTATAATGTATTTTATCAAAAAAGACGAATACCTACCGTTTTTTGTTTATTTTTGGTCCGTCACAGGTAGCTCCGGATGCCTGTCACAACTTTTTAGCGGTACCTCCGCGGAGGTACCTGTGATAGTTTACCAGGCGTGTGTCAGGCTCATTCCGTTTTATGCATTATACATGTGCATCTCGGCAGACTTCGATGTAAGGATCTTCAAAACGGGCAAATTTGGTCAGAATCCATATAGCCAATTTTAAAGATTTTGGTGATAATGGCACATTTGACCTACCTGTACTTCAAAGCGAATTATTTTCGTAACTTTGTAAGACATTGATGCAAAACTGATCCATACAAAGTTTGGTCTAAATCAGTCCAACCTTTAATGAGAAGTCATTTAATCATTTTCATGACGTGGGCCATCATGACAACTTGTTAATTGGGGCAGCAATACTTCTTCAATGTTGAAGAACTTTGATACATGAATGCTTCGTACCAAGTTTAGTCGAGACCCAGTTTAAAGATTTTCACGTTGTAGGCTATTTTGACCTACTAGTGCATTGAAGGTAAAGGTAAAGGTTTCCTATAGCCTAATAGCCGTAGGAGCAGCGGGGTTAGAGACCCATTTTATCTTGGGCACAGCTGATGAAAGGCGGAGCCCATCTATCTCCCTTCGCTGCCTTATCCTTCCCTAATTCGAAAAAGGTACCCATTTACTACTGGGTTGACAAGAGAGAGTTTTCCAGTCGTTGGATGGCGACAGTGAGCCGCGAACTCACGACCTTCCGGCGACTTTCTGCACAATAACCGAGCCTATCTAACCATTCGGCTACCGCGCCTCTCTGAAGCATTGAATAGTCCGGGGGCATATGTCGTTCCCGTGAACATTCGTGTTAATTTTTGGCAACATATATCAACTTCATCAGTGGTTGGTACACAATGAAAAAACACATGTTGCCATTTTTTCTAATGACTCTTTGGCCGTAACGACCGATAATATACGTTACATTGATGTATTTGTGTTCAAATCATGTAATGTCTAGGTAGCTCCTTATGTTTTATTTTTATTCTTGTTTTTTTTTTCTATCGAATCATCTGTAAGTATTAGAAAATACAGCTAAGTTTGTTTTTTCATCATTAACTACCACAAGTAATAACGTAAATAACTTTAATCTATAATATAATTTCTAGTATTACGTCATTATCTCTCACAGAACATTTATGAAAATAATATCCTGGTAGTTCTTATGGAATACTGTTTATTTGGTACTACCAGCCTTATTACCAGGTGTTTAAGGACTTCATGATGTGTGTTTTATACGTGACGAAACTAAGAATATTTCAAACCGTAATAGATAAGACTTGAAAGATTCAGAACAGGCACACCACATTTTGTTGTTTGCCTATTTGTTATAGCATAAACCAAACGCTTTTTATGCTATTGCCCAGCTACTCAAATTTACGATTCTTGATGCAGTAACATACGTGACATCTTTGTATATAAAGCAAAAACTGCTAAGACAGACTTATTACTTTAGAGACAAAAAAAATCTGCAATCATACACAAGCATTTTCTTTGTATAAAAGGGCCAAATAAAGTGATATAGTCAGTTTGAGGAAGTTGAAACCTGATCGGCGATTTTCCTGGTCATGGTAAATCAAACATTAGAGTGAAGCCACACTGTTACCTAACAAAGCTAACGCGAACATTTGCTGACAGAGAATACTTAGGTTCGTAAGACTTTCACGTATTTTACGTGACCAAGGGGAACATTATTGTTCGGCTTAAGTCGAGAAACGAAACTAACCCCGGAATAAAACGTTGCAGGGTAGTATATTACATAGGTATATCTGGCCTACGGTTATAGTTCACAACGGTAATGTACTAGTTGGGACCTTAAGAGAACAATGTTACGCACAATTATTATAAGTAGAAGGAAAAGAATAAAAGAAAGTTGTTTCACGGATAATCACAGCAATAAAAAATACATGTATACATATACTTTTTTTAAAGATTATCTTTACTTCCATGTTATTTCTCCCCTTTTTCGTACTAGTATGGTTATATACAACAGTCTCTTAAAAGAATTGATTCGGTATGGAACCTATGCTTATTTTCGATTCAACAGTTGATTTATTTCTTAAGGGACAGAGTTAAACAGAGTTTTAAGCCACATGTCGAAATGGCAAGTAAAGATGACAAAGTATTTTGATGAAGGATATTGCTGTTCTAGCTTGGGGAATCCCAGATTTTTCCTAATAATTTATCGAACCATAATTTTACTTTGCAGCACGATAACAAAACAAAGAGAAGGAAAACGGAACAAGTAACGAAAACAACAAATCACTGAGTAGTTTATATAGTTCTCATATCCTATATGCTCAAACAGTAGTATATCAGTTCAGAATAGCAATAAGGAAATGGTACAAGTGATGCATACTATATATCATGTAAATAACCTTATATAAAATTCCTGATTTTCAAATGCCTTTGATCAGATTACCATATTGCAGCTTAGCAATAATCACGGAAATAAACTTAGTATTTATTAAGTGTTACTGCTATTCTGAATGATCCTTGTCCAGATATTTAATATACAGTATTATGACGCTGGTAATATCAATACAACAACTGAAGAAATATACATAATAAATTTTGAATGATCACAGTTAAATTAGACGTTTGTTACATTAACCTGTGTGTGATAATGTATCCGAACACAGACAGGGGTGTACAGTATTACCTGACCAAATAAATCTTTGTAATGTTACACTGAGCGATACATGTCGGGCACAGACCGATAATAACACACTCTGTGTTTCATAAAAAACACAGTTTTTCCATTGTCGCATTGTCACAGTGATAATAATATGTAGCAGTGTAACCGATGGGAGCAATACAAACGGGTAACGTTGTTTACAATTCAGCATGTAAGTTATAATAGTGGGATCAACACAATCTTCCTTTTGAGGTAGTACTGTGCAAAGGGCTGTTGAATGAGAATAAAATCGACATCATAGCAATTAGGGTATTATTAACAGTCACCTGAGTCGATACTTCAGGCTCTTTTGCTTTAAGTTGTCTGATTGGTTCGGTCGACAGCACAGGTAGGGAAATAGGTATCACCTCTGTGACAGTTCTAAACCAAGACATAAATCACTTATGTCTAATATCAACTTATATATATACACAATTTCCTGGTCGCATGTAATTTTGTGATGTTGCTACAAGTCAGATTAAATGTTAAGAAAGCTCTATATGCTTCAGATGTAAAGATCTATATGTTTCCTGATGAGTTCTTGTGCGAATTCAATAGCGAACTTTGCCATCTTATTAGTGGTAAGTTAAATGTTCTCTGACATCTGAGAATGAAGCCTTCGAAAACGCTTTCTCAATAATAATAATAATAAATCCCTGATAGATTACAAACATGTAACGTAATGTTATTGTTACATTGCCTTTCAAGTACAGGGCAACCCCATATAATTATAGTTCAAAGACATATAACTTGGTGTTTCTTCACGGTTTGATGTACATCTGCTAACTTGAGACATAAAATATAACACTGAAGGGCTACACCATCTACAGTTAGCAATTTTTGTCAATTTAAGGGAGATTCTTTAGAAAAAAAAGTTGTATATTCTCTTAATCTGTCAATGCCACTGCTAACTGCTACCTAACTAATTCAAAATATACAAGCAGTTCTTTCAAAGATGGGTATGATTTAATCAGATGAGACAGGGTGTCTTTATTAAAAACAACACATCCTTACTTCATTCAAGCGATTCATTCAGACCATGGTTGTTTATTTTATTATCTATTTTTAGTTATAGTGATATACGTTACAGGTCTTGCGTGATGGATAAGTCACCTTTTTAAAATAGCTCAGTTATTTTATATATCAAGATATTTAAAAAAGTCATGTTTATAAATTTATTTACTCTCTACACTTCATATGCAACAGGCGGCTGCTGTAAAGGCTAATGTTACCCCACCCTCTACGTTGACCAGTTTCTAGGTAAAACACAGAAATATAATGTGGCAACAACGATTTTTGAGCTTCAAAGAGCCTGCCCTTGATAACTATGATAAAGGCATAAAATTTACTGATATGCCTACAGGGCCCCATTTGTATTGCACATGATCCTGGATTATTATCCCTCGGACAGTTATGTAACGTAATGTTACTGTTACGATGCCTTTTAAACGAAACACCAATGTTATTATAGTAGAGTGAACATAAGAATGGCGTTTTTATACTTACTAGTACACTTTTCATCTTAAGACATAATACAAACTTCAACAGCCGTTAGCTCTTCTTACTATTGTTTTGGGAATTTTATGAAATATGTTACATTCTGTCTTCAATTGATATTGCCACTGCTAACTGCAACCTAACTGATTCAAAGTATATAAGAAATTATTTCAAAGATAAGAGGAGCACGATTCAAAGGCAAGTGATATCATATGCTCATTAAGGACCACATGTATTAACTTCATTCCACCGATTTGGTATAATTCTCATAGTTCATTCGAATTTTTGGTTAGAGTTATATACGTTACAAATATATCATGACAGTTGACCAATGTCTAAAGACTCCTTTTTGCGTTTTATGTCGTAGAATATTCAAAGAGACATATTTATGACATAAAACACTTTCTACAACTCATTTGTTACAACTGGGTGTTGTATTGGGCCAATGTTACCCCACCCACTACTTTGGCCATTTTCTAGGTAAAATGATGAAAGAAAAAATGGCAACAACCATTTTTCAACTTCTAAAAGACTGTTCTAAGTGACTATGATAAGGGCATAAAATTAACATTCATGTTCACGGAACCCCTTTTTTACGACATATGCCCCCGGACTAGAAGACCAAATTAAAATGCAAACATCAGATACATTGAGACAAGGATGCTTTATGCCAAGTTTTGTCCGAATCCATCCTGCTATTCCTGAGAAGACGTCGTCTAAAGAGTTTTCATAATGTTGATCATTATGACCTACTTGTATACATTCATAGAGACTTTTTACCGCATACTTGAAAAAAACATTTGTGCAAGGATACTTCATACCAAAGTAGTGTAAAGCGGCAATGATCAGGAAATGACACAAAGTCCACATCCAAAACAAACGTGGTAGTTACACAATGACTAAGCCGCAACACGACAAAACCAACAATGTGGTTGTGCGCCCAGCGCAGACTCAGATCAGCCTTGGCGTCCGCCCAGTCTGATCAGAGTCTTCGCTGTCTGCATGGAGGTAGCTTAGACCCATAGCTACACTTTAAGCACTTAACGAAGAGTCTAGTCAAAATGGGCGGTTGCCCAAGCTGATCTGAGTCTGCGCGGGGCTCAGCCACATTGTTGGTTTTCTCGTGTCGCTGCTCATTATTGTAGTAAGCACAGGTAGGACAACACGAGAAGATAAAATGAGCAGCTCTTTCCCAAGGAGGTAGACATAGTTTGGTCATATTCTATCCTGCCGTTCATGAGAAGAAGTCGTTTATAGATTTTCACAATGTCTAACTTGAGAGATATTGCTGAAGGGCTGCTTTCTACCAAGTCCGGTTTAAGAAGTTTAAAGATTATTGATATATCAGCTTTTATGACCTACTTATAATATAAGTAGGTCATAAAAGCTGACATATCAATAAAAAATCATATGCTGACTGTCTTGTATTTTTTAATTATATGCTGACTGTCCTGTATCTTTGAAAGTTTCATTTAAAGCTGACCGCCACCGTGTCAGTTATGGGTCCTGATGCCGATATGCCTCTCCTATACCGAAAGTGGTCTGATATTTACTCAGACTCGGAAGAAGCAAGGCGGGTCTAAAGACGAATAAGCACGGGTTGGTTGGCTAGAAAATGCTCTGTTGAAAACACTTGCTGGTCTGACTGAGATTTGCACCAAAAAGAAATTTTGCAATAAAAAGGTGGAAAACAGGCATACATTTTCCTTGCATTCTTACGGTTTTAACGAATTAACGAAGACCCGATAAAGAAACGGGTCCGAAGCATCTGTTGTTTTCTCAAGACCAAAAAAGGCAGCGTCTGTTTTTTTCTCAAGATCATATAAGGCAACCTTATCAGACGGTGTTTTTATAGCTGCAACTGCACTTGGAAAAGTAGTTCTAAAAGCCGGTATCCGGCCGTACACTTATAACCAATCTCTGAATATTATTGGGAAGATAACCAAACTACAGGGATTAAATCCTTGTAGAAAACTTGGAAACAGCAGATTTATACTGACAAGAAATCTTTGTATTTCTTTGCTAAAATTGCAGTTTAGTGGATTATTTAGTGTTATTGAAAATACAGGGATGCCGATTCAAATAAGTCTTTTGACTTCCTTCTGGGCCCCTATTGTATAAGGATAATATTTATATCATCATGCAATGTTTATTGAATGTTTGTATTGTTGAAAGAAATAAAGTCTAAACTATTCTTACTACAGTTGTGACATAAATATACGGACCTAGAGCAGACTATTAACTGTGGATCACAAAGAACTCTACAAAAGACATCTCCACTATGAAATTGTCTTAAACTGAAATTCAGAGACTCAACAATCAATTGTCTCTGCACGCACTGCTACAAACTCTCCAGTGTCGAGACACCCGCGTCGAGATAAATATAAAATCTTCGGAAAAATGAGACTGCTTAAAACATCGTGCAAAAACATCAGTCTGGCTAGAGAATGTGGAGTTTCCCCGGCTTATACATAACAGCTCGTAAATTGTACAAACCGAAATGGAACTACGCAAATTCTGCGATTTCTGCGCAGTCTGCTGAAGAATTCCGTTGTTAGCGTGTGTTTTAAGAGATTTATTCTTTTTTCTAGGACGGCTCGATTTGATTGTTTGCCTGCGTATTGATCGCAGAGAAATCGATGTCTATTCATCATGTTACATGCTCCGATAATGGGGAATGCATATTCTCTGACAAAATTGAGCCACGTCTGTTGAAATCGGCAGTCAGGGCGAATGCGAACTGTACATGCTTAGACCAAACTGCCGTTCGTTTTTTTATTTACCAGATCCAGTCCTTGTCATTATGAAATAGCATGCACTGATTCGAATACGCATGTGCGTAAGCATGTCTAAGATTGCGCAATACGCATCTGCCTGAAAATTGATTACTTCAGGACGTGGATCACTTATCGGTGAAAGCTATCATTGTTCTGAAAACCATTTATATAGCAAAACTGTGCAAATAACGTGTTGAATTCTGATGCTTGTTCAATATTGAATTATTAAAGCACCCAGGGAATAGTAAACTCAGCCTCAAATTATACTTTATTACACCGTAGGCACAACTTTGTTTTCCTTAAACTAAGATACATTGTCTGAAACCGCACGTATGTATATATCATTAAGTTTGAGCCACATCATGTGGTTTCCAACTTAGTCTGATCAGAGCCTTTGCTTGTCACCAATGCCACATTGGCATTGGTGACAAGCAAAGGCTCTGATCAGACTAAGTGCAGTCTGACCGAAAGCTTTCGAAGTCACATCAGCCATCTGTGGAAGTGAAACAAGCCATAGACAGTGATGTCTCTTATTACCCTGTATAAATGAGAAGGATACTCTGAGTAGTACGACAAAGTTGCCACATTGTTGGAAGTCACATGGCTCATTATTATTTAGTTTCCCTGAGCCGAAGGCTCCGTTGTCCATCGCCGACTTTGTCGACCATCAGCACTTTCAGACGACTTCTTCTCCAAAGGAGATTTATAGGTCTAGTGGGCCACGCGCAAGGCTACTAATCCCCATGGGGTCAGAAGTATGATCCTAGCTCCTCCGGTCTTTCGGTTGAGACTTTATAACCGAGATCCCTGTCTCCGTAAGACCTTTGTGTTGGTGCGATATTAAACCCAAGTTTACACACTTAGTATTTTCTCCAGACTCGCTGGGTGATTATTTAGGACATTTCACTCATATACCATTCATTGGTTGGGGAAACAGGAAATAGATGGATCGGTCGAATTCCAAAATTCATGATGACTGTCATCATGCCCATAAATGATTACGAAAGAAAAAGAAACATAAAGAATAAATCAGAGAAATCCCAATTTGCTGAGACTTTGAAAGAAGCATATGGACATGTGCTGATATAAAATAGCAAAAATCATTCCGCTTCGATTACAAACAGTCTGAGTGGGTGGGGTTAAATTGGGGTAAAATAATGCTAAATCTGAAAAGCATAAGCGCTCTGATCTAGAGTTCCTATTTTACAGTTGAGTATCGGATACAATACGGTGAGCCCCCATTCCTAATTGTCCCTAAGGCCACCAGGCTACGGGAAACCTTTACCTTTTTATTGGATAAGATATTCTTATGGCACGTGTGACGTTTTTATGAATTTTTTTTTTGTGCTAATTTCTGTTGCCGTGGCTATCGCTTTTAAAATGTTTCAAGTGACATCAATATGAAGTTTGATTGAAACTGGCCTGCTACTTTCGAAGAAGGCTTCTTCGAAAGCAGCGAGCCAATTTCAACCAAATTTCATATTTATAGGTAAATGTAAAAAGGCCCATCTCTTCCCTTTCGCTGCACCAACTTCCTGTTGGATTGACAGAGAGTTTTAACGGAGATACGAACCGGCGACCTAGTCCAACATTTAAGATGGTGGTCACGCCTATATAGGTAAAACATTATTCAAACTATTTCTTCTCCAGAACCCCAGGACCGATTTGGCTGATACATCAAGTTACAGGGGCATTGGAGAACCTCCTGGGGCCGTATTCATAAAGCCACTTAAGTGGTTGCTATGCGGTTGCTAAGACTAAATATCTATAAAGGAGATTCCCTACAACTATGAAATTTGGTCTGGAGGAACAGTCTTTGAAAGACTGTTCCTCCAGAGCAAATTTCATAGTTGTAGGGAATCTCCTTCAAAGAAATTTATCCTTAGCAACAGCATAGCAACCACTTAAGTCGTTTTATGAATATGGGCCCTGATCATTCTGATCATAAACAGACTGGGTGGGGTAACTTCGGGAAAAGGTAGAAAACTTTTAGATGCCTGAAAACTTTGATGCAGGTTATTAGTTTTTGGCATGAGGAGTTGAAACATGTTGTTTTAAAGGCCCCATTGCTCTATCAGCATGAAATATTTTATCATGAAGTATCACTGTAAGCTTCTCACTTCAGTTTCTTCATTGTATGTGATCGTGATTGGCTGGCTTTGAAAAATCAAAACGCCCCTGAGTTTCTCATAAAAACGATTTGAAAAATATCTAGGTCATTTTAGTTGGCAACTAAAATGGCCTACTTTCGGTTTCGCAAGTTTCATTACATGGTAAAAATACAAGGTACAAAAGGTAACAATACAAGGTACAGGGGAAAAATACAATGTACAGTCGTTTAATAGTTGATAAAAATACAATGTACGGCAAGGATCTCATTTCCGTTTTGTGAGTTAATGGCCCGATGGGGAACCAGAAACAAAAACCGTATTTTTACGTAGAGACTTGACATTTTTTTCAAAATACCTTATTCATTATTTTTTAGCCATTTATATAACACAAAAAGCACAACAACCGACATATTATCATCAATTCTGAAGGCTGTACCAGTTTTATGAGGATTTGTGCTTTGACGATTTTTACCACCGATAGGACTATGGAGACTTTAAAGCAAATGCGATTCAAATTTCGGTTTCCAAAAAGGCTCGAGCTATAAATCTTTCTGCTGTTTTAAATTGCTTGAAGTAGTATAAACTGTAATTTCAGAAAGATTTTCCTTGATTTATTGGATAAAGCAGCACTCGACCATTTTAGAGTCAACATTTTAATATGCATAATTGTTGTGAAGTATAAATAACCATGAAAACGCAATTACTATAATCTCAGTGCTGTGAAATGAATAGAATAGGAAATCCTAGACACTAGTCAATTCTCTAAACAATAAATGCCAGCAATGCGGCAGACGTTGATTACAGAATATAGGAGAAAAATAACTGAGTTTAGGACAACCTACGTAACATATAGGATGTGTTAGAATCGAAGATCAGCAGCTGCCGAAGCAGAAGAAGCTAAAATTAGAACATATTTGAAAATAGTTGAATTTGCTAGCAGCGTAGTTCCAGCTGAGTCGACTCAAGATGAGCCCCCTAATTTGGATCTATACTGTTTACTCTCTAGTCTTTGACTTCTCAATACGACAAAGTTTGAAAGATACATTTTCTTTTTTTTTTCTTTTTTTTTTTGCAGACGCAAATTTTATCGTCTGCTTTTCTGGCTTTAAAGCGATTAAAGAACTCTATAAGGTCTAAAAAAAATTAGCCGTGTTTCCACTAACCCGACTCTGCTATTTTTATCAATAAAAGAACAAAATAAAAATTAAAACACCGACCCTACCATTTTCAATTTCCGACCCTTCCCAGTTTCGTCTTTGCATTTTCCCATAATAATTTTTTTCACTACCTTTTTGTAGTTTTTGGCATTTAGTACCTACCAAAATAAAGATTTGACTTTTTTGAGCATCTAAGATGAATTATCATATACAGTGCAAGTCTCAAAAATACAATTTAATCAACAAAATACAAGTACAAAAACTGAAAAACATAAAAAATACAGATCCGATCCTATTGTTTTTTCGGAAGAAAAAATAAAACAATAAAAAAAATTTTTTCCTACCTACCGACCAGATTTTTTTTCAACATGTTAGTGGAAACACAGCCATTTTTTAGGCCTAAGCGCCCAGCTTACGTTCTAATCCCAAGCCTGTATTGTATACTATATACACTACTCAAAATATTTAAAGGAGCAGTTGATATTATTCCATTACAATATATACCCAGTCCAACGGCCCATAAATTCTATTTAAAGGAGCAGTTGATATTATTCCATAGACATTACTACAATATATACCCAGTTCAACGGCCCATAAATTCGACCGCCAGTGGTCGAGAATGCCCCATTCTTTTGCAACATTTAGAAGAAGGATCGAAGTTTAAGACAACGATAAATTCAATAGAACTGATGCCCTAATCATTTCCATTGAACGAATTTTTGCAATTTTCGAATTTTTTGAAATTGAGGCATTTTCTGGGAGTCTATAAAATCTCATAAACTTGAGTTAAAACTGATGCTTTCAAACGGATCACCCTGTAAGACGTTCAGCTTCATAAACGAAATGGCATTTTCAATTGTGATTGAAGTTTTTATGATTTTCACCTCTTTGAAAAATTACTACAAGATTTTTACCAAAATTCCATTTTTTACAAAAATCAGTCAATTGACAAAAGCAGGATAGATATTGGATAAAAATTTGTTCTATCAGTAACTTCGATCCTCTTTAAAATTGGCAAATTGATTCGAATTTCTGTGTCTTCTTCGATTGAAAGTAAATGACTCTCAAAGTGGGGATGCGTTGCACTGTCGTCTATGGAAAAATCATTAGGTGCTCCTTTAAAAATTTTGAGTAGTGTATATGTATGTATGATACAATTTCTAAAATGAATAAACTATGTTTAAACCAAAGCGGATCTTGCAGCTAAGCACTCTAGTCTGGTTAATCGACATGCGAGTGAATTGTTTCTCATAAACAACTCAATGGAATCGAGTCTGCTATTGGCTATTTTGAATTCTTTGTGACGTTCACTGCTATTAAAGGATTTAGCTTTTCAAAAGATACATATAGAAGATTCGTTTTTGGTAAGAGCATATAATCGTTCAGTCTTTCCCGCAGGTTTTCTTCTCATACAGTTCAAGGGCTAAAAACTAACTAAAAACACAGGCGGGACAGAGTGATGATATGTCATGGTTTTCGCTTACCTATTTGAACATTTTTATGTGAATATGCATAAGCAATTGCTGTCAAATTTCTAAGGGGATACAGTACCATTGGCGTTTATAACGATTTTCAAAGGACCATTTTTATATGTCAAAATGATTTCTGAATATGAAAACATAAGAAATGAATTGTTTTTAGAGTCACATGTACCCCGATGTTTTAAGCTCAAATGGTTTGGACTTCAGGTGGGCAAATGGCCCCATGGTCACGTGTCGGTGTCACAAATAACCGTTCATAGTATGGCAGGACTGGGCCACGTTACCCACTGCGAAATGTCGGTAAGGCAGTACAGAAACAATAGTAAATTGTTCGGTTACTTAAAAGCAATTGTAAAGTCAGACAATCCTGAAATTAGTTATATTCTCCACAGACTTTTGTCTAAACTGATCAATGAAAACTACTACAATGACCCTCGGTGTTAAGACTCTCGTTGCTAATAATGTGCTCTTTGTAAATTCCGATAGCAGATTTAAAAAAAATTAAAAGCCTGGCAGTACATACGAGGGGTGTTCGGAAAGTTTTGCAAATGGCCTCATACCTTTGCTTAGTAGCATACGTGGTACAAATGATATACATGTGCTGAAAGCACTACATTTTGTCTTTACAATGATACCAAACACTATACGAAGACCCTTTTTCTTATTGGCTTACAACGCAATTTATACGGCTCCAATCATCACACTGGGCTAATTTCATATGTAAAATCTTTTCAGTGTTAGGCATTCAAGTCAAATGTCGTTGTAAAAACAAAATTAACCTTTGTCAACTGCTTGTCCATCGTTGCCTACAATATCATTACAAAGGTTAGAAGGGTGGCAACTGTTATCGAGCTATTCCTTGCAGAGCAGTGCGCAGTTCTTGTGACGTTATTGAAATTGACGTCAACGTCATTTTTGAAAGATTGCAAAGGCTTCATTTTTTGCATTAATTTGAATTTATTGACAGATTTACGTCGACCAATGTAAATGCTGTTGCTGACAAGATTTTGAATGCTACACACGTGTTTTCATTACAAAATCATTATAACTTTAGTAGAAAAGGATACTTTGTTACTATATAAAATACGGATACTTCATATTCACGGGACAGTATGGAACCTGGATTAAGTATAAATTCCGCGATATTTACAGGACAACATTGCCAAGGCATTGTCTTTAAGTTGCAAAAAAATCAAAAAAAATCAAAGAATGCCCATATATAAATTACGGCTTACTAAAGGAAAATTCTGCATTGCCTTTAGGGTATACCCGTTTCAAAGAAGTTGAAAATGCGTCCTTGAAAACAAATACGCCGTTTGCCGACTTGTCTAGGCACATCATAGCTTTATGTGTTTTTGCTATCAGGAATTCTGTCTTTCTGGTGGTAACCAAGAAATTACGTTATTTGCAAAACTTTCCGACGTGTTAAAACGTTAAGCCAGATAAGAGGTCAAAGGTATCCAAATATCTTAGCAGTTACGGTAATCATGCTATCCCTTGTTTTGTCGTTCTACAAGACACACTTTCAGTGGGTTAAAAGACCTGAACAGAATCTGTGCTCTCTTGGTAAACAGATTTGGTGAATTTTGCTCTGAAAAACCAAACAACAGTAGCAAAAAAGCTTGTTAATATTTGCAAGAAAGTGGAGACACCCTAAAGCTAAAACAATAACATTGCCTCGACAGTGATAATTGAGCCGCGACACGACAAAACCAACAATGTGGTTGTGCGCCCGGCGCAGACTCAGATCAGCCTGGGCATCTGCCCAGTTTGATCAGACTCTTTATTATGTGCTCAAAGGGTAGCTAAGGGTCAGAGCTACCTCCATGCGGACAGCGAAGACTCTGATCAGACTGGGCGGATGCGCTGGGCGCACAACCACATTGTTGGTTTTGTCGTGTCGCGGCTCATATGAAGAAATTTCTTGTCATGTAGCAGATAGATGTACAGGCTGTTGCATAGATGGAAAGCCCTAAAACGACCTGCTAGAACTGTATGTAATGAGTTGTTATATAGTTTAAAAGGCGAAACCACTCTGCCATTTTCGTTTCATAGGGGATCATCTCTTAAAGGAAAGAATTCGCTCCTAAAGGAGCATTTTTTTCTTGGATACAGGAAGGGCTTTTTTCCAGGGTAACAAATAGGAAGTCACATAAGTTGCTTCTCTTTGTAAAAATGACGAAAAACATGGAGGTGTACCCATGCTTCTTAAGTAGAGTAATACTGTTACAGGTTTCTGTCTTTTTTCAACCGTTTGGACTTATGTGGGAATAGGCCAACGAATGACAATAAAAATGATATAATTATAACAACTTAGAGGAATCCCATAAGTGCGAGTCAGTCTCGAGAGGGGAATATATTAACACCATTTAAGAGGAAACGTTCAGCTGAAAGAACCTTTACAGGAGAAGGTTTATATAGGGAATCGAGAAAATAAAAACTGACTTAAAAGCAAAGGTGCCTCGACAAATGCTTTTCCAGAAGCTGAAACACCCCTAACAACCTACGTCATCAGCAAGTGACGCATTTTCAAAGTTACACCATTTCGAGTGTACCAAACTTTTCTGAAACACATTTATGATGAAATGTAGCCAGGAACGATTGAAAAGTTCTCAGCCCCTCCGTGTTCTGAAAAGTTTAGAGTAAAATTTTAGTTTTTGGTTTTAAATGGCCATTCTACAATATCCCTGTAAGTGATGACATATGCAAACATAAAAATTTCAGAAATTAAAAGCAATTATTAACGTTAGGAAGAGTATATTTTTAGAGGTTCTGCAGATAGTATACAATCGGAGTCGCATGCTGTGTAGTGAGTCCCTTATAACCTTTTCTTTCACGAAACTCATGTAAGATGTCCATATTTATTTGTGCATAAACATTGTTTGGTTTTGTTCACAATGTTCACAACAAATACGAATGTAAGATATAGGTCTCTAAAGTTCAGGATTGATAAATTTAAGGTTTTGCAGTAGAGTCGCCAGATGTCAAAATATTTTGCATTTGCATTAAACCATTGACAAATCATCATTATTTGCATGTACTAGAACAAGAACCATACAAATCTTGTAGAATATGAAGAATGAGTTTTCAATGAAATGCAAGACAGATTGATTTTTTAAAAAATGTTACGTTAAAAATGTGCCACCCCTCTTGTGTTTAAGACGTTGTATTAAAAAAAATCGCCAGAAATTTTCTAAACTCCCACAGAAAGCTAGTGAACGACAATTAATTACATTCATGGAAGTATGTTGGGCTCAGAACTTTTTAATTGTCCCTCGTATAATGCCATCTAAACGAGCCATAAGAGAACAAACGCGCGTTTGAAATGTGACTTATCTCTTGATACTGTAGCAGCCCCCGGTAGCAGTTCTTGCAGTTTCTTTAATTTCACGTTGCTTTCATTGATCTATGATATTTCATAAGTTGTAATTTTATGTACCACTCCCTTTAGGAAGCGCAAAGCCTATCTAGAACATCATAAAGTTTCATATTAATATTTCTTGGAGCCATTTCTATTACCTAAAAAATCTAAATATTAGGACAGATAGATCTAAGCAAACAGTGCGGACCCTGATCAGACTGAAGGAGCAGTCTGATCGAGGTTTACACTGTTTGCTGTTCCATCTGCTTTTATGCACTGCTGCATTGTAAAACCAAACTGTTCCATTTTTTTTAAATTTATGGTAATAATTTCAGTGTCCCAATTTTTAGGTTTTTAACGGTAATCAATTGTTCTATCTCCGAGTCAATGTTCAACATATAGTTTCATTAGGAAAATATGAAGTGACTATATACAGTTCCTTACAGCATAATCTATAGCTCAAAAAGAGGCCACTCTTAGACCAACATAAAAATATTTAAGATGGATGGATGACTCGCAATCTTACGTTCTTTTCAACAGTATTTCGATCATATCGGGACGATGGGATTGTGATAATGAAAGGATTTGTGCAATAGGACACCATTTACGATTAGAACGATTTCCGCTTCCGGGAATCGATCTCGGGACCGCTAGATCAGCAGGGCAGCGTTTAAACCCACTGAGCTACCGGAGCTCCTGAAACATTAAAGAAAACCTATTTGAGAAAAATACAATTTAGGACAGAGCAAACTTCAGCTGGCATCTTTAAATCTGCAAAGGCATACATATGGCCCGTAGATACGCTCATTTCCAGAACAATTGGGAGTTTCGCGCTTCTTGTGTCTTTGATATTTTTAACCCATTAATGCCCAGCGCCCCATGTAAGGGGCACTTGCAAACAGTGCAGACCCAGATCAGACGCCGCAAAACGCGGCGTCTGATCAGAGTCTACACTATTTGCGTGAGACAAATGGTCATTTCTCCTAATCAATAAGATAAATAAAAAATGATGTAAATGAACTAAACCAGACACCTCTTATTTGGCAAATGAACTCGTCCATTTGATAAGGATAGAATAGTTCATTTGGCATAAATGGGTTAAGGTGTGCATAGGTGCGTCTCCACCTTTTATTTTGCACTTTTACAGAGGCATCAACATTGGTGACTTTTCCAAAACGAGAACTACTCTTAAACGATAGAATTAGCTCCTTGAGAAAGGGGGCAGCTTGTTTTCCTTTAAGAGAATCATAGGCGCTTGAAGTTCTATGCTCAAAAAAACCCTCAAAACCCTTTATACATGTACTGACTTTCCGAACAACAAAGATGCAAATTAGCTTGCATATCGGTACAATCTGATCGGCGATTTTGTTGTTTGGTGATAGGACAGAGTAGGAAGCTGTACATTTAAGAGGATCGTTATTCGCAGAATCACTTCATTTTTCCCGTAATAGAACTGCTGACGTTGCTGTGCGACGTTGATACACCGGAAATTGGAGACCGTAATGGAGTCGAACACACGCTTGCACACCTGGCCATTTCTTCAAAATGGCTCATAGCCTTGATGTTTAGCGGCATTGAAATTTGTTTCATAGCATAGAACTTCAAGCGCCTGTGAGAGAACTAAACTAAAGGTTTTTTTTACCAATGAATAGTCAAGCTAAAAATTACCCCCGCTCCCCTATCCACACCTCTCCCACCTCTGCCCCCAACTAAAGTGTAACTGTACATATACAGTTCCTAGAACACTTAGGCATCTATCTATAGAAGTCTTGACACCACTGTGACTGCGCTAGGTGGTCTGATCGAGCATAGCTACTATTTTAGATGTGCTATATTTCCTCGATATCACGTAAACTCTGTATATGATAACCTGGCCCCGAGGTTATGAACACATCCGCGGTGACCTTCATCTGATGCACTCGTTCACTTGTAGAGTATTGGGAAAAAAGAAGCCATTAAAAGGCGTGAACAAGCGCATACAGACACAAACCAACGTGGTGGGAGGGTGGGTTTTTTCCTGAGGTTATCATAGAATCACATAGCCATAGTTAAAGGAAACTTCAAACTCAGCGCCCTCCTAACTTATTTCACAGCCACGGAATGATATCAATTCACGGTTTTATCAGCATACGTCACCGGGGGTGTGAACACATCCGCGGTGACCTTCATCTGATGCACTCGTTCACTTGTAGAGTATTGGGAAAAAAGAAGCCATGAAAAAGCTTAACAATGGCATAAACACCTCTACATTATAACCACGACACTTCCCCAAGACTCTATTCCCAATACTAACTCAGCTGAGCATGAAATTGTCTCTGCTGATAAATATGAAAATGCCAACTAATGTTGGCATTTTCATATTCATAAGCAGAGAAAATTTCATACTCAGCTAAACTGAGCAAGAAAACAATTGTGCTTATCAGTAATTTGCTGTTTATTATCAGATAAAATTTCATGCTCAGCTGAGTTGAGCATGAAAAAAGTTTTATAACCTCGGAGCCTGTTTACGTAAAAAATCTAAAAATTGGGACACTTACATTAGTTATCGTAACTGTCCTAAAACTGAACAGTAACGAGCCGCGACACGAGAAAACCAACAAATTGGCTGTGCGCCCAGCGTAGACTCAGATCAGCCTGGGCATCCACCCAGTTCGATCTGACTCTTTGCTAAGCGCTTAAAGCGTAGCTAAGGGCCTAAGCTACCACCATGTGGACAGCGAAGACTCTGATCAGACTGAAAGGATGCCCAGGCTGATCGGAGTCTGCGCTGGACGCACAACCACTCTGTTGGTTTTGTCGTGTCGCGGCTCAGTTGGTTTTTCAATGCAGTTATGCGTCTAATAGATGCATATGGAATGGCAAAGAATGTAGACCCTGGTCAGACTACACCTTAAGTAGCAGTCTGATCTGAGTCTGCACTGTTTGCTCAGACCTATCTGTCCCAATATTTAGAATAATTGTGCCATCAGGTTATTGGATGTCGCTCCAGTATCATATATACCAATGACAGAAGAGAAGTATTTCCTGGTAAGTGTTAATTAATGACGTCTCAAGCCCTTCCCACTTATATTTAATATATAATTTCTTTAGACCAAATGAAACCATCTAGCATTATATAATCTTAAAGTTCAAGATCCTAATAAGGCAAAGTCTTTCATATACGAGGGTGGTCGGAAAATATCCGAATTCACTGAGTCGCGACACGACAAAACCAACAAAGCGGATGTGCGCCCAGCGCGGACTCACATCAGCCCGGGCATCCGCCCAGTCTGATCAGAGTTTTCGCTGTCTGCATGGAGGTAGCTTAGACCCTTGGCTACCCTTTAAGCGCTTAGCGAAGAGTCTGATCAGACTGGGCGAATGTCCAGACTTATCTGAGTCTGCGCTTGGCGCACAACTACTATGTTGGTTTCTCGTGTCCGGCTCATATATGAGCAACAACTACATTCTATCGCCCTGTAATAAAACCTCTTTTGCATGACATTGTCCCCTCTTATACTGCCTGATCTACAGCAAAACTTGTCAACTCGTTCAAGTTGCATTGGTTGTTCCACCCTCCATACCACCCAGACCCCTTGCCGCCTGCAACTTGTTTGTTTCCAGACCTGAAAAAGGGCTCGCTGGAAACAAATATGAGACCTGGGCGGCTAAATCGGTACCTCAGCAGTATAGGGTCTAGTTGATGGTTTGCAGAGGGAATACAAAAACTCCCACGGAGACGGCAAAAGTGTATACGAGGAGCGATCGAAAAGTTCTCAGCCTAAGATAGTTCTAGCAAATCTGCGCATGCGTGCTAAACACAAATATAATTAGTTGTCATTTACTAGCTTTCGATGGTTGTTGTTTATTGTTTGCACCTGAAGATGCGATTCGCGCAAATCTTTTTTGTACATGTATGCGTTCCCATTTGGGTTCCCTGCAAAAGTATATAATCTCTATCACACAATAAATACGAAACTACGCACGCAAATCGAATATGGCCGCCACTGGTATGCAGCCACCTCTGGTCTCCATCCAGTAGTTGTAACATTTCCTATTAAGTAATGTAAAGTCGGGTAACTTCGGACAGCAGGTAAATTCGGACAGTGGCTTTGTTTCCTTTTTATACTGATCAGTTGTTTGGAATTAAAACAAAAATAACTGGGCAAAAGGTGAAAATCCTGATGGAACGGCTCATTATGAGCCGTCTCATCTGGATTTTTCACTGTTTGCAATGGTATGCCCGATTTTACGCACTGTCCGAAGTTACCAGACTCTACCCTATGTCATTTCCAGCATCTCAGCTGAAAACCAAATGCCTGTCTCATTAGATATAACGGCTCAAAATGACTGACATATCTTGTAAAGAAGCCTTAACACGCCATTCATAATTTAATTTACATAGATCAACCTACATTTTCAACTGATCAGATGGATGTATTTACTAAGAATATCTTCAGATCTAGACGACATGTGTCTCGTATTTTAAAGTAAGTTGACTCCCGTTATCTCAAAAACTGATATCTCAAAGCAACCTATTCTATCAAAGAAATTGGCTTGAACGCATTTCTTATTTTTCTTTACATTTCAGCTCCTGTTATGTTGTCTCAAATCATTTGTATCTCAAAGAAAATTTTCTGGAACCAGAAAATTCACTCTGAGATATCAGTAGTTTGAGATATTCTTCGACTTTGACATGGATATCTAGAGTTAATCTACATTTAAACTGAAACAACAGGTAGCGTGATGTTATTCTATATTTATTCTGAAAACTTACTGAGACAAGTACAGGTTGAACTGTAGTTATTATAGTTAACCAACACAATTTTTATACATGTAACTTATACAAACAAATCAAATTTAGTATGTATGAGGAAAAAATTTGCATCGTAACCCTTGACACAAGTTTGATGATTACTGGTCAGTTTATATAGCAATGATGCCAAGAAATATTTTTTCGAGACAAATTTTCTCTTCTTCGAATGCAAGTCACACACACACAGACAGAAACACGCATCTATGCAAGACACGCGGGTGCGGGTGTTTCGTGGCTTTTCTGGACCAAAAAAAAAAAACAACATAATTCTGATTCAAATAGTTACGTGTGGCGCCAGGAACAAAAACAGTTCAATTTGCAAGCAGCGTAGGTCCAGCTGAGGCGACTCATCATGAGCCGCCTCATCTGGATCTACACTGTTTGCCCTCTATACTTAGAATTCTCAATGTGATACAGCTTGGACGGAACAATTTTTAAATTTAGCGGACGTAAACCCGGTCGTCTGTCTTTTTGGCGCTTAAATGGTTAATTATCTGTGTAAATGATCGTCATTTTCACTTCATGAATAAAAATAAAATCATTAGTGCCTCGTGATAGTCAATGATACATTCAGATAACTAGTAGCCAGACACTACAGCCATTGTTCTGATGGGTTCCTCCAGCCTTAATAGGAGCGGCTGTAGTGTAGTGGATAACACTCCAGACTACCAATCCAGGGGTCGCAAGATCGATCCCCCGCTTCTCCGGTCTTTCGGATGAGACTTTAAACCGAGGTCCCGTCTCCATATGACCTCGCTGTTGGTGGGACGTTAAACCTGAGTTCACTCACTCACTCCAGCCTTAATGCGACAAAAGCCAAAAAAGCAGACAACAAAATTTACGTCTACCGAATTTCAAAAATGTTTCGTCCAAGGTATTTCATATTGTGAATTCAAAGAATAGAGAACAAATAGTGTAGGTTGGTTGATTGTGTTGGGTTTAACGGCCCTTTGAGACAGTATTTCAGTCTATATCAGGCCGTCTCTCACAGAGAGGGAGAGAGAGAAGAAAAATGATAGATGAGAGACAAAATGGCCAAACAACCCCCACCTGTACCTACTGCAAGCACAGTGGGCCTTTGCCCCACTATAATCCAAATTAGTCGGACGCTCCGGCACTGAAAGTTACCCCGCAAATAGTGTAGGTCCTGATGAGGCGGCTCGTTATAAGCCGCCTGTCCTGGATCTTTGCTGATTGCTGGTTCAATTATTTTGTTAAATGCGGTTGACATAAGTAATGTTAACAAGCTAATTGAAAACATCACCGCAAGTTTCCACATTCAATCTTGCGCAGCAAAACACATAAAACATGAAATTTCTCAGTAAACTTGAGGTTCAGCATGAATTACCTCATAAAATGCAAATACTACTCTTGTAAGGGTGATATGTAAATAAATTAGAGCATGGCTCATCCTCCTTTACAGCAGACAATCCAGAGGAACGTTCGTGGATTAGCTTCCGAACAGGCACACAAAAAACAATGTTGGCATTTTACAATTTATGAGCAGATAGAATTTCATGCTCAGCTGAGCTGAACATGATTTATTTTTCTAGCCTCCGGGGGCCAATTCTTGGATTGCCCACCGTACAGGCGGACGAAAGATGCTCCGAATTAAATATTACATACCTCTGTGCCAATACAAATCCAGAAGTCTAATCCCAGAACGCACTAGACGACAATTGTACTATAGACTCTGGCAATTCCAGAAAACCAATATCGATAGCTTGGCGTTTTGTCGTGTTTTATTCATGCCTGCCGCTTATAATCCTCGACATAGATTTTGCCATGGAGACCAATGGGAAATCGCTGAGTGTTCAGATAAGAAAACCGATATATTCGATTCCTAGACTTAATAAGAATTCTTGAAATGCAATCTTAAGCTCATGGAACAACATTATAATGGTATTTTACGCAAGGACATGCCATACATAGGACACTCTTCAGACGATTACATAACTGATTCTGATAGGAGACCAAGTAACCTCGAATATGAAATATAACAGAGAAGAAGAGTGCCAGTGAGGGAGAAAGAAAGAGACAGGCAGAAAGGCAGACAGACGGAGATACAGAAGCAAAGAAAGACAGAAAGACAGAGGCAGAGACAGGCAGCCTGACAGAGGCAGAGCGACAGAGAGAAACAGCCTTTCAATACAATGAAAAAGAAATCTTCAAACCAGGTTATACGAAACGTAAACAGATGCAACTACAGTCTGAGGCAATTTTAAGAATTTCATGAACGATTGTTTTTAAGAAAACGGTATACTCAGACTTTTACCAGTCGCCTCTATAGAAGAGTCATAATAGTTTGTGCACCAGTCAAAACAATTTCCATGTAATTGCTGCAAACGCTGTTTCCACACTGTACTTGTCCGAGGCTCGATTGAGGAGCTTGTACAGCTTCCGTGTTAAAATCACTGGCACGTAACTGTTGCTCTGATAATTCTTGAATGGTCTCTGTACAACTAGTACACACCGTTAGCACAAACGCTGTACAAATACTTTTTGTCTAAAGGCTGCACAAATACTTTTGTCTTGATTTTTGCCAGTTCTCGCAACGGTGTCCCCAAGGAGGAATGCACATTCTGGCACCGAGTCTGTTCGTTTTCTCCAGTTCGAAGAGGAAGTCTGTATGCCTGAACAACACATGTAAAACATTTACACAATGTGAAAATATGATGGTACTCGCTTATTACGAATTTAATGTTCGAAACATCATTTAGATGCCATTCACATGGTAAATAGCTGGCAGATTACTGCTCATGCATTACATGAATTTTGTCACCGAATATTTGGACAATATCTTGGAGTCCACAAATCTATGTTCATGCGATAAATAAATCATAATGTCGTCACAACATTGTAACCCTAGTTGAGCTAGCGGGGAGCTACCCTCTTCTTGTCTAGAAAACCGTCCAACCAGCGAAAGTGCATCATGGTGGGTGTCCTAAAGTGGAGAGACAGAGAGAGAAAGGAGGAGATTGTTTACCTTTCGCAGTCAATGTGTGAACTGAATGGATGTATCAGCCAGGTCACCCATGAATATTTTATACCGTTTGTCTCGCATGTAAGCTTTTCAGGTTGTTTACCCCTGAGGCTCTGTAGGAGCACTTTGTCTTGCATTAACATTAATCGTATTTTTTACAACTTTAAGATTATAAGAGTTCCAGCTTGCCAAACTATTCGGTTAAAAAATTATTTTCAAATTCAGACGCATTTATTGTTGCTTGACCAGATTAGAGGCGTACAGTTGGGGTGATTCTTATTTTCGAGTTGTGCGTGTGTGTGTTTGGTGTGTCCGTGCGTGCTTGTATTTGTCTGTTTTCACGCGCGCGCGCGCGCGCGTGTGTGTGTGTGTGTGTGTGTGTGTGTGTGTGTGCAAATTTTAGAAAATGCCTATTGTCATCGAAAGTATAGGAGAATGCCTAGTGTTATCTACAATGGTGTGGATTATTTACATGAAGCTAAATGGCTTTCCACAATCGATTACGGACTCCTGGTTCATAAATATTGGAATTTTCCTCTCACAGACAAACAAGCGACAGGAAACAGATGGATGGGTTTAGAATGTCAACATTTCATTAGTTACATCAACATATCAATATTTAATTCATGAAACTTACGGCCTGTATTAACGCGAATATATTTGCGAATGCAATAAACAATACGGAGTGGTTATTACCAGTCAACTGGCAATTGCGATAATACATAAAAGTTGCTATTAACAGTTGACTGGTAACAGCCATTTTGCGTTGAAATCGCTGTTGCTTGTCAACTGTTAAAAGTGATTTAAACGTACAATCGCTATTGCCAGTCAACTGGCAACAGCGATTCTATGTTGAAATCGCTATGGTACAGCAATATCGAGTTTACGCTGAAATCACTATTATCATTGAACTGGCGTTTAGTATGCTTTTTCACCGCTACCAGCGTAAAATTGCTACTGCCAGTCGACTGATTGTAGCGATTTTGACTGAAATGGCTATTACTGGACGACTGACTGATCTGACTGTACCAATTTGAACGGTAGCATGGTCATAACCAGTCAAATGGTTCTAGACCTTTCCTAAATAATATCCACGTTAAAGTCTCCATAGTCCTATCGGTGGTAAAAATCGTCAAAGCACAAATCCTTATAAAATTGGTACAGCCTTCAGAATTGATGATAATATGTCGGTTGTTGTGCTTTTTGTGTCATATAAATGGCTAAAAAAGAAGGAATAAGGTATTTTGAAAAAAATGTCAAGTCTCTACGTAAAAATACGGTTTTTGTTTCTGGTTCCCCGTCCGGCAATTAACTCACACAACAGAAATGAGGTCCTTGCCGTACATTGTATTTTTATCAACTATTAAACGACTGTACATTGTATTTTTTGACCTGTACCTTATATTATTACCTTTCGAACCTTGTATTTTTACCATGTAATGAAACTTGCGAAACCGAAAGTAGGTCATTTTAGTTGCCAACTAAAATGACCTAGATATTTTTCAAATCGTTTTTATGAGAAACTCAGGGGCGTTTTGATGTTTCAAAGCCAGCCAATCACGATCACATACAATGCAGAAACTGTAGTGAGAAGCTTGCAGCGATACTTCATGATAAAATATTTCATGCTGATACAGCAATGGGGCCTTTAATACAGACCATAACTTCCGTATTAATCAGCCACTGATAATGTACTTCATAAATAAAAAAGAAAAGTCTAGTAATCTTTATTTATAGTCGCTTCCTTCTATCATGTCTATTAACGCGATCATTAGCACTGTAAAGCTTACGCAAGAAGATGGACAGTAGGTACATACGAGGAGCGGCGGTGATGTACTGGATAACACGCTGGGCTACCAATACAGACGTCTCAAAATCGACCTTCCGCTTCTCCGGCCTTTTGAATGAGACTTAAAGCCGAGATCCCGTCTCCGTATGACTTTGTTGTTGGTGGGACGTTAAACCCAAGTTCACACAATCACAGGTAAATATTACTTGCTCAAAGGTCACATCGCAGGAGGCCTGGCGGGATATGAACTCAGGACCCTACTATTATGAATCGCATGTTTTCCCTACTGTGGCCACTGAACTCCACTATCATAAAAAGTCTTAGCTCGGCCTCCGCAAGAATACAGACAGATCTTATCATAAATAGTCAGTGTGCAGGTCCAACAGTGTCGATGCACTAATACACTTAGCACAACAGTGCTCGATCAATCACCATTTAAACCAGTATGTAAAGTACTATATGTATGTTGCTACAAATAAATTCCCTTTTTACCAAAAAAGAAAAAAAACGCTTACTTCTGGCTGGAGACCAGTGGCGGCCGCGCACCAGTGGTGGCTATATTCGATTTGCGCGGTCAGTCTCATATTTATTACGTTGTAGTTTATATACAGTTGTACAGAACACAAATAGAAACGCATACAAAATAAAAAGGATCGACACAAATCGCATCTTAAACAACCCTCCAAGGTGTCAACTTACTAACATCATTTATTTTCTAGGGGACTATGACGCTTGACCCTCACACTTGGATGCATATATTGAACGCGGCCACACTTAAAAAAATAACATAGACGCAGTCTATGAACCGCAAATGATTATTTATGGTTTAAATTCACGTAAAAATCTTGAGCATGCCGTGATGGCAGCCACTGGTACGATACGTGCGTGTTTCGCTGCAAGTTTATGACCTATTTCGAGGACCTGTCCTAGGCACATGCAAGATTGTACTTTAAAAACGAAATCAGTATAAAAACGACAATTAACCCTAATGCATTTAACTAAAACACGGGCTAACTAAATGCCCTAAATAAAAATAGAGTAAATCATGTTTCAAAGAATGGCCGCCACTTGTCTTCAGCCAGGAACGTCATAGTTGTTATGCTACATTTTCAAACTGACAAGTCTGCATTTTTTGCTCGTCAGTCCCCTTTATTACAATGCTCCCACAACGTTGGACACTTATCATGAACAAAAATCTTTATCGACCTATCCTAAACTAAAATACAATAGTCGATAAAGTGCCATGTTGTCGACTGTCAGTAATTACATTTTATAGATTTCTGAACCTTATAAATCAACAGATTGATTAATGCGAGTGCCGAGTTTTAATTATCGCCAGCACAGTCCAAGAACCAATCAGTTCATGATCGGCCAATAGTTAAGATCAAAACCTCCATTACATTTATATTACTCTCCTCTCAAAAGTTTCTTGCTCAAATCCAATTTCAGAAATGAGCCGCGACACGAGAAAACCAACAAAGTGGTTGTGCGCCCAGCGCAGACTCAGATTAGCCTGGGCATGCGCCCAGTCTGATCAGAGTTTTCGCTGTCCACATGTAGGTAGCTAAGGGCCTAAGCTACTTACATGCGTACAGCGAAGAGTCAGATCAGATTGGGCGGATGCCAAGGCTGATCTGAGTCTGCGCTGGGCGAACAAGCACTTTGTTGGTTTTCTCGTGCCGTGACTCAAATATTTATGGGTTTACTTATTAATCCCTTTACCAATCACAATCAACTTGTTTCTTTACTTTTGAGTTGTAGTCGGAGAAACTGAAAAAACTCCCTCTGTCTGACCAGCCTGTGCCCAAAATAAAGTGGGACTGGGGCCACCTTCATTCTCTCAGCACCTTTGGAAGCCATCACGTCAACTGTGAAATTAGCACCTTTGGAAGCAAACACGTCAACTGTGAAATTAGCACCTTTGGAAGCAAATACGTCAACTGTGAAGTAATTTCACAGTTGACTTGTTTGCTTCCAAAGGTATCACGTCAACTGTGAAATTAGCACCTTTGGAAGTAAATACGTCAACTGTGAAGTAATTTCACAGTTGACGTGTTTGCTTCCAAAGGTAATAATGGACCTTCTACGACTATTTTAAATAGTCGTCGACGGTCCATTATTATATTTGCCGGAACAAACAACGATGCTTACTATCCTGACTTTAGACTTTTGGGTACATCGTCATGTTTTCCTCCATTATAACAAAGAGAAATAACTTTTATGACTTCCTGTTTTATTCTCTGGATGGCATAGACCTTTCAAGATGGGGTTACTCATAAGGGAAAGTATTTGCAAATTTCTCCTTTAAGAACTTATCTTGTGCATATCATAACTAGATAACCTTTTGAAATATCATGAAGAAACTTCATAACAATGTACATGATCATAAGACGGTGTGTCGCATATAAGAATGGTTGCTTCTCCTTACTTAATAATGGAGTAACTTCCCTTTGATTAGTATTTTAGGCTATAACCAGTCACTCCATATCTCCTTAACCTTTTGAAATACTATAATGAAACTTTGTAGGAATGTGTATAATAATGGGGCAATGTGTCCTGAGCAAGAACTACAACACTGGCTTACTTACTAACTGAATTATCTGCCTTTGCATAAATTTCCTGTTTACTTTGTAACTCCTTTACCATTAGAAATATTTTAACACAACTTAATGGTACTTTGTATATTATCAAGGGAATGTATTAAAACCAAGAATGGTAATTCTAGTATATTAAGTTCATGAATTATCTCCCAGGCTCTCTCCTGTCGCGGCGCAAATATCTGGAAGCACAAGGTAGACATTTAGGTTAAGCAACTCTGACATTGTGTCTCTCTTCTAAATGGGGGTCCATACACAAAAATATCCTAAAAACTAATCAAAGGGATGTAACTCTAAACTAAATTAAGGGAGAGCACCCATGGTTGTGCGCGACACATCGTTAGGTCTTCATACACATTGCTATGAAGTTTCATCAAGATATCCCAAACGGTTATCTAGTTATGGCGCGCACAAGACGTGCAGGTAAAAAATAATCAAAGGGGCATAACTTGGATACTAAGGAAAGGGGAGCGACCATTCTTATACGCAAGACGTTGTCTTGACCGAATACATATTTCTACCAAATTTCATGAAGATGTCCCAAAGGGTTACTGAGTTATGGCGCACACAAGAATGTTTAAGGACGGACGGGTGGACGGACAGACAGTCGGACGGACAGCGCCATGACATACGTCCGGTTTTTAATTTCAAAACGGGCGTATAAAAACTAGGGTCGACGTAATTTTGGAAATAAGATTTTACGAAGTCAGAAGAGCGTAAAATATAGTTCAAGGGTAACAAGAGCTGTCACCAGACAGCATAGCTCGCCTGAACTGATGCTTGCCCATCATGAGCACAAAGTTCTAAGAATGTGATCTTGACCTCCACAGTAAATTAGGAAGGAAATGCTGCTACCATGTAAAACTCTGGAGCAGCATCTGTCATCAGTCTGGGTATAACTTTCTATCTAGGCTGTGTTGAACTATATAAGCCTTCAGCCTGTGCCGTTGACCTGGTGGGGTTGGTACTGTGAAAAACTCTGGACCAGCATCTAACGAAATTCTAAGAATCAACTGAATCCATCCACACACTAAGAAAATACTGTGCCTTTAGAGAACGTTAACCAAAAATTTTAACAAGACATTTATAAGTCCATGACCTTGACCTCAGTCATCAAGGGGGTTGGGGTGGTGCCTCAGTCATCAAGGGGGTTCGGGTGGTTCTGCATAAGACTTAGACCATTGCCTAACATCTGTGGAAGTATAAAGGAAACCTAACAAAGGGTTAAGGAGATTTAGCCAAGAACATCTTAAATTTCAATATAAGATTTCTGAGTCTGTGACATTGACCTGTAGGTCATGTCCAGGGGGGTGGAGATGGTGCTGAACAAAATTTTGGACCAATATCTATCATCATAGCGAAGATAATTCAAAACAGTCAAAAGATTTAGAAACAATGAGATCTTATACACTTTAACATAAAAACGTAAAACTTTAGCATAAAATTTCTAAGTCTGTGACCTTGACCCATGGGTCATGACCAGATGTGGGGATAGTGCTGAATAAAATTTTGAACTAATATCTATCGACATACCAAATGTAATTCAAAACAATCAAAGGGTGTAGGAACTATGAGATCTCAAAAACTTTAACGTAACACTTTAACATAAAATTTCTTAGTCTGTGACCTTGAGCTATAGATCATGACCAGGGATGGGGATGGTACAGAATAAAATTATGGACCAATATCTATCATCGTACTAAATATTTTTCAAATCGATCAAAGGTTTAGAAACTATGAGATCTTAAAAACTTTAACGTAAAACTTTGACATTTTGCTAACGCCGACGCTAACGCCGACGCCGGGGGTAGTACAATAGCTCTCCCTGAACTTCGTTCAGGCGAGCTAAAAATAAGTACAAAATTCATTGAGAGCCTTTTTAGAAGACACTCTATGCTCGATTGTGATGACTGTAGGTTTAAATATGAAATGGACTAATAGTATTTCATTACTGGCCATCCCAAGTCGGCACTTCTGTTTTTGGTTCTTCTTAGTTGTTTTATGTGTTGTTTGTTGCTATATTTTGTTTGTGATGTTAAGGCTAGCCCGGTGTCCACCTACAAGGTAAATGGCTGTTCACATGACTGCCGCTGGTTATGTATTTGGTGGTGACTAATTAATTTGTGATGTCTTTTTCCCCACTTGGTGTCATGTGTGGGATCTGGTATTGAATTGTGTCAGTTCCTGAGAATTTTCCAATTTACTTTTACAGTATGCTTTTCTCTGGTATTGCCAGGGTCACTGACGAGGCTTGGGTAGCCAAAACTTCGAAGTATGGTCCTATTCCTTCTGCTGAATGCGTTCTCTACTCTTGAAGGAGCTCTTTAAGGTTGTGCAATGTGGCGGCCGTAAACACTGATTCTCAAGAAAGTGTAACTTTTGGGTGGTTAAAAAATCGAAAAAGTAAACAAGTCAAATAGAGATCACTCACAGTCATTTCACATCTTTGGTATCTCACGAAGTTAAATCTTAAGTATTGCACAGTAAATATCAGGTGAATTCAGATAACGAGAGACAACGTGAAGGCACTACAACTTCTCTTGAGTATTCTACGAGTCGTATATACCAATAGACTTGAAGCAATTGCTAGAAGTATAAGGGTATAATCCACCGTAGAGGCAAGTGATTTTGTTTAAGGCGAAGTTGAGCTTTAGAAATCTTCACTCTGTTATTTCTGAAAAAGGAACATGCTCTTCTTCTTCCAAAAAGAAGCAATACGATCTCATTGTACTTAACTAACATGAAAGAAAACTATTCCTGCAAAACACATAAAGTTAAAAATTTGAAATCCTCAAGGAAAAATCCTTTTTAAACTTTAAAACTTCAACCTGTCTGTATAAAACGCATATGCTTTATAGAGCATCTAGAATGGTTACATTGCTATTCATCTCTTCTGTACTGTCCCGTAAAATACACGATCTTAAAATGTGACAGTGAACTGTTTGTGTTTAGATGCAAATATTAACATAAATAGCTAAATGCGGTATTGTTACATGAACAAGTTCTATTTTTATCCACAGAGAAGTGTTGGCGTTACAACTTACCAGCCTGTTTGCTTTTTTATATCAGCAATACTGCTTTGCATTTCAAGTTCTTTTTCTCAGAAAAACCTTGAAATCTCAATAGTTGTAACATGAGACTTTCCGACTAGAATATTTCAAAATATATGCATCTAAAAGTCAAGTATCTTTGAATTGTGTATACAATGTTGTTATATGACAAAATATTCACAAAATCATCTTATCAAGGCAGTGAAACTTGTTTTGAATTTGTATTTTACGGGACATTAATGTTATATTTGATCGCACGATTTCTCCAGTCTTCCCACTACGAAAATTTCCAATTTGTGATGACAGTAACGCTTGTATAACACTTATAGATAACTAAACCGCAGAAGAACATCATTTCTAGCGCCATATAAGTTGCGAATTAGGCAATTTATGTTTGCAGACTTGAAATTTGACCAAATTTCCAAGAAAACAAATTAAAATTACAGATAAAGAGAGCAGATTACTCAGTCTAGGGAAGAGAATAAAGACACATATATCATAATTAATTTAAAACATACTTTCTAATCCTCAGGTTGGTTGGAACGATTTTTTCTTTTAAGAACTGCTATTAAATGTAACTGTATTTTACGGGACACGTTTCTGTATTATACGGGACTGCTCGAACGTCGATTTATTGCCTGAAAATAGACCACAGTGCATCATGGTTTCATTTTAATTGCCCATTACAATCAGTGAAAAATATTTAGCGCATATATGGACATATCAAATTCAGTTTAAGAAGTAGGTAAATACTAAATGAATATTTTTTTGAATCATGAAATCATAATATGAAAAATTCAAAAACTGAAAATTACTCCCATGTTTTCAATCTTTTGCAGCTTCTGATTGGCGGATCATGTGTACATTTTTCAATGAATAAGACAATGTGCCCTTTTTAAGAGTGTATCAGCTTCTTGCTGGGTCCATTCCTGTACTTCTCAGAATTACTGTCCCGTATAATACGTCCCGTAAAATAATTTTATGAAACGTGAAGCTTATTTTCTACGAAGCATATTCGTAAAGGGTTATGATAGTTGTCCAATGACCAGTAGGGGTTGACTTCTTTCCACGGCAGGCAATAGGTTTCTTTCTTGCTTATATACTGGGTGACTTTGGCTTGACTCGTAAAATACACTTGAAAAATTACGTTTATTCAGAATACTAAGGACGCGTCAAAACAAAATTTGAATTTAATAAATAGTAAAAAATAATATTTATGGCCTGTCAGGGTGACTGATTATAACCTCCCTGGTGAAAAAACAAACCTTGTTAGCCTCCTCCGAAACTTATGAATGCTTTGTTAATGCTTAGGCTCGTAGAATACACAGAACTCAGTGACAAGAAACGGTCATGAGTTAAACAAAGCATTGTGTTCCAAAGTATACCCATTAATCACTAGTCGAAAGAACTCGATAAAAGCAACCTTTCCAAGTCAAGATCATTTGCTTCACGCCGAAAGTCTTCAAAAGAATTGAAGGCAAATATTGACATCTTTAATTATGACATGCAAAAAATAGGGGGGTTCTTCAGTATTAGGTGTGACCATGTGAGTATTTCCATGTATCTGAATCAATATTATAACTTAAATGTTTTAGGTAGTGGTTGAAATTTCAGAGCATGCACTTATTCGATTTAAGAGACAACTCAAAACAAAATTATACATGCGTTTAAAGCCATGACACCATTCGTTACACTTTCTTGAGAATCAGTGTAAAACGTCTTCCCATTACATCATTCATAGTGCAAATTATATTTTATTTTATTTCCTTTGAGATCAGAGGATATATTCTAGACCTTTATTCTAGATCTTTGCTTCTTAATCACTAGGCCCATTTTTAAAACTTATCAGTCTTTGTATACCGACTGCTTTATTAAAATTAAGAAATAACTTTTTCTGGCTTTCGTCACCAGATATTGTCAGGGTTACTGATGGGGCTTGAGTTGCCGAAATTTCTAAGAATGGCCCATGTCCCTTCTGTTGAATGTCTCTGCTCGTGAAGGAACTCTTTAAGATTTTAATTAAACGCTAGGGTCAATGTTATTGTGGTCAGGCGAACGGAATGACTGACTGAAGGAAAATCGAACTCCTGTGTCGCTGCTTGCTAAAGTAGATGCGACCAAAAAACGCGTAGTTTCTGTAATAAGTTCAACGAACTACAGACCGTTTCTCCGAGAGTTCATCACACTTAGGAGCGGCTGTAGTGTAGTGGATAGCGCCCTCAGGGGTCGCAAGATCGATCCCCCGCTTCTCCGGTCTTTCGGATGAGACTTTAAACAGAGGTCCCTCTCCGTATGATCTACCTAGTTGTTGGTGGGACGTTAAACACGAGTTCACTCTCACTCATGACACTTACAGGATAAAGCAAGCATGTGAGAGCACTATTCTGAGCAAATTTTACAGAAGAGGGACTCTGAAAACAATTGAAATATGAATAACTCGCCGTACGCCCTGGTAAAGTGGGCTTTTTGTGTGATTTGTAGCCAATGCTTCAAGCAAATAATGCCTTGGAGACTTAGTGAACGGAAAAATGTTTATGAAGGTGAACGTCTCAATGTGCTATACACTTTTCTTAAGTAATTCCATCACCGTCAAATTCTAAAGTTGGGACAACTAAAGAAGTAACCGAAACTGTCATAAAATTGAACAGTTTGGTTTTAAAATGCAGTAAATCGTCCAAAAGAAGCAGATGGGTTTGCAAACAGTGAAGACCCAGATCAGACTGCTGAACTGAAGCTGCAATGTTTGCTCACTTATCTGTCCCAATACCTACAGGTATTACATTATTGTTCAATTCGTTTGCAAGATAAAAGTAAGGCAGACGTAAATGCTCAAACAGATAAACAAACAAAAACAAAAAATGAGCCGCGACACAAGAAAACCAACAAAGTGTCATGTGCACCCAGCGAAGACTCCAATCAGCCTGGGCGTCCGCCCAGTCTGGTCAGGATCTTCCCTGTGTGCTTAAAGGTTAGTTAATGATTTAACCTACCTCCACCCCGACAACGAAAACTGATCAGACTGGGAGGAAGTCCAGACTAATCAGAGTCTTCTCAGGGCGCACATACCACTTTGTTCGTTTTGTCATGTCACGGCTCATATATGCCCAACCCTTACCTGAAAAAAAAAACTACCGGGATATTGGTCATGACCATATGTATCTTGTTGTTTTGGTCCTGTGCGTTCATCTAACCCGGCGTCCGCCTGTCCCGAAAATATTTTATAACTGTGATTTTTTTACAGAGCAATGCCCCATTTTCAACGTTCGGTATAGCACGTGTAAAAAATTAGAGGAAGCTGAGCTTTTAATATTTGGAAAGCACATTGAAAGTTACTTTCTTTTTGATTGTGCAGAAAGTGTCAAACTGATAAACTCGTTCTTCAGGACAGGGATGTTGCTGAAGTCCCAACCCTTACCTGAAAAACTACATTGGCGGGGATTGGTCATGTCAATATGGATCTTGTTGTTTTGGTCCTGTGCGTTCATCTATCCATCCGTCCGCCTGTCCCGAAAATATTTTATACTGTGATTGTATTTTACAGAGCAATGCCCCATTTTCAACGTTTGGCAAGCACGTGTAAAAATTTAGAGGAAGCTGAGCTTTTAATATTTGGAAGGCACATAGTTACTTTTTGATTTTACAGAAAGTGTGACAAACTGATAAACACGTTCTTCAGGGCAGGGATGTTGCTAAAGTCAATGTTTCCGTTTTACCCTACCATGTATATCACAGGATTGAAGCACAGAGGGCCTAATTAATGTTTAAGCAAAGTTAACGTAGTTATTGGGCCATTGGCCTCTTCAAGCGTTTTAAGTTTCATCTAATTCCCTTCAGTAATTTTAGAGATATGCTCTGGACATACTGGAGTAAAACCTAGGAAGAAATGTAACTCAGCACTTACCTGTGATAAGGTTACGTTTCTTGCGCCTGGCACTTCTTCTCAATGCCCTCTATCAGTGTTTTCAGTTACATTCAATTCTTACAGATATGCTACTAACAAGCTTATAGCAAAACAAAGGGCGGTAACTCTGTTATTGTGATATGGTTACAGTTCTTGCACTGCACTTGTAATTGCCCTCTGTCAGTGTTGAAGTTTCATTTCTCTTCAATACTTTTAGAGGCATGCTCCAAACATGCATACAGTCAACCCTCTTTATAACGGCACTCATTACAACAGAAAAATTCTTTACATCATTTTTGTTTGTACGAAATGGCTTTATTGTTCAAAGGATGTATTCTTTATAACAGCGAATTCAGTTTAATGTCAAAATTTTTGGGAACAAATGGAGTCGTTGTAAAGAGGGTCCACTGTACTATAGCAAAATTAGAAAGAGCATTAACTCTGTAATTACCTGCAATATAATTACTGCACTTCTTCTCACTGACTTCTCTCAGTGTATGTATGCATCAAGTTTCATTTAATTTCCTACAGCATTTTAGATATATGCTCTGGACAAGTGTGACAGACCAACAAAGTAGCCATTAAATACTCACCCTCTGGGGAGCATAAAGAGGCCCTGAAAGGCACTTTGAGTGTAGTGGCTCTAACCCAGCAGGCACATAACGTCTAAATGACATTGTACTGACGTTGATGCGACGTCATTACGTCGCATCGACGTCAGTGCGACGTCATTTAGACGTCATGTGCCTGCTGGGAACACTCATGCAAGCTGTGTATGTGCTTGCATTACTTTTATTCTGGCAAAGATGGTGCCTGCACAGAATTAAGCTGCACAAACTGCCTAAAAGAAATCGTTCTCTCTAATCAATAAAACAATCATGGTAATCTACTCTATTTTGGACCCAAGTCTTATATTTGGCAAAATATATAACATACAGGAGGCGGTTTCTATTTGCAAACCATAATTTAGCTAATGCAAGTTCAGACTTTGGCTAACATTGCATGCGAGAAATTGGATCCATCCTTCATAAAGAGTCTTCAAACAAGGGTGGGGGATTCATACACAGGGCTATTGGTCATAACCGCATAAAAACTTCATTTTCGTTAGTTTTGGTGCACTGATGCAGCACATCTTCGTTTCTGCTGGAGTTACAGGCGACTGAATATACTTTTAGGGGAAAATAACTCTGCCATTTATATTTGTGCCTCCCTTCTCGATGGGGTCAATTCTTAAAGCAAAGAATCTGCTCAACTAGGAGCAGTTTTTTTTCTTTTAAGACAAGACCCCTCTTTGGAAGGGTTTTATTGCACAGGGAAGCAAACAGGAAGTCACAAATGTTGTTCCCGTTTGTAACAAAAAATGGCAGAAAAGTATGAGGTATACCCATACACATTAAGTGCCCTGTGGCAGTGTGACAAGTCTGAAGTCTCCCGGTACTTCACTAAACTGTAATTAATATTTTGTGGTCCTTCAGTGAGTGAGTGAACTCGGGTTTAAAGTCCCACCAACAACGAGGTCATATGGAGACGGGACCTCGGTTGAAAGTCTCATCTGAAAGGCTGGAGAAGCGTGAAAAAAACTCTTGCCACCCCTGGATTGGTAGTCCGGAGTGTTATCCACTACACTACAGCCGCTCCTTGTGGTCCTTCAGGAAGATTTAAGTTGCCATCTATCACTCCCAAGTAATGTCCCAGAACAGAGGGTTTATACTGTTTCAAATTCCATCAACATCTTCTGATCTCCTGAAAACACTTGAATAAAACCTTTTTGAAATACAAGGTGCAATATTGGGTCTAAGATAAAATGAAGATACCAGAGTGGTTCTTTCATATAATTACCTTTATTCATTTATTTTTTATGTTTTCATGTGCTCAAACTATATTCAAAAATACAAGGAAAACAAATTGTTTCTGAAAAATACGCTTCTGTTATAGTTAACAATACCTAAAAGTACACATACAATTTTAACCTGATGAATGACATTTAGATTCAATTTCCTTATCAACCACTGCAGACCTAGACTGGACAGCTCCTGAGTTTTATGAGCTATCCTCTATTAGGGCAAACACCTTTGTATAAATTTGAAGAAGAAAGACACACAAACAGAACTGGCAGAGATTTCTTAACCCTATCGCACTCAGAACAGCCAAAACTCTATGGAGTTTTGGCTGTTCTGAGTGCAATAGGGTTAATATGTATGGTTATAGGTCTTTGGTCAAAATGTGGAGGGCAAAAACTGATTTTCAATTCATAATTGCTGAATGAATTTTCTTGAAACCTTGCATATCTCATTCTATCAAGCAAGAATATACAGATTTTATTTTCCAATAAAAATGTGTCAGATCAAGTCTGTTAACAAATACTTCTAATCTTTAAAGTCTTATGCTTGGTTGGTGCACTTTTTGGACCAGCCAATGTTGTATTACCCATATCTCTTATGTGGATATTTACTCCCTATTAAGGAGAATATTGTAAGATTGTCTCTTTCAAGTTATTGGCCAATTATTGCCGAAGCCTATTATTTACCTGATAGTGAGATGAATGGATGAATGACATGCAATTTTACGTCCTTTTCAACAGTATTTCAATTATATCAGGACAATGGGTAGATGATACTGAAAGGCTGTGTGCAATGGAACCCCGTTTATGATTCCAAAGATTCCCACCTTTAGTTGCACTCAAACCCGGGACCGCTAGATCAGCAGGCCAGTGCTTAACCCACTGAGCTACCGGGGCTCCTACCTGATAGTGAGACCACATGGTACTTTGTAATTGAATTATGTTGAACGAGTAGTAACTGTAGTAGAAACAATGGCTGTTGTATCTGTTTAGTTACCTCCTATGTGTGAACTGCATAAAACAGGAAAGGTAAATATGGATGTACATGCCAGGAGTGTGCAATTATGAATTCAATTTCGCTGACAAATGGCCTATAATATGGCATGCCATGGAAATTCTGACAATTAGGACATCTGTAATAGTTACTGTAATTGTCCAAAAAATCAACAGTTTGGTATTACCATGTAGTAGTGCATCTAAAAGATGCAGATGTAATGGCAAACTCCTTTAGGAGCAGTCTGATCTATGCCTAGAGCTCTAGATAAGAGGGAGTATTTGATGATAACTAAAGGATATTTTTTCTTATATCTCATGGAAACCATACGTTGTGACCCATCATCTGAGCCGTCTCATCGAGACAGTTCAGATGAGGGGTCACAACATATGTTTTAATGCAAAATCAACAAAAATTATCCCTAATTATAACTAAATACTCCCTTTATCTAGAGCTCTGTAAGTCTGGACTGTTTGCTCAGACCTATATGTTGTAATATTTAGAATTTGCATGGTACTTAAGAATATTTAAAAAATTTCAGTGAATTTTTATTATAGTGCACTAGAATTCTCTCATGAAACGATGTCTATAGAACTAACTGTTTCATGAATGGCACTATCTGAACTATATGACATCTCATTTACATTTCCTGGGACAACATCAATGACATAACCAATGTCAGCGGAATCCTGCTGGCTAACATTTATTTCACAGGTTTGTTCAGTTTTCAAGCTACAAATAGGTTTATTACCATCTTCTAGTTCAGTCTCTGTCACCTTATCAGATGCCCACTGAGTGTCTGCCCCAACCTCCCTAGACTCCACCTCCTGCACCATTACTGACTCCACCCCATTATACAGAGAATCTATTTTTTGGACCCCCACTGCTTCCCCATTATTTGCCTCAGCTGACTCTGCCTCTTGCACAATTACTGACTCAGCCTCTTCATAAATAGAATCTATTTTGTGAATCACAACTGCTTCCTGATTATCAGACTCAGATACCCCATGATCAGATTCCACCTCCTGATGATTGTATTCCACCTCTTGAACCACAACTGGATCAGACCCCTTATAAAGAGAATCTATATTGCGGACCACAAGTGCTTCCTGATTATTAGGCTCTGCTTCTTTAACCAACACCGACTCAAGCCCCTCTGTGGCCACTCCCTCTTCTTGTATTGTCTGTTCTGCCATTAACAGCAAATTAGCAATATCCTGTGCATTGACAGTGACACACCCATCAGGTCCAGACCGTTCTGGTGCCTCAATATAGTATCTGTATGTCTTGGAGCCGCTGGCAACCTCCACTAATAGTGAGGCAGCGGCCGTGTCTGTCATTGTCTGGTCATTCTCCTCCACTGCTACTGTCTCTGCAAACACTGCTCCATTTTCTTCTGTAACATCAGGTGCATCTACAGATTTGATGGATTCCTGGAAATAACATCCAGGAGTAAGTTATCATATTTTCTCCAAATGAGCCAGGACATGACAAAACCAACAAAGTGGCAAGTGCGCCCTGCAAAGACTCAGGTAAGCATCTGCCCTGTCTGAGCCCCCACAGAAGATTCTGATCAGATGATCTGAGTCTTCACTGGGTGTCCATGCCTTTTTTTTTTGGTGGGGGGGGGGGGGGGGGGGGGAGGGGGGGGGGGGGGAGGGGGCGGGCGGGAAAGGTTGTTGCGTCATGATTCAAATATTCCAACTGAGACACCTGAACAACACTGCTGACCCAAGCCAAACTATGCTACAGGTCTGTTCTGTTTGTCAGCATGTTTACAGAATATTTTGTTGTTGTGTTATTGTTTAACGTCCACGGTAAACAGCTATGGTCATGTCCGGACGGTCAGTTAACCTAACCACACTATTCTTGGGCAGGCTTAGACCTCCTAAGCAGTTAATCAGTACTAAGAGCACTATCTTTCATCAGTACTGAGTAACTGACAACTGCCCTTCTTGAATCAGCGGAAGGAGAAATGTAAGTAAGCGGCTGGACCGGGTATCGAACCCAGGACCTTTGGCTTATAAGTCAGATGCCCTACCCACTGCACTACGCGGCCCGTCCCCAGAATATTTTGGACTTACCATAAAAATTCTAAGAATGGGGACTGACAAGTCTGAGCACACAGTGCAGACCCAGATCAAACTGCTCCTAGTCTGATCATGGCCTACACTGTTTTTCATTTCATCTGCTTTTTTGGACTCATTACTACAGGAATGAATTTTATTTTTGTGGATTTATCGATGTGTAAACGCCGGAGAATCAGTAACAAACTGAATGAAGCCCCAAGGGCTTTATGTTAAGTTTGTGAGTGATTCACCAGCATTTGCACATCCATAAAATCCACAGAAATAAAATACATTTCTTATTATAACAAATCAGTCGTTTTTATCTTAAAAATGTCAGCTTTACCAAGTACTTTAGAAACTACTGCAAAGAAAATAGTCCAAGTAGTTCCCCATTTCTGGTTCAGAAGATTTATTGAATTATAAATACTGTTTTCTGTACACTCTTGACCAATCAAATCGCGCTAAATAAGCAACAGAAAATTGATTTGGAGTATTTAAAAATTTCAACTCTAGACTTTAGACTATTAATGAGTGTTTCATACATTTTTCGAAACTCAAAATGAGCCACGACTCAAAAGAAGCAACAAAGTGACATGTGCAACCCGCGAAGACTCGGACTGGCCTGGGCATCCACCCAGTCTGATTAGAATCCTCACTGCCTGCAAGGAGCTGGCTTAGACCCTCAGCTAGCCTTTCAGTGCACAGCAAAGACTCTGATCAGACTGAGACAATGCCAAGGCTGATCAGAGTCTTCAGTGGGGGCACATGCCACTTTGGTAATACTTTCCAGAAATTCAGATTATTTGATCAAAGAAAAACTGTTAAGGACCTGGTCTCACTAGTTATACAAAAGACACCTTCTGACCGTCATAAAATTTACCCAAAAGCCATGCGTCAGGAAATGATCAGCTCTAACTGTGGTTTGATGAGTAATATATCACTGTTGTAAAGTAGATATACCACTGTTGTAAAGTAGATCATATCATGAGTGCAGAGGAAAACTCCACAACAAAAGTTCAAAGTCTATGACATTAACCATATAATAATGTGCATATTGTAAGATTTGTTCACATTTTATCAATCTTCCACATAATTAACCCTCAAAGTGCCAAAATTAAAATTCTTGAATTGGCAAACAGTGTAGATCCAGATGAGGTGTCTCATAATGAGCCACCTCATCTGAATCTACACTGTTTGCCCTCTAGTGTTCGAATTCTCAATATGATATCGCTTGGACGAGACATTTTTTGAAATTCTGCAGACGTAAATTTTGTCGTCTGCTTTTTGGCGCATTAAGGGTTAAGTTGTACTGGGCCAATGCAGTCATTTAAGACACCACAACACCAGTGGTGACTGTCAGCCTCTTTTCTCTATGAGAGGCCAAATATTCTAATAGTAAACATTTTCTTTCTGTCTCTGACTGCAAAAAAAACAGGAACTAGCAATGTATTTCAGAGAACTAGATGGCCACGGCATGTCTACTTTGACAGTAGTGAAAATGCTAATCATAAGATGGCACAGTGACCTAGTTTTGTTATGGGTGACCTGGAGTGGTAGGGTGCATGCACTGATAGAGTATCAATGCTCTGGGGCCTATGAAAAGGGAGATATGGGGCTGACCTCAAAAACAAAATATGTGGTACTTTGTTGTGAAAGCAGGTCACAGTGACCTAGTTTTGTTAGGCGTTACCTGGAGTTGTAAGGTGCATGCACAGATCGAATTTCAAAGCTTTTGGGCCTATGAAAAGGGAATTATGGGGCTGACCTCAAAAACTAAATATTATGTGGTATTGTTTCATGAAAGTAGGTCACAGTGACCTAGTTTTGTTAGGGGTGACCTGGAGTGGTAAGGTGCATGCACTGATCGAGTTTCAATGCTCTGGGGCCTTTGAAAAGGGAGATATGGGGCTGACCTCTAAAACTAAATATGTGGTACTTTTTCGTAAAGTAGGTCACAGTGACTTACTTTTGTAAGGGGTAACCTGGAGTAGTAAGGTGCATGCACTGATCAAATTTCAATGCTCTAGGGCCTATGAAAAGGGAGATATGGGGCTGACCTTGAAAACTAAATATTTTGTACTTTTTTGTTAAAGTAGGTCACAGTGACTTACTTTTGTTAGGGGTGACCTGGAGTGGTAATACCTTCTAAGAAGAGCTCAAAATATGAAGCAGGATCCCTGAACAATGATATGTATTACAGTGTTACCTAAAGTACTATGAGGTCCTTCAAAGTTTTGGACTAGTGCATGTTGCCAAGAAGGATGTTAAACAGTGTTGGTGATACAAGGCAAAATCACTGAAACATGAAATATAGGTCACAGTAACCTACAAATTGTATGAAATTATTTGCAGAGTCAGACTGAACCATTATCCCATATATGATTGAAATCTACTAAATAGTGCTCAAGAAATACTTCAAAATCACTGAACCATGTAATACAGGTCACAGTGATCTATTAATTGTACGCAATCTTTCACAAAGTCAGACTGATCCACTGTGCCAGGTATAAGTTAATCTATCAAACAGTGTTGGAAATATAAGGCAAAATCACTGGACCATGAACAAAGGTCAAGGGCACAGGAGCCAGTATGGATGCTTTGCAGCTGCTGCAATTATAGGGATATGCTAGCTACATTCATGTTAGGCATGTATGTGCAGTCTCTAGAAGTATCTTGGGTTCAGAACTTTTCAATCAGCCCTCGTAAAGAAAAACAAGAAATGTGTCCAAACTATAGTCTTTGATATAAGTGGCTACTTTAAGCTATCAGTGTTTGAGATACCAAGAGTCAACTGTATTATGATAACATAACCAACCTTAGTCTGTGTCTGGTTTTCTTCATTTTCAACAGAAGCACCACTGCACTCCATATCTGTAAGGAATAGAATTTTAACAATATCAAATGTACATCACAGGAAGCCAAAAAACAGGGGCAACAACTCTGTAATTAATGACTGTAACAAAATTTAAACATTTAACACATTAAATACTACATGTATTACAAGAATTCTGCAGAATGCTATGTCACACCTGCCTTGCATTTAAACAGTAGCAGAGATCAGGTTCAGAAGAAACTGAAAGAAAAAAATGAAAATTCAAAGAAAACAAAACTGTTTCAGGCATTATTCTGACACAAATTTTGTCAAAATCTGCCCAATGGTTCTTGAGGTGCTGCCATTTCCATGTTTGTGCTATTTTTAGTAACAGTGGATGGCAGCCATCTTGGATGGCCAATTTGCCAAAAACTAAAATAGCTATATGCAAGGATCATTCTGACACAAAATTGGTCAAAATCCATTCAGGGGTTCCTGAAATATAGTCATCTTTATGTTTTTGCTATTTTTAGTAATGACAGTGGCTGCCATCTTGGATGGTACATTCCCATAAATGTGAAAAAAAGAAAAACTCCTTTCATGAATCATTCAGATTAAATCTGAGCAGAATCCACTCAGTGTTTATGGATTTATCGGCATTCAAGCTAAATTCATACTTGTAAATGAAAAGTAGGTCACTGTGACCTAATTCTGCTACAGATTTTTTTCATTTTCATAACTCTAAAAAAGAAGGTCCTATTTATGTTCCATGCAAGGTTTCAGCCAAATATACCTAGTGGCTCTAGAAAAAAATGTTAATTATGTTGTTTTGCTATTTTTAGTAACAGCAGCCATCTTAAACTCTCGACCAGGCTAAATTTCTGTACACTGAAGTCATGTAGTCTGATCATGCTCCATATAAAATTTGAGAACCATGGCTGCAGTGGTTTTGGAGAAATTAACTGTACAAATCTTAACGCCAGGATTAACGTAAATGTGAACCGACTGACGGACGGAATGAGGGACGGAAAACCGGATGCCTATATCGCACCTTGCTAAAGCAGGTGCGACAAAAAAAAAAAAAAAAAAAATCAGCTTCCAATGTGAAGTGGCTCAGAAGTTGAGAAATGCCAGTCTAACAAGGGAGAGAATTCATAAGCAAATAAAGATACCATTCTTGATCCTAATAAATACACATCACCATTTAGTTGTGTTACAATATTTTAAATGGTTAAGGAGCTACAGAGTCAACAGGAAATTTATGCAAAGGCAGATAATTCAGGAGTTAAGTAAGCCAGAGTTGTGGTTCTTGTACAAAATACATGGCCCTATTATTAATTTATTATACACATTCTTACTTAGTTTCATTAAAATATTTAAGGAGTTATGGAGTGAATCGGAATAGCTTAAAGAAATTATCGAAGGGAAGTTACTCCAAAATCAAGAAAGGGGTAGTAACCATTCTTATATGTGACACATCGTCTTGTGAGCATGCACATTGCTATTAAGTTTCATCATGATATTCCAAACGGTTACCATCTTAAGGTATGCACAAGATAAGTGTACACAAAAAAGCCTAAAAAAACTATCTAAAAGGCTGTATCTCTTAACTCTAGAACCAAGTAAGGGAGAGAAACCATTTTTGTACATGTCACAGCGTTACTACTTCATACACATTGCTATGAAGTTTCATCAAGATCTCCCTAACAGGTAACTAGTTATGGTGTGCACAAGACCAGTCAGAAAAAAAATAATCAAAGGGGCATAACTTGGAAAATAAGGAAGGGGGAGCATCATTCTTGTAAGCAACATGTAGCCCCGAACTAATACACATTCCTACAAAATTTCATGAAGATATCCCAAATAGTTACCGAGTTATGGCAAGCAATGTTGACAGATGGATGAATGAACAGAAACCCTGCAGTCTGATCATGCTCCATGTGAAATAGACTAAGTTGCTGAATAAGTTGTTTCCAACTGCTGACAGACTTGGCACAGTCAGAGCTCTAGATAAGAGGGAGTATTTGGTGATAATTAGGGATAATTTTTGTTAATACTGTATCAAAATACTATATGTTGTGACCCCTCATCTGAACCGTCTCTATGAGACAGTTCAGATGAGGGGTCACAACATATGGTTTCAATGAGAAATAAAAGAAATTATCCCTCAATTATCATCAAATACCCCTCTTATCTAGAGCTCTGCACAGTGCACTACACATGACAATTGCTGGACACATTGGTATGACAATAGCTTACTATGACCCTTCTGGCCATGTGATCTAAAAACTTATCTTCCAACCCCACCTCATCTGGCTGCAGATACATGTATCATCTGTCATTTGACTAATATTACCTAATACGTACATGTACATGAAGTGTCTCCCAGAGTGGTGTTGTCCAGCTGTAAAGCATCATTGGTCTCAGAATCTCCATTTTCAACTGGCGCAATACCTACAATGCACATTATGTTTAAGAAATCACCATAAAAATTCTAAATATTGGGACTCCAAAAATAATTACCATAATTGTCCTAAAACTGGAACAGCTTGGTTTTACAGTGCAGTAACGTGTCCAAAAAATGCAAATGGGATGGCACATAGTGCACAGGCGCTTGAAGTTCTATGCAATGAAACATATTTCAATGCCACTAAACATCTAGGCTATGAGCCATTTTGAAGAAATGGCCAGGTGTGCAAGCTTGTGTTCGACTCCATTACGGTCTCCAATTTCCGGTGTATCAACGTCACACAGCAACGTCAACAGGTTCTATTACGGGAAAAATGAAGAGATTCTGCGGATAACGATCCTCTTAAATGTACAGCTTCCTAATCTGTCCTATCATCAAACAACATGATCGCCGATCAGACTGCACCGATGTGCAAGCTAATCTGCATCTTTGTTGTTCGGAAAGTCAGTACATGTAGGCCTCAGTCAACATATGAAAATTTTACGCCAACGTTACTGCGTAGTTTTGACGTTGTTGACACGAACGTCATGACGTCATTTTCATCATGTTTGTTTCAAGTTTTCACTTGTAAAAAAAGTTTTGATCGAAATTAGAACAAACCTAATATTGTAAATACATAGAAACAGTGATATACAACGACATTGGTCATATCTAAAAGAGTAATTAAATGATTTTGCTGATGTGTGAATTTCAAAGCGGACAAGCACATGCTCAACTTTGGCGCAGCACAGTAAACCGGAAACTGGACACCGTAATGGCGTCGAGATTTTCTGGGAAATTTTGAATTCAGGATTAAAGCACCGCATTAACCATAACTGAACAAATTTATCATGTTTAAGGATACATTTTGAAACGATGTTTACAGGTAAGAAGTTTGCTTTTGTTGGGGTGTTTCTAACTGGCAGCTTTAGCAGTCAAAAACAAGAGGCCCACGGGCCACAAAGCTCACCAGATCTCTAGCTCAAAATTGCTGTCAAAATTGCTGTCACATTTGTACATGCTAATACAAAATATACAACAACAATTTAGTCTCAGCCTGACAGTCTGTTGAGTTGACAACAAAATATATAACTATTTTCCATATTTTGATTGCAGTAAATGCCATTTTTCAATTTTCCCCAGTATAAGTCAATGCAACTCTAAGTTTCCATAGCAACCAAACGAAAAAGCCAATTTTTCATAAAAAACACAAACTTTCAACCCCCCAGCCTAATTAGGATACTACAGATGAATTCGGGCCTTATTGGCCCAGTGGCTTCTGAGGAGATAATTTTGTAAGTATTTTTTTTTTCCCATCATTATTGCATTTTGGTTTCCATGACAACCAGTAAAAGGAACAGTGGGTCCAAAGACAATAAAGCAAATAGAAGACTTCTTAAGGAACATTTCTATAAAAGTTTTGTCAACATATCTGCAATGGCTAGGCAGTAAATGCCATTTTTCAATTTTCCCCATTATAAGTCAATAGGAACTCTAAGTTGCCATAGCAACCAAACTAAGAGGGCAGATTTTCATAAAATACATAAACTTTCAACCCCCCAGCCTAAGGATACTACAGATGAAATCTGGGCCTTATCCGCCCAGTGGTTACAGTGGAAATAATTTTTAAGTATTTTTTTCCATTTTTTTTCATTTTGTTTTTCCATGGCAACCAATAAAAGGGGCATTGGGCCAAAAAAAAAAAAAACAGCTGATAGAAGACATCTCAAGGAACATTTCTTTAAAGGTTTTATCAACATGTCTGCAATGGCTTGGCAGAAAATGCCATTTTTCAATTTTCCCCATTATAAGTCAATGAGAACTCTAAGTTGCCATAGCAACCAAACTAAAAGGGCAATTTTCATAAAAAACACAAACTTTCAATCCCTCATCCCAAGGATGCCATAGATGAAACCTGGACCTTATCGGCCCAGTGGCTTCAGAGAAGATAATATTTTACATATTTTTTCTTCTTTTTTTTGGCATTTTGGTTTCCATGGCAACCAATAAAAGGAGCAGTGGGCCAAAAAACACATAGCTGATAGTAGACATCTCAAGGAACATTTCTATAAAAGTTTTATCAACATATCTGCAATGGCTTGGCAGAAAATGCCATTTTTCAATTTTCCCCATTATAAGTCAATGGGAAAACTAAGTTGCCATAGCAACCAAACTAAAAGGGCAATTTTCATAAAAAACACAAACTTTCAATCCCCCATCCCAAGGATGCCACAGATGAAATTTGAGCCCAATCCGCCTAGTGGCTTCAGAGGAGATGTCGTTTAAAAGTGTTGACGGACGACGACAGACGACATACGACGACGACATACGACGACGACGACGGACCACTGCCTATCCTATAAGCTCCCCCGGAGCCTTCGGCTCTGGTGAGCTAAAAATATAGGCATTTTTGCTTGCATACCTGGCCATTTCTTATGAAATGGCCTATAGACTGTGTCAAGTATAAAGGGTTTTGAGGGTTTTTTTTAGCATAGAACTTCAAGCGCCTGTGCATAGTGTAAACCTTGATCAGACTGCAGTCTGATCTGGGTTTGCACTATTTGCTCAGACCTAACTGTCCCAGTATACAGAGTTTTTACAGTACCGTAATTGGCTCTTACAAGTTGAGTAACAAGAATTTGGGAGAATGAGGAGTCTCATCTTTCTGTGCACTGTCAAAAGACAGAGCTTAACCAGAAAACTCAATGCAAATTTTGTGCAGCCAAAGCTGAGAGTGGAACAGTAATACAGGTGACTCTTGTTATCTCATACACTGATATCATAAAGTACCCCCTTATATTAAAGAATATAGTCTGGACATACTGCCTTTTTTCTCTACAAAATTTCAACTCAATCTCAAACTACTGATATCTCAAAGTAAATTTTCTGGTCCCAGAAAATTTACTTTGAGATATCAGTAGTTTGAGACATACTTCTACTTTGAGATACCAAGTGTTTGATTATACCTGTAACTCCCATTCTGCTAGTAGCAGTATTCAAGACAATAAATCACTGCTTGTCAGTCTGAGTTGTACGTATTAACATGCACATTTCTGTATTTAACTTCTTCAGTGTAGATCATAGTAAGTTCAGGGCCTATGAAGAGAAAACCAACAAAGTGGCATGTGTGTCCAGTGCAGTCAGATCAGCCTGGGCATCAACTAAGTCTAATCAGAGTCTTCTTTTTGCACCTAAGGGGAGGCCAAGGATCTAAGCTAGCTCGATGCCGACAGCAAAGAGTCTGCTCAGACTGGGAGAATTCCCAGGCTGATCTGAGTCTTCAGAGGCACACATGACACTTTGTTGGTTTTGTCATGTTGCGGCTCATATATCTACTAATATACTGACTGACAGTCAATTTATCACTAATACAGCTGCACTATTTCGATTCAAACACATTACATTGTAAAAAAAAAATATTACAATTTTCTACTGTGCAAATAATCCCACCAATACAGTTAAAAGTGCATTTACTTCCCATGTTTTTCTTCCAAAATAATAGATATGTAACAGTTATGAAAACAGCTAAAAATGCATATCCCATGTTGGCAAATTTTGTCAAAATGCTGGGCAAGAAAAACAATGGTGGAAAAAAAGGCATCTGTTTTTTTTCTAATGATCCTTTCTGAATATGTTACATGTCTTTGTGTACATGTTCTTAGTTGAAATAATATATTTTTTAATAAAGATTTATGAAGATGTGTAGTAAATTTTTTTGAAATGGAGCTAATTATGCAAATAAAATGTCTGGCAATTGGATGCATAAAAAGTGAAACTACATTTCTTGAGTATCTCAGTGCAACATTTCCAATGAGCTTCAAGTTAAAGCAAAAGTTCAATACTTCTTGAATGCCCCTCGTAGTCAGCGATTAAATTGCTTACTTCCAGGGACATTCAAGAAGTATTGAATTTACCATATGCCTTGAGCCTGTGGTTGGTGAGTTAGAGCAAAAAATTCAATACTTCTTGAATGCCCCTTGTAGTCAGCAATTAAATTGCTGACTATGAGGGGCATTAAAGAAGTATCGAATTTACCATGTGCCTTGAGCCTGTGGTTGATGAGGAATGTGGGTAGGAGAAATCCCTGGTTACACTGGTCACACTGATGAGGAAACATATCAGCATGTGTTGTATGGATGTGATCAACCATCTTAGCCTTGAAGTGAAATCCTTTGCTACAGTACGAGCAGAAATACAAGTCATCTGCATTCTTTCTGTACTTATATCTCTCCTTGGGATTCTGTGTCACTTGATAATTAGCCACTTTATGAGCTGACAACATGTGATCTACAAGCATCTTTGATCTTGGGAATGATGACTGGCACTGTTTGCAAGAATATGAGAAAAGATTAAAATGAACAAGTTGTACATGAGAGACCATGGATGTCTTGGTCCGATAGCCCCTTCCACAGTAACTACAGTGATAGATCTCCAGTCTCGCACCATGCATTGAGGCTACATGTCGTTTCAGATTGTGAGCAAACAGGAATTGTTTACCACACTGCTGACAGATCACAGACTTAGATTGATGTAAACCATGACATCTCTCATGTCGCCTCAACTGAGAATTAGAGTAGAACACCTTGTCACAAATCTCACATTTGGCATGTCTATTTCCTTCATGAATCTCATCTACATGTTGTTTTAGAGTGGCCGTCCATTTAAACTTAGCCGGACATAGATGACAAAGTTTGTTCTTCTCTCCCTTTAATATATGTACAGATCTTACATGATTTCTCAAATTAGCAATATTTCTAAATGATTTCTGACACCTGAAACAGTCCACAATAGTATTCTGTCTGTGCTCTCTGTCTTCATGAGCAAACAAAAGAGTTCTATCAGCCAACTTGACTCCACAAAGTTTGCACGTAGCAACCTTAAGTTCTTTAAGTTCTTCAAGATACACCTTACAGCCATCTGATGTCCCATGTCTCTTCTTAACATGATCAAACAGCCCAGTATAGTCACAAAACTTTTTACTACAAATCCTACACTCTTCTTTCTTCTCATTATTTCTCTTCCTTCTCTCGTAAGTAGGAACATTACCGATATCAATCAAACTTCTCTTTTTCTGTCTTGGGGCCAAATCTTTCTTTTGTAACTTTGGTCTGCCTCTTTTTCTCTTTACCGGTGGTATAAATTCATCATCACTATCCCCATCTCCAGTCAATGAAGCATCTTCAATAGTTTCATTTTCATGTTTGCATGTATTATAACCATGATTCTGCTTAGTCTTTAAACATCTGTTAGATTGCTCAGCATTATCATTTTTTTCTGAGTTTTTTGAAGTTGCAAGTTCTATTTCAGCTCTAGGTTCTAAGCCTTTTGAATTTGCCAATTCTATTTTATCTCTAGGTTCTGAGTCTTCTGAATTTGCTAATTCTGTTTTAGCTCCAGGGAAAACAGAAGCTGCATATTCCGCAGGCTCTGGACAGTCAGATTTTATAGAGTCAGGAGTTTCTGTCTTTATTTCTGTTTCGTTATAAATTCCTTTCTCAGCATTCATAATTTTTGCTGATAATTTAACTCCTCTTAGAGTATACCGCCTACCATCATCAGTGTTATACTGCTGAATGTATGCATCACTTGTTTTACTTTTTTGCTTCTCTGAATCTGTTTTCTTTGGTCGACCTCTTTTCCTTTTCGTTTCTTGTCTACATGATGTTTCTGTTTTTGGCTTTAATACTGTGCTGTCACAGCCATCCAGTCTACTGGGTATTATTTTATTCAGAGAGAAATCATGATGATCACAATACCCTGGTATTTGTTCTATATTTTCCAACAGACAAACATGAAATCCATCTTTAAAGTATAACTTCAATGATTTAACTGAGAGTTTCAGTTGCCTAGCTTCCATGCATGTCTCTATCTGAAGTGTGTTTACCATGCCCTCAGCTGTCCAATAACATGATTGACCACATTTTTGAGCTGCTACAGACTTGATAAAGTCAGCTGGAAAAATGAACACTGCATCAGGTATGGTAAGAGGGTCTTTATCCATTATTTTTTTCTCAAATGAAGAACCACCACCTCAGGGACCTCAGTTCAGTTCTGTAAAAGAAAATTATACAGCTCTTGACAGCCAGTCATTTTTGTGATTTTGAAAGCCAATGTCCCACTGATGCTTCTTGCCACATTCAGCCAAATATAGCAAATGGTTCTAGACAGAGCTTATAAATACTCACGGGGCTAACAGCTTCCTAGTATAAACCATGTAACATCAACTGTGCGGGTTGGGTCTGAAATACTCTACAGATATTGGCTTTTGACTTGAGAGCTTATCAGTAATCTTATCTCAACCTCTGTAGAGAAGATGTTAAAATAATGACTTTGTCCCAGCCGCACATCATTAAAATGTTTATACAAATAATAAATACACAGGCTAGCTGCCAGTCAACCTTCAACACTATGTAATTATCATGAAAATTTGGACACACATGACACAGGAGACAGTCTAGACACAGATCAGATTCATGATTATTATTTTTATAGTCATATAGAAATTGACTGTCATTCTAAACAAGACCTGTCACAGGGCCAGGATAGCTCGCCTGACAGCGCCTTGCCCATCACATAAAAAACTTTAACGTAACACTTTAACATTTTGCTAACGCCGATGACGCCGCCAACGCAGGGGGTAGTGCAATAGCTCTTCCTGAACTTCGTTCAGGCGAGCTAAAAAGTTATGCCAAACAGATAATAAAATTCATTACAAGATCTCTAAAATATGAAGTGGTACTAATATTTAGTAGAGTCTTATCTAAATCTGATGTTCTAAGCAATGGTTGAAATTGCAACGACCTGCAAAGCAAACATATTAATGCCAATCACTGCTGGGATCAGGCAGCCAATGATCATAGACAATTATGGCACTCTCACCCTCAGAGATGTTTTCAAGCTCATAGCCCCGTGAGTAATTCATAAGCCTCTGGTTCTGGAAGAAGTTGATTTTGTTATTTCTACTATTTTTAGTACTTAACAACAGCAACCTTGGACTCTCAACCTGGCTGAATTTTACAATTCTGAAACCAATACCGATAGTCACTGTCAGGTCATGCTGCTGCATGTGAAATTTGAGAATCATGGATTGCAGATGCAGTGGTTTGGGATAATTTTTTTAATAAATTGTTTTCAATTGTTGATGGACAACATGACAAACCCTTTCATGTGCAATAACTCTGGTCAAAGAGGTGGAGAACATCGACAACAAAGTTTCTATACATTGTTATAACTATAAAAAATTCCTGTTTATTTTTTTTTTTTGTGCACGTTTGTCCATTTAGTTTGGTAACTATCCATGCGCTAGTTTCCTGCATACATAATGTGATGAAAAACTATCTCACCAAGAAGCACGACTTACACATGAAACCACCAGCGTGACCAGTCGTGCATAAGATTATAGCCAGGACACTTACCACCCAGCCTTCAAGCAGTGCATAGCGATTTGAGCTTGTCTCTCACCACTTGTGCCAGAGGGCAATACAGGTAAGTCACCATGTAATTTGAGCTATTTCTTTCATACCCGCTCCCTTTCTTCTGTCCCCATTTCTCAACTAATTTACAACACTTTTTTTTTCTCAAAATACCCAGAGACCAATAAAAAATAAAAATCAGTTCCATTAGCTTTTTAGACAATTTTGGCAGTATCACATTCATTTCTGACAGGTCATTCTATCATAATTAGGAGCGGCTGTAGCGTAGTGGATAACACTCCAGACTACCAATCCAGGGGTCGCAAGTTCAATCCCCCGCTTCTCCGGTCTTTCGGATGAGACTTTAAACCGAGGTCCCGTCTCCATATATGACCTCGTTGTTGGTGGGACGTTAAACCCGAGTTCACTCACTCACTCACTCATCATAATTTTATTTTTATCGGGCACTGGTCGGATGCGAGTATAGATTCGGTGTGACCAATTCTTTCTTTCTGTAAGCAGTTGACAGCTTTGCTGCCCTATAATTTCGTTTAGACGGATTCTTATATACCCCTCTCACCGTATCTTTAATCGATTTGTTCCCTTTCTTCTTTTATTTTATTTTTGGGTATTTATTATCGATGTTTATAGTTTGTTTGTTTTTTTGTTGTTGTTTTTTTTAAGCGAGTTGTCGTTCTTTGAATTTTGAACCGCATGGGTATTCGACGGACCGAATGGGTTTGCGGTCCTACTAAAGACCGAAAGAGCTTTCAATCGGCAAACCTCGTATGATTCCTTAGCCTTCTTATTTCTAATAAAATTAGATGCGATAGCGCTGAAATAGACATATATCGGGTGGTCCCCCCTCTAATGCGGAGTTTCCGGTAGTTATGCCCCTGTCCCAAAATTGTTATATATGTTTGTCATGTGAAAAAGGGCTTACAACTGAAGCTGTCTCTGCGGAGACAGTTGAGGAGTTTAAGTCCAAAATAGTGTAAACCTCGGGTTGGGCAGGGATAGAGCATGTAATGCCTATCCCTGAGGACTTCTTGTAAATAGTTTTAACTCTGTGTGGCCTTGTCATAGGTAAATACTATTTTTTTTTTGGAAACTTATGCGCCACACCCCGCGCCTGCCATCATGGTCAGTTACTGACCGAGAGCAGTACCGAGAGAAAGAAAGAAAGAAAGAAAGTCGTTCTAAGCGAGTATTTACGGAAAACATCGGAAAACAAGGGGTATTGCCACCTGTCATTTCACTGCGAAGTTCACACCTTCTTAATCGCCACTACCTTATGTCTTTATCATTGTTAATCACCAGTAGCAGGGTACGTGTCAGTATTTCACACTTTCTTAATCGCCAGTTCGAATGAATGAAAAGGTAAAGGTTCCCCATAGGCTAGTAGTCGTAGGGGCAGTGGGGGTAAGAGCCTACTGTGTCTAATTCGCAGCGTACGAAAGGCGGAGATGGTTGAAATAAGCATTATTAATTACTGTAAGCAATGTTGCAGTTGACTGGACATCACCAAATAGTGCTGAACTGTAGCTATCACATATTCAATCCTTCTTAACCCCCGAGGAGGGCGTCAGACGGGTAAACCAAGTAGCTGAAATAAAAGCTTAGAAAAGGGGTGAAATGAGTTTGTACAGTGCGAGAAGAGTGAAAGTACAGTTCAAAGATAAAAACAGAAGCTGGTTTTTAGGGAGGGACATGGATCACCTGGCAGAGAGCACTGCTGAACTGCGCCATGGTGGGAAGGACCGGTATATGGGCTGGTAGGGCATTCCAATAAATAATGGACCTTGGGAAGAAAGAGAACCTGTAATAGTCTTTAAGAGTGGGAATCTGTCTGTTTGAAAGTGGATGGATATGTCTTGATTGCCTAGTATTTCGAGTTAGGTTCTGGGATGCGGGAATTACAACAAAGCCGTTTGTGTCCTTGTACAGCATTACAAAATGGCTGTTTATACGTTGTTGGTCCAGCGGGGCAGGGGCGCCAGTTTAGGTCCTTCAACATAGCAGTGACGCTGGAAGTCTAGTTATAATCTCTATACACCCACCTGGCAGCCCGTCTTTGGATTGTTTCCAATATATATATATATGATTGGCAGTGTGGGGGACCTTACTACTGAAGCGTACTCCAACTGCGCCCTAACCACTGTTCTATACGCTACAGATTTCAGGTCCTTGTTACTAACCCGAATATTTCTTTTAAGGAAGCCAAGAGTTTGGTTAGCACTCTTGGTTATGTTGTCAATATGGGTACTCCGTGATAGAACGTCCGAAATGGTGGCCGCTAAAAATTTTGCAGATGAAATACTATCCAGCTTAGTTTCATGAAGAAAGTACTTGGTTTCAATGGGGGCACATATAAACTTCTCCGATTGCCCTTGGGAAAACGTCGAAATGCCGGGAACGAATGGAAAACAAGCACTGATTCTGCGCAGTTATTGATCTCGAGAAATTCTCGTCTCGCCGGTTGCTAACGAAGCACGTGAATGACTGGAATAGAACATAACAGTAGAACAAAAAGAAGCCACCGAGAAACGTGGTACAAGATGAGACAGAATACACGCACGCGCCTCTCATTGAAATAAATCTGAAAGACAGAAAAATCTTGAATAAAGTAGAAGATGGTCAATTGGGGTAGACTTATCAGGGTCTACACTGGTTTCCTTTCAATTACCGCATAGTAAAGACACAAGTTCAAATTTCAGGCTAATCAATTTAACTGGTTATAGCGTTTAAAGGTAGGTTCCTGTACTTTGGAATGCATCATAATTTTGATGTTCTTTCATCCAAGTTGTTGGAAAGCACTTATAAAAGGGAATTAATAAGTTTCACTAAAAAGTGTAAATCAAAAAAATATTAGGAAAGTTGTTTTGCAAGGGATTTCCTAACTCTGCTTCGCACACCAGTTAGTGCTATTTTTAGTTCGCGCCAAAAATAGATAATGCAGCTGAGGTCATGCTGCATTGCATTTTGGGATAGTTTTAACCCATCCACCATGCCAGGACCTCTAGGAGAGCTCACGACAAGGGAAAATTGACCTTTGGGGAATGGCATCAGAAATCGCGCACTTATAGACATAGTAAACATAGTTATTTTTAGAACTGGAATTCCAACGAAAGAAAATAAACTAAAAGCGAAAACGACTATTTTCTTCAACATCTGACGAGTTTCTCAGTAGCAACAAATTCAGAAAAATAAGAGAATTCAATACTGCTCAGAAAAAGACGAAATTATTTTGTGGACATAATTAGTATCGCTAGTACAGGAACCTACCTTTTAATATTGTGCCTTTTTTCTTTCTCTTTTTAAAGAAAATTATTTATACGATCGACTTGCGTTAGTCATATTGCTGTACAGTCACCTCTTATTGTCATTGATTGATCAGCTTATTTAAGATAAACTATCATTATCTTTAATGTTTGGGTTCGGATGCTGTACATAAAACATGATCGCCCGTCATCAACAGGTTTTTTTTTTATGTATAAAAGACGATTCATTTTCAGTAAAGTACTTAAACTTGTCAGAAATGTAAAACGTTGTTACGAATTTAGTACAAAAGATAAGTGATGCTTAGAGCTACTTTATAGCAAACGAGGCAATTTCTATTTTGATTTCTGACCGTGATTTTAATCGTTTTTTTTTTCTTTGGGGTTCAACGCAGTTTGAAAAGGACTAGTACTATTTAAAATCATTTAGCCACTTAACAGAAACTCATATTTGTCTAGGTTAGCGAAGTTCCAAAGCATGGCTGCTGCCGGAGATATGAAATTTTACCTTTCAAAAACATACGCAAGCAATTCGAAAGTGAGACTATTTTTAACACGCAAATAACGTCTGTGGGCGAACCTTGCAGCTCATGTTATCAAACATTCCAAATTGAACTTGCAAGTGACACTTGTCAACCGGTCGGCTTTTCGAAGTCTTGATAAAACATTAGTGTTGACACATACGAAATGTTTAAGATGATATGTTTACACAAAAATCTATGGAATGCTATAAATACAACACCATATTCAAAGGTATTTTGCGCTTGGTTGTATGGTACACCTTAGTGTTTTCCCGTTATTATACAAAGGTGAATAATTTTGTGGCACTGGACAAAGAAATCCATCAAAATTAGGTCAACTCTTAAAGGTAAGAATATGTTCACAAAACAGAAGAGCATGTTTTATTTTAAAGAATTGACCCCTTTTTAAGAGCAAATTCTTTCCTTTTCGATTCGACCCCTTTCGAGAAGGGAGGTAAAAATAAAAAGGACAGAGTTGCTTCCCTAAAAATTTACCAGTTCACATGAAAGAATAAGTAATGCAAATGTTTAGAAGAGCTGTTGACCCGTGCAAAATGGACCTTTAGCAGATACTTAAATCAGCCTGCGTATTTGCGTAAACTGATCAGTCTTCACTTTTTTATGGATAGTACATACAAAAAGGAAAATAGACTTCAAGTACGCCCCACAGTCACAAACGTTAGGTGCCTGGACTGCATATTTTTCACATTTTTATCAATTTTTCAAGCTTGGAATGAAGAACCTGAAAACATGAAGAGAACTTTCTTTTACAATTCAATATATTAATAAAAGTATGACGTACCGAAAGGGTCTCTAATATATATCCCAACTGCATTTAAAACGCATTTTAATGATTTGAAATACTCTAATTCAGTTTGATACATAATTTGACACTACATGTATTCGTAATAGACTTACAATCAATTAATAACTGATATAAAATATTGATTTGATGTGATGTGATGTGATATTAGAACCCTGCACGAGGTATGTGTGGATGTGTGGATGGGGATGTGGCTTGGGGGGGGGGGGGAGGTAGGGGGGCGCACTATAACCAGAAAAAGGCTTTCACTCCATAAACTAAAAAAACTTTTTTATATACGCCAAAAATTAATTTTACCTCGTATGCTATGAACAAAGGCTTATATTCTATAAACCGAGAACAGAGGCTTATAACTACTCATAAGCCTCTGCCGAGAAATATTTCTTGATATGCCAAAACTCAGATAAAATGTTTACCTCTTAATCCCTCCCAAATGACATAAACAAAGAAATTTGAGCACACCTGCATTGTACATGTATACTGAATTCCCTCGTGCCATGTAGAACATGTTAATTATGTTAATAGGAAGAAAAATTGGATGACAGATGCACACATGTCAGAGTAAGAAAATCCTGTAATGGGTGCCTGAGTCAGAGCATTTTTACTGACCATTGACAATCTTATAAGCCAAAAAATAATACCTTTATTATTCATAAAAGGCCACTTTGTCATAAAGAATGAAAAATGATGATAAAAATAATAAATAAAGGTGAAATAGAAATAAACAAATGTGCACAGAAGCCAAAAATCAGAAAAGCTCTTGCAGGCCCTTAGAGCTGGACTGTGATAAAAGCAAGAATTAAAAGTAGTCTTCCCTGCATACTTCTGAGCCTTACGGTACACCATACATTGATCCGCACTGTTAAAAAAGGGAGACCTCACTGGATTTCAGGAAAACAAGATTTAATGCCTTCAATTCCTAGCTCCTTACTTTAGAATCTAGTTGTATCCAAGTTGAGACGCAAAGAAGTGTGTATGTGTGGAGATTCCGGGACGTCTTGTTATTTCTGTGAGTCCTTATGTTTGTTTTATCTTAGTTTTAATTTTGATTTCTATGTTCCTGAGATATTACATTTGTGAGTTAGGAATCTTCCACGCAAACCGAACAACTACGTGTCTGATGAAACAAACCAGGGCCAAGGGCTCGACCGCAAACCGATTAAGCCTCCCCCCCAACCCAAGTAATTTCAACGCTGGCGGTCCTAAGACGGCACTCATGTTTTGGTTCTTCTTATTTGTTTCATGTGTTGTTTGTCGCGTTGACTGTTTTGATATACATGTATGGGCTAGCCCTGACACTATAAAACTGAAAATAGGTAGAAATAGATGTTTAATGATTTGCATATAATTTGTTCTTATTGTCAGGGTTGGTGCTTTTTGTAAGACTGTTGTGTGGGTGGTGGTTGTTTTTAGCTCGCCTGAGCACGAAGTGCTCAGGGTGAGCTTTTGGGATACCGTGATGTCCGTCGTCCGTCGTACGTCCGTCCGGACGTCCGGACGTCCGTCCGTCCGGACGTCCGTCAACTTTTGCTTGTGTACACTCTAGCGGGCACAGTTTCGATCCAATCTTTACGAAACTTTATCAGAATGTTAGTCTTTATAAAATCTAGGCCAAGTTCGAAACTGGGTCATGTCGGGTCAAAAACTAGGTCACTAGGTCAAATCTTAGAAAAACCTTGTGTACACTCTAGAGGGCACAGTTTTCATCCAAAGTTCATGAAACTTTGTCAGAATGTTTATCCTCATAGTATCTAGGACAAGTTCGAAACTGGGTCACGTCGGGTCTAAAACTAGGTCACTAGGTCAAATCATAGAAAAACCTTGTGTACGCTCTAGAGGACACAATTTTGATCCAATCTTTATGAAACTTTGTCAGAATGTTTATCTCCATTAAATCTAGGCCAAGTTCGAAACTGGGTCATGTCGGGTCAAAAACTAGGTCACTAGGTCAAATCTTAGCAAAACCTTGTGTACGCTCTAGAGGGCACAGTTTTCATCCAAAGTTCATGAAACTTTGTCAGAATGTTTATTCTCATAGTATCTAGGCCAAGTTCGAAACTGGGTCATGTCGGGTCAAAAACTAGGTCACTAGGTCAAATCATAGAAAAACCTTGTGTACGCTCTAGAGGACACAGTTTTGATCCAATCTTTATGAAACATTGTCAGAATGTTTATCTTCATAAACTCTAGGCCAAGTACGAAACTGGGTCATGTTGGATCAAAAACTAGGTCACTAGGTCAAATCTTTGAAAAACCTTGTGTACGCTCTAGAAGGCACAGTTTTGATCCAAAGTCCATGAAACTTAATCAGAAAGTTTATCCTAATAATATCTAGGATAAGTTTGAAACTAGGTCACGTCGGGTCAAAAACTAGGTCACTAGGTCAAATCATAGAAAAAACCTTGTGTATGCTCTAGAGGACACATTTTTGATCCAATCTTTATGAAACATTGTCAGAATGTTTATCTCTATAAACTCTAGGCCAAGTTCGAAACTGGGTCTCGTTGGGTCGAAAACTAGGTCACTAGGTCAAATCTTAGAAAAACCTTGTGTACGCTTTAGAAGGCACAGTTTTGATCCAAAGTTCATGAAACTTTGTCAGAATGATTATCCTTATAATATGTAGGACAAGTTTGAAACTGGGTCATGTCGGGTCAAAAACTAGGTCACTAGGTCAAATCATAGAAAAACCTTGTGTACGCTCTAGAGGACACAGTTTTGATCTAATCTTTATGAAGCTTTGACAGAATGTTTACTTCCATAAACTCTCAGCCAAGTTTGAAAGTAGGTCATGTAGGGTCAAAAACTAGGTCACTAGGTCAAAGCATAGAAAAACCTTGTGTACGCTCTAGAGGACACAGTTTTCATCCAAAGTTCATGAAACTTTGTCAGAATGTTTATCCTCAAAATATGTAGGACAAGTTTGAAACTGGGTCATGTCGGGTCAAAACTTGGTCAGTAGGTCAAATCTTAGAAAAACCTTGTGTACGCTCTAGAAGGCACAGTTTTCATCCAAAGTTCATGAAACTTTGTCAGAATGTTTATCCTCGTAATATCTAGAACAAGTTTGAAACTGGGTCTCGTCGGGTCAAAAACTAGGTCACTAGGTCAAATCATTGAAAAACCTTGTGTACGCTCTAGAGGACACAGTTTTGATCCAATCTTTATGAAACATTGTCAGAATGTTTATCTCCATAAACTCTAGGCCAAGTTCGAAATTGGGTCATGTCGAGTCATAAACTTGGTCACTAGGTCAAATCTTAGAAAAACCTTGTGTGCGCTCTAGAAGGCACAGTTTTGATCCAATCTTCATGAAACTTTGTCAGAATGTTTATCCTCATAATATCTAGAACAAGTTCGAAACTGGGTCACGTCGGGTCAAAAACTAGGTCACTAGGTCAAATCATTGAAAAACCTTGTGTACGCTCTAGAGGACACAGTTTTGATCCAATCTTTATGAAACATTGTCAGAATGTTTATCTTCATAAACTCTAGGCCAAGTTCGAAACTGGGTCATGTCGGGTCAAAAACTTGGTCACTAGGTCAAATCTTAGAAAAACCTTGTGTGCGCTCTAGAAGGCACAGTTTTGATTCAAAGTTCATGAAACTTTGTCAGAATGTTTATACTCATAATATGTAGGACAACTTTGAAACTGGGTCATGTTGGGTCGAAAACTAGGTCACTAGGTCAAATCATAGAAAAACCTTGTGTACGCTCTAGAGGACACAGTTTTGATCTAATCTTTATGAAACTTTGTCAGAATGTTTATCTTCAGTAACTCTCGGCCAAGTTTGAAAGTAGGTCATGTCGGGTAAAAACTAGGTCACTAGGTCAAATCTTAGAAAAACGTTGTGTAAGCACTAGAAGGCATAGTTTTGATCCAATCTTCATGAAACTATGTCAAAATGTTTATTGTCCATATATCTAAGCCCCCTATGAAACTGAGTCACGTCGGCTCAAGGTCAAATCTTAGAAAAACTTTGTGTACACCCTAGAGGGCACAGTTTTGATCCAATCTTCATGAAACTCTGCCAGAATGTTTATCTTAATGAAATCTAGGTAAAGTTTGAAACTGGGTCGTGTCGGGTCAAAACATTGGTCACTAGGTCAAATATAAGAACGACCTTGTATACGCTCCAGAGGGCACAGTTTTAATCCAATCTCAATGAAACTGTGTCAGAATGTTTATTCTTACAATATCCAGGCCAAGTTTGAAACTGGGTCATGTCGGGTCAAAAACTAGGTCAAATGTTAGTATGGTAAAAACTCTTATAAATCTTCACCAGAGCCAGTGAACTGATTAATGCTCAGGTGAGCGATTCAGGGCCACCATGGCCCTCTTGTGTTTGGTTTAACAACTAAGTATCTGATGAACCTGGGCAGAAAAAAGGGCGAGAGTTGTTAAAACCGGTTAAGCGCCCCCTCCCCCCACAACCGCCACAGTAATTTCATTGCTGGCCGTCCCAAGACGGCAGTTCTGTTTGGGATCTTCTTGACTGTTTTATGTGTTGTTAGTTGCTATGTCTGCTATTGATATATTGTTTGTGTTGTTCAGGCTAGCCCGTTGACCATCTGCATGGGAAAAAGCTGATCACATGGCTGCCGCTGGTGTTGTCTTTGGTGATGACTAGTTTTATGATGTCTCTTTCCCACATGGTGTCTTGGGATGGATCTGGAATTGAATTGTGTCAGTTCCTGTGAATTTTCCTCCCTTTTTTTAAGAAGAGTAACATGAAGGACCTAACATTTAGAGGGATTAAAATTCATATCCTATATCTTTTTCCATTTTTCAAGGCTGAGTAGGTCATTTCAGTGAGCAGAGAGCAAATCGAACAACTACGTGTCTGATGAAACAATTGCGGTGTCAATCAGTCATCAGCAGAGAGCCTTATTCTTGATTTGGGCTGCTGCTGGAGAGTGAGGCTGATAGCCAGAAACATCTCTGAACATGCTGAAGGGAAAAGAAAGTTGAAAACCTTTGACTTAAAATAGAAGAATTAATGAATAATTGTCGTAACTTTTTCCATTTATATAACATAACCTAGTTGATGTTCAAATGCAATAACATTGCCCCTCCGCCGTCCTATATGGGTTCTTTTCATCTTTTACACTCTGCCCTTTGGCAACCTCAGGGACAATATCATAAGACAATTTTTATACCAGATTCTTACTAAATAGGTAATATTTTTTATTTAAGTCTTTCATGGCGAAATTTCATGTTGAAATCTATGGGACACCACTTTTTCAGGATGAGATTTCCTACTTTTCAGATGGGACTCCAATTTTTGCAAAAGGAGGAGTCCCGGACTCCCACTTTTAAAATTTAAAATTTAAGTGAGAATCAGGTTGGTAATCAGATTTTCAGATTGGAGATTTCTTGAATTTTCTCCATGTGTCTCTTGGATACTCTAACAAATTCTTTGTTTCTAATGAAATATGTATCAAAAAAGATTAAAAGTCATGGTGAAAGGCAAAAAATGTATCGGAGTACACTACAACAGTGCATAAAATGCTGTCAAGAGAGTCCTGAAAATAAAATAAAAATTCTAGCGAAGGCCCCATCCCCCCCCCCCCCCTCCCCCCAATGAGAGGGGGGGGGCACACCCTCTTTCTTTCTTTCTTTCTTTCTTTATATACTGAAACATCCCCTCGCGGGGATTACGTGCAGGTGGATTGCGTCTTAAAGGACTCAATCCATCTGAGAGTCTTGCCCTGCACACCATGTATTTGTAGTTTGTAAAGGAGTTTAAGGTGGTTGACCTTATCGAAGGCCTTACTAAAATCTAGAAGGATGAGATCTGTCTGTTTACCTGATGTCATATTGCGTGCAAGATCCTCAACTAGCTGTATTAACTGTGTTTCGCATGATCGGCGATCACAGAAACCGTGCTGAAGTTCATATAATATATCATGCTGACTGAAATGCTTGGTCAGGGTGGATGCAAAGTATACAGGTGAGCGAAATAGGCCGATAATTTGCAGGGTCTGTTTTGCTGCATTTTTTTGAAGAGAGGGCAAACTTGGGCCTTCTTCCATTCAGCGGGTACTGTGCCGCTATCCAATGATGTCTGAAAAATCAGAGCTACTACAGGTGCGATTTCCTGACTCAACTGCTTTAGAACAATGGGTCGAATGGAATCAGGACCAGCCGCCTTAGAAATATTTAGGTCATTGAGAAGCTTAGTGACCCCTGCTGTAGAGATAACAATATTTTGCATGATTGGAAACTTACACCTTAGACGCTCAGGCAAAAGGTTAACAAGGGAGGCTGCACCATTCAACATACTCTCCCCCTCACACCTTCGGTGTCTTTGACATGAGCTCCCCCAGTCCCCAAAATCAGGGGGCTGGATCCAGCCCTGGTATTTCATATCAATTATTTTAAAAACTTCAGTTGCCATTAACTTCATTCTGAATGCTCTCTCCTGTTTTCATTCTGAATACTCTCCTGTCTGGTATGGTACTCCAAACTTCTTTTTGATTTATGCTCCTTTACCCAGTTACCAGTGATCTTAATTGATTTACAAACTATGTTTATATATCAGTAATTAAGAAACAAATATTACCTTTCGTGAGGACTAACAGTTAGCAGAAGATTTGGACAGCTCAAAACTGAAACTTCAGGTATGCAAATCGCGGTGAAGTAAAAAAGAATTTGGCGTACTTCGGAAATCACCGGTAACTGGTAAACACCATATTACTCTATATTGATGAATTCTTGAACATACTTAAGTCAAAACAGCTAGGTTTGAAAATTGGTACTATCTACATCGGTAGCCCAACATGTGCTGACGACGTTGCCCTACTGGCTTCATCAGTCGAGGAACTACAGTTAATGCTGCAGGAAGCATTGAGATTCGCTCGCAAAAACAGATACAAAATACACCCTATAAAGACTCATATAGTGGTACTTTCGAATAAAAATCCTGATAAGGACTGTGAGTGGCATTTGGGTGAAAATACTATCCATTTGTCTGAAGATGCGCTTCATTTGGGTGTGAAAAGAGCTGGAAAAAAGGAATCCTCCATAAATGTGAAGGAACGTATAAGCCTAGCCAGGAGAACGTCATACTCTCTGATGAACACAGGTCTACATGGGTCAACAGGACTAAACCCTACAACTTCAGATGTGATCTACAGGGCCTACGTTCTTCCACGTTTACTGTATGGTCTTGAAACGCTAACTCTAACAAAGGGACAAGTGGAACAGCTCTCCAAATACCACATACAGACTCTTAGAAATATTCAGTCCCTTCCACAACGTACATCAACTTCGGCAGTGCTACTACTCCTTGGCGCATTGCCACTAGAAGCTGAACTACACAAAAAGAGACTAAGTTTAGCCATCAGTGTTATTAACAGTGAAAACCCTACATTGAAACTACTGGTGCAGAGACAGTTAGCATGCTCCTTTGATACCAATAACGGTTTATTTAATGAACTATCAAAGATCCTCCAGCAATATGAGCTGCCATCTTTGGCTCAGCTCTTCTGCAGTAACTTTACCAAGCTCCAGTGGAAACACGTGTGCACAAAGGCTGTAAATTCATTCTGGACGAAACAACTTGTGTGTGACATAAAGACTAAGAAAACTCTGAAATATCTCTCGGTTCATAATCTACGAGTTGGTACCACACACCTGGTCTGGAGAACAGTGGAGTCCTCAGTAACAGATGTTAAAAAGGCAGTTGTGAAAGCCAGAATCCTCACTGGCACCTATATCCTCCAAAAGAACAGACAGACCTTCAGCGGCGGCACAGTAGATGCAGCCTGTCGTCATTGTTATCTAGAGGAAGAAGATTTACTTCATTTGGTGGCACGATGTCCAGCCTCCTACAGCTTATGTGTAAAGACTGTTAGTGCACTTAAAGACATCACAGACACTAATATAGAAGACTGTATCCAAAATGATCGGCTGAAAAAGTTTTGGTCCTTTATGAAAAACTTAAGAAAGGAGTCCACGGGTGTGGCCTGTTTCAGGGAAAATGGCATGTTGAAAACTGCTAATAAGGACAAAGCAGACATATTTAACAGACAGTTCGAGTCTGTATACACCCGAGAACAAGTAGGTGACCCCCCATCGAAAGGACCAACCCCCTACCCAGATATTGAAGACTTATACATTGACCCTAATTGGGTCAAAAAACTATTAGACCGTCTTAACCCCCATAAATCTTCAGGTCCAGACGACCTAAGTGCACGTGTGTTAAAAGAATGCAGTGCTGAAATTGCCCCGGTCCTTGCCTGCATTTTCAATCAGTCCTTGGCCCAGTCTAGAGTACCAGATGACTGGCTGCAAGCTAATGTGGCTCCCATTTACAAAAAGAGATAAAAATATAACCCTGCCAATTACAGGCCGGTCTCCTTGACTTGTATTTGCTGTAAGTCTCTTGAGCACATTCTCGTGAGCAAAATCATGCAACATCTATCGGACCATAAGATTTTAGTTGAGTCTCAGCATGGCTTCAGAAGTGGTAGGTCATGCGAGACTCAACTGGTCCAGTTCATTCATGATTTGCAGGCAAACCTAGACAGAGCCAATAATAAAGGTCACAAACAAACAGACCTCGTTATTATGGACTTTGCCAAGGCTTTTGATAAGGTCCCCCATAGACGATTGATTTATAAACTGGAGTATTATGGTATCCGAAATGATATCCTCCGGTGGATCTCTGCCTGGCTATCTGGAAGGACACAAAAAGTTGTTCTGGATGGTGTCTGTTCAGACCCTCTCCCCGTGTTGTCTGGTGTCCCCAGGGTTCTGTTTTAGGGCCCATCCTGTTCTCAATCTTTATTAATGACCTGCCAGACAACATAAGCTCCACAGTCCGCTTTTTTGCTGATGACTGTGTACTCTATAAAAATATTAGACGGTCCGAAGACCAACAGATACTCCAAGATGATTTAGATAAATTGGCACTCTGGGAAGAGGCATGGCTCATGAAATTTAATGTTGCCAAATGTCACTCTATGAGGGTGACTAGGCACCCCCCTCCAAAGCAAATAATCCATGGTTATACATTGCATAACCAAGTCCTAGAGAATGTATCGTCAGCCAAATATTTAGGAGTTGAAATTACGGATGACCTCGAGTGGGGTCAGCACATTAATGAAATTACCAGTAAGGCTACTAAGACTTTGGGTTTCCTTCGTAGAAACTTGACTTTTGCATCGAAGGAAATCAAGGCTGCTGCATATAAAACTCTGGTCCGGCCCAAATTAGAATATGCAGCGCCAGTTTGGCTGCCCCATCACCAAGTTGATATTTACAGAATAGAAAAAGTACAGAGGACTGCTGCCCGTTGGACCTGTAGGCGCTGGCGCAATCAAAGCCATGTGGGAGAACTGTTAGAAGAACTCCAATGGCCAGACCTGCAGGAAAGACGACAGCAGGCTTCTCTGTCTCTATTCTACAGAATTCATAATAATCTTGCCATTGTAGATAAGAATAAGTACCTATCTGAGGTCGGTGAAGGGAGCAGGAGAACTAGGTCCCACCCATTCCAGTACCACCGTCCAAACGCTTACACGGACGGTTTTAAGAATTCTTTTTCCCCAGGACAACTGCAACTTGGAATGGCCTTACAACCGAAGCTGTCTCTTCGGAGACAGTTGATGGGTTTAAGGCCAAAATTTAATATCCTAGGGTAGAGCAGGGGTTAGGCATGGAATGCCTGCCCCTGAGGACTTCTTGTAAATAGTTTTAATCTGCTGGTGGCTTTGTCACAAATTCATTTATTTTTTTTTTTTTTTTTTTTTTTTTGTGACAACTTATGCGCCACACCAGAAACCTGTCATCATGGTCAAAGTTGACCGAGGACAGTATAGATAGAAAGAAAAAAAGACATTGTTGTTGGTCATGCTAATATAGACATTTGGAATCAATACTTTTGTGAATGGACATTTATCCTGAAAACGTTAGTGTGTGCTGAGTCAGTGGCTAGGTTATTGCCAGACCTGAATGAAGCCAGGGATAGCATAGAAAGACTATCAAGAGACTACTTTTACAAAATCCATGCCCGTAAACTACAGTGTGAAATCCGGAGGGGATAATGGTCACCCGTATATATCCGACGGAATGTATATAAGTTATTTTATAAGTCGATCTTAGACCAGTGACTTTTTATTACCTCGTTTATTGACGTCTTATCTACACCTTTTACAACGTTCCAACATGGAGCGGTGCTCCTACGAGAGGAGGATCATACACTCAACAAGAACAAGGTAAACACCGGTAACTGGGTCAATGATCACACATAAAACAGTTTTTTGTATATGACAGTATTGTCAAACGACACCAAATTTATCATAACTTTTTTTTCGAAATAAAAGGAGTTGAAGAGACTCTGGTTCGTGTGATTTCGATCCATTTCTAGTCTTATGACTCCATTGGCGGCCAATACGAGTTGTTTCTTCCACAAGTGAGTCCGTTATGTCGTTATTTCTAGGAATTGTTTCTTGCAAAGTGAACCAGCTTATTAAATAAGTTATTGAATCGTTTACAAAGATATACATGGCTAGGTGGTGCCACATTTATGCAGTTTATACATAAATTGTGTATGTACATGTTGCTCAATTACGACATACAAGTTACACGTTGATTGTTGACCGGTTGAGGATGTTGATGTTATTGACAGCTGCTTCTACCTGGGCTTTGCACCATTTTTAGACAAATTTAACATTAAAGATGCACACCTGATTGCATATTGATAAAATGAATAGTCTCAGACAGCTTCAGTTACTTTTCACTGTGACTTATTGCTGTTTTACATGCAGCAACTCGAAGACAATTGAAGGCACCATGAGCAGTTTGACAGCCAGGGCAGAGAAGGGACAGTATCTGTCTTCCTTCTGTTTCCATGGTAACGATTCCTGATTAAGCAGATCTTATTACAGTGGAGAAGTGTGGCACGGCCTTGAACCATTTATATGTCAGCAGTAGTTTGATATAGGCAGTCACTGGGTGTCCTTTAGAAATGATAATCACTACCTTAGCCTCCTTTGATCAGCATGGTAGTGATTCAAGCCCGGTTACTAGAAATACCGGAATACACTTAATTACCGGAATATACCAAAATACACCGGAATATACCGGAATCTACCGGAATATACCAAAATACACATTTTTATTTACCGAAATACACTATATTATTAACAGAATAAATGTAATATTATCCAAAATATGTCTTTTTATAACAGCTTCATGTAAAAACAGGCAAGTGAATGACCCATACAAAGACCCTAACCAGCTTGCAATCAGCACAGTGATACCTATCACGGCCCATACCCTGGTCCATTTATTCTCACTACAGATGCAAAAATAGCAATATCTGAGCTGGAAATAGTTCTTATTTATCTATTCTACAACATTTAAGTTAATTTCGATAATAAAAATGTTTATTTTGGTGTATTCCGGTATATTCCGGTATATTCCGGTTATAAGGTGTATTCCGGTAATTCTAGTAACCCATTCAAGCCTATCTCCTTCAGTCGGCATGGTAGTGATATGAGCCTATCTCTGCAATCTAACGCTGAAAAGTGATTTACTTTTCACCACTCTGTCATGAAAATACTGCATGATTCAACTTATTTAATAATTTTTTTTTATATAAATCATAATATGAGTACAACTGAGGCAGTAGCTTACCAATAAAGATCTTAAATCATTGATTATTTGTGAATGTCATGTTCGTCTCTGGGTCGGAATCCATTTTTGTTTGTATACATGTACAGTACTAATTTGCACAACACGAATACATTATCATCTCTAAATCAGTGATTTAAGATGTTATTGGAAAGATACTGCCACAATTATACAATACATGTGATGTCTCCCATATCATCCGGAAGTCTCCCAGAAATGAAGCCCATATTCCACGCTCCCGGAAACTATTCAGAATCTCCTGGATGCTGAATTTTCCTGTCATAATGTTTTCTGAACCGTCCATTTTGTGGTAACTACTTACCCGGCGGCTAGTCAAAAGGATTAACTGTCAGTGACCTAATTACCTAACAGGGTGCAATATTGGTTGTGTCAATCCGAGGGGTATTCGCTGATATGACGCCGCGAGATGTTGAATTGGCTAGTGCATCAGTAAAGGTACCTGTTCTAACTGTAATAACAGGTAACTGTAAGTTACCGAGAGTATTAAAATGACTTTTATTGCGTCACGGCTTTATGGCTTTATTATAGGCAATGCTTATCATTGACATTGTTTTAGGAAGCCTTTGATCTGTTATTTTTGGCATTCGTGCAGGCCCTATTAAATAGCCGAAAATATTGTAGAATATCGATACAGACTGATCATATCGCAATATGTATTGTTTTCAGATCATATTGCAATAAACCGATATACTGACTTACTGGGCCCAAACTCACTTAGAAACGGGCGTATATTGCCCCGCTTGCGGTGCTCTTGTTGTGTATTATAACAGAGAGAACATTATAATAGAGAGATTTCTACATTTTCGTACCCTTGCCATGCACAGGTGGGCAAATGGCAGATGCCTAACTTAATTTTTCATCTAAACATAGACATCTTACTATATGGATATGCTCAAAATGTTATGGTAATGGGTACCTTGGCTTCCTTGAGTAATAGGGACTCGGATACCCGGGTACAAAATCTCTACCTGTCCCAGCCCTAGAAGACGGCCGTTTCCTATGCCCCCAATGGGGAAAACGTTGACATCGTGTTAAAATTCTGTTTGTTGCTTTTCTTCCAATATTCTGTGGTAGAAGCTTTTGAAAATTTGAAACATGACTGGGTTCATACGGATTCGTTGACAATTGACACCATCTGGATGCTGCTGTTGACTCAAGGTCAAAGTCACAGACTTGCATTTAAGTTTTGTTAAAGCTGCAAAGTCTGTAACTTTTGTCTTTTATTTTTAGAATTAATGTTTCTAATTCTCAAGAACACAGTAATATAGCTAAAATTCGGGTATACATTTCACCAGATTGGTAATCCTTAACAAATTATCACCATCAAAACAACAGCATTTATATTAAAAATCAACTATCTTGAATTTCCGGAGGGATGTAAATAATTACCAACAAGAGAAAAACACCTGTTTTTATAAAGATTATTCACTTTTCCATGCAGTTTTCAGCTGTTGTGAACAGATTTATTCTGGAAGCATAACTTAAATTAATTCTACTTTTACAAATGATTTAAAAAGAAAATAAGAAAGAAAAGAAAATAATTTTTTTTGGAAAATGGTCATAATTGCATAATAGTCACTTTAAGTTTATGTTGTTTTCTAACACCATATTAATCTTATATTAACCACCCCAGGGGCATTTCATTTTACCATTTTGCCTTATATCTTGAAGACTATTTGATGTATGAAAATGGTAGCTAGAGTGGGATAATAAGTCAGTATGATCTGGCGGCCGTAAATAAATGTTTGAACTCAAAATAAAATTTGGTCATAGTGGACTATATTTCATTGTCAAGTCATTTTGCCTTATAAGTATCTTAAGTATAATTTGATGTATTAACATGATATATTGTGATTAAAAGGCAGTATGGTCTGCTGTTGGACCTCAAAGTTAAAGTCAGCCACACTGTTGCCTGTAATAGCTTGGGATAATAAGTCAGTATGATCTAATGTTTAACCTCAAAATAAAAAAAGTCTCAGTGACCTATATTTCATAGTCCAGTGATTTTGCTTTATAGCTTGAACACTGCTTGATGTTCCAACATGATTGCTTGGGATTATGACCCAGTATGACCTGAGGACTGATGTTAGACCTCAGAATATAGTTAGTCACCATAACCTATATTTTATGGTTAAAGGTCAATTATTAAGGTGTTTTTTTATTACAGAAATGAAAGCAGTTTTCTCTAAGCAACTGAGTATCGAAAACCGCATCAAATTATCATTAATAGTTTTCGAGATATAAAGAGTTGAATTTGTAAATTTCATGACATCTGACAATCATTTTGAGCTGCCTCATTAATATTCATGAGGCCTTCGATGACGTCATCGATGAACACTGAAATTTTAAATTTATTTAAAAATTTTAAATTGTCAAATATTTTCTTGTTGAACATTCTAAAATGGTAAAACATTGTATTGTTTTATTGGTGACACTAATAACAACTGTCCAAATTCAAAATATTGCTTATAAATGCAATTTTAGCAGTTAAATTTTCAAATTTAAATATTCAATTAAAATTTGTTGAATTTAAATTTACATTCTTATCAGTAGATATAATTGAATACAGTATTTTAGACCCGTTTAATTAGGTCTTTGACAATGACTTTTGTGTACTGAAGTAAAAAAAATGTTTTAAAATCTGTTTTTAAATTTAATTTAAATTTTGAATAAAACTTAAATTTGTGGATGAACATTCCCAATAAATTACCCAGCTAATAAACAAATATTAAAATAATCAAAACTGTAAGATAACAATCATTTACTCTTTAGAATAAAGGTTGTTAATTAGTTTAAAAATTCATTTAAAAAATTAAAATCATCAATGACATGACAGAATAGTGCATTGTGGTTAGAAATACTTTAAAAAGTAAGGGAGATAAGTCATGTAGGAAAAAACAGCCGTGGGATATTTAAACTCGCATAACTTTTGAACGGATAGGAATTTTTCTATGCCGTTTGTAGCATTATAATCCTCTGTCTGTCCACTATCAGTTTGCTTCAGAATTAAGCATTTATACAATTTCTTCGTAATTGACCTTTAAGTGATTTTGCCTTATATTTTGAAAACTATTTGATGTATGAACATAATAGTTTGGGATAATAAGTAATTTAGTATGGCCAGATTTCAGAAAAAAAGTAGATCAATCACATTAACCTATATTTCATGGTCTAGTGATTTTGCCTTACCCCTTAAAGACTATTGACAGATGAACATGATAGCTTGAGATAATGAGTACCGGTAACTATGACCCAGTGTTTGACCTTGGAATAAAAGTAGATCTTAGGGACCTAAATTTCTAGGTTCAGTGATTTTACCTTATACCCTGAGGACTACTTGATCTGTCAACATAATGGCATGTGATTATGAGTCAGTATGACCCAATGTTTGACCTCAAAATAAAAGTAGGTCACATTGACCTATATTTCATGGTCCAGTTTTATAGCCTTTTATTTCTAACACTATTTAATAGATTTACCTTATGCTTGGGTTAACAGTTTGGGCTATCACTTTGAGTGACCGCATACTAATTGTAGGTCATTGTGATCTATATTTCATGATCCAGTTATTTTGCCTTTATTTCCATTAGTTTTGGGTTAATGTTTTGGCCTGACATTGTGAGTGACGTGCTTTTAATTGTATGTCAATTAGACCTATATTTTATGGTCCTGTGATTTTTACCTCTTATTTCTAACACTATTTCATGGATTTGCATTATACTTGGGATAATGGTTTGGGCTGACAATTTCTAATACTATTTCATGGATTTGCATTATACTTGGGTTTATGGTTTGGGCTGACACTAAGTGACCTCATACTAATTGTAGATCAGTGTGACCCATATTCCATGGTCCTGTGATTTTAGCCAGTATTTCTAACACTATTTCATTGACTTGTATCATACTTGGTGTAATGGTAAATTCAGATACAGTGATTGACCTCATATCACCTATAGAGGTCACTGTAACCTATCACAGGCAATATTTAAGAGGTTTGGATATTTCTTAGGATAATTGTTTATTCTGACACTGCAGTTGATCTCATTTCACTTGGCCCATATTGTCCATATTAAACATGCCCTTGTTAAAGTCAAGGTCCCATGAATTGTACTAAGTAAAGTCAACTTGTCAATCTTTAAAGTTTAAGATAATTATGGAAATTGGTGGATGTGTTTCAGTAATAAGGTATCGTATTTATCCTGTTTAATACCCCAGGGGTGTTGCATTTTGCAAAGGGGATGGGGGAGGGGAGCTTTAGTAAATCAACTAAGTAGCCAAAATACCTATGATAATATAAAAGTCATTGGTAAACTTTCAGAGGAAGCAACTCAAATATTTTTGCCTCCCTTCTTAGTAGGGGGTCAACTCTTAAAGGAAAGAATTTGCTCCTCTAGGAGCACATTCTTTCCGTAAAGAGTAGACCCCATTTGAAAAACCTACCTTATCCAGAGAAGCAAATAGGAATTTGTTCAAGTTAAAAAACATTATTTTTGGAAAAGAAGTAAGGGGCATTTATTAGGATTAATATAGTAGGTTGCAGTATCATGAAAATTAAAACATTTGAGGTACCTAAACAAAATTAATAGTCCTAAAATTGTAACAGTTTGGTTTTTGGAGTGCAGTCTGATCTAGGTCTACACTGTTTGCTAAGACATAATTGCAAGGGCATAACTGCCTATGCACAAATATGCACAGGTGCGTAATGAAACTTTGTCAAATTGACAAAATTTCAACATGCACCAGCATATTTGATGATGCTGAAATTTTGTAGATTGGACACAATTTCAATAATAACTGCATACAGAGGCAACTAAACTCTTATTATTGCCCTCAAGTAAGAGCTGTCATGGATTACGTCGATATCGATGTATCAATAAAAAATATGCTGCGATATTGAATCGATATGGGAAAAGTGAATATCAATATGTTTCGTGAAAAAAATAGAATTTATTCCTACAGTTACCAGTGGTCATTTTCTTGTATCTGCATGATTCTGTTGCATAATTTGGGTAAATTCTTATTAATTTAGATCCCTGATCTTGAGTTTGTAGGTAGATGCCATTTGCGATTCTATGCCTATATCTCGTTCTCATTAGCTGGTCAGGTCGGTGAGGAACCGCTTTGGTTTTGCTTTGGAAAGAGGAGCAGACTATTGGATTCATTTTTACTCACAAATAGACAAAACATGCATAAAAGAAGAGCAAGAGCCTGTAAGGCATGCATGTTTTCACAAAGATTTCAACATTTATCAATATCTATTTATATTGATATTTCGCCATATTTTCTATTGATATATTGATACGCCAAATGTCCGATCAATGACAGCTCTACCCTCTAGGGGTTTAAAGCATAATTGTGCTTATCATGTAATCACGCCTAGTTACGCTCTGGACCTGTCCCAATACATAGAATTTTAACGGTAATTTTACTCTACTTGCAGGTGATGCTGTGATTCAGTATACGTTAAATACGTCATCAACGACAGCTAAACTGTATTTGTTCCTCAATGAAGACTGGAAAGAATTACCTGATTCCACAGAATGTCAGCAGAAACTTGACAAAGCTAGAGCTGTGTGTAAGTGAGATCTGCGGGATAAGAAGGGGTAATGGATATAAGTAAGGGATAATTTTCCTTATTTCTCCAGTAAAATACACGTATATGCTAGGACCCCTCATTAAATCCATCTCGCTGAGACGGTTCTAAAGAGGGGTCATATCATATGTTTTCATTGTGAAATATTAAGAAAATATTATCTCTAAATTATCTTGTAAACCCCACCTTATCTTGAGCCCTGAATACAGGTTCATAGTTACAATGTAGACAAATTTAATGGAATATTGTTTGCTTCCGTGGTACATGTAGATGAATCCCTCCTTTTGCTTTAGCTTTGATTGTCATTAAATATCTTCTAGCTTACCAGCTATTGTACTAGTTCTTTGGCTTAGTCTGATTTTCCTGTCTGAGGTGATCATGTTAGATTTATGACGTCACTTTCTAAGTCACTCATTGAATGATGTCAGAATCAAACAGTCAGCCATATGATCTTTTTAATATTGGTAAGTAAGAAAAATAATCAATCAGTGGCGTCCAGTGGGGATAGGAATCCCAACCCTTGCGTCTACCCCTCAAGTGGGAAACTCAGCAGAGCCTGGTTTCCCACTTGAATGGCAGACTGTCTGGTTGGGATCTTATCTCTTAATGGTTTGAGGTGTCCCAATACTTGAGCACTTTAGGGTACATATTGCTTTTCCAGTGTCAGTGGTAGCATAAACTTTTGTTGATCTTTCTAGTTTTGCTGTATCTTTTGACATTGTGCAGACAGCTGAGACACTTCACCTTTGGTGAAATTATTGTCCCCTAAATAGCTGGATCTAGATTTTTGGGTTGTTTTGGAGGGAAAACCCCATCTTACGACCAAAGAATTACCTTAAATATTGGGACAGACAGGTCTGAGCAAACATTGTAGACCCAGATCAAACTGCTCCTTCAGGAGCAGTTTGATCAGGGTCTACAATGTTTTGCCATTCTATAAGCATCATTTGGATGCATTGTAAAATCCACTTTCTAAGAATTTCTTAACAATAATTGTCCACAGAAGCTTGAAGTTCTAGCTTCGGAACATTTCTAAACCTTGTCATCCAAAGTGTGCAATGCAACACTGTACAATAATTTTTAAATGAGATTATGGTCTCTCCAATTTTTGACATTTTGAAGTGTTTCATGGTCTAAACTTCAAGCGCCTGTGAGTTGTTCGACTTTTGGGTGTCCGAAATTTTAGGGTCATTACGGTATGCTATTTCTCCACAAACAAGTTGTTGGTTCTCATTTAATTTGCTTCACCAGTATGGTGTGGTGATTTAGTTGACATTCCAAGACAAAGGTTTGGTACTAAATAGACAAAAATGGCATCCTTATTGAACATTTACAGATGACATAACCTCAAGTACTGGAAATAGAACAGTGGCTAACTTCAAATCACCACGAATCTGGCATGTTGTGTTTGCCGACCCTCTGACATGTGACACAAGAGAAATCACTGAAATACCAGCGGAGAGTCTCAACTTTATACACTACAACTTTGAACTGCTCAACCCAGATGCTCTTGGTAATCCACGAGAACATTTCAGTGATGAAGAAACAGGTAGGATTATGGTTCTTGACACAGTAAAGTAATAAGGATATTTTTGTTTGCACAGAGATTTAAACATATGAGGCACAACATGACTAAACCAACAAAGTGGCATATGTGCCAAGCAAGTCTCAGATCACACTGGGCATCCGCAAATTCTTTAAAAGTAGACTCCTTTTCTGAAAGGGTATGTCCTTCTGGGAAGCAAACAAGAAGTCACAGAAGTTGTTCTATGTTGTAAAAATGGTGGAATAACTTGGAGGTGTACCCATATACCTTAAGAAAATAAAGCTTTAATTTTCAGATAGTTGCAGTGACTGGTTAAAGTTACTGTGTTCAGGATAATTACCTTTGGCCCAGGCTTTCTGTAAAGTCAGGATAAACCCTTAAAGAGCCAAAATTGCAAACAGTTGAATTTGAAAACAGCATATATCCAGATGAGGCAACTCATAATGAGCAGCCTCATCTGGGTCCTCACTGTTTGCCCTTTGGTCTCTGAATTCTCAATATGATATTAGTTGGACAAAACTTTATAAAATTTTGCAGATGTGTTTTGTGGTCTGCTTTTTGGTGTTAAGAGATCCTCTTGTAAAAGACTTATTAGTCTATATCAGTATGGTAATTCCTTTCCTTAATGTGTGTACTGCATCAGGATGAAACTTGTTTATTTCATTATCAAGGCTGCGATAAAAATTCTAGAATTAGGACAGATACGATAGGTACATGTATGAGCAAAATAGTAGAGACCCAGAATAGACCTCTCAGTCTGATCATATTTTGATTTGTTTGCCCTTCCTGCCGAATCTTTTGGACACATTGCACCATTGTAAAAACAAATGGTTCCATTTTCAGAAGATTCACATTATTTTAGATGTCTGAATTTTAGCTCACCTGAGCCGAAGGCTCACTGGTGAGCTGTTAGTATACCAATGCCTCCATTGTCTGTCCATCTGTCCATTCACCATTTTCAAAGATCTTCTCCTCTGAAACCTCTGGGCTGATTGAAGCCAAATTTCATATGGAGTCTCAGTGGGATGGGCAACTAAAGTTTGTTCGCGGGATCTGGGTCACATGACCAAGATGGCCACCACGCCCATGTATGGGTAAAAACCCTTCAAAAATCTTCTTCTCCAGAGCAGAAAGGCCCATGACCTTGACTCTTGGTATGTAGTATCGGGCATTCAAGCCCATCATAGTTTATTTAAATGATGATTGTAGGTTGACCTTGACATAATTTACGACATGGTCAAAACTTTGGTATGTTATGCTTTTATATGGGAAAATGCTTAAACAGAGGATTTCTCAGAAACTATTTAAGGTATAATATATAATATAATATGGAATAAGAAAAAAGGTCAAGGTCACTTTTTGAACTTTACTCAAGGCCACTGAGATTTAAAAGTTAAAGTATGCACTCCTTATAAGCCACTTAAAGGTAGGTTCCTGTACTTTGTAATGCATCATAATTTTGATGATCTTTCATCCAAGTTGTTGGAAAGCACTTATAAAAGGGACTGAATAAGTTTCACTAAAAAGTGTAAATCAAAAAAATATTAGAAAAGTTGTTTTGCAAGGGATTTCCTAACTCTGCTTCGAACACCAGTTAGTGCTATTTTTAGTTCGCGCCAAAAATAGATAACGCAGCTGAGGTCATGCTGCATTGCATTTTGGGATAGTTTTAACCCATCCACCATGCCAGGACCTCTAGGAGAGCTCACGACAAGGGAAAATTGACCTTTGGAGAATGGCATCAGAAATCACGCACTTATAGACATAATAAACATAGTTATTTTTAGAACTGGAATTCCAACGAAAGAAAATAAACCAAAAGGGAAAACGACTATTTTCTTCAACATCTGACGAGTTTCTCAGTAGCAACAAATTCAGAAAAATAAGGGAATTCAATACTGCTCAGAAAAAGATGAAATTATTTTGTGGACATAATTGTTATCGCTAGTACAGGAACCTACCTTTAAAGTTTGTAACAAATGAGTGAAATGACAAATTTGTCTCTTGACAGAAGGTGTCAGATGAGCTATATGGTAGCTTTATAACTTTAATTTACAGTTTAATATGTCTGCTGTTTGAATTATTGAATTTTTACATTTCAATTTGTAGCTGCTCTGCAGAACTATGATCATAAACATTATTTATTGGTAATTGGTACATGTATTAACTATTTCTATAAGGGAGGAATGCAATATGGTAAAGTTATGTTTATTTTGTAAGGGAAGTAAATATTGTGCAAAAAATTACTTGTCTGGTAAATAGGGTAATCCTTTAATGTGTATATTTGCATTTATATACATGTATATTTCTTTCAGGTCTGTTACGGTTTTATCAGCTACTTGCTCTGGCGTACTTTGTGTTGGGGTGTATCTGTATTCCTCGCCTGGTGGAGCCTCTAAGCAGTGGTGGGCCGATGCAATTAGTCATACAGCTTCTGAGTGTCTCAACTTGTCTACAAGCTGTCGGGGCTTTCATCATGATGATGCATCTTAGAAAGTAAGGTTACTGTTATGTAAGGTGGCTTCCATAACAGTGCTTGATTTTAAAGTTACATGTGTTTAAGAATTAATATTTCATTTTTCAGTGTTCATCGTGTAATGAAGCCAATGGGTGGACCTAAAATTCCATAAAATGTAAGGTGCCTCTTGTAGAATTTTAGGAATGACCACTGGCTTCTTCACACAATGAATGCTGAAAAATCAAATTTTAATTCTTGTATTTACACTTTATTGTATATGCAAAATATGGTGGACCTAAAATTCCATAAAGTGTAAGGTGCCTCATGTAGAATTTTAGGAACGACCACTGGCTTCTCCACACAATGAATGCTGAAAAATCAAATTTTAGTTCTTATATTTACACTTTATTGTATATGCAAAATATGGGTCGAAGAAAAATCAGCAACAAGATTTTCAGCCATTACAGTTGTTGCCATGATGTGGCATCCGTTGAAAGTTACATGGACCAGTCAAGACATTTGTTTACCTTCACCTGACAACGTCACATGATCAATTGTCACTTATCTGTGAATGAAGCTAGATGCTCTAAAAATTTACCTAAGGGAAGTCAGTGGGAAGTGTAAATATTGAAGCAGTTTCCACACGTAGCTTGTGCATTTTCATGTTAATTTTGAGTCACTGTCTATTTTGCTTAGCCCATTTATGGCAAGTTTCCCATAAATAGGATATAGACAAACAGTGCAGACCCAGATCAGATGCCTCAAAATGTGGCATCTGATCAGGATCTACACTTTTTGCATAACATTCACAGCAATTTTATAAAAATGATAAAAACACATGAATAAATACACCAGACACCCCTTAAATGATAAATGGACTCATTTATCATTTATAAGGATAGAAGAGTCCACTATGCATAAATGGGTTAAGTTTGACTGGTAACCTACCATTCCAAAATAGCACTGTCTCTTGCTGTCTAAAAATAAAAAAAAAACACTAGCGCTGCTCTGCTTGTCATAATTCTGACATTTTGCTATTTCAGAAGAAAACTCCTGATTATGCAGTGAGTTGACTAATGAATAGGGCAAGTTCACCCTCTGATATTGTCTCCATAGGAAACAAAATAGAATACAGTTCCTGGCTGTATAAAATGCAAAAAGTCATGAATTATCATGGCTCAGCTCCCCAATATGTATTGGAGTAAATTGGAGCAGAACTCTTTTTGAAAACGCGTATTTCATACTACCCGTCCATCCACCATTGCAACATATTGTTATTGGAGCAGGTTCAGAAACATTTTGTTATTACAAAATAATAAAAAGACAAACAAAGTCATTTCTTCACAGACTCTGGTTCAGTTGATCCTTGTAACCAAATTCACCTTTAACAGTACATTATTGACGACTTCTGTGGTGGTCACTTTGTTAACCTGAAGTTCACAAGGTACAGCGAGGCTCTGAGATAGGATGAAGTCACAAATCTAGTTGCTGCGACTTAAATTGAGCAGTTTTAATACACTTATAATTGAATCGAAAGAAATCAGTTTTTCGGCGGAATATTTCATCTGACGGTTGACTGTAACAAATTTCATCGCCTTTGCATTAGTTAGTTATGCATAGTATAGTAAATATGTAAGAATAAGAGTAGTATAACAAATCTACTCGATTCCAGTTGTCATTCATACAGTAACCAAATTTTACTGATTTTGTTTAAACTTTATCACTGGCAAATTCCAACGGACCATAGCTGGAGGGGTAAAAATGAACTGCAGTTTGAATTAAAATAAGCTTCAATTTTTTTGGTTGGTTGATTTGATGCTTAACGTCCATGGTAAACAACTAAGGTCATGTCGGGACGGTCAGTTAACCTAACCACACTATTCCTGGGCAGGCTTAGACCTCCTAAGCGGTTAACCAGTACTAAGTGCACATACTTTCGCCAGTAACTGACAACTGCCCTTCTTGAATCCTGGGCCAAAACGGTCCGGCAATAAGCTTCAACACAACAAAACCAACAAAGTGATATGTGGCCATGTATAGACTCAAATCAGCCTAGGCATCAGCCCAGCCTGATCAGAGTCCCGCTGTGTGCTTTAAGGGTAGCTAGAGGTCTAAGCTACTTCCATGCCAACAACAAAGACTCTGATCAGACTGGGCGGATGCCAAGGCTGATCTGAGTCTTTGCTGGGCGCACATGCCACTGAAGGTTTTGTCGTGTCACGACTCAAATGTCCATTTGGTCAAAGCATCTGAGCTATCCTTGCTTATACAACATTGTAAAAGGATGTAAAACTATAATGACTCTATCTTCAAGCCTTTCTTTTGACAGATATTCACATGATGGTATTGGATCTCCTTTCTTAGAACTTCTTTCAGAATGTAAGTACAGAAGTTTATCAGAAACCTGTGCGTACACTTACCAAAGGATGAAGTCATATACAAATTTCAGTTGAAATTTTAATGCAAACATTGTTGAAAAGCTTTACTAGATTTAATTACACCATAGAGAAAATAATTCTTTATAATCTAGGAGCACTGGTAGCTCAGTGGGCTAAGCACAGGCCTGCTGATCTGGTGGTCCTGGGTTCGAATCTGGCTGAGTCCGAATTCTTTCCTGAGGTAAATGGGATTCCATTGAACACAGCCTTACATTCTCACTCTCCCATCATCCTGATATAATTGAAATACTTTTGAAAAGGACATAAAATGCAGGTCATCCATCCATTCATCAGTATAATCTGAGATTGAAATAAATGTATATAATGTACATGTTTTGTTTTTTCCAAACTTTGTGAGTTTCTGTTTTCCATCAAAACCTTTTCCCATGTCATTATTGTGCAACTAAGCATGAGCCTGATTATGGACAAATTGTCATGGCATATCGAAGATGCAATTTAAAACAGTAGGCTGAATGCCAGGCAGTCTAGATTATGATCAAGCTTTTCAGTGCTCCAGATAAGAAGGAGTTACGGGCTTAATTTTCTGTATTTCTCCATATAAACATATGTTATGACCTCTCATTGAAACCGTCTCATAGAGACGGTTCTAATGAGGGGTCACAACATATGTTTTTATTGAGATTTAAGAAAATTATTTTGAATTATCCTCAATACCCCCTCTTATCTGGAGCTCTGGCTATTCTTAGAAACTTGATTGTGTCTGCACTGTTTGCTCAGGTTTATCTCTCCCACTAGTTTGATACAGATTTTACAGTAGTTTTGACATTATCATTGTTTTCTTGTTTTGCTAGTGTTTGATGTCCTGTCTCAGTTTGCGATGCTGTACATGTTATTAAGCTTGAGCCTGGGCTGGACCCTGGGTACCACCTACAGAAATACACATCTACAGATGATTAGTAAAAAGCCAGCATCCAAAGTTGTAGGGCTCTTGGCTGTTCTACAGGTAAATTTAAAGAGAAGGAGGCTATACCTCCAAAGAAGACCAGTTTGATAAAGCGTAAAGCATATTTGCCTCCCTTCTGGGGCCTACTCTTTAAGGAAAGAATTTGCTCTCGAGAGAGCAAATTCTTCCCTTTAAGAGTAGTCCCCCTTTGAGAAGTAATTCAGATTTTTTTCTACTACAGTCACTGCCCTTTGAAAAAGAGAGGCAAACACTATTAAGTGCAATCTCTCTCTGAGATATATCCAAACCTTCACACAGAAGTGGCTGCAAAGAAAACAATAGATCAATGTTTCAAGTTTTTTTGTGTGTGTTTTTTTGCATATATAACTGAAACAGTAAAAGTGTATGCATGTAGTAAAAGTGTATGCACACAAAATGTGTGATGATAGCTATCAGGTGATTGTATGTTTTACAAGAAACATTGAGCTTTCTTATGATCTGGGTGTACTCTTTCTGTTAAGGCATTTATATGTGAATATTCAATACAGTACATGCTTTTAGTCATTTCCTGTCTTAATATTTTCTCTATAAACTAACTCTTATCATTTCTTATAATGATTAGAGAGTAAATTCTGACTTTCAGAAAATCTCACTTTTTGATAAGTTCCTGAATTTCACTTGCCATTATACTAGCAAAGGTATGCATGATGTAGCATATCAGAACCTAACCATGATTAGCTCTCATTATAATAACATTATACAAGGATGTTGAAAAGGTGCACTTGGACCTCCTTGTCGCCATGGTAAAGTATGTCATCCGATATAAGTATGTTATGCATACCATTGCTAGTATAATGGCAAGTGAAATTTGTTAAATCGTAAATTTTCTCAGGCAAATTATTCTCATGCCTATTGCTTAGTTGAGCTACTTTGGCAATATTTATGATTGAGCCACAACACAAAAAACTTACAAAGTGGTATTTGCTCCTAGTGCAGAATCAAATCAGCCTGGGTGTCCACCCAGTCTGATCAGAGTCTTTTCTTTGTGCTTAAAGGGTAGATGTTGGTCTAAGCTAGCTCCATGCAGACAGCAAAAGCTCTGATCAGACTGGACAGATGCCAAGGCTGATCTGAGTCTGCTCTGGGCACTTATTTCACTTTGTTGGTTTTGTCGTGTTGCAGCTCAAAAATTATTGCTAGTAGGTACCTAATATAGTCAGGTTTATCATACACACAAAGAGACTTCTTGAAGCCTAAAATCTCACTTTTCAACTGTCCCTTGATCAAACTTCATAGATAAATTGCGATGAAATGGTATGGTGTACATAATGAGTGAGTGAATTGGTTTAAAGTCTGATCCAAAAGACCGGAGAAGCGGGGGCTCGATCTTGCAACCCCTGGATCGGTAGTCCGGATTGTTATCCACTACACTACAGCTGCTCCTGGTGTACATAAAATTTATGTTCAAATTTACCTACTGGTAAATTGGTAAAGATGTGAGCAGCCTTGCACTCAAGGAGCTATTGGATCTCCTGTTTTCTGCTTGCTGTTGTTTCTTGCTGCCAAGTGATCATTTTTTTAGAACTGATATATGGAAAATAAGGTTTATACTAAAAATTTCACTCATCTATAGCTTCTTATGCATACCCAGTTATAAGCGTCATGTACTTGAACATTTGTACATAAGAATCCATTCATAGATATATGTAAACAATAGCATTTTAACAGAGACAGCATGATGCCAACTAAGCTATAGATGGTTTGAGAATAAATAGTTAGCTTGTCAAACAAAAATTGTTGTTTTTATGTCATTATAACTTTTTAAATTGCCTTTGCTGTAGGGAGCACTGTTCTTATGGGAACAATACCAAGATCAGACTCACAGACTGTACCATGCCCACAGATCATATGCTGGTATAGCTCTAGTGATACTCCGAGTGGTGCTGGCGGCATTATTTGCCTGGAACCTCTACGCTACTGTATCTACTGAGAGAAGTGCAATGAAAAGAGAATTTTACATATCATTTACAAAGGTACATATTTTATAGTTATCACAAGCAGAAGGCGGAGGGATATAGTTTGGCATTGTCTGTCTTTCTGTATGTCTGTCCCCAGACATACCTAAGTAATCATTGAACAAGATTTCACGGAACTCAAAACAAATACCCATTTAGCATAGTTGCTGGTACACACCAAGTTTTATTCAAATTGGCCTGGTAGTGCATGAGTTATTCCCCTTGATTTGATTTTAAAATGCATAAATGTAGACACAACTAAATAAGAAATGAACCAAATGTCATGAAACTTAGTATAACTACGTATCACCATAGTGAACTGGTTCATGCACAATTTTTGTCTGAATCACCCAAGTATAGCGTAAGTTGTTGCTTTCTGAATGATTTGTAATCCACAAGTTGAGCTGTTAATAGTAACCAGTGAACAAAATTTCATGATATTTAAATGGATTATGTATCATGTAGTATTCTGGGATGTGTGCATTTTAACCGAATGTCCTCAACATTGCATGAGTAATTGCCCTCGAGTTGATTTACAGTCTACAGTTGATCAATGGACAAAGCTTCTCGACACTTAACGCGCCAGTGATGAAAAAGGCAGAATTTGCAAACAGTGCAGATCCTGATGAGGTGGCTCATAATGAGCCACCTCATCTAGATCTACACTGTTTGCCCTCTAGTTTTTGAATTTTCAATATGATATAGCTGCGATGAAACACATTTTGGAATTTTTGCAGATGCAAATTTTGTCGTCTGCTTTTTGGGGCTTGAAGGGTTAATATTAGTATGTCTTACCGTTATACACTGGTGCATGCCCAAGTTTTGTCACAGTATCTGCTATTGTCCTTGATATAATTTAAACTTGACAAATCGAGCCATTACCAAGTAACCAGTGAACAAAATTTCATGAAACAAGTACTTCCATTGAATTTCTTCCACTCAATAAAATTTCTTCTATTTGAAAACCTTTTACTCCAAGCACCAAACATCCTGAATATATTTCAGAGTTGTATGTTATGGTTCCTATGTTATCCTGTGATAGTTGTAGCATCCTGGCTATTTGAAGAGTACCTCAGATATAAGGTAGGTTTATGTCTACTTCTGCATGATGTCAGTTGAGTAATGTTGAGAGAAAATGGTGATTGCACGAGGGAAATTTTTTAAATTGTATTGGCACCTCAGTGTTTTCTGCCTTATTTTACAAAGTGAAACAGCTTTTAAGAATTCCTTCAAAGAAACCCTTCCAGAAAACTGGTGTACTTTTGAAGGAGAGAAATTGCTCCTTAGCTCTTTGCTTAGAGCTGACCCCACCCCCCATTGACAAGGGAGGCAAAAACAACAAGAGCTGTCGCCTGACAGCATAGCTCGCCTGAATTGGTGCTTGCCCATCACACAGCCGCTATGGTGGTATGGACTGCTATGCATAAAACTTCATGCAAGCATGTCCATAATGAAAACACCTTTATAAACTAAAGCTATCTCAGAAATAAGTCTTAAAATAAAATTAAAATAAAAAAAATGAAATGAAATTTCAAAGTCCATGAGCTTGAGGTAAAAAAAACTGACGGGTAGGGGGGAGGGGGTGGGGGTGGAGGGTTGGGGCTATGTGGACTGCTATGCATAAAACTTCATGCAAGCATGTCCATAATGAAAACACATTTATAAACAAAAGCTATCTCAGAAATAAGTCTTAAAATAAAATTAAAATAAAAAAATGAAATGAAATTTCAAAGTCCATGAGCTTGAGGTAAAAAAACTGATGGGTAGGGGGGAGGGGAGGGGCTAGGATGTATCAAAACCCTGAACCATTATTTAACATCAGTCCAAGTATTAGTATCAACTGAGTCCATCATCGTGGCACTGTGAAATTATGTCTTCATAAATATAAAACTTTAACCAAAATCTTTAAGACAAAATTCTAAGTCGATGACCTTGACTTCAAGGTCGTCCAGTGGGGTAAGTATAAGGTGTTTTGTAAAAACTCAAAAAAGAGTCTAACATCAGTTCAAGCATAAACTAAATCTCTGCAAAGCATTATGAATCAGTATGCAATTACAAAACTTTAAAAAAGACAAAAATTTGTTAAGTCCCTGACCTTGACATCAAGATCACTGAGCGGGGTTAGGGCAGTACTCTGTAGATCTAACTACAGTGCAAATATAAACAGAATTCATCTATGGGTTCAGGAGATATGTGTCTTTAAAAAACTTTAACCAAAACATCCAATCAATAAAAAGACAATATTCTAAGTCCATGACCTTGACCTCAAGGTCACAGAGGGGGGTGGGGGTAGTAATTTCGAAACCTTTAGACCAATATCTAACTTTAGTGCAAGTATCAAAGGAATCCATCCATTGGTTAAGGAGATATTGGACTTTATAAAACTTTAACCAAAACATCCAGTCCAAAAAAACTCCCAATTTTCTAAGTCCATGGCCTTGACATCAGGGTCACGGAGTGGGGTGGGGGTGGTATCCTGTTAAACCTTAGACCAATATCTAACTACAGTGCAAGTATCAAAAGAATCCATCCATGGATTAAGGAGATATAGGTCTTTAAAAAACTTTAACCAAAACATCCAATCCGAACGCCGACGCGGACGCTGACGCCGACGCCGTGGTGACAACAATAGCTCTTCCTGAACTTTCGTTCAGGCGAGCTAAAAATGGCAGAGTTGCTTCCCCTGAAAGTGTATCCATTCACCTTAAGGGAGGCAAAATCTTCTAAATTGGAGTTCTAAGGTGTATCCTTTCACATTGACAATTGCTGCAGTGCTTCAGATAAGAAGGGCTAACTGGGATAATTGAGGGATAATTTTCCATATTTATTCATAAAAATGTATGTTGGGGGTATGTTTTCATTCAGAAATAAGAAAAATTATCTTTGAATTATCCTCAATACCCCTTCTGATCTGGAGCTCTTATTGCTGTATATTTTCAGTTGAATTATCTTTGAATTATTGCTTCCCCTGAAAGTGTATCCATTCACCTTAAGGGAGGCAAAATCTTCTAAATTGGAGTTCTAAGGTGTATCCTTTCACATTGACAATTGCTGCAGTGCTTCAGATAAGAAGGGCTAACTGGGATAATTGAGGGATAATTTTCCATATTTATTCATAAAAATGTATGTTGTGACCCCTCATTAGAACCGTCTCACAGCAGAGACGGTTCTAATGAGGGGTCACAACGTATGTTTTCATTCAGAAATAAGAAAAATTATCTTTGAATTATCCTCAATACCCCTTCTGATCTGGAGCTCTTATTGCTGTATATTTTCAGTTGATCACAATGTGTGTGGTGTTGTGCCAGTCAGCTGCTGTCGTCACGTTATATAAACTGTTCCTGTCTCGTAGTTTATACTGGGAGGTCTCGGCCCTCTCAAGTACATTACCACTCAGACTAGACAAAAGTATGAGCCTCAAGATATATTCTTGACAAAGACTCTACAGGACTAGGATACAAATAAGTCTGATATTACAAGGTGCAGTTTCAGCCTTGAAGTACACGTATGGATGATGGTAATGTGTACAGAACACACACAATTTGCTGGGCCAGATGTTACCAAGCAAAGTCAGCAGCCCATACAGAAAGTTGACCAGATACGAATATTGCGGAATAGTACTATAAACTGCACCAGATAAGGAGGGGTTTTTGTTTGCCTGCAAGTAGCAGTAAGTGAGATCTATGAATTGCTTTTCCACTGGAGTAGGACTGCCAACAGAGCTCCAGATAAGAGGGAGTAACAGAAATAATTTAGGAATAATTTTCTTTATATCTCCTAAAAAACGTAACTTGTGACCTCTCATTAGAACCGTCTCACCGAGACGGTTCTAATGAAGGGTCACAAGATATGTTTCCATTGAGAAATAAGGAAATTATCTTTGAATTATCCTTAATACCCCCTCTTATCTGGAGCTCTGTGGACCAGACTTGTGTCAAGTTTTCTGGTTTAGCTCTGTTTCTGTGACATTGAACAGACAGATGAGACACAGCGTGGTACAAATTTTTCTGATGGTGATTCTGAGGTAATTTCTCCACCTTCTCCATAATAATGTATATTGTGACCCTTTGTAAATTAAGGGTCACAACATGTTTTTATGGAGAAATGGGAAAATTTATCTCAGAATTATCATTGAAATTAGTCCTTATCAGAAGTTCTGGTACATACAGTGCAGAAGAAATGAGCCGGACACTACAAAACTAACAAAGTGGCATGTGCGCCCAGCAAAAGACTCAGATCAGCCTTGGCATCTGCCCAGTTTGATCAGAGTCTTTGCTGTCTGCATGGATTGAGTGATTGATTTGTTGCTTTATGTCCACGGTAAACAGCTATGGTCATGTCGGGACGGTCAATTAACCTAACCACGCTGTTCCTGGGCAGGCTTACACCTCCTAGGCAGTTAACCAGTACTAAGTGCACATACTTTCGCCTGTAACTGACAAATGCCCTTCTTGAATCAGCGGAAGGAGAAATGAAAGTATGTGGCCAGACAGGGTATCGAACCGGGGACCTCTAACTTTTAAGTCGCCCTACTGACTGCGCTACGCGGCCGGGCCTGTCTGCTTGGAGCTAGCTTAGACCCTTAGCTTCCTTTAAAGTGCAAAGCCAAGTCTCTGATAAGACTTGGCTGATGCCCAGACTGATCTAAGTCTTTGCTGGGCGTAAATGCCACTTTGTTGGTTTTGTCATGTCGCGGTTCAGTCTTTAATTTAATAAGGGAAATGTCTTATCTTATTCACATCAGAATAGCCAGTGACAGAGTGGTTCAGTATCAATGCTGTGATGTAAAGTATCAACGTTGATTTAATAAGCAAGAAAATAAAATAGAACTGGAGGCAAGGTGATAGGGCTAGTAAAATTAGTGGCATAGTGAAAACAAGCTGTATATGAATATAAAAGACGAAAGCTCTTTTAAGTTAATTTCAGTAATTGTTGATAATTGTTGTTTAAGAAATAGATCAGCTCTAGCAGTGAATTGTTGAGTAATAATTCACTGTTTGGAGGTCAGTTGTAAAGTAGATCATATCACGAGCGTGGAGCACGAGTGATATATCTACTTACAACTGACCGACAAACAGTGAATTATTACTCAACAATTCAATGCCAGAGCTGAACTATTTCGATTCTAACACTCAAAAACGCTGAAAAAGTATTCCTTGCCTTCAAATTCTCCCAACCTTCCTGCCAGTGCGTTCATGCTCCCGCCAATATTCTTAACTGTATCTAAGATAGATGTACGTTTTTATAGCGAATTTAGAAAGAAAAAGAGACGTTACACCGTCTAACGTCTCAAAACGTCACAAAATTACGTCAGTACTGCCAGTGACGTCAGCAATTAGACTCACGCGCTCCACAACAGTGAATTGTTGCAGAATAAAACACGGAAGTTTTCCATTGCTTCTATAGGCGCACTGTGTTAGAATCAGTAATAATGCATGTATGACAATGATAGCTCCGGCCTGTCCTACATGTATAAGCTCCCCATGAGCTCAGAGAGCTATAAAATTTTGTTGTTTCAGGATCACTGTCTTCAGATTCAAATTTATAATGTATATGTCTCGAATTTTAGAATCTGATTTTTCATCACACAACTTAATATTTTGTGATTATTCTATATGTAAACAGTTGCTTATTTAGTCACCTCAGACACATCATGGAACCAAGGCAAAATACCAAAAAAAAAATTCAAAATTGGGACACTTAAAATAATAACCATAATTGTCCTAAAATTGAACAGTTTGGTTTCACAGTGATTTCAAGAGATGTAGATGGAATGGAGAACAGTGTAGACCCTGCATAGACAGTCTGATCTGTGTCTGCACTTTTTGCTCAGACCTATCTATCCCGATACTTAGAATTTTTTAAGGAATTCCAAGGCTTTAAGTGCTATATTTCTGCTTGCTATACCTGCAGATTCAAAGCAAATTGGAATTGAATGCAGTGAAGACTTATTGTGTCATTTAATCAGCTACAGGACAAAACCAACAAAGTGGCATGTGAACCCAGGGAACACTCAGACCAGCCTGGGCATCCGCCCAATCTGATCAGAGTCTTTTCTGTGCGCTTAAAGGATAGCTGAGTGTCTTAAGCTAGTTTCATGCATACACACGGGTGGGAAACTCCATAATCAGAGCCAATGGCTATGATAAGGAAAGGTTATGGCGGTTTTCGGAGCACGTGCGGCTATGATTATACCGGCTGAAATTTGGACTATTAAAAGGTAAGTTTCGCATTCGAGGTATAGATTCGTTTTTACGGCGTGGAATCTCAAAAAAAAGGAGAATGTAGTTCAATGCTCAGGTCTTTTAACTTCTTTTCTACGCTAAGGTAAGTTGTCATATGCATACGATTTTGTCTGAATCATTTGTGTCGTGGGGTGACAGTGAGCTGATTTTCAGATAGGCAGCTAACAATTGAGTTGAAATTCCTGTTGAAATGAAATAAACGTGAGAGTTTTGGTGGTCGAAAAGCGTGCATTGATTGTCTGATCCTTCCCCATTCGCAAAAAGTAAAAACTGAAAGCAAATAAGAGAAACTGAGAATAAATAAACCGAGGCTCTGATTATGCCGAGCGGCTCTGATTATATCGGCCGGCTCTGACGTAGGACGGCTTCTTTTGTAAGAGTCGGTTACTACTGAAGTAAATGTCAAAGCAAAAGCTGTCAATTAATGAAACGATTTTGGTAATTGAATCAATATTCAACTAATCTCATTTACTCTATCTTATCATTATTTAGTAATCCTTTTGTGATTAAATGTGCATCAAAAAAGAAAAAAAATGAAAATTCCTGTCCAAATAAAAAATTGTTGTTGTTGTTCTAATTCTCGTAACGACTGTTTCCCAGGAGGCTCAACGGAACGAATCAATAGTTGCACTCTCCTGGCACCAAGTCTGTCCATCCAATTAAAATTGGATGTCCAAGGATGTTTTATTTAGGATATTAGCATGGACGAATTGTTATCAAGGGAAGTCAGTTTCTTCCATATTCGATTACAAAGCATATATGAAACCAACATATACTAATTGTAAAAGAAGCTTACCGATCAAATAGGAAAGTTAACAAAGTTGCAAGAATCCAAAGTTAAAGCTTTTTGGGTTGCCTCCTTTGTCCATCACTTTGCATTCAGAACATAATGCACGTTAAATTCTTATACATCATGATAGGTTCATAATTTTTGCCACATTTTTTTAATAAAGAGAATTCTTAATAATGACAAATGGACAAACAGATTCGGAGCCAGGAGATGCAGCCATAGATTCGTTCCGCTGAGTCGTTACGAGAATGAATAATAATGACGAGATAATATTTGTATGGGGGTGTTTCACAGCGTTGTTAACTACAGACTTACTACAATCAAAAGGCGCCGTAGTCGAGTGGTAAGAGTGACACGGCCATAGTGCAAAAGGTCGCCGGAAGGTCGCGGGTTCAAACCCGGGTAGGGACATCTGACGACTGGAAAACTCTGTCTACCCAACAGTAAATGAGGACCCGCTTAGAAACAGGAATTAGTGAGGCAGAGAAAGGAGGGAGATGGGCTCCATCTTTTATTTTAGTGGGCCTCTAATTCCTCCTGCCTCTACGGCCACTGGGCTATGGGAAACCTTCACACTGATAAATAATGCAGTATAGTCCGTTTGCTCCCAAGTGCAAACGAGGTTTTGCTTACTTTCTCGAAAACGATGAAAGTTCCATCAAATGTTCTAATGTCCTAATGATTCCGATAACTATACATAACAGAATACGAAAAATCCAAATTTTTGGATGTTTTTGTAAAATATTTTCCATTAACAGTAATGCAAAAACTGAGCAGTTTCACTGAAGGGCGTCATATGCTTGTAAGAACAGCCAAAACATTGTTGATAGTAAATAGCGTAAACTCCTTGTTTACTACAGGTGTGGGCGTATATGAATGAAATAGTAAAATGTATTCACATGTCCACACGCGCAACGCATGGTGTCACCGGTCAGATGATACTATGTTGTGAATAAATTTTTACTTTTTATATAGTTTTGCGAGTAAAAGGTTTACGTTTCAACATTTGCTAATATGTGGGTGAAACAAAATATAGAAAAAAAACCGGATTCAGAATAAAAGTTCAATTAATTATGCAAATTTTGTTCCGGGGATAGCATACATTGGTCACATGCTCTAATACGTAAGACTAAACGGGAATTCCAACAGCCAACTTTTACTCCCTTGTAACAAAGAGGTGAAAATGACATATTTTAGGTCCATTTTTGTAAAGAAACTTTTTTATGCAAAGCCTCACATTTTTACAAAATTATGATTTTGTTATGTATAGGATGAAAATTAAGAATGAGCAATTCAAAAATCTTCTGCCTCTAACCAATTTTGAGAAAATATTGGGGATGCCGTTTGCATTTGGGAGCAAACGGACTATACAAGGTGTATGCTATGGACAACAACATCCATTAACCTGAAATCTAATGCACTTATTAAAACCTTCCTTTCCTCGCCTTAATGATATTGGGAGATGAATCATCTGTCAAACACTGCAACTACTTTCGTCGGCCCTTAAAACCGAAATAAACATCAAACACACGTCCCTGAACGTGATGCAGACTACAGTTTTGTTTTACAATGCTCATACGGTAAATAGCACTACTACAAGACATTTACTTCAGTGGTAACCGACTCTTACAAAAGAAGCCGTCCTACGTCAGAGCCGGCCGATATAATCAGAGCCGCTCAGCATAATCAGAGCCTCGGTGTCTTAAATCTCAATTTCTCTTATATGCTTTCAGTTCTTATTTTTTGCGAATGGGAAGGGATCAGACAAACAGTGCACGCTCTTCAACCACCAAAACTCTCACGTTTATATCATTTCAACAGGAATTTCAACTCATTTGTTATCTGCCTATCTGAAAATCAGCTCACTGTCACCCCACGACACAAATGATTCAGACAAAATCGTACGCATATGACAACTTACCTTAGCGTAGAAAAGAAGTTAAAAGACCTGAGCATTGAACTACATTCTCCTTTTTTCGAGATTCCACGCCGTAAAAACGAATCTATACCACGAATGCGAAACCTACCTTTTCATAGTCCAAATTTCAGCCGGTATAATCATAGCCGCACGTGCTCCGGAAAACCGCCATAGCCTTTCCTTATCATAGCCATTGGCTCTGATTATGGAGTTTCCCACCCGTGATACAGTGAAGATGCTGATCAGCCTGGGTAGATACTGGGCAGATGCTCAGGCTGGTCTGAGTCTTTACTGGGCGCACATGCCATTCTATTGGTTTTGTAGTGTTGCAGCTCAGCTTTTATCCAAATGCTTCTTGCTTATTCAAAAATCAAGTTATTTAAGTCTGTGTCTTGTTGCACTTTATTATGGGCAAGACATTTTGTCTAAATATGCTGCATATTCTGATGTATTAAAAGCATATTTTTCAGATCATGGGACATACTGGTTACAGGATTCAAAACTGTTTTCATTAGAAAACTGTTAAGAAACTTTATTTTGTTTGTTCAGTTTATGATATGTTGATACAAACTATTTTATAGTAAATAAAGATAAAACCATGTTAAGTCTTTTGTCACATTCTTTGATATTCCAGCAGAAAAGTTCTGAGTCAGGTCAGGGAAAAACATCTGGAAAACGCATTTTTCCACACACAGGGAAAAGTCTGGGAATTTTATGATTGGTCAGGGAAATTTGCAGGAGACGATAAGTCAGAGAATATAATGGCTATACAGTTATGCTTAAGATGGTGCTAGGGGCATGGCCTGTGTTGCATATTTCATTACTGGTAATGAACACGCTAATCTGTCCGAATCTGCTATTTTCATTTCTTTGATGTATTCCTTGCTTCCAAAAGAACTAACTATTCAGAATTTATCTATCTTTACTGCAGCTAGTATCATGCCATTTGGCGGCCATAAAATGCCTCCTGTACAGCATCATAGTTTTGTGTGCAAATTAGCAGTACAGGTCACTGCTCACAAACCTAGGTGACATTTATAGTCTTCACATCAGATATTCCAGCTTGGTCCTGTACCTCAGCTTACAGTGTGAGGAAATACACCCCTGGTTAACTATGTATATACAAGGGCTAATACGAAATGAAAAAGAGCTGTTTCAAAACGAAAAAGAGTCGATAGTTACCAAACAACCTGATGACCAGGTGGTTTGGTAACTGACTCTTTTTCATTTGGTAACAGCTCTTTTTTGTTTCATAACATACTTGGAAACATGCTTAACCAGGTATGAAATATAGTACTGTGCAAAAAGAGGCAGTTTCAGTGCTGGGAGGTAAGTAAGAAAAATAATTTTCCCCATCTTTTTTTTTCTTCTCCTTTCCAACTTTTACTTCTCTTACAGTGGTGGGTACACTTTCTGGAGACGCAACTCTGCCATTCTCATTTCTCAATGGGGGGTCAACTCTTTAAAAAAAGAATCTGCTTGGCTAGGAGTAAATTCTTAGTTTAAGAGTAGCTATACCCCATTTTAGATGGGCTACTCTATCAAGGAACTCAAACATTAAGTCGCAATAGATGTTTCTCTGTAAAAATGGTAGAAAAATATGGAATACACTTTAATTTCATTGGTTTTGGTAGATAACTGAGTACATTCTTGTCATTGCACCTGTCAGGTATTTGTAAAGACGAAGAAAACTTTTTACAAAGAAAACTGTCTTCTTAAAGACAGGACTTCTCTGCCGGGGGGTCTGGTTCCCAGCATATAGCAATGTTACCTGTATAGGTAAAGGTGTGAAAATTAAGTCAACCAATCAGTGGACCAGAATAACCAGTTATGATGATTTGATTGGCTGATTGGAGGTGTTGACACTTTGAGATCAAGAGACAGAATGACACTGTGGAAGTTAATCCTCCTTATATAGTCCCATTCCTGTCTTTAACTAGTTACAACACAATGCAAATGGTTTGAGAAATCACCTTCACTTCATATTTGGATACTGTAATGTGCCTTAATTTTGGGACACCTAAAATAATTAATTTTCCATTTGGAACAAATGGAAAATTAATTGTTTTAGGTGTCCCAATACTTGCGCACATTACGGTAATGTACGATCACTTTTTATCATATGACGTCGCTGTTATTCAGTGGATAATGTCATGTCATAAAAATCCTATGACCACACGTGCAATAACACTTTGGCACGTATGTCTATGTCATCAATGCATTTTCTTACATGTATTGACATAATTTTGAGTTTAAAGGCGTTAAAATCCCATTTTAAAGGGTCATATGATAAACAGAAGCTTACACTCGTGGTCAATTCATATGAAATGACCACTTGTGTAAGATCCTGTATTTAGACAAAAAGGAGGAGTAAAAAATATGTGAAATTCCATTAATGTAATAAAAGAGCTGACTACCAGTTACAGGAACCTCAGGTCCTGTGCAGACTCATTTCAGCAAGCACAATACTTGCAGGAAAAGCAACTTGGCATTTTAAGTTTTATGCCTCCCTTCTCAGTGGGGAGAAGGGAGGCAAAAAGAAAGAATTTGCTCTTGTATTCTATTTCTACACCTCTCTTTCTCTCATCTCCTCTCTCTGTATCTGTTATTTCTGTCATAGTCTCGGTCTCGTGACCAATCACTATATTTTTCTGACCCTTTATTTCCCCGGAAATCCCTATTTCTATTGACTGTATCTTCACGCCTATTGTCATAGTCTCTTCTACGGTCCCTACTGTCACTCTCACTTCGATAATTATTGCTATATTCACTTCTTTCCTTCTGTCTGTAGTCTGTTTCATAGTCTCTCCTCCTATTTCTACTTTCACTTTCATTTCTAAAATCACTGCTATAATCAGTTCTTTCCCTCTGTCTATATTCTGTTTCAGCTGTATCATATCTGTCTTTTCTCCTATCATCCCATGTTTTATCACTATTATACCTGTCTCTGTGAATTTCATCTCTATCAGTCCTATATTTGTTACTTTCCAACTGACGACTATTATTTGAAGAACTGAGTCTGCCTGTGGGAGATACAGATCTCTGTCTCCTCCTATCAGAGTCTCTCCTGTGTTCCTCTCTATATGTCCTGCCTGTAGCAACAGCAGCATCATATCCAGGATCATGTTTCTCTTTTTTCACCTTAACTTTCTTGACACTAGAATCTGAATCACTGTCGGAGGAACTATCAGACTCAGATTTTTCTTTCTTCTCTCGCTTTTTCTTTTTCTCTTCTTTATGCTTTCTCTTCTTTACTTTCTCTACAAACAAATATCATTAGTGTGAGTGTACAATCACAACAAAAGGGAGAAATCTGGTCAGAGCTCTAGATAAGGGGATATTGAGGACAATTCAAGATAACTTTTCTTATTTCTCAACAAAAACATATGATGTGACCCCTCATTAGAACCGTCTCGGCAAGACGGTTCTAATGAAGGGTCACAATATATGTTTTTATGGTGTAATATAGCAAATTATCCCTAAATTAGCCTTCTAACCCCTACTTTTCTAGAGCACTGGTCAGGTGCATTTAAAAAACTAACATCAGTCAAACAAAACACCCCCTTCTCCAGCTATACTTTAGACCTTTCTATTTACTACTTAAATTACATGCATTGAAAAAAATAAACATAATTATTAAATATGAGCATCACTTAGAATTCTGAACGTTGACGATGCATTTGCCTCCTATCCTGTGATTTCAAAACTGATATGGACTTTCTAAACATTCCAGTATTATGACTGAAGGCAAAAATAGCCATCAGAGATGCCAAATCTCCTGACCGAAGCCAGCATGGACCTTAGTAAACAGGATGCACTGGAAAACAAGTAAAACTAATATCTGTCAACCTTTCAAGCTTCATACTTACATTATGTGTTTAACTCTTTAAGCCCCAGTGACGCAATTAGCAAAATTTGCAAACAGCGTAGATCCTGATGAGGCGGCTCATAATGATCTACACTGTTTGCCCTCTAGTCTTTGAATTCTCAATTTAAAAAGTCTTGGACAAGGCATTTTTTTAATTTTTGCAGACGTAAATTTTGTCGTCTGCTATTTGGTAGTGAAAGAGTTAACAGATGCATCATTAACCAGCAATGACAAAAATTATGCCAAATTTCTATTGTGCAGTTTTACCAGTTTTACTTTATGTTAACCTTCTACTTGTTCAGCCTCTACTTGAGGTCACCTTCTTACAACTGCCAGATTATCCTTTCTAGAGTGGTTGTTGTAGAAAGCAAGCATTACATCCAAATACTTTTAGTTCACCTGAGTTGAAAGTGCATAAATAAATCTGTATTACATCACCCCTTGTTTAACTTAGGCATTTTAAGGAATTCAAACTTGAGTTCTGTGAAATGTGGTTTCTCACCTGTCACATGTGCCGATACTGCACTAAGTAAAATGATTGAAGTATATCAATTTTCCATCACCTTTGTGATGCCCAACAAAATATGTACCAACTTAAATATTCATGTATGTAATCACACTACACCCCAAATGTACAAACCTCACAAATTTCAGAGACAATTAAAATTGAGTTTAAAGACCCCTTTTGCATGTAATCCCCAAAAAACCTGATTATTAATGCCTCTTACAATACTCAGATGCAAAGTATTATGCTGCTGCCAAGCATTATGTTGCTGACCAAGCGTTACACTAAGGAACATCTAGGGCAGTAAGAAGGAGTAGTCTTGATTGTACACCTTTACACATTTTTCTTTTACATTTATTGTGTCACCAACATTTTAGGCATATGGCAGCCTCCTCATAGTAAACCATTTAATGGCAGTTATAGCAGTTGTTGTTTAGTGGTGACAGTTTATGTGGAGACCCCTCATTAATTGAGCTGCGACACAACAAAACCAACAAAGTAGCATGTGCGCTACACGAAGACTCGGATCAGTGTGGGCATCTGCCCAGTCTGATCAGAGTCTTTGCTCTGGGTTTAAAGGGTAACTAAGGGTCTAAGCTACCACCATGCTCACAGCAAAGACTTTGATCGGACTGGGCTGATGATCTAAGTTTTCCCTGGGCGCACATGCCATTTTGTTGGTTTTGTTGTGTCATAGCTCAATTATTGTTAAAAAAATCTCAGTATTTAGTATAATTATAGTAACATTCTGGTTATTTATCTTGTGTGGAGCTGTGTACCTGTTTTCTCTTTTTTCTTCACTCTTACATCAGGTTCTAGAGCCCTGGTGGTTACTGGTTCTGCTGCTCTAGGGGCTATACCCTCTGAACGAATTTTCAAAGTCATTTCATCCTCGTCACCATGTTCCTTAGGTTTCTTGTATTCCTCCACATGGTCAACACGCAAGGTCCGACCCAACAGCTGAAACATTTACCACACACTTAAGCATCCGCTATATCAAACTTGTAACACATATGAGCCGCAACACGACAAAACCAACAATGTGGTTGTGCGCCCAGCGCAGACTCAAATCAGCCTGGGCATCTGCCCAGTCTGATCAGAGTCTTCGCTGTCCGCATGGAGGTGGCTTAGACCCTTAGCTATCCTTTAAGCGCTTAGCGAAGAATCTGATTGGACTGTGCTGATACCCAGGATGATCTGAGTCTGCGCTGGGCGCACAACCACATTGTTGGTTTTGTCGTGTCACGGCTCATATAATTTAAGACAGGTTATGTGCTGTTCATCCATCACTGATCCCTTGACTCCAAAGCCAACGTTGTTCTATTTCTTTGACAATTATTGTAATCATTTTAGGTGTCCCAATTTTTAGAATTTTATGGTATCAAGCAACATCATGACTCCAAACTGCTCAGTTCCATGAAATTATCATACGGTTAAGTCTGACTAGTCTACAATGCAATTCACTAAGTACTAAAATGCGATTCAGGAAGTAGTGCTATTAGGAATCCAATCTTAGCTCTATGAAGGGATTGTATGTATTAGAAGTATGAAACATATTCCCTCAATCTAAAATTCTGATACGCAATTACTATAGGGCCAGCCAGAACAAAATGGCAGGTGCAGGAAGCTGTTAACTCAAACAAGTATTCCTTGGAATGATGCTATCTATCATATGAGCTGTGGCATGACAAAACAAACACAGCAGCATGTGCGCACTGCAAAGACTCGGATCAGCCTGGGCATCCACCAAGTCTGATCAGAGTTTGCTGTCTGCATGGAGTTAGCTTAGACCTTAGCTATCCTTTAAGTGCACAGCAAAGACTCTGATCAGACTGAGCTGATGCATTATGTGCACAGCTTGATGAATGGAATGATAGGACAGAAAACCAGACTCCTATATCACACATGGGTTTGAGGTTATAAAACTTGAGAATAATCTCAAACTCAAAATAAAGCACACTGATTGGCTGCTTCCGAGCATGTGCTCGGAAGCAGCCAATCAGTGTGCTTTATTTTGAGTTTGAGAATGTACTCAAGTTTTATAACCTCTGGGCCTGGTTAAAGCAGGTACGACAAAAATTATACCTTTATTCCATTGAGATTGTCCACAGATAATATTGTACTTCTCTGGTCCTCAAAGCAGATAAAACAGAATCCCTTAGACTTGCCAGTCTTCTGATCTCTCACTAGGTTGATGTTCACTATTTCCCCATATCTACCACAAAAACAAAGATCAGATGTTCTATAAAGTCTGAAGATAATAATCTAGACATTTTTTTTTGCTATTTGAGCTGTGGCACTATAAATGATACCCCTTCTTATCTGGAGCTCTGTAAATTATTGGGACATTAAGGTAAATGGGTACTCTTTTAAAAGAAACCCTGATCAGTTTTATTTTTGCCTCCCTTCTCAATGGAGACCAACTCCTAAAGAATTGCTCCTCCAGGAGCAAATTCTTTCCTTTTAGAGTAGATTCCTTTTGGGAGGGTTTTGTTGTCAGGAAAGCAAACAGGAACTTAGTAAAAGCATTGCAAACCCAGTCACTGCGAACATATTTAGCCAGAGCTCTAGATAAGATGGCGTATTTGGTGATAATTAGGGATAATTTTTGTTAATTCTGCATAAAAACATATGTTGTGACCCCTCATCTGAACCGTCTCGACGAGACGGTTCAGATGAGGGGTCACAACATATGGTTTCGATGAGAAATAAGAAAAATTATCCTTAATTATCATCAAATACGCCGTCTTATCTAGAGCTCTGATTTAGCTTGATTTTTGCATAATTTATTATTTTCTCTTTTTTTACCCCAGGGTAGAGGTAGCCAAAAACCGCATGCAAAGAAATTTTGTCAAGAAAGACTATTTCACTACCTTGATCACTTGCTAGTAAAAATTCACTTCCAACTATGATGATATATTATACCAGAATGTGGCCCTGGGGTTGCAGCAGATAAGCCCCAAGGGGCAAAATTTTGATCGCCACTAGATGCTTTATTGTAACTTATTCGTTAGTTGCAAGTTTCAGAAAATATCTTCAAAATATGATTTTATATAGAATTTATAATAGTTCATGCATAGAATTTATCATATTTAATGCATGATGTACATGTATAAAGCCCCATGAAGGGGCAGATAACACCTATTTTTCAAAATTTTGAGTATCACAGGCGGCTTTTAATACACTGATCGTTTGCAGTAAGTTTCCGACAAAAACTGCTTCAAATTATTTCATATAATTTTTTTCCTAATTCTATACATGTATATAGTGCCAAGGCATGGGCAGATAACCCCTGGATATATGGTAACAGAATGATCTTCTTACTTCAATCTTTTCTGTGAAGTTTCAGCGTGATATTCCAAATAGTAATGGAACTACAGGCCAAAACTCACCTTTTGAATATTCGACAAGTGCCATACCGGTAACTAAACTCAGCTACAGTGGACTTTAGTTTAAACATATTTTATTTCATGAACATGACAATATACAACATTTCATAATTACAAGTTTAAGGATCAGAACGAAAGCAATAATACTTATTTAGTTCTTTTCCCTGTGTACATCCGATATCATTTGGCATTTGATGCTAAAACTAAGCTACAGTGGACTTTACAGTATCGGATCATCGACAGTATCGGATCACTCGTAAGTTATCATCCATTTTTCTCACAAATGAAGCAAATATTTTTTACCATTATATTATAGTCATCAAGTTAGACCAATGACAAAGTGCAGGGTGAAAAATTCGATCGAAATTGGCGGCTGTGAAACAAATCAGAGTTGTTGAAAAGCTTGGCCCCTCTTCATCGGCGCTTGCATTTTGCCAGTTGCTCGTTACCCCAAAAATAGATTTTGGTTATTTAAACTATTTTATCATTAGGCGATTGAAACCAATTTTGCTTTATAATGTGTCCTGGCATCCCTAAAATTGCAAGCAGTCACTATTTTTGTGACATCCCAGTATTTGAGGAAACTAAAGACTTGAAAGGTGGGGCACCGCTGTGCGACAGTAACAGGTCATTATATAATTTGAACTGAAATACATGCCTCGGCCGGAAAACTGTATGTGGGATGTATGGTCTGATGCTGAAAACAAGTCTTAAATCAACTACCTGAGTGGCTGCTGTGTCTTCTTTCAAAAAAGTTCAGTATAAAACTAAGACAACACCCTTTTTGTAAAATATCCCCCATCCCACGCCACACACGCTAGCGTATGATAATGAAGATTATGGGTAGAACACCTAAGCTTCTGCAAAACGTTCTGAAGAAACATTCGAGATCAGCTCGCATGTGTGTGAACCCAATAATTACTGGCCTTCATCGGATGGACATCTGTACACTGTGTAGACTGAGATTAATGCCGGAGAACTCGTTGAATGACCATGTAGTGTTTATACACTGATTGCATTGAAATACCAAGGTTAAGGCGGAAAATTACCGTAAATTTGTTGATCCTGATCAGACACTACGGTCTTATCAGGGTCTACACTTTGCAAAGACAGATTATGACCTTAACTGTTTGAGTAGTTCCGTGCTATGGGGCTCAGGGGATTACTGAGTTGGGAATTTTTGGCATGCTTGTACTTTTGTATACATTCCACTTTTATTTAACAGAAATAACCGTTGCTAGTGAAGGACCACGTGAAATATATCGTTGAAAGGCTGTAAAATTTTCACTGGGAGTTTAATAGGTCCAACTGTTTATGTAGCAAAATTATTGAAGCTAAGAAGGCTGGCAGAACGCCTCGGAGGAACACTCCTATAAAACAAGAGGGCCAAGTGGCCCTGAATCGCTCACCTGAACGAAAAGGTTAAAGGTCAAACTAGGGTCATCATTTGAACAAACCTGATAGTTTGCAACCATTTCCAAATGGTTCTGAAGAAAAGGATTTTTTAATATTTTTCTACGCATTGCTATGGTTCAAACCCTAGTCCCCCTGAGACAGGGCCATTTTGGACCCTGGGGCCATCATTTAAATAATCTTGGTAAAGGACCACTAGGCAATAATACATTCTAAATTTCAAGCATCTGAGCCTTGCAGTTGTGAAGAAGAAGACATTTGAATATTTTTCTATGTATTTCTATGGTTCAAACCTGGGACTCCCTGCACCAGGGCCATTTTGGACCCTGGGGCCACCATTTGAACAAACTTGGTAGAAGACCACTAGGCAATGCTACATACCAAATTTCAAGCATCTGAGCCAAGCAATTCTGGAGAAGAAGATTTTTAAGTATATTATAGTTTCGAACCCAAGACCCCCTGCCCCAGGGCCATTTTGGATCCCAGGGCCACCATTTATACAAACTTTGTAGGAGTCCACCAGGCAATGCATCATACCAAATTTCAAGCATATGAGCCAATTGGTGCTGAAGAAGAAGATTTTTGAATATTTTTCTATGTATTTCTATGGTTCAAACTCAGGACTCCCTGTCACGGGGCCATTTTCAACCCTGGGGCCATCATTTTAACAAACTTGATAAAGGATTACATGGCAATGCTACATACCAAATTTCAAGAATCTGAGCAAAGTGGTTCTAAAGAAGAAGATTTTTTTAATATTTTTCTATGTATTTCTATGGTTCTAACCCAGGACCCCCGGGGCGGGGCCATTTTAGACCCTGGGGTCATCATTTGAACAAACTTGGTAAAAGAGCACTACGCAATGCTTCATACCAAATATCAAGCATCTGAGCCAAGTGGTTCTGAAGAAGAAGCTTTTTGAATATTTTTCTATGTATTTCTATGGTTCAAACCTAGGACTCCCTGCCACAAGGCCATTTTGGACCCTGGGGCCACCGTTTGAACAAACTTGGTAAAGGATTCCTAGGCCATGCTACATACCAAATTTCAAGCATCTAAGCCTTGTGGTTCTGAAGGAGAAATTTTTTGAATATTATTCTCTGGATTTCTATGGTTCAAACCTTGGACTCCATGCCAAGAGGCCATTTTGGATCCTTGGGCCCTCGTTTGAACAAACTTGGTAAAGGACTATAAGGCAATGCTACATACCAAATTTCAAGCACCTGAGCCTTGCGGTTCTGATGTAGAAGATTTTTAAATATTTTTCAATGTATTTCTCAGGTTCAAACCCAGGACCTCAGGGGCGGGGCTATTTTGGACCTTGGGGCCATCATTTGAACAAACTTGGTAAAGGACCACTAGGCAATGCTTCATACCAAATTTCAAACATCTGAGCCTTGTGGTTCTGAAGAAAAAGATTTTTTAATATTTTTCTATGTATTTCTATGGTTCAAACCTGGGACTCCCTGCCCCTGGGCCATTTTGGATCCTGGGACCACCATTTGAACAAACTTGGTAAAGTACCATTAGGCAATGCTACATACAAAATTTCAAGCATCTGAGCCAAGCAGTTCTGGAGGAGAAGATTTTTAAGTATATTTTAGTTTCGAACCCAAGACCCCCAGCCCCAGGGCCACTTTGGACCCTGGGGCCACCATTTGAACAAACTTGGTAGAGGTCCACTAGGTAATGCTTCATACCAAATATCAAAACCCTAGGCCTAGCGGTTTCAGAGAAGATGTCATTTAAAGCAAATTGTTGACGACGGACGCCGCACGCCGCACGACGGACACTGGGTGATCACAATAGCTCACCCTGAGCCTTTGGCTCAGGTGAGCTAATAATATCATATGATCCGCTACTGTCGCAACTGATTCGTTACTGTCGTAAGACCCTTCTGTAAGTCTTGATAGGTTATCTGCCCTTAAAGGAATACATTTCGTAAATATTTTTACAAGGATAGATAGAAGAGATATTTTGCAATTGTTATGTGTCATAACATACATACTTTTAGCATTCAGATACAACAAAGCAGGAGTTTTATTGAACTTGATCCGATACTGTCGAGTCCACTGTATTAGATGGATTTTTCTCATCTAAAATGATCCCAATATTTAAGATCTGTGTCTGGTGAGATGGCTCTAGATTTTTGGGATTGCTTTGGAAGGGAAAAAAACTGCCATCTTAAAACTAAATAAATTTATCTGGTACTCCAGCAATTTCATCCTGTCTCTACTTACTGAGAAAAAACACAAACAACATCTCCCTCTGTGAGATCATAGGGCAGACCTCCAACGAATATCCATGCACTATCTTTATACTTGTCATGCCAAGACTTTTTGTTAGTGAGGCCCAGTTCCAGCTCACGTTGATTCAACTTTTGAAGGTTCTTGACGTTCCTATAAAATCAAAGTCATATTATTATATTACTCTGAATACAAATGTAAATCAATGAACACTGAACAGCTCAGCCTAGACACCAGAGCTCTAGATAAGAGGGGTATTTCAGGGATCTCGGGGACGCCGAATTCGGCGTCCCTGGACGCGAAAATTCCGATCCGGACGCCAATAATTGCCTTCCGAGGATTCCCGCGGACGCGATATTTTTCCGGCTGTACTCCTTTAAAATCTCCTAAAATGTCAGTTTTCACAAGTTGTGAAGAAGACACACGTCGCTGACACCTTTGACAGAACTATAGAGGAGCCATTTATCTGAACCGATAGTCAATAAAATCGTCGTAAATGCTACCTGTTATATACCTCGAATTGCACACCTTCTTAATCCCCACTACCGTAGCAGGGCACGTGTCAGTATTACTTTCTTAATCGCTAATAACCGGCGATCTTTTGATCAATATAAACAAATTGGGTCAACACGGTATCTTTGTCTTAGATCTACCGCCTCGCATGACTGGTCAGTTTTCAGCTTTACCGCATGGCATTAATTGACAGAAGGTGGGACTTTAACAGTGGCTGTGTCAGCAAATTAAAATTACAATATATTACTCTCGCCAATTGGATGAGAGCCCGAGAGGGGCAACTGCCGTCTCATAAAAGAAAATCTTTTACGAGAAAATTTTGATTTTCAGGTAGATCTAGCCTGCCGAAGTATGAGCCTTTTCTAAGGAACGTTTTCTATTTCCCGACTGTTTGTAGTGCGCTGTGCTTGATGGGCGTTGCACGTGTAGATTAAATCAGGTTTTTTAACTTGGAAAATGCAATCGGTAATTTCAAGTTGCTAGAAGCGTCCGTCAGAGGTAATTATATTATATTTTAGCAAGGGCAGTTGTTGCAATTCCCGGAAACCGCTGACTTTTTTGATCTTCGGTTCGTGCACTTTAAAATTCTTTCCCGCCGTTTTTAGTCTGTTTCCCGCCATATCTCGCACACCACGTGCAGGAAGAGTACCAGTATAGATCTATAAATAACGCTTTGGGAAATCCGCGAGTTCTAAACAGACATTTCAACACGCGGTATAGGAACTCTTATTGACACAGACAGGCGCAGATATTCCTAGTTAATGTATAATTCAATAAACAAAGGAAGATTTAACGACAGGGTACCAATTCATTAAATCAAACTCGATTTGGACATAAACAATCAGTCTGTGTCTCAAATTAAGAAAGACAAAATATATCTACATGTAAACGGATTTCTGCGTTTGATGTCAGCGGGTGGGGTAAGGTGCGCCGAAGTGGGGGGGAGGGGGGGGGGGGAGGGAGGATGGAAGGAGGGAATTGGTTGAGATAAGTTGTAATTATTACTGAAAGCAATGTTGCAGTGGACTGGACATCACTGAATAGTACTGAACTCTGAACTGTAGCTATTACATGTTACACTTCTGCTGAAGGGAAAAGTAAATTAATACCTTTGACTTATAATAGAAGATTTACCAAATAATTGTCAATGTCATATCTTTTTACATTTCTATAACATAATCATTTGATGTCCAATCACAAAAGCATTGCCCTTTGCCCGTCCAGTCCTATACAGGCCCTTTTCATCTTTTGTATCTCCCAGGGACAATGTCAAAAGACAATTTTAACTAGATAAATAAGATTATTCTACAGTCTGAATTTTATGTTAAAACATATGGGACTCCAAATTTTCAGGATGGGACTCCTACTTTTCAGATGGGACTCCTATTTTTGGAAAAGGAGGAGTCCCGGACTCCTATTTTTAAAATTCAAGTGAGAACCCTGGTATTTGATGATATAATAATTGTGGGATAATTTTTTTAATATGTCATTGAAACCATATGTTGTGACCCCTAATCAAGACGGTTCAGATAAGGGGTCACAACATATGTTTTTATGCAGAAGTAACAAAAATTTTCCCTAAATATCACCAAATACTCACTCTTATCTAGAGCTCTGGACTCCTTAAATTGGTTAACTTTTCCTATTATGAGCTGTTTGAAAAGTTTAAATGTTATTCTAATGTACTTACAAGTATAACGCCATGTCTGATTGGATAACGTTAAATATTTGCGACAGTATATTCTGGGGTATTCTGACTCAAACCTGATGTCATTAAAAAATGTCACTTCTCATTGGCTGACATTTGGTTTTATGCTGCTGAAAGCACTCCCTGTGTGTGTGAAGCAGCAGACTTAGAAAGGTGAAGATAGGATAAATAGCATTAGAATGGGGATAACTGCATCAAATATTGTCATTTTGGGAGGTAAGTTGTCGTTAACAGTTTTTATGATTGCAAATCGCGTTTTACGGCTCAGCTAGTGCATCGCCAAAAAACGAAATTCCTGTTCATTAAACCCACAATTTACCTCCCCACATGACTATTTTGAGTACAATTATCCTCTAAGTCTAATATGACCTATGATGCACAAGAAATACAGGTCAGGCAACTATACCATATTGTGGTTATTCTACACTTGAGCCGCGACATGAGAAAATCAACTGCAACTATTGCGAGTTACGCATTCAGATCAGGGCCTTCGTCATAACAGAGTGTCAAGACGGTAGCATTTATTAGCATAGGGTAAGCACAGCAAGTTTATAGGTCAGTCTTGTGCCTTATCACAGATTGCGAGACATCAAAGGACGCCGCTCAAAGCACAGAACTGGATACGTGTCACATTGAATCGTAAGACGGTGAAAGGAATCTTATTCCATACACTGACAGTAAATACTAAGATCAGCCTGCACAATAATGCAATGCGACTGGTATTTCCTGTTCCAGGGCTGGAAAAATCCACTCGTCCGCTTGTCATGGCGAGTGCCTCAAGCTACAGGACGAGCAGAATTTCTCACTATACATCTTGTGACACAAGACAAGTGACAATTTAAGAATTTTCCAGCCCTGTGTTCGCAACTTAGATTAATGCGTGTAGATGTTAATCATTATATTTTCTATGGAAGCTGATCAGTTTGAGCTCTGTCATGTTCCGTAAGACACTTATGGTTGGGGTCATTTAATTTGATATGGGTCATAGCTCACAGGAAAGCGTCTGCGATCAGTGGAAGGATTTTATCTGAGTATCATCAGGACAAGATATCTTCGACAATCAAAGCCGCCGCCAAGGTCATGCAATAACATAAACTGTGATTAACATGTTTACATGCATGATCGCTTTATCAGTGCTGGAAACTCACAAAATTTATGTGGTGGCCCAAAAGCTTAACAGGCCTAACTTTCAGTGGCCTTAATTATCCACTACCTAAAGTTCCCATTCACTTAGTATTGCCAGAAAGATAAATTTGGGCCACTAAAGGTAATATTTTGGAGATTTATGGTGGCCCCCCACAAAAATTAGGAGCATTTGGCCACCGGGCCACTGGCCGTTTCCAGCACTGTTTATAGGCATCCACTAATGACATCTCTATCAGCACTTGGGCCGGAGATAGACTATCATTCTAGTGTAGCACTTCTGATTGGACAATACAAGATAATAGGCATAGCCAAGATCTCGTCAACTAATGTACACTTTTGTCCATCAACAGACATATTGTTTGGCACTTTCTGTTATTTCCAGAATGGGGGAAATTGCTGATCGTGATTTTTGCAGCTAAAAATTTTTGAGTCGGCGCCAAAAAAGACCGCTCGGTCAGGAAACAGGAATCACACAATATTTTTTTTAGACTTTAATAACTGGGCTGAAATGACCCACCACTGAAATTGGGCAGAAACCACCCAGGCCGAAACGACCCGACCAAAAGGGAATAGGTCCGAAACACCCATTAGTCATTATACGTGCAAAAGCAACGCGCGTGAGCGAAGCTCACGCGCGCGGACGCGCGAAGCGCGTCCGTGCTGCTGCACGCCTATAGATAACATGCATCCTTAAAAAAAGCTACTTCCACAAAGAGCAAATCCTACACCTTCCAGTTTAAAACTTTTGGACAAATATGGCTGCGCCCTTAAGCTGTTTACATTGGATTTGTCCCGTTTCTGTAATGAAAGGTAACACTGAGCCGAGAACCATGCTCGATCACATGCCCTTCCTTGACGAAGTCCCGCTTCTGAGAGAGTGACCAAAAAAGTTTTCTTCAACATTTATTTCTTTTTGTTCTATTTTTAAAGGCGGTCAATCCAACTTAGAAGTCCAAATAAGTAAACGGTAACTGATTTAGCTGTGTATCAGCAAAAGGATAAATAAACAAACAATAGGGGACACTACGTCATAAATCACATGCCATTAATCTCGTGCGTGGATTCAACTGGATATGATGGCCGCCATCGTTAGAATTGACCTCGATATTTCGGAAAAGCGACTATTTTAAAGACAACATGGTCAATGTAGAATACGAAGGACACGGAAATTCGTGAATAGAACCAAATACCTCGATGTGCAATGACTTCCATGCAGAGCAAGAACCTTTAGCCATTCAAATGTCATCCAGTATCTATAGTTGTAAATTATCCAAAGCTTGGTAGCGATTACATTTTCCTTAAAAAAACTTGTTTCACTTTCCCGTTGGCATCGTCGAAGTGTGTTTACAAACACAGCATTGACCATTGTTTTGAAGTATGTCACGACATGATGACGTCATAAGACAACGCGCGCAACGCACCATCATCTAAGGACTTTTCATAAAACTTGTGGCCCGATTTGACAATCTGTTGGACGAAACATTCTTGGATTTCCAGGAGCCTACACATCGGGCTATCGACGTTGAACGACGTTAAACACTGATTCAACGTTTGTGTGCCTGCAGGGTACCCCTTTGTATACATGACGTCCCGATTCTGGGAGCCTACAAATCGGACCTACAGCATTGAATCAGCGTTGTGTGTCTGCTGGATATGTACCCTTTGAAAGATGACATCCCATGCATCGGACACTCAACGTTGAATCAACGTTATGTGCCTACAGGATAATTATCTCTTTGCATGCATGACACTTCCATTCTAGGAGCCTACACATCAGGTACACAACGTTGAATTACCGTTGTGTTCCTGCAGGATATGTACTCTTTGTAAGATGACACCCCCATTCTGGGGGCCTTCACATCGGACACATCGGTCGGGCGATGAGTTTCAGTGCCGGGGCGTCCTACACATTTGGATAAGAGTAGGGCAAGGGCCAACTCTGTTTGTAGGTGCGGATTTGGATATTTTTTCCCTCTTGCTTAATATCATCTTTTTCTCTCTCCCTGTTGAAAACTGCTCGATATAGACTGAAATAGCCTACTGTCTCAAACCCAAAACAACCAACCAACAAACTTATTTGATCCAGCAACTGGATCTAATTTGATTTGATTTTTCGAGGAATGGAGAACGTTGTGATGAAATTGGGTCATAGCTTTTATTTGTTTTCTATTTATTTATTAAGTTACTATTTCTCTATTTGTTTAACATTTTACCGATATTTTGATGAAAACCAGCTTGAAGCAAAAGGTCGAACTTACTGCAACAATCAACGACAATGTGCAAAACAGAGATATCGGAGTTATTAGCAAAGAACTATCAAAAAGGGATACTCTGGAAGAGAAACATCGGCCGTTTGCATACCAGTGCCATTTAAAAAAAAAAAAAAAAAAAAAAAAGAGAAAAACTTGAAAGGTAGGTCTCCAGGTCAGAATAAAATTGCTTTCAAGAATTTGTATTTATTTATTTCTGCTCTTCCCTAAAAGCAGTGGCGCGGTTGGTAGTGTGCCCGACTCCTGATCGAAGGGTTCCGAGTTCGATCCTCACCAGGACCCTTGCGTTGTGACATTGAGCAAGTCATGTATCCACAGCTCAGCTTGTATAAATGTATATAGATCTAGTCTTAATAAGTCGCAATAAAAGCTCTACAGAGCTTATGTTAGTTGTTGATAAAAAAATAAGCGACTATAAATAAAGATTATTATTAATTTCGTTATTATTACTTTAGCATGTTTTCTTGTTCTCTAAAATTTCAGTGTTTTCAACCGCCTCCCCACCCCGCACAATTACTAAAAGAGAAGTCGCTAACCACGAAAACTTTGATACAACCGGGTCCTGAACTAATGAGAAGTTAAATTTCTGCAGATTATATGCCCTCAGCTTTGTAAAAGAAAAAAAAAACTGCTTTTGCACGCATTTAGGTAACACCTATTTCATATTAACTTCAATGCCTTGAACAGGCTTGGGACATTGAAAATTAGTTCCAGTCAAAGGTAGTTCATTAACATGATCTGATGGAATTAATACCATGTCGGACGAAGGTAAGCAGGCAGTAATAATATGCCTTTCCGATAATTAGTAGCTACCGAGGACACATACTCTGTCCCATATCATGTTCTAATTTATGGTTCAGAATATGAAAACATGGGCTTTGACTGTATTAACGTAAGTCATAACTGTGTTCTACAAACATATTTCCACCTTCGGAATATCAAAACATACGTTAACGGGTTCATTTTGTATCAAAAATCGAAATTTCTTCTTGAATCGTAGCTGAACTCTCTTGCAGGATGTGAATGACTATTCGTATGGCCGTTTTATCTGACGTTTAGACTATTAGTACTAATACCGCACCGAAAGTTGTTGTTGTTGTGTTAAGGGTTCCGGGACAGAACAGAACAGAACAGAAAGATTTCTTTATTGTCAAATATAGTAACTATTTAACATAAGCCCTGTAGGGCTTTTATTTCGACAAACAAAGGTAAATCAACAATTAAGAAGAGTGGTATCACAGTGCATGCATATATACAAGAGTAATAATAAAATATACAAAATCTGAAAGGTAAGACAGGGACATCACAGATTAAGCAGCATTTTAAGGTAGACATAAATTTATGTTAAGAGATTAAAAAAGGAAAAGATATAATCATTTATATTGCCGACCTCCTCGGTACACCTTATATCGATAAATGGGACAAATACAAGAAACTTGTAACAAAAGGAGATGACACAAGGTGGAGAGGAGAGGCAATCAAGGTGCTAAAAAAACAGCAAAAAGTGCAGTACAACTCACCTTATGTCCATAACCATGAAAACTCCAGGCACAAGGAACCCTGTCTGCATATTAGCTAAACAAAGTACCTTGTGCTGGAGTACGAAAACGAAAAAGGACAGAAGGCAAGTAACTGGATCAGAACTTAAGATATAGTAATTAGTCAAAGCAAACATAATAAAAAATTAGTATATAAAATTTGAAAATAAAGCAAAGAGAAAAATACAATTTTAAGGTGGTGATAATCACTGATTTTAGGCAAAGTAAAAAATCTGCATAAAATGCTGAAAATGTAACAGATCTTCCCCCAAATTAGCAGATGCCTTCTTTTTTATGTTGTTTCTCACGATTCAGAATAAAAAAATGCAGGACCTGTTGAAGTTAAAAAGGGTTTATATTAGATTATTTCAAAGGGTAATTTTGTGCGCAAAAATCTGAAAAATAACCATCTTTATTAAAGTGTAATAGGAATGAAAGGTTCTTTAATACATTATGAAGAGCGTCCTAGCATTTTTTTTTTCATTTTTTTCACACATTTTCAGGCTGAGCAGATAAAAAATGGTCTCTGATGATTCTAAATATTTGCCAAAAATACACAGTAGAGTCCATTTTCGAGGTTGAACAATTTCATATACACACACCTATGTCATGGTGGTAAAAATTCGAAATATTGGGACACTAAAAATAATTACTGTAACTATTCTAAAATTGGAACAGTTTGGTTTTACAGTGCAGTAATATGCCCCAAAAATGCAAATGGGATTGCAAATAGTGTAGACCCTGATCAGACTGCTCCTGTCTGCTCTGGGTTTGCACTATTTGCTCAGACCTAACTGTCTCAACTGTCTCAATATATAGAATTTTTATGGTATACTGTGAGTATGGTAAAGGTATAACTGCTCTACCAGCATGTAATTAATGCTTGCAGTATACATGCACCATACATGGTCAGACATTTGAGAAAAGGTGACTGTTTTCATCTGGTCTAACTTACAAATTTGAGAAAGAGTTGGAACAAATAATTGCGAGGAAGCTCTTTTTAATGCATTAAAGAAACTTCAGAGCTAAGTATATTTTCAAGAATGACGTTAATTTTCTAGATTATTGCGCATAAAATAACCCTTTGATTTTTCCATATAAAACACTTTTTTAACGGCATGTCCCTCTATTCTGTATTCTTAACTGTAGAGAACAACAAAAATAAGAAGTCAGCAAATTTTCAGGGAGGTACGTTAATTTTTTTATGGTTTTATGCAGTTTTTGTATTTATTTCAAATCACCACCTTAAACCAAAATAAAGGAGGCATGAAAAATAAAAAGACTGAAATAAAACACAAAATAACTGAAATAAAATAACAAAATATATTAAAACAAACCCCGAAGCTAATATGAGCATGAAGAGCACTTACAGCTGATGCCGTCTCAGGCATGGAGCAGCCTCTTAAAATGTGAGTAAGATTTAGCCACTCGAATGTTGTTTGGTAGTCTGTTCCATATCCTGCGGCCTAAAACCGAAATGACTTCAAGCCGTAGCGAGTGGTATTTACCTGTGGCAGGTTGGCCTGGTTTTCATTCCTGAAATTATATTGAGAAATTTTAATATTTATTAGATCTCTAATATAACAGGATGACAGCTTATTAACAATCTTGAAGACCTCGCTTGCCATAAGCTTCATTCTTTTGATATGCAGGGGGACAGTATGAGAGTTGGATAAAAGTACTACTACAGATGACAAAACGTAAAGCCCTTTCTTGAATCTTTTCAATTTTGCCTTGTTTTGTTAAAATCTATCTAGTCATTTTATTACCGCTAATTGTTTCGATGCTTTTTACATATATTTGAGATATGGGTATCAAAATTTAATATAAAATCAATGTTAACACCAAGAAGTGAAACATTTTCCTCACAGTTGATGGTTACTTGTCCAATCTGAAACGATTTTATGTGTTCATGTGCTTTCTTACCAACACAGATAGCCTGAAACTTATCTGGATTGGCTTTCATACAATTTTTAGTAAACCAGTCTATAAGTATAAGGCTCTCATCCTCTAAACATTTTTAAGAACAGTAAAATTGCTATGGATAAAAGACAAAGTGTTATCATCAGCATAATTATAAATATTAGCTTGTTTAATAAAGTAAAAGATATCATTTATAAAAAGGTTAAAAAGTAGGGGTCCTAAAACTGATCCCTGGGGCACGCCTTTAATGATCTGTTCCCAAGTACTTGTGTGGGGGCCCAGTCTAACCTGTTGCGTCCTGTCACTAAGATAACTTTGCAGTAATTTGACTGCATCTGATGATACCCCATAAGCCCTCAGCTTCTCAAGCAAAAGACAATGGGGTAGACAGTCAAAAGCCTTGGACAAGTCCATGAGGATAGCTGCAGCACACTCTTGATTGCCCAAGGCTTTCCTCCAGTCCTCAATCAAACGCAACAGGGTAGACTGACAGCCAAAGCCCTTTCTGAAAGCTGCAAGGTAGGGGTCAAAGATTTTCTCAAAGTGTTCTGACAACTGATTATGTAAGACTCTTTCATAAGCCTAAGATATAGTTGGCAGTACACTGACAGGCCTAAAGTTTTCTTTATTTAAAGGGTCGTTTTTCTTATAAAGGGCAGAACCTGGGCAGCCTTCAGTCTATGCGGAAACTTACACAAAGTTATAGTATTATTAATCAGATCTGATATTGTGCCACTAATGGGCTTAATACAGAACCTTAAAATTTTCGCAGAGACATTATCAACACCAGTTGATTTTTTTGTGTCAAACTTTGATAAAATTTTGAACACTTCATTTTCACTAACTTTGTTAAAAGAAAACTCTGCTGTATTGGCAGGTACATTTTCAATAATTTTCAAACTACTTGAATGATTTTTACTGTTACTGCTGGAACTGCCAGCAGTACTTCCAATGTCTTTGGCTACATTAACAAAGAAATTGTTGAATATTCTACAAACGTCCTGCTGGTCTGAAACGATTTTGTCATTTTCAGACTGGATAACCTCTGTGCTACCACCAGTCCCCTTCTTTGAAAGAAAAGGCTTGATGGTAGGCCAGAAGTCCTTTGATTTGGGGCCACCAGCACAACGTTCATAAAAGTAAACCCGCATGGATGACTTTTAAAGTTTAGTCACAAAATTTCTTTGCTTACGATATAGTTCCCAATTTCTTGGGGACTTAAATTTATTAAATTTGTTGAACAACATGCGCTTCTTAACGACTGCACGTCTAAGATCACTATTCATATATGGAGTTTTCTTTTGTTTTGGAGACCCGCTCCATAATAGGAGCATGTTCGTTGATGATATCAGCCAGGGGCCACTCATGAGCCCAATAAATGTCCTCAACATCATCAAAAACATAGGCTGCATGAAATGGTACCCGGCTAACATCATCACTGAACTGCTCCTCATCAAAGGTCTTAAAGGTTCGATATTGAACCTTCTGTCTCTCAACCCTGGTGGAGACATCCTTGATCATCACACCAATCATGTTGTGCCAATCACTGATGCCACAGCCAAAGTTTATGAGGTTAAAGCAATATCTGGGCTTATTGGTATGTAAAACATCCACTAAAGAAAGAGTGGAATGTTTCGTAAGGCATGTGGCTTACTTAACTAGGTTAGTAAATTCAAATATGTCACAAATGTCAAGAAGGGAAGCACCCTTAGATTTGTCCAGGCAATCATAATTTAGATCACCGGCTATAAGAACATTATCAAACTGACGTTTCGCCCCAATTCCATTTCCTCCCCTAAACGTTTCTCCCCCCGGACATATGTGCCCTTGTACATCATTATGAGACGACTATCTATACGTCGTTGGCCTAGGGGCGCCAATTCATGTCCTTCATCATAGCAGTAACGCTGGATGTGTAATTATAATCTCTTGTCACCCACCTGGCAGCCCTTCTTTGGACCGCTTCCACTTTATGTATATCAGTGGCAGTGTGGGGTACCATACTGTTGAAGCATACTTCGACTGGAGCCGTACTAGTGTTTTGTAAGCTACTGATTTCAGGTCCTTTTTATGAGCCCGAATATTTCTTTTCAGAAATCCAAGAGTCTGGTTAGTGCTCTTGGTTATATTATCAATAGATATGGCTACTCCATGTTAGGTCGTCCGAAATGGTGACCCCGAGGTATTTTGCAGATGAAACACTATCCAGCTCAATATCATATAAATAGTACTTGAATGAGGGTATTCAGACGAGTGGCATGAAGGACCTGACATTTAGAGGGATTAAAGTTCATATCCCATATCTTTTCCCATCGTTCTAGGCTGGCTAGGTTCTTTTGGAGGACGTGGCCTTCGGAAGGTTAGGTAAGAGCAAGGTTCATTGCAGTGTCATCTGCAAAGAGCGTTATTCTGGATTTGATCTGCTCTGGTAGGTTGTTGATGTATTCTAGATAGAGAATTGGTCCGAGAACTGAGCCTTGCAGGGCGCCAGAGGAGACTGGGATACGGTTTGAATTTAGTCCGTTAATATAACCACTGCCTGCTTCCTATTATCTAAAAAGTCCTTAATCCATTCTAGAGAAACTCCTCTGATACCATAGTGGTGCAATTTTCGAAGAAGTTTTTCTTGGGCAACTTTATCGAAAGCCTTACTTAAGTCTAATAAAATCAAATCAGTCTGTTTGCTCATCTGCATAGTTTTAGACAATTCGTCAATCAGCATGATAAGCTGCGTATCGCAGGATCTCTTTTCTCAAAACCCACGCTGAAGTTCATAAATAATGTCCAGTTCAGTGAAGTGTTCAGACAGGCTAGACGCAACAATGTGCTCTAGTATCTAACGAAGGACACAGGTCAATGATATGGGCATATAGTTTAAGTCAGTTAGCGGGGTCGGCTTTGTCCCCTTTCTTAAAAGTGGGAAACACATTTGCCTCTTTTCAAATATCCGGTAATTTCCCATATCCCAGGATCTTTGGAAAATCAGCTACAGGATGGGAGAGAGTTCTTTATGTAATGATTGTAGGACAATTGGTTTAAATTTGTCTGGGCCTGCATGCAGCCTTGTTTGGGTTCAAATTTAAAGAGTAACTACACTTCGGGAACTGACTGAATCAGATCCCAAACCCTATCCCCAGCATCAAAGGGAAAGATTGACAAAGACATCCCAACAAACAATAAATGACAAGTGATAAGCCGAGTCAGCAGCTCTTTCCCAAATAGATGGCAACTCAGCTATTCTTATTGAACTAAATAATTAAGACCAACAGACGGGTTACAACGGACTAAGCAAATTATATGAAAAACATTTAACGATTATTTTTACCTATTTTCTATTTTTATGATAGAAGGATTAAAATGAGAACACAATAAATTAAACAGCACCGAACATAAAACAAATGCAACCGCAACAAAAGTACCGCATTGGGACGGTCAGTAATAACTACTGGGGGGTTTAAACCGGTTTAGTTGGGCCCAAACCTTCACCCTCACCCTCCTCAAGCCTATGAGGAGTTTGTCAATGCTTTCAGCTGAAATGCTTATATCTGGCATTTTGGGGTATGAGCGCAATAAGTACTATGATGCAGGATTGCAACAAGGTCATATGTGATTTTGTACAGCATAAAAATACGCCCCTCTATACGTTACTGGTCTTTCTTACAGGAGTAAATAAGCACAACTGAGTTGAAAACACACGAGAGAAAATAGTACATCATAGAACATCCAGAGGCGTATGTCCTTGATAACGGATAGCGGCCACGGCCGCCAGCGATTTTAAACTTGACTTTATACTATTGCATGGTATTGATTTTATACTATTGCAACAGACTTTGCAATATTTCTTAGATAATAGTGTGCTATTTAATATATTGCCTATTTCTTAATGTTTTTTTACCATGTATTACACATAATTATATTTGTCATATTTGTGAGTCGGTAAATAGCTATACATAGCTAATGTTTCACTGTTATAACATGTCCGAATATAAATAAAATTTGTATTTGTATTTGTGGATGGTGGGCGCCAGTTGAGGTCCTTGAGCAAAGCAGTGGCTCTGGAAGTGTAGATATACACTCTGGAAGTGTACTCTGTAGTTTCTAATTGCCCACCTGGCAGTCCTTCTCTGAACCACTTCCACTTTCCAAGTACTGTACCCTGTGGAACTTCAGATGTGACAGCAGCAGGAGAAGAGGTCTTCCCATCAAGGACAACTAGTTGGTTCCTGTCTGCAAGGAAACTTTGGATCCAGTAGCTTGACTGCGATGATAGGGAACATTATAAAGATAAAGATGAGGAAGCTTTATATAATACTGCATATTAGAGACAGACAACGTAAGATCAGTAAAGCTTTTATTGCGACAAAAAAGTATCCACTTTGCTAAAGTCCAACAAAATTGTATCAACTGCTGCCTTCTGTCTAGTTATTAGTGATGAGATTGGTGAGAGGGGCTTCTTTACTTGCACGATTACTATGCTGACAGTTTCAAAAAAATCTCCAATCAAAAATCAGCAATTTTGTCACGTGACTGTCTCCATCACTTCGGATGTAAACTGTCATGGCGGATTAACCTAGTTAAAACTTTTAGATACTTATTTTGACGTTAGTGTCATGTTTGACGCACCCTGTTTGATCCTGCTTTTCCTATTTAGAAGTATCGAATTGTGGTTAATGTATTTGTAGTTTCCCCAATAACCAGATCAAAACATTTTTTATTTGGAACTTTTTTTTTTTGTCAAACTGCTAATTGGCACTCTAATTGATTACAGATTTCAAGCAGTGACTGTTTCAAGACGGAAGTTAACGTTTTACTGTTTCAAGAATGACAATGTGAAATTGAATCTGAATACAGATTGTAAACTACCTTGTATGTGAGACATTTCCACCCATTTTTTTTTATATTGTTAAAGTCTCCATAGTCCTTAGTTCTACAATGCCGAACGTAATTGGCCCTATTTACATTCCTCTTTTATATCGGACATTTTCTATTTTTATTTTTTGTTGGCCTTATTACGTTCTACCGACGTCAAAAAATAATGCGTAGCAAATCAATTACTTGAGGTCAAACTGTATTGCTTACCGCTGCGATACAGGTATCACTACCAGCAACCTATCTAACCCCTATTTATATATATATTGCGATTTTCATATCAGGATCTTTGGTAAAGTCTTTGAATACATCCAGAAGCTTCAATCGTACTTTCACTTTACTGCCATCTTGTTATTCTCCAAAGCGCGTGAGCACGTGGACTTTGGTTGAATGCAAAATAATAATTTCATTTGCATTTCTTGAACGAAACGAAATATCTAAATATTTATCGTACCAATAAAATATATTCCTTATAAAAGGTTGGTATACTATCTATATCTATGCACTCGACATCGAAACGCCACGTCGACCCGACGCCTAATTGTCTTTGGACAATCACCAGTAAACAATTCGGATTCTGATCCGATCTTTTTTTCTGTTCCCGTCTTCTGTGCGCCTCACCCAATCGTTCCCCGACTGATTGGACTGTGTCACAAGAAAACATACCTTCTGACATGTGCGACCCGACTCAACTTCGGACTTGCCTGCGCAGCAGAGTCTAGACTGGGCGATGTTTATGTAACCCTGGCTCTGTATATACCATATACGAACGGAAAATAGAGAGAATAGAAAGAAAGAAAGAAAGAAAAGACACTAACTAGACTGCGCCATTGCGTTTCAGAAACAAAAGTGAACTTAACATGTAACATGATAGTAATTGTTTGGGTTGGTAAGACTGACGTCCTGCTGGCGTCAGTGTCAGTGCACGGTCCATAGGACCTTTTACCGACGCTAGTGAGACGTTCATGGAAGTTTGGTGCCATCTGAAGAACAATAATTTTATTACTCTTTGGTAGTGTTAACTTCGTGCCCAGTTTTGTTGACCTTGCATCGTTTTGAGAAATTAGAAATTACATCTGCATATGTTTTGAACGATGATATTATCAGCCTCGTGCCGACCTTAATGCAATGGCCAGATGTTTTTTACACTGTTGCTGCAACGGTTGTTTCGGGTTTGAGTCATAGGTGGTGGTATCATACCTGTGATCATCAGGGAGGAAAGGGAAAAAGAAAACTGAAAAAAAAATGTCATTGTACCATTACAAATGCTATGTTAATAGGTTAATAGGTATGATGTCGAAAAGGAAAGAAAAATAAAATAAAATAAAATTGCCCCCCCCCCTACCGCCTTTCACCCCTTGAGGGCCACAGGTATGATACCACCGCCTGTGGTTTAAAAGTGTCTAAAAATAACTGATATTTAGGATTATCATTTTGTAATCGCCTAATTGGTAACAGCCGTACCGTTTCATCAGTGACTCTTGATGGACGGTGAAATGTTCTTTCTTTTTCTTTCCCTCAAAGTAAAGTGCCTTCTGTGAACTTACACAGGAGACGTCTGCACGTATCTGCGTTACATTGTTTTGAAACGTTAATAGCCCAGAGAGTTGTTAGCCCGTTGACGCAAAGCCATGACGATTTTGCAAATGCGTAGCACTATGCCGATGCAATGTACTAGTGACTTGACGTCGACATGGTTGTGGTGATGTTTGGGAATCAAGTGTCTTCAGGGTATTACATATATTTAAAAGGGAATAAAATATTTCCAAATCTTTTTTAGGTGTACTCATTCTCATAAATTTATCCTCCGTTTTTTTGTCAAGTTCTCACAACGATGTCCCCATTGAAGCTTAACGGAACGAATCCATGTGCTGTATTTTTTTTTAGTAAATTTACGGTAGAGTAACTGGCAACCATGGAGCTGCCAGTCCATTTCCCGTAAAAAAAATTGCAGGAGTAGGATAGAATATAACAGGTCTTGTTTTGGTCTTTTATTTATGAAATAGATCAGCTCTAGCTGTGAATTGTTGAGTAATAATTTACTGTTTGGAGGTCAGTTGTAAAGTAGATCATATCACGAGCGCGGAGCGCGAGTGATATATCTACTTACAACTGACCGACAAACAGTGAATTATTACTCAACAATTCAATGCTAGAGCTGAACTATTTCGATTCTAACGCTCAAAAACGCTGGAAAAAGTATGTTACGAAATGGATCTAATCGTCCACTATGTCGTCGAGATTATTTTAATCCTTTCAATCAGTAAGGCTACAGTTTTTAGGGTAACTGTGGTAATAAAACGTTTACGGAAATTGTGACTACGTTATGCATGGGTTGTTTGTGAATACCTCTCGTGGACAGCATTTTGCATGATTTTAAGGTGAATACCTGCACGAGTCTTTTGATTGTGGAAAGCGCTTTGCATGATTTTAATGTGAGACGCATAGTATTTATACGCCTATCTTTTAATGAAAAATTAGACGTGGCTGAATTCTAATACGGAGTATGTTAAATTATTGTTGTGTGCCCAGATTCTGTGTTAAGACCTAGAAGGGTAAGATTTTATTATATTTATTTAGAATAGTTTGGCTAAGAATGAAAAATGTGACTTCTGATTGATATGGTATGATTATATGTGTCGACTGATTTGATTTTGTTGGCAGTGATCAGGCTGCGCATGTGTCGACCGATTTTGTTAGTAAGCATGCTGCGCATAATATTTGTATATTAGGAAGTTTTGTAAATTTCGGAAATAGTTTATATCACTGATGTTGGCTGCAATGGTGTGCGTCTATTTGACGTCCAGTGACGTCAGTTGCATTCATGTTATTCATGTGACGTCAGTTGCATTCATGTTGTTGCGACGTCAGCACTTTTTATATTAGTTTCACGTATACGTGGCCTATAGAAGTAGATTGATTTGTAATGGAACTAATTTATATACTCGTGACGTCAATTGACGCCATAGCATGCACCGCATTAAGGGTTTTTTTTCATAAGTTATAATGGTAACATTTGGTCGTCATGCGTTTGATTTGCCTTCACTAGATGACGTCATATGGTATAACATCATTGGCGTCATGATGTCAGATCAAACGTTATGATCCCAAATGTGTTAGAAACTCTTATTCAGTTATTATATTCTATGGCAAATGGTATTACGCTTAGTTTAAAGGAATTAATACATATGCGAGTTAGATTTTGGTCAATCAATTTAATGTAAATAGGTCATTGTTTAGATTATTCATGTTTTATGTGGGGTATGTCATGGTAATGCCTGTGGACGTCAGTATACTTCTTGACAATGTTTGACGTCAGATCCTTCGACGCACATGCGTGGTAGGATCTACGTTTCTTCATTGGCGGAAGTGGTAAGCACACTTTTAGCTTTACATCGTGAGCGCGAGTCGTGTCTAGTGACACGGCTGGCGTGTGCACGTTATGCTCGGCATTCGCCGAGGGCGTTGTATGGTATTTCCAAGACAGGCCCAAGTCTTACGTATTGTTATTATGTAGTTACAATGTATTAAGTGTAAGTTCATTGTTTTTAGGCACATCAAGTCCGGCAGTCAGCTGTTAGGGCTTAGAGCCACGTCTCACCTGGAGATTCGATAAACGTCTCCAGGTTAATACCAACCCGGGTAGAGGCAGTTACCACGCCGTTTGTGCATGGTTCCCAAGCAGAGGCGGGAAGCACAAAATGTAGGCGGAAGTGGTTAGCACAGTTTTGCCAGATTCTGTGATAAGATCTGAAGGTCACATCAAGTGTGGGACAGTGTTCGTCCACTAAAGTGTTTTAATATATATAGACTGGTCCCTGGTACGATCCAGGGAGCGACCAGTATATAATCGTGCACGTGTTAATAAGAGTTGGTGTTCCTCATGATATATGGACTGGCCCATGACATGATCCAGGGAACGACGAATTGAAGTCTACCAACATAAGGCCTTGTTTTTTTTGTATGAGCTCAAACTAACGGTTTTTGTCCTTTGTGTTTTCCTTTAGTTCATGGCGCTGAGCCGAGTACGGTGTTGACGTCAGACGGTAATCTATTTGCGTTCTGTACGCAAATCGATTACAGATTTGAAACAAACACCTTACTTGGGCCAGCGACATGAACTGATATGTGTTGTATATTATTGTAATTGTGAATTGTTGTAGATTGTATCGTTGTATATAGAATTTACATTATATATAAACTTAAAAAATTCTAACGTTGTTAGAGTTTCCTTGTTAGTGTATTACACTAGTAGATAACCCTTTAACCGGAAGTCACCCTCCGCCGTCCTGGCGACGCATAAGGCTCTACACCCGTGTCGACCGTGTGTAAAACCTTCTGCGTAACATGGTGTCAGAAGTGGGATTTGAGTTCCGGTTTAATATCTGCCAGTGTAACACATTGACACTATATACAGAATCTAGGCACAATTTTGTCAGACATTTTTTTTATTGACTTTCTGATTGTTCTTTTCTAAGGTGACGTATGGCTGTGAATTTTAGGGGAACAATTTTGCCACTAAATTCTTTGTAAATGTAACCTACACTCAATTAAGGTCAACTATCCTTATTCCCTGCGTGATGAAGTACGATAGCCCATGCATTAATTTGTGATAGAATGTAACAGGTTGCATATCTGAGTGGGGAAACTGAGGTATATAGACCTGAATTGTCTTGGCACGGATGATACGTATTTAGTTTTAAGGTCCGTTTGAGTACCTTGGCACTGCTGTTGCATGACAATCTGTAAGTTTATTAATCTAAACGTTTTGTACGTTGTGTCGTTACCGTTACTGAGGTCCATTTTATGTCCTGATTTAGTAACGTAGGTCACTCGTAACGTAATATAATATCGTTACAATTAAACCTAATAGCGGAACCTTAAGTTTGATTTACCGTTGGTATCTTATAAGGTTTTGTAATGTAGGACGTACAGTTGTCGTGTCAGTGTTAATACGTTGCGTTACATACGTTACGTTTGTATATCCGATACGCTAGATCAAGTTGGGCGTAATTGTAATGTGGGTTATTTACGTCATCTAATTACGTCATCTAATAGTGAAAAGTAATTCTCGGCAAAGTCAACGTCAGTTTATGACGTCATTTCCGGTCTGTTATCAACGTAACTTTAATAGCTACGTCCAGATCGCGAGTATACTAATTAATCAACGTTTTAGTTGGATTAGTTCGTTATTATTATTGTTAACGTTTTAGTTAACGTGTGTGACTATAAGTGAACGTCGGTTTCAGTTAAATTAACGTGAGCATTACGTTAAGTGGCATGGATCAGTTAGTTAAGACGGGAAAGGAGTTAGGTTATGAGGGGCAGGCTTTGCAGGAATTTGTAAAGCAACAGCAAGAGACTGAGAGGGCAGAAAGGCACGCGGTAAGGGAACTTGATAAAGAAAGGATCGCGCAGGCCGAAAAAGATAGGCAAATTGAATTGGCTAGGATCGCGGCGGAAGAAGCTAAGATTGCGGCGGATAGGGAAATCGAGATGGCGCGGATCGAAAGTATAGAGCGGCAAGCCGAGAAAGATAGGGAAGCTAGGTTGTATCAAGTCGAAAGCGATAAGGAAGCAAAGTTGTCGAGCGAAGTTGAGTTAGAAAAGTTGAAGTATAGTTTTGAATTGCAGCAACGCGAGTTGAAGAATCAGATAGATTTGCAGAAGGTAACGTTTAGAGTTGAATTAGAAAAACAGAAGGCTGAAAAGTTAGCGCATGCGCGAGATCCCAAGTTACCGTATTTTGATGAAAGTAAGGACAAAATGGATAGTTACTTATCAAGGTTTGAGAAATACGCGACGGCGAATAAATGGGATAAAAACGTTTGGGCTGCATATTTAAGCGCATTACTTAAAGGTCGCGCGCTTGATGTTTATGATAGATTGTCTGTAGATGATGCAGCAGATTATGACAAGTTGAAAGATGCGTTGTTAAAGAATTTTGATATGACTGAACGCGGATTTAGGAAGAAATTTCGCTATGATAGGCCTGAAAAGTCCGAAACGTTTATTCAGTTTAGTAGTAGACTTAGGTCGTATCTTAATAAATGGTTGAAAATGGCGAAAGTAGACCAGTCTTATGAATCTGTTTGCGATTTTTTCGCTAGAGATCAGTTTTTAGAATCTTGTAGTAAAGAACTGTATGTTCATTTGAAACCGAAAACATTCACGAATCTAGGTGAGCTGGCTAGAGAAGCAGATTTATTTGCAGAAGCACGTGGCGGTGTCTACGCTTGTGTTAATAAGGGGCAACGTGATAGTAAGGGCGTAACTCAGAGTAGATCTGATAATAAGCCGAGTGCGAAGCCAGAGATAAAATGTGATATTTGTGGTAAGGGACATTTAACATATAAATGTTTTAAGAATCCCGATAGGAAGCAAGCATATAGTGCGGAGGTGGGTGCAAGTGCAAGCGGGTATAGCGGAAGTAAGGGGAGTAGTTATGCACCGAAAGATGAGACACAAAGATCACAGAGTAAGAGCGATACTGTACAGACGAAGGGTAGTAATTCAGATCGTGGCCGTGGTCGGGGTTATTCCCGCGGACGTGGTCGGGGTGGCGGACATCAAATGAGTTTTTGTAAAACTACAATGAATAGGTCTCATGAAATTGAAGGTCTCTATAAGAGTAAGGAAGAAAGTCCACTAATCAATGATAACGTGGATAGGGAAGGTGTCTTACTTTTTAAGGTCGCGATTACCAACAGCGCAGGGTACGGTTAATGGTAAAACAGTTGTAGTTTTAAGGGACACAGGTTGTACTGGGTGTGTCGTTCGTAGAAACTTGGTTTCTAATGATCAGTTACTTGGTAGAGAATCTGATGTAACTTTGATTGATGAATCTACCCAAAGGTATCCCTTAGCAATGGTTGACATAGATTGTCCATTTTTCACAGGAAAAACTGAGGCATTGTGCATGGAAGATACATTGTATGACCTGGTTATTGGAAATATTGACGGGTCAAAACTTCCCGATATGTCCCATTTTGCAATGGCGGCAGTGACTAGGTCACAAGCTAAGCAAGGTGAAGAGGTCTATAAGAAACTTAAAGTTCCTGATCAAATTATTGCTAATGATAAGGAGGCATTGAAGCAGGCCCAAGTTGTTGACCCTAAATTGAATGGCATAAGGCAAAGAGTGGAATCTGGGAATGTGACTATTAGTCGTGGATTGAACCGAGGTGAAACAAAGTTTATCCGAAAGAAAGATTTATTGTATAGGCAGTTTACTAAGGGAAACAAGGTCACTTTCCAACTTATTATCCCTGAAGGTTTTCGTGATAAGGTGTTAAGATTGGCGCACGAAACCTTGATGTCAGGTCATTTGGGCATAAAGAAAACTATGGATAGAGTGTTAACTGAGTTCTTTTGGCCTGGAGTTTGTGGTGATGTGGCAAGGTTTTGTAAATCTTGTGACATATGTCAAAGGACTATTCAAAAAGGTCGTGTCACTAAAGTTCCTTTAGGAAAGTTGCCACAGATTGACACAGCATTTAAACGAGTCGCTGTTGATATAGTTGGACCGATAGAGCCTCGTTCTGACAGGAAATCCCGCTATATTTTAACAATGATAGACTATGCGACGAGATATCCCGAGGCGGTAGCGTTACCCGGCATTGAAACGGAACGCGTAGCCGAAGCGTTAGTTGAGATGTTTAGTAGAGTTGGCATACCTGATGAAATGTTAACAGATTGCGGAAGTCAGTTTACTGCTGAAGTTATGAAAGAAGTAAGCAGGCTGTTATCACTCCAGCAGTTAACCACGACGCCGTATCATCCTATCTGCAACGGTCTCGTAGAGCGTTTTCACGCGACGTTGAAGCAAATGCTACGTAGGATGTGCGCAGAACGTCCAAAGGACTGGGATAAATATCTCCCAGCACTCCTGTTTGCAATAAGGGAGGTTCCGCAAGAGTCATTAGGGTTTTCTCCGTTCGAATTGTTATACGGACGTAACGTTAAGGGCCCTATGGCAATATTACGTGAATTATGGTCTGAAGAGGTACAGGATGAGCAGGTTCTGTCTACGTACCAGTACGTAATTGAGTTGAGAGAACGGTTAGAGCAGACGTGTAAGTTAGCACATGATAATTTACGGAAAGTACAAGTAAAGCAAAAGGCTTATTATGACAAACGCGCTAGGTCGCGTAAATTTAACGTGGGAGATAAAGTACTGTTATTACTGCCAACTGACAGTAATAAACTGTTATTGCAGTGGAAGGGTCCATATGAAGTAGTAGAGGTGGTGAATAGAATGGACTATAAAATCGACGTCAATGGTGTCGTGAGTACATATCATGCTAATATGCTGAAACAGTATGTCGAACGTCGTACTGTGCCGTCACATTGTTTATTGTCTACTGAGACTACAGAGTCGGTTGATGACGATGGTAGTGATGAATTTTCTCTTGATGATTGTGCTTTTCCGACAGCTAAAGAGCCGGAAACTTATAATGACGTCAGTATTTCAGATACGTTAACGTCAGAACAACGTATGGAGGTTGAAGCGTTGATTAAACAGTACCCGGATGTACTATCTAGTTTACCCGGTCGAACTGATCAAATACAGCACGATATCAAACTACTCACGTCAGAACCCATACGGACGAAGGGTTATTCTATCCCGTATAAGACGCGTAACGTCATGGAGACGGAGATACAGGATATGTTGGATTTAGGGGTAATCGAGCCGTCGATTTCACCGTATTCATCTCCTGTTGTCTTAGTTCCGAAGAAAGACGGATCAGTTAGATTCTGTATCGACTTCCGGAAGCTTAACAAAGTGACGGAATTCGATGCAGAACCTATGCCAAATATGGAGGAGGTTATCAATAAAATGTCGGGACATAAATTCTTTACAAAGATGGACCTGAGTAAGGGTTATTGGCAAGTCAGTCTTACTGAAAGGTCTAAACCTTTGACGGCATTTGAAACGCCTAAGGGTTTATTCCAGTTTAAAACTATGCCCTTCGGTTTGGTCAATTCGGGAGCCTCATTTTGTAGGTTAATGAGAATCATATTGTCCAATCTCCCAAATGTTGACAGCTTTGTTGATGACATGTGGATATTCACTGAAACATGGAAGGATCATGTGACGTCATTACGTCAAGTGTTAGATCGGCTCAGGTCGGCCAAATTGACGGCAAAACCATCTAAATGCATGATCGGATATGGCAGTATCGAGTGCCTTGGTCACAATATCGTCGGACAGACGGTACGACCGCAAGAGGACAAGATACAGGCTATCAGAGATGCTCCTCGTCCATGTACGAAAAGACAAATTAAATCTTTTCTGGGATTAGCTGGGTTTTACCGTCGTTTCATCCCAAATTTCTCATCCATAGCTTCTCCTCTGACTGATTTAACTAAACGGGATAGACCTAATTCTATCAAAGATTGGCAAGATCAGCATGAAAGGGCATTTCAAACCCTGAAGAGTAGGCTCACGTCTAGTCCTATTCTTCGCTTACCTGTTTTTCAAGAAGGTAACCCGTTTGTACTTCGAACAGACGCTTCAGACGTTGGTCTTGGAGCTATTTTGCTTCAGGAGTTCGAAGGTGAAGGTCGTTTGCCGATTGCTTATGCTAGCAAGAAATTGTTACCTCGGGAAAAGAACTACTCTGTAATTGAGAAGGAATGTTTGGGTATTATCTGGGGTGTTGAGAAATTTCGTAAGTACCTGTATGGGGCGGAGTTCCTACTTGAAACTGACCACAAACCTTTGTCTTATATGCAGACAGCTAAGGTGCTCAATCCCCGAATCATGCGTTGGGCCATGAAATTACAGCCGTACAGATTCAGGATCGTTGCTATCCGCGGCCAAGATAATTTGGGGGCGGACTACCTTAGTAGATAGTTTGGCCACGTTATGCATCGCACCGTTGTTGTGTATATAGCTAGTTTTCCAGTTTTGACATAGCCTACGATTCGATCGCATTTCGTACTATTTCAGAAAAGAAACATTGTTATGTTTTTTTCTCCCTAAGGGGAAACCTATGTTACGAAATGGATCTAATCGTCCACTATGTCGTCGAGATTATTTTAATCCTTTCAATCAGTAAGGCTACAGTTTTTAGGGTAACTGTGGTAATAAAACGTTTACGGAAATTGTGACTACGTTATGCATGGGTTGTTTGTGAATACCTCTCGTGGACAGCATTTTGCATGATTTTAAGGTGAATACCTGCACGAGTCTTTTGATTGTGGAAAGCGCTTTGCATGATTTTAATGTGAGACGCATAGTATTTATACGCCTATCTTTTAATGAAAAATTAGACGTGGCTGAATTCTAATACGGAGTATGTTAAATTATTGTTGTGTGCCCAGATTCTGTGTTAAGACCTAGAAGGGTAAGATTTTATTATATTTATTTAGAATAGTTTGGCTAAGAATGAAAAATGTGACTTCTGATTGATATGGTATGATTATATGTGTCGACTGATTTGATTTTGTTGGCAGTGATCAGGCTGCGCATGTGTCGACCGATTTTGTTAGTAAGCATGCTGCGCATAATATTTGTATATTAGGAAGTTTTGTAAATTTCGGAAATAGTTTATATCACTGATGTTGGCTGCAATGGTGTGCGTCTATTTGACGTCCAGTGACGTCAGTTGCATTCATGTTATTCATGTGACGTCAGTTGCATTCATGTTGTTGCGACGTCAGCACTTTTTATATTAGTTTCACGTATACGTGGCCTATAGAAGTAGATTGATTTGTAATGGAACTAATTTATATACTCGTGACGTCAATTGACGCCATAGCATGCACCGCATTAAGGGTTTTTTTTCATAAGTTATAATGGTAACATTTGGTCGTCATGCGTTTGATTTGCCTTCACTAGATGACGTCATATGGTATAACATCATTGGCGTCATGATGTCAGATCAAACGTTATGATCCCAAATGTGTTAGAAACTCTTATTCAGTTATTATATTCTATGGCAAATGGTATTACGCTTAGTTTAAAGGAATTAATACATATGCGAGTTAGATTTTGGTCAATCAATTTAATGTAAATAGGTCATTGTTTAGATTATTCATGTTTTATGTGGGGTATGTCATGGTAATGCCTGTGGACGTCAGTATACTTCTTGACAATGTTTGACGTCAGATCCTTCGACGCACATGCGTGGTAGGATCTACGTTTCTTCATTGGCGGAAGTGGTAAGCACACTTTTAGCTTTACATCGTGAGCGCGAGTCGTGTCTAGTGACACGGCTGGCGTGTGCACGTTATGCTCGGCATTCGCCGAGGGCGTTGTATGGTATTTCCAAGACAGGCCCAAGTCTTACGTATTGTTATTATGTAGTTACAATGTATTAAGTGTAAGTTCATTATTTTTAGGCACATCAAGTCCGGCAGTCAGCTGTTAGGGCTTAGAGCCACGTCTCACCTGGAGATTCGATAAACGTCTCCAGGTTAATACCAACCCGGGTAGAGGCAGTTACCACGCCGTTTGTGCATGGTTCCCAAGCAGAGGCGGGAAGCACAAAATGTAGGCGGAAGTGGTTAGCACAGTTTTGCCAGATTCTGTGATAAGATCTGAAGGTCACATCAAGTGTGGGACAGTGTTCGTCCACTAAAGTGTTTTAATATATATAGACTGGTCCCTGGTACGATCCAGGGAGCGACCAGTATATAATCGTGCACGTGTTAATAAGAGTTGGTGTTCCTCATGATATATGGACTGGCCCATGACATGATCCAGGGAACGACGAATTGAAGTCTACCAACATAAGGCCTTGTTTTTTTTGTATGAGCTCAAACTAACGGTTTTTGTCCTTTGTGTTTTCCTTTAGTTCATGGCGCTGAGCCGAGTACGGTGTTGACGTCAGACGGTAATCTATTTGCGTTCTGTACGCAAATCGATTACAGATTTGAAACAAACACCTTACTTGGGCCAGCGACATGAACTGATATGTGTTGTATATTATTGTAATTGTGAATTGTTGTAGATTGTATCGTTGTATATAGAATTTACATTATATATAAACTTAAAAAATTCTAACGTTGTTAGAGTTTCCTTGTTAGTGTATTACACTAGTAGATAACCCTTTAACCGGAAGTCACCCTCCGCCGTCCTGGCGACGCATAAGGCTCTACGCCCGTGTCGACCGTGTGTAAAACCTTCTGCGTAACAAAGTATTCTTTTCATTCAAACTCTCCCAACCTTCCTGCCAGCGCAGTCATGCTCCCGCCAATATTCTTAACTGTATCTAAGGTAAATGTACTTTTTTATGGCGATTTTATGAAGAAAAAGAGACGTTACACCGTCTAACGTCTCAAAACGTCACAAAATTACGTCAGTAATGCAAGTGACGTCAGCAATTAGTTTCACGCGCTCCGAGACAGTGAATTGTTGCAGAATTAAACACGGAAACTTTCCATTGCTTCTATAGGCGCACTGTGTTAGAATCCTTCAATACAATAAAGGTATTTTCGAGTGCGGCCAGTTAATATATCACTACCATGTCATAATTTTCAACTAAATTCTACAGGCAGACGCCAGTAAAATAACGGTCAATGAACTGTATACTGTAAAACAAAGTCCGTAGATTTTTCGTTAGAATAACTGCACTGTAAAAATTTCCGTAAATTTTATGGTAGAATGCCTGGCAACCAGCTGTCAATCCATTGCCCGTTATTTTACGGACGCCCGTAAACATTGGCAGGAATCATCACGCATAGAAGGGTAGAATAACGGCCATATAGCTCTTCAACACTATTATAAATGTATTTCGAGTGCGGTCAGTTAACACAACTCTACCATATCGTGATTTCCGGCAGACGCCAGGCTGTGGGCAATGGAACCCCGTTTACGGTAGGAAAGATTCTCACCTCTAGCAGAACTCGAACCCGGTCCGCTAGAAGCGAGAATCTTTTCTACTGTAAACGGGTCCCATTGCACACAGCCTTTCATTATCACATTCTCATCGCCCTGATATGACTGAAATACTGTTGAAATGGACGTGAAATCGCAAGTCATCCAGGGAATTTATACGTACAAGATGCGGAATACGCAGTAAAAAAATCCCTGATAAGGAAAAGTTTTTGAAATTGTCCATAGGGTATGCGCGGCAATCCCCATTTACCCAGTCATTCTGCTTGTAAACATAAATCATTGTTGAAAAAATATATCGGGTAACCATTGATTAATCAGATATAATTATTATTGCCGTCCTTCTTTTGTCTAGCTTTTAGACAGATTCAATTAAATTTCCCTGATATTTTTTTTTTTTTTTTACTTTTAATGTATCTGAACGGCACTTTTTTCTTTTTGTTCATGAAATGAAAAAGAGATAATCTTGATAAATTATTTATTTTTACTTTTTTTCCCTCTCAAAATCAATGACCCTTTTGGGTAGTTCGAACAGCCGTGTCATGACAAAACGTCCCTCAGGATATGTGCATTTAGCGAAGACTCAGATCAGCCTGCGCATCCGCCCTGTCTAATCAGCATCTTTTCCGTTCAAACATGTTATTTAGGGAGTCTGGGCTACCCATACAGCGTCCAGCAAAGAGATTGCATGGAGGCGCAGGCGAGACTGAAGCCTCACTGGTCGCGTTAGTCCATAGGCATGCTTTTTGTGAGGCAGCCCAATTATTGTGTGTGACTGGGCGAGGTTGGAGGGCGGGAACAGAAAAGTAAGGAAACGAAAAAACTTATGATGATGCAACCGTAGGGCGTTGTTTCGATGTCGTGAGCATAGATAGACAGACTGAGGAGGCGAAAACAGGTGAGAAGAGGAAAGCACACACACACACACACACACACACACACACACACACACACACACACACACACTAATTACGTCGTATGACGCTTTGCTCAGAATATCTAAATAGGGCTTCATTGCAAAAATAAATCCGTGTTTTACATATACCTTTGTGTCGTCATGAAATATTGGTTTTCCCAATATTTCATTCGGAACACCTTAGCTCTTGTCAAGTACCTGCAACAGGCTGCCGCCAACGAATTTAAAAATGGTGAGATTAGGAAAGGTTCCTGGAACTTTTTGACAATTAAATGATGGTAGTTTACACATTTTTGTATAACTTTTCGAATGTTGTATAGCACATTCCTTGATCTTCCTTGGCCATGGCAGGAAAACCAAGTTTAAGCCGCTTGGATTCACGATCGGCATTTGGTATGCCAAGTCCATGTTTAGCGAAGAGACGTCGAGGTGCCAGCCAATAATAAAAACACCTCGACGTCGATTTTGAGGGACTACATAGTCCTATCAAGTGTAAAAACGTGTAAACTCAAATCATTGTAAAAAGCGGTTCAAACTTCGCGTTTGGTAATAAAATGTGGGTTGATGTGCATATTTTGAGTCACATAACTGGCAAAAAGGAGAGAAAACAAGTTTTTGAAAAATAACAATTCGCTCTACAAACTACAATTTCCTGGTCTGGTTTCCCCTCTAACAATGCTATATAAACATAGCCGGTATAGTGATTAGGGCTCCACAGCTGTACATTGTATATTTACCATTTTATTCAACATATTGAAATCGAAAGTAGGTCATTTTAGTTGCCAACTAAAATGACCCAAATAATTCACCAGTCATTTGCAACCACGACCCCCATGGGGCCGGGGATAGCGGGGGCATAGCGGGGCTTAAGTACCGTGTTTTTACCTAAGCAGTGTCCCGGCAGTGCCGTGGATATGCCGGGCTTTTGATTCCCGCCAAAACAGTGGGGAAAATAGCGGCGTGTTTTTAACGAAATTTACAGTGACACATTGTCAGAATATGGATTTTTAGCTCGCCTGTACGAATTAATGTACAGGAAGAGCTATTGCACTCCCCCCGACATGGGGTTAGCAAAATGTTAAAATTTTACGTTAAAGTTTTTTAGGTGATGGGCAAGGCGCTGTCAGGTGAGCTATCCTGTCCCCCTGACAGGTCTTGTTATTATACCCTCAGTATGTCGAGGGGTATATAGTTTTCGTCTGTCCGTCCATCTGTCCGTCCGTTCGTCCGTGTGTCCGTCCGTTAACATTTGCGTTAAAGTTTTGCGTTAAGTTTTTTTCTTTGTTTATATTTCCAATATCCTTTGACTGAACCTTTTGGTATGTGACTAGGTATACTTCTGGGTTCATGCAGAATAGTTGACATCATCTGGATGCTGCTGCTGACCTTAGATCAAGGTCACAGACATAAACATTTGGGTTAAAGTTTTGCGTTAAGTTTATATTCGTCTTCTGTATTTCCAATATCCTTTGATGAAACCTTTTGATATTTGACTAGGTTTACTTTTAGGTTCATACGGAGTAGTTGACATCATCTGCATGCTGCTGCTTACCAAAGGTCAAGGTCACAGACTTGTATATTTGCATTAAGTTTATAAACTTTGCTTATATTCCCAATATCCTGGGATGAAACCTTTTGATATATGACTAGTTTTACTTCTTTATTCATGTAGAATAGTTGACATCATCTGGATGCTGCAGCTGACCTAAGGTCAAGGTCAAAGACTTGAACATTTGCTTTAAAGTTTTGTGTGAAGTATATATTCTTCTTTTATACTTCCAGTATCCTTTGATGGAACCTTGATATTTGACTAGACTTTTAGGTTCATAGGTGCTTACCAACGGTCAAGGTCACAGACTTGAATATTTGCGTCAAAGTTTTGCATTGAGTTTATATTCTTTATTTTGATGGAACCATTTGATAGGTGACTAAGATTCTTTATAAGATTGGTTTCATTTGGGGGTGGTTTCTTAAGGCGGTGGTTTCATTAGGCAGTGGCGCTGGTCATACATGAGCCCCTGCTCACTTGCTCTAGTTATATTTACATGATCCCCTGGGGGCGGAGACCTTTACCAGGGATTTGACTTGAAAGATGTCCCCACAGTACAGGGCATATACCAGAGCTTTGCAGAGTGAAAAGTCAATATCCCCGCTATTCCGGAAATAACCGAAAGTGCCGAACAAATAAACTGCGTAAACTGCTCACGCTGTGACGCGAAAAGCATACCAGTTTGTCGCATTGTATCTAATACTGCGCAGGCTGATCCTAATATTTACTATTCACCGTCTGATGATTCAGTGTGACACATGTCCAGTCTTGTGCTCTGAGCCGCGTCCTTTGATGTCAAGGCAAGAGACTGACCTATAAACGTGCTGTGTTTACCGTAATTCAACAAATGCTAACGTCTTTACATTTTATTATGGCGAAGGCCCTGAATGCGTTCAGTCACCTTTGAATATGAATATAGATATTATTATGTTTATTAGTCCGAATACTTTGAGAATTTTTCCGCGCAGCAGAATCAGTTTCGTTTTTCATATAGATAATATGATTTTGCCACGCGGAGTTCGGAATATAAAAACAAACTTCTCACCTCTTATTTTTCCTTCATTTTGATGCATTTTTAAAGTCCAAACACTTTGACTATTGAGCCACGACGCAAAATCATATTTTCCATATTTCATGAATGAACTGATTAAGAGGATGCAGCTGTGACGTATATTTTAGCTGTCAAACCAACAGGTTTACAAATTTGCATAATTCAGCGAGTCGATTCAGTGGATGTCAGTCACCTCTGAGACTGCCCATTTGCTAATAATTGTTGTCACGTGTGCGTTTCATGGGAACTTGACAGCTCTTACATCAGAAAGTTAGTAAACCTTTCGGCACGTGCCACTAGCGGCTATATCTTTGAGTTCAAAAGCTGATCGAAACGCTTTGATCTTTGTGACTGTTTTGACATGGATTGGGCTATTATCAGTGGCGGCTGAGCGAAATTTTTTGTCTGTGTCATCATTCTAGAATTTGAAAGAACTCTGTTTGCTACTAACTAACCTATTAACAATATTCTTTCAAACATAAGCCTCTCTAATTAACTTGCCGCATAACTGCAACAAAATTACGCTGATCATGATTGTTTATCAACCCATCCTTAAGTTGTAAATGTAAATACCGTACGGTCAAACAATACTTGCGTTGAGGATGCGATCAATTAGGTTATTCACACATGCTTACAATGTATTAATTGAACCCTTATCAGCGCCGAAAAAAAATGCATTGCAAATCATATGCCTTGTCTGTAAAGGTACATGTAATTGTATAGAAACTTGCATTTACTGTCCCTACCTGGACAAAATTCCACGCGTGCTGCGAGAAAGTTTCTCGCATACATCATTCTATGAATTTCACGGGAGATGCGAGGAGTTTTCTTGCGAGGAAGTTTAGTGTGAAATGCGTGAGAGTTGCAAGAGAATCTCATGGATTTTAATCCCTTTCTCGCGATCTTGAGTGTCACGCGAGAGCGTGTCAGATCAAGTCTTCACGCTGCGTGTACTGTAGATCAATGAAGAACCCGTATTTAATGGACATCCTCTTCTTTGAACTGAAGATGAGACAGACTCAGTGCCAGAAGATGCAATTTATAGATTTGTTCTGTTGATCCTCTTGGTGAACATTGTTATGACTGTTGGACAAAAAAATGTAATGTTATGTGTTGTATTTTACTATATATAATTATGCCTGGAAGTAACCTAAATAAAAAGCATCATTCTGGAGCAAAAAAGGAAGAAATTACTGGCAAAATAGATGCACATTTATGCCTCTTTTTGGGGAGTAAAATTTTGTACAGCTACTAAATGTCCATTCTAAGTCTTTGGGACTTTGCTGAATAGATCAGTCTGTAAATTGAAAATGGCTCATGAGCATGATAAGATCCCAAATCCTGTTAGAAACTCAGTCAAAAGGTGCAACAATAAAACTACAGACATGTCAACAGACAGACTAATAATTACGTTCATCTTTCACTGATTGTGTTTACTGGTAACAAGAATTGAAGATATTCCATCCTGATAAATATTGTGACTCGGTCGAGAAGCATAATCAAGCTCATAGAAACTATTTTGATATATAACTTATTGGACCTCATGAATATTCCATTTACTAGAGGTTGAATTAGTCCTTGTGACATTGTAAGATGTTTTGGGCTATGCAAGTCAGATGAAATTTTTCCTCAGTGTTTCTGAATATTTCCAACGTAATTTGCTTTGTTGAGTTATCTTGGTATCAAATGTCAGTTTTGAGAATAGCTCTCATCAATTTTAATCAGACCTTTTCACATATAACCGATATATCACACTATTGATGGCAGATCCAGAGATATGATTATTTGCACTAGCTGTTATATTATAAATGCCTCATTTAATATTTGGAATCATGTCAAATGTAAACACAACAATGATACAGCTAAAATTAAATTCATAATACATGCTTTATTAAAGACAAATATTCTTGTATATTGGATCTCGTAATCCCGTTATGCAACAGTCCAGTGACACTGCTATTTCATCAAAGGAAATACCCCATTTCACATAGGTAATTACATAACAGGTTCATAAAACCAATAAAGACTGAGGGTGTGTTCTATATAGTAGAGAATATTTGTCATATTAAAGACAAATATTCTTGTATATTGGATCTCGTAATCCTGTTATGCAACAGTCCAGTGACACTGCTATTTCATCAAAGGAAATACCCCATTTCACATAGGTAATTACATAACAGGTTCATAAAACCAATAAAGACTGAGGGTGTGTTCTATATAGTAGAGAATATTTGTCATATTAAAGACAAATATTCTTGTATATTGGATCTCGTAATCCTGTTATGCAACAGTCCAGTGACACTGCTATTTCATCAAAGGAAATACCCCATTTCACATAGGTAATTACATAACAGGTTCATAAAACCAATAAAGACTGAGGGTGTGTTCTATATAGTAGAGAATATTTGTCATATTAAAGACAAATATTCTTGTATATTGGATCTCGTAATCCTGTTATGCAACAGTCCAGCGACACTGCTATTTCATCAAAGGAAATACCCCATTTCACATAGGTAATTACATAACAGGTTCATAAAACCAATAAAGACTGAGGGTGTGTTCTATATAGTAGAGAATATTTGTCATATTAAAGACAAATATTCTTGTATATTGGATCTCGTAATCCTGTTATGCAACAGTCCAGTGACACTGCTATTTCATCAAAGGAAATACCCCATTTCACATAGGTAATTACATAACAGGTTCATAAAACCAATAAAGACTGAGGGTGTGTTCTATATAGTAGAGAATATTTTTCATATTAAAGACAAATATTCTTGTATATTGGATCTCGTAATCCTGTTATGCAACAGTCCAGTGACACTGCTATTTCATCAAAGGAAATACCCCAATTCACATAGGTAATTACATAACAGGGTCATAAAACCAGTAAAGACTGAGGGTGTGTTCTATATAGTAGAGAATATTTGTCTTTAAATACTGTCACCATCATGATCACAGGGATCACAGGGACATATCGAAACATAGTTTTTTTTTGTTTGTTTGTTTTATGCCCCCGTGACTATAGTCAGGGGGCATTATGTTTTACCCCTATCTGTCCATCCATCTGTCCATCTGCCCCCTCTAAAAAAGTGTGTATAATCAACTCCTCACACAGGCTTTAAGCAATCAGTCTGAATCTTCACACATTGAAGATGTGCACTAGGTCCTGCCTTTTTGAAAAGGAAAACATTATTTTTGACAAAATTACCTGGTTTTCAAACTCAGAAACTTTAAGGGAAATGGCTAAATGGCTACTACAGGATGACAAGTTTGTATAATCAACTCCTTCCACAGTTTTAATTTAAAAGCAATCAACTTGAAACTTTATACAGATGTTACAGACATGCTGTAGATGCGCATGTGCTTTTTTGAAAAGGAAAAAATTATTTTTGACAAAATTATGGTGTTTTTAAACTTAGAATTTTTTCGAGTAATTACTAATACAGGATTACAAGTTTGAATTATCAACTCCTTCCACAGTTTTTAAGCAATCAACTTGAAACTTTGTGAAGATGTTACAGACATACTGTAGGTATGCACTGCCTTTACGTAAGGAAAAAAATATTTTTAACAAAATTTTGCCATTTCAAGGTTAGAATTTTTTTTGGGTATGGCTAATACAGGATGGCAAGTTTGTAAAATAGACGTATTTCACAGGTTTTGAGCAATCAGTTGGAAACTTTGTACAGATGTTATAGACATACTGTAGCAGGGGTTAAGCACTAATCCGTTGGTGCGGGACCAGTCACGGCAGTGGATTTTGTGCTTGACCAGTTTGTAGCTGGTCTTCAAAACCAGTTGATTTTTCTGCATTTTGTGCAAGGGGAATACTGAAGACCACAAGTCGAGCAGGCAGGACCAACTAGGTCTGATTTTGACTGGTCCTATGGACCAGCTCTGATTCTGGCCTTAGTTAAAATGCTGCTGTAGATGTGCATGTGCCTTTTTGACAAGGAAAAAATTATTTTTGACACAACTACGGTCTTTCTGTGTTTAGAATCACAGCCTCCCACAGTTTCTAAGTAATCAATGTGAAAGTTTTTACAGGTTTCACAGACATATTGAAGACATGCATTTGATTATTTTTTTATTTCCTTTTGAAGAGAAGGAAATTGGTGGGGTTAAGCAGGAGAATGCTGGGGATGTAGGGAGCGGGGGACAGGCATAGCACAGGGGCATCATCTGTGTCTTACAGACACAATCTTCTAGTTTATAAAGACATCATAATTTCCAAGCAGATCTATGTTTATTGCATTTGTTACAAAAAATCTATTTTATTTTTCAGGTTTGGACTTGACAGTTGTTTCAAAAATGACATAACTGAAATTGAAAATTATTTGGTCCTGTGTGGATATAGAACAGTATGGACTTACAGAGAGATATGAATCCACTGACACCTAAAGGAACTCAGAAGAAGGTAGACTCAAAGAATGAATTTACAGCCGCCAAACCACTTCCTCCAATAGGTGAGCTTTCTGATAGCTGCTGATATATAAATATTTTTTAGGGGCTGGGAAATTCTTAAAATTTTCACTCATTCTACTTGACCCAGAAATGAAAAAAAAAACAACAAAAAAAAAACAGTCAGTTCAACTACTCTTTATCAAAAGCTACAACCTGTTGAGAGCAAATATGGAATCTTCCAGCCCTGTGATTTTGCTCCGAGTAGTAAAAGTTTGCTCAGTACACACTACTACAATACAAATCAGACTCCAAATTATATACCGTATTAATCCTATTAAAAGTCTCAGGGATGCTACAGTTCTACAAAATGGGCACTTATTTATAAGGACCTAAAGGGTAACAAATCAAACACTCACCAAAATGCTTTCAATTAAGGATATAAGTGAGCTGCGACACGACAAAACTAGCAAAATGGGATATGCACCCAGCTAAGACTCAGATCAGCCTTGGCATCTGCCCAGTCTGATCAGTCTTTACTGTCCGCATGGAGGTACTATAGATCCTTAGCTACCCATAAAGTGGACAGGGAAGACTGATCAGACTGGGCAGATGCCCAGGCTGGTCAGAGTCTTTGCTATGTCACATGCCGTTTGTTGTTTTTTCATGCAGTGGCTGAAGTGATTTTAACCATGAAAGAATAATAGCTGCACTTTGTGATCACAAAGATAGCAAACAATTGCATGTAATACCTTCATGGACCATGATGAAGTGTACATAGTCATATGAGCAGTGACATGACACAACCAACAAAGTGGCATGTGTGCCCAGCGAAGATTCAAATCAGCCTAGGCATCTGTCTGGTCAGAGTGTTATCATGATGGTAGCTTAGACCCTTAACTACCTTTTAAGCACGCCCAAAGACTCTGTTCAGACTGGGCAGATGCCCAGGCTGATTTGATTCTTTGCTGGGCCCACATGCCACTTTGTTGGTTTTGTCCTGTCGTGGCTCAAGTGATTTTAACCATGAAAGAATAATAGCTGCCGTTTGTGATCACCGCTGGCAAATATGGCAGACAGTGCTGTAGACCCAGATCAGACTGCTCCTAAGTGTAGACCCAGATCAGACTGTTCCCTAAAGAGCAGTCTGATCTGGGTCCACAGTTTGCCCAAGCAGTTCTGTGCCAATATTTAGGGTGACTATGGTATAATGGCAAATGGCTGTTCACATGGCTGCCGCTGATGATGTCTGTGGTAGAGTCTAATTTTGTGTTGTCTTTTTCCCACATGGTGTCTTGGGTGGGGATCTGGGATTGAATTGTGTCAGTTCCTGAGAATTTTTGCACTTACTTTTTCTTATGATTCAGGCTCTGTAGGTAAAGGTGAGGAGAGTGATAATGATGAACGACAGTCAGAGGACACAAGATCTCTCGACAGGGATGATGCCAGGTCATCGCTTTCTCAAGGTCAGTACTCAAAATACCCTAATGTGCTTAAATATTGGGACACCAAAAACCCATTAATTTTCCATTTGGGACAAATGGAAAATTAATGTTTTAGGTGTCCCAATACATGAGCACATTAGGATAGAATAACTGAATCTAGACTTGGTTCGGACTGAGACAAGAAAATCCTATTCTAATTTTCAGCTTATATACTATGCTCGGCTGAACATGATACCTGCCAAATTTATTTGAAAATGAGCTTGTAGTGGTCCAACACTACCATTATCTTTTTATATTTAACAGTTCATGTGACCATTTGGAGGGATTTTTTCATCATACTGGTGTAAATATTACAGTCAACATCTTTTAAGCAATGTCTCTGAATTCTTCTTATAGAGCAGAAGTTTTGTGTGTATATTGTATTTTCGAACCTAAAAGCCGCTGCCTCAGGGCCGTTTTGGACCCTGGGGCCACCATTTAAACAAACTAGGTAAAGGTCTGCCAGGCAATGCTTCATACCAAATTTCAAGCATCTGAGTCTTAAGTGGTTCTGAAGAAGATGAAGATATTTTTCTATGTATTTCTGTGGTTTAAACCCAGGACTCTCTGCCGCAGGGCTATTTTGGACCCTGGGACCTGCATTTGAAAAAAACTTAGTAAAGGACCACTAGGCAATTCTAAATACTAAATTTTCAGCATCTGAGCCATGTGGTTCAGAAGAAGAAGATTTTTTAATATTTATGTGTATTTCTATAGTTCAAACCCAGAACCACCTTCAGGCAGGGCCATTATGGACCCTGGGGCCACCATTTAAACAAACTTTGTAGAGGTCCACCAGACACAGTTCCACTGTGGTACCACTTTGAACCAGATTTCATCTGTGGCATTCAGGTAGCAAGGAAATGAAAGCGAGTTAAAAAATTTCCAATCCATCTAAAATATGGCCCTGGCAGCATTATTTACCTAATATGCAATGTTATTTACTTATTTGAAGGCTTTCATAGTGAACATACTTGTACTGAGGTTGTCTTAAAATAATTGAGTTAGATGGGTATTCTGTCAGGTGCAGCAACTTTGCTATTTTTTCCCCTCCTTTTACAATTGGGTCAACTCTCTCCAGGAGCAAATTTTTTCCTTTTTGTAGGAGTTACATCACAAAGGGAAGCAAATAGGTCACAAAAAGTTTTTCTTGTTTAGAAAATGGCAAAAAAAGCACCCAACAAACTAACATTGACATATACCTGTACACTTTAATTGCATGAAAGCCCTTTTGTCAGTATTATACCATAGTGCTGTGACAGGGGATATAGCAGTATTGTTTTACCATATTTATCCTATTAAACACATTGGGGGCATTGCATTTTCTGAAAGCGGGGCGTTAGTTAGGAACTAAAGAGAAGTAAATCAGCCACTGCTTATACTTCTAATAAACAGTATTAAGGTTTAACGGAAATACCTTCAGATGATGTAATATTCTACTATATTTTCCTTTTATTGACTCCCTTCTTAATAATAGTGGTCAACTCTTAAAGGAAAGAATTTGCTCCTCTTTAAAGAGTAGGCCCCATTTGAAGATCTGACTTCCTGAAGCAAATGGGAATTTGTTAAAGTTGTTCCCCTTTTTTACAACTGATGGAATCATAGAGGTTTATCCATACACCTTAGGTGATATGAAATGTCTCTTAAGAAAAGGCTGGGGGCATTTATTAGGGCATGGGCATTTATAAGGAATAATACGGTATATGAAAGCTTTTATAACCTACAACCTCTGATTATCGAGACAGAAATTCCTGTTGAAAGTAAATTTATGCCATACATTGAATGTTACAGTACATATTCTGTCTATTCTATTGAATAAGATGTTTGTTTCAATTATTGAAAAAAGAGGCCTAAATAGATATTATAGTCCTTAATTGTGCTTGCAAAGGGATCTGGTCTAGAGTGCCATTTAGTTTCTGTTTGAACAGTTCAATACTTAAATTGTAGAACAGGATAGGTAACTCTGTGGTTCTTATTAGTTTTCCTTTGCCATCTGTTTTTTGTCAGCTATTATCTCCCCTGCTACTGTCAGTGAGGTTCAGTAATTAATTAACTCCCCTGTTACTGTCAGTTTATGTCATGTGATGCAAGATGACATCACTGTGGATGCTAAACATGCCAGTTCACAGTTCATAAAACAGTAAGACTTTTTTTACCAAACTTGGTTACATAAAGTTTGGCTTAAATATTTTTAAGCATGAATAGTTAAAAAGTATTTTAAATACTTTAGGAAAATACTTTAGTGACATCATAATGGTTGTCAGCCAGTTGTCAACGTCAGATGACGTCAGCGTTAAATAACGTTGGTGTCATTATGACGTCAACGTCATTATGACGTCAGACTTTGTTGCCAAGATGGTCAGAAGTGTATCAGATAAAGAAAATGGATGATTCACAATAATAATCTATTTAGATATGAAATTTAAATGATTGTGAAAATAAATAAATAAAGGGAAATGCCTGTCCACATTAGTTATGCTCCTTGGAGATACAGAAGTAATTTTTATTTTTTTTTATTTTTTTTTTCATTCTTTGTTCTCAAAGCAAACATATTTTTATTTTATTGTCTAACACAGGAGAACTTTGAATATTCACCTGTCCAAAGCAGTTCAGCACTCAGAGCTGGGAGTTTTTCACATTTCCCACTAGAACTTAGACTTGCCTTGGGCTTCATTTTTTTGCTGAATTGGAATAGTTTACTGGTAACCAGTATTACAGAACTGAATGAAAGTCTGCCTGCAAGCAGACATTCATTTAGTCTTTTAATACTGGTACCACACACTGTTTAATTGTTGCCACATTTTGCCACCTTTATAGACTGTCAGAACAGTTTACTTTAACTCATTTAAGGTGTATGGGCACACATTCATATTTTCCATTGTTTTTACAAAGGGGAACAACTTTTGTGTCTTCCTGTTTGCTTCCCTGGTGGACAAAGCCCTTCCAAAATGGGGTCAACTCTTAAAGGAAAGAATTTGCTCCTGGAGGAGCAAATTCTTTCCTTTAAGAGATGACCCCCAGTGAAAAGGAAGGCAAAAATGGAAATGACAGAGTTGCTTCCCCTGAAAGTAACCCCATTTACTTTAAATGCCCTGCTTCCAAAAATATGCAGTTTGGTAAGCATCTACACTGTTTGCTCAGCTCTTTTGTTCCAGAAGAAAAGAAATATTAGCTGCATGGGGCTAACAGTTCCAGGACCCAACTGTCATACTTCTTTAAAGATTTTAGTCAGATGGCTCTTTTGTGACGGTATATTGGATCATATCTAGATTTTACAAAACAGGATGTGTCATTATATTTTCAGGCTCCACTAATGCATTTGACCGCCCCGGGGAGGGAAGTGCTCTCCCGAGGATCATCAGAGGTTTCCGTCCTGAGGTATATTCGGATGACGAAGACTTTGATGAAGACAAGAAACTAGACAGACGTGTGTCTTTCACTGAAGCTAAAGAAAAGTGAGTCCATGAATGTTGAGTATTCACTCTCTATGAAGAAAGGAACTTCATTTAAACAAATCATTATCACTGGAGAATAAAGATAAATCAATATACCGTATTAATCCTGGTAAAAGCCACTGTTCTAATAAATGCACCCTGCCTCATGAATGCCTGCTCATACCTGTCAGCTCTCCCCCATAAATAGTGAATCTACCTATTTTGGGTGGCACTCCCACCGTCCTTCCCTATTTTGTCAAAAATGGCCAAATCTCCCTATTTTAAGGCTATCTCCTTGCTTTTGTTTGAATTTCAAGATTTTTCCTGTATACAGTATAAAATTTTCAAACATCACCCCCATGGAAATTCTCATTGCTTTCAGAGCTTGTGCAGAGTTGCTTAAGATGTTGTTGAAAATGGTCATTTTCACGCTTTCTTCCCCATTTTCAAAAAGTTGACAGGTATGCCTGTTTGCTCCTATGGGTGAGGTAGCTCCTTGAAATGGAGTCTACTCTTAAAGGAAAGAATTTTCTCCTAGAGAAGCAAATTCTTTTTTTTTTTAGAGTTGACCCCTACTGAAAAGAAAACGTTATACAGGGAAAACTGATCAGCTTTTTCTTGTAGAGGTTATTTACCGGTCAAGTTGCTCAAATTATGATTTGTCCAGCCATAAAGGCAGTATGCTGTAGCTTTATACAAAGTCAGTTGGTTTGCTTAGATTATTGAGGCCTGCATGCCATCATGAAGTTTTATCAAAATCTTTGGGCTGCAAAAATAATGAAAAAAAAAAAAAAGGAACTGCATCATAGTTGGGCATGGGGAAGGGAAGACTCAAGTCAATCTGCTGATTTGTCTGAGGAAACAAGTTACAGTCCCGATATCGCGAACACTGATATCTCAAAGTATCTTTTTATATCAATGAATGTATTTCCTATTTTTATTTACATTTCCATTCCTGTTATCTCAAACTACTGATATCTCAACAATCTTTTATATCAAAGAATGAATTTTCTATTTCTATTTACATTTCAATTCCTGTTATCTCAAACTACTGATATCTCAAAGTAAATTTTCTGGTACCAGAAAATTTACTTTGAGGTAACAGTAGTTTGGGTTGAAGTTCGACTTCGAGATATCGAGAGTTAACTGTATTTGAATTGGCAATGATACACTGTTCCAGATTTTAGGACTGTGTTTTTGTTTCTATGAGCAGGATGTTTAGAGGTAAAAGTCCAGTGCAACGAGAAACTACGAGGAGAAAAACTTACGATGGCCGTGAGGTAACATTAGTGTCACTAGACACACAGACAGACTGGGACTGGGTATCTGATGTAGAGGCTGGAACAGCTCGCAGCTTGGACAGTGAAAGTTAGTATTATGCTCTACACCAGGGTCCAAGGTTATAAAACTTGAGTATAATCTCAAACTCAAAATAAAGCACACTGATTGGCTGCTTCCGAACATGTGCTTGGAAGCAGCCAATCAGTGTGCTTTATTATGAGTATGAAAATGTACTCAAGTTTAATCACCTTGGGGCCAGAATTACCTTAATGGTTCTACAAATTGTTACTTCTTTAATAATTACTGCAATTGTTGTCCTAAAAATGAAACAGTCAGGTTTTAAAGTGCAGTAATATGTTCAAAAGATAAAGATGAATTGACAAACAGTATAGGGCCCTGATCAAAATGCTTCTTTAGGAGCATTCTGATCTGTTTCTGTACTGTTTGCTCAGACCTGTCTATACCAACAGAAAGTCATAGTGACTGAAGATTCAGGTTCTGTCCACATCATACTGCCTAGTAGTATCTATGAAGAAGTAACAGATTCTTTTTACACTTGTGGTTATTTCATATGAAATTGTGAAACTTGCCAAAGACTGGTTTCATGAATTTCATATACGTGTACATGTAAAATAACCTCTTATATGATTATACTTGATAACATTTGATGGTTAGATGGCTTGTGATTTTACGTCCTTGTCTTTAGTATTTCAGTCATATCAGGATCACGGGAAGGTGATGATGAAAGGCTGTGTACAATAGAACGCTGTTTATGCTCAAAAAGATTTCTGTCTCCAGCCGGAATGGAACACTGACCACTAGTTTAGCTGGCCAGCACTTAACCCACTGAGCTACTGGGGCATCCTTCTATATATTTGACTTGTTTCTGTGCTATAACAAAACATTCAGGAGATGACTGATATACCCATCTTCCTTGTTTTCATTGTAATACATGTCTGTGTTATAGTCTTCTGAATAAATATTGTTACGTGTATTATTAACAGGTTTTCTATTTTAACATTTTCTGTTTATGTTAAAATAATGGTCACTGTAATGAATTGTCCATAAGTTGTAATTATATGTGTTTTTGATAAATATGTAACATTGTATAATAAATATTCACTCTTTGTGTTAATTTCAGGATCAACTATAGATGAAACTCCACGAGCTGTACAAAAATCAGGTAATTATGTCAGAAAGAGATTTAAATAAGGTAGCGTTTGGATGATGGTTACGCAGTCATTTATGTTGTGTCTCTATGAGAATATATGCCCTTCATTACAAAGCTCTAGATAAGAGGGAGTATTTGATGATAATTAAGGATAATTATTCTTATTTCTCATCCAAACCATATGTTGTGACCCCTCATCTGAACCGTCTTATCGAGACGGTTCAGATGAGGGGTCTCGAAATATGTTTTTATGCAGAATAAGCAAAAATTATCCAGAATTATCACCAAATACTCCTTCTTATCTAGAGCTCTGCATTAGAAAGACTATGAGGCGATAACTCCAATGAGGCCACAGCATGTACTGTTTCTGTACCGTATTAATCCTAATAAGCGCCCCTGCTCTAATAGACAACAGCCGGGCCGCGTAGCGCAATCGGTAGGCCACCTGACTCATAAGTCTGAGGTCCTGGGTTCGAAACCCGGTCTGGCCACATACTTTTGTTTCTCCTTGCGCTGATTCAAGAAGGGCAGTTTTCAGTTACTGGCGAAAGTATGTGCACCTAGTACTGATTAACCGCTTAGGAGGTCTAAGCCTGCCCAGGAATAGTGTGGTTAGGTTAACTGACCGTCCTGACATGACTATAGTTGTTTACAGTGGAGGTTAAGCATCAAGTCAATCAATCAGTCTAATAGACAGCCCTTGCCTCTTTTCCAGAAACATGTTATATTGACTCTCTAACCTCTGTGTTTTTCATCAGTTTACAAAGGGGAAGATGAATTCATGTTTCCTTCCCTGGAGGACGCAGCTGTTTGGATGGGGTCCACTCTTCAAAGGAAGAATTTGCTCCTAGAGGAGCAAATTCTTTCCTGGAAGAGGTGACTCTTTTGAGAAGAGAGACAGAGAAAGGGAAAAAAGTAGAATTGCTTCATTTGAAATATAGCCATTCACCTAAAAGTGTTTACTAGAAAGATTTTGGGTGTGGCTAATTTACTACTCTTTAAGCCCTAAATAACGTACACCCTCTTTTCGTAAAATGCAATGCCCCTGGGGCATTTAATAGGATTAATATGGTATTTAAATGGCAAAACAAGAAAATTTTCCTAAAATCAGATTCCCATAAAAGTGACCCGAAAAATTCTATCTTGTTGGTTCCCCATTGAGGAATGAAGTATAAACATAAGACAGACAATCAGTAGGATTCTTCACCGGCACAACATATTTTTTTAATAGCATAAATTAATGTTCAAGATAGTGAAAATATGTCGTTTTGTTTGCCAACTAAACTGAACCAAATAAATTTTTATGGCTTTGATATGAGAAACTTTACAATGCATTATGTGCAGGGCTACAGAAATCCGATTTTATGTCGGTCCAGACCGATTTTGAGTTCGAAAAACCGATTCAGTTGGCAAAAGGCACATTTTTTTCGGTCCGAAAAAACACGATTTGCGATGTATGATGACATAATTACCTGGATTTTAGCCATGTGTCATATTATTAATCCAATAATCACGCACTGCTGTCAAAGGTTATCACAGATAAACAAAGTGTCGATTGTCTTGCCAAGGTGCGAACACTGACTCAATTTTAGAAATCTTCGATAATTAGCACGTGTCACAATTCTGGCCAGCGGTGAAGTTTTTACACACATACGCGTGCCGATGCACGGAAAAAGGCTGTCCAACGTAAGGTTACTGACTATTGTATACTTTCAAAGATAGCATAAGGAAAGAATTTGACTAGCAAAAAGAATATTTACACCGGATTTGATTATGTGCAGTCTGGTCAGGTTTTTTTAGCCGACTTCATTTCTCGCGCAGAAAAAAATATTGTTTTTTCTTCGTCCGAAGGTATCTTTTAGCAAGTATATTCATATTTCAAGGGAATTAACTCGAATACAGTAAAATACCTCAATCGTAATACTTCGGCCAATTCGGTAAATGAAGATCGGCGAGGACGTCCGATTGGAACAGCATTTGTACTTTCACTTTCGGTCTGACTGTCTCTGCGCTTTAAAGCGCATTTTTCACGATAAGTAAGAACATGTGGACTAAATGGCTACTTCAGCGATGACATCTGCGTCATAACGGCGCTCCAGTATAGTCATTAGTTTTCGTGACTTTTTTGGGATTGTGGAATACACAGTGTAGTCATTAGTTTTCGTGTGTATTTTGGATTCGTATGACGTCATCGGCCGCTGGACCGATTTGGATTTCAAAATTTCTGTAGCCCTGATTATGTGTATGAAGTTGGCCAGTCAGGGTTACATTGATTTGTAATGACAAAGCTGTAGTGATACCCTCAACCTTGCAAAGTATTTCAGGATAAAATTTTGCATGGATTTATGTCACTGAGAAAGCTAAGGGTCCTTTAAACATATTGGTATACTGCCATTTTTGTCGCACCTGCTTTAGCAAGGTGCGATATAGGAGTTCACTTTTCCGTCCGTCCGTCAGTCATTCCGTTCGTCTGTACGTCCGTCCGTCCGTCCGTACGTCCGTCCGTCAACAATTACGTCGACCCTAGTGTTTAAGTCCATTTCTCGCAAACTATGATACCTACAATCATCAAACCTGGCATAAAGCTTCTTCTTAGAATGTTCTCGAGGGTTTTTGCTCTTATTTTCACTCCTGACCTATAATTTATGCGCTACTGACTTTGTAAAACAGTCCGTCAACAATTACATCAACCCTAGCGTCGACCCTAGCATTTAAGTCCATTTCTCGCTAACTATGATACCGACAATCATCAAACCTGGCATAAAGCTTCTTCTTAGAATGTTCTTGAGGACTGTTGCTCTTATTTTTACCCTTGTTCTATGTTTCATGCTCTGCTGACTTCGTAAAATGGTCCCTCAACAATTACGTCGACCCTAGCTATTAAGTCCATTTCTCGCAAACTATGATACCTAGAATCATCAAACCTGGCATCAAGCTTCTTCTAAGAATGTTCTCGAGGGCTGTTGCTCTTTTTTTGCTTTGACCTATATTTCAGGCTCTGCTGACTTTGAAAAATTTGATATTCAAAATTATGTCGACTCTAGTGTGTAAGTCCATTTCTCACGAACTATGATAACTAGAATCATCAAACCTGGCATCAAGTTTCTTCATAGAATGTTTTCAAGGGCTGTTGCAATTAATTTACCCTTGACATATATTTTAAGCTCTGCTGACTTTGCAAAATTTTACACCCAAAATTATGTCAGTCCTAGCGTTTTAGTCCTTTTGTCTGAAAGTATGATACCTGTAGTCATCACACCTGGCATAAAGTTTATTCTTAGAACGTTCATGAGGGATGTTGCAATTATTCCTACTCTTGGCCTATATTCTATGCTCTTCTGACTCAGTAAAATATTACATCGAAAATTGTGTGGACCCTAGCATTTTTTGTCCATTTCTCATACTAATTCTTTTAACTAAAGTCTTTACTACTGTGGAAGCCCAATGCAGGTGCGACATAGCATTCCGCGGAATTCTTGTTTTCATAGGAAGACAACTATTATGTTTAGCAGCTAATCCTTTGAACAACTGGGTTCGAGGTTATAAAACTTGAGAATAAATTCAAACTCAAAATAAAGCACACTGATTGGCTGCTTCCGAGCATGTAAGCAGCCAATCAGTGTGCTTTATTATGAGTTTGAGAATGTACGCAAGTTTTATAACCTTGGGGCCTGGTCTCTGATTGTTTAAGGGTCTCAGCATAATGTTTGTATATTGTATTGTTACAGAAGCAAAAGAAGAGAGCTCTGTGGAGGCTCCATTGCCTACAGATGGCAGTGGGTTTAACATGCCATACAATGACGAGTATGGTATACCTATTCTAGATCTCAGCAGTGATACAGATGATGTAAGTATATTTTCTAAATAACTTTCTTGCTGTACCATATTTTTTTTTCGGTTTCGAAATGAGGTTTTTCCCTAGCTTGAATGACCCCAAGTCAGTCTTGACCTCTAAACTACTTCTAAAAATATCACTTACATACCCCTCAACAATCAACAGATATAGCATCAAATAGAAGTAATGAAATATAGGATGGGAATTATTTAGAAATGAAATTTTACTTTTTGACGTTCATCAAGTTATGAAGCTAGTGGGGGGGTAAGTTAAAACTCCATTTAGGGCTAAGCACTTCATGAAGAATAGTAATTACCTTTTGCTTCATCACCTGATGAACATTGAAAATTATTATTTCATTTTTGATCTGCTAAGCCATATGTTTGATAGGAAAAAAAATTGCTCTTACAGGAGCAAATATTTTCCAAAGTTGAATCCTTTGTGGAAGATTTGTTGTCCAGGGAAGCAAAGAGAAAGTCACAATAATTTTCTCCCTACAAAAAATGGTGGAAAAGCATGGCATATCTTTACACCTCAAGTTTATAACAAAATAGTGATTTAAACTGGTAAATTGAAAGTAATATGCAAATTATTGATGCAATAGAATTTTAAAAGCTAAGGTTTATCCACATGTCAACAACTGTAACCATAGCTGAACTCCATTCAAACATTCCGACATCCAGTCAGATCCCCCTCTTTGCATGACATGCAAACAACTATTGTTTATCGATAGATGAAGACAGTTGTTTCAGATAGGGTTTGAAGTAAATTTACCATATTTATTTGGCTATAAAGCCGGGTTTAACAACTGTAACCATAGCTGAACTCCATTCAAACATTCCGACATCCAGTCAGATCCCCCTCTTTGCATGACATGCAAACAACTATTGTTTATCGATAGATGAAGACAGTTGTTTCAGATAGGGTTTGAAGTAAATTTACCATATTTATTTGGCTATAAAGCCGGGTTTTTCTCTTTCTACGATGACTCAATTATCTAACTCAGTTTATGAAATTCTTCTATAAGATGTTTTTTTCCTTTCCAGAATAATGCCAAAAGTCTTGATCCATCTTATAACATCTTCCAAAATAATCCCTAAAATCTAGATCCATCTTACCAGATGGATCTAGATTTTTGGGATTGTTTTGGAAGGGAAAAACCTGTCTAATAACTGAAGAAATATGGTAGCAGCAACTGTGAATTAGTTATTTTATGATCATTTTGTTCATGTGTATAGAGTTCAGATGAGGAATATACAGCTAAGAAGAAGATAAAAGACGAGCGTAATTTTATACCCAGTGTGGGGCCACCACAAATACTTCAGGTAGTATTGAGTGTGCTGTCTCTCTACTCATATACTAACCTGTATTTAGTGTGCTGTCTCTTTACTCATATACTAACCTGTACTGAGTGTGCTGTCTCGCTAGTCATATACTAACCTTTATTGATAGTGCTGTCTCTCTACTCATATACTAACCGGGAATTTTCACTCTTCATACTTATACGAGGGGCGTTCGAAAAGTTTTGCAAATGGCCTTGTAACTTTATTTAGGGGCATGCTGGATACAAATGCTATGCAAGTACTGAAAGTACTATGTTTGGTTTTTACAATGATACCAAACACTTTACAAAGGCACTTTTTCTTATGGACTTACAATGCATTTTATTACGCCGCAGTCATACCACTGGGTTAATTTCACATGTAAAATCTTTTCAGTGTTAGGCCCTAATTTCAAATATCGTTGTAAATACAAAATATTTCTTTGTCAACTCATGTCCATCATTGCCTACATTATCCATACACAAGTTAGAAGGGTGGCAACTGGTATCGATTAATTCCATGCAAAGCAATGCCCCGTTCTTATGACGCTATCAAAATCGATGTCAACGTCATTTTGAAAGATTGTAGCGGTTTCATATTTTGCATTAATTTGAATTTATTGACAGATTTTTGTTATTCCATGCAAAGGCTCTTGCCAACAAGATTTCGAATACTAACCGACTTGTTTTCATTACAAACTCATTAAAACTTAGGTAGAAAGGGAGAATTTGCTATTTCATGAAATACAGATAATACATATTTACGGGACAGTATGTAACCTAGATTAAACATAATTTCTGCAATATTTATTGGAAAATATTGTCTGGGCATTGTCTTTAAGCAACAAAAATTAAAAAACTCAAAGATTGCCCCTATATGAATTACGGCCTACTAAAATAAAATTCGGCAGTGCCTGTAGGGTATACCTCATTCAAAGAAGTTAAAAAAACGCGTCCTTTAAGAAAACTTTTTGCTATCAGTAGTTCTGTCTTTATGGTGGTTACCAAGAAATAACGCCATTTGCAAAACTTTTCGAACCCCCCTCGTATGCTAACTTAGACTTTATTTTGCTTATTCCATTGATTAGCTAAGTATTGGGACAGACATAGCTGAGCAAACATAACTGATGCGGCAAGTGGCCAAGTCCTAGTTCAAAGGTGGAAAAAAGTTTTGAAAAATCATCCCTTGGAAAAAAGGGACACATTAAAGCCAGACATAGAATAGCAGACACCGTATTATTGAGTCTCTTTATGAACAGTGTTATGTGCAAGTCTGCACATAACACTGTTCATAAAAAAACTCGGTAAAACCTCTAAGCAGCTGAACACAAATGGGTACATTGTCAAGGGAAGGAACTCTGCCATTTCCATTTTTGCTTCCTTTTGTTAATGAGTCAACTCGGGAGGGAAGGAATTCACTCTTATAGGAACAAATTCTTTCAGGATATGATTCATTTTGAGAAGGGTTTTGTTGTCTAGAGAAAGAGGAAGCAAAGAGGAAGTCACAAAAGTTCTCTCCTTGTGAAAATATGGTGGAAAACTTGGCATATACACCTGAAATTAGAAGAAATATGATAAAACTGTCCCAATTCTTAGAGTATTACAGTGCTTTTTCGAATAGCTGAACTAGTTTGCATGTTACTAACACAACATCCTTCCATAACATAATATTATCCATTATGCTGATACTTGGATTTTTTTTTTCTTTTCTCAATATTATTTATCATATTAATCCTTATAAATGCCTCCACTCTAATAAATAATGTTATAGTAACTTTCCAAACTAGAAAAATTCAAAGCATAAAAGCCTATGGTATAATATTTTATATTAAGTTGTAAGTTTGCCTTATCATAATCTATGAGATATTTCATGCAGTTGTCACCTATTCAGTGAAGGCTAAGTGCTGCTTTTGTCTTGCCTGCAGCTTCTAGTCTAGTGTGGTAAGAATTTGTTAACCCTTAATGAGCCAAAAAGCAGACAACAAACTTTACGTCTGCAGAATTTCAAAAAATGTCTCGTCCAAGCGATATCATATTGAGAATTCAAACACTAGAGGGCAAACAGTGTAGATTCAGATGAGGTGGCTCATCATGAGCCACCTCATCTGGATCTACACTGCTTGCCAATTCAACAATTTTAATTTTTGGCGCTTTAAGGGTTAACATTTAGCATTGAAAGCATTTTGGTGCGTGGCTGGTTTGTTACTGTTCAGGTGCTAAATAATTCCCAACTTTGGTAAAATGCAAGGCCCCCTAGGCATTTAATAGTATTAATATGGTATATATATATTACTCCTGCATCTGGAATCACAGCAGTTACATATAAACTGCGTCTATAGCTTGAGCTATAGATTGTTATAATGTCTCTTGTATCCACCAAATTTGGTTTAAACACTATTTTATTCAGGAATCCACCAAATTTGAACAATGGTTACAGAAGCAGTTGTGTCTGTTCCATAAAAATTTAAATATTTTTTTTTTATTATGATTTCATAATTTTGATGTGCTGAATGTAGAAAAAGGATGTATATTTTTTTTCATTTTCCAAATTACACATCATATAACAGGCAGTTAATTCATGCATTCAGAATTCAGCCACAAGATATAAGTTGTCTCCAGTTTTTAGCTCACCTGAGCCAGCGGCTCCGGGGGAGCTTATAGGATGGTAAGGCTCCGTCGTCCGTCGTCGTCCGTCCGTCCGTCCGTCCGTCCGTCGTCCGTCCACAATTTCAAACGACTTCTCCTCTGAAACCGCTGGGCCAATTATAACCAAATTTCATATGCAGCTTCTAGGGAACTTAGGAACGAAAAGTTGTTCAAACGGTCCTGGTCACATGACCAACATGGCCGCCACGCCCATATATGGTAAAAACCTAGAAAAATCTTCTTCTCCAGAAGCGATAGGCCGATGGCCTTGAAACTTGGTATGTAGCATAGGGCATGCGAGTATTACCAAGATTGTTCAAATTATGACCTTGGGTTGACCTTGACCTTTTTTACGGTAAGGTCAAATTTGCTTCCTTATGCTTTTATATGGCAAAATGCTGCAACATAAGATATCTTGGAAACTGTTGAAGATTTTGGCCTATAAATTGGTACATACAGTCATCTTAATGAGTACATGAAGATTTATGAGTACAAGAGGTCAAGGTCATTCTTTGACCTTTGACCAGAACTCTCATATTTTGACAATATCAAACAATCTCCTCAAAAACAACCAAGCCAATTGTAACCAAATTTCATATAGATCCTCCAGGGGTTGAGGGAATGAAAATTTGTTCATACGGTCCAGGTCACATGACCAACATGGCCACCACGCCCATATATGGTAAAAAACCTTTAAAAATCTTCTTCTCCAGAACCAGTAGACCGATGGCCTTGAAACTTGGTATGTAGCATTGGGTACTCAAGTACTATCAAGATTGTTCAAACTATGACCCTGGGTTGACCTTGACCTTTTTTACGGCAGGGTCAAATATCGGAAATGCTAGAACATGAGATTTCATGGTAAGTTTTGAAGATTTTGGTATAAAAATTGGTATATACAATCATCTTAATGAGTACATGCAGATTTATGAGTACAAGAGGTCAAGATCATTCTTTGACCTTTGACCCAGAAATCTCAAATTTTGACAATTTCAAACAATCTGCTCTAAAACCACTGGGCCAATTGAAACCAAAGTTCATATAGAGCCTCGAGGGGTTGAGGGAATGAAAAAAATTTCTAACGGTCCAGGTCACATGACCAACATGGCCGCCACCCCCATATATGGTAAAAACTTTAAAAAATCTTCTCCAGAACCAATTGACCGATGGCCTTGAGACTTTGTATGTAGCATTGGGTACTTGAGTACTATCAAGATTGTTCAAATTATGACCTTGTGTTGACCTTGACCTTTTACAGCAAGGTCAAATATCGGAAAATGGTAGAAGATAAGATTCATGGAAAGTTTTGAAGATTTTGGCCTAAAAAATTGGTGTATACAGTTGTCTTAATGAGTTCATGAAGAATTATGAGTACAAGAGGTCAAGGTCATTTTTAACCTTTGATCCAGATCGCTCATTTTGACATTTTCAACCATTTCCTCAAAAGCAAAAGGGCCAATTGTGAACACATTTCATATAGAGCCTCCAGGGGTTGATTGAATGAAAATTTGTTCAAACGGTCCAGGTCACATGACCAACTTGGCCGCCATTACCACTTATGGTATAAATCTTTAATATTTTTCTTCTCCAGAACCAATACACCTATGGCCTTGAAACTTGGTAAATAGCATGGAGTACTAGAGTACCAGCAAGACTGTTCAAATGGTGACCTTGGGTTTACCTTGACCTTTTTTGCGGCATGGTCAAATATGGGAAAATGCTAGAACATAAGATTTCATGGAAAGTTTTGAAGATTTTGGCCTAAAAATGGTATATGTGGTTGTCTTAATGAGTACATGAAGATTTATGAGTACAAGTGGTCATGGTCATTCTTTGACTTTTGACCCAAAACTCATATTTTGACAATTTCAGACATGATAAGTAAAAGCCACCTTGCCAATTGTTCAGGTGAGCGATTCAGGGCCTCTTGGCCCTCTTGTTTTCTTTCATCTTGAGTAGTCTGACCTAAGTTTGTCTTCAACTTTGTGAACATATATGATAATGTTCAGTACCGTAAAAATTCTAAAAATTGGGACACCTAAAATAAATAATTAATTGTAAAGACAGAAATGGAATGGCAAAGAGGGTAAGCCCTGATCAGACTGCCCCATGATCTTTGTCTGCACTGTTTGCTCAAACCCATCTGTCCCAATATTTAGAAATTTTTTACGGTAATATTATTAAAATGTTGTAGGCAAAAATCTGATTTAAATACTTTTAGTCAATCTCTTTAAAAGGAGATTTCTTCAATTCTATTGATTTGAATTAATTTTTATAATTCCCTTGCATGCTTTGTTATGTATTATTATGTCCCCCCACCAAAGGTGAGGGGGGACATATTGTTTTCAGTGCGGTTCCCGGTGCGTCGGCGTCAGCGTCGGCGTCACACTCTTGTATGCACGATATCTCTTGAACCATTTGATGGAACTTCACCAAACTTGCATGGATATATCATTGGGACAAGCTTAAGATCTGATTAGATTTTGGTGACCTTGACCTCATTTTCAAGGTCACAGGAGGACTTAAATGGCACGAAAACTTCTTGTATGCACAATATCTCCTGAACCAATGGATGGAATTTCACCAAACTTGCATGGATATATCATTGGGACAAGTTTAAGAGCTGATTAGATTTTGGTGACCTTGACCTTATGTTCAAGGTCACAGGAGGACTGAAATGGAGTGAAAATTTCTTGTATGCACAATATCTCCTGAACCAATGGGTGGAATTTCATCAAACTTGCATGGATATATCTTTGGGACAAGTTTAAAAACTGATTAGATTTTGGTGACCTTGACCTGATTTTCAAGGTCACTGCAGAAATTAGATGACAGTTTCTTGTACCCACGATATCTCTTGAACCAATGGATGGGACAAGTTTAAGAGCTGATTAGATTTTGGTGACCTTGACCTCATGTTTATGGTCACTGGAGGAGTTTCTTGTACCTATGATATCTCTCGAACCAATTGATAGAAATTCACCAAACTTGCATGAATACATCATTGGGACAGGTTTAAGAGCCTATTATAGTTTTGTGACCTTGACCTCATTTGCAAGGTCACTGGAGGGCTTAGATGACAGTTTCTTGTACCCACTATATCTCTTGAACCAATGGATGGAATTTCACTAAACTTGCATGGATACGTCATTGGGACAAGTTTAGGAGCTGGTTAGATTTTGGTGACCTTGACCTCATTTTCAAGGTCACTGGCAGACTTAGATGACAATTTCTTCTACTCACTATATCTCCTGAACCAATGGATGGAATTTCACCAAACTTGCATGTATACATCATTGGGTCAACTTTAAAGGTAGGTTCCTGTACTTTGGAATGCATCATAATTTTGATGATCGTTCATCCAAGTTGTTGGAAAGCAGTTATAAAAGGGAATGAATAAGTTTCACTAAAAAATGTAAATCAAAAAAATATTAGAAAAGTTGTTTTGCAAGGGATTTCCTAACTCTGCTTCGCACACCAGTAAGCGCTATTTTTAGTTCGCGCCAAAAATAGATAACGTGGCTGACGTCATGCTGCATTGCCTTTTGGGATAGTTTTAACCCATCCGCCATGCAAGGACCTCTAGGAGAGCTCACGGCAAGGCAAAATTGACCTTTGGAGAATGGGATCAGAAATCGCCCACTTATAGACATAATAAACATAGTTATTTTTAGAACTGGAATTCCAACGAAAGAAAATAAACCAAAAGGGAAAACGACTATTTTCTTCAACATCTGACGAGTTTCTCAGTAGCAACAAATTCAGAAAAATAATAGAATTCAATACTGCTCAGAAAAAGACGAAATCATTTTGTGGACATAATTGTTTATCGCTAGTCCAGGAACCTACCTTTAAGAGCTGATTAGATTTTGACCTCATTTGCAAGGAAATAGTCATCTATGATGGATATCTTTAGAACCAGTGGATGGATTTTCTCCAAATTTGCCTAGTATTCTGATTGTACAGGTATTTTATTCATGAGGCATTGGAAATGGGCTGGTGGGGGGACATCAGTTTTTCTCTGAAAAACATTTCTAGTTGCTTATGATAATGATAATAACGGTAATGATATTAATGTTCAGTGAACCCTGTATTTCAAAAGCGTAACATGGTTAGTATAAAAGTAGTCTCCTTTTACTACAATACAATAAAAAGTACAAATGTACATGTAATTCTGCTGAAAGCCATTATAAGTGTTACAGCTACGCTTAGATTCTTTTATTTTATCTATGTTTATCATGAACGAAAAGTTTCTTATAGCATTGTGGTGGTAGTGTCAGTAAGTGAGCACAGCGTATGAAAGGCAGGACCCAATCTTTTCGTTTCACTGCCTTGTAATCTCTTCTGGTCATTTATAGCAGCACATAAACACAGAAAAAGAGACCAGTCATGGCAGTAATAGACCTATTGAAAATTCATCAACACATCACAATAGACCAAGTCTTGACACTGGCAGGTTGATTGAATATCCATTAACACAGAACAATAGGTCAATTCATAGCACTGGCAGGCTGATAGAAAATTCATAAACACAGAAGAATATGTCAGTTCGGGGCCATGGCAGGTTGATTGAAAATCCATAAACACAAGACAGTAGACCACTTCTTGGTACTGGCAGGCTGATTGAAAATTCAACAATGCAGAACTACAAACCAACTCCTGGCACTGCAGGTTGATAGAAAAATTCATGAACACAGAACAGTATGTCAGTTCTGGGCAGCGGCAGGTTGATTGAAGAGCCATAAACACAAACACAAAACTGTAGACCAGGGTCTGAGGTTATAAAACTTGAGAATAATCTCAAACTCAAAATAAAGCACACTGATTTGCTGCTTCCGAGCACATGCTCGGAAGCAGCAAATCAGTGTGCTTTATTTTGAGTTTGAGAATGTACTAAGTTTTATAACCTCAGGGACCAGTTCTTGGTACTGGCAGCTTGATTGAAAATACATGAACACAGAACAATATATACCAATTCTTGACTCTGACAGGCTGTTTGAAAATCCCTCCAAGGTTGCCATGGGTTCAGAGAGAAGAGGAAATATCTGAATTGATATCTATCAAATATCTCGCATATTGTAAAATCCGCTTCAAAGAAAATAAATGAAAAGTTTGGTACATTAGCCATGATAAACAAAGTTGATTTTACTCTGTTTCAGAAAGTCTTATAAGCAGGTAACTTTAGTAGTTCTTGTTGTTCTGTTCTTTAATTATTATTTCATTGCTGAGATGTCATGTTGTGTAAAATAGAATTTTTCAGGGACTAAAATCTGTCAAAATAATCACAGCATCTACGTTAATGTTAATTTATTAACACAATGTTAGTTATATTAAGGCCTATGAATATAAGAAACAATTCTCAGTTCTGTTAATCATCAGTGTTTATGAGGTGAACAGGTTTTGTAAACTTACATCAAATTGCTTCCAAGCAGCAGTTTGATGGAGTAGGTATTTTCATGTGCTAAGTCAAAACAAAGTTCATGTAAGATATAACTCCAATGCTAAATTTCCAATGTTGAGGTTGGTGACATGATGTGTACATTTTCTTAGAGAAAAATAACCTAAAATTTATGCCTAACTGATAATCAGACCAGATGTTTTCACCATCCCCTAATTATCTGGACACTGCAGGTATCGGCTAAACATGCTCTGTGAACTACTTTTGCCATTATCTCTGGTTCCCGGTTAATAATACAGGTAATTCAAGCATATGTGACCCGTTGCGCGAAAAGGGACGAGTTGGGTGGATGACGTTGTTTCAAGAAATTACGTTTCAACGTTGACGTCACGACTTATTAATTTCACTTGCGCGATAAACAGATGCCCGCGTTTTTGTCAATCGTTTCAGGCTTTATTTTTTGGGGATTTTATTCCCTCCCGCCTGTCAAATATTTGACGAAAATAAAGTTGCGTCCCTTGGAAGAGTATTTAAGTTTTGATGCCGCGAAAATATGAGTCGAACAACAACTTCATTCAAATTTCCTTTCCGATACTTGTTTCCTAAGCTTAGAAGATGGTGATAAAGAGACCCTAGATTTAACTAATGATAGGGGAAGGAGGAAGAGAAGAATATCATAAAATGGAACGATGTGTAGTGTGTTCGTAGCTATATGTTTTAATTTTCTGCCCATTGTGTCATGTGGTAAGGTAGCCGAGCGGTTTCGTCTGCTGAGCTGTTGACACCGAAATTGTCCCGTGTAAGTTCGAATCTCATTTTTTCTTTTTTTTTTTTTTTCTTCAAACTATTAGAATTTAGAAATCCTCATCCTGTATCAGCTAATTTGTATATTTATATGGCCCGAACAACTTTATTTGTACGAGTTTTTGAGACTTGACATTGGAAAAGAATAAATCTCGGTTCAACTGGTTCACTTACCTTTGTGTCATCCCTGTTTCTAGTCCCCTCCGGCGCAACCAGACATCCCCTCAATATTTTCTATTCACAACACGCTATTGTGCTTCAGGAGATAATAAGCAGGCGTGAATTTGTCCATTTTTTCTTTCCATTTTTTTTTTTTTTTTTTTGCGGAATGACGTCATGCTACTCATTTTTCTTAAAAACAGTCATTTCTATAATTTCCCAGGCATTTTCATTGAAATTTGGACGGATTTCATGTAAAAAAAGGAAGAAAATAATGCGAGCACCCTGTTGACAAGGTTGTGTAATGAACACCATTGAAACACTTTGTAGAGGGAAAAGTGGAGCATTGTTTGAGTTCGCAAAAAAGGTTTAGAATTCAGTTTCTAACCAAAACTGGTAAATGATGTTGTACGCGTGAAACTTTAGAATAGTTTTGCCAAGGAAGTTTACAAGACTCTGTCAACCTGTCCTACACGTTTCTTGAACACGGCATTATTTTACTTAGGCCCCTATTTAGTCTCAAAACATAGATGGTTACTACTCATTAAAACCGCCTCATCGCCGATTGAGGCGGTTCTATCAAGCAATTGCATTCTTTTTGGACAAAATAACAAGGAAAATACCATGAGTTACCATTACCTAGTAAAAATCCGAAGATTTTACGGTAGAATAACCGGAAACCAGCTGCCAGTCTATTTCCCGTTATTTTTACGGGCGCCCGTAAAAATTGCAGAAACCATCATATAATAACAACAAAGTGGCAAGTGCGCCCAGCGAAGACTCAGATCAGCCTGGGCTAACGCCTAGTCTGATCAATCGTCGCCGACGCATGCAACGGCATGAAGGTAGCTTAGACCCTTTTCCATTCTTTACGCGCACAGCGAAGCTTCTGATCAGACTTGGCGGATGTCCTGGCTGATCAGAGTCTTCGTGTGGCTCAAATACCACTGTCTTGGTTTTGTCGCGTCGCGGCTCATATATGTGCATGTCACTTGATAATACATCAAAATGCTTATTTGTTTCATTTGATGCCAGTGGGTGATCTCTTTGTCATACCTGCAGGAAGAAAATCCCGAGAAGCATGGTTCGGAATATTTATTCAGCAAACAAAGCTTCCAAGGACGGCGCTCAAAACAAACATTTATTTTATCTATCAGTTACAAGTTCTGAACGATTTTACTTTGCGACGTCACCACAACGTCATCAAAACATTTGTGACGATTCATGACGGAAGCTACGTTCTGCAGACAATTTGAGCCCCAAAATGGCCAAGAGCCACCAAAATTTTGATATTTTCCGAATCCTCTTAGATTTGCTTATTCACTGAGACATAAAACTAAATTTCGCTATAGGACACCCAACTCATCCCTTTTTGCGCGACGGGTCACATATAGTATTTTATCAGCAGTGCTACTGAAACCTGATTCACGGTATTAGTGCGCCGATTAAAGAACGCTCACATAAAATACTCTAAAAAATCGCATATTAAATGATAAAGTTTTGTCTACTTTTATTCTAAATACAGTCAGTGTGTTTGAAGACATATTTTTGAAGTATCACACGAAAATAAGTTTGCAATACAACTGGAACTATTTTTAATAAAGGCTGTAAAAGAGGGAATACTGTTTCGCTGGTTCCCGTGCCATTACAAAATTGTTATATTACAAAACGCTTAAATTTTAACGTAGAATTCCGTTCAAAACGCCTAATCAACATAACTTATAACGAGGATTTCGATTTTCTAGTTTATATCAAGATTAGGATGCGGGATATTTATGTTTTACTTTTAACTAGTGAAAATCGGTTAACAGCGTTATCTTCACCACCTGGGGCACTGCTGCGAAGTTGCATAATTCAGTGTTTCCCCCAGACTGAAAAAGGGGCAGGGTGCTGCTGAAAAAAAGGGCACTTTTAGCGCGGCGAAAGGCATCTGGAAGGGGAATGTTACTTACGTTGTTCGGCCTACATCTAATAATTAACCTCAAAAGTATGACATTTCAGTGCAGTAACACTACCATTATGTGTTAATATGTTGTGTAATTTAGCAGTACTGTTCATAGTGTTAGTGTGACCAGTCCATTGTTGAATTACTCAAAAAAAAAAATAAATAAAAAAAAAAAAAAAAATTGAACTAAAAAAAAAGACATTCCGGCATTCTCAAACCACCACTACCTCACCACCTTTCCCTCACCCTCCTAATACACATCCAAAATTGCACCTCGGATGATTTGTTCTAGTGATTTTGATCAAAGCTGATACTTGTTTACACTCAAAATCTGTCTATCTCAAAACCGAGTTTAATTCTACACTTAGATGAACATACCTACCGTAAGACCTCTCTAGAATAGTTAAATATCAAATAAGGATCGCGTATTGTTGCATATCTGGGCCGGTAAATTTGTAAAATCGCAAATTGCTACATGGTGACAGCTGAGCTGTTGAGATGCTATAGATCACGGATTTCCCGAAGTACTATTAATAAATATTGACTGGTTCTCATTCCACCAATAGTACACCTGCATCGGCGGGAACTAGATAGAAAAACGCGGGAAACTAATCTTAAAGTGAACGAACCAACTTTCATAAACAGAAATCGTCGGCACCTGTGACGATTTCATGAAAACATATATGATCTGATCAGCCTGCGCAAATTTAGCATGATCCATATTTGTGATGGCCGTACATTACGTATCTGACATGTTTACCGGGAAAATAGATATTGAATCATTGCATTGTCGTACGCGTCTAATTAATAGGCCTCGAATTCTGTAGTAATGCGCAACGTGATATACGGTGAAAAAATAGTTATCGGTATTGATGCGGCAAGCGGCACCTTTATGCTGATTGAATCCCCACCTGCCACACCCTCAACTAGGCCCGTGTCATTATCAGAGCGAGGCAAACGAGTTTAACGGTGCTACCCGTTAATTTCACAGTCGGAACAGGCTGGTCACTTTAACGAGAGTTTCTTTAATTGCCCTGGTTACTATTGCCATGTCCGCAATACATTTGGCATCTTAAAAGCCGGTAACCAGCATGTGTTTTCAGTAGGCGAAGTAATTAACACATGACGGGTATAGCGAGGTGATAATTGCCACAAATTAATCACCATAATTGGTGTTTATTGATGAGCATGTGTACAGATTATCGATCGACTTGAGTTGTCAGTTTTTACAGGTATGGGACACAATGGAACCGAATCGTAATAGCAGCGCGGGCAAAGGGACTGGTTACTGATATTTTTCGGGCAGGAGGGCGCTTATGACACGTTTTTGGGGCAGAAGGGCGGGACCAAAAAGGGGCAGGGCGCGGCGCCCCGCCATTCCGCTTTAGGGGAAACACTGTAATTCTGTATCATTTATTGGTATACCGGAGGATTATACGACCAGTTTCATTAGAAACACATGTGAAATCGATACCCCGAGTAACCCGAGTTTATATAGCAGTAAGTCGGGTCGGTCGGGGTCAATTCTCTAAGAGCATGTACACGGCATGTTTATATGAGCCGTGACACGAGAAAACCAACAAAGTGGTTTTGCGCCCAGCGCAGACTCAGATCAGCATTGGCATCTGCCTAGTCTGAGCAGAGTCTTTCCTATGCACTTAGAGGGTAGCTAAGGGTCTAAGCTACCTTTATGCGGACAGCGAAGACTCTGATCAGACTGGGCGCACAACCACTTTGTTGGTTTTCTCGCGTCACAGCTCATATTATTTGTTTTACTATCACATGCATGATTGTCTTTTTGAATAAGCACATTGTAAAGGAAACAAGACTGATGTTCTGGTAATGATTCTGAATGCTGACATTAATCTTAGAGGACTTCTAAACTGCATGCATGCTGTCTGGCAAAAAACTTATTATCGAAAGCACATAGTTACATGTAAATAGACAACTTATAAAAAAATGGTGCTCATTTGATAAGAAATCACAGTATTTCTTCAGTTATAAGTCAGAGGCTTTTCCCTTTTAAAACAATTCCAAAAAATCTAGATCCATCTTGCATCATGGATCTAGATTTTTGGGACGTTTTTGGAAGAAAAATACCTATCTAACAGCCTAATCATTCGTGCTTTACATATTTGGAGTACTTTATGGAGGGAGAAAGCCCTGAGTAAACCCTTTCTTGTAGCGGAATAATTACAATAATGAAATATGCCTTCGACGAGTTTCATTTTTGTATCAGATGACCAAGAGTCTAAGGTTCTGTTTGTCACACAACCTATTCCTAGGGATTTTTCAGGCATAGAAAGTTGGCTCAGTTTTAATAGATTTTTAGCACATTGAGATGTATCATTACATGCCATAACTTTGAAATATATTATATGTGAGTGTATCAAAGTTTATGAAATGATGTCACATCACTATATAACATGGCTGTCATATGATAAATTAACTATATCAATTACATTGATTTTTGACTTTGAATATGGGCTTGCTTTCCCTGCCTGAAAAGTATTGAGTCCATGTTCACCTTTACTTTGTTAATGTTGTTATGTGTAAGGGTAATAATTATTTTGAATATTTATCCAAGGGTCACAAAATGTCATTAAAACAGCAACACTGCAGAAACATGTTAGTATTCTTAATGTGAATGGGAACTTTTTTTCTGGGGAGGTACCCTAATGAGCTTAAGCATTGGGACACCTAAAAAGCCCTTTAGGGTAATTCTTGACAAGAAGAATTTGTTTCCCATTTTAGTGGGGACTTCTCTTGAAACAAAAAAAGAAAAAGAATATGCTTCCTTGGGGAGCAAATTCTTTACTGTTAGAGTAGTCCCTATTTTGTATGGGCTTCACCATTCAGGGAAGCAAACAGGAAGTCACACAAGTTGTTGCCTTTTGCAAAAGGGTTGGAAAATATTAGTGTTTCCATACACCTTGGACTCTTTTTTTGACCAGTGGACTTGTCTGTCCTTATCATTTGGACAAGTCCATTTCTAGTTTTTTTAGGGGTTTCTGGTGAATGTTTTATTTTTGTTGTATCTTGCGTAGAAATTCATGTAAGCAAACAGTGCAGACCCTGTTCAGATGCCACATACTGCGGCATCTGAACCCGGTCCACACTGTATGCATATGTCTCCAAAATGGGTTTCTGGTCTAAAAAAAAAAGGGTTAATTCTCTTTACAGGTACAAAATAAACTTTAATTAAATCCAGAGTCCTTTATTTGTTGGACTGTCTGAAAAATGACAAAATGATGTTGAAGATAATTTAAGATCTTTGCAATTTCATAAAATGAAATTTTCAGAGACACTTCTATACAATGAGCTGGCTCTTGACACACTGTTTCTGTTATTTTCCCAACTCATCTCATGGGCCAAGATAAAGCCAGTATTTGAAGTGCTTTTTATAGGATAGCACAAATATCCAATGAAAACTTGTTTTTGTTTTGCTTCTTATAGTCCAGTTATTGAGAAGGATACTTTCACATGGCCAACTTTACTGGCTAAAAGTGTCAGATTCTGGTTATTATTAACTTTGATCACTGTATTTGTTTTTTCTTCTTCTTCACAGTACCAGCGGGAGTCCCAGAAAGAAGATATTGACGTGGAAGATCCCGAGTCACGTCTCCCGAAGATTGAGGATGAGGAGGAACTGCCAAAAGACGAGGAAGGTTTGACAATAGGGATGTTCAGTGGGACATGCGAGTTCTGTAAGAAACCAGTCAAGCCTTTCCCGACCTTGGATCAGCAGCTGCAACTTCCTCCCGAAGAGCTTTATTGCTGTAATGACTACCGAGAGTTTGTTGAATATGTTCTCAATACGACTGCTGAGCTGGAAAAAGAACAAAAGGAAAAGACAAAAATGATCAGCGTAAAAGTTCATGAACATGTTGGCTCCAAACAGGAGAGAAATGCAGCCAAAGAAAAAGCTGTTCAAAGGTACAGTATCATAAATACAATTGAAAAGGGAGACTCTTATAAGAGCTGTGACATGACAAAACTAACAAAGGGTCATGTGCCCCCTGCAAAGCCTCAGATAAGCCTGGGCATCTGCCAAGTGTGAATAGGGTCCCATGTTTGAATTTGGATTAGTCCACTTCTTTCCTGTCAGGAAATATGTTAAACTGAGGCTGGTTGTTCAAACTAATGATGTTGTTATATAAGGAAATGTTAAATTTTCAAACACACTTTATACAGACACACTCTCATTTTATGAGGAAACACTGTTGAAAAATTAGAGGAGCTTTCTCAGCAAAAGATATTAGCATACCATATTAATCATATTTAATGCCCCAGAGGCATTGAATTTAACAAAAATGGACTTTATTTAGAGCCTAAATGGTAGAAATCAGCCACTGCCAAATAGGTCTACTAAACAGTATCAAGGTGAATCCCTCTACTGTTTTTGCCTCCCTTTTCAGTAGGGTTCAACTCTTGAAGGAAAAAATTTCCTTTAAGAGTAGACCCCGTGTCAAAGAGCTACCTTATCAACAGAAACAAGCAAGAACTCATGCAAGTTAATATAACATTAGTTTTGGAAAAGAGGCAGGGGAGAATTTATTAGAGCAGGGGCGCAACAGAGTTCATTAGGATTAATATGGTATTTGAGTTTATTTGTACTAGAAGAATTAATGAATCCTTGACAAAATGATTTAGTTAAAGTATTGCGAAATATGTACTTTCCTTACCTATACAGTTTTTATACGCCCGTTTTGAAAAAACAGACGTATTATGTCGTGGCGCTGTCCGTCCGTCTGTCCATCCGTAAACATTCTTGTACATGCCATAACTCAGTAACCATTTGGGATATCTTCATGAAATTTGGTAGGCATATGTATTAGGGTGGGGGAACGTGTCGTGTACAAGAATGGTTGCTCCCCCTTTCTTACTTTTGAAGTTATACCCCTTCGATTAATTTTTTCCCTGTAAGTCTTGTACGCGCCGTAACTAGATAACCGTTTGGGATATCTTTATAAAACTTCATAGCAATGTGTATGAAGTCCTAACGATGTGTCGCGTACAACAATGGCTGCTCTCCCTTTCTTCGTTTTAGAGTTAATCCCTTTCATTAGTTCTTATAGGCTATTTTTGTGTAAACTTTTCTTGTACAATATATTGTCAAGGGAAAAAAGTAGAACTAAAAATGGTATATCTAGTGTATTTAGGTTATCTCCCTTGTTCAAAGATTGTATCAAAGATTTCTTCACAACCATACAAGCTAGACTGGTCATATTTGGCATACAGGTAGATGAAGACATGTTGTATTGTGGGATTGAGAACCAGCCTTCTCCTGCTTATTCTTCCCTGTATTTGCCCGATTTTCTTTCTTTCCATACTTTGAATAATGAAATTTTTTGTCAAAGATTTCTCCACAACCATGCAAGCTAGAGTAGTCATATTTGTTATGCAGGTTGATAACGACATGTTGGGATATCTTTATAAAACTTCATAGCAATGTGTATGAAGTCCTAACGATGTGTTGCGTACAACAATGGCTGCTCTCCCTTTCTTCGTTTTAGAGTTAATCCCTTTCATTAGTTCTTATAGGCTATTTTTGTGTAAACTTTTCTTGTACAATATATTGTCAAGGGAAAAAAGTAGAACTAAAAATGGTATATCTAGTGTATTTAGGTTATCTCCCGTGTTCAAAGATTGTATCAAAGATTTCTTCACAACCATACAAGCTAGACTGGTCATATTTGGCATACAGGTTGATGAAGACATGTTGTATTGTGGGATTGAGAACCAGCCTTCTCCTGCTTATTTTTCCCTGTATTTGTCCGATTTTCTTTCTTTCCATACTTTGAATAATGAAATTTTTGTCAAAGATTTCTCCACAACCATGCAAGCTAGAGTAGTCATATTTGGTATGCAGGTTGATGACAATATGTTGTATCTTTGGATTGAGAACCCGTCTTTTTCTGCTTATTCTTCTCTGTATTTGTCCAATATTCTTTCTTTCCATACTTTGAATAATAAAACTTTTCCTCAGAGATTTCTCCACAACCAAGCAAGTTAGAGTAGTCCCATTTGGTATGCAGGTTGATGACGATATGTTGTATTGTGGGATTGAGAACCAGCCTTTTTCTGCTTGTTCTTCCCTGTATTTGTCCAATATTCTTTCTTTCCATACTTTGAATAATGAACTTTTTCATCAAAGTTTTCTCCGAAACCATGCAAGCTAGATTAGTCATATTTGGTATGCAGGTTAATGATGACTTACTGTATTGTGGGATTGAGAACCAGACTTAATTCTCCTCTTTTTATTCCCTGTATTTGTCCGATTTTCTTTCTCTCTTTACTTTGGATAATGCATTTTTTTCGCAAAAGATTTCTGTGCATCTGTAAGGTAGAGTAGGGATTTTTGTATGCAGGTTGATGATAACTTGTTTTATTGTGGGATTGAGAACCAGTCTTCTCCTGCTTATTCTTCCCTATATTTTTCCAATTTTCTTTCTCTCCTGACTTTGAATAATGTAATTTTTTGTAACAGATTTCACAGCAACCATTCATATTTGGTATACATGGTAACAATGATTTCTCTTCCTCTTTATGCTTTTTGTTACGAAAATAACACCATGTGATTTAAGCAATTAAGCGGGGGTTACCGGGTATAGTCGGATTCGCTGACAGTTCTAGTTAATTATAGAGTGGTTGCCCCTGTTTGTCTGCCTGTCTATCCTTTTGTAAACAATCTTGTTCATTCTGTAACTCCTTTAGGACATTGAAACGAGCGTATTATGCGCCACTTGCGAAGCCCTTGTTCATCTCTTTGTGTAATATTTCTTTTGCTATTTTGCTTAAGGGAGAAAGATAGTTCAGTAGTCAGCTATTTCTGTTGCCAGGATGAGGGAGCGTGAGTTACAGCGACGACAGCAGGAAGCTACAGGACTACAACAGAACTTCTTTGCATGTAAGTTTCACTCACCATTTGCCTCTGATTATTACATACACTTTTTCCTGTACACTCTATGGAGAAGGCCTGTTAGTAAAGTTCTTCAAGCATATAACTCAAACTTAGAAATTTATTTGAGGTTCTAAAGGGTTAAACATACAAGTTAGCATTTGGCATGAGTCAAGGGAATACTGAGCAGCAAAATGAAAGGTACTGGCAGAGCGCTTGGTGAGCAGACTGGTACTGGTGTGGAGATTGACCATTTTGTGAGGGATCTGAGATTATTGTGTCGGTCCTCATAAAACATTATTGTGGCGTCTTTAAACTTCTTTCACTGAGACAAACATGCTTAAATGGACAAAATAGGAAAATTATCTTAGAATTATCGTCAGATATAAACTCTCTTTACTGGTGCTCAGATTGGTGAATATAGTATTTACATGTTCACTGTTGCCATGTAAACTTGTGGGTTTACCATTAGAGCCTCATTTGCTTTCTTTCTGTTTATTTCTGGTGATGAGAACTCTCCTTGGCCCTCCTGAACTTTTCTTTGATAACAGATGGTTGGTCTTTTACAACCATTTCACTAACGTGAGGGTCAGAGACTAAGATTATACAATCACTGTCATTTAGTATATATTCCTAAAATTTTTACTTTTCATTATATCCAGGGCTTAGTTGTTCAAAGCATTGTTAGCCTAACGAGCTCGTTAAGAGGTCACTGCAAAAGCTTCTCACATTTTTCAACAAAAAATGCTGGCATATTTGAGATATGAACGATTGAAATTTTAACGAAATGTTAATTAACGATTTCGTTAGTTTTGAAAAACCGGGCCCTGTCTTCTAAGAAGGATCTAGATATTAAAAAGTGTTTTTGAACAAAAAAACATCTTGTATCAGAATTACACAAGACTGATTAAGATATTTGGAGTTATTCTAGAGGAGCAAAAAAAATCTTATAACCAAATTATTATGGTATACATTGTTAGTATAAGTTGCACAAGCATTTTCAGCTAGTATTAGTTACCCTAATGCACTTAAATATTGGGACATCGATCTAGAGAAACATTAATTTTCCATTTGGGACAAATGAAATATTAATGGTTTAAGGTGTCCCAATACTTAAGCACATAAGGGTACATGTTTTCTGAAAAAGGTTCTAGAATTTAAGTTTGTAGTTATGATATAAATGATGAAGCAAATAGTATAGACCCAGATCAGACAGTTTCTTCAGGAGCAGTCTGATCTGGATCTATATGTTTACAATTTAAACAGATGTTTGTAGGAAAAAATATCTGGTGAATGATACACTTTTACATGGTTATTCCGAGGTATGGGGAACCCAACTATGCTTCAGTATTGGGACACCTATTACCATTAATTTTCCATTTGTTTCAAATGGAAATTTAATGTTTTTGAGTGTCCCAATATTTAAGCACATGAGAGTATATGAATTTTTGAACAATTATCATACACTACAGAGGTTTAAAAGTTACTGCATGAACATTTTCTTTATTTCTGACATGTTTTACAAGCTTTGTTCTCCGGAAACTTAGGATTCAACAAAAACATCTTCAAGTGAAAGACAAAAGATTTTGTTTATAAAGCCATCTGTGCTTCATTTTGAAGAAGCAGCAGGTGAAAAGATGAAAAGATTTTATAGACTGAGGGAACCACTGAAACCAACTGTCATGATGGCAGAAATCGGTCATGGACGACTGCCAAAGACATTTCCCTAGAAGTAAGAAGTCTAGAAGTTTGGAGACAATTTGTGGATGTTAACCGAGTCGTCAAAAAAAGCATGGTGATGTTCACCAAGTCCATGGATCAATGTGATACTGAGTTTTTAAATCAGTGGCGCTGGCAAGTTTTGAGACTTTGCTTGCCTTTCTGACAGACCTATTGAGGATTACCAAGATGGTTAGATGGTTTCACTGCTGTTAGCCAAGCTTACAGACCTGTGGGAGCTTACCAAGACTGTTTGCAATTTTGTATTAACCATATTTGCAGAGCTGTTATAGATTTCCTTGATGGTGATGCAGATGTTAAACTCATTAAGCAGTTTGCTTGGAAATTTCAAGACTTATTAAGGGAATGGATACACCTTTCAGCAGTTTGCTTGGAAATTTCAAGACTTATTAAGGAAATGGATACACCTTTAGGAGAAGCAACTCTCCCATTTTCATTCTACCGCCCTTTTAATTTAGCCAACTCTTAAAGGAAAGAATGTGCTTCTGTTGGAGCAAATCCTTCCCTTAAAGAGCAGATCCCTTTTCAGTTGGGGCTTTTCTTACAAGCCCTTATTGAGCCCCTAAAGTTGTCCCCTTTTTAAAAAATGGCTGAAAAAGTGTGTCTTCTATTATCAGCCAAGTTTGATTATTTGACTGATTTCTGAGATTGCATTGGGGATGGCTAACCAACAATATCATCTGTTTCTACTATAATTTCCTTTCAACATGTTTGTCTTGCGTTGTGCCTTTTATGTTATTTGTTTTTTGTATTTTCTTATGTTGTGTACATATGTGCATTTTGTGTATTGTATTGTCATGTGTTTTGTCTTTATGGTGTATTGTATTGTCCTGTGTTGTATTTATATGTGTTCTCTTCTATTCCTCTACCTAACTCAGCTATGCAGATGGCGGGGATGGGAAATCTGTCACAGACCTACAAGGGCTACTATAAACATGCCGCTCCAATATCCATGAAGGATGTGTTTGGTAGGTGTCTCTTTAACCCTATTGCACTCAGAATGGCCAAAAACTCCCGACTCTTTAACCCTATTGCACTCAGAATGGCCAAAACTCTATGGAGTTTTGGCCCTTCTGAGTGCAATAGGGTTAAACTGGTTATTGTCAGATCATTTTTCATGTTCATCATGAGGGGCAGCTGGACATGAAAGCCTGACAAATTCATCATCTAATTATAGCCCCTGTGCAAAAAGTTTGAAGGGAGGAACTAATTTATGACAAAATTATAGCTTTTTAAACTTGGCCATTTTCCAAGGCGTTTGGTTATTAAACTCAAGGTTATTTAAGACAGTTAAATTGTCTCCCTCTCCAAAATACTTGTTCCTCTTATCTCTTCTGTTTCCCTTCTTTGAAAGATTGTTACTTTAAATTACCTGTATTGGTTAAAAGAGTTTCATGTAATTCAAAATTGTCTCTCCTCATGTTTATATGTTCAAAATTATTATCCTATAATTATGTTGCATTTACAAGAAAATTTATATCTTGTTTCAGCCGAACAATCTGTTGGATCACATAATGTCAGGTTACCTAGTACTGGCCTACTGTTACCCAATACTGGATCCCACCATGCAGGGATGCCTCCAGTTGGGGCTACCCATGCCGGGATCCCAGTCCCTGGGGCAAGCTTCTCAGGTGCTGGGGTCTCTGCAGCATCAAAGCCTAGTATTGGTACTTCATTTTGTTATTTTTCTGAGAAAAGTTTGTTAGTTGCAGTTAGTATGTATAATAGGAGACTCTTTAGATACCCTAATGACAGGCTTCAGTCACATGCTGCAAGCTCACAGCCCAAAATTGCCCCAGCCATAATCAGATCATGAGTATATTTTGAATGGTTATGGTCTGATGGACTCTGCATGCTGGCCTCAGCCATCTTGCATCAGTTTAAGGTCATCTGAGATAGAATCAGAGAATGCAATAGAACTTCAATGGCTTGAACCCTGATGGCTTGTTAGCCCTGCCTGGCTTAAGACCTTGTTCCTGGGTCCCTAGAGTTCAGTTTATACAGAAACTAACCCTGGATGGCTGGAACTACCTTTGGCTGGAACTAATTTTCATGGTCCCAAGCCTGTTCGAGCCATTGAAGCTCTACTGTACTTGTAATGTAATGAAATGAGCCGCGACACGAGAAAACCAACAAAGTGGTTGTGTGCCTAGTGCAGACTCAGATCAGCCTGGGCATCTGCCCAGTCTGATCAGACTCTTCGATAAACGGATGCCCAGGCTGATCTGAGTCTGCACTGGGCGCACAACCACTTTGTTGGTTTTCTCATATCGCGGCTCAAATCTAAAATGCTTCCAGTCTTTGTCTTTGCTGTCTGCAAGCTAACTACTCTTTTATCAGCTGTGATCATGAGGTTTGTCATTAGGTTCTAACAGATTGAAACATCGATCATATTTGTCTTATAAAAGCTTAGAAAGATTTTTTTCTGGCCTAGCTTTCCATAGTTGTACATGTGTATATATAGTTTTTATGTTTATCAGTTTTGAGCTTTGACCTCACTTAGATTTTAGAAAGAAAGAAAGAATGAGAAAGAGGTTCATTATTATCTGTGCTGATAAACAATCAAATGATTTTCAGAAATGTTATAATAATAATAATCAAACAGTTTGCAGAAATGTTGTATGATGCCGCTCTGCTTTTATATTGATCTTTTAATAACCTCTTGATTATATTCAGGGAGCATTGTAAGATGTTATTACTAGCACTGATTCAGAATTGGAAAGCTACTGTTAGCATCTAAAACATAGCTATTGGAGTAATATTTTTTTTCTTTTCCATTGTTTTGATATTACAATATCATTTTTCTTGTGCTTCAAATCTTGGGAAACAGAAAGTCTCATGAGCTGTGAGCTGTCCTGCAATAATTATGAATTGAGAGAGTATATATGTTTTGTAAGAATTTAGTTTGTAGGTTAGATTTAGCTTCAGCTGAAACCAGTATATGGCATCATAGAGAAATTTTTGTAGATTTAATTATGTATGAGTGCACCTCCATATTTTTCCACCATAACTGTTTTGACTTCCTGTTTGCTTCCCTGAGCAAGTGAGCAAATTGTTCAAGAGTTGAGTTCTGTTAAACAGGGAAGCAAACACAATGTAGCAATTTTTTTATCTGAATCCTGATTATATCCATATTTCACCTGCATGCTTGTAAGTATAGTATAAAATAGTTTTTAGCTAAATAGTGTCTAAAAATGCAACGTTACCTGTCTATATAGGAAATGTGAACAAATGACATAAAAACACTATTACCTTTTCTAGGTCTTAGGTATTATACTATTACTTTTACAATCTTACTATTACCTTTAGAATCTGTATGTGAACTGTATATCATAGACATTCAGTGACAGGAATCAGTGTTTGTCTCAGTTATGGCAGGTAATACAGTATGTTTTCTTTTAATCATATTTAAGCTACCTTTATCTTGACTTGTTTCGGAAGTAGTTTTGTCATGAACTTGATCCTGGGGCTAGGTTATTGTGTTTGTTGAGAAGAAAAGGTGTAGGTTGAACAAGCTGACAAAGCATTAGTCATTGGCCAAAAATATTTAAGGCAGCTAGTGAGCCGTTGATCTAGAATATTTTAAAAACTTTTAGGATTGTGAGCCTTAAATCTTCTTTCATTTTTACATGTACAATATTATTACGGAACATTGTTTCCATAGTAAACATAATAAGGTATTTATACAAATCAGTGCTCTTTTGAAGAGCACTGATTTTTATATATACCTAGATATGTTTGATAAACATATTTAGGTATTTATACAAATCAGTGCTCTATTTTTATATATACCTAGATATGTTTGATAAACATATTTAGGTATTTATACAAATCAGTGCTCTTTTGAGGAGCACTGATTTGTATATATACCTAGATATGTTTGATATAAAGAATCTCATTGAATAGCACTGTGCTTTCCAGCACTAGCTGATACAAGCAGAGTAGACCCTAACAATTCTGCACATTATCATCACTTCATCAGACATTTCTGCTCAGTGTATAATTATGTTCTAGATGTAGATATTGTAGAGAGGAGCATTAATTGAAGGACTTGATCAGTATGTCCTAAAATGAGCAGATGAAGCTGTTTAGAGCCATTACTGTTCATGTAAGGCTTATATAAAGATGTAAGGACAGAGCACTCCGAGGGTAAATGGGTACCATTTCAGCGGAAGCAGCTCTGCCACTTTCTTTTGCCTTCCTTCTCAAAAGGGGTCAACCTTTAAAGGAAAGAATTTGCTAGTCTAGGAACAAAGTCTTTCCTTTAAGAGTTGACTCCATTTTGGCACGGTTCTAGGGATTGGAAAAAAACTAGAAGCCATAAGCCACGAAGTTGTCTCCCTTTGTAAAAATTGGGAAAACACAGGGATGTACCCATTCACTTTAAGCTAAACTTCCTTCAGTGAAAGGCAAAGGAAATTATTTCCCTACTGTTGGAATTCCTCCTAATAGGCCTGCACTATGCATAAGTAAACACACAATTCTAGTCCCACCTGTGAATCAAAAATTCAGGATTCTGTGAATATTGAGCCAAATACAGTTGACTCCAGTTATCTCAAACTCTTATCTCAAAGTTCCCTGTTATATCAAAGGAATTCTGACACATGATTTCCTTCTTTTTTTTTCTTTTTTTTACATTTCAATACATTTCAACTCCTCAAACTACTGGTATCTCAAAGTAAATTTTCTGGGACAGAAAATTTGCTTTCAGATACGAGTAGTTTGAGATGAACTTAAACTTTGAGATATCTAGAGTTTAATGTACTTATTTTATTCATTTGTATGTAAAGCATATAAAATTTATGCAACAAATGAGATAATGGATTTTTCACAAAACCTGTGAAGGTGGATAAACCAAAATAACAGTGTGGCCAATGCCGGAGTTTGAAATTTCTGTTTGGAATATTTCTGTAGTTTTATGAGAACGCCACCAGTTTTTCTTTTACATAGCAATTTTTATTTTTACTCTTTTCAAATTCATATAAGTCAAAATGTGTTGTTATATTTCCATGTGTAGAATAGTGTAAAAAGGGAAGTGATCAGGAACTGAAACAATCATATTCCACATGACATCAACAGCCTTGAGGTTTCAATTTCCAGGTGGAAATAAAATTGCATGCAGAGCAAAGCTTTTCAAGAAAATATTTTCTCTCAGAAAATCATCAACATCATCATCATCAGCAGCAGCTCTTAAAGACTGCTCCTTTCTTGGACCATTTATTTTCCTGTTTGACACGGGAGTTTGCATGGAGATGTATTTACTCACATTGAGATCTATTTCTATACAGCACCTCCTTCTAGGTCTCATAAACTATTTGGAGGTAGATATGAAGAATTGTGTTATGGGGATGTTTTTGGTGTAACAAACTTGGTTCAGATGGGGGTTTCTGTTAAGTTTGACTGTGAATTAAACTTAAATGTGTAGATTAAAGTTGTCAGTAATAACAAGCCTTTGAGATTAGAAATTTATACTTTGTGTAGAAATATAACGTGTGACACTGTTGTAAAACAATATCATTATGTCATAATATTTTCTCTAATTTTCAAACTATTGGTAGCGGGTCACATGCTGGCGGCTGGTGGGTAACTGTGACAATGTTTTCAATTATTTACATGTGTTTAGGCCATGCTAGACAAACAATCTCATTGCATTTTGTAAACAGTGTTGATCATACACATCAGCCAGTTCCCATGCACTTTCAAGAGTTCCACCTATAAGTACACAGAGGCCTTCATGATTATTCTGATCATGTAGAAACAAAAGTCAGTTTATAAATGAAAGCGAGATAAGTGGTCAGCAATATAATATTTTGACCTGGTATATGTTCAATAATTGACAAAATGGTTGGTGTTTTATATTTCTGTGCTCCTGGATCTCTGGTTGGAATCATAGTGTATCCCTTAATTTGCTTTTATTTAGGCATTAAAGTTTCAAATTTAAAATGTGGTTTCACAGAAGCACTGGCTGATCAGGAATTGACATTGTTTACATATACAATGAGCTCTATACCCATAATAATTCTAAGTATTAGGGACCATAAGTCTGAGCAAACAGTGCAGACCCAAATCTGACTGCTTCTTTAGGCCTACACTGTTTGTCATTCCATCTGCACTTTTTGATGCAATACTACACCTGGTAGGCGCCAGTCCAAAACGCTCTTAACAATCGAATAACCCGGATAAAAAAAAATGAGAAACAGCATTTTCGATTGCAAATTGTTGCCAATTCACAATCAAAAATGCTGTTTCTAATGATTTTTTGATCCACTTTCGTTGGTTGCACAGTGCATTTTTTATTGCCACTTACCCTGTGGGATACTACACAATGAAATATTTAATGCAAACTATTCCATTTTTTGAACAATTTTAATGATTGTTCTGGGTGTCCCAATTTATAGAATTTTTATGGGACTGTTGTGTGACATGGCTGGTGTAATTGTGTTGTAGCTGGTGGCTCACCTCGAAGGTTTAATGTGCTTGATGGTACAGGGGCATGTATGTGAAACTGTGTTTTATTAATAGAAACCCATATATAGCTAGTGTGTGCATTGATTGCTGTGATTTGAAGACAAAATTTAACCTCGTTGTTGCAAACATGAATAATTGCTACTCACAAAAGAGTCTGATTTGAAAGCAGAAACATGTAATTTAGATTTCTGTTTGAGTGGGATTTATTAAGTTCATTTCTGATTTGCTCATGATCTGGATCACAGTAATAAGAAGGAAAGGCTCCTAATATAAGCAATCCAAATTTGATGTTAGTGTTACTATAGGCCTACCAAAATCTTAAAAATTGTACACAAAAATAAATGAGACATAGGCCTTTGACCCAGCTGTTCTTCTTGGGACTCATATTTTTGAGCTGTTAATTAATATCACTGAGTGTTATGTGTGCTTTAATATATTATTCTGAAATTCATAAAGAAATACTAATTGCTTACAGTACTTAAAATGTGTGCAGTTCTTGGTGAATTAACAAATACTGGTCTTCAAATGGTTGATAGATTTTTTTTTCTCCAGTTTTTTATATGCATCTTTTCTACATGAATGCATAATTTACTGTTAATGCATCTTCCCGATTATGTCAGGCTGATGTTATCATAGGCAATAAAACAAAAATGTTTGTATAGAGTTGGGTGGCAGATTATCAACTTACTGTACTCGATCAGCTATTGATATTTTTCTAGCCATACACTATACTGTTTTAAACAATCATTTCCAATATGTAAAATTTAGTAGGATTATTTTGATACTTTGATCTTATTCAAATATTGAAACAGTCAAACATATCAGATAAATTTATTTATTCACTGTAACTTTCATTTTTGTTGATAATTATTTCATTGTCATCTCCCTTCCAAATAATGATTACGATTGATGTTCCTCTTATGATGTACAAGTAATTTTGTGAATGCTCTCATTACCATCATATGAGTATTGCGTATAGATACTGTTATTATTACACTTAGGTATTTTTTAATTTTTTATATCAATTTATAATGTTGGCAGACAATTATTATTATCAATATGATTATCATTATCATTGCTGTCCTTATATATAACTGTTATTACTGCTACTATTATTATTATTATCATAATATTATTACTATAATGTATATTACTGTTATTTATGTAGTACTTATTATTCTTTATTAGTATTATTATTGTTATTGTCCTAGGGATGGATACAGACCTGCCAGAATCTTTGAACCACCAGGTCATTGATCTGAGAGATCTTTGCCCAGAATGTGTACCTGATTGTCCAGTGACCAGGAAAAAACAACATTTGGAACAGGTTGGGGCATCTGAGGGGGTGGGGATTGGGGGGAGGAGACATTCTGATTATTGCGATGTTTTTAGACTGCATCAGTATGTCTCACATTTCACGACTCAGTTGAAGACCAAAGGTAGGGCAGACAATAGCCTCCTCGGTGAAAGAACCTTGAAATAATACTGTCCTGTTAATTAAGCTCTGCTCCTTTATGATGCTGAATTTTGATATAAATAATTATCAATCAGCTAAAATAAACCGTCTAAACAATGGACAACTATAGCTATGATAGGCCATCATATACAATTGGAAACCAGCTATAATCGGCAAAATAGACAATGAGCAATCAGGTATTATCATCCATATATATGCAATGAGCAACCAGCTGTAATCAGCCATATATTCAATGGCTAACTAGCTATAATTGTAGGCAACCACCTACAATCAGCCATATATACAATGGGCAACCAGCTGTGATCAGCCACATAGACAACCAGCTATAAGAAGCCATATACAATGAGCAGCCAGCAATAATAAACCATATAAACAATGGTAACATATTCTTTATAAACAGTTAATAGCCCAGCCACAATAAGCCTGTGAATAGTTGGCAACCAGCTGTAATAAGTCATGTAGACAGTTGATAACCAGCTATAATTAAAGTCGTATACACAATGGACAACAGCTATAATAACAGTCCAAAAGATAGGCAGTTAAACCTGTGCTTTCTTATTTCTCAGACGGAATATATGTCGTGGAAACCCTTTAGTTTTGCCTCATAGAGGCACAGTTGGGCAGATGTAACAATTAAGTTCTTACAACAACTTATATTTTATTTTGGAAATGAGAAAAAATAAACTTTTTATCACTGAATTTTGCCTATGTAACTATTGCAAAAGTCAGTTTAGAACTACAAAACTACATGCATCTGTCAGAATTGTCAAAGAAACTGCATTTTGCAGCAACAAGTTGTTGCCTGGGTAATTATTATTAATAGTTTGATTGATGATTGTATAGAAAGAAGATTAGTTTCTTGTGTTCCTGGTTTCGTTACTTTCACAGCTTCGTAGTATTTCAATTCTCATATCGAAGTTGACCCCGCACCTCAGCGGAACCAATCCATAGCCGCAGTAACGGGGCGCTGAGCGTCCGTCCATATTTCACAGCTTCACAGTCACGCTTTGTTTTTATACCTGTTATATACCAGTTATTCTATTCCACTCACTACCCTACCTCCTTTTATCTAACTTTGCAAATCAGTCCATGCCTTTGGTCACTTCCTTTCCATTTAAAATGTTTTATATACTTGGCTGTTGCTACAGAAAACCTTGATAATTCAGAATCCGGAGAACCAGCCATTTTTGTTTGAATTATCTAGAATTTGATTTATCAACGGTCAAAACTACATAATGCTGTTACTACTGTGCAGGGGACTTCAAAATAGCTTCTAAATTATTTAGCACTTAGAGTATTTACCTTTTTTGCGGGGTCAGATTTTTGCTTACTTTTCAGTTGCAGAAATGACATTAGCAATGAAAAAATGAAAAAAAAAAAAAAGATTTTATTTTGCTAGTTAAATTGTATGAGAATTAAAGAAAAATAAAACTGCAATTTGTTTTAGATAGCATCTTTAATATTTTCCTACTGTTTTGTGCTGGACTTTAAGTGATAAACAGTTATAATCATGAAAAACTGACTGTTGGTAATGTTTTTCAGAAATTATTTTTCTTAAAAAACTGTCATAATATTATAATGATCCCTATTAACGGGTTAATGAAGTCTTAATTTGATATTTGATTCAGATCAAGATGTAAAAAAATAATTCAAATTAGAAACACATTCTTGAAACATTATCATAGCAATACAGATGCAATGTCATTACATAAAAGCAGAGTTGTTAAACAGTGTGCCATGGCATTGCATCAATGTTGATAGGAGTTATTTTCATGACATTTCATTAGTGTTGATAGAGCATTGTTTCACAACACCAAGTCATTGTTAATATGACATTCAGTGACATTATGTTAATGTTGACGTATCAATAGTGTCATTCTCTGAGGACAGTGTTTTCTGACATTGCATCAATGTTGATAGGACATTTTCATCATTAGTGTTGACATACACTGTTTCATCTGTGTTGATATGACATTGTTTCATGGCATTGCATTAGTGTTGATATGACATTGTTTCATGACATTGCATTAGTGTTGATATGACATTGTTCCATGACATTGCATTAGTGTTGATATGATATTGTTCCATGACATTGAATTAGTGTTGATATGATATTGTTTCATGACATTGCATCAGTGTCGATAGGAAATTCTTCCATGATTGATTGGCAGTTCATTGCATCAATGTAGATATGGCCTTGTTCTCTAACATTGCATCAATGTTTTCATGACATTGCATAAGTATTGATATAGCATTGTTCTGTGACAGTCTTTCATCAATGTCGATATGACGTTAATTTTATGACATTATTTTTATGACATTGCGAGTCATGTTGCGACATTGTTCCATGACATTGCAAAAGTGTTAATATGGCATTGTCTCATGACATTGCATCAATGTTGATATGAAGTTTCATGAAATTGCATAAGTGATGACATGACTTATTTCAGTGTTGATATGGCTTTGTTCCATGACATTGCACATGTGTTGATATGGCATCGTTTCATGTTATTGCACCAGTTTTGATATGACATTGTTTTATGACATTGCACCAGTTTCGATATGACATTGTTTCATAACATTGCACCAGTTTTGATATGATATTGTTTCATGACATTGCACCAGTTTTGATATGACATTGTTTCAGGACATTGCCTCTTCATTGATAGGACAGTGTTTAATGACATTGTTTCAACAATGTGAGCCTTAGTTTATCACAAGATTGTTTCAGCACTACCAGCCTGAGTTCGTCATATCATTGTTTCATGACATTGTTTTAAGCCAGAATTTATCATATTATTGTTTCATGACATTGTTTTGACACTACAAGCCAGAATTTGTCATATTATTGTTTCATGACATTGTTTTAAGCCTATGAGCCTGGGCTATATAAATGGAGGTTAATTAATAATTTTTCACATTTTTTCCACAGTTGCGAGACAGATGAAGACAATTAATTATCAGCTGTCCTCACAGAAGTGTTTGGAGGAGGGCTGGACCCTGAGGCCCCCCTCCCCCTTGCTAGATGATTTGGGTGATAATGTGTTTGAACCCGAGCCGCTAGACCCTGCCATGATTGCTGATGGAAGAGTAAGTTAATATTAAAATATTTCAAAACACCAGATAAAGTGGGGCTTTCAGAGCTTCAAACATCATATGGCGCTGTCAGGGAGAGGGGAATGAAAGTTTATCCAAATGGTAATGGCCACACAACTGTCATGGCCCATATGCCATATAAGGTAGAACTTCTTTTCCAGAAACAAAAGATCTGGCCTGGAACTGGATACTCAAATATTATCAGTCAAGTTTGTTCAAGTGATGACCTTGGGTTGACCTTAACCTTTCGTTTATGTTGGCCAAATAAAATTTGCTTTTGTTTGCTTTTATGTGAGAAAATGCAATAATATTAGATTTTTTGGATTTTTAGCTCACCTGAGCCGAAGGCTCAGAGGTGAGCTTATAGGATGGGAGTCGAGCCGTCGTCCGTGCGTGCGTGGGTGGGTGGGTGCGTCAACACTTTCAAACATAAATATCTCAGAAACCAGTGGGCCGATTGCAGTCAAATTTTATCTGAAGCATCATTGGGGTGGGGGAAAGGCTGCATTAGGTTTTGGTGCCGATCAGCTCAGAACTCTGGTTTCCATGGCAACAGATAGCCCCCATAGGGTTATAATGGGGAAAACGGCGTCATCACGTTTTCTCGACTGTTTTTGATTAGATCCTTATCATACTTGCAGGTAATGGTGACATACACAAGAGCTTGGATGAGTTCGAAATTTGGCCGGATTCGAGCACAGACTACGGAGTTAGCTGCCCTTGAGCGTTTGAAAAAAATCCCATAGGGTTATAATGGGGAAAATGGCGTCATCACGTTTTCTCAACTGTTTTTGCTTAGATCCTTATCATACTTGCAGGTAATGATGACATACATAAGAGCTTGGATGAGTTCGAAATTTGGCCGGATTCGAGCACAGACTACGGAGTTAGCTGCCCTTGAGCGTTTGAAAAAAATCCCATAGTGTTATAATGGAGAAAACAACGTCATCACATATGTTTAGAAAAACTTTGTCATCGCTCTATTGCCTACATTTCTCAACGGATTTTAAAATAACTTCACACAAATGTAGGGCGTGACAATATCTCGAGCAAGTTCGACTTTCAGGATGCTGCACCCAAGGTCAAGGTCACTTTGGCTATTTTTAGAAAATCTTTGTCATCGCTCTAGCGCCTACATTTCTCAATGGATTTTGAAATAACTTCACACAAATGTAGGGCATGACAATATCTCGAGCAAGTTCGACTTTCAGGGTGCTGCGCCCAAGGTCAAGGTCACTGTGGCTATTTTTAGAAAAACTTTGTCATCGCTCTAAGGCCTACATTTCTCAACGGATTTTGAAATAACTTCACACAAATGTAGGGCATGACAATATCTCGAGCAAGTTTGACTTTCAGGGTGCTGTGCCCAAGGTCAAGGTCACTGTGGCTATTTTTAGAAAAACTTTGTCATCGCTCTAGCGCCTACATTTCTCAACGGATTTTGAAATAACTTCACACAAATGTAGGGCATGACAATATCTCAAGCAAGTTTGACTTTCAGGGTGCTGCACCCAAGGTCAAGGTCACTGTGGCTAATTTTAGAAAAACTTTGTCATGGCTCTAGCACCTACATTTCTCCATGGATTTTGAAATAGCTTCACACAAATGTAGGGTATGACAATATCTCGAGCAAGTTCGACTTTCAGGGTGTTGTGCCCAAGGTCAAGGTCACTGTGGCTATTTTTAGAAAAACTTTGTCATTGCTCTAGCACCTACATTTCTCAACAGATTTTGAAATAAATTCACACAAATGTAGGGCATGACAATATCTCGAGCTAGTTTGACTTTCAGGGTGCTGCAATCAAGGTTTTTGATTAGATCCTTATCATACTTGCAGGTAATGATGACATACATAAGAGCTTGGATGAGTTCGAAATTTGGCCGGATTCGAGCACAGACTACGGAGTTAGCTACCCTTGAGCGTTTGAAAAAAATCCCATAGTCTTATAATGGAGAAAACAACGTCATCACATTTTCATTTTTCATCGGATCCTCTTCATACTTGCAGGTAATGAGGATATGCATAAAAGCTTTGATTAGTTAGCACTTCGGCTAGATCCCACCACTGACTATGGAGTACCTGCCCTGAGCATCCAAAAAATCAATGTCGCCACTTTTTCTTGGTTTCTACTTATCCGATCCTTTTCAAACTTGCAGGTAATGAGGAAATGCATAATATCTTAAACAAGTTCAAATTTTCGCCAGATCAGGCCAACCGCACGAAGTTAGCTGCCCTTGACAGCTCTGTCTATTGTGCTCTTGATCAGATACTTTTTAAACTTGCATATATTAAATGAGGGCATACATAATGTTTTGGATGAGTTTAATTTTCAGCCTGATTGGACCACTGACTGTGGAGTTAGCTGCCCTTGAGCATCTTAAATATCCCTAATGGTTTACAATGTCTCTCAGGTGAGCAATTGTTGCCCTTTGGGCTACTTGTTTTAAAGATTTTATGAAAGTTGGTAAATATAGTCATTTATTGACTTTTGTTCAGGGTCATTTATATTCAACAACTTCAAACAGCTTCTCCTTTGAAAGTACTGAGCTGATAGATGCAAGATTTGATATGGACCTTCTTTGGGTCGGGGAAATGAAAGTTTGTTTGAATGGAAATGACAGTTTGTTAGAGTGGTTGTGTTCACTTGACAAGATCGCTGTCATATCCATATAATATGGCAAAAACTTTAAAAATCTTCTTATTCAGAACTAAATGCACATGACTTTGAAACCTGGTCTTCTGCATTTGGAATTATTGTACATTATTGTATTATTGTGTCTATATTCACACTGGGTAGATGGCAATCAAAAATGCTAATGCAGTTCACAAGCCCGGATCAAAAGCCGTTAGAAACAGCATTTTCGATTGCAAATTGTCAGCAATTTGCAATCCAAAACGCTGTTTCTAACGGCTTTTGATCTGTAGAGCATTTTGGATTGCCAACTATCCTGTGTGCTATTGCTTATCACAGGGAAAGAGGTTAGCCTATAGCCCAGATTCTACAGCAGTTCTTGTAAGAACTAGTATATTGAGTCTTAGTCTTACCCTCAAGAAAACACAACTCAGGGTCTTGTCCTTGCATGAATGTTTAATATCTCATGTTAATGTAACTATGGCTGATCTCTCAAAATTGTCCTTAGATACTAAGTGTTTTCTTTTGGGTTTTCTTTTGTATTGAGTTAAGCAACATTATTCTTTGCTTTTAGTGTTTAGCTTAATAGAATATGATGATTTATATTTGCTTTGAAACTTTTTGCTTAAAAAAAGGGAAAATAGGGTCATTGCCAGTGGGGTAATATATGACTGTCTCACAATTTAAAAGATAGATTATTAAAATATCAGGTCTGTTTTTTCGTTCCATATAATCTTTCATGGTTGTGAGGTGTTAGAAAAATTAATTATAAAGGACAGCGTTTGGCATGGCAAATTTTTATACCCTGCTAGTGGAGCAAACTTGATGGGCCATCTTTCAAGGGGGTGGTCTACGGAGTGTAACATTTGTTTTTATATATCAAAATGATCGTCTGGGTCTCTAGTTATCAAATTAAGCGTTTGCCACCTTGGCAAACCTTGCATAACTCTGTAGTGGCCAGTTATTTACGTTACCCCTTTAAATTTTGAAAATCAAAATTATTTATTGAAGTCAATAAGAAAAGTGTTTAAACTATATAAATTTATCAAATCTAAATATTTTCTGTAAGAACAGATAATATGCTATAAATTAGGCTGCTCAGGAAACAGTTCAGAACTTTGGTGTTGTTACTTTCGTTACAATATATCATGTACCCCTTGAAAATTTAAAATTGGAACTTAAGTTGTTGCATTTTACGAAGACTCTCTTACAAAAATGCCCAAAATGATCATTTTTTACTTACTATGCAATTGGCCCTTTCAGTGCGTTTCTAGCAAAACAAACATGAGACCTCTAGCTTTTATACTTTGTCAACCACATCCTGTTGAACAGTTACACGTATTCCCTGTTTTTGGCTGAAAAGTCATTTTTCATATAATTGTTTGTACAAAAAATGGCTAATAACCAATTTAAACTTGACAAATTGGGGCCTTTTGCAAAAAGATCATGTTAACCATGATATAACACAATAGCTTAAAAATTATTTTTGACCTTACAGCTTATTTTAGCCAGAGTAAGGTACTTAACAGATAAAAATAATTGGGTAAAGCGTCTGTCATTCACATCAGGAAAACACTCTTTTCAAATTCTGACTTTGAAACAATGCAGTTGTGATAAATATGTTTATTGTTTATTGTAAAATGAAATTTTTGCATAGTAGTCGCCTACATAGACGGAAAACAGCGTTATTTACATGACATGCAATGCTCAGCTTGCACCGATGTTCATATGAAGCCTTCATGAGTTAATCTGTGCATGATTTTTTTTCATTAATATCCAAATAACTTAAAAAGTTTAAACAAAACCACAAAATATCAAATAACTTGTAATAACGTACAGTTTTGTATTCAGAAAGGCAACGTTTGTAACATTTGAAAAAAAACTCCCCGAGATTAAATATTGCTACTGCCAAATACGCTTAAGCTTTATTATTTTGAGTAAAAACATTTTTAAAAAAGGCCAGTTTAAATCTACTCATGTAACTCATTATTGACAGCCCCAAGGAGGAGCATCAGTTCTGGTGTATCGAATGATCTATATCATCATATGTGTTGTCCATTTAACTGTCGTCTTCGAAAACTCGATTTGTTTCATATGTATATTTGCCATCATTCTGGTGTATAACTGGCATATATGGAAAAAGAAAGAAAATAGATGAAAATTGTGTTTGCCTAATTTTGTTTGTTTAAGGCTAGCTTTGTACCCATGAACTTGTAAGGGGCTGCATTTTTATCTGGCTAGCTGCTAGTATCCTCTTACTACTTGTCTTATATCTTAATGCAGCTATATCCAGTTTGGTATCGTGGTAGGGTTGTTGTGCAGATAACATTAATTCCTGCTCATTACCCCTTTACTCTAATTTACCTTTTCTATAAAAAACAATGTATAAACCCAAAGTTGCCTTGTAGCATATATTTTCACCAAAGTAACTACATAACAGGTTAAAATGTATGTGTATTTTTTCCTACTGCAGCTACAGTAAAGTACCGTTGGGTTACTGTGGAAAGCTTCCTCATACTTCATCATATTGAAAATTATGTTTGGAATCATCTGGGCTCAATTTGCGTCAGTTAAGCTGAAGCTGGTGCTAGGGACACCTTATTGCATTATATCAAACAGAAAATATCATTAAAAATCATAAATCTAATCTGACAAATCGTTTACATTTGAATGTTGTATACGTTACCTTTTTTAAATACCAAACCAAGAAGTCAAAGTAAGTGAATTATCATTGACTCAATTCAAAAGGTATTTTTATAATGATTTTAAAGTAATAACAATATGCCATAATCATCTTATCCGTGCCTCTAGGCAATATCATCCAATTTTGAAAGGAATCAGTTAAACTGAGTCTGCTATGTTCTTTCTCGTGTGTGTTCCTCGCTTCAACATGATCTTCTGGCAAGTATTTGCAATAATACTGTATTAATATGAAAGGACACACCTCAGTATTTTACTGCAATTTGTTATAAAGAAACAATATTTATTTTGTAGATGTTCCTATTCGCTTCTGAGAAAGCTATAACCTTTCCAAAAATGGTCTGCTCTTAAAGGAAACAGAAACATTTTTTACAGCAGCAAATTCTTTTTAAAAGTATTCCCCATTAAGAAAGGAGGCCAAAGTAAAATTGGCAGAATATCTTACGTGAAATTGTATCTCTTCACCTTAAATTCTAAGACTGATAAAAAATTAATTAAATTCAGAAGGATGAGTCTCTGGAAGCAAGGGATGAATCACAAAAAATAACAGCAATCTCGGTTTATCTAAGAAATGTAATGTTGCGACACTACCAATGCCACATAGCACCAGCTATTTCCTTTTTCAAACTGACTCAGAAAGAGCCCAGATGATTCCAAATGACCAGAACATGAAGTTCAAGGAAGCATTACACCTTAGCCACATGCGACTTTACACTAGCAGCAGTGGGGTAAAATTACTTTTTCTTTTTAAACTGTTATATTCGTTACTTCGTTTTAAATATATTCTATACGGCCAAACGTAATTAACCTATGGTTTCATATATTGCGTTTATAGGAAAAGGCCATTACAGGTAAAGAAGTGTAAAAGGGCAATGATCAGAAACTGATTCAACTAGTGCCACAACCCTCCCACAACACCAAACTAAAAATAGTAATATAACGCATACAACAAGTACTCAAACGATACTAGTGGGTAGCAAAATATATGTGCGCCCATTTCATGCAGATGTCCACAAGTTAGCATTTATCAAGCATACCCAGGCACACAAAATGTATATTTTCACCTTCTTTCTTTCTGTTTTACATACATCAGAATGATGTCGAATAAACAGACAAAACAAATCAATTTTTTGAACACTACAGAGAATTGGCCAACACATACCATAACATCGTTACTCAACAACAGATGCATCGCCGTGGAAATTTCACTGATAAATCACATAGGGTGGGCTTAAACCAGTCCAAAGTGCCGTTTTAAAAATATTTTAACAAAACTAATGAGGTTTAGACATATTTTTCAGTAACAACACATAATCTCAGTGATTGTTTTCAAATAATGGTTATAAACGTTACCTTTCTGAGTATAAAACAGTAAGTTCTGATTAGTAAAATTCTTATGGTGTGATATTTTTAATGTCATTTGGATATTAATGGGGTAAAATTTAAAAGTGTTCTATGTATAGATTATTTCACGGAGGTTTTCTTTTCTAGTTTTAGGACAATCTCATCTTTGCATGTCACGTAAATAACACTGTTTGCTGCCCGATTAGTTTATTAAACAATGCAAAAATTTCATTTTACAATAGATAATATACATATACATCACAACTGCGTTGTTTAAAATGTCAGAATTTGAAAAGAGTTTTTTTCTGGCGGGAATGATAGACGCTTTATGCAAACATTTTAATCTGTTAAGTACGTTACTCTGGCTAAAATGTGTTGAAAGGGTCAAAACAATGTTTAAGCTATTGTGTTATATTATGGTTAACATGATCTTTATGCAAAAGGCCCCAATTTGTCAAATTTAAATTGGTAATTAGCCATTTTTCGTACGAACAATTATACGAAAAATGACTTTTCAGCCAAAAACAGGGAATAGGTGTAACTGTTCAACAGGACGTGGTTGACAAAGTATAAAAGCTAGAGGTCTCATGTTTGTTTTGCTAGAAACGCACTGAAAGGGCCAATTGCATAGTAAGTAAAAAATGATCATTTTGGGCATTTTTGTAAGAGAGTCTTCGTAAAATGCAACAACTTAAGTTCCAATTTTAAATTTTCAAGAGGTACATGATATATTGTAACGAAAGTAACAACACCAAAGCTCTGAACTGTTTTCTGAGCAGCCTAATTTATAGCATATTAACTGTTCTTACAGAAAATATTTAAATTTGATACATATATATAGTTTAAACACATTTCTTATTGACGTCAATTAATATTTTTGATATTCAAAATTTAAAGGGGTAACGTAAATAACTGGCCACTACAGAGTTATGCAAGGTTTGCCAAGGTGGCAAACGCTTAATTTGATAACTAGAGACCCAGACAATCATTTGATATATAAAAACAAATGTTACACTCCGTAGACCACTATCTTCCTTTTCTAGGCCACTTATGCAATCAAATTTGCTCCACTATGCCACATGCTGGTAGCAGGATATTATGTTTTCCCACTGGCTGTCATTCTCTGAGTTCATCCTCAGTATGTCCATCTTTCCATACTTAGTTTGCATTTGATAATTTAATTACTGTAGTGCTTAAGTGTTGGGACACCTAAAATAATTTTCCATCTGTCCCAAATGGAAAATTAATTATTTTAGATGTCCCAAACCTAAAATAATTTTCCATTTGTCCCAAATGTCCCAAAATTTTAGACACATGTTCATGATCTTATTTAATTATCTTCCAACAGAGTTATTGCCCTTATCAATGTCTATAAAGTGATTTTTGATCTGTAGTAGTTCCTTTAAATTGTGGAATATAGTGATGAAATTTCATAGAAATGATTGAATTGAATGATCTTTTTTTTACAACCAGATTTTTTTTCACCAGGCTGTTTACATGTAGAAAATCATAAAAAATCTATATATTGTATGAGATGATTTGATAATAAACAATAGGTTTTACTAAATTTGCTTATAGTTCAGCATGTCATAGATGCATTCATATTGCAAGTTTTTATTATGTACATAGTATAATGTAGCTTGCAGATCACTGTATTTAGGAAGAATGAATACACCCTAAGGGAAGCAATTCTTCCATGTTCAAGTTTGCCTCCCTTTTCATTGGTGGTCACATTTTAAAGAAAAGAGCTTGCTCCCCATAGGACCAATTTTTTTTTTCTTTAAGAGTACATCCTATTTTGGAAGTATCTTATCATCCAGGGAAGCAAACTGAAAGTCAGAAAAGTGTTTGACTTTCAAAAAATTGCAGAAAAACCTGGGGGTTGTACATACACATCTATAGACAGTACAGCGTATTTCACTTTAAATTATTTGCAGTTTCAGTTGAGCGGGCTGCCATTTTAGTTAACTTTACGTCAAACTTCTGTAGACGTTACTTCACAGACCCTGCCCATTAATTTGTTGTGTAACCAGCCATGCAAAAGACTTAATGTCACAAACTGTGAACATGAAGTGCCCAGCACAGACTCAGATCAGCCTGGGCATCCCCCCAGTTTGACCAGACCCTTCGTTAAGTGCTCAGGTCTAAGCTACCCCTATGCGGACAGTGAAGACTATGATCAGACTGGGCAGATGCCCAGGCTGATCTGAGTCTGCGCTGGACACACAACCACATTGTTGGTTTTCTCGTGTCGCAGCTCATATAGTAATTCCAGTTGTTTAACATAGTATATGAGACAAAATTTGTTTACTGAATGGAAAACAGTGCTGACCCTTTTCAGACTGCTTCTTTTTGAGATGTTGCTATAGATAAGAAAACTAAGTACCTTATTTGACCTAATTAATGCACATGACCCTGTAAGGGCCACACTTGGCAATACATGAGGCATAGACTATAAGTGCACATATTTTTTTCTGGTTTATCTCTATGTTTGCTTGTATACCAGAGCTGAAATTTCTGTAGAATCTTTCATATTTTACTTGTAAAGCATCAATCTCTATCCTTCTATGACCATAAGCAGCTTTTCTCTGATGTTTAACCTTTAAATTTGTTTCCTTCAATATATAATAATTCATTGAAATGTGCACTTATAAGAAAGAAAGTTTTTTACAAGTATATGCAGCCATTTTAAAAAAACTAAGCATACAGGGAGCTCAAATAAGGTTGATTACGGTATGTTCAAGTTTTTGGATAATTATAGAAAGTGGTTATTGGTGTCCAAAATGATGAGGGCAGTGACAGTATTATGTGTGTGTGTATTTCAGCTTCGTGATCGACCATTGATAGAGAAGTTCTATGAGAGTGGACAGAAGTTTCTCACTATGTTCCCAGATGGAACTGGAAATGTATTGTATCCTTTGTACAACAGAGCATCTTTGTAAATGCTGCTCAGTATAATGCCATTGTTTCATATGATGTACATTAGCATGTAGTGACTTCCACTGAGACTAAGACTCAAAGGAATATACAGGAATGTGTTTAAGTATTTGGATACCTAAATTAAGTAATGTTCCATTTGTTTCAAATGGAACATTAATTATTATAGGTGTTCCAAATTCAGGCAAATGAGCATTTAATTCTCATTTGCCTTGTATTCCTTTCTAGTTTAATCTAATTATGGTGCGTTTCACTTTTAACACATCCTTTCTAAGCCCTTAAATTGCTAAAATGAAAATACATATATATAGTTGAACTTGAAAGCTGCATCTGGGTCTCTACTGTCTGTCCTCTGTTATTTTAATTTTCAATATCATATAGATTGGTAAAAAAACAAAAAAAAAACAATATCTTTTGCAGACGTAAATTTTGTTGTCTGCTTTATTGGCACTTGAAGGGTTAGCATAGTAAAGGTGTGGCAGTTGTGGTGCCTGCAGCCGTGTGAACAAAGCTGGCCTACCATATTATTGCCTTTAAAAGGTTTCTAACTTCAGTTGCATAGTCAGTGATTTTTTTCTCTATATAAGTGGTGCCCATAAAAGGCACCAGTCCCAATTCAAAATAATATCTTTTTATCCCAACTGCCAGTTGAAAAATTCCCAGTTGCAGGAAAAAAATTTCTAGGGACATCTTACAAGCATAAATTTACTTATTTGCTGAGAGAACTGCCGGATATATAGCTATAATTGAATGTAAATATTATATATTCAGTATCATGTCCCCTATTCCATCACTTGAGGCTAAATAAGGTATTTCTGAAATTCCAGATTTTAGCAGAATACGGTGCGATTTTTCCCAATTCAGTGGGCACCGGCACCATTCCCAAAATAGTGAAAAAAATCAGTGATAGTCCTTGACTCAGATTTCACTGTTTGCATACTTGCTGATAATGGGCTGCTTATAGGCATTGAAGGGTTGAATACATATACATGTATATGATGATAATGTGACATAAACTTTCAAAGGCCTCTACACTACATAGGAACCTATAGCTCAGCCATTAGATCATATTTGTTCATCTTTATCATGCTTTTTGATATTTAGGGGAATCCTGGTCATGTCCCCTGGGCACCTGGTCTGGAAGTGGTACAGATGGAATATGTTGAAGGACAATATCCCCAGAGCAGAGTTGCTGGTTCTGGATACTGTGTCTTGACTGTCTTTTCTGGCATGTCTGTCCTGGCCGTCCAGGGTGTATATCACCAGAATATCTCAGCTCTTACAGGTATATGTATTTAGATCATTATGTGGTTAAATTTCTTGATGTAGATGTGCTAAAATGAACATGTATTTGACAATCTTTAAGCTATTCATGTATGTATATTCCTTGACAATATTCAGCTACCCTTCAGGAAATCTTGCCATTTTGATTTCATCAGTAAAACTTGGTCAGTATAATTATACCATCCACCAAGATGTCCCAAGGTCAGCTGTAGCAGCAGTATTTGAACCCAGTGGCTATGGTTACTGTTACTATCCTAATGGAGATAACAGGTAAGGTCAAGGTCATGGCTCTTGACTTTAGGCCTAGAAGCTTTGAATACTTTTACGATTTCTATGTCGGATAAGGTCAGGGTCATCATCTCATGGCATTCAAAGCAGTCACCTATAGATTTCCCTTACAGTAGAAATTGTAAATATTGGAACACCTAAAATGATTAATGTAAGTGACCTAGAAATTTAACAGTATGCGTTTTTAGCTCGCCTGTACGAAAGTACAGAGAGCTATTGTTGTCACTTGGACGGCGGCGGCAGCGTTTGCGTGGACGTCACACTTTAAAGTTTTATGTTAAAGTTTTTTTTATGTGATGGGCAAGGCACTGCAGGCAAGCTATCCTGTACGGGGACAGGTCTTGTTTAATGCAGTATTGCATCAAAAAGATATCAATGGAATGGCAAATTTGTAGAGCCTGATCAGACTACACATTCAGTATAATCTTGGTTTCCAGTGTTTGCTCAGATCTATCTGTCCCAATACTTAGAGAATTTTTTGCAGTAACTCTGATTGAATAGTGTTTTCACATGAGACACTAATCATATTATTTCCATATTGTACACATCATAATTATGTTATGGTATGATGAAGTCAGTGATCTGTGTCTACTATAAACTCCTGTATGATCTGATGACAATGGCTAGAGAAATGAGAAAAAGAACAGTTTGATTTGGCTCTAAATTGTTTTCTTGGGTTCTTCTGTCCTTTAATTTAGGGTTTGAAAGGTTATTTCACTGTCAGATATGTAATATATACAGGACAACCTCATTTTGTTACTACTATACATGGGCTATCATTTCATGACTCCCATTTAGAGAAAACTTCAAAGGTGAAAGGCAAAGGAGCATTAAAAATGAGCATTCCTTTGAAGTATAGTTTCAGTATAACAGTTCCATTTTAGGATGCTTTTCAATTGTTTGGACTTCAAAAATATAGGTTTACTGATTGCACTGTAAACTCTGGATTTTCTAAATCTGAAATATGCCTCTAAATATGGAATATGGGAATAACTAGACAGAAGTGTAATTCTGAAACTCAGACTCTTCTGCAATATTAAAATGGCAATACCTATAAATAATGTTAAACAGAAAAGGTCCTTTTAGTATCATGCAGCTAAAGATTATTTCAGAATTTTTTGGTTTCATGGTGTGCATAATTGCACAGGTTTTATGATACATACCTTCTCAAAACCTAAAACTATTCAAATAACTTATTTACACATGATATGCAAGTCTCTTTTCTGCATAACACCAAGGTATATATTGCAGTCAAAAGCTGTGTTTCAGAATTTAATCATGCCTTTTGTATTTCCCCTTTTCACTATTTTTAGTAAGTTCCTTGTTTAGACACTACAGTGTATTTTCCAGATTATATATTGACCAGTATGGTGGAGTTGAGTTAGATCGCAATGGTGGTAAGAAGCGTAAATGGCAGTGGAAAGACCATGTGACTCACGTTCATGCGCCACCTTTCCAACCAATCTGTATTGCACTGAACCGCCATCTTGCTGTGAGAGTGATGAGTCAGGAAAATATTGTATTGACCTTCAGTGCCAATCAGAGAAGTGGCAGATTTAACATGGGATCAAGATTGAAGGTCAGTACTTGATATATTAAAATCTAGTTTAACCTCTAGAGTCACTCTTGCTGGCCAGAAAAGTGGAAGGTTTAAGATGGGGTCAAGGCTAAAAGTCAGTACCGGAGAGCTGTGAGATTGACCGTCAGAGACAATCAGAGAGTGGCAGATTTGACAATAGGGTCAAGATTGAAGGTCAATACTAGACCTCAGTACGATTGACCTTCAGTGCCAATCATAAACTTGTCAGTTAACATGGTTTAATATGGGCTCAAAATTTAAGAGTTGACCATCATTGAACAGGGAAACGAAAACAAAAATGGCAGAGTGGTTTCCCATGAAGTTCTATCCATTTACCATAAGACATCCCATCCCAATGATCAAGTGGTTAGGGGCCTCATCCATGACACAAATGTTGTAGAGTTGAATCCCTGATGGGCCAATAACTGAAAAACACTGTGAGCCCAGCAGTAAATAGGTACCCACATGTTTTGAATCGAGTTAAAGGCATAGAAAGGAGAGGGATGGACTCCAGGTTTCACTTACTGTGCCCAATATAAGATGAGCCTGTAGCATCCAGGGGCCCTGCAGCCTCAAGGCAATGGAAGACATTCACTGTAGTAACCCTAATAATGTAACCTTAAACTCCTGCTCTAACAAATGCCCCATGCCTCTTCTGAAAATAATGTTACATTGACTTGCATGAATTTCTGTTTGCTTCTCTGGATAAGGTAGCTCTTTGAAATGGGGTCTACTCTAAAAGGAAAGAAGAGGAGCAAATTCTTTCCTTTAAGAGTTGAACCCCCACTGAGAAGGGATTAAAATTAGAAGAGTTGCTTCCTCTGAAAGTGTACCTTGCTTATTAGAATTATTTTGGAAGTGACTGATTTACAATGCTGTAGGATCTCATTTTGCAAAATGCAATGCCCCCAGCATGTTTAATAGGATTAATATAGTACCTTTTTATCCCAATATTTAGGGTAATTGTACTTAATTTCTGTTATTCTTTAGCTTGTTGCACCAGAGAATGTACCATTAAAAGAAATAGAGGAAGACTATATCTACCTAGAGGAGAAGAAAAACTATGTTGGGTAAGTTGTTATCTTGTACATTAATGACTAAACCAGAAAACAGTGATATTAAGTACTTGCATCTTCACAAAACCTCAAACTTCGGAACTGTTGCCAACAGTATGTAAGAAAATATGATAGAACATGCACAAATATCATGCAAACTTAGGTTTGATCACCTATACAAAAGGGCAAGAAGAGCTTTTACAGTCCAAATGGTGTCTTCAGTTGGCATTGGTGTTTACATTTCTCTTTGCATTAAAGTTTTGGTTAAAGTTTCATAAGTCTCAGTTGGCGTTGGTGTTTGCATTTCTCTTTGCATTAATATTTAGATTTAAGTTTCAAAAGACTCATATCTCCGTAACACATGGATGGATTGACTAAACTGATGCAAGGACAGATAGGTACTGGTCAGTCAACCATTTTACCAGTTCCTTCAGGTAATGTTCTCACACTATAATGACAATAATGGGGGGGGGGGGGGATTGACTAAACTGATGCAAAGACAGGTAGGTACTGGTCAGTCAAGCATTTTACCAGCTCCTTCAGGTAATGTTCTCACACTATAATGACAATAATAGGGGGTGGGGGGGGGGGGGGGGTGGAATCTGTTCTTTTTATGCCCCTGTTGTGATAATAGTTTGGCAGTGGGGGGGGATGCTCCTGTCTGTCCATCCATCTGTCTGTTAGTTCTTTACACTCAAGGGTTTGTGAAATCAACTTCACCCACAGTTTTCGAAAGATCTTTTCAAGACTGTCATGTAGTGGCTGTAATGAAGATGATGAAGATGTGCATGTGACTTTTTAATGGATTTAAAATGACTTTTGACAGAAATACTGCCTTTTGAGCTTGGTCATTTTAGACAGCTTTTTTAGCTTGACAGGGTATAGAGTCTGTGTAGTCAACTTATACAGTTTTCAGTGGATTTTTTAGCATCATTATAGTTAAATGATTTTCCTTACGTTTTAGAACCCTGCTGGACAAAGTTTCTACATTGTTAAGATTTCCAAACTCTCCAAAGATAGACAAGATTTTACCTCCAATACACGTCACCAATAAAATTACGAAGACAGAGAGGCTAAAGGAGGAGCGTAAATCTCTGTTGGCCCAGCAGTCAGCGAGAGACAAGAAACAGTCAACTATATCTGTTACTTAAACTACCATTTAGAATATTAGAATTTAGAATATTAACATTATTTATAAGATCTGGGGCCAGTTGTTCAAAGCATCATGTGGTCAACTTGTTAAGTGTTTTATGATTTTGTACACTGATATGTTTTGTTGAAAAAATGTGAAAAGCTTTTGCAGTGCAAAAGCTTCTCACATTTTTTCAACAAAAAAAAGAATAGCGTATTTGAGATATTAAAGTTTGTATCTTTAACAAAACGGTAATTAACGGAGTCATTACTTTTGAACAACTGGGCCCTAACATCTTATGAAAGACTATTGGGTGCTTTATCATTTTGGGGCTTCATAGACTTAGATATTGTTTAAAATATATTTTATTTGAAAAAAATCATTTTTATGTCTTTGTTGCCTCTCTCTGTTTTGTGATGTCCACAACAGCTCTGTATTGAAATGCCAAACTGTACAAGAGTTTTATTGTTGAAATGTAACAGGGTAAATCAGAGGGGAAAAATTATCCAAAATGGAATTAATTGTCCATTAATTTCAGAATTTATTGTAACTGTGATTTTTCTACAATACTGTGATACCAGAATCTGCTGAGCATTTTTGCTAAAACTCTGTTTTGCTATTTTATACATGTATTATAAGAACTTTTCTCCATAATTTATAAAAAAACAATGTACTGAGATTGTTTGTTGCTATGTAGTATTACGGCATTTGTTTGATAAAACCATTACATATATGCCATTATATTTTGCTGAAGGAGCTGATGGGTTCCGATGTTTACCTTTGATTACAATTCAGGGGATTTGAGGTATAATGAGTGTCATGTCTGTTTTAAACAACAGTCTAATACAATATAGTAATGATCCTAAATTTTAGGACAGACAGGTCTGGGCAAAAACTGTAGACTGGAGCAGTTTGATTAGGGTGTGCAATGTTTGCCACCCAGTAAGCATCATTTGCATGCATTAACTTGTGTTACATTACTTTTAAGAATTCTCAGACACTTTTTGTCAGACTTTTGGATGTCCAAAATGTTAGGATCATTACGGTAAATTGTATTTAAGGTCCTTGTAATTTTTGTTAAATTTTCCATTGAGTAATTTGACTAAGAACATTGATTTCAATATTTGGCACTATTTTATGCAGACTTCCCAACTTAACAGGGTGTCTACTGTTGTTTAGCTTGTTTTTATGGCACGTAAAATAAAGAAGACAATGTTTATCTTGTTTTGTCCTACTTCTTATGTATGTTTTGTTTTTGCTTTTATCATTTACATGCATTTTATACAGTGCATTTAATTTCTTTATATGAGCCGCGACACAAGAAAAACAACACAGTGGTTGTGAGCCCAGCACAGACTCAGATCAGAGTCTTCACTGTCTGCATGGAGGTAGCATAGACTCTTGGCTACCCTTGAAGCGAAAGTGAAGACTCTCATCTGTCTAGGCGGATGCCCAGGCGGATCAGAGCCTGCGCTCGGCGCACAACCACTTTGTTGGTTTTCTCATGTTGCGGCTCATATGAGCATACACAGCTGCCAATTACCTACATTTTGGCAATAAATTCAAAGGACCTGGTATGATAAGAGACTTTTTTTGCCCCCATTTAAATTTACTTAAAATTGCATGGTTTCTTATTGCTTTTCAAATGAGCATATATAACAGAAATGATATTTTTTTTTGGTGGGGGGCGGGGGGGGGGGGGGATTCTTTAAATAACGTTACTGCTGACATGCCTGTGTTGCTTGGTAGTATAAACTTTGTATACAAAATTTAGGCTGTGCTCATATATATTGAAAGCCTCAAAGCCACCAGAATCATTTTTGTATAAATTGGATGGAGTTATTGGTATATGGGTATGTGTGAAAGATAAAAAACACAAACATCTTAAGAATAATCTAGTCAATTTTGTGCTTTCTGTTACTATCCTGAATGAAACTTTCCTCTATTTTGTTACCTGAACCAAACTATCGCAAAATCAATATTCTGGGGGTCAAATATGGGCCTTATCACACTAGGTCCTTTTCAAATGTTGATCAAAAAGCATATATAAATGGAGTCCCTGGAGGCCTTAGTTAAAGGTCAGTCTAATGACCAATGATACATATGTGCCCAGCAAAGACCATCTGCCCAGTCTGATTAGACTCTTCGCTGTGTGGGAGCTAAAGGGTAGCTAAGGGTCTAAACTAACTCCATGGGGACAGCAAAGACTGATCATACTGGGTGGCTTTGTTGTGTTGCAGCTGAAATACATTTTTCTCAGATGAATTATGGTGTATTGGCATACTGCATGTTTTGCGAAAGGAGAATTTTTGTGATTTCCTGTTTGCTTCTGAGACAACAAAACTCCTACAAAAAAGAGGTCTACTTTTAAAGGAAAGAGTTTGCTCTTTAAAAAGAGTAACTTCTTCCCTTTTAGAGAAGCAAATTCTTCCCTTTAGAGTTGACCCCATCGAGAATGGAGGCAAGTACGAAAATGAATAGCTGCTTTGCCTGGAAGTGTCCTTGTTCACATTAAAAAAAGGAAATGTTAAAATAATTTTTATTGATATCCACTGCAAAATATGTATAGCTCTGCACTGAATTAGCACACATTAATTGCTCAGTATATTGGGGCACCTTATTATAATCAGTTAACTTCACCCACACTGTTAGTAATTTAAACTTTTAGGTTTTGAATTGTGTGACGATGCTGGTTGAATGAAAACAGTGCAGCTCTTGATCAGTTTGCTCCTAAGCTAGTGAGGGTCTACACTGTTTGCTCAGGCATAGTTGTCCCAGTATTTTTACTTAGTGTAATGTACTCTTACATGCTTAAGTGTTGGGACAACTCAAGCCAATTATTTTCCATTTAATGGTTTTTAGGTGTCCTAGTGTATAAGCAAATTAGGTATACAGTCATATCTGTTTTAAAGGCCACCTGTATTGAGCAAAAACCTGTCTTAAGTGGTCAAAATCTGATATCCCAAAGTGGAGTTTTCTGTATGAATTGGCCTGCATTACGCAAGCATGTGCAAGCAGTTTTTGGCTTTCCCACGGGTATTTGTTTAAGACAGCTTTGCCTGCAAATCTGAGTTTTGCCAGGCATTGAATTGGTCTGGTGTAGGCAGTTATCTTTAAGACTTTTACAGAAGTAATCTGTTTAAGAGATTGTGATGTGTAGGCTGATCAGAGCCGTCATTTCAAATTTTGTTGTCACTGAAACACAAAGAAAAGTGACTTCTGCATCGAGAAATATGATTGAAAACCGAAATGTTCAAGGATTTTACAAACTTTGAATAATTCTAGTGACAAGAACTATTTTATTATCTTAGAATATATGAGCCGCGACACGAGAAAACCAACAAAGTGGTTATGCGCCCAGCACAGACTCAGTCTGATCTGAGTCTTTGCTGTCCGCATGGAGGTAGCTTAGACCCTTAGCTACCCTTTAAGCCCTGAGCAAAGACTCTGATCGAACTAGGCGGTTGCCCAGGCTGATCTGAGTCTGCACTGGGCGCACAACCACTTTGTTGGTTTTCTCGTGTCGAGGCTCATATGTAAATTTAACCAATTTGTGAAATTACTGTCCATCCATCAGCTAATGCAACATTTCATTTCTGCCTCAAGGTCAGACACTTTTGAAGCTGTCAAAAACAACAGTCATAGTTGTTTTGTCTTTTCTGTTTTCATTTTCACAATTATTGAACACCTGTCACTGTTCAAAATTAAGAGCCATCCAGTTCCGAGCAAGAATCATACAAAGCATTGTTGATTGGCTTAAAAAAAAATGAAAACAGTTGAATTAAATTAACCTCAATAAATATTTTTGGCTACTATAAGCTGTTATGACAGTTGGTTTAAATAGTATTTTATTCATCAAATTAAAGTACAAAGTACAGTAAAAGTGGATCAGGATTTGATTGAAAGCTTTAGGCTAATTAGGACCATCTCCAACTCTTCACTTTTCTTTCATGGTTATCTATTTTCACTGGTCAAACTTTCACTACTTTTACAAATATGAGATATAAGTAGTGAAAATTTTTGACTTTGGAAAGAAACTTAACCCAATCAAGAAATTTTTGACCAGTTGTGACAGTAACAATAGAAATGGATGTAATCAGTAATTCAGCAAGTTATGTAATGTGACAGCTTCACCTTCATATCTGCTGTAGGACATTATGTTGCATTAGTCGGTGGACTAGTAGTATTCTGTAGTTTGACCAAGTTAATTGTCCTAATTGATAAAGTGTCAAAATCCTATTGGCAGAATAGCAAAGTATTGTATTATCTTGATCTTCTCTGATTGTTCAGCTGATTCTGTCTCAATGTTTAGGGATCATTTTGGTGAACTAATCTTTAAAGTGCCAAATCAGCAGACAGCAAAGTTTATCTGCAAAATTTCAAGAACACTTGTGCTTAGAATTCAAAGACTAAAGGGCAGACAGTGTAGCTCCTGATGAGGTGGCTCATTATGAGATGCCTTATCTGGATCTACCATGTATGTAGATTCAACTACATGTGTTTTCATTCCTGATGCTTTAAGTGTTAGTTTTATCTCAGTGATTTAGGGGATAACTGTCTTGAAAAATGTCATTTGGGGAGATAAATCATCGTTTTTATGGTCGGAAATTTCGTTTTACGGTGAGGGGCCAGCGGAGCCGTAAAACGCAATTTCCGATCATAAAACTGATGATTTACCTCCCCAAATAACATTTTTCAATACAGTTATCCCCATTCTAATGCACTTTTCCACATTTTCACCTTTCATAATGTACCAGTTTGCACCCATTTCAAGCGCTGTCAGCAATGTAAACACAAACGCCAACCAATGAGAAGCGACGTTACTTAATGACGTCGGGTTTGCGACAGTAAATCGCAGAATATACTGTCGCAAATTTTTGACGTTATCCAGTCAGACGTCGCGTTATATTTGTAAGTGCATTAGAATAGAGGTTTGATTTTCATATAAAATTTAACTTTTCTTTCACATGTTGAAACTTTTCACTGCCTTCATGGATAAAGTTTTTCAAATAAAAAATTTTCACTACTATATGAGTAAAGTTTCTTTAACATCAAAAGCCAGTTTCTTTTGCTTCAAAAATTTGCAAGGTACTTTCAAATTTAAACAAGATAATAAATTAATCTTATTTCATAGGTAAGGTTTCTTTTACATGTAAAAAAAAAAAATCATCACTTTCCTGGATAGAGTTTCTTCCCGAAGTCAAAAATTTTCACTACTTATATTTCATGTCTGTGAAAGTAGTGAAGATTTTTCACCAATGAAAGAATAGTGAAGATTTAGGACACACTTACATTGATTTTGTTTTATTTGTGAAAGAAAGTGCCCATGAAAGTAGTGAAAAGTTATGAAATGAAATGTACTTTCAGCTTTACTTAAAAACAAATGACTACAAGGAAGAATGCCTACCTTCTGCCGTTGACTAGAATATGTTTGGTCTGTTTTTTCCTAAAGTTTTGTGTATTAACAGTGTCTGATATTTACTGATGTTACTTGTTTACTGGTCAGCATGTGGTTTTCAGTGGGGATTTTTTTTCTTAAAGGCTTCTTAAATGAGCCTCGACACTAGAAAACCAACAAAGTGGCATGTGCACCCAGTGAAGATTTAGATCAGCCTGGGCAGTGGCCCATTATTGATCGGAGTCTTTGCCGTGCACTTTAAGGTTAGCTAAGGGTCTAAGCTAAAATTAGTAGCTTGAATGACTTTGAAAAACCAGTTGCTGAACTGGTTCAAAAAAGGAATAGTTTATTAAGATTGTTGTAAATATGTTCGTAAAGTGAATAGACAAGTTGTTAAATTATATATAATTTAAGAGATGTTTTGATTTATATAGTTTATATTTAATTTATTAATGTATATATGACAAGCTTACTGGGTAGTATAAGCCTGAAACTGTATTGTTTTTAATAATTTTAACTTAGTAATCCTTGATAAGACTGTTTACTATCACTTTATTCAGGTATAAATGTTGCCTCTTGCATTTATTGTGTACTGAATTAATCCTGCCTTGCAGATTCCAAAATAACTGTTATCAAAAATTTGAAGTCTCTATGCCAGAAATGTAAAAGAAAAAAAATAAATAAATAAGAAAATAAATTTAAAGCCTGCTATTGAGAGTTTTAATAGAAATTCTTTGGTACTGGTATATCAAAAGTCTATTTTTGACTAGTTTTACAACTCTCAGAAGTCCTATATAAAAGTTGTTAAAAGAGTTACACTGAGCCGGCTCAACAGGAACACCATTCCAATCTCTCACAGTTTATGGAAGGAATGAGTTTGTATATTGAGTTGTTCTTGCGCTATCATTCAGAGATTAAAGTTTCTTAGATTATAGTGAGAAATATTGCTAATGGTCTGAGGTATTAGGCTAGATAGATCAGCAGGTGTTACATTTGTGTACATTTTATAAAAACGAAGTGAGTTATCATATACGCCAAGAAAATAAATACACTACACGTCATCTACATCATAACTTTAATATCCTTTCATGAATTTGGAAAGTCTGGTCCAAATACCCATCGTTTTCTGCCACACCTGTCACTATGAAAGCAATCTATACACTGGTTCCTGTTGGCTGCCCTGCACGGGCACCCCTGGTTCTGGCAGCATGCACAATCTGCACGTGAAAAGTCAAACAAACACCCACAACCAGAGTAGGTTGCTGTCCAGTAGTCCTCACCAAACCTGTCGGATGGTTTCTCTGTAACACAGAAAGATGTTTCATAGTGACTTGCAATTGTAACACTTCGGCCAATTCCGTATACACTAGATATTGACAGGGATGTCTGATTGAGTAACTTGTGTGCATGTGTCTGTTTTGTGCAACTGGTTTCAGAGTAGCTTTTTAAGGTCTGTCTATTATATTTCAAATGAACTAGATGGCCGCGACCAGCATATCAAGCCCATTGGCGCTTTGACAGTAGTGAAAATGCTAAGCATTTGATGGCAACAGCTTAAGCAGTTGCAACCTGAAGTCTCTGCTTGAATGATATGGTTACACCCTGTCTTCATAACTACTTATCACACAATCAAGGTGTGGTAACAGAGATATAAGCACTCAAAAATGTTAAAACGGTGACATAGCATTATGACAGGGGACCTGGAGTAATGACGAAGTTTCAATGTTCTGGGGCCTGTGAAAAGGGAGATATGGGGCTGCAGACAAAAACTAAATATGTGGTACTTTTTCGTGAAAGTAGGTCACATTGACCTACTTTTGTTGTAGGTGAACTGGAGCAGTAAGGTGCATGCACTGATGAAGTTTAAATGTTAAATGAAAAGAAAGATATGAGGCTGACCTCGAGAACTAAATATGTGGTACTTTTTAGTGAAAGTAGGTCACAATGACCTAGTTTTGTTGGAGGTGACCTGGAGTGGTAAGATGCATGCACTGATGTTCTTGGGTCTATGAAAAGGGAGATATGGGGCTGCAGACGAAAACTTTTTTTTGTGAAAGTAGGTCACAGTGACATAGTTTTGTTGCAGGTGACCTGGAGTGGTAAGGTGCACACACTGATGAAGTTTCAATGTTCTGGGGCCATTGAAAAGAAAGATATAGGGCTGACCTTGAAAACTAAATATGTGGTACTTGTTCATTCAAGGAGGTCACATCGGCCTATTTTTGTTGGAGGTGACCTTGAGTGGTAAGGTGCATGCACTGATGGAGTTCAATGTGCCTATGAAAAGGTTTCGTGAAAGTAGGTCACAGCAACCAAGTTTTGTTGGGGGGGGGGTGACCTGGAGTTGTAAGGTGCATGCACTGATGAAGTTTCAATGTTCTGGGGCCTAATAAAAGGGAGATATGGGGCTGCAGATGAAAACTGAATATGCGGTAATTATTCTGAAAGTAGGTCACAGTGACCTAGTTTTGTTGTAGGTGACCTGAAGTGGTAAGGTGCATGCACTGATGAAGTTTCAATGTTCTGGGGCCAAGGAAAAGAAAGATATGGGGCTGACATAGAAAACTAAGTATGTGGTACTTTTACGTGAAAGTAGGTCACAGCAACATAGTTTTATTGGAGGTGACCTGGAGTGGTAAGGTGCATGCACTGATGGAGTTCAATGTTCTGGGGCCTATGAAAAGGGAGATACGGGGCTGCAGATGAAAACTAAATAAGTGGTATTTTTTCGTGAAAGTAGGTCACAGCGACTTAGTTTTGTTGGGGGTGACCTGGAGTGGTAAGATGCATGCACTGATGAAGTTTCAATGTTCTGGGGCCTATGAAAAGGGAGATATGGTCTGCAGACGAAAACTAAATATGTGGTACTTTTTCAAGAAAGTAGGTCACAGTGACCTAGTTTTGTGGAAGCCAATTAACAATTTTTTGGGCATATTGTGATGAAGTTTCAAGGTCCTAGGGTCTATCAAACTGAAGATATGTCGGTATACGGATGGATGGACGGACGGTCGCACCAACACCAAACGGGCGACTATATCTTGCTGACCCCAAGCGGGCTCCATAAAAATTGAATACTCCAATGACCACCTGAACTTCAGTTGACTCCAGTTGTTTTTGTATTTCGTTTCTATGCATCTTTTTAAGACGGAGACATTCAAGTCTGGGAAAGTAGGGTCGAGTCGGATAACTTCAGACAGGGGGTAAGTTCGGACATACCGTTGCAAACAGGAAAAATCCAGATGAGACGGCTCATAATGAGCCGTCTCATCAGGATTTTCACTGTTTGCACAGTTATTTTTGTTTTAACTCCAAACAACTGACATATAAAGGAAACAGTGTCACTCTCCGAATTTACCTGCTGTCCGAATTTACCTGACGACCCTATATGCTTACTATACATAATCTATTTACTATGATCAAAACAACTTAAACCTGTTCATAGTTCATCTTATGATGGAATCCTCATCATTCAAGTAAATGGGAACACTTCCAGAAGAGGTCTATTATTACCATCAACAATCTTTCTCCGTTTCATTGGGGCTAGCTGCTCTAAAAAAACTCTTCCCTCGTGTGGCTGTTTTTCCCTTAAAAGTGACACCAATTTTTGTAAGGGAAACAAACAAAACCTCTTTCTAACAAGAGCACTTCAAGCTCGACAAAATCCGCCCGTTTCACCATTTCACTTGAAGAAAGAAATCAAAAGGTACGGATCGCTTTAATTTTCACGGCCCTTTTATATACATGTATTCAATTTCAACTCCTTCCATACAAAACCTTACAGGCTTAGCCACTTATGTGCATATAGCCGCACAAATATAGACAAGCAAGGGTAATAACTCGGTAATTGGTATTTGCTTATTCAAAATAGGTCATTCATTAATCAAAATTCATTGAGTAGTTTTCTCTTCATCAAAATGTACCAAAATTAAATCGCAATTAAATACAGAAGCGATTTAAAAACTCATCAACATGTTCTAAGTCTTATTTGTATCACAAATGGGAGAGTAATTTCCGAAATTAGTTTTGACAGAAGACCTAAGTTTTGCCGCGCGACGTTACCATATTTGGAAAGCATATGATGGCCCAAGATAACAAAAAAGACCAGAGGCCATGTGTCACCGGACGTGTGATATTTGACACAAACTGCAGCCTTTTATTCAGTGGATTGTCGTAACAGCCAGACCTAGAGAACAGATAAGTCTGGCAGTCAAAAAGTAAAACTTCGAGCAGACTTTTATTAATATCAACCCAAAAAATCATCCAAGTCGTTGACAACTATACTATCTGATATTGGTAGAGGGAGGGAAGTATTTCAGTTACGTTCCAACTGTGACAAAATATTGAAATGGGAACGCGTCCAGTATGAAATTATGACCAGCAGCATTTAATCAGTGCAAACACTGCATCAGATAAAACATTTCTAAAAACAAAATAAATGGCATGAAATGGACTTGTCCAAACTAAGCAGAGATGGGTTGACAGTGGCTTACTTGTTCCACAGGAGTGCGAGTCACCAGCTCTCACACACATATCTCCATTTGGGCATTGTTCTCCACCAGCTTCACAACATGCGCAGTCAGAACGAGAAGAATCCGCGTCGCACGTGCATCCGGAGTCACGCCTAAGAAAAAACAAAAACGGAGGACCTCTTGTCAAAAACTTCCTTCACTTGAGTGTGACGCTGCGCTGACATCACTAGATATTATTACAATGGCCTGAAGCAAGGAGTTTTATAAACATGCATAGTGCGTATAAGAATCAGCAAGATAATGGCGATGAGTCCAAAAAAGTACCCAAACATTTTGTTGTTTTTTTTGTAGCATTGTGGCTGAATTTATGCAATAATAGCGTTCAAGCATTTTTCCATTCGCCCAAAATGCCCAGAGTCTTCGCTGTCCGCAGGAATCTAACTTAGACCCTTAGCAACCCTGTAAGCGCACAGCAAAGACTGATCAGACAGGGCGTCTGCTCAGGCTGATCTGAGTATTCGCTGGGCGCACGTGCCACTTAGTTTTATCGTGTCGCTGCTCCTTTCATCTAAAAATTGAACATAAAAGAATGTGACCCACTTGTGATGATTATAAATTTACTCTGTGCCATTAAAACCGTTCAGTCTGATCTTGGAACTCTCTTACTTTGTCCAAATATCGGGTCTTGGTGTCTTCAAGCCGCCAAGAGGTGCCGTCGGTAATATCGACGATGGCTTTGACGTCGACAGAGTTGTCTTTGATGTCGGTATGTCGGGACTATGAGAGGCCGAAGAGACAGATGGCTGTAGAGTTGTTATCGGTAGTTTAGATGTACTAGTTGTATCTGGTCGCCCTGAAATCAAAATGGAAAATATGCCCAACCTGTTTGATCAGTATCATAAATGCTCATGCCCTTAAGCGTAATATACACAGCAAAACACAAAAGTTTCAGCGGCATAATCGGATGGGTGAGCTAGTCTGGACATTCCTGATGCGGATATGTGAAGTGTTGAACAACTGTCAAGGACCGGTGCATCAATTAAATCAGTATTATTTTTACATTTTGGAAACAGAGCAAATAGCAGATATTATAAACACTGAAATTCGGTTCTCGCTAATGATTGGTAAGGGATGCGAGTTCGTTTTAGCAAACATCGCTGAAATAACGTTGTATCAACGTTAATCTAACGCCATGACGCAGCATCGATTTTTGTTGCTTTCGGGTATGTAAGAAAAGCCGGACATAGTGATGTGATAATGTGTTTTAGGGGGCAGTTCGGACAGTGTTTGCACTGAGACGCTTTGCTGTTGCAGACCTTCAGACCTATATCTTAAACACGACAAAGACAACAACAACAAACAAACCCATAATGAGCGTCAAAAAACTTTTCCAGGCGCTTTCATGAGATGTTGGACATACATGACTGGCGAATATATTATCATGTACGAGGCTGTCAATAAGTAACTAATCTACCTTTCGACCTCTTCTATATCTCTAGTTACCCTCCATCATGATATGTTCGCCCAACGGCGTTCATTAGCTATCATCCCAGATGGCTAACCACTGCCTTGGCTTTTCCGTCAAACCGGACATGCAAGGTTGGCAAAAGCCGAGAAACACTCGTATATCCCAGCATGGTAGGAAATACTAGTAATTCCGGGGAAATACTGGTATTTCATGGGAAAACCTGGGAAATTGGTTCCGCACCAACAAAAATAACTCGAAATTTTACTTTTTCCACGTCCATTCTGGACAAGTGGAATTCATGTTACCATTTTTCTCTCAACTTCTATAGGGTCTGTCAACTTCTATATCATATCGACCTAGGCCTGGCGGGCTATATTAAATGGACAAACTTAAAGCCTTTCATTTGTTAGGAGATGTCAGAAAAATAAAACCTAAACGTAGGTATAAACGTCCTGGACTTTTTCGACCTTGGGACCGTAGGTATGGAGCTTTGCCCATTTCACTATCAGTTCCTGTCTCCGAGGGAATCCGATATCGTAAAAATAGCACTGTAATTGAATCTTACATTTGTTTGCCGTCGCAGATAAAGCGATCTATAACCGTGTACGCACGGCTAAGGTGGTGATAATCACTGGTTTGGGACAAAGACAAAAATCTGCATAAAATACTCAAATAAAACTGATCTTTCCAAAACTTAGCAGATGCCTTCTGTATGTTGTTTCTCATAATTTAGAATCCAAAAATGCAGCATTTGTTAATGTTAAAAAGTGTTTTTATAAGAGAAGATCAAAGGGTAATTTTCTGCGAATAATTCTGAAAAAATAATATCATTATTGAAAATATACTTAGTGCTTAGAGTACCTTGTTGCATAATGGAGAGCGTCCTAGCAATTATTTTTTCAAACTCTTTAACACATTATCAGGCTGAGCAGATGAAAAAAGATGCAGTCTGTGTCCAAATTTTGTGTCAAAACACACAGGTGAGACAGGTGAGACTATTTTAACAAGGTTGAACAATTTCATCTACACACCACTGATCATGTCAGTAATGTAGTATTTATATTGTAGGTGTTAACATAGGTATGCTTGCCTACCCTATATTTAATAAATGCATCCAGTGTAGATTTACTTTGTACATGGTTGAACATTTGAGAAATAGCTACCGTTTTCATCTGGTCTACATTACAATTTGAGAAAGAGTTGGAATAAATAATTGCTAGGACGCTCTTCATTATGCAATAATGCACCTTCAGCACTTCGTAAATTTTCAATAACGATATTATTTTTTCAGATTTATTCGCAGAAAATTACCCTTTGATCTTTCCTTATAAAAACACTTTTTTAAGCTGCATGTACGTCTATTTTGTATTCCAAACTGTAAAGAATAACCAAAATAAGAAGTCTGCTAATTTTCAGGGAGATACGTTACTTTTATATGGTTTTATGCAGATTTTTACATTTACCATAAATCACCACCTTAATACTCATGTTGACCTGTGCATCAGCACATACTGATAAGTCTTGACTTTTCGCCTTTGAAACTTCTCAGGGCTCATAATCCATATGAACATCGACAAATCCGAAAAGGAAGTGTGATCAGGTGCTCGCTAGTAGTAAGCATCACTTGTCTATTATAATACACCCGTGATGTCTATATATCTAATGGAAAAGTCAGTGAAAATGAAATTCCGGTAACTGAAAGCAATGGTATGTTTCGGCCGTTGCTGTCAGGTCGGAAATAAGTTTAGAAACGGCTTATAATTACTGGTAAGTTTACCTGAAGTTTGCAGTGAAGACCATGATAATTGGCTCTCAGACGGATTACAAAATTGGCCTAATCCGTCAGTTTCGCCGGCTAGATAACACTGATTCTCAATCCAACATGTGTTTATCTGAAAAAAAGTGTCAGCGGTCAAACTAATTCCCTGTAGGTCTGCAATGTTAAAGCCTCATCGAATCAGCTTCAATAAACGCTGCATCGATACTGATTCGAGGTTGTTTCAACGTTTAATGACTGCTGAGTTTGATTTATCGGCCTCTTAACCTTCGAATACTGATGAATAAGCATACAGCGATGGGCTTTGTCGATTCCGATTCGTTACATTTTCAGCACATGAAAACTATATATGTAGGATAGCTATAGGGTGTTTATGGTTTCCAAATTCCTGCACAGTCGCAAGATAAGGGCATTTATAGTGAGTAGTAAGTCTGAATAAATTTGCATACACTTAAACAACACTCATGTTATGCCAACCTCGTTTATGTTTCAGCTTTTTTTTTTGTTCAAACTGTGTATATATGCAGCGCAAAGTAAGAATCGGTACAATTCCTGAATTGTCCTGAGCAAAGTATGAATTCTCACTTTATGTTAAAAATCCGGAACTACATGGGCACAACTCTAGAAATGCACAAGGTATTCGGTTGCAGTATTGAACAAGCAGTGCAGTGCTAAACTTCCTAACATTTTCAACAAAAATGGCTTTGTTTTTGCGTATAATCCGTTTGAAATTTCTACGTCGCTTTAAGTAACGCTGTCATTAGTTTTGAACAACCGGGCCCGCTGAACTCCAAAACGATATACTCTTGCTAAAGACCGAATAAACATACCTGATTTAGCTTAGTGTTTTACATGTAGGATTGTGATGTGTAATTGTGGGCCTCCATGGTAACTTCATTTTTATTTTCAGAACCCGAATCTTTCGTATGTCTGCACAAATTGTCTAAAATTGGCAAAGGAAAAAAATGCATACCTTCTGAGAACAATTTTGATAAGTTATACAATTAATACACTTGGAATCGTAAATGGTTAAGAATTTCTCCCCACTCTCTTTTCCTCTGCTCTTCAATCGTATACTATAACCACTCAGGGCTGGTTGCGGACCTGCAAAGGAAAGTTAAAATGAAGCACAAAATGACAGATTTCACGCCGTGAACCTTTTGACGGTGTAAGATACTTTAAATAATTGATCTTAATATGATTCTCATGGTCAATACTGGCCTATATTGTTCTCAGCATTAAACTGCCATTGACAATAAAGTCAGTGTTACTAAAGTATTTACAACTATCCAGTTGTCGCTTTCTATATGACAAAACGTTCGAGCAATAAAGTGTAATCTGCACCCTCATGCTAAGCCAGATCTTGCAGGATTCGTGTAAAATTAAAATCTAAAAGAGTTCCTTCAAGAGCGGACAACACTTCAGATGAATGGACATGGGCGATACTTCGAAGTTATGGCTATTCAAGCCTCATTAGCCTTAAAAGTTTATAATCCATCTCACTTCGGGCAATATACGGGTATAAACACTCATGTTGGTCTTGTGTGCCTTCTAAGCTTTCATTCCCGGTGGATTAAGATATGAAGGAGTTAGAAACAGGGAACAAGCTAAGAATATTAAAAGGATAGCATGTTGAAGCAAATATTACAGCTTTATAGTGACGATATTGCAGTTATGTGAAATGTAGAGTACTCTGAAAAAGGGTAAGTCTATCTTTTTATGAAGACCCAGGAGTTCAATAAATGATACCATTTAATACCTAATCGATGCTTGCTAGTCAACTGAGCGATAAATTCCGATGTAGACACTTGTTCATATCACTTAGCTTTGCAGCATCGCATAAACATTGCTTCTGAATTTGTTAGAAGGAAATCGTTGTTTACGGAGTCGTACTGCCACATATTTTCAGCCTATTTTGATATCCGATTTAACTGTGTAATTCAAACAGTTTTGTTTCATCAATGTATCCTATATGCTATTATGGCTTTTAATTGCCTTTTGCGGACCAAATTTCGATCTGCGTCAAAACTGGTTAAAATAATTTATTTCAGAATACTGTACGAGTACAAACATACATAAATATATTTATTAAGAAATAGGATACAAAAAAGTCAGTGACTGTTTTACAATCTGTTTCAAGTAAAGCAAGCCAGTTATTTTCCATACAATTAATTGTAAAAGAACATAAACCTAAAATGCAATACGATGTTACATTTAGATATTCTGGGCATAGCTTAAAGTTCATACAGGGGCGGATCGAGGAATTTTGGATAAGGGGTTCAAATTAGCTGAGGGGGTTCGATTTATGCAGTTTGACCAATTTTTCCTGAAATTCCCAATGAAAATAAGATAATTTGGGCTGAGAAGGGGGTTCGTTTGAACCCCCCGAACCCCCTCTGGATCCGCCACTGCCATATACAGAATAAATTTATGATAAAAAAGAACACCAACGAATAAAATGAAGAGAGAGAGAGAGAGAGCTTGTGACACGCATCACATTAAAAACAAACCCACAAATCATGCCCTGAACACCTTAGACACTGCATGATAGACTTGCTTTGCATTGTGACAACAAATGTTTAGAAATAATTATTCCAGCAATTTAGAGATTATCAGTTTTTAGATATTCAAGCCCTGAACATTGACTTCGCAAACCATGATGAAATGTTACATGGATAAAAAAGCACCAGAAACAACTTTCCTCCGACTACTGAAGGAGACCCGATAGCCAGTTGGATCAGCGCTGGCCTACTGATCTAGCGGTCCCGGGTTCGAGCCCCGCTTTAAGCAGGACTTTTTTCAAGCGTAACCGGGCTTTCATAGTACAGAGTCTTTTATTATCACCACCCATCGTCTTGTGAAATACTGTTAAAAAGGACGTAAAATCGCAAGTCATCCATCCATCCGACTTTCACATATTTAAGATAGGTTTTCAGCTAATATCTTTCATTAGCAACATCTTTCTTCTATTAGCAAAAGAAATTATTTGATTTACAGATAATTTAACAAATCTACATTAAGCACATAGGTCTGTTCTTTTCGAACAGGCAGTACTACTTTGTTGCCATTTTATACGCCTTATGCTTTCAGTTGTACTGTGCGACTATATGTATTTGGAATGTCACAATCTGACATGTTTATACCATGAATAAGTTCCCGTTTCATCCCCTTCTCTTTGATCTAACTTTACCTCCGCCTAATTATCTGCACCTGTATTCTGTTTAAGACTAGAAACATGTTTCAGTGAGACAAATGATGCCCCCGTGCAGTGTCGTACATCACTAAACCGTCTATCATCAATTTCTTTTCTTTTAATACTCAGGTCACAATAGTTTAACATATACTGTTTGCATATAATCATACTGTGACATATGTGTTTGTGTTCAAATTCGAAATTTTCTGATAGTTGAATGTGTCTTAGGGAATTTTCACGGAAAACTGACTCAAAACTTCTCTGTTGCTCATTCCAATAACTGTTATATACATTTGTGTATGTAAATTGTCTAAATAAATTCTATAAGTACATAATGTCAGTGTGTTTGGATGACAATTAATGCTGCTAAATTCTTGGGTCATTATTGTTTTGAATTTATATGAACGATTGATATAACTCATTATATGTAATTCAGCTTTGTACATAATTGCAGTTGCACGTTAACAGGTAGCCTTCAGAGATGGTATCCAGTATCGCTCCCATTAAAACTTCCGTTTATTTACGCCACCCAAACTGCTGTTTTCCCAAATAAAATCTGTTGGTTTATTGTGAACCTACTTGAATTTGGCAACGGGCAGATAACGTGGTTAGTAGAACCGAATGTACTCTGTCTCTCTTGTGATTGTAGACCCATTGTTACATAATCTGTGTGGAACTGAAACAAATAAAGACGAAAATTATGGCGAAAATCAAGTTTGGCCTGAAAGTAACACGAGTATATTTTCTATTGTATATGTTGTTACTATAATCTGCACCAATTATGTTTACCTGCTTGTATATTCCATAGTTACACAAGGTTTCACGTCGTTTTTACGGTAGACCTTACCGTGCTCTCCAATTTTAGTTCTGGTGCGCTCTGGTTTAAGTTTATGTATCATCAAAACTCGGCGCTATTCCCTTATCCGAATCTGTAGCCCGCATTATCGGAAATGTAATCTCGCAGGCCCCGTAGCGGTTACTGCTTGGGACTGATGTTAAAATATTGATTAGATTACAGTAACAGATGAAATGAACATGATAAATTGCATAATAATCGGTGGAGTTTCCTCGTCGAAATCCGGCTTCCGAATGCACTGTCTTGTCTAAATGAAGAAAAAAAAAAATCGGAACTCTTATGTTTCGTGTCCCCGTTTTAGGGTGTGTTCAACAAAAGTAAACACACCCTAGTCCCCGTTCCTACTCGCTCGGTTCCTTTTCATGCAAGAATTTTTGTTCTGACTAAAGGAGTGATAAAACTTTTTAAGGAAATATTCTGTACAAGCAATGAGCTTTCCATCAAATCCTCTTCACAAAAAGTTGTTCTCTGGATTACATACCATATTAAAACGTAATGAAATATTGTTTAAAACAAAACCCTATTCAGGCCTGGAACGCCTCTAAATCTGTAGGACCTGATGAACTATGTCATGTTGTCTTAAAAGAGCTTGCATGCTAATTAGGCCCAATATTTGCTCATTTCGTCCACCAATTTATATATATTATAACCGCTCTTCACAAAAGGAGAAAGACTCCGGCCGCTACCTCTTGTCTGCCATGCAAGTTACTTGAACACATTGTTTGCTCTAAAATAATCGCACATTTGGATGGGCATAAACTTTTTTTCAGATAAACATACATCCGGAATAGACATACTTCTGAAACCCAGTTTATCACGGTTATAAATGAATAAGGCTAAAATCTTGGATACAGGCGGGCAGGTTGACACTTTTATCGAGGACTTTGAGGCAGCTTTCAAAACACCCCTCATGAATTACTTAAATGTTAATTGTATGACTATGGCACTGGCAGAAAGAAATTAAAATGGATAGATTTTTTCTCTGTTACAGGCAGTAGCATTTTGTAGTAAGTGGAATTAAATCAGAGTGGGTCCCCGATTTGCCACGTGTCCCCGATTTGCCACGTGTCTCCCAGCGTGCCGGTTTTTTTTGCCGTGTTTCGTGTTTGTGTGTGTGCTTCTTTCCCTGTTGGTTTTGAGGGCGGGATGTAGGATTTAATTCCTGGTAAGTGCCTATCTTTTTACTTTGTACTACTGCTGTTCTCGTTGTACAGAAACGATATTACAGAAGATATTGACTCAGCAGATAAGACTATTTGCTGACGACTGTGTTCGTTATTGCTAAATCAGAGATGGTGAGCACACTGTGAAACTGCATGAGGATATATAACGTTTAGGGTGTAGGACAAGGAAATGGAGCATGTGATTCCAACCAGTCAAATGCAATACAATGCAGATTAAAAGGAAATGGGTCTAGAAGATCAGTACTTACACGACCTCAACGTAGAAAACATTAAGTATCTTGGCATCACCAGTACCAACGATTTGAGATGAACACTCATGTCAGCTATATTTGCACAACGGCTAAGAGGACCATTGGTGTGCTTATACGTAGCTTTTCGGCTTGTTCACAGAATTTTGAAGTCAGCATACTAGGGACCGGTGCGTGCAGTCGAGGATTATGGTAGTTCGGGTTGGGACCCCCAAAGTGTACTTCTTCAAGATGAACTTGAGAAAATGCAGAAAAGGGCGGCTAGATTTTTAACAGGCATATTCATATGAAACTGGGAGTTTGAATGGCATGCTATAAAGACTTATAAGTGGGAATCTCTGAAAAAGATGAGTTAATATAGCAGACCCCTAATGCTTTACAAAGGCCTGAAGGGTGCAGCCAGTTTACCAACCACTACCTTGTTCCCACAGGTTCTGATAAATGAAGTCTTTGGACGTATCGCCAGTACATGTAAACTATTCTGATTGTGATTCCGATAATGTTCATTCTGGAATTTTACTTTCGGTAGAAACTGTAATTCGTATTTTACCCGATTCATCTTAATGAAGTAGAGTTGATGTCAAATATGAATTGTGTTACAAAATTTAAGGACGCACGTTTTCTCATTTCTTTCGCCATCGTTAAAGATCAAGTATTTGTTCTTCTATAGCTCATAACTGTTGCACAAGTATATTCAAAGCATAGACAACTATTTTCAAAATTTGTTTTCTCCGATATAGTAAATTATCCGTGAAGATACCATTCCAGAATTCTGACATTAATTTGGTTAAAGATAACATTTTTTCCGCTTTTAGTGGCGACTATTGAAAAATTACCGATAAAATGGATATTGTGTTAATATCTTCTTTAAGTGGCGACTATTGAAAAATTAACAATAAAATTGCTATGGAGTTAAGTTCTTCTGTAAGTAGCGACTAGTGAAAAATTAACAAGAAAATTGCAGTGGAGTTAAGTTCTTCTGTAAGTGGCGACTACTGAAAAATTAACGATAAAATTGATATGGAGGTAAGTTCTTCTGTAAGTGGCGACTATTGAAAAATTAACTATAAAATTTATATTGAGTTAATTTCTTCTTTAACAAAAGCGACTATTGAAAAATTTACAATAAAATTGACATGCAGTTAATTTCTTTAATAAAATTGATGTGGAGTGAATTCTTCTTTAAGTGGAAACTATTGAAACTGATAAACAATAAAACTGATATGGAGTTAAGTTTTTCTTAAAAAAAAAAAAGAAAAAAAAAAAAAAAACACAATAACATTGATATGGAGTTAATATAAGGACCATTTCCGCTTTAAAGTAAGCTCTTTTCCGCATTCTCTGTGTCATTTCTGCCAAGCATTCTTTTTGAGTAAGTGGCGACTACTGAAAAATTAACGATAAAATTGATATGGAGGTAAGTTCTTCTGTAAGTGGCGAGTATTGAAAATTTAACGATAAAATTTATATTGAGTTAATTTCTTCTTTAACAAAAGCGACCATTGAAAAATTTACAATAAAATTGACATGCAGTTAATTTCTTTAATAAAATTGATGTGGAGTGAATTCTTCTTTAAGTGGAAACTATTGAAACTGATAAACAATAAAACTGATATGGAGTTAAGTTTTTCTTAAAAAAAGAGAGAAAAAAACAGAAAAAAACACAATAACATTGATATGGAGTTAATATAAGGACCATTTCCGCTTTAAAGTAAGCTCTTTTCCGCATTCTCTGTGTCATTTCTGCCAAGCATTCTTTTTGAGTCTGCCTTCTATGCCGAATTTGTTACCAAGGTACATGCATTTTTAAGCAAGATGAAGCCGTTTTTGTGCGCGCATGAGGGTTAAATGAAAGCTAAGTCAACTCTCACAAAATAAATTCCAATTCACGATTTCAAAATAGTATATGGTGTAAAGTCCAAAACTATTGCTTCACTTGATAATTTTTATATCTCTCTGCATGAATGTATACCAATACTGTGCGTGACGATCATGCAAAAACGGTCGGATTCACTTGAATTGTCCTAACCTACCTCCAGTGGTCGAAGAACACAAGTTGTACCACCCGGATAAAGATTCTCGCCTACTAAAGTAGGGAAGAGACATTGTTCAATGCTAAGATCACAAGTGCTTCCACTGAAATGAAAGTAAATTGCGACCTTATTTTAAAATATAATCGCGTATAAATGGTATATATACAAAACCTATATTACGTCTAAGCCATCCGTCAACAGGTAGTACATCTGTATACTGAAAGCATGTAAAATCTGATTCAATCTACGCCTGTGCATGTTTATAACTGGAAAGGAAACCATGAATTAAGTGGTCCGTGCGATTGAAATAAATGATTTGAAATTTCCCACAGTAACATGGCCAATATGAAAACACTACGAGAGTTATACATATGGTCATAATTATGTCAAAACTACGGTTCTTTTGTTTCTGCAAAGCGTCTGTCATGTATTATATCATAACAAAGCTTCGTATCTAAATCTTGGATAGTTTTAAAGTAGGCAGAAGACCTACATTCACTATTAAAAATACAAACAGACACAATTCCGTTAAAAGTGGAAGTAGTATAATGGTTCGTTTTCACTGCACATCTCTCACACTGTTTTATATTTGCACAAGCTTTTATGGAGAAGTCTTAATATGGCAAACACAAAAAGTACCTTTAGATCTTTGACTTCTAAGTGCGACCGTACCTTTGTCAGACATTGTCAAAATTGTGTTTTGCATATCGTCTGAACAGGGTGCACATTTGGTCCAATCTTAATGAAGAAAACGGCGCCGTGGTCGAGTGGTAAGAGGCGATCGGTTATGGTGCAGAGGGTCGTGAGTTCGAATCCCTGCCACTGGAAAACTCTCTGTCAACTCAGCAGTAAATGGGAAGGATAAGGCAACGAAAGAAAAGAGATGGGCTCCGCCTTTCATAAGCTGAGCCCAACATATAGTGAGCCTCTAACCCCACTGCCCTCCGGTGGCCACAAGGCTAACCCCTCTACCCCTACGGCAAAAAGGCCAAGGGAAACCTTTACCTCATATTTTTTAAAGAAAACGGACGGACGGACAGAAGTCTGTACCAGTCATAATACGTCCCGCTGATGATGTTTAATGTTTATACAAAGTTTTAAAATATAAAAATATTATATATTTTATAATTTGGAAGGGACATGAAATCACTTTGAGAAATATGTAAACTATGATAAGTCAGTAAACCCCGGAATAAGGCTGATGTTTTGAATTCCTCAGCACGCCATCTAGCACATCATCGTATTTGAACATTTTTTAAAGAAATCTAGTATGGTTTCAAAAAGACATGGAGCAGACGCAATGCTACTAAATCATAAAGGGACAACTGACTTATGTTTCAAAAAATAAATATCCAACAGTTTAAAGACAAAAAGGTTACTGGGGTGGACGGAAAATAGAACGACACAATACTTTCCGTTTTATGGAGGGCGTAAAAACTTCGAGGGCGAAACTGGTCAATCAAAATACATGTATAAAGCAATTACACCACCAATTGTGGTAGTTTATTAGGTCTCTACCTTTCTTCCATCTTTAAAGTGATGAAATAAAAAAATTGCTTGCTTGTTTAACCTTTACACAGCTACTTACCCGACAATTTTCTGGAGATCTGGTGGTGATGTGAGACTAATAGAGCAGTCAGAACCTCCAAAATCCACATCACATGTACATACACCGTTGAAACATTGCCCTTTTCCCGTACATGCTCCAGGGCAAACTGGAAATGCAGCCAAAAAAATAACAAAGTATAAGACTTTTATTTCGTACACACTATTCACATTACATCCTATACTGCACTAAACGGTCACTGAAGGAAACACAAACAGGTCGCATAAGACAAGTGACCCTTACCAGAGATTCTGTCTTGCTCGTTACAAACAATAAAGATAAACATATTTAAGAGTATGTTACATTTTACGACTGTGTAGCGAATACTAATCTATTATATCCCGAAATTAGCAAGGTCGTTGGGGCACTACAAATAGTTCTGGGGCCATATTCATGAAACGACTTAAGTGGTTGCTATGCTGTTATTAAGGCTAAATTTCTGTGAAGGAGATTCCCTACAACTAAGGAATTTGCTCTGGAGGAACAGTCTGAAAAAGACTGTCACTCCACAGCAAATTACATAGTTGTAGGGAGTCTCCTCCATAGAAATTTAGCCTTAGCAACAGCATAGCAATTACTTAAGTCGTTTTATAAATACGGCCCCTGAAAAATCATCTCTCCATCTGGCCATGTTTTCAGCTATCCTTGTTATTCTGGCAATAAAAACACATCTGAATAATATATTTTTATCTGTTTTTCTGTTCGTCCGTGGTTTTACTTGGCACTGTACCAGTAGCTTCGTCTTTGCTAAGCCAGAAGACCTCGCGACAAGGCCAAATCACCTAAGTTTCCTTTTCTTGACTATGATCAAGGGTTTATCATGTTCTCCAACCGTTGATGAAATAGAGGATCTTACATGTGTAAGACATAATTTATTAAACGAGTTGGGGAAAAAGATAAGATGCGAGACTTTGCCGTTTTTCCCCAACGAGTTTAATAAATTCAATAATACATGAACACGAATGCAAGATTCTATTTATCACATGACGCTAAATCATATTTTATTAGCAGATTTTGCAATAAATTAGAAAATGACCGTTTTTATGGACGTCAACACATAACGTTACGACGTAATTTGCATATTTAATCCACTAGTGGATTATCGTTTTTAATGCATGGCTTTATTACACCTTCAGAAGCGACGTCCTATGATAAATCAGCGTAATTTACATTAGCTACCGAGTCTTTCTAAGGGATATTCAGTAACCTTCAGTCGCATCTCACTTCAAAGGTGTGGATGAATAGCATACTGGAACATTGGTCAGAATTAGCTGGTGGCCTCTTGGTACTGCCATGTCAAGAAAACATTTACTATTTCAGCTACTGTAGAAAGTAGCTGATTACGTGATATACCTGCTATGAGCGAGGAGGTGCTATTGCCCAAGTTATAACTGGTGGTGTTCTTTAGAATTTCCATGGCGCATTCCTCTACCAGGACAGACAATGCTGACACCGCCATCTCGTGGTCGCCTGTTAACTGTAAATAATACCAGACTTACAAATTGTGGGGTGGTGCGCTGATAATAACATTAAGCTAAGATAACCTCTATTCTCCATAAAAATCCTGTGTGATGGCCTCCTTAATTGGACTGCTCGTATTTCGGACTAAAGCACTGCTGCTAAAGGGAAATAAGAAACTTCATCCAGGACGCATTTTTAAAGGCATCCTCATAGTTAGCCTTGTCTTATAGTTTAAAAATATCTAATATTTTCAAAATATTAAAAACAAAAACATATAAAGTGTACATAATTTGTTGATGCGGTATTATGCAGCAAGTTGTAGCATGTTTAAACTGGAAAATATTTTTTTTCTTTCCCAGGTACCCATGAACAATTTTCAAAATCTGCACTTTAAATCCATTTGATACACAAGCCAAAGTTTGATCGCACGTCGCGATCTTGCATCGACATTGATATGACGTTTGGAAAACATACAATCTCTGCACTGTTTGAAACAGAATACGCCAGCAACGCTGCGTTGAAACAGGATAGTGCATCTGCAGTATTTGTGATTCAAATCTGTATACAGTATTGAAAGCCTGAATAAATTTAATTCTATAGCTAATGCTCAGTAAACTAGCTTAGTCGAACTGTTTAAACCGTCTTGAGCGACATAGCAGTGCGACAGTAATTTTAACGGCAGATAAGCAAACAACTTTGATCAATACACACCGACATCTTAGTCCATAGCGTCGACGTTTTTCAGGCACGATCCCGCTTGGCGCTGTATGGCTTGCGATTCCATACGAGTGGTGGCATTACAAGAGGTTTAAAGGCTCCATAGTCCTTTCAGTGGTAAATACGTCCAAACTCAAATCATTGTAAAAGGCGGTTTAACCTTCACGTTTGGTAAAAAAGTGTGGGTTGATGTGCATATATTGAGTCATATAACTGGCAAAAAGTAGAGAAAACAAGTTTTGGAAAATAACAAATCACTCCATAAATTAAAATTCCCTGTTCTTGTTTCCTGTCAAGCAATGCTATATAAACGTAGGTAGGATAGTGATTGGGACTCGACGCCTGAACATTGTATTTTTACCATTTTATTGCACTTAATGAAATCGAAAGTAGATCATTTTAGTTGCGAACTAAAATGATCCAAATAAGTTTTCAAACCCTTTTTATGTGAAACTCAAGGATGTTTTATTTGTTTAAAGCTGGCTAATCACGGTCATTTGCACTGACGAAACTACATTGAGAAGCTTGCAGCGATGCCTCATGATTTTTTTTCTCGCTGATAGAGCAACGGGACCTTTAACTACTTTATAACTCAAAAAAGTTATTGCTTATTCTTTCTTAAAAAGCAATTAATTTTATAAAAGTCTAAATTTAAATTATGATATTTCCTCTTTCACGCCTGCATATCGCAGATACAGGCGTGAATACTTAATTTTGAAAAAAAAAATCCGTCAAACGGTCTTGGAAGGTAATAGTTACAAACTGCTTTTATAAAAATTACGAAGGGGCATAATACAACCGTAAAATACTTTCGGTGGAAAAGCTGAATGACCAACTCTTTTCTTATACTGTATCCTGGGTTCTTGTGAATCCGTGGGTGTAAGAAAACGCACGCGATAATTGCGGCAGATAGAACAGATTTCATTTCTTCTACTTGCCTATTATTTTCTTGCATATATATGCTGCTAAACACAGCAGACTTTCAGTTGTTAACCTTTGCAACTACCTGTCAAAACTTTTTTCAAAATGGAGGTCACTCACCTTTGTAAGCTGTGTACTACGTCATCAGTTTCCGCTAGTTATACTGTTCATCAAAAGTAAGGCACCACAAATGGCAAGAACTTTCAAAAACTCTAGAAACTGGAACAACTGGAACAACAAATGTTAACAGAACATATTTACAGTGAGGTAAGTGTATATTTTTTATGTTTTTTTTCTGCCCCTCGCTTCTCTGAACACTCAGGACAGAAGAAGCTGTCTCCCAACCGAAGGACCTTTATAGGGGTGCAATACACAAGGTGTACCCATCTTTGGCAAGAATCGCAACATCCCCATTTTGTGAACGCTAGTAAAACAGCATTGCGAACTTCAGATGGTGTAAACTTTTTACAGACACAGCACTTTTCGCTTTCTAGTACTGATTCAAACCGCTCGAACAATCTTCACTGACATTAACATCTGTAGCACTGGGAAATTTAGAAACACCCGAAGTTCCTTGGGTAGGCTTACATGGTTTAGACTTTCTCTTAGGCACAGTTTTTAGGGATTTAACTTTTGGAGACTTAGACACAGTAGCTTTGGGATTTGTTTTCCTACTGACAGGCTTTTTCTTTGATGATTCCATGTGACATTTGAGTTTTTCCGTTATGTTTTCTTCAGTTATGGCTTTGCCACTTACAACTTTGCTTAATGTTTTCCTGACTTTTGCCACTTGCACATTTTTAAGTAATTCTCCATCTCTTTTTTCCAGGAAAGATCTTGCTGCTTGATCATCTTTGTTTTGTTCAGGCTGAGGGTCTGGAACAGGAGCACATGAAGGAGGACACTGTACTTCTACGGGTTCTGAAGATTGGAATGACAGAGAAGGAGCAATAACAGAATCACCAATGTCTGATGGGTTATATGGATAGATTCCACACCTCTTAAAGGCACTTTGAATATTTGCCGGCGACAGAGCAGCAGCATACACTTTACAGGCAATTTTACAAACCTCATATCGAGTAACTGCGTGTCCACCAGATTCCCTCAAGTAATTATGACAGGCACAGTTCCACGCAACTTCAAACGGACCATAGCAGCTGACATCAAGCGGCTGGAGTAAGTGGCTGCAGTGTGGAGGAAGAACAAACAAAATAATATGGTTGTCTTTTGCCCATTCTATCAAAGGAAGAGAAACATGGCTCTCATGACCATCATAAAGCACAAACACATAGGAGTCTTCACTGCGTGCAGGCAAATACTTAATTAGACGCTCCTGCATATACTGCCTGGAAATATTTCAGTGTAAGACCAGCCTGACTCAGACATAGTTCCGGAGGCACCGGCAGAAGCTCCTGCAAGCAGTCCTTGCTGCATTCTTTTGCCTGGAAAAACGAAGAACGGTGGCACCTGTTGTCCAACACCATTTCCCCACCGATCACAGTTGTTGTCTTGGATTTGTCTCCTGTTATGGCTTGGGCTTTATACTGGAATCCAGTGACAATTCTTGGGGGCTTATGTTCTGTTGAAAGACCTTTTTCATCAATGTTAAATATGCAGTTAGGTTTGTCTTTAAGGTTATACTGGTCAAGAATCTTTCCAAGCTCAGTGAAGTATGCATCAATAATGGGTCTTGTAGCGCTCCGTGCCCGAGCAATCTCCAAGCTTCTTGGCTTTTTTACTTTCAACTCTGGCCATCGGCCGAGGAAGTTATACAACCACTGTAGGCTTAGACGGTGAGATTTATCACAAAGTCCTAGACTGTGAGCAAAATCTGAGGCAAAGTTTATTGTCTCTTGTCTGGTATAGCCATAACCGATTTCAGCCATAAAAGTTAAATGTTTGCACAGAAGGGCCTCTAGTTCTAATGAAAACAGGGGAGAAGGACCAGACTTCACAGTATCAACATTTACTTTTCCTTCAACTCTATCTTTGAGTGTGCTAGTAGGGACTCCCAAAACGTTTAGCAGCCCTTTCTACTGGAATTTTTTCTTCAAATACAGCATTGTAGGCATCTGACAAATCTTCTGGTGTGTATGTGCTTCTATAGCTGCCCCTTTTGGAAACATGTGCCTGAAATAAAGGGGTGAACCTAATAAAAATGGGCCCTCAATCAGGGAGTAAGTTACCAAAGATAAAAAAATGAAAATGAACTCAGTGATAATAGGGAATGGGATGCAGGGGATAGCAGAATGACATCTCTCCCCTATTATCACACTCTTCATTTTTAATAGTGTACAAAAAGAAACTGATCTATAAAATGACAAGAGCAATAAAGCAGTTCAGTACAGAAAAAAAAGTATTTTAAAAGACTTCAGCATATGCTACATGATGTCTCACTTATTTGCTGGCCACCAGCATGGATGTTATTACTTGATAGCTGGAAAAAATAACAGGGGTCAGCATGTCTTGTAAAGGCTTTTTTATCAACCACAAGCAAAATTGCAGCAGCAACATAAGACCCCTACGTACATGTTGCCTTACTTTTCTGCAACAGTGTAGAAGGTACCTTCCTAATCACGTGACTTACTTAGTCTCCGGTAATGAAGCAGACGTCAGTGTGTAGAGGTTGTGTAAAACATATTGTGTTGAATGGAAAAAAAGATTCTGAAGATGAGGAAATATTGGGAATAAGAAAATAGTGTGAAAATAGGGTTGGAACTTCATTTGTTTTATGTTTTTACCTTTCTGATTTCCATCTTTGCTGGGAAAACTTTGGCGAACAGACTTCTTGTTTGTTTACTTTTTCCACGTAACAGCTGCGAGAATCGCGCGAGATTAAGCGAGAGATAAACAAATTTCAAGCGTCCACGGATTCACAAGAACGTCGAAAACGGAGGGAGGGAGGATATTTATGATCCAACTCTGAACTAAATTGGGCAAAAAAGGCGAAGAAAAATCAAATAAATTAAAAAATAAAAATAAAATAACAGCATAAGAATAGGACATAAAATATCAAAAAGGAAAGACAGGCAGGATTCAAAACAATTACATGTATCTTTACACACATCTATATACCAATATGGAGCCCCGGTAGCTCAATGGTTAAGCGCTGGCCTACTGATCTAGCGGACAGAGTTCGAGTCCCGCTTGAGGCGATAATCTTTCCTACCGTAAACGGGGTTCCATTGCACACAGCCTTTCATTATCACATTCCCATCGTCCTGATATGACTGAAATACTGTTGAAAAGGACATAAAATCACAAGTCATCTATCCATCATCATACCAATATGCGTTCACTTATTTAATTTCAAAAAATATCTTTCGAACAGTCTTGGCGAAGTCGCAATAACAATCGATTTTTATTGTAAATTGCAAAAGGGCATAATTTAACCGGAAAGCCTCCTTGCAGGGGAAAAATCTAAAAGCTACAGGTCAACTCGTTTTTTATGGCCAAATTTGAAAGCACCTGGAACAAATTTTAGGCATTGCGGATGGACGGACGGACAGATGGATGGATGGAAGGAATTGCAACGTCAAAACAGTATATTCCCCTACTTATTTGACTTTTTTAAGACAGACCAAAATAACATGCCAGTAATAGAAAATGTTTACAAGAAACAGTAATTTAGATCAGGTTTGGCTTATTATATGGTGTACCTACTTCGAGATCCTCCACACACATGGCCGTGATGTCGGCTACATTGAGATGATAGTGATTCTCTATACAATCTCTGGCAGGCTTATAGGCCTTAAGCACCTTGTCACAGAACAAACTCGCATTGCCTGGCTGGATAATAGGTGTCGGGGTAATTGGCGGCACTATAAAAAAATATATCAACGTCATTATATCTCTGTCTAAAACTTATCGTGGATTGTATTGCCTAGTCCAAAACGACAGTTCCTGTAAAAAAGGCTTAGGTTAACCCATTCATGCCCAGTTGACTCTTCTATCAATATATACTGGATGAGCCCAGTTGTCATTTAAGGGGTCGCTGGTTCAGTTTATTTTTTATCAGTTTTATTCTATTTTAAGTAGAAATACTCATTTGTCTTACGCAAAAAGTGTAGACCCTGATTAGACGCCGCGTTTTGCAGCGTCTGATCTGGCTCTGCACTGTTTGCCTATATCCCATTTTGGAAACGCTAGGTATTAATGGGTTAAACTGATAAAGTCTGTATTCATTATCTTATATTTTCATTCTCAGTGCATTTATTGAAAAGCCCCATAGTAAATTATTAGAACGTAATGTAGTTTATACTTCAATAACTACATAGGTTCACGCAACGTTACGTGAGGTTAAGTGACGTCAAAATGAGCCTGGTTTTCTCCAATTTGATTGGACGTAGGCGACGTTATGACGTCGTTGACGCTGTTCCGCTGTGAGCAGAAAAACTGCGTATAATTTTTTTCTGCTTCATCTGTAGCCCTAACACAGATTTGTTGTCAAGCAATAGATAGAAAAGAATGTAAATATAAGCTATAAACTTTATTTTTGTGGTGTTTATCGAAGTATAAACTACACTGGGTCGCCAGCAAAGTTTACATCACTTACTTTGCACACGACCCAATGTAGTTTATACTTCGAAAAACACAAGAAAAATGAAATTCATTTCTTCCTACCTGTAGCATAGGTATAATTGTAGGCGACGAGACCGGTAGGTTTTGAGGTCACTGGTATGCCTGTTCTGGTGGCAGAGGGGCTGGTGTTTAGTTGGCTAGTACTTGCTGTTGTTGAGGTCGTTAGCGAGCTGACACTGAATGCTGCAGGACTAGTTGCAGGGGTGTTAGTTGAAGCACTGGTGGTCGAAGTAGAGACACTTACAGGTGGTTGACAGTTTGGACAAAGAACCTAATACAGGTACATAACTGTTTATGTAAAAGTCATATTCAAGATAAAATCTGCACTGAGAGTATAATAATAACACAAACGATTAGAGTGCTCACTGACCATGATAAAAATCTTGACTTTTCTTGTTCTCTATTTACAGCTTTTAACAAGTATTTCGCGGAAACGGTGTTTGCCCGTCTGTGCATCGTAAAACAACAACGCTAAACCAGACAACTCGAAGCAAAGTTTATGCGGCCGCCGACGACAACGACGCTGACACCGGAAAAGTAATACATATGTACCTGTGACTCGCTTCTGCTAGTCTCAGACGAGACAAAAATATTTTAAAGTTAATTTGACAATAACTTTTGGTATCAGAATGTGAAACAATTACCGGAATATTTTATCGGCTCCAGGGGAAAAATCATTTTAGAAAGTCTCGTCTTTAGAAATTCAAATAAAACAATCATGCAACGTTTAATTCGTAACCTTTTAGTTAATCTAGATCCGTAGAGCCATTCTGTAAACCAAGCTTCAAGTAATAAACAGAGGTAAAATATATATGTGACGCCAGACTATGCATTTTATCTGAATACAAAATACGTTATCAATTAGATGAGTGAGTACACTTTCAGAAGACGGAAATATACCAAATAAGTTTTGCGTCCATTTAAATGAGAGTCAACTCTAAAAGAAAAGAATTAGCCCCCCCCCCCCTCCCTATGTTCTTAAAGAAAATATTTGCTACCCTTGGAGAATATACTTTCCTTTAAGTATAAATCTCATTTGAGGGGTTATCTCGTCCACGGAGTATTTATTTTTTTATTTTTTTTTTTGTCTTTGTTAAAATTGTGTAAAAGGAGGTAGGTGTACCAACGCTCGATAATTAGTGCTAGAAAGTTACAAAATAACAATACTGGACTCTCTTTCACGTCTCACATAATGAAGAGAAGTATCCTTATGTGTTTAAATATCAATTGGAACAACTAAACGCCATTTATTTTCCATTTGGGACATATGAAAAAGCAATGGTTTTTGGTGTCCCAATAGGCTACTTCAGTATTCCACAAAGGAGGCAGTTAAAATTGTTTTTGTAACATAATTATCTCTCTTGCCTATATTAGTTTCCTGCATTCTGCAACACATTCATTTTGTATTTGTTTATTCAAGGTGGAAAAGGTGCGTCACAATTACATGATTATAACGATAAATAGCTTGTGTTTCAAAATAAAATAATCTCGAACCAAATAAGAAAATCCGCTAATAGCGTCTATCTTAAAAGTCTGTTTCTTTCTTTTTTTTTTTGGTCGTAAAGCGCAGTTACCCAACACAAATCTCCTTTATCTATACCACATGCTATCGTTTTATGTTTTCCATAGTGTCCAGGCAATTGGGTTCATATAATAAACCAGTGACAGTTACTTCAATGAAAAAACACGAGTACTGGGTAACTGCCTTTTACGAAATTGAAATCGGCCTTGTATGACCTAAGATATAACTTATTTTCTGATTGGGTTCGAGATTATTTTCGAGTACCGTTATTAGCACGTGATCGTGACGTACGTTGTCCACCTGGATCTAAGGAAGACAACGTCAAAGTTTGTCAAGAAAGATATCCCACACATGTTGTCAAAAAACAAATTCCTGTCATTTTTTTAACTCAAACCTGCATTGGTGGGCCAGGAGAATCTGGTGTCCTACAGCTAGTACTGACAGAGGCCTGTGTGCAATTGCAAAAATTGCTCGAAGGAATCATGTGTGAAGATACTGGTTCTACTTTTTCAAACAAACTCCTGCCCTTATCAATTCTGAAAGAGAGAAACAGGAAATATTACAGTGTATAACTTCAGACTCTTAAACACACCACACTGTCTCATCACGTTTGGCTTTTGTTTGTTGAAGTTTGATCAAAATCCTTTTGGTAGTTTTTAAAAATTGCAGAAACACAATACGATCTTTGACCCATGGCTGTGACCTTGACCTTAGGTATGGGAGTTAAAGGGGGTGGAAACGTAAATCTTTGCCACAGAAGTTTAATCGACTACACGTCTGCCTATTCAGTAATTGCAGAAAAGGTTTGACCATTGACGCTTGAGTATTACCTTGACACTGGGAATGGGAATATAAAATGTTAAATCTTGCATTTTACATATTTTCTCACTATGACTTACCTTTCTCTGAAGTTTTCTCAGATTCGCTTCTGTAGTTTTTACATAATCAGGCAGTCACAATTTAACCTTTGACCTTGACTTTGGCTGAGAGAACCTACATCTTACATTATTTGTTGAATCGTGACAGAACCTGGGCGAATATGACCTATGAAAAACCGTTTTTTTCTCTCTGTCTTTTTCTTTTTTAAACAGACCAACCCAAAAAGGCGATGTTTCTGTTTCGGTTCACCGTTATTACTTTTACTGCATATGTTTGTTTAGCCTGGGTTTTTTTCTGTTGCACTTTGACACTGAGGTAAATGTGGTTGCTTCCTACCTGGGAAAAGGCTGTTGACTAACATTTCTGCATGTGTTGCCTCACATCTATCCCAGCCTCAAATGAATTAGAAATAACGTGATACTGACGTCGATGCGACATTATCACGTCGCATTGGCGTCATTAGGACACCATTATGACGTCATGCGTCTGCTAGAAGTGCTCTTACATGCTGTTTCTGTTCACTTCCCATTTGGTGTAGTGGGTGGGATAAAAATCTGATTTCATTTTAGAATATTTGGATTTCTGGTCTGATGTCCATTAGATATAAATTATCAGCCCTTTCAGAGCTTTATATACATGTAATACGAGTGTGTAGACTGTCACAGGTCCAGATAAGACGAGTATCTGAAGACAACTAAGGGATAATGTTTCAATCCCTATTTAAAACATGTTGTGGCCCCTTCATAGAGTCGTCTCTGCGAGTCGGTTTAAATGAGGGATAACAATACATTTTTATAACGTTTTACATGTAATTGTATCATGGTCTACATTTTTTCTTTGATCTTTTAGTGCAATATTTGAATCACCATCAGACACCAGCGTCTTACTGAGTTGGCGGGGCTTCAGAGTTCCATTCAGTTACACTGAAGCCGTGCTCTAACACCAGCTACATTCAAGATAGATAAGTTCTGAGTAGTTAGATCCTTCGAAAGCGAGGAATACACCAAAGAAATGAAAGTAGCAGACTCCGTTTAACTGAGCCTGTTCATGACCAGTAATGAAATGTGCAACAGCGGCCACCCCCATTAGCGCCAGGCCTAAGCAGAACTATATTTTGAAAATGACCCTAAACCCTCTTTAGACCGTTTTGAGGACATATACAAAGAGTGCAAACCTAGTTCAGACGCCACAGAAACGCGGCGTTTGATCAGGTTCTATATTGTTTGCTTACAGGAATTCCTATGTAAAATACAAAAAAAAAAATAAAAAAAATGAAAATATCCACCAGAAAATTCTCAAAAAAAACCTGGACTCATCCAATTGATGAGGATGAACAAGTCCAATAATCAACAGAGGGTTAAATGTCTTCGGAAAGGAAAACTTAAATATGCTCACAACTTTGAATCAATGACGTAGATCGACGTTCAGGGTGAAGTCGGGTAACTTCGGACAGCAAGTAAATTCGGACATACCATTGCAAACAGTGAAAATCTAGATGAGACGGCTCATAATGCGCTGCTTCATCAGGATTTTCACTGTTTGCACAGTTATTTTTGTTTTAATTCCAAACAACTGACAAAGGAAACAGTGTCACTGTCCGAATTTACCTGCTGACCGAATTTACCTAACTTGACCCTAGGGTAAAGTCGGGCAAAAAAACCCTGGGCAAACAGTGAAAATCCTGATGAGACGGCTCATTATGAGCCGTCTTATCTGGATTTTCACTGTTTGCAATGGTATGTCCGAATTTACCCGCTGTCCGAAGTTACCTGACTTGACCCTATACGACGTTGTATCAGTGACGTGTGACTTACCTCCACGACTCTATGAAGTGTGTCACCGGATGTTTCCTTACTTTTCCCGTTTTTTCTGTCAGGTCATTATCTTTATTACCGTCAAAGAATCCACACAGACCCTCTGTATCTCGCCTGAACCCGCTTGGAACGTGGATGTAGACATTCATATATGTACTCGACTTCCCTGCTTGTACTTTCATGTAGGCAGATGATGGAAATTTGAACTTGTAAAATATAAGAAAACAGTTCTTTTGCATACTATGATTCATAAACTGTAATAAGTACGCTAATTTCGAAAGAATATATTTGGAAAATATGATTGAGGAAGAATCAAACAAAACTGAACGAAAAAAACCCTTAAGAAGTGTTTTAAGCGTGGCTGTCTCAAAATCACTGAATTAGTGAAGTCAACTTTAATAATTTTTTTAAGTCAAAGGATCTAAAAATATATTTAAAACTAAATAAATCAAGTTTATATAAACTGAAATATGTCTGTTTATCTATAACGTATTTATTTAACTTTAAAATGTAAAGAAACATATTGCATTTTTATGATGGCGGCCTCATTAACAACCATTTTCAATATTTTTAATTACCTGGAATATCATTTTTATTCTGTATTTGATTTCTTAAACTTTTCATCAGAATTATATTTTTTATAAATGTTTTTGGATTAAAGCTCACATATACTTTCACATTATAGATCTTTTTCTTCAACAAGTTTCACCATGCAGTTTTTTTTTCGCTAGAAACAGAAGGGATGTCCCCATTTAACCACCGCAGAGAAAGAGAGAGACAGCGAGAGAGACAGCGATAGACAGAGAGCCAGAGCCAGACAAACAGACATACAGTCCAACAGAGCGATACAGAGCGATACAGAGACTGAGAGAGAGAAAAAAGTGAGAGAGAGAGAGAGAGCGACTTGATATTGCTGTAGTATTTTTCCATAACCGTTTCTTCCTAGCATGTATTGCAAGAGGACATACACACTGCTCAAAATATTTAAAGGAGCAGTTGATATTTTCCCATACACATTACTACAATATATACCCAGTTTAACGGCCCATAAATTCGACCGCCAGCGGCCGAAAATTTTCCATTCTTTTGCAGCATTGGAAAGAAGGATCGAAGTTTAAGACAACAAGAAATTCAATAGAACTGATGCCCTAATCATTTCCATGGAACAACTTTTGGCAATTTTCGAATTTTCTGAAATTAAGGCATTTTTCTACACGTCTATAAAATCTCATAAACTTGAGTTAAACCTGATGCTTTCTAACGGATCACCTTGTAAGGCATTCAGTTTCGTAAAAAAAATGGTCGTTTTCAATTGTGCTTGAAATTTTCATCTGTTTGAAAAAATTACAAGGTATTTACCAAATTCAATTTTTCACAAGAATCAGTCCATGGACATTTGCAGGATAGATATTGGATCAAAATTAGTGCTGTCAGTAACTTCGAGATCCTCTGTAAAAAATGGCAAATAGACTGGAGACTCTGTGTCTTCGTCTATTGAAAGTAAATGACTCTCAAAGTGGGGATGCGTTGCCCTGTCGTCTATGGACAAATCATTAGGTGCTCCTTTAAATATTTTGAGTAGTGTATATATATATATATATATATACAGTCATTTCTCCGTGGGGAAAAGAATGTCAGGGTGGGGGTGGGGGTGGCTCTATGAGGGGAGAATGTTTCACTATATAGTCAGATTTCTTATAGCCAATTTTCCGGGGGGGGGGGGGGGGGAAGGGGGAAAACCACTCTCTGACAGACACAACACTACCATTTCCATTTAGCATCGCTTCTTAATGGAGATCTGGGGCCAGTTTCATGAACATATCTTAGATTTGTGCTTAAGTTACAACTTAAGTTATAACTTAAGTAAAAAATTAAGAATGACTTAAGTTCGAACTTAAGCCGTTTCACAAGTTCATCTAAGCAAACACTTAAGTACCATTCCGGCTAAGAATCAGGCAGGTGGTGGCATATCGAGGTCTTCAGATTTTGACCAAAACTTGTGTATAAGTCCATTGGGTGACCGAACTTGCACATGCAAAATCTTAGGTCAGTCAGTCAACGGTTGCTATGGAAACCAGGGGATAATTGTTTTCCTTAGCAACAAGCAAATGATGCTTGAACATTTGTATAAAATACAACATTTTTGGGAAGCTAAAACTGTACACAAAGCAAAAATAGCCCTTCTAGTAATGTGTTCACTAACACAATGCACATTATTGGTATCGAACTCTGCTTGAAGGTTTATGAAATAAACATCAGCATGTGTGCTATTTGGGGTCAAAGGTCACCTGGGTCAGCGTTTTTACAGAATTTGTGAAAATAGTCAAAAATGACTGAAATCCAGCCCAAATATTTTCTATAGTATAAAAAATCGAAAGATGCCAGCATTCAATGATTAAAGCACAGCTATGGAGCTTTCAAAATCTGTAATAAAATTACTGTATAAATTTCTCCTTAGCAACCAGTTTAACACCTTAGCAACCACCACTTAGGTGATCTGTAAATTTTGACTGAATTGGTAACAGTATATCTTTGACATTATGCAATGCAGGTAGACAATATTAGTTATGATTCAAGCACAGGTATTGAACTTATGCAATCGTTGAAAAACCTATGCACAATTTTCTCCTTAGCAACAAATATGTGCCCTTAGCAACCAACTATTTACAGATATGAAACATTTGGTTGACTTCAACAAGCAATATATTTGATATGTGGCAAACTATGCCAACATATATTACATGTAATAGCTTAAAAGCAGACAGATGTTTAAATCTGTTGAAAAATGTGTGCATATATTTGTGCTTAGCAACCATTTTGGGCCCTTAGCAACCACATTTTAACAGATAACTTTTCAGTGAATTCAATACCAAAAATCTTCTATTTACAGAGTACTATGCAGAGGAATGTAATTAATGACTGAAAAAGAAGTACTGGGCTTTTTTAAGATCTTTTGACAACCTTGCACATAGAGTTGCCCTTAGCAACCAGTCTTAACCCCTAGCAACCATCTCTTAACTGAAGAAGACTTTTAACTGAATTTCATATGAAATATCTTTTATAACTAACAAAGTATGAAAATAATTGCAAGTAACATTACAACACTAGTTACTGACTTTTAAATTCTGTTGAACAATGTGTGTGTATATATTTGTCCTTAGTAACCAATTTTAGACCTTAGCAACCAACTGTTCACTGATTTTGATTTTGAGGGAAATTTCTTTTTGTAGCATACTTAATAAACAATTGTGTGTAATGTATGAACCACAAGTGCTGACTTTTACAATATGCTGCAAGAGCTGTGTAAATTTTGTCCTTAGCAACCTATCTGTGTCCATAGCAACAAACTCTTAATTTAGACATGTAATTGCTTTGACTGGTTTCCATACGGAATATCCTTTATATGTAAATTAAGAAGACAGTTTAAATGATTCTAGAAGCACAGCTGACTTGCTTTCAAAAATCTGTTGAAAATTGTTTATTCTTCCTTAGCATCCAATTTGATCCCTTAGCAACCACCTTTAAAACAGATTAAAACTTTTAAGTGAATTCTAAATATTCTCTGTCCTATTTGCAGTATACTGAGTTTACATTGTAATGTGTGAACAGTCGAGTCTGCTTATGTGGTCACCTCTTATTGTGGTCACCTCTAATGCGGGGGAGGAGAGGGGAGGGTAGAAGTGGATAATTTCGTGAACTAAAACAGTACAGAACCTGTATTAAGGAGTCATCTGTCTGTAGCAACCAAATTTTATGTCTCCCTTGGGTGACCCCTTAGGACAGGGTTTGACTGTATATACTTTTGTTCTTAGTAACCAGTCTGAGCCCTATGTTAAGCTGATCATTGGGCAGAGGTTGTCAAAAACCAGAGCTCCCAGGCAAAAATACATCTGACCTTCCGAAATCCGTAAGCAGAACTTGGCTTCATCACATGTGCAAGCCCGAGACTTGAAAGATTTTGTAGAAATTGATTACCTGTGGTTGTAACAGTTGTTATTATCTTTATTATCTTAGCAGAAATAATCCATATCCTAATACAAAACATATATATAGGAATTCCAATGATTTGAGGAGCATTATTGTGCTTATAAATATGCATCTTATGAAAATATGCAAAAGGGAAAGACTCTTATCAGCCTGCACTTCTTTGCATTCTGATCAGCTTTCCTTTTTCTGAATACTGGGGAAAGTGAAAAGTGACGTGTCTGATCTAAGCAGATGTACAGACTGATTACAGTATTCATAGTATGGCTTAAGATGCGTACACTCCCATTACCCGGCGTCTGATTTAACCTACCTTGCACCCTCCCCAGGACAATTTCTCATGGGTGCCAAATTGTTCATTTGGGCCTCCTGAATGCGAAACAAAGTTGTCCTTAAAAATTTTTGGTATGGGCTATGTGAAAATGCATGGTTTCCATGGCAACCCATAATGCATTTCTCAAGAATGGGGGTGTACCTACAAAAGTACTCATATCTCAGCTGCTACTTATCCTAGATAACTAAACTTGGTACCAACTTAAATCTTAGGCATAGCCTTTCATTCCATTATAGTATATGCAAATTATCTAATTTACATATTCATGAATATACATGAAAACATTAAAAAATGAGGGGAAAATCGTGGAAAATATGTATATGTGATCTTATTTCAAACAAAAATCTTTGTTGTTGGTCGTAATTTGACACCGATCCAAGTTCTTATGATTGTGAATCGACTTGGTATCTTATAAGAATCAGATATTATTTGAGACCCTCCTTAATCCTATTTGCATATGCACAGGTCAAGTTGGCAAAAGCATTTTCACATAGCTCATACCAACTAGAAGGTTGTTCAGGGACAACTGGTCGAGCCCGATGCTTGCTTTAGTGACCTATAAGTATGTCAAGACTAAATAACTGCTTCACTCCAGAAAGAAGCCAAAAAAAAACATCATGCTTAGCCAGCATTTTCTTCTTTTTTTTCAAATTTTCACAAAGGAAAATAAGTAGAAGTGATGACCCAGACAAGCTCAATTTATGACAGTTACAATATCTGACCTTCAAGTGTGACCTTGACCTTGGACCTACCCAAACACATATGCCACTTGACACTTCCACTCATCAAGAAGAACAATTGTGCCAAATTATTTTGAAATCCACAGGTAAATGTAGAAGAAATGGCTCGGAAAAGCTCAATTTATGACCATTTTATCATTTGACCTTCAAGTGTGACCTTGACTTTGGACCTACTAGAACAAATGTTCCAAATGGCACTTCTTCTCATCAAGAAGAACAATTGTGTTAAATTATTTTGAAATCCATTTGTAAATGTTGAAGTTATGGCTCAGACAAGCTCAAATTATGGCCATTTTATCAATTGACCTTCAAGTGTGGCCTTGACCTTGGACCTACCTGAATAAATCTTCCAAATGGCACTTTTAAACATCAAGGAGAACAATTGTGCCAAATTATTTTGAAATCCATTTGTAAATGTAGAAGTAATGGTTTGGACAAGCTCAATTTATGGCCATTTTATCATTTGACCTTCAAGTGTGACCTTGACCTTAGACCTACCTGAACAAGTGTTTCAAATGGCACTTCTATTCATCAAGGAGAACCATTGTGCCAAATTATTTTGAAATCCATTTGTAAATGTAGAAGTTATGGCTCGGACAAGCTCAATTTATGGCCATTTTATCATTTGACCTTCAAGTGTGACCTTGACCTCGGACCTACCTAAACAAATGTTTAAATGGCACTTCTACTCATCAAGGAGAACAATTGTGCCAAATTATTTTGAAATCCATGTGTAAATGTAGAAGTTATGGCTCGGACAATCTCAATTTATAGCCATTTTACCATTTGACCTTCAAGTGTGACCTTGACCTCGGACTTACCTGAACAAATATTTCAAACGGCACTTTTATTTATCAAGGAGAACAATTGTGCCAAATTATTTTGAAATCCATCCATAAATGTAGAAGTTATGGCTCGGACAAGCTCAATTTATGGCCATTTTATCATTTGACCTTCAAGTGTGACCTTGACCTTGGACCTATCTAAACAAATCTTTCAAATGGCACTTCTACTCATCAAGGAGAACAATTGTGCCAAATTATTTTGAAATCCATCCATAAATGTAGAAGTTATGGCCCGGACAAATCCGGACGGACGGACGCAGGCACTAACACACGCACGGACACACACCGAACTGACATTGTAACAACTATGTCTCGCTCTCCGCAAGCGGGCTCGACAAATATGTTTTGAGGACAACTTTGTTTCGCATTCAGGGGGTCCCAATGAACAATTTGGCACCCATGAAATTGTCCTGGGGGTGCAAGGTAGGTTAAATCAGACGCCGGGGTACATGTTTTTCCACCATTTTTGCCAAGGGATACAATTTGGCACCCATGAAATTGTCCTGGGGGGTGCAAGGTAGGTTAAATCAGACGTCGGGGTACATGTTTTTCCACCATTTTTGCCAAGGGATACAACTTTTGTGGCCGGGCCGGGTAGCGCAATCGGTAGGGCACCTGACTCGTAAGTCAGAGGTCCTGGGTTCGAATCCCGGTCTGGCCACATACTTTCGTTTCTCCTTCCGCTGATTCAAGAAGGGCAGTTGTCAGTTACTGGCGAAAGTATGTGCACTTAGTACTGGTTAACCGCTTAGGAGGTCTAAGCCTGCCCAGGAATAGTGTGGTTAGGTTAACTAACCGTCCCGACATGACCTTAGTTGTTTACTGTGGACGTTAAGCATCAAATCAACCAACCAACCAACAACTTTTGTGAATTCTTGTTTAATTCTCCAGCTGGAAATACCTTTCCAAAGTGGGATCTAGTGTCAACGGGATTAATCTCTCCTGCAGGGGCTAATTCTATCCTTTATCGGTTGACTTTTACACAGCAGTGTGAGACCGCAATATTCACAGAACGCATTTTTCACATGTGTGAAAAATGCGTTCCCATTTTTCACACGTGTGACAAATTCGGTCGCATTTTTCACAGAATTCGAACGCATTTTTCACATATCTGTGAAATTTGCGTTCGATATGTACCATGAAAACGTAATTTTCCAAACGCATGCAACACCCCTAAAATATGACAAAATATCACAAAAACGCATTTTTCACTTCTTGACACTTTTATAACCCTGAAATTATGAAAGTTATAGTGGACGGAAAAACGGTACAGTAAACAAAAGAGAGGACTAGAAATCTGCTCCGCTCTTCCGCGCAGAAGGACGCAGGTCCCAGTCGCCCGCCGGACCAACGACTGAAAAATTCACTCTGTCTTCCTAGCAGTAAATGGGTACCTGTTTCGAATCAGGGAAGGTTAAAGGCTACGAAAGGAGAGGGGTGGGGTCCGCCTTTCATAACCTGTACCTAAGACACTGTAGACTCAAACAACTGCTGTCTCTACGGCCACAAGAATATGGAAAACCTTTACCTTGTTCGTATGCTGATGACGTAAGCTGTAGTGCACAGCTTCTAGTGCTAACTATTGGGCAGTGCCATAATCCAGCAGGAGGAGACCTTGCGGTATTCCTGTACAATGTTAGTCATTTCCAATACAAACGTTTGGAGGTAGCTTCTTCGTAACAGTCCCCTATGCTGCATCAAGGTTAAAGGTATGCGTGTTGGTACATGGTTCTTTCAATGGGGACAATCTTTATCTGGATGGAAATAGGAGGGAAGACATATCGTTTTCCCATACTTGTCTACCTGTCTGTTCGTCACAAATCGTGTCGCTTCATAGCTTTATCAGGTAGTTTGAGGAAACTTGGTACAAATATAAAACAAACGAACGGGCGGACGAACGGATGAGCCAAACTCAACATGTTCCCACAAATTATTTCGAAACTGCTGGCACGGTTTGTTTTCACCAGTGAGGAACCAGGTATTAAAATATAGGATGTAATTAAGAATAAACCTCAAATGCCTTTCCCCGGGATTCTATCACATATAGACCCTAACAAAGTCAAACCCAGGTCCAACTAGATATCATGTCCAAGTCAAACTCTGGTGTTTCGCCCCAGAAAACAGATGAAGTGTTAAAAATATTCAAGCAGTATTGCATGATTTATCTTCCCTTTTGGAAAGGAATTTACCAGTAAATAATAATAAAGTAAAAAAAGGAACTTCAAGGTGTTTAACTTGCCATAAGGTCAATTATACTAGTAGACTTGATCGCAGTTGTGGGGACACATAATTTCGACATTATCGGTCGGATCTGAATAGTTTTCAGTTTGTCTAAGATAAAATGCTTGTCTAAAATATTTGCAAGTTTCAAGAAGATTGGCTGGTCAGAAGCATCTCTCAACTATCACTTGCCATAGCAACCAAAATCTCAAGCAACTGTCTTAAAGGAATTGTCATCGTTCCCCAGCCTTGTGAACGCTATATGAGCCGCGACACGAGATGGTTGAGCGCCCAGTGCAGATTCAGATCAGCCTGGGCATCTGCCCAGTCTGATCAGAGTCTTCCCTAAGTGCTTAATGGGTATTTAAAAATCTAAGATACCTTCACGCGAACAGCGAAGACGCTGATCAGACTGTACGGATGCCCAGGCTGATCTGAGTCTGCGCTGGGCGCACAACCACTTTATTGGTTTTCTCGTGTCGCGGCTCAATATTATATGAAGTTTGATTGAGATTGACCAAGACGCTTAAAGAGATATAATAGCTCGAAGTTGTTGACAGACGATGTAAGGCAACGGACAGCAGGGACTGCTTTTCCTATAAACTCCCCAAGAGCCTAAGGCTGACCGCAGTTGGGGCTCAAACTCATAGTTGTAGTTGGAAAGGAATAACAAAACATTCATTTTCAAGTTTCCCTTGCCGTATCTGTGATAAATGCGTTTCTATTAAAAATCGCATTAAAATCCGAACGCATTTGTCACACTGGCAAAATGTGAAGAATACGACCGTATTCATCATACACGTGTGAAAAATGCGTTCTGTGAATATTGCGGTCACAGCAGGTAGGCATTTATGACAATGGCAGTGTTGTCTCTCCTGAAAGTGTACCTTTTCACTCCACATCAATCTTATATTAATATATTAGAAATATAGTTAACCTTTTGTGAACATGCTCATCAAAACAACATTCAGCAGCCTGGTCTGTGTCCTGTCCTTTGACTCACATGTGTAAATGCACTCATGAACTTCCTTATAAATAGGTAAGATTATTGTATTTAAAAGCTAACATGGTTCCCTAGCGATCTTCATTTCGCATTGACAGAAAAAATCTTGGAGCATCAATCAAATAATAATATACCTCCTAAGGGTATATTAAAGTGAGTGAATTCTAAAATGAAAGAACTGGCTTCTCTAGTAGCAAATTGTTTTATTTTTAACCATTAATGCAGATTGTTGGTGATCTCAAATTTGAGAAGCTATTTGTCCAGGAGCAAACAAGAAATAAAAAAAGTTGCTTCCATTTGTAAATATGGCAGAGGAATAAAGATATACAGGAAATGACTTTATAAATAAGCATCTTGCTTACTGTCAAATCCTGATACTTTTGAAATTGTATTGTAGTATATGTATGTAATTTATAGTTAATAAAATATCGTTTAAACTAAGATATACAGGATATTTGACTTTTTCACTGCAAGATCACTTTTTATTTCATGGAATAAACAACAAAAGCAGTATTTTCAGGAGTGGTCAAGCAACAAGTGAACAGTGAAAGATAAATTTTTATTTCACCGAATAAACACCAAAAGCAGTAATTTTACTAGTGGCAAAGCCACAAGAGAAAATACAATTTTTGGTGTTCATGAGTGAAATAAAAATCAACCTGACACTGAAATAGTCTATCCTTTTTGTTTTCTTTATGCTTTGAAATTGCAATAATTCAGTTTATTCCAATGCGTCAGCCGTCACAACAGTCATTGTAAAAGCCTTAATTCGTGATCGAAGACCTGAGTCAACGTGATCATATATAAATTCATTTTATAAACAACATAAAACAGAGATAAGAACTGATGAGATCAAACTGATGTCAAACAGCACCAATAGCATCCAGTGGGAGATATAAGTAAAAGGAAAGAAGTTAGGCATGATAACAAACTTCAAATGCCTTGAAGCAGTTGTCTTAGGTAATGGATCAAAACCAGAGTTTTAGACTCTCAAGGATTGCACAAGCTACTGCAGCTCCATTAAAGCTAAAGGTAATTTTGAGAGACAACAAAATATCTCTTGGATCAAAAGTGAAACGTGTACTGTCCCTTGTCATATCCACATTCTGTATACCTGAGTGTCATAGACCTTGACAGCAGTTTGAGAAAAGAATGCAGGCCATAGAGATGAGATGCTACCATATGCTACTCACATTTTGTATAAAGACCATATAAGTGAAGAGGATTTTCGCTGAACATGGTCAAGAAACAGAAACTTAGGTGATTCAGTCATGTCAATGTCTTCTGGCTTATCAAAGGCTTTTCTGAAGGCACAAAGAAGTTAAAAAGAAGAGCAGATGAAGAAGAAAACATTATTGTTTTGTTCTTTGCCTGTCTCTTCTTTTTCATTTATCTGTGCCTTTAGACTGGCAACCAGTTCTGGGGACATATAAAAACAATGTAGACCCAAGTCAGACAATGTGAGATAATGTGTTTGAAATTCAGTAAATACGTGAAGAGGTGGTTGATTAAGGACTCGTACGTACTGCTTGTACATGTTTTCAACATATCTCAAAAGTCAGGCAATGGTACCAACACCTTTTTATAACTGTCTTAATTACTTGTAGGGCAAAAAGAGACATTCTTTTTTTGGACTTCAGCAGAAAATTCGTCTTCTTCAGGGGCTGTCAGTTCCTCTGGTAACATTCTAAGTCTTCTAAGAAATGGTTGCTAAGAGCTTCAGCTGGTTACTAAGGACAAGCACATACACATTTTCTTCAACAGATTTTAGATCTTGTCCAACCGTTTGATCCACACATCACTTACACTTGTCATAACAGTTTGTTGCTAATAAAACTGCTCTGTCCTGAATTCCGACAATAGTCTCAGATCTAAAAAAGGTGGTTGCCAATGCCCCAATCTGGTTTCTAAGGACAATTGCATGCACATGTTTTTAATCAGATGGTAAAAGTTCAGGTCAGAGGTGCTTTAGATATTACTTATAACAAGATACATTGTTATGTTGCAAAGAGAGAATAGTTTGATAATAATTCACTCACATGCGCCAAATCTGTTGAAATATGGTTGAAATTATGTGGTTGCCAAGGACTTAAACTTGTTGCTAAGGACATATACATGCACAAGTGATTTTTTTCCTAAGTGATTTTTAAAAGTAAGTTAAATATGTTTAAAATATTACTGCAACTCTCTTCATAGATTGCTGCTCATGAAAGGTATTTTGTATGGAATATAAACCAAATTCTCAAATCAGTTTAGAGGTGGTTGCTATGGGCTCAGACTGGTTGCTAAGGACAATTATATACACAAGTTTTTCAACAGACTGGTTCAGTCCAGCACTCTTGCTTCAATGATTCCTTACCATTGCCTACATAGTACACAACAATCAGAAGGCATCAGATTTGGACTTCACTAAAAAATTCTAAATTTGTTGATAGGTGGTTGCTAAGGGCACAAACTGGTTGCTAAGAGCAAATATACACACATGTTTCACAACAACATTTAAAGGACAGGCAGCTGTAGTTTAAACATTTCAATAAAAGTATGATTATTCTTACTTGTATATCAAAGATATTCCTCTTGGAGTTCGGCCAAAAGTCTCAAATTTCTTAATGGTTGGTTGCTAAGGGCTCTAACTGGTTGCTAAGATGAAATATATGCACATGTTTCTCAACAAAGTGTTAAAGTCCAATAGCTGTGCTTTAAACTTTTCTTACAATTGTCTTTCTATATTGCAATACATCGAAGATATACTGTTACCAATTCAGTCAAAATGTACAGATCACCTAAGGGATGGTTGCTAAGGAGTTAAACTGGTTGCTAAGGAGAAATTTATACAGTAATTTTATTCCAGATTTTGAAAGCCCCATAGCTGTGCTTTAATTATTGAATGCTGGTATCTTTCAATTTTTTATACTATAGACAATATTTGGGCTGGATTTCGGTCATTTTTGATTATTTTCACAAATTCTGTAAAAACGATGACCCAGGTGACCTCTGACCCCAAATAGCACACATGTTGATGTTTATTTCAGAAACATTAAAACAGAATTTGATACCAATAATGTACATTGTGTTAGTGAACACATTACAAGAAGGGCTAGTTTTGCTTTGTATACAGTTTTAGCCTCCCAAAAATGTTGCATTTTACAGAAATGTTCCAGCATAATTTGCTTGTTGTTAAGGAAAACAATTATCCCTTGGTTTCCATAGCAACCGTTGACTGATTGACCTAAGATTTTGCATGTGCAGGTTTGGTCACCCAGTGGACTTATACACAAGTTTTGGTCAAAATCTGAAGACCTCGATATGCCACCCTATTAATGCATTCTGCCTGATTCTTAGCCGGAACGGTACTTAATCTGTTTTGACTTAAGTCTTGTCTATTTTTAGGAGTCTATTTTTAGCTGTGTTAAAAGTCTGCAATATACTTTTATGTACCAAACAACATGATGATGTAACTGAGACGGTGGTGTGTTGGATAGCGTTTTGCGCTCTGGCACAGACAGTTACGGGTTCGAATCTCCACTTTTCCCTTTCATTTTTTGTCAGTTTTTTTTTTAATTTATTTACGGTACTTTAATTTAATATGGTACGGCTTTGAATGTGTTCCCTAATTTTTATGCATCCTAAAGTTAAAACGAGTATAAAAGTTTCCTGACACGCATGTCGTTATCGAAAACTATGTTTCAAGTTTCTCCAACCTTTTGCGGATGGTCGTGGTGGGAAGATGATGCTGGGTAACTGTCAGTGCTGGGGCGTCCTACTGATATGGATAATAGTGGGGCAAGGGCCAACAGTGTTTGCAGTAGGTGCGGTCAGGCATCGTTTGGATATTTTTTCACTCTCCTATCCACGGAGGGGGGGGGGACTTCCATTATAAAGCATGGTATATATGTGCCGCTGGGATAGCCCTACTTTTTTGAACTGCCAGATACATCAATAGGTATGATTTTACAGACTAATATACACGAATAGGTCTTATTTCTCCAAGCACTGTATATAAAAGCCAGCTTATCTGATTTTGTTATGAAAAAGAAACAAATATCAGTTACTAAGACAACAAATTCTCAGCATACTAATTTCTTGAATTTTCTTCACGGCTTAATGGCAGATTCATGAGCTATTCTAACACTTTTTTTCTGCAGTATACATGAATAGGGTCCAAATTTGATACAAAATTCATGAATATGTATATATTTTTGGCAGAATAAAGTGGGTTATCAGAGTTCCAGCGGCACATCTGTACCCCTTTAAAGACTAAGTGATCCCCCCCCCCGTGCTTCTATCTCTTTTCCTTCTCCCTCTCTCTGAGAGACGGTTCGATATAGACTTAAATACTGTCTCTAAGAGCCGTTAAACCAAAAGCGATCAACCAACTAAATCTCCAATCGTTTATGCCTCGTTCAGTTGCGGCAGACACAGTAAGTGAGGAAGTGATAGAGTTGTCTGGTTGAAAACTTGATCAATGGAAAAGAAATGTTTAGAACTGCTGGGATCTTTAGCCGTTATCAGCAGTGTGTACAATGGTCAGTGCCAAAAAGTAGGGTCCCTCTTTCAGTTCATCAGATAAGAAGGGGAAGCACGGATAATTTAGGGATAATTTTTAATATTTCTCCATAAAAAAAACATACGTTTGACCCTTCATTAGAACCGTGTTACCAAGACGGTTCTAATAAGGGTCACAGCATATGTTTTCCTTCATACATAATGAAAAATATCTCAGAATCATCCATGTTACCCCTTCTTATCTGGAGCACTGCTCTTGCTTCCTAAATAACACACACACACACACACACACACACACATGAGCGCATGCGCACACACACACACACACACACACACACACACACATTGCATGACTGACAGACGCAGAAAGACGGAGATAATAATTCGATAGCTATTTTCCTATGAGCAAAGTTAAAACATACGGACACAGACTTTCTTTCAGTTCTCCATTATTTCTCTTTAATGCTTGCTTCTGATTTTATATAACTATGTAACTTAAGAGTCCAGTGTTTCCCAACTGGCTCCAGGTGTAATGAATATAGGAAAGGGGACTATATGATGGAGTACGATCACATGATAAAGTCATATGATGATGATGATGATGATGATGATGATGATGATGATGTTTTTATAAAAAGAGACACACATCAGTGTGCGTATAAGGCTTTCATAAACTTATCGACCGTGTCGTGAGAAAACGTCCTGAATGTACATGCCTGGGCTGCCATGTACATACCGTTTTACCTGGTAAGCACTCAATGCTGCAGGGAATGGGTCCTGTCCGAGCCCTGTCTTCACCACCTTCAGAAGTACTCGTCTATATGACTCATGTAAACAGTTTAAGTTGGTTGGTTGGTTGATTGATTTGATGCTTAACGTCCACGGTAAACAACTAAGGTCATGTCGGGACGGTCAGTTAACCTAACCACACTATTCCTGGGCAGGCTTAGACCTCCTCAGCGGTTAACCAGTACTAAGTGCACATACTTTCGCCAGTAACTGACAACCGCCCTTCCTGAATCAGCGGAAGGAGAAACGAAAGTATGTGGCCAGACCGGGATTCGAACCCAGGACCTCTGACTTACGAGTCAGGTGCCCTACCGATTGCGCTACCCGGCCCAACAGTTTAAGTAGCTTTGGTTCAGCTGTGGCAGAGCTGTGAATTTACCCAGAAATGGCCACAATCACAGAACATAGGGTTTTCGGAGCACGAACAGTAGAACACTGAAGGAGGACGAAATCAAACCCTATCATGTACAGTGTCTACTAAATGAACAAAGAGGAATCGGAGCAGAAACCACATATTTGACGTGCAGTAGCAAAATTGCTTGTGTTCCAAACCGCTTATAGGTTACAATACAACATAAAATACAAGTAAGAATTCGAAGCGCATCACGAATGAACAAAACAGTCTCATTTATAAACGCAGTTTGTGGTATATCCTGAATTATGACAGCCTATCATCAGCATATCTACCTTACACATTTTAAGATAGAACTTAAGTCACCTCGCTAGTTGACTTAAGTTTATAGCAAAATCTAAGCAAAGAGTTTCAACTAAGATTTTTTGTGAAACCACGTAAGTATACACTTTTGACTTAAGCTATAACTTAAGTCAAAAGTTCTTGCTTAGATCGTTTGTGAAACTGGCCCCTGTTCTTTAATAGACCTCCATGAAAAAGGAATGCAAAATGGAAATGGTAGAGTTGCTTCCTCTGAAAGTGTAACCGTTCTCTTTAAGTTTCTTGCCGTTTTACCTAAATATAATTTTAGCCGCGACATGCCAAACCAACATAGTGGCATGTGCCCCAAGTGAAGACTCAGATCAGCCTGGACATCCGCCCAGTCTGATCAGAGTCTCCGCTGTCGGCATGGAGGTGGCTTAGATCCTTAGCTATCTTTTAAGCGCAGAGCGGTGTCTCTGATCAGACTCGGATGCCCAAGCTGATCTCAATCTTTGCTGGGCGCACATGCCACTTTGTTAGTTTTGTCATGTCGAGGCGCATTTACTAGCTACTAGCGTAAAATTACCACGTAGTTGCGACCTGTATCATCATGTTCTACAATGGTTTTGTTGGTGAAGAGGGCCTTGTCAGTCAAGAATTTCGGGTACGATCTCCCATACCTTCCATGACAGAGATCTAGACCAACTACGTCATTGCCTGCAAACAACCAAATATCAGATAATCTCACATACTGGCCTTTGCAAAGCGAAGTTCTTTCTCAGCATCCGCACAGTTTGATGAGGATCTTCGTTGTTTACCTGCACCAGCACTAAATTTCAGGGGGAGCAACTTTGCTGTTTTATTTTTGCCTCTTCTCTCAACTAGGGTCATCTCTTAAAGGAAAGAATTTTCTCCTCCCATGAAAGTAAACAAGAAGCTTCGAAAGTTGTTGTCTACATTTATAAAATGGCGAAACATGGTAGTTTAACAAAACGTATAAATTAGGCGTGCGGATTTACAGCAAATTTGCTCCTCCTGAAATCACTGTAAAACCGAACCTACTGTCTTGATTACTTTGTCATGTTCCCTGCATCCAAAACGTCATATGAACCGCGACACGAGAAAACCAACAAACTGGTTCTGCGCCCAGCGCAATCTCGGATCAGCCCGATCATCTGTTTAGTCTTATGGGACTGTTCGCTAAGCGCTTAAAGGGTAGCTAAGGATTTAAGGTACCTCCATGCGGACAGCGAAGACTCTGATCAGACTGGGCGGATGCCCAGGCTGATCCGAGTCTGCGCTGGGCGCACAAACACTTTGTTGGTTTTCTCGTGTCGCGACTCATTTTGTTTCAGAATTTATTTAGCTTAATTTAAGCTGTTAATGGTCGGTTGCTTATTACAGCCGTCGTCAGTTTAAAAACAGAGTTCATTCCAGGCGAACAGTATTCCCCGTTACATGTACTTCATATATCTGTCTTTCAACAAACTCAATTACACGTAAGTCATGTTCATTTCCATTTGTTTGTACTTATTGTGTTCCATCCTTCAAAGGGTCCCGCTTTTCAGAATTCATATAAAAGTGTGATTCATTTCAACTCCATTACACTAACTTTTGCTATCAGCCGAAATAGTAAACTTAAAGAATATTTTTGAAATTTCAGAGTTAAATCCCAGATTATCCATCTATCTTTCTTACATTCTCATTCCTCTATACCATAGATGCACGAATTCTCAGTACTTCCTAAAGAGCTCACACACACACACACACACACACACACACACACACACACACACACACACACACACACACACACACACACCTCAACCCTTCTGTAGACCCTTTCCTTACTTGCTTCTAACTACATCTCCCAAAACACTATATATTTATATATCGGTATGAGCCTACCTTCTCTCGCCACAACACCACAGATACACACGGCATGGCCACACATCCAAGTTCTAATGTCTACCTGTGGAAATAGGTCAGTTTATTTCGTGAATTTTCAGTTGAAAAACTGTTAAATCATATTCTGATATATTTTTAATAAAGAACGAGCATGTACTTACATTACACTCAAGTCTATACAGACATATGAGGTTATGACAAACATATGTACATCTAGGCCTTATGCACCTGGCATGAACACCTAGATTACATTAAAAATAAAGCATGGCTATGGATTAATATTACGCGCAAACTTAAGAGAAGTGGAGCTCTGCTTCGTCTCTTTGTAAAACTCTGGCTAACATTTTATCTTTTTTTCTTTCTTTTACATCTATCAAATCAAAAAATCAAAATGTGTGTACCCACATGTGGGAGCATCAATACATTTAGTGATGCCCCCCGTATGTGAGTATGCACATATAAATATAAGATAATAAGGCAATATATATGATAAAATAGATAAGTAAATGCAGTTGACAAGCACGATAGATAGTAGTATATTCTGTGAACATTATTGCATTATTGGGGAATACAGATTCAAATAAGTCATTTGACTTCCTTCTGGATCCCTTTTGTATAATATTTGTATTTATGTCATTATGTCCATTGATTGTTTGTTTGTTATCCGAAAGAAATAAAATTCAAACCATATGTACAATACGAGGGGCGTTCGAAAAGATTTGCAAATGGCCTCATGACATTGTTTAGGGACAAGCTGGGTACAACTGCTTTGCATTTACTAAAAGCACTGCATTTTGGCTTTCCGACGATACCAAACACTAATCAAAGACACTTTTCCTTATTGAGTTACAACCCATTTTAATAGGTCCCAGTCATACCACTGGGCTAATTCTATATATAAAATCTTTTCAGTGTTACGCATTCAAGTCGAATATCCTTGTAAATGCAAAATTAATTTTTGTCATTTGCTTGTCCATCGTTTTCTACAATATCCAAGCAGAAGTTAGAAGCGTTGCAACTGTTATCGATTTATTCCTTGCAAAGCAATGCGCAGTTCTAATGACGTTACTGAAATTTACGTTAACGTCATTTTTGAAAGCTTGCAGACGCTTGGTTTTTGGTATTAATTTGAATTTATTGACAGGTTTTCTTCTTTGACCCATGTAAATGCTCTAGCTGACAAGATTTTGAATGCTAATACACTTGTTTTCATTACAAAATCATCAAATGGTAGAAATGGTGAAATTGCCACAACATAAAGTACGGATAATCCGTATTTCCAGCCCAGTAGGGAACGTATATTAAAAACAATTTCCGCGATATTTACAGGACAGCATTATTTGGGCATTGTCTTTAATGAACAAAGATAAAGAAAAATCAAAGACTGCTGATATATAAATTACGGCCTACTAAAGTAAAATTTTGCAGCGTCTTTAGGGTATACCTCTTTCAAAGAAGTTAAAATGCGTCCTTTTTAAAAAAAAATGCACCGGTTTTTTAGTTTTCTCAACGCATATCATAATTTTATGTGTTTCTGCAATCAGAAGTTCTGTCTGTATGGTGGTTATCGAGAAATTACGTCATTTGCAAAACTTTTCGAACGCCCCTCGTATATTATAAGCATCGTATAGTTTTGAATGCGGTAAAACATATACAATTACTAGCAAGAAAGTGTACACAGGAAAATTTACTTTTTTGTCACTTAGAAAACAAAGAAAAACAAGGTAGCGGAAACTTTTGTTATACATGTGTTGAGCCAGCGACGATAAGCGTTTGTATATAAAGTACTTCACAGTGAACAGATGGTCTCTTTCTTTCTCTTTTTCTCGCTCTTTGTTCTTTCTCAAACACTCTGTAGTAATCGTTTTACGAAATCCATACTCTCTCTCTCTCACTCTCTCTCTCTCACTCTCTCTCTCTCTCTCTCTCTCTCTGAAATACTCTGTAGTAATCGTTTTACGAAACCCATAATATTCAGCTGATTTTATATTTTCTGTGCCATAAGAATAGGATAAACAAAAGCCAGAGAATGATGAATGACTCCCCGGTCCCCCTGTGTGCCAAATGATGGAGAGAATAAATAGCTTACTATTTATTAGCGGAAAAGATATGGAATAAAAAAAAACATAAAATAAAAACATAAAAAAATAATTTAACTGAAATGCTTGAATGTACCTGGAATATTCGATTCGAAGATTTCGTTTTAACGGCTGTAAACTGTCCAGTTGTTAGCATGGTGTAACGCCTGAAAACGATAGATAGAATTGCCTTTTAAGTAGAACAAACTAGATGTTTGTTTTTGAAACAAGAACAGATGTGTCCACCCTCCTTCACCTAATCAAAACTTTGAGATCGAGTTTTGGTTCTTATTTTTTAAACACCAACCGACCGTGCATTTATATTTGTACCAATTTTTGTGAAAATATCTGCAAAGTTTTAAAGGATACAAAAGGCCAGTTTCCAAACTAAAATTACGAAGGGACAACATTCTTAACGCTATGGTTCTTGTTCTCTGCATATACTTGAATAATGCTTTATATTTTCACAAAGTTTCATGAAAATATCTTTGACTGGTTTTAAGTAATAAAGGAGACAAATCTCCATACTAAAAAGTTACAAGAGTGGATACAATTGCCAACTTTAAATTACAGAGTAGCATAATTTCATGAATAATGTAGGTGGCGGTATGGTTCTTGTTCCTTGCACATTATCTGATGATGGTTTATATTTGTATCAGGTTTTGTAAAAATATCTTCTACGGTTTCAAAGTTACAGAGAGGACAGGATTTCTACTTTGTAAATTACAAAGGGGCATGATTCCATTACAAATGTAGGTATAGTTACCGTTCTTGTTTTCCTGCACATCATCTGATGATTCTTTATATTTGTACATAATTTCAGAAATTATATATCAAATGCTTATAAAGTTTTAAAGTGGATACAACTGCCATACTCAAAATTACTATGGGGTATAATTCCATGGAAAATATAGGTAAAGTTATGGTTCTTGTTTGATAAAATGCTTCAAATTGGTACCAAATTTCGTAAACATATTTTCAATGGCTTTAAAGTTACAGAGCGGAAAAGATTTCTAAACTATAATTAACGAGTGCATAATTCCATTAAATATGTAGATGGTGTTATGGTTCTTTTTCTCTGTACATCGACTGATAATGCTTTATATTCTTACTAAGTTTCATGAACCTATCTTAAACGGTTCTAAGGATATATGGGGGACATGATTTCCGGACTTACAATTGCAAAGGGGCATAAGTTTTAAATAATGTATGTGGATTACAACTTTTGTTCTCTGCACATTGTCTGATAATGCTTTACACTTTCTCAAAGTTTCGTGAAAATCCTTGTATCTTGAATTGGTTTAAAGTTACAGAGCGGACACGACTATGATTTCCATATAAATAATTACAAATGGGCATAATTCCGTAAATAAATATAGGTAGAGATTCAGTTCTTGTTCTCTGGACAGTCTTTGTTGTTGTTTTTTTTCTGTTTTTTTTTTTTTTCAATAATTATAACGATGTTCCCCAGACGGCTCAGCGGAAGGCCGTTTTCCATGTATTCCATTATACAGAGCCGATTCATTTTGTGCAAAGTAAAAATATGACAATGAGATTACATTCTATTAACATGGAGCAGTACATACACCATTTAGATGGATTCTTAGAAATATTACATGCATGCAGTTTCTTGACAATTCTGTCCAGAGCAATTTATGATCCATAAGGAAGTAGTTTCACAATATGGCAAAATCATGCTCTGAAATATCCATATTAAACATGTTAAGTTTTGTGCCGGATTTTAATTTAAGATCTTACTTCTGTCATCGGCCTTCCGCGCCTTTGACTTTCATTGGTCCGTTTAAACTTTTGTGAGAGTCAAAGTCAAATATACGTGTACTAACTATAAACTTTCTCAAAGAATGCACTTGGAACTGAAAACAAGTATCTATCTAGAGAGGTCAGCTGTCACATGAAAACGCCAATAAAGAAGTAAAAAGTAATGTTTTCAATCGTATTCTCATAGTTTCCCATACTTTACATATATATTGTTCACATGAGATTGCAACAAATTTAATGGCGACTCAGTTTAGCCAGGCCAGTGACACTACCTAGGTGTGTAATAGATTGTCTGAAAATGTATAAATACTCGCTGTATCATATATTCACATATATTCTTGATTCAACCAATCAAAAGTCTTACTTGCTCTTGTCGAAAGTCCTGATGTGTGGGTCTCCCGTTAAAGTGCAACTGGCTCCCGCACCTGGGGTTGTATATACCTGGAAACAAATTATTGCTAACTTGCCATTAAATAATGTGATTTACAAAACTGATCATCTGAAGAAAGCAGGAGAAACTATACGGCAGATTTAATATATGGAATTATTGCAAAAATATGACAGGGATAAATCGTTTGAGAGCTTTACTTTAACTCGGAAGCTAGTCAGCAACAAAGACGGTTCGCCTGGTTCGAAAATAAGCCAACCAAATATCAGTGCAGAGAACCATATTCAGAACTTCACGAATATTCTTGTAACTGTTATTCGTGAAATAATCCACAAATAACGCCAGTCTATAGGGTAGAGTCGGGTAACTTCGGAGAGCGGGTATATTCGGACATACCTTGGCAAAAAGTGAAAATCCAGATGAGACGTCTCATCAGGATGTTCACTGATTGCCCAGTTATTTTTGTTTTAATTCCAAACAACTGACATATAACGGAAACAATGTCACTGTCCGAATTTACCTGATGTCCGAAGTTACCCGACTCTACCCTAGTACAGTCAAGGGTGAAAAGTAATTCAAGAAAGAAAATTTTCCCATCGACTCTAGTGTATTTTCAGGTTTGATTTTTGCCAATTATGTCTAACGTATTACAGTCATTTATGTACCGATAGAAAACTAAATGAACAGTTCAAGTTATATGTATATTTCACTGCAGTTGTTTGTCTTGTACTTGAACAGTATGACTAAATTATATGTTTGGATTTTAGTCGCATCTTTCATGACGTCGCCATGAACGTCAATAGAAGTTTGTTGTTTTCAAAATTTATTCTTAGTTCGGCAGGCTGTATCTTGAAACTGAGGGGACAGATTTGAGTTCTGTGATATACTGCATTATTTTGCTTTCAAAGCATAGTAGTTGTTTAGTGATTGCCTCAGGCAAATTGCCAGGATTAATTTCCATGTAAACATGTAAATGCACTAAAATCTATGGGAAAATATTTTTGTGGTCCTTGTGCGTATACTTTCTCTTGTATCCTCTAAACAGTATGTTAATTGGAACGTTCATCAGAGGATGAAAGGTAAAATGAAAACTTCAGAAGAATATGACATACGTTAGCAGGAGGGACTTGTAAGTTTTGCCAGATACTTCCGACATTGTTCGTGCTGTGTGTCATCGTTAACTGAGTTTGTGACGAACGTGCACCTGGCCTCGGTTTCACGTTTAAATCTGTCGTAGCTGTGTTACTAGTGGTTTCCCAGTCTGTTGGTCTTAACTGAATTTCACAGTTTCTCATTACAATACCATCTGGAATAAGAAGTTGGTAAATATGTTGTTTTTCATTCATAGTGAAGAAACTGCGTACTTGTACTTCTACAGGTGTGAACCAATTTGGTATACACGGGTTATATGGGGAAATTTCATTATCCCTTAATAACTTTTATTATTCTAAATATATTTTTACATCACAAACGGTATCAGAAAGTAAAATTCTTCATCTTTAATATCGTGTTTTAATTTTTATTCTAGCACTAGTACAAAATGGTCTTTTTTGGGTGATTATCTAGAGGTATATAATTTAATTAAACAAATAACAAAATCTCCGTAAAACAACTAGGGCACACAAATTCGACCGCTTATTTAGAATCAAATTGATACAAAATGTTATGCATCACAAATGGATCAGAAGAAAAGAAAGAATATATTTTTATCTGATGTAATTTTTATTAGTTTAGCTAAATGATAAAATGGTCTTTTTTCATTATTTGTTCAAATTTTAATTAATGATTTTTGTATGCCGGTCGTTTCCGTGCGTTTCCGTCAAAACTTCGGCGAAAGACGACGCGGCTTTAGGTAATAGCCTTGGGCGCAGATTAAATGTATGAAGAGTATGATACACAATTTATGGCTGGATATTGTAGTAATGAATTTTCAAGTAGCTAAATGCAAATGTAGGTTCATTCAGCCTGCTTGAAACTAAAAGGTGAAAGAATATTTTTTGTTCTGGTCCAGAGCTGCCCTATAATGTAGACCAAAGTTTTCTGATGTAAGAATGAAATTGAAGCCGTGCGTCCGAAAAATAATTGATGCAAACATATTCAAATTTCAGTCTTCGATCCGGTCTAATTGCTTTACATGAAGACGAAAAGTCGATCGGCAAACTTCTTTTAAGTTGTGAAATAATCTATATCACTGGTGCCGAATTGAAAGACAATTATCTTATGATTGTCTAATGCCAATTAGTAAACTAATGTCGGTGTGTTTTGAAATTGAGATTTTGCTCAGTAGTTGCTCATTAACGATTGTTTTTGCGAGACAAAGAGACACACTAAGTATCTCTCTCTCTCTCTCTCTCTCTCTCTCTCTCTCTCTCTGTGTATCTCTCTCTGTCTCATTCCATGTCTCTCTCCCCACGTATCTGTAATCATTTGTCTGAATTCGCCTTAAAATCAGTACAGTTTTACTACTTCTGTTTATTATGAACTTTATGAAATTGTATTATCTAGTTGTCTTTACATTAACAAGCTAATAATTTATTTATTGTCAATTTTATCTTTTTTTATTTCTTATTTTTTATTTTTGTAATGTTATTTTTCAGTATCTTTTTTTTTATTTATTTTTATTTCTCAGTTTCTTTGCAAGGGATGCCTGCTTTGGTACAGAAGAAGAACTTTATTTTTGCTTATTTATTGTTTGTGTTTGAAAATAAACATTCGGCGGACTTTAGATGAAGTAGAGTTTTCTTCGTAAGAACCAGAAAACTGCATACTTTTGTAGCGTTATGTTATTTTTGTTTGTTGGTGTTTTTTTTTTTTTTTTTTTTTTTTTCCACAGACGGTCTTCATGTTAACACTTTTTTGTTTTCTCATATGTTTAAAGTGAAAATACTTCAACAAGGCTCAAATTCGATTATTTCTCTTTGTCGATTTATGTAACTGGGGTATTCATCGTTAAATAAACAATACAACTGACACGGCACGCGTCCACAGTACTGTGTCGCAATAAATGAGCCATGACATGACAAAACAAACAAAGTGACATGTGCGACCAGCGAAGACTCAGATCCGCCTGGACCTTCGCCCATTCTGATTAGAGTCTCCGCTATGCGCTTTAAAGGTAGCTTAGGGTCTAAGCTACCTACATGCCGACAGCGAGGACTCATCATACTTGGCGGATGCCCAAACTGATCTGAGTCTTCGTTTAGCGCACATGCCATTTTGTAAAAATGTGTTTTGTCGCGGTCAAATATATATTGACGAAGGCAATATGGGAAAAGACCTTTTTCACATTGTTTCCGCCCATGCGCCAAGTAACGCGTCTTCTCTCTATAAATTGCGAGATTTGATTATTACATTGAAATTAATAGTGTGAATCCAATGGCTCGAGATTAATATATAATACTCAAAACTATATGTCAGAATGCGTAGAAAAAATCATGAAATAACTGATAATGGTTGGATGATTTGTGATGTTACGTCCTGATCTTCAGTATTTCAATCATATCAAGACGACGGCAGAGTGATTATGAAAGGCTGTGTGCAATGGAACCCCTTTTACGGTAGAAAAGATTCTCGCCTCATGCGGAGCTCAAACCCGGATCCGCTTGATCAGTAAGCAAGCGCCTAACCCACTGAGCAACCAGGACTACTCTGAAATAGCTGTTTTAAGTTGAAATGAAGGAATTAAAATACAGAATTTTTATCTATTTACTTTGAAATTAAGACATCAAATATAGAACATTTCTTTATTTCATTGATTAACCCATCTTTGCCCAGTGGAATGTTCTATCCCTATCAAATGAATGTGTCCATTTGTCAATTAAGGGGTGTCTGGCTTAGTTTATTCTGATCATTTTTGTAAGAGAAATACCCATTTGTGTAATGCAAACAGTGTAGAGCCTTTTAAGACGCCGTGTTTTCCTGCGCCTGATCTTGGTCTACACTGTTTGCCTATGCTCTTTATATAAGACACCAGGCATTAATGGGTTAATTCGTTTATCACCTGGTTACTTTCATATACTCTTCGACTTATTTCATTATTTTTTCACCGAAGTACAAACTTAAAGAAATCATATTGTTTGTTTGTTTGTTCGGTCGGTTTGAAGTTTCACCTACGATACGAAATAGAGACTCAAATAATGAACTAATAATTTAAGTTGTCTTCTATCGTAAAGTTTTAGAATTATCTCTCCCCCCCCGCCCCCCCCCCCCCCCCCCCCCCCCCAAGAAAAAAAGAAGTTGAGCTGTAAAAAACAAGTTGAGTTGTAAAAAAGAAGTTGAGTTGTAAGACTGACTCTTGTACTATACCTACCCATTCTACCGAAATTAGATTTTTGGTTTAAACTTTATTTTTCTTTGTATAACCAACATGAAACAGTACATTCATTCACAAAATATATCGTATATATTATACGAAATTAGATTTTGCATCAACTGACTCGGGAATGAAATTCAGTTAAAGCCATAAAGTTCAAATTATTATCATGACGGAGATAAGAGTATTTAGCCTTAGGGATTAATTTGACACCTGCGATTATCGCCTGTTGTCGTCTAGTTTCGGAGAACTGCCGAAGGATATCCGGAGATTCTACCTGCATAGCTGTAAGAAATCAATGGTCAGTATCAAATACGAATATTCTGCCAGATGTCAAAATTCTTTTCTTGTTTAAGACCTGGTGTGTATCATTGACTTGATCCCAAACCCCTCTAACAGTTCAGCACACAAGACCAGTTTTCATTTCCTTGCTTGATTTCAAAGATTGTTATTTTAACTACATGTATAACCTCTCGCAGTACTGATGATTGGTTTCCGCAGTACTGATTAAGAAATTGTTTCTGGTGGTAGTATTACAACATTCTAAACATTATAAATATAGTCTGAGAAAGAAATTTTTAAATATAGTTAAAGTTAAATAGATGTCGGCAGTATTTGGGATGCTATAGTAATGTTACGAGACATAACGCTGAGCGAAACAAGTAAGGCCGCGTCACGAGATAACCAACAAAATGACATGATCGCTCAGCACAGACTCAGATCAGCCTGGACATCCGCCCGGTCTGATAAGAGTCTTCGCTGCCTGCATGGAGCTAGCTTAGACCTTAGCTACCTTTTAAGCGCAAAGCGAAGACTCTGGTTAGACTTTGCGGATGCCCAGGCTGATCTACACATTATGTCGAAATAAAATGAGCCGCGACACGACAAATCCAACAAAGTGGCATCCGCCCAGTATCACTATCATGTTAGATATTCATTCTCGAAGGTTTGAAATTTAACTAAATGTATCATTTGACCAACATTTGAAAATTCATTTCCCAAAACTAAGTGTGTGTCAATAAATCGTACGAACCCAGCACGCACATATCGTCAAAATGACGTCGTACTGACGTCGATGCGACGTGATGACGTCGCATCGACGTCAATACGACGTCATTTCGACGTCATGTGCCCGAGGGGAAGGTGCGTAAATACCGTTATCTGTGTAAACATTGAAGTCTACACTACAGGTGCCTGGAGCCTGGCAAACAACTGGCACTGAAGATACCAACTGAAAACTCTTCTCGCCTCCTGTTGCGTCTAAATGCAAACTCTGGTACTCAAACTTGGAAAAAATAAGTAACGTATCAAACATAGCTCCTCCAGTATATAATACACGTTGGAAACTATTGTATTGAGTTAAACTGTGCAAATATGAGCTCCTCATTATGTAAAACAGGTTGGAAACTTTTGTACTGAAATAAGCTGGGCAAAATAAATAACGTATCAAATTTAGCTCCTGAATTATATATTTTCAGGTCCTGAAGATAGCTTCTTGTTAGGCCTTACTGCTCTTCTGATCCAAATTGAGACGCGACACAACAAAACCAAAAAAGCGGCATGTGTGCCCAACGAGGACTCAGATTGGCCTTGGCATTCGCCCAGTCTGATCAGAGTCTTAGCTGTCCGCACAGAGCTAGTTTAGACGCTTAGCTACCCTTTAGTCTATCTGAGTCTTAGCTGGGTGCACATGCCACTTCAGTGGTTTTGTCGTGTCGCGGCGCGTTTCTGTCCCTTTTTTCTCCATTAGAACATATTTTGTAGCAAAAAGACAAAGGGACTGGACACAAGTTATACACAACATTATATAGTCCTCTCCCTAAATGTGACAAGTAATCTACAAATGGTACAATGGTAAATATGCTACTTTTTTTTTTGAACGGAAATACATTTTTATTTTTACTCCGTAACATTCAACAATGCTCTTTAATTTCTTTTCCTTCTGAAAACAATAGTTTCTTTCTTCTCTCTTTTTTTTTTTTCAGTTTTCTTAGTGTCCTTTAACAAGATCAACGTTCTGGAATGGCGTAATTACATTTTATGATTTTAACTGCACATAAGAACCTCCCAGCACGTATGTTCTAAGGTTGTTCACGGTGCAACTATGCCAGTATTGGCCATGCACTTATTTGGTAGATGTAGATGTATGAACTATACTGCTCAAAATAAGTAAGGGATATTAAGACGGCAGAATTAAGAAAAATAAGTAGAAGAATATTTAACTGTCGTAAATAATTAAACAAATATTCATAGAAACCTTCAATCCTTCAATTTGAATATTGATATGTTTAAGCTTGTCACGTGACCTAGAGTAAATTGGAAGTAGACAAGGGGTCGACACCCAAATTTCGCACGAATCCAGCACACCAATGACATATCATTTTCATGCAAATTTTATCAAGACAGACGTCTAATGCTTCAGTTAACAAGTTACAGATATTTTTTCATGCGGTTTTATCAAAGGACGAAACGACAGGCGTAAACGATACCATCGAGTGGTGAATTTCTCACCGATGGAGATATTTGCATGGGCCCTACACATTAAATAATACAATAAATCCTACAAAAGTGGATGTATTCAGTTTGGAAAATTATGAAGAATTTAAATATTTACAGAACTTTGGAGTCCAAAAGAGTTTTTTCGCCGATGCGAAATAGAGGTGTAGACCCCATAGTCCTTTATGTGTTGCTCTAGGTCACGTGACCTGTTGTGACTGTTTTTGTTTTAGCTGAATATTGTCACTTGAGTAGTGCTCTATTAATATACAATAATAATCTTATCATTTTTTGTACTCGCTTCTATGTCAGAATATCCCATACTTTTTATGAGCAGTATATATAAGTAACGAACAATCATTAAAACGATTTAAATCTAAAATATGGTACAAATGGAATTTGTTTGCTTTCCAGGGTCTGATTATTATCTAGAGAAGCCTCCTACCTGTATGAAAGAAAAAATCTGTTTGGCAGCCCTCGTGAGTTCTTAATTTGAGCCGCGACACGAGAAAACCAATAAAGTGGTTGTGCGCCCAGCGCAGACTCAGATCAGCCTGGGCATCCACCTAGTCTGAGCAGAGTCTTCGCTGTCCGCATGGAGGTAGCTTAGACCCTTAGCTAGCCTTTAAGCGCTTAGCAAAGAGGCTGATCGAACTGAGCGGATGCCGAGGCTGAGCTGAGTCTTCGCTGGGCGGTACAACCACTTTGTTGGTTTTCTCGTGCCGTGGCTCATTTCACTAATCGATCATCATGGTGTTGTTATGTTGCCGAATTAAAAACGTGCTTTACGAAAATTTTTCACTACTTCAGGCCAGTATCTTTGGCAGCTGGGATATTATTGTACCATTTCAAATAGATTATGATATCCCACAGCGGTGCTAACTACAGCCCCGAGGGAACAATGTAACGTTTTTGTAATAGATAGATATACCTTGACTCCCATCCAATAACTGTTAGAGTTCCAGGGCGGGCTGACAACACCGGTACGATTATCAGAGTATGACGTTTTCACGGCACAGCTCAGCTGAAAAATATAACCACATGGACGAGAGTCGAACGACGTTGTTGCCATTCAAAAGAATCATTTCACACTGCCTTCAGAAGCTAAAGCGGCCAGGGGATCTCTGCAACGCTCAGATAAATATTGCTTTTATGTAGAAATTGAATTATGAAATAAACAAATCTGTGACACCACGAATGAGTATTCTACCCTTTTCAGTAGTTGCTGAGAAACCTGTTTGTTTGTTTTTTAATCATTTTTTTTTCAGCAAAGAAAAATGTACAAAAGCTAGGAAGGGGTCTTAATTCCATTAAGTGTCATATTCATGGACCAATTTGTGTTCTTTAGCTAAAAAGTTTATTCCGAATTAATTAGATCATACAACTTCTTAAATAATGGTAAAAACATTTCCTTAAGCCCCCCCCCCCCCCCCCCCCCCCCCCCCCCCCCACTACCAACACCACCACCGCCCACCTTTTCACTTCTTGCTAACAATGGGGATTTGGGGATTGGGTATAATTTTCAGGATATACATGTATTTACAAAAAGTTGACTCAAAGGAGTATAGACAGTTACAGATGATTTAGTCAGTGACGTAGGATCTCGGTACACTTATTTAGCTATCGTCCTATCAGATTCTCGACTGTAGGCCATTTGGCCGATAATTTTAAATGAATCTCTGATTATCCCAAATATAAAGTATAAAAATAAAATACAATACAATACAATATCTTCATTTCAGCATTAAGCTTATATAACAAAGGCTTAAAGCCTACAAGAACGATATACAGTAGTGAGGACAATATATAAATTAATAAACTAATAGTTTTACAGAGGAGCTTGATCCAAATTCAACAATTTGTTACACAGGTTTACGAAAAACATACAAAGTTATTACCATGACAACGTAACGGCTTACTTTCTATGATCCAAGAAGAACAGTGAGAAACAAAGAGAGGGGACGAGCGAAGAAAGCGAAGAGAGCAAAAAAGAAAAATCGAATATCAGACAGAACAGTATGTTAGCACAAGTATTGTGCCTGTACCTTCATTTTTTTTCCAAACCTGAACTTAACATTGATTATAATCTTTTTGTTTTAATTAACCCCTTAATATCACAATTAATTAACTCTCTCTCTCTTTGAGTTTGGACACATATATCCTAACGAGCTATAGAATAAGAGAGTTCAGGCAAAAACTAGTTGGGTATTCAGTATGATATTTTAAAACGTATCGTTACTCATTGCCTCTGTTTTAAAATAACTGAGCCTTGACACGACAAAACTAACAAAGTAACATGTGCGCTCAGCGAAGAATCAGATCAGCCTGGGCATCCACCCAGTCTGATCAGAGTCTTCGCCGTGCGATAAAAGGGTAACTCCATGCCGACAGCATAGACGCTGGTCAGATTGGGCAGATGCCCAGAATGATCTAAGTCTCACTGGGCGCACATGCCACTTTGTTAGTGTTTTCGTATTGCGGCTCATTATTATAGCGTAATAATATAAAAAAACTATACCGATTTTCCCAGTTGTCCATTCAGCTGGTCTCCTGTAATAATGGCATCTCTGACGGCATTGCCGCGAAGATTCAGTGTCTGAAGCCCCGTTATTGGTACACCATCAGTTAGCCAAGTGATGGCGAAATCTGCATCATGCACCTGCGTCGGGTAGGGAATATGACAATTGAATTTGAAGTCTCCCGTGATAATCTCCGGAACTCCTAAAACTGGACTATCCGACAGCTTTGGGTACGCATCTGAAACCACATTGTGTTGTTATTTTCAAATCCCACAGGTCAAAATAAATACATTGTCATTAATTTTAATCTATGACATTAACTTTTTAGGTGGATACCTAGACCTTTTGCGCGACAATGTCTTGATAAGGCTGACGTTTCCAGTTATTTTAAAATCGGAGACAGTATTTTATAGACAATGGGTCACTTCTGTAGAATTACGACCTGGGTGTCGTTATTATATAGGGGTCACTTTCCTTGGTTACAAGAATGCTCGATTGTAAAAATACCAACAATCCCAAAAGGAAAACAAAATAATCAGTGCTCTGCGATGAAGTATGGGGACCTTTGGCACTTAAAACCTGCTGCAGTGAAATCAAATAAGCCGCGACACGACAAAACCAACAAAGTGGTAGTGCGCCCAGCGCAGACCCAGATCAGCCTGGGCATCCGCCCAGTCTGATCAGACTTTTCGCTTAGCGCCTAGATGGTAGCTACGGGTCTAAGCTACCTCCATATGGACAGCTGATCTGAGTCTGCGCTGGAAGCACAACCACATTGTTGGTTTCTCGTATCGCGGCTCAAATAAAAATCTCCAAAAAATGCCCTGGGAATAATAATCATCGTACATACAAGAACGAAAATCGGTGTCTCGGGTTTATTCAGACCCTTCGTATTTAACTTATTGTCGCATCAAAAAAGTATCAATAAACATGTTTGTGTGAGTTTCTAGTACATGGCGACGATGCAAGAAATCACTGCCTGAGATATTGTCCCCGACGCTGCAAATCAAGATTTTTTGTCCTTATTTTTCTACACATTCGGTGAAAAATAGCAAGAATTTGAGAGAAGTTTGCAATGATGCCGGTGTTCACGTAAAGGCCAATGTCTGGCGAACTGAGGGACGTAAGTATCTTAGATGATTGCGTTGAATTCGGAAGGCGCAGCCCTGTTTACCGAGAGAGGGGTCAACATTGATCAACACGGAGTTGCATATCTTGTGGGGTTTTTTAAGCCAAGGGAGCAAATATCGATAATTGCAAACGTTTTCTATACATGACCAAACCATTTATCTCAGTTAGGGAGGTGTTCAGGTATATTAAAATGTAAAAATAAGCGAGAAAAAAGGCTGCAGGAGATCAGTTTTCGGCCAAATGCACCTACTGACCCCAAGTGTCTGTGACCGAATACATACTTATCCATGGAACAGATATAGCCGCTTGTCATCCATACACTCTTACCTGTGCAAGCTTCATAGCCTATGCTGAAATCCTTATCACCCTAACATACTTACCTGCACGAAGTTCCTAGCCTTGTCAAACGTACATACTTTCCTACGCAAGGTTCAAAACCGGTGTATAGTCCGTTTGCTCCCGAGTGCAAACGGGGTTTTGCTTATTTTCTCGAAAACGATGGAAGTTCCATCAAATGTTCTAATGTCCTAATGATTCCTATGACTATACATAACAGAATACGGAAAGTCCAAATTTTTGGGTGCTTTTGTAAAATATTTTCCATTGACAGTAATGCAAAAACTGAGCAATTTCACTAAAGGGCGTCGTATGCTTGTTAGAACAGCCAAAATATTGTTGATAGGCAATAGCGTAAACTCATTGTTTACTACAGGTGTGGGCGTATATGAATGAAATAGTAAAATGTGTTCACCTGTCCGCACGCGTAACGCATGGTATCACTAGTCAGGTGATACTATCGGTAAATAAACATTGAGCTATTATTTTATTTTGCGAGTAAAAAATGTATGTTTTAAAATTTGATAATATATGGGTGAGACAAAAAGTAGAACAATGGATTCAGAATAAAATTTCAATTAATTATGCAAATTTTGTTCTAGGGATAGCGGTCACATGCTCTAACACGTAAAACTAAACGGGAATTCCAACAGCCAACTTTTACTCCCTTGTAATTAAGAGGTGAAAGTGACATATTTTAGGTCCTGTTTTTGTATAGAAACTTTTATATGCAAAACCTCACATTTCTGCAAAATTATGATTTTGTTATGTATTGGAAGAAAATTAAGAATGAGCAATTCGAAAATCTACCACTCACCAATTTTGAGAAAATATTGGGGATGCCGTTTGCATTTGGGAGCAAACGGACTATACTACTTATCTGCGCAAGGTTCAAGGCCTATGTGTAAATTCTTGTCACCCGCACATAATCACCTGCGCAAGATTATAAGTAAAAAGGTAGGCAATGTTCAGGAACGTATACAATCAAATCCCACATTCCGCTCTCAAAACCAATACACAGTTCCGAGAATAGCCGCTAAGCTCCGCCTGCTTAGTTACTGTTACTACGTCTCACAGGAGCGGCTGTAGTGTAGTGGATAACACTCCAGGCTACCAATCAAGGGGTCGCAAGTTCGATCCCCCGCTTCTCCGGTCATTCGGATGAGACTTTAAACCGACACACTGGTCTGGCATTCAACACAGGTAACGAAGACAACGTACATGAATCTTGCTTGTTCCGCCCGTCAGGATAAGTTTGTTTCAGAAGTATAGTCTCACGGACCATCCGATCCCCGGCTCTTGAAATAGGAATCAAAAGTTTTACTGAATTCATATGCATATTCAAGAAATGCTTGAAAACAATTTTTGGACTATAACGTCTATGCAACGAATCGGTAAAGAAACTTATTCAAGCACTGCATATATTCTGGACGGAATTTTTTCAAAAATCTGGTCTGACTAAGAGGTATAACAAACTGCCGGGTCCGTAAGACTAATAGTTTGAAATTGATCTAAAAGATATGCGAAGAAATCAAGTTTTATAGTACGTTGCCTTCGTTGCCTGTGATGAATGCCAGACCAGTGTGAACCGAGGTCTCGTCTCCATATGACCTCGTTGTTGGTGGGACGTTAAACCCGAGTTCACTCACTCACTCACTACGTCTCACAAGCTTACACGAAGATGGCGGAAAAACATATGACAAATGCAAGTGTCTGCTAAATGTTGGCGATTTGTGGCGAAGAATCAGCCTCCTCATGGCCTTCACATGGCAGTTGGCGCATCATGCATTTCCGATGCGTTCTCTTCTTGCAAAGCAGGGTAAATTTATTAAAACTGGTGTTAGTTTGTTTTCTTTAAACAGGTGTATTGTTCGTAAGTATTAACCTGGCACTCATGAATATTCCGTTCACCTCCGTAAATTAATTCACGGTGTCCGATCACGAACAGGTAAACACTGCATCAATATGTACATTATATCTACTATTAAACAAGAAAATTTCACTGCATCAAGTGGCACAGTGGATAAGGCATTGATCGTATAAACTTGGAGTTATGGTTTCGAATCTCGCTACCGTCGTTTTAATATTTTTTTTTCTTTGCGTAAAACCAGCGGACAATCTTGCCATGCTCGGCACAAAATTTTAATGTTTCAGCTATTAATTTAGTTGGTTGCTTGGTTAGTTGTCTTAGGTTTAACGGCCCTTTGAGACAGTACTTTATTCTATATTGGGCCGTCTTTCAAAGGCAGGGATAACGAAGAGATGATATGCGTTAGAAAAAAAAATATCCAAAAAAATTCACCTGCACCTACTGCAAGCACAGTAGCCCTTTGTCGCACTATTAGCCAAACTAATATGGCGACCGGGCAGCACCATGACCAACCCGACAACCGTCTTCAACTAATGAACGAGATGCAATATCTTTCTACTTTCCCATGATGTAAATTCTACAACAATGTCATGGCGGGGGGGTGGGGGGCATAAAATGTATGCAGTTTCATTCATAACATTAAAAATAAAGAAAAAAAAGAGGAAAAAAAGGAAAAATAACTAGAAACGAGTGCTGTCAGATTCGATCTTATGAAGTCTGTCTCTGGAGTTGGAAGCCTTCACCACTATGCTACGGCGTCATCGGAAAACGTTTGACTGTATTATATTCAAGTAGCAGTATTTTCCGGTAAATCATCGCTAAAACTAACGAAAACATCCGAATGTTATGACGGAAATAAATGAGTGCCAGGTCAATACTTACGAACAATACATCCCTTCATTAACTGAAAGGTATTATCACGGACTTATGTTGGTATTGACCACGTGCGATTTGTTTGTGAGACTATGTCACGTGCTAAGTTGTCTTTGCATTGGCCAGGTATACGATATCATGTGATTTTGTGTGACATTCTGGGTGTGGCTCGGAACTGTGTATAGGGAAAGAAGCACATACACACAGAATTTGATACAGGTTTACGAGAGACACGCACAATATACCGAATGAGCATGACCTTAGCTGTTTACCGTGGTCGTAAAGCAACAAATCAATCAAAAATCAAATCCGATTTTGGAATACTTTTCAACTGTACCTACTTGCCTGCAAAAGGTTCAAAGTCGGCTATGGAATACTTTTCACCTATACATACCAACCTGCGCAATGTTCAAAGCCGTTGGTTGAATGCAGGTCACCCGTACGTACTTACCTGCACACGGTTCGAATCCGGTGCTGGAATACTTGTCACGTGTACATTGGCCTGATTTGCCTAGTGAAGACATAAATAGAAGAGGAGTTTCATTTGAGAATAGAATACACATGCAGTAGGCCTTGCAACACAGTCTTTTCCACTATTTTGTATAATATCAATGGACAATTACAGTAAAATTATCTGGGGTCGTATTTATGAAACCACTTAAGTTGTTGCTATGCTGTTGTTTAGGCTAAATTTCTTTAAAGGAGATTACCTACAACTATGAAATTTGCTCTGGAGGAACAGTCTTTTTCAGACTGTTCCTCCAGAGCAAATTTCATAGTTTCAGGGAATCTCCTTCATAGAAATTCAGCCTTAGCAACAGCATAGCAACCACTTAAGTCGTTTTATAAATACGGCCCCTGGCTACAAGGCTGTGAATCTTAAAGTGCTAGGTCACAACAGCAATGTTTTGATAAGGAGACTAAACGTTAAAAAAAACTTTGGTAGGGGCTCCTGTACACAGACCCTTAGCTACGCTACCCCTTGAGCGCTAAGCGGAGAGTCTGATCGGACTGGGCAGATGCCCAGGCTGATCTGAGTCTGCGCTGGGCGCATAACCACATTGTTGCTTTTCTCGTGTCGCGGCTCAAATTTCGAATTGTGCAACACTGGCCAAACCCTATAGCACCGCCTTAAGCAAAACTCTATTTTCAACATGACTCTAATTGAATTCAGTGATCCGAAAGGACCAGAAAATAAAATCTGCACTATGATGACATATGGGGAGACGTTTTACGACCGCTTTTGAGCGTCCTTAATAGCTACAGCAAACTCCATGGCTGAAAGACAACCATGGTTCCTCAGCCTTCTAAATCTGTAGTTCGTAGACGGCTGGTGATGTGTCTTGTGGCGGCCGTAATACGTCTCCCATACATCTTCCATATTGCAGATTATATTTTATTTTGTCCTTTGAGATCAGAGGATATATACTGAGAAATCAGAATTTTTTTTATTGGTTTAGACTTTTATTCTTAATCGTCGCTTTTTAACCATTTGGAACCTTTTTCATTCTATTCAGTCTTTGAATTGACTGCCTTATTGAAATCAAGAAATTACAGTATGCTTTTCTCTGGCTTTCGTAAGCAGATACTGTCAGGGTCACTGATGAGGGTTGAATAGCCGAAACTTCTAAATATGACCTATGTTCCTGCTTTTGAATATGTGCTCTGCTCATGAAGGAACTCTTTAAGATTTAAATTTAGAACCTTAAGCGATTTATTGTATAATCTACAAACAACAACTACATTGTTTGCAGCCTTGTCTGTGGGAACCGAAACGTATTTCCTATAGAATTCTTTGATGCCCTACTTTAAGTACCGAAGAGAAAACTAGGTTAAAAACTCGTTTTATGAGAATAGAAATGAATGCCTTTTTCAACAATTTTGAAAGTACTAACTTAATTTCCATTCCTTTTAAGCGCTCGGCTCAGCATACTCTAGTTTGCACCGACGATAACTGAATCATTTGAAGCGGTCGCAATATTTTCCCCGGGCTTAGTCAACATCGATCGAGTGTATTCTAGAAGCCGAAATAATTCTTACGTTTCAGTGATTACATGACCAGTTTTGGGATAAGAATATTTGAAATCCTTGCAGTTTCGTAAATCAGAGGCGTTTGCAAGTATATTACAGTCAGAAAACAACCCCAATCCTTTTACAGCTTCTGTAATACCGTATACGCGGTAATTTTCGCGGGTTCAAATTTTCGCGGTTAAGGGTCAAAAACAAAAATATTAATTTTCGCGGTTAGCAACATGCTCGAAGAGCAAAACTGTTTCTTTTTCACTTGAGTCAGTTCTTTCATTAACCTGCGACAGGACCGCCGCAGGTTAATGAAAGAACAGGCTCAAGTAAAAAGTACCAGCAACTACCGTAGCAAACACAAACAAAATATATGAACACGGTGTCTACAGAAGACACTTTGTAAGAAACAGGAAATTATTCGCGATTTTAATATTCACGGTTTCTAAGTGACCGCGAAATACCGCGAAAAATAGAACACCGCGAAAATTACCATATTAACGGTAGTCCAAAAGCATTTGATTAGTTATTTTGTCAGCGGAAAGGTTTTCTAGCTCATAAATGAATCATCACGGGAAACATATAAATCACGGATAACAACTACATATATGATGAAGCAAAGATGAAGACTTGACACAAACGGCGTGTTGCGACTCCTGGAGATCTCTGGGATTTCAAACAGCACCACTCAAATGGAGCAAAAGAAAAACACCAGATGACTCTGAGAAGCCCCATGCACCAACAAAATAAATAGCTTAATTTCGGGACCGTCACTAAGTCTGAGGCCCGACCCATTGGCGTGCAATACTACATATTCCTTATATAGGCCCTTGATTATCCTTGTTAGCCAGCCTTAACTGCCAAATACTGGGTATTAAATTTATAAAGAAATGTATAAGGTATATTAATAATTTTATGATTTTCTTAACTATCAACATTCTGAAAGTATAGAGTTTTCATTTTTCGAAACCAAAGCCAGCCTTTACTTCCTTCCTTTGCCGTTTTAATTACAGACCTGATGGCAGTCAAACCAACAACCAGAGAGTTAAGCTCTTGGCTAGTAGATTGTTATCCTATACCAATGTGATTATTGCACTCATTTTCAAATGGATCATTTTTATTTATTTATCCATTTATTTATTTTTTATGCTTTATTATTCTTTTTTTGGAAAGTCACTGTATAAGGTCGACACTTACCTGCACAGTAAGCTATAGAGCATCCTATAGTTGCTAGTAGATCATAGACCATATATGTGCCACAGTTCTTTATCCTGATAGGGTAAGTATACTCACAGCAGTTGCTGTTACCGGGGTTCATATCACCACATGCCGTCACCTCAACAATACCGTCACTGACCTGTAACAGGGAATAAATGTGCTACTACGGCGCTTTATCATATGTACAGTAGTAGGTGTAGGTGGACAAAAGTATTCGTCACAAAGTGACGTCGCCGTTTAAACTAATGCATTTCCATAATTTTTGAAAAGAATGCTGTCGCAAAGTTTTTAAAGACACTGTAATGAAACTTGCAGGATAAAAAGCGAATTGAAAACAGCAATATAGAATGAAATATTAAGATTATTCTACGTTTAGTGTAGGAGTTTCACGTGATTGAAATGAATGTAAAAGTTTTAAAATCTTGATCCTAATTGACGTTAATGTTAACGTCATCGAAAAATGGCAGTTTTTGTTTTCCTTTCATTTAGAACTGTTGGTACAAGAAAATAGCAAAAGAATCGAATTTCTTGTTATGCTTGTTTATTGCGTAAATCATTTTGCATATACATGGAGAAAACAGTGTGGTGATAACTGTTGTAGTTTTACTTTAATATTTTTTTTACAAAATTTGTGTAAATGCATTGATTTAAACGGCAACGTCATTTTGTGACGAATAGGCCTACTTCTGTTCACCTACTGTAACTCTAAGGCCCGATTTCACATCGCCTTAAAGCACGTTTTAAGCACTAATCAATGACTAGTTTTGCATTAGGGTAAAGGTAAAATATCCGATAACTAAAACTTAGTCTGTGTTTTAAGGCGACGTGAAATCGGGCCTTAGACACACAGTGTCCATGTAATTTGCAATATATAATACAGAAAGCATCAAGAACAAAGAATTAAACCATTTGAGATTGAGTTATAGGTTTGAGAAAATCACACTTTTCCATTGTATGAATTTCAGGTAGCATCTCACTTATAATTTGAGAGGAGCATGGCATCCACTGTATGCCATGCTCCTCTCAAATTATAAGTAAAATGCTTATAAATGCTTTTTTTTAAAGATCTGCATTTATATATCTGTTTCTTTCTTTTTTCACCCTAATAGCGAGCTTTGTCCTATTCTTGAGTTAATCATCGGCCCAGAGTTCAGGTTCACAATAATTTCTTAAACTTAGATTTAAGGTCGAAAATTTCTTGGGTATATATAGAGGATCTAACATGAGTGCTCATGAATTATTGAATTTATTAAACGAGTTGGGGAAAACGATAAGATGCAAGGCTATGCCGAGCATCTTATCGTTTTTCCCAACGAGTTTAATAAATTCAATGATACAGGAGCACAAATGCAAGATTCTATTTATCATATGACACTAAAATTGCATTTTATGAGCAAATTTTGCACTATTATAAAGCGTCACGATTTCGCCACTAGAAAATGCGATGTTTGCATGGACGTCAACGTTACGACGTAATTTGCATATTTAATCGTTTTTAATGCATGGCTTTATTACACTCTCAGATGCGACGTCATATAATAAAAAAGCTTACAAAATCGAAATTTATTTGATATTTCTTTCTCAATACAACACAATGAGCACTGTCACTAGGATCAGGCTAAAATAGTGATTCTCACTGTGATTTAAATATAGATACTCCTAACTTAAGAGTAAAAGTTTGGAACTTACATTTAAGATTGTCCTTAAATTTAAGAATGATTGTGAATCTGAGTCCAGGTATGTTTCCAATTCTGACTCTTACCGTGGGAATGTTACCCTGTAGCCATATTGGTATATGAGTTCCGCAATGATAAGGTTTTATACAGGTATTAAATGGCATCTCTGCATCCTGAAACCTTGTCCAGCCGGGCTTGAGGAGGCGGTCACACAACAGCCCTTGACTACGAACATTCTCTATGCTTCTCTGAGGCTCGTTAATAGTAACATGACTGGTGCAGGGATCAAAGCCTACAATTATAAAGATGAAAATACTGTACAATTAATGTTACATTGATATTAAACAATAATATATCCTGTAAGCTTAAATCTTACAGTATGGAGAGGACTAAGGCCCGATTTCACGTCAACAAGTCAATTTAGTCAATGACTAACGCTAGTCACCGCCTAACTAATATGTATACTAACTTAATACATGTACTATTTTATTCCGATTTCACATGCTGAATTAGTCAATGATATAGGTAAAACGTATATTAGCAGAAAATATAAAAAAATAAATGGATTTATTTTGAAAAAAAACAAAATGGTTTGGACCCGACCGTCTGTCCATCTGTCTGCCTGTCCGCCCACAATGTTTTGTGGGCAGCTGTGAAATTAACAGCGGCTTATGCTAGGACCTTTATTTTTGAATGGAATTAGAATAAGCAGACCATTGTTTTTGGCCCCGGGTTTGTTATTCAGATTCTGACATAAGCATTTCCTCAGTATATCATATATTTGACATACAAATACAAATCAAGATACAGATGATCTGACTTATTTGAGTGTATTTTAACTATTTGGGTTATTCTCTTTCTTTCAACTTCAGGAATAAGATTGTGAAAAAAATATTTGAAGAAACCGCTCAGGTTTGGATGTTTGGGTACACGTTAACAGTTCAAACTGTAAATGTCCAAATAAGTTTTTGAGTTATGTCTTACTGGGTTGAGTTATGCCCCCCCCCCCCCCCCCCCCGCCCCCCTTCCGATCTGGGAAATCTTGTAAACAAAATATCTGTAAAACCGCTTAAAGGATTTTTGAAAGGGTTTTATAAGCACGTTTTCTAGACAAATAATTTTGCTGTTAAGGCAATAATGCCCCGTCAGGAGGAAACTACCCCATACACGCTTACCAATCGCTCTCATGCGAAACCACGGTTCAGAACGCCAATCCATGAGAGGAGTTTCCGGTTTCGCAGTAGGGGAGCCAAAATCGTAAACAAATTTGACATCGGCACAGAGTTTGAGGTATCCATTTTCTCTGAAAACTATTTATGCAAAATATAAGAATGCTATTTTGTCACATATAGATTGTTTTTTCGGCACATGAAAGGATTAGGCCTATTGTCTTGCATTTTTCCAGATATGCATTTAGTACGGCGGGGCATGTGTTCAAGGACAATCTCAACGATATATACATGTAGGGAAAAGTCGCATTCTCTTGCTTGATTTTGTGTCTCTGACCTTGTCAGTCGCAAAGAAGTTAACAGAACTACTGTATGCGTGAATCCAAACGTTGGAAGTAAGCTTTCCGTGATGGACAGTTTAGCATATAGAAAATATACGCAAAAACTTGGCATCGTCAGCCCGGTTCAGCATGAGATAATAGAAAATATAAGGAATTTTTATGAGAAACAAAAACAGCTTCTGAACAATAACTGAATCAAAACTAAGATGAACTCTGTGATATATCATTATTTTATACGTTGCAGATGACTAATTTTGGGCTGTTTTTATTCCCTGTTTGTCATTTCTAGGCCTTTTTTAAACCGTCTATCAAACCCTCTTGCATGCCTCCAAACCAGACAAACGGGGATTAAAACAGCCAGAAGGTCATCAGCAATGTATAAAATAATGATATATCACAGAGTTCATGTAAGTTTTGATCCAATTATTGTTCAGAAGCTGTTTAAGTGATTGATAAAAAAATCCTTATATTTTCTAATATCTCATGTGGAACCGGGCTGACGACGCCAAGTTTTTTAATACAATTTCTAAAATCTAAACTGTCCAACGCAAAAGGCTTACTTTAAACGTTTGGATACAGTAGTCCTGTTCACTTCTTTGCAACTGACAAGGCCATAGACACAAAATCAAGCAAGAGAATGCGACTTTACCCTACATGTATATAGCGTTAAGATTGACCTTGAACACATGCTCCGCCGTACTAAATGCATATATGGAAAAATGCAAGACAATGTGCCTAATCCTTTCATGTGCCGAAGAAACAATCTATATGTGACAAAATAGCATTCTTATATTTTGCATAAATAGTTTTCAAAGAAAATAGATACCCCAAACTCTGTGCCGATGTCAAATTTGTTTACGATTTTGGCTCCCCTACTGCGAAACCGGAAACTCTTCTCATGGATTGGCGTTCTGAACCGTGGTTTCGCATGAGAGCGATTGGTAGGCGTGCCATAGCCAAAGAAAAATACTCATGGCACCAACAGCTGCTGGAGCGGGGTTGCATTATGACCTTATGACCTCTGTCAGCTGTGTCTGTTTATCTATCGACCGTGAAGGGCGTAATCCTTTTCGTTAAAGAATCAAAATCTGCAGCAGCATTGAGGCCCTACCCCCGCACCCCATTTCAAAAAAAAAAAAAAATAAATAACAGTTCCACTCATCAGTAGCGATACGATCCATGCCAGTTATATTTTAGAGCAATTCTTTATACGCTCAATGCCAGTCCGATCAGAGGACTGGCCTGGGCGTTCAAATGATTGATCTTAAACAGTCTGGTACGGATCATATTATGTTTCCATACGATCCATGCAAGTTAACTTTAAAAACAATCCGTCATACACGCAATGCCAGTCCGATCAGCGGTCTGGCATGGGCAGTTCAAATGATTGCATTCAAACGGACTGGTATGGATCGTATTATGACTGGTGTTGATATGATAGGTTTTATTGGAATATATATATATAATTTTTGTATAGTCATTGTCTTCATATTTTGACTGAAATGTGTTTACAAAAAGTTAGTTCTCCGATAACGGCGTACTAAGTTGGAACACCGTTTAGTATGTATTTTAAATTAGTTGACGCACGTGAAATGCATTTTGTATTTTACCTGTGGGAAAACAGTCAAATAAGGCTTAATGTGCGTTTTAAATGCGACGTGAAATCGGGCCTAAGACCATTTTTGCCCAGTCAGATAACAGTGAGCAGTTACATCAGCGTGTATGTGTTTCTTGTCACATTCAATACTAAAATTTCTTTAGTATTAATTTTTCTTTTGACGTAAGGTGCTGCTACTGTAAATACCGTCCTGCTATGTTGTATACTCATTAAACATCGATCTTCATACCCAGCGAACACTTAATACTGGCCAAAACTAAGCCTTTGCAATTAATTTTCCACAGAAGTAATCCACTGCCATCAAATGAAATTTATGCAAACTACAATTATGTAACACAATGTTACTGCTAGACTGCTTTTCACTGTATACATGGAATCGACATGTTTTAGTTTGAAGTTACAACAATGGCGGTTCTTTATGGTAAGATTTGCATCTAGCTGTCAAAGACTTAATATAGACTACTAGTATACTGAAAGGCTGTTTTGAAGTCATTCATCAAGTTAAGATCTTTAAATGATACCGCCATTTTCAAATAAACTAATTAATCCAAGTATCATCCCTGGTTAACTATGTATATACAAGGCTGTTACCAAACGAAGAAGAGTCCTAGTTCCCAAACGACCTGGTCATCGTGGCTAAACAAACTTGTTTAGCCATGATGGACAAGTAGTTTTGGAACTATGACTCTTTTTCGTAACCAGGTGTGAGTATTCAAGTTTAATTTTCAGCTTCTGTTCTTTCTAAGATGTACATGATCTGATGATGACTGATAGTATTGTCAGTGAAGACCACATTGTCATTCATATGTTCAGTTTGTTGGTATTTTTACCGTTGTATGTGTAGCACATTTATTGTGACTGTTGAAAACTATTATGGGCCTTTAGTTTGTTTTGAGAATTAAATATATTTAAGAAACATTTAAGCTTGTCTAAATGATATACTATGCAAATTTAAAGAAAATCCATCCCCTATTTCCAAAATATCCTACATACAAGGCCGCGTAGCGCAATCGGTGGGGCGCCTGACTTATAAGCCATTGGCCCTGGGTTCGATGCCCGGTCCGGCCACTTACTTTCATTTCTCCTTCCGCTGATTCAAGAAGGGCATTTGCCAGTTACTGGTTAAAGTAAGTGCACTTAGTACTGGTTAACCGCTTACGATGTCTAAGCCTGCCCAGGAATAGTGTGATTAGGTTAACTCACCGTCCCGACCGACATGACCATAGCTGTTTACCGTGGACGTTAAACAATAACACACAGCATAACCTTGAAAAACGGGTCAAGGTGACTGTCACTAAATTCAATGACATCTTAAACCTGTCACACTTAGGGACGAGTCATTTATTATCAGGAGGGGGGGGGGGGGGTGTCGGGTACATTTTTATACGAGTCCCCAAAATTTTTCCGACCCCCCAGTCTCACCAGAATTTTTTTTTTATTTTTTTCCGACCCCCCCCCCCACATAGGTGACAAAAAGTTTATGACCCCCCCCACCCACCACCACCACCGACACCATCCCAACTCCCCAGCTACCCTTCACCCACATACTGTATTACCCTTTTTTCTACGTCAGAATGACCTTAATCCAACCTGTATGAAACACAAAGAACATTTTCTTACTTTGACAGGTTGAAAAATCATGCAGATTAATGGTCTTTAAGTTTTGTTAGCATATTTTGATATTTTGCACTTTTTCTTCCTGCATATGGCCATCCAGAAATCTGTTGTTGAATGTTCAGTAAAACTGTTAATAATAGTAATGGAGGGGGGTCTGGGGCGGAGCCCCCAGAAGCCACAAGAGTTTTGCTGATGACAAGGCAACTGGAGAGCTGATATCACAAATTAATCCAGAACAAAATCATCTGCATAGACAATTGCATACTGTCTAACTAGCAATTTCTGAAAAAGTATCTTTTTTGGATATGAAGTGCCCAAGTTTTGTGTGTCATTTCTATAAATGTCTCTAAGGTTGAGTTTAAGTTTACAAGAATATAAGTAATGGGGGGGGGGGGGGGGGGCGGGGGCAAAGCCCCCCAGAAGCTGAGACATTTTTTTAAATAAAAAGAAGACTGATGAAAGAATCCTGCCCCCCCCCCCCCCAATATGCCGAATAAAATATATGACCCCCCTGCTCCATGTTTTTTTTTTATTTTCCCCCCCCCCCCAGTACATCACAAAAAAAGATTCCGACCCCCCCCCCCCCCCCCCCCCCCCCAAAAAAAAAAAAAAAAAAATGTACCCGGCCCCCACCTGACAATAAATGACTCGTCCCTTATATATCGGTGAAGGTCTGATTAAAATTCGTCCGCTGATTCAAAAAATATATCATTTTTAGGGGAAATTCAACATTTGTGACTAGGCATTTCTCCTTGATAATGGAGGTCAAGGCAACCAACATATAGTCAACTACTGCCATTGTCTTAAAGGTGCGTATTTGCCATTCGGTGAGACTTTAGCCAAAGGTTCAAGGGGTATGTCAATTTTAGGGATGGTTTCACTTATTTAAGACCTTCTGTGACCCAGAACATCAGGGACACCGAAATCTAATCAGGCCTTAATCTTGTCCCAATGATAGTTCCATGCAAGTTTGGTGAAATCCGACGAATTTGTTCAAGGGATATCCTGGGAACAAGAAATTGTCACACCGTTGCCGACACATTTTAGTTAACACCCATAGACCTCCTTTGGTCTTGAAAACAAGGTCAAAGTCACAAAAACCTAATCAGCTCTTTGGCCTGTCCCGATTAGTTATCCCTGCAAGCCTGGTAAAATTCCACATAGTGAATCAAGAAATATGTTCTGTACAAATCGTCACGCTAACGCCCACGCCGACACAGACGCTGACACCGACGGGATCCACACGGAAACCAATACCACCAATACCCCCTCCTCCCTCCCCCCCCCCCCCCCCCCCCCCCACACACACACATAATTACATAGCGGTCGCAATTTCGTATGCAGTAGGACAAACATACAAAGGACGTCTGGTCGGTCGCGATATCCATTGACACTTGAGCGCTCAGGAAATAAGACGGTATTGAATTTACTAACATTACTTTAAATAACTTATAACAAGAGACCTACCTACCTGCCACGGTAGAAAGAAACAGATTTCCGCAGAATACTGCCAAGAGAATCATATTGTCTTATTTTAAGGCATTTTTCGATATTGGGGTCATAAAGATAAAGCTATGATAGCCGAGATCATACGCATAATTTTATTGCTATGATGATAAGGTAGGTTACTGACATCTGACTTACTGTCCAGAAGGCGCACGACGTTTAAAGAACGTTGAATCAACGTTGATTTGGTGTAATGTAAGAAATATGGTATATATCGACAAGAAATAAAAATTCTTAATATACCGTTCCAAAACCACGCATACTTTAAACAGGTATGCATCCATTCATTAACGGAAAGGTAAAATCAGGGACCTAGTGACATTTTGAATTTGGCTCGGAGTAGACAATTGCCACACTTAAAAATTGCCGTACAGTTGAGCCACAATCGGCCCAGTCAATATTCTATTTATTTAGCCTATTTGTTCCGTTATGATTTTCATAAGACGTTCGGGTAGCGTCGAATCTTCCCGAAAAGACCCATACGGACAGCCTCGTGTCTACCCGTAATGCTGGCAAATAGAGGATGTCCAGGCTAGGGTACGCACAACGTACATCAGTTTCGCTTCAAAAGCGGTCCATACGGCTAGTCTCTTCCTGTCTTCAAATGTTTCATATTTGCACATCAGACTTTACAACAAAGTCAGTTTTGCATTCCGGTGACATGACTGTAGTCTCGCGCCTGATCTCTGCCTCTCCAAGCCGGTAGACAGGCCGGGTAGATAGGCCTCTCCCAAATACTTGCTCTCTCAGGGCCAGTGCTTGAAACTTATCAGGGTTAGTCCTCATTTGTTTAGAACAAAGCATTCGAGGAGACGCCCACGCGTTAGTGGAGGAGTATTATGTTTTCCCGCTGGCTGTCCGTGTGTCTGTCCCTCCGTCGTATTACATCCGTCCATTCGTTAGCACTTCGTTTCCGTTCGATAACGTGTATTTTTTATGGATTTTCTTCAAACTTGGCATGTGCACTGGTCTGGGGAATATCTCGCTTTGGAATTGTAAATAAACAAATTGCGATATCTCTTGATAGAGTTATCAATTTCTCAGGCATGGTTTTGGTCTGTACTTCCTTTACACTTTAGAATATGTTAAAGTATCTTGATGAAAGTTCACATATATAATTGAAATAATATATCCTTTCTGTTACAAGAAGGCTTTTGTACAGCGGGGTTATCTGCCCATTCCCCAGGGCTATATACATGCATAAAATATGAAAATATCTATATTTATCAGGGTTGAGAGCTTTTTTCCTGCGCTTGCAACGACTTATGAAAAAAATATACAAACTTCCTGCCATGGTCATAATTTTGTCTCCTGTATATACCAGTATAAAATAATGAAAAGAAATCTATAGAAAATCGGAGTTTTTGGTATAGCTGTATGAAATTTCTCAGAAATTATATAAATAACATTAGCGTTTTCTAATCAGACTTTAATCAAACAGGATTATCTGCCCCTGCCACGGGAGTTTACATGTATGAAATCACGAAGAACGAATTGAAACGGAGCAGAACAGAAGAAACGCTTTAAAGGTATAAAGCCATCCGGAACCAAATCGTAACTGAAATTCGAAAGTCTGAAAAAGAATATTACGACAATCTTGACCAATTGCTCTCCAATAATACAACAAACCCGAAACTATTCTGGAAAACTACCAAACAAATATTAAAATAATGGAAATCCTCGACCAATATACCTACTTTAACTATGAACAACGAATTTGCTGAAGATAACCTCCAGAAAGCTAATATGTTAAATTCATATTTTACCTCGCAAACATTTGTCGAGGATGACAACAGGCCCTTACCGCTACTTGAAACTTCCCAACATTCACTCCAACACATTGAAATTTACACTCAAGATGTTATGGACGTACTTAAGAACTTAAATGTTTCGAAATCATGTGGCCCAGACCAAATTAGTCCTCGTCTCTTAAAAGAAGGAGCCGATATCTTGGCTAGACCCCTCTGCATCCTTTTTAACCGTTCCCTAGAGGCAAGTTACTTTCCCAGTTCTTGGAAATATGGTAATGTTACACCAGTTTACAAAAAAGACGACAGGTCCCTACCATCTAATTATAGACCAATCACATTACTGAATCAGGTAGGAAAAGTAATGGAACGCTGCGTTCACAAACGTCTCTATAATTATGTCACTGTAAATCATATCTTAACTCCCTTGCAGTCCGGCTTTGTCCAAGGAGACTCAACCACGTACCAACTACTACATACATACCATACTTTTTGCGAAGCAGTAGATCGTGGTAAAGAAGTTCGAGCAGTCTTTTGCGATATCAGTAAAGCCTTTGACAGAGTCTGGCACAGGGGTTTGCTCCACAAACTATCAGGAATAGGCTGTTCTGGTGAGGTTCTTCGTTGGTTTTCGAGTTACCTAACTGGTCGTAAACAATGTGTCGTTATTGGCGGCCAGGCATCAAACTGGGCTTCTGTTGAAGCAGGTGTCCCACAGGGCTCTATTCTTGGGTCCCTACTATTTCTTATATATATAAATGACATTGTAAGAAACAGCGGTGCCTCTATTCGCCTATTTGCTGACGATACCAGCTTATACATTGTCGTGGACTCTCCCTTAACATCGGCTGCTATTCTCAATACCGATTTGATCACCATAGGCAACTGGGCTGATGCATGGCTGGTCAGGTTTCATGCAGGCAAAACATTTTCTATGATTATTTCGAGAAAATCTGATCCACCAGTGCACCCTCCGTTGACTATGAATAATACAGTTATCTCCGAAACCCAAACTCACAAACACTTAGGTCTTACACTTTCTAATTCATGTACCTGGTCTGACCATATTGATAATATCTGTGGGCAAGCATGGATAAGGCTGAATCTTATGCGGACACTGAAGTTCAAAGTTAGTAGAAAGTCGTTGGAACAAATATATTTATCATTTATACGACCTGTTTTAGAATACTCCGATTCAGTCTGGGATAACTCTTCAACGGAGGCCAAAAAAACTATTGGAGGCTATACACGTAGAGGCAGCCAGGACCATAACGGGTGCTACAAAACTTTGTAGCATCAACAGACTATTTGATGAATTGGGTTGGAAGTCCTTGCAAAACAGGAGGAATAAACACAAACTAATCATTTTCTATAAGATAATTAACGGACTTACGCCAAATTATCTCAGAGATCTTTTACCACCCTTAGTTCACGAAACCACTACATATAATCTTAGAAATGCGAATCATATTCAGACTGTCCACGCGAACACAAATCTTTTCTTTAACTCTTTTATTCCTTCTACTATCCGAGCTTGGAATTCTCTTTCTGATGATATCAAATCAGCCTTATCAGTCTCCTCCTTCAAATATCGACTAAACCGCGATTTAAAGAAACCACCTAGATATTATCATATTGGTACGAGAATAGGGCAGATACTGCATGCAAGGCTAAGATTGGAGTGTAGTGCCCTAAATACACACCTTTATAGATAGAATATTGTTCCTAGTCCCTCTTGTACATGCGGTGGCTTTGAAAGCCCATACCATTTTCTCTTTGTCTGTCGTAGATACACCGCAGCTAGGAACTTGTACTTACCACATAACCTTATAAATTACTCTACTCACGACCTTTTGTTTGGGAAAGATGGCGAACCAGTTCATGTAAACGAAACGCTCTTTTTACAGGTCCAAGACTTTATTATCAAATCAGGGAGGTTTGTGGGTTCCTCTTAATGCATTTAAAACATATTGTCCTAGTCCCAGGATATGTCACTATCCGCACGTTTGTGATCACATATCTTATTGTATTCGGTCGTTGATATCTGTTGCTTGGATTGGGGGGTTGGTCATCAATGTTACCTGCTAGTACTTTGGTAACCTTTTTTTTTTGTATAAAATGCATGTTGCATTCGTTTAATGAATGTTTTCAAATTAACTGTTTCTACTTACGACAACGAATGATTTGCTAATACATGTATTCCTTTTCCTAATATCCTCTTAGCTCCTGTCTCCTTACAGAGACAATGTAATCAGTATGTACTCTCTCTCTCTCTCTCTCTCTCTCTCTCTCTCTCTCTCTCTCTCTCTCTTTCTCTCTCTCTCTCTCTCTCTCTCTCTCATTGTTTATGAAATGTATTCTTTTTGGTTTTGTTACAATTACGCTCTTAGCCATTTATTTACAATGTACAATATAGTTTCTATAAGGAGATGACTCTAATATAAGCACGCTTACCGTCAGATCCTATATTCTACTGATTTGAATATTATGTATATGTATGTATTTAATGAAGAATAAAATACTGTTTAAACCAAACGCTTTAAACGCTTTGCAGTGGCGGCAGCCGTTTGTGATGCTTTTGTTATTATTTAAGAAATATTTACACTTGCCACTGACTTCCCATAGGTAAACCTTTAAAGGCAGCTAGCTTCATACCCCGATGAACAACAATTGATCATGTGACGTTGTCGTCAAGCGACGTCTACGGTAAAAAAAAAGTCTTGATTGGTCCATGTAACCTTCGATTTACCCCATGTCAGCGCGACGGATGCTTTACGTCATCGCCGAACACGTCGTTACTAACATTTCTTCGACACATAGTTTGCATTTTCTACTAAATTACCGCAAAACTGCACAGAAATAGTCTAAAAAGTATAAATAGACCTATGCGAATAAAAAAAAATTGATTTTTTCAGCATTCTTCGTGTGTCGTCGCTAAAATTCTACAAGAAGCGCTTCGCGCTTCATGAAATTTTAGCTCCGCCCACTGGCTTCATCACACGATGGACGCTGAAAATCAAATTGATTTTCAGCGTTCATCGTGTGATGTCAAATTGATTTTCAGCGTTCATCGTGTGATGTAGCCAGTGGGCGGATTCAATTGAAATTTGATTTTCAGCGTTCATCGTGTGATGTAGCCAGTGGGCGGATTCAACTGAAATTTCATTTTCAGCGTTCTTTGTGTAATGTAGCCAGTGGGCGGATTCAAATGAAATATGCTTTTCAGCGTTCATCGTGTGATGTAGCCAGTGGGCGGATTCAACTGAAATTTGATTTTCAGCGTTCATCGTGTGATGTAGCCAGTGGGCGTATTCAATTGAAATTTGGTTTTCAGCGTGTGATGAATCCAGTGGGCGGGAATCTCATCGAATGGATCTTTCACAACCAAATGAAGGCCAACCCTGACAAGTTTCAGGCCCTGGCAGTTGGACGAGGACCTTTGATGAGAGGCCCACTTTCAGGATTTGAGAGGCGGAAATCAAATGTGACACGACAGTCAAACTGTTGGGTGTGGAACTTGATTATGTTCTAAATTTTTGATGTTCAGTGACCAATATGTGCAAGAAGGCATCACAACAGATATAGAGGATCTTATACGAGTGGTCATTTCATATGAAATGACCACGAGTGTAAGATTCTGTTTATCATACGACCCTTTAAAATGGGATTTTTTTCGCCTTCATATGAACAAAATTTCAATAAAAAAACGCATTGTTGGAGCTATGTTTTTATACCACATATGGCTGCTCCGAGCATGCGTTAACTGCCCAATTATGATCAATCCGAGCATGCTCGCTTTTTACGAAAATTGCATTTTAGAGCAAGAGTTCCTGTATATAGTCAACACCTGTATAGTCTAGCAGTATATAATCTGTGACATTAACTTTGAGAATACTTATTGCATTTGGGGAAGCCAAACACACATGCACAATCCTAGTTCTATATACTTTGAACAGTGGTTGCTCCACGCACCATTTTGTTTTTTTTTTGTCGTTTTTTTTTTTGCGAGCACGCGCGTACTTTATCTATCTACTTTCCAATTTATGTGGTTGCCCAGCTTAATTTAGAAAAAAAACGCTCGGAGCACCCTTGAGCATGCTCTGGATGACCAAAACTGGAATGTTAACGCATGCTCGGAGCAGACAAATGTGGTACAAAAACATACCTGCATTGTTGACAAGAACGTTGTCAATGACATTACGTTGACGCGCCAAAGTGTTATTACACGTGTGGACATATGATTTTTATGACACGACGTTATCCACTGAATAACAGCGACGTCATGTAATAAAAGTTATTTAAAACGCATCGGGAAATATCTTTTCCATTTTCCATCTAGGAAAGCAGTCTATCATGTTTTTATAACGTCAACTTTTAATTTTTGCCCATTTGTTTGGCACTTTTGTGCCAAGACCAACACAAATAAGCTAGAAACATTCATTTTAGGGCTTTAGACTACTTTAAAGTTTATTTTTCAAGATTTTGATGCTTCATATGAAAATCTACATCAGAGAGCAGGTACTACCACTCTCCATTTATCTCGTTTTAAAAATATCGCTTTAGAAACTTTTAAAATCATTTATGGTAAATTACCCTTATAAATGTCTTAAAGATTCTGCGCAGTATAATTTTAGGTATCCAAACCTCCTTGAAATCCCCAGAGCCAGGAGCACGAGGTGTGGTACGAATAGTTTTAGGTTCCAGGCAGCGAAGCTTTGGAATGCGCTGCCGGAAGAAGCAAGGAAAATGACAAGTTTTAATGATTTTAAGTCTTTTATTAAAGATTGAAATGGATTTCATTGTAAATGTACAGCGTGTGGATGGTTTCCTGGTGCTCGTGGAACTGACTTTTTTTTTCTCAACTGTGATATTTAATGCTCTGATTATTTTATATTCTATCCTTACATATAGTTGTTTCGTACCCTGTATATTGCATATTTAATTAGGCTATATATTAAAATTTGACAGTTCTCACCACCTCTGTAACTTGCTGTGGTTCCATTTTCGGTTGCGGAACAAGGTTCCTTGCCAATTAGCTTATATGGCTGCAAGGATCCTTTTTCTCTTTCGCCCCTTTCAACCAAAGTGGTTCTGCGAGGGTGATTACCGAACTGATTTTACTTTTTAATCTTATCTTATCCTCACATCATACTCTTTTACAAATAATCATTATTTATTCACTTAGTTATTCAAATTTTATCTTTTTTTTTTTTTTTAAATTTGTGTGATAAAATCTGTGATATTTCTAGCATGTTAGTCGGTTGAAAAAGCTCCTGGGAGCTTGTGTTATTTATGTTGTACAAATGTACCGACTTGAAATAAAATTTACTTGACTTGACTTGGAGCTAAAATTCCATAAAGCGCGAAGCGCTTCTTGTCGAATTTTAGCGACGACCACTGGCTTCCTCACACGAAGAATGCTGAAAAATCATTTTTTTCTTATTCTTATAGATCTATTTAACCTGTACATATGCTTTTAACAGACTGTTTGGATTGTGTTTACAATGTGTCCATACTGGGTGAACTTTCCAGGTGTATAGGAGGCAGTATTCAAGTATTCTAAAGTTGACTTATTTTCAGCTTCCTCTATGATACCTTTTCTCCAGTATTCATTTACATATTGACTGACCTTGGCCTTCCAACCTAATGTCTCTGGTGGGCTGTCCAGAAGCTTTTTGAGCGTTAGGAAGACCATATCTGTACAAGACCTTTTGTAATGACACAAACCAGCTCTTTGATGCACTGTCCTTTAACGTTAACTGTCTATATACCAAATCCCTTTCTATACAGTCCTTTCTCACGATATTCCCATACAAAGAGAGTCTTCTCTTATGAATTTCTGCTTCTACAGGCAATTGACTAGACAAAATATAAATAACACTTGTAGCAACTCTTTCAGGTAAATGTAAAATTTGTCTGAGAATAGACCTTTGATATGATTCCAGTTTTTGAATGTCACGTTTCTTTAAATTTATACTTTCAAGTCCATACAGAAGTCTCGGTCTAACATATATTTGCCAAATGCACATTGATACCTCTGGGTTTACTCCATAAGTAAGTCCTTTTCGGTCTTTAGTAGGACCGAGTGCTTGTTCGGAATATTCCCGAAACTGAATCAAAGTGACCTGTGAAAAATTTCAACATGTTTCGCGTCGTCTGCAAGGGGAGGAAGATATTTTTCAAAAATACAGTTTGTTTGGACTGTTTAAGGTTTAGATATTGCTCGTCAAGTTCCAAAAAATCATCCGTGTCATATTGGCGTGAAATTTACAATCAAAGGAAGAAACATGTTCAAGGTATTTAGACTAAACCGTAGAGTCAAGCAGCCTTAATTCGCACAGTCGGGTAATTTCGTACACGTCAACTTTTCTGCATTAAGATGTTTCTCTGTACTCCTGTACATTTGAGTGTCCATATTTTATGTTTCTATGCTGCTGCTCTTCGGAATGCATGAACAACTATAAAAAAAAAGTAGTCTAAAATGGTTCATCAAACTTGTTGGACATTTCTCTCTTGAATATATAGCCCTCCTGTATGGAAGGTAACAGGACAGCTCGGCCCATAGTGATCTCGGCCCCTTGCAAACTCGGCCCATAACAAAGTCAGTCTTCACAAACTCGGCCCATAACAAACTTGGCCCAGGCATACAGGGATTTAGCTAAGGACTGAATGACTGGTGGTCCACAGGACCAACAAATCCACAATTTAATTGGTCCTCCTGATGCACTGCTGGAAACGGCCAGTGGCCAGGTGGTCAAATGCGCCTAATTTTTGTCTCAGGCCACTAAAAATCTCCAAAATAAGACCTTTAGACTGAGACATCCCTTAATTGTATAACAGTAAATGTTTAAGTGTGTATTTATTGTCCTATAGTGTGTGCGGTGACGCATCAATACTCCGTCCTCGATGTTTAGTTAAGGATTATATCACCTCTTCGACAGTTAATTGGGGAAGGATTATGACACCTTTTTGCTTAGTGCCCCAATAAAGTTTCGACAGGGTCTGTTTCTTTGAAGTGTCTTATCTTTTATTGCGCAACACTTCAGTTCAGTTCAGTTTAATTCTCTTATCGACCTTACCCAAGTGGCTCAACCTTACCCAAGTGGCTCAACGGTAACCATAGTTGCACATACTTGGCGCTGTGTGTCCGTCCAAATTTTTTTTTTGTGTGTCAATACTGGGGAGATATATGGATATAAATTAATTATTTTTTATGAGTGAGCGATGGCACTATATTGTCTTATCAATACTTCAGAAAAAATATTTTGCACCTTATTACTTAGATATCTATAGTAATTTACTAACGTTAAACTGAAATATTTAGCAAAATACATAAAAAGTAACTTTACATTGTCAGTAAAATAAAATAAATGATTAAACTTCTTAGAAATTATAGACAGTTTTATTACTTCCCTTGTTTCATATGAACCATATTTAGACCTTGTCTGCTTACCTGATGGTTTACTTTAGCTGACACTAAGTTTGTTAGCTCACCTGGATATTCAGTCAGGAGCTCAGAAATTTGCTCACCTGAGTATGATGTACATATAAAAGAACTACATGGTCCTCACTTGCTCACCTCACCACCATCATAATAAACAAGAAACATCTTTAAAAAAGATAATTGTCGAAGATGAAATTCGTTTTTAAAGAACATCTTTTTAGTCATGTCAGGACGGATCCACCGCTTCCTGGGTATTTTCAGTACTTTTGTAAAGTAAATGTGTCTTGTTCAAGGACAAAACATGAATTCCCGAGTGAGGATTATCGTGATCAGCCTTGGTCGAGTTCGATTACAACTATTGTCTGGCGATAGTATGTCATGGAAGAAGAGGGTCAACTCGGCCTGCTTTCTGTAAGCCTGGGGTCTTCACGGCTCCTGGGTCAACTCGGCTGCCATTCAACTCGTCCGGGTCAATTCGGCCTGCTGTCATTTGCATCCTCGCCCCAACCTACGAAGATGGGCTGCGCCAGGAATGAACGGAAACACAATAAACGAATAGAGTTTGTTGGGTTGTTGATTTAATAAGAAGTCCTTCAAAATGGTGGACAAAACATGAATTAATATAAAGGGCAACCCAATAATCCCTCAACGGATAACTGCAACTGCAGCTAGACTATGGTAACGGGACGTTCCGGGCCTACAATAATACAATGGCGCTGGGATAGCCGGACCAAGGTGCAGGGCAATTATATTTTAATTGTTTCCACAGTGCCGGAGTTTTAAGATTGGGGTCCTTTACCCTGTGAGATTTTCTGTAGTATAGGGTCGAAATTATAAGAGGAAGGTTGTTACCATCAGCTAATCATCACAGGTCTCTGAAATGTAAAAATTCAGTTTCTGTAGGTGGGGGTTGTGGATACAAATGACTGGCACATAGATATATAACCATGCGGCACCATGGCCAAAACTGATGTTTTCCTTACTCATTTTCATACTTGTAACTTCGATATCCTAGTTTATTTTCCACAAGTAAGATTTAATGGCATGACTGAACTGCAAAAATACCGATACCTCACCATAAGCTAGCTGTAACCGGGGGAACACTTATTAAAAGTCTATTTCTTAGCTTTTTCTGCCTCATATTTTCATGATTTTCCCTGACTTCGTTTGGCCCAATTCCTAAGGGAGTGAATTCGTGAGTTTGTCAGTGAGTGAGCGTGTGTGCAATTGAGCGAATGAGTATCAAGATAAGCCTGCATCGAAATAATTCCTTATCTAGAAAATTTTATCGCCGATGCAATGAATTGGTTTCAAAACTCAATGTCAGGTTAAAATCACTTTCTCATGAAGGCCTATCGGAACCAGAATTTTATGATGACTTATAGTATACAAATTCAAAAAGATAATGGGTATGTCTGATTTTTTGTTCAGCTTCGAAAAAGTAGTTTTTTGTTCTCATTGTATTTTGTTCAGTGCTAGCACTAACCATCAAATCAGAAAGTCATATGACTTCCAAGGTTTGTCATTTGGAAGTCATGCTGAAGGATAGACTTGGTTTCTTCCAGAATGTCCATATTTATATTGCCTTCTCCTTCATTAATGGGTGAAATACCATTATTACAACAAATTTGACTCATTATTTAAGTCAATATTCACTTTATAAATGGTAGGTTATGATAAAAATTGGAAGTCACTGACTTCCTGGCATTCAGTTTTAGAAGTCACAGACCCCCAGACTTCCGCTAGTGGAAGCACTGTTTGTTTCTTTGTAATTTTAGTTAGAAATACATCAGTTGTTAAAGAAGACTGATTTCTGGCGCGGCAGATCGGAAGCGCGGTGCGGTTATGGCTTTCATACTAGACCTTTAAATACACGATTGGAAAACTCGAATGCGCCAGATCTACGGCTGCTCAAACGGGTCATGAAATTTTCAAATACACTTTTCGTCATTTGTTATTATTGAATAAAACACGTCTATCCGCAAATAACGGCGATTGAATTAAAAAGGAAACGAAGCCAAAATAAAGTTTATAATCATAAAACGTCATTTTAAAACTGTTTCTTTTCACAAATGGTAGATTGTGTTTATTATCCCCCATACAATAAAAACCCGGATGCAGGTCATGCATGCTATGATATGTCTACGACAAATAACAAAGAGAAATACTGTGTGTGTATGTGTGAGGGAGAGGAGAACTTCCTATGCTAAACTGCTGCTTTGGCATTTTAAAATATGAGCAAACTACCTATAGCTTTTGTTACATATAAACATGGAATAAAGAAAAGATCAGAATTTACCACATAGATGTTATCCGCAAATGCTTAATTCCATATCCGCGCTCTTAATTACATTCATCTCCAACAACATGCCTTCAAAAATTTCTGGGGAGAACCCTGATTGGGCATATGAGCCGCGACACGAGAAAACCAACAATGTGGTTGTGCGCTCAGGACAGACTCATATCAGTCCGATCAGAGCCTTTGCTAAGCAGTCATAGGGTAGCTTAGGGTTTAAGCTACCTCCATGCGGACAGCGAAGACTCAGATCAGACTGGGCGGATGCCCAGGCTGATCTGAGTCTTCGCTGGGCGCACAACCACATTGTTGGTTTTGTCGTGTCACGGCTCATATGTAGAACTGGTCCTGTCAATGGGTCACACAAGAATATCATTTTTTGCTATAATGCTGTACACACACTTTTTGCAGATACCTGTACAAATTGAAATGGCAAAGTGTGTGGACTGATCAGACTGCTCCAACAGTCTGATCTGGGTCCACACTGATTTAATATTGCCTTTGTCAGTGTCTTAAAAGTGGTTTTTAGCACCCCTTTGCGAAGCAAAGGAGAGCTTTTGCGATACCCCCAGCGTCGTAGTCCGAGTATCCGTTAGCGTTATCGTCCACGTTCGTGTTCGCGTTCGCGTCTCCGTCAGCGTCCTCATCGGCGTCCGTGATCAGGTTAACCAATGTTAAATTTTGCGTTTAACTCGATGTTTAGCTCTGTATTTTACAAACTACAGTAGCTACAGTCAAATGGTACGTATATACATCCATATGACTGTAGCAGCAGCATCACACAATTGTGTGTCCTTGACCAATATGTTACGGTTGATTGACTTTGCTGTTTGGCACTGTTTTGAAGGCAATATTTTCAACTTTTTATAATACCTTTGAGATAAGAGAGTTGATACTTGGACAAATAAACATATCCCTACAATTACAGATGCTGCAAAGCATCCATGCTTCCTCCTGTGCCCTTGACCTTTATTCATGGTCTACTGATTTTGCCTTATATCTCTAACACTATTTGATGAATTAACATTATACCTGGCATAGTGGATCAGCCTGACATTGCGAATGACATTGCGAATGAATTCTATGTATAGATCACTACCTGCTTCGTATTTGATCAGGACCTTCCCTGAAGCATTGGGTTGCAGCAGCAGCAAAGCATCCATGCAGACTCTTGTGACCTTTACCTTTATTCATGGTTGAGTGATTTTGCCTTATACCTTTAACACTATTTAATAAATATGCATTTATGAATATGCATTTCTCTTGGAGCTCATAACTTCGATACCTTATATCCTACAAAGTTTAGATGTAGTATGATACTTACCCAGACCAACATCTTTGACTTTGTAGTTCCCCAGGGTGGGGCCAGGGGTCAGAATGTATAACAGGTCATATTAAACACTTGCAAAATGGGAATAAAATAAGTCTGGTACCATTACTTGCCCTGGAGAGTTAGAAACTGGACATAATGATCACAGATGAAATAGTTTATACCGAGACCAGGCTTTGACAGCTGGTTCTGGCTAGGGGTGAGGTTATGGGGAGGGGCCAAAGGAAACATGAGAAGTCTGCAAAGGGTAAGGATGTGTCATCAGACCGACTTAGTACTGGGTAAAGGTGGTGTGAAAACCCATATTAGGAACCACCCTTTGTCACCATTAGGCATTATAAGTTAGACTTGAGTTGGTATCTCTCCATCTGGTGCATGAGGACCCGACCCTCAATGTCCGCAAAGTGTCCAGATAGTGGCATACAAGTCGGCCCTGTATGCCAAAGGGAACAACTGACTTAGTCCAGCTTCTGATGATGTGCCGGGCCGGGTAGCGCAATCGGTAGGGCACCTGACTCGTAAGTCAGAGGTCCTGGGTTCGAATCCCGGTCTGGCCGCATACTTTCGTTTCTCCTTCCGCTGATTCAAGAAGGGCAGTTGTCAGTTACTGACGAAAGTATGTGCACTTAGTACTGGTTAACCGCTTAGGAGGTCTAAGCCTGCCCAGGAATAGTGTGGTTAGGTTAACTGACCGTCCCGACATGACCTTAGTTGTTTACCGTGGACGTTAAGCATCAAATCAACCAACCAACCAGCTTCTGATGCAAACTTCATTTGTGCACTAGCTACCACATTTACCCCTGGTTAACTATGTTAACAATGTGTTGAGTAAGGATACTTTGTAACCTTGAGAGTCAGGCACCCATTAGGTGCGCTTCGTTGTCTTCTGACAACTCTTGTTGGTCTAAGTTCCCCTACACTTTTAAATATCTGCATGAAATTTCACAGGAATGATTGAAATCAGCTTTGGAGCTTTCTGATACACGCCGAATTTTGTCCCCCATGGTTGTCTGCCCCTGCCCCAGTGCTATATGCAGGAAAAAAGCTGTATAAAATCAGAGTTTTATGGGATTTTTCTTAAACTTGCAGCATGTTATCAAAGTAATATGAGCTTCCTGACCCAGGGATTATCTGCCCCTGACACAGGGCTATATACATGCATAAAAAATTCAATTTAAAATCAGACGTTGGAACGGTTGGATATATCTTGATGAAATTTCTCAGAAATGATCGTAATAACAAGTTACAGTTACAAAGAGAACTTAGTTTAACAGGGTTATCTGCCTCTGCTGCTGGACTATATACAATGTATAAAATTAATATGTAAAATCTGTATAAAATCAGAGTTGAAAGTGATTTTCCTGAAGTTTGTAACAAATCATCCGGGTAATATGGGCTCTCTGTCATGATCATAAATGTTTTTATTTTAGTATGCAAGGGGTATAATATTAAAAACGTTGTACTTACTGCCAAGTTTTGTTTTCACTGTTTTTCAGAATTGCCAGTACAAGGACGAGATGTTAACTTAAATTCAGTTTATGCCAATAATGAGATTTGTCTGGAGGATATTGAGGTGTATGGCTTTGACTATGACTACACACTGGCTACCTACAAACAAGATCTGCATCATGTACTGTATGATCTAGGTCGGGATGCTCTGGTAACAAAATACAAGGTAAGACACAAATTTTAATTAATTACAGTAATTAATGTGTGTATATATTGGGACACCTGAAAATAATGAATTTTCCATTTGGGACAAATGGAAAATTTATTATTTTAGGTGTCCCAATACTTAAGCACATCAGGGTAAATCTTGGTGGACTCATACCTTATGGTTTGGCCAGAGCTATTTCCAAAAAGGTGTTTGTTTTGGTATATGCTATGTATCTAGTAATAGTTGCTGTGAACAGCCCAACAGAAGGAGTTAAATTTTTGATACAGCCAGTTGCCAGAACAAATAGTCCACAATCTTGATAATAATTCTGTACATTCAATAAAACTGTCAGCGTCTTAGAGTTGATCAGCAGAAAATTGCTCTGGTTGTCTTTACACAGACATGCTCCAAATGCCACATTAATAAATTTTAGGACAGTGAATATGGATAGAGTCACAGTGAAAGCAATCATAGATAGCAACAGAAAGGTGAAATAACTTGGATGTCCTGCTGCATCTAATCAAAATCTACACTGTTTGCACAGAGGTCACTTTTAAGCTCACATGGGCCGAAGGCTCCCGGAGAGCTTACAAGAGAGGCAGGCTACATCTTCTGTCGTCAGTCAACACTTTCAAATGACCTCCTCTGAAGCTCCAGGCTGATTGTAACAAAGTTTCATATGTAGCCTCTAGGGGTCAGGGGTACAAAAACGTGTTCAAATGGTCCTGGTCATGTGGCCAACATGGCTGCCACACCCATATATGGTAAAAACCTTCAAAAAATTTCCTTCTCAAGAACCAATCCACTGAAGGCCTTAAAACTTGGTATGTAGTATTTAATTCTTGAGTACTACTAAGATTGTTTTGATAACCTTGAATTGACCTAAACTTTTTTATGGCAAGGTCAAATTTGGGTTCTGGTACTTTTATGCAGGAAAATACTAGAACATAAGATTTCATTGAAATCATTAAAGATTTTGACATTAAGATTGGTATACAGTCATCTTAATGAGTACATGAAGAGTTTTGATAACAAGAGGTCAAGGTCATTCTTTGATCTTTGACCCAGGTCTCTCATATTTCAACAATTTCAAACATCTCCAAAGCCACTGGGCCAACTGTAATCAAATTTCATATAAAGGCTTCACAAGTTCAGGGGTTAAGGGACATGTATACAAACAGTCTAGGTCTCATGACCAATATGACTGCACACCCATATATGGTAAAAACCTTCAAAAATCTTCCTCTCCAGAATCAGTTGATAGTTGGCCATGAAGTTCGGTGTGTATCACTGGGCACTCTCATTCTAACAAGGTTGTTCCAATAAGGACCTTGTATTGACCCTAATTTTCTACATCAAGGTCAAATTTGGTTACAGAGGTCAAGGTCACTCTCTGGCCTTCGACCATGGTCTTCGATATATTAACAGCTTCAGATGTCTCTGCTATTTGAAACCACTGAGCAAAATGTCATCTGGAACCTCCATGAGTCAGGAAAATGAGAGTCTGATGGGATGGTTCCGGTCACATATCCAAATAGCCTGTCATGCTCATATATGGTAAAATGAAAACTTCTCCCAAATGGCTCATCATTAACAGATATGCAGCATTTGGGATTCATGCACCGTTAGGTTTTTTCAAATGATGATCTTAGTTTAGTCGAACCTTTGGCAAGGTGTAATGAATTGTCACTTAATAAATAGAAGAAATGTTAATTGGATTATTTTACACGACTGAAAACACAACCAAAGATAAGTATGGCAATTTATTTAACCTTGCCACCAGTCCTCATGAAACTCTGTCTGACCGCCTTACATGTCTGGTAAAACTTCATTCAGTCTGGTAAATATGCTGAATTTTCAACTACATTTTAATCATTTTACCAGATTTGGTCCTGTAAATTCTCACAGACTTTCGTGAACTCTGTACCACAGAAGTACCCATCAAAAGACCTAGCCCAATTCTGAGTCTAATCTAATCTCTCATGCGCTTACATCCTCCTTTTATACTGACTCTCTCCCTCATGAGGTATAGTGCTAACTAAAATAAAATAGAAAACATTACATTATGACGAACTTTAGAAAACGCATACCATATTAGGAAAGTACATGGCCCCACCTGTGTCATGACATGGAAAATACTGTATTACTCTATTTACATATCTGACAGATATATATAAGACATTGTATCTTATTCTCAGCAGCTACCTATTAATTAAAGTGTCCTGTTTTACCTAAGACAGGTGTGAGAAGTATTGTTTCAATAAATAACTGTTATCACCCAAATGTTAAAATGGGATAATGATAAAACAATGAATTTACCTGTCTTTAAACAGCTAAAAGAAATATGTTTAAGTAAGTGTCAGCTTCAATGAGAAAGCTAAATAACAGTTGAATGACCCACTTAACGCCATGCACTTTACACTTCGCATTGTTGATGTGTGGTGTTGGGGTGGAGATGCTGTGAAACTTTCTGCATTAAGGTGTCCTTCTGATATTAGCTGATGGTAGGGCAAAGGCCTGCTGTGTTCATAGCTGGAGTGGATGGGGGCTGTTTTTATATGTTTAGTCTCCTGTATCCTATCACTTCTATAATCTCCATCTCACTAGGAGAGTCTCATTTATCCTACCACTTCTATATCCATCTCTCTTAGAGTCATTTATCCTATCACTTCTATATCCATCTCTCTTAGAGTCATTTATCCTACCACTTCTATATCCATCTCTCTTAGAGTCATTTATCCTAACACTTCTATATCCATCTCTCACAGAAGATCATTTATCTTAGCACTTTTATAGCCATCTCTCTAGGAGAGTCTCATTTATCCTATCACTTCTATATCCATCTCTCTAAGAGAGTCATTTATCTTAATTACCACTTCTATATCGGATTATCCATCTCTTTTGGAGGGTCTCATCCTACTTTTCCTATATTCATCTCTGTTGGAAAGTCGTGTTTATCCTACCGCTCTAATATCCATCTCTTGGAGATTTTCGTTTGTCCTGTACCCCTTCTATATCCATGTCTTTGAGAGTCTCGTTTATCCTACTACATTGTACTTCTATCTATTCATCTCTAAGACTCTTTGAAAGTCTAGTTTATAAAAAATTTATTGTTGTTTTCAGTATCCAGAAGGTATTGGAGTGATGAATTTCAATCCTGAGTTTGCTATTAGAGGATTACACTATGATATCAGAAAGGTTTGCCTTTTTAAGTTTCCTTATTTAGCAGAGCTTCAGATTTGGAGAGTGCCTGATGATAAATTTGAGATAATTTCATGGAATTCTGCGTAAAAAATCAGTTATGACCCTCAATAGAATAGCTTTCATCAAGTGGTTCAAATGAGGGTCAAATTATATGTTTTAAAGGTGAATTAAGTAAAATTATCCAAGATTGTCAAGAAAGACCTATTCTGGATTTCTGAGTAGATATATTTTTATCGTGTACTTTCCACTCAGTCTAAATATTTTGGTTTTAAGTCTTTAATATCAGTAAAATGGCACTTCAGAGAGAATTACATTTTATCAGCCATTACATTAGACTAATTGGAAATGAACAACGTAAAATAAAATGCAACATCCTACCCCCAACAAGTGGCATAAGGTGCTAAAGTGTGTCTGCAGTCCTGGAGAGACAACCATTCAGACTAAGTTGTGCTAATTACCTCTCTTTCACTTACACAGACATAGAGACACTGATCACCCAGGAAATTGTGTACCATGACAGGAATTAGTGCAAACAATGAAACAAAGACACACAAGATACATTGATACATCTAAATTTTCTGCCATTTTACAAGGGGAAACAAATTAGGGGGCATTCTGTTTACAGCCCTGAACCCAGTTGTTCAAAGCATCGTTAGGCTAACAAGCTCGTTAAGAGGACAACTTGTTAAGTGTTTTGTGACTTTATAGCCAAATACACTGATATTTTTTGTTGAAAATATGTGAGAAGATTTTGCAATGCAAAAGCTTCTCACATCTTTACAACAAAAAATATTGGCATATTTGAGATATTTACATTTGAAATTTTAACTTCACGTTAACTAATGACGTCGTTAGTTTTGAACACTTTGTAATCAGAATGCCCCCTTCAAAATTTAGAATAGAGTTTCAAAGTGATATATGCAGCTGTCCTTGTTGGTTTTGAAGATAAATTTAATGCTTCAGATAGAGCTGGAATATGGATAGTGGGTGACAAAGTATAGCACACATAAACCAAAGGACCACAATCATTGTCTATGTGTCTATATTTCTGTGTCATATGTGACATAGGTCTAATTTAATTTTCTTTCATTTGTACATGTACTTGATTTTCTCATATATTCTAGGGACTCTTGATGAAGATTGATTCATTCCACAATATCCAACTTGGAACAGTTTACAGGTAAGGATTCAAATTAATGTTAAATTTATGGGAAGATTTTTGCTCCCCTGGTCTGAAAGCTCTTTGGGAGCTTGTAGATTATGCAGGCTTAGTTGTTCATTATCTGTCAGCATTTTCAAATAACAGCCTACAAACCCCAGCTGGGCAGATGGGAACCGAATTCCACAAGGAGAATGCATTAAATTAGGGGAAAGAAAAATAGTTGAATTGGTCACCATTCAAAATTCAAGCCTATATATGGTGAAAATTACATTGGAACAATTTCTTTTCCAAGATTAACAGTCCAACAGACATTGTTTTTTCATGTGTCTGGATTATATAAGTAAGTATTAACAGCAGTCTGTGCGTTTTTGTTGTAGGAGGGACATTGGGTTCATTTTCATGGGTTATTATTGTTGTATTCATTGTGGTCAACAGTGCTAACAGGCAGTGTTTACCTCAATTTCTCAGAGACTTAAAGACCTTCAATTTGATACATCTTTCTAGAGAGGTTCATTATAACATTGTCTTCACAACACTGGAGTTGCCTCTTGACCTTGATGGAGGGTATAATAATGTATATTTTAGGCATTGTAAAATGAACTGCAACACCACAAAACCAACAAAGTGGCATGTGCATCCAGCAAAGACTCCGATCAGCCTTGGCATCGGCCCAGTCTGATCAGAGTCTTTGCTGTGTGCTTAAGGGCAGCTAAGGGTTTTACCTACCTCCGTGCTGAGAGCAAAGACACTGCTCAAACTGGGTAGATGGCCAGGCTGATGTGAGTCTTTACTGGGGGCAGATGCCACATTGTTGGTTTTGTTGTGTGGCAGCTCAGATAACCTTTGTGTATTGTAGGGGTACAACTCAGTTGAGTGACTCTGAGGTTTTAGCACAGTATGATGGTACACATGTTCCTTTAGAAGATATGAATACATTTTATGGAACTGTAAGTAGGACTATCATTTTGATGAAGTAACACATTGTTTGAAGGTTGTTAGCTGGACTTCTCATTTTCTGTGTAATATAGAAAAAGTAAAAAAAAAAAAAATCATGGGAATTAACCAGATTAATGGATCAAAAATCATTTAAAAGTGTGTAACAGTGACATTCAGCAACAGTCCTTTGATGTTTGTGTGCTGGTTAAAAAAAGAAAGGATTTATTATGTTCTTGCACTGTCTGTCCATCAGTATGCCTGTCCCAACCAACATGTATAGGAGCTAACTTTTATAGGGTACGGTCCCTTGGTGATGTTCATGTTAGTGTTAGAATAGCGGTGTGATGTCTCTCAAACAGAAGAGTCAAGGGACTATTTGCATAGGTGATTTGATGATGTCCTTATGCATCATTTATTTGTAGCCATAGCCCATCCTGCCTCAGGACAGGGTGGGGGTAAGGGGGGAGGGGAATGAGACATGTTTTTACTGGATATTGTGAATGTTTATCTACGAGGGTCATCCAAAAAGTTCTGTCACTGGCTTATATCTCGAAAACGAAAAGTGCGATTCACCTAAAATAAAAACCATTCAAAAACCCTGTTTTTTATCACATAGCTGTAAAAAACTGATTCTTGTATCAATGACATAACATTCACAATCTGCATCAAAAGAAGGGTACCCTCACCCGACTGACAAATTTGTAGATGCAACTCCGGCAATAAGCAATGAAGGGGTGTCTATTATCGCTGCCCGGTGCCTACGATATCTCAGGTGCTAATAAAGACAACGAAAAAATCTCGAAGCGATTCTGTCCATTTTAAAGAGTTTACAGCATTTCGTAACCTCAACTTTATGCAAACAACGCCTTAGGAAAATCGACCAGGTCATGTTCTAAGTTCAAAAGCTTCATAAACGTATAATATTTCAAATTCTGAAGCATATCTGTACTGCAGTAGATCATGACAATGTGTTCTCAATCAAAATTTCAGAAAGATCCCAAAAATGAAGGCACAGTGGGTCCTTGAAAATCATGTGACTGCAAATTTCACCATATTTCATATATCAATATTTTGCATCGCATATAATCGACAGAAGTCGCTGATTTTTATGTAGTGTCCCACAAAATGCAACAGACAGCAACCCTGAAAATTTCAGAATCCTGCGATATGTAATTGACGAGATATGCAGCATGAAGCAAGGCAGCAGAAAAAACAAAAATCGTGAAAATAGGCCAGTGTCAAATATAAGGTCTGTATCTGAGCTTATAACTAAACCAGATGGCATGTTTTCACCATGTACCTGATATCAGTATAAAGATAAAAGATTGCTCTTTTGATTGTTGCAAACCGTGGTAAGCTATCGCGTCTGTGAGCAAAGTTATGAGTCCAGTGACAGAACTTTTTGGATGATCCTCGTATTTAAAGTTAAGTATAATTTGAATATCAGTATCTCATATCAGTTAAAAAAATATTTTCAGCTTTTAAAAAATGATTGTATTTACAGCCACTGCTACTGTATTGGATTTTGGCTATACTATCAGATCCCAGAGATGTATTGTGACAGTTTTATGTTATGAGGCCGCGACATGACAAAACCTACTAAGTGGCATATACACCAAGCAAAGATTTGGATCAGCCTGGGCACCCTCCATTCTAATCAGAGTCTTTGTTCTGCACTTAAAGGATAGCTAAGGGTCTTAGCTTCCTGCATGCCTATAGCAAAGACTTGACTCACACAAGGTGGATGCCCAGGCTGATCTGAGTCTTAGCTGGGTGCACATGCCACATTGTTGGTTTTGTCACGTCGCGGCTCATTATTATATTGTAACAGTTTAATGTTGTGGTTCTCTTCAGGGTCCTATGCACCAGCTAGTTGATATGTTTGCCCCTCCAGAGATGAACCTTATCACGAATGTCACAGATGTAAGTATTACCTTGTCGCATTACATCTGCAGTTCACTCTCCTTATCTTGAACACTGATATCTCAAAGTATCTTCTTATATCAAAGAATATAGTTTGGTGGACAAACTTACTAATTTTCCTTTACTTTTCAACCTTTGTTATCTCAAACCACTGGTATGGCAATGTTCATTCAGAAAACTTACTTTGAGATATCAGAAATTTGAGATGAATTTTGACTTTGAGATATTGAGAGTTAACTCACTTAACTGTAGTTCTTACTTCTTACATAAGAGCACTAACTAGTTATAGCAAATCATTTAGAAAGCATGGACCATTGTGTTGATTCTGTCTACCTTTTGAAATCTGTTATCCCTGTAGCTTTGCAAGTGTAAGGTAGGTCTGACTGATGCTCTGTTGGAATTCTTGATTACAAGCATCACAAAGCTGGATGGTTACATGTTCATGCCAAGATGCTGCATTCACTATAAAGTACCTCATATGCCCTGTCTTAACAATCAAGTACTAGTCAAGTTGTCAGATGGATTACCAGGAAATCTGACTGGTGTGTGAATAGGGATTGAATTGCATATCAAAACTGCTGTTACATTTTCTGGCAGTTAATAGAGTATCAGAACTGAAGAGAACAAAAAAGTACCATACTTTATTACACTCAGGTGAAGATATGAATAAGTATATGTATATTTTATTAGTATATACAATTACACAACAGGCCTGGTTGTTCGAAAGACAGTTCACTTAACAATATCAATTATCAAGGATTTTTAAAGTCTTGTAGTATATATAAAATCTAGTGTGCTAATATACATGTATTTGCCAAAAAATAGAATGAGAAAAGCCCCTCACATTTTTTGCGTGCAATATGTTTGAAATTTTAACGTCTTGTTAGCTTAAGACATCGCTAGTTTTGAACAACCAGGCCCAGTTAAACTTGTATACTAAACAGTGCAATAATTATAGGTTCAGAGGAGGGGTCACTCCATAAGTTTTATCGAGAAATAAGAAAAATTAACCCAGTTATCCTTCTTATCTTGAGCACTGAAGCCAGTCAAGAAGTGTTTTTTCGTCATCTTTCTTTATAAGTTCATTTTAGGAATTAAACAAAAAAACGGTCCCTTTTGAAGTTTTCAATGAAGAGGCATAAAGGTACTTCACAAGTCAGATATGGATAATTTCAAACTATGTTTTTCATTCATTGCCTGTGTTTGTTTTTATTTTCAGTACTTTATAGCCAATAATATACCATATGATCCAGAGTATGTGTTCTATGATATTAGGGTAGGTAAATGTATCTCTTACTAGAACTGAGTTTGCAATCTCGAGAAAATTCTAATGAAATAAAAAGAGAATTTGAATTTTAAAGCTACATAAAATAAAGGTGGCTGCTGTTTAACAGCATACAGTGGCTCTTAAAAGCAGGTAAAAATGCCATGCTCAGTTTCACCTACAGGTACATAGATGATATTCTATCTTCAAATAATCTCCAAATAATTCAGAGATTTCGGAGCTTGTTGATGTCATTTATCTATGTGAACTTGAAATTTAGGATACTATAGAGTCCAGGTCATCGGCCTCATACTTACTCTCTTGTTGAGGCACTCCAGCAAGTGGTTTTTAGTGGAACTTTTTTCTTTAAAGATGCTTAAATATCAAAATTTTAGGTTTAACATACCCAAAACCATTTCTCGTAGCTAAATACTGACTTGCAGCATATTGCATGACCTCTTTTGTCTATTTTTATCATTTTTTGTTTTGAGGTGGGTTTTCCAATATAAAAATATTCCTTCTGGTTTCCAGCCTTTGATGAGGTTCATTTTAATTTTAATAAAGCTGGGAACCACCCATTGTGACATCACAACAGAAATGATGTCATCACTAATCACCTGATCTGTTTTGGAGTATGACCATTTCAGCAAAGGGTTGTTTGCAGTGTCAGCTACACTTATGCATCTTTTTGTTTTCCAAAAAGATATTGCTTATGAAAATAACTGCTATAAGATATAAGCATAAATTCTTCTGAAATGATTTCATGTTAATTTTATATGAAATGGTAATTTTCAAGAATGTGCTTGAAACATGCCACCCCTACAGCAATAATGGTTATCTTGAGGCGGCCAATATGAAACTGAAAAAAATACATTGCAAGAGATTACTTTCCAAGCTTGAGAGCATGCCAATGAATTTCAAAAACTCTACTGGACAAGTCTGACTACGAGAAATGGTAGCAAACTGAACCATGTAAGTGAAATTTGCTGTTTCTTTATCCTTTAAGTATAAACTTCGAAAAACCACTTGCTGGAGTGCCTCAACAAGAGAGTAGATTGTTATAGCTATATTAACAAAGGAAAACATGTTGCTAGGCTTTATGACCAGAAGGACAACTTAATTTTCCGAAAGTTAACTTTCCATTTTCTTTGCAATATTCCTTTCGGCCCTGCATTCCGAGTTTCTGTGTCTCAGATATGCTAGAGCTTGTTTCAGCTGTCAACATTTTGTTAATAGAGGAAGGCTACTTTCCTACAAATTACTGTCACAGGGTACTGAACAAAGTTTGTGTCAAATCTTAAAAGTAATATGGGAGACACCATGACCTTATTGCTCCCTACAATGTGGTGGTTTGTAAACTTATTTTCGGACTTGATGACCACGGCCCAAACATAGTACAGCTTTCAGTTATCAGACTTTCATTTTCTCTGACTTGCCAATCAGATACATTGTACATAGACATTGTGGGTGTATTGTTATAGGCAGGTGATGTTTACTACTTGGGAGCAGCTGATTACACTTGCTTTTGGGGGTCCATGTCTTTGTGTGTAATGTCAGTGTTTCTATGGTTTATGGTTTTGGACTTATGTTTTGACAACTTTTACTTGAAAATGATAGATGATAGAAGTAGATCAAAAAGTCTTTGAAACTTCTTGTGTTTGGTCCTTTAGAATAACACAGTGAATCTCCTAAAATTTTTAGCACCCCTTTGTAGAGCTCTAAGTGAGCCTATATGATGGCTTGGCTCCATCATAAAGCTTACCTTCTGAAACTGCTAGGCGGATTGCAACCAAATTCCATGCGGAGACTTCAAGTGTTGGGGAACAAAAGTTTGTACAAAAAATCATGGTCCATGATCCAAGATGGCCTGCAAGGAAGATCCAGTGAAGGAAACAAGTTATTTTGCAGGAAACTGTTGAGACACCTCCTCACTAACTTTAATACAAATCATAATCATCAGGTCTTACAAGGCCCAGATCAGGCCTCGAGGTTATAAAACTTTCTTCGTGCTCAACTCAGCTGAGTATTTTTTTTTTAATCTGCTGATAAATATGAAAAGGCCAACTAATGTTGACATTTTCATATTGATAAGCAGAGAAAATTTCAAACTCAGCTAAACTGAGCAAGAAAACAACTGTGCTTGTCAATAATTATGTCCCCCCACCAAAGGTGAGGGGGGACATATTGTTTTCAGTGCAGTTCCCGGTGCGTCGGCGTCGGCGTCGGCGTCCCACTCTTGTATGCGCGATATCTCTTGAACCAATTGATGGAGTTTCACCAAACTTGCATGGATATATCATTGGGACAAGCTTAAGAGCTGATTAGATTTTGGTGACCTTGACCTCATTTTCAAGGTCACAGGAGAACTTAAATGGCGTGAAAATTTCTTGTATGCACAATATCTCCTGAACCAATTGATGGAATTTCACCAAACTTGCATGGCTATATCATTGGGACAAGCTTAAGAGCTGATTAGATTTTGGTGACCTTGACCTCATTTTCAAGGTCACAGGAGAACTTAAATGGCGTGAAAATTTCTTGTATGCACAATATCTCCTGAACCAATTGATGGAATTTCACCAAACTTGCATGGCTATATCATTGGGACAAGCTTAAGAGCTGATTAGATTTTGGTGACCTTGACCTCATTTTCAAGGTCACAGGAGAACTTAAATGGCGTGAAAATTTCTTGTATGCACAATATCTCCTGAACCAATTGATGGAATTTCACCAAACTTGCATGAATATATCATTGGGACAAGCTTAAGAGCTGATTAGATTTTGGTGACCTTGACCTCATTTTCAAGGTCACTGCAGGACTTAAATGGCGTGAAAATTTCTGGTATGCACAATATCTCCTGAACCAATGGGTGGAATTTCACCAAACTTGCATGGATATATCATTGGGACAAGTTTAAGAGCTGATTATATTTTGGTGACCTTGACCTCATTTTCAAGGTCACTGAAGGACTTAGCTGACAATTTCTTGTACCTACGATATCTCTTGAACCAATGGAAGGAATTTCACCAAACTTGCATGGATACATCATTGGGACAGGTTTAAAAGCTGAGAAGATTTTGGTGACCTTGACCTCATTTTCAAGGTCACTGAAGGACTTAGATGACAATTTCTTGTAACCACTATATCTCCTGAATCAATGGATGGAATTTCACCAAACTTGCATAGATACATCATTAGAACAAGCTTAAGCACTGATTAGATTTTGGTGACCTTGACCTCATTTTTAAGGTCACTGGAGGACTTAGATGACAGTTTCTTGTACCCATGATATCTCTCGAACCAATGGATAGAATTTCACCAAACTTGCATGGATACATGATTGGGCCTGGTTTAAGAGCCTAGTAGATTTTGGTGACCTTGACCTCATTTGCAAGGTCACTGGAGGGCTTAGATGACAATTTCTTATACCCACTATATCTCTTGAACCAATGGATGGAATTTCACCAAAACTTGCATGGATATATCATTGGGAGAAGTTTAAGAGCTGATTAAATTCTGGTGACTTGGCCTCATTTTCAAGGTCACTGGCGGACTTAGATGACAATTTCTTGTACTCACTATATCTCCTGAACCTGTGGATGGAATTTTACCAAACTTGCATGGATACATCATTGGGTCAACTTTCAGAGCTGATTAGATTTTGGTGACCTCGATTTCACTTGCAAGGACGTAGTCATCTATGAAGGCTATCTTTAGAACCAGGGGGTATTTGAAATGGGCTGGTGGGGGGACATCAGTTTTTCTCTGAAAAACATTTCTAGTTTACTATTTATTAGCATGTAAAATTTCATGCTCAGTTGAGTTGAGCACAAAAAAAGTTTTATAACCTCGGGGCCTGGTGTAGAAAATTTTGTAAAAACTCATGAAAATGGCTTTATAATTGGAAAAGCTTGTCTATGGTCAAGAAACTACATTTCACAATGCACCTTATTGCAACTAATGAACATTGTTGGCAGCTGTAATATCTCTTACTTAATATTGATTTGCATTAGACATCTGACAAGAAAAATTAGACCAAGATTGGATTATTCACAACAGACCTACTCTGGACTTCCAATCCAGGGGTCGCAAGGTCGATTCCCGGGCTTCTCTGGTCTTTCGGATGAGACTTTAAACCAAGGTCCTGTATCCATATGACCTCGTTGTTGGTGGTATGTTAAACCCGAGTCACTCACTCACGTCAGACCTTACCAAAGACTTGTGAGAGTTTGATTCAGAAAATGAAACAACGTCCTTTGATAATGCTTTTCCTGAGCTTTTTAGACTTTTTCCAGAAGAGATATGTCCTGAAACAAACAGATACATAAAAATGGCAGGTATAAGTCAAAAGATTTTCTTCTGAATCTCTTTCAAGCTACTGTGTAGAGTTATGTTCTTGTGAGATTGTATTGTTTATAGTTGTTTAGTTTGTTGAATAAAATATTGTTTACGCTAACAAAGGGCCATTCTCCTACTTAACTGACATATCCAACATTTAATACTTGATGGAATCAAGACCATTTATATTTGAGCAACTACCACAATCCAAGCTTGTTGAAGATGCTATACAATTTAATCAGAATCATTCGATTCTGAGAAACAAGAAAAAGATTGCTCAAGTTTGACTTCTACAAAATACTGTAAAAGTCACCCACAGTACTTTATCAACACAGAGCATTCCTCAGTTAGACACCTTCCGCTGATTCAAGAAGGAAGTTGTCGGTTACTGGCGAAAGTATGTGCACTTAGTACTGGTTAACCGCTTAGGAGGTCTAAGCCTGCTCAGGAATAGTGTGGTTAGGTTAACTGACCATCCCGACATGACCATAGCTGTTTACCGTGGACATTAAGCACCAGATCAATAAAAAAAATCGTCAGTTAGATCAAGATGCCTCACAGTCCTCATGGTACAATTAAGAATCTTGAAACAAGAGAGAAAGAACTTATAACCTTATTTCTGTTAACTCATTTGCAGACTGTTTTTCAATCCAAATGTAATTAAAAGTACTATTAACCCTTTTGCACTCAGATCAAAAGGGTTAAGGATGCTAGCCATTGTATCTGGGGCTTGACATTTGTTGCAGGCAAGATTTATTCTTTTCTGTGTTTGTTTATTTTCATATGCCATGACATCTTGCTCTTATAATATGATATTTTAATAATTGCAGAATGCTGTTCAGGGTGTACACTACACTGGCCAGATACATCAGAAAATAGTGGAAAATCTTGGTAATCTTATTGTTTCATTGCTTAAAGTACCTCAAATCTAAAAATAGCTGCCTCTGTTTTCATGAGGAATTCCTTGTAAGGAAAATGTGGAAACAGATAAGTGTAGGATAGAAAAAAGCATAAAGACTCTAACACCTGCAAGGTAACTAGATTGCTGAGACCTATCTTTAAAAAAAAGGACACTATACTAAGTTTTCAGTAATTGCTCCCAACAGCTTCACATAAATATGTTATTAGGACCTACTTTCTTCACGACTGACATCATTGAAAGAAAAGATATCTTAAGTTTAAAAGAGGGGGAGATCTTTGACTGAAACAGGCTGATGGTATCCAAATGCATGCCATGGCCATCTAATTGACCGAGATGCACAGACAGGTTTGATGTGCTGTCTGCCCCCATATAGTTTATATGTGAAACAGAATTTGTTCATTTTCAGTCATTTTGAGTCCTGTCTGCAGTATTGCTTGTCGGTACTATAATATTACTATATGCATTACAGGACAATATCTAGAGAAGGGTGAAGAAACTAAATTACTGTTGCAGAGGCTTGTTGCGGCTGGCAAGAAACTGTTTCTCATCTCCAATAGTGGTTTCCGTTTTATGTATGTAATGTTTATATAACTTACCCTAAATGTTTATGCAAAAAATTCCTGAGTAAACGCAGATCAGGCTGTTTCTAAGCTGTTGCTATTTACACTGAATGTTTGTCTTAAAACAATTGAGTGGAAAGAAAGATGTGGCTCAAATGTGCTATCCATTATAAAAGTGTGACCAGAATTTCTGTGTTTGCAATGTGCTTTAGCAAGGTGTGATATATATTAGATTTCGAGTTTTTAATTCCACCATCATTTTGTTCATACATTCATTCTTTCGCATTTACATTGACCCTTGCATTAAAAATTATTCAGTACATTTCTCCAAAACTATAGTGTCCATGGTTCTCAATTTTCTCATGGAGCATGGCCAGACTGCAGAGCTTGAGAATGGTAAAATTCGGACCAGAAAAAAATCCCAAGAGGGCCATAGTTTCTAAAAGTCTAATAAATGGAATTCCATGAAATAAAATCACCATAGTTTGGCCTCTTTAATGCTTGAGTTACTGCCCTAGCATTGATTTAAAATCCACAACTTAAGTCATAACTACATGTAAGTAACTAATGAACAAAATTTTATCAAACTTGAAACAGACTACAATCAGAGCCGCTTCATTGGGGGATAAATAGTCACTGAATTTGTTTGTTTCATTTTGTTTCTGTAACACTAACAAAAGAACAAGACTGAACAGAAAAGCAAGAGGGGTTAACATTCCATTGTACTGCTTGCTCTAGTTTACTTTAACGTTATGTTGGTATTAGAAGTTTTGTAGAAAATTATGTGGAAAGACCTGTACGTAGTGCTGATGGACATTACAAGAAGTATTGTTACTGTAACTTTATTGCAGAGATGAGGGTATGAAATATATGGTTGGAGATGACTGGGCAGACCTGTTTGAAGTTATTGTTGTACGAGCTCGCAAACCAAAATTTTTTAATGAGGCTTCAAGGTAAAGTTTCACCTATGAAGAACCACTGCTTTTAGCTTTCATCAGGAGGCAAAAAACATTAGCTTAGTTAAATGTCCTTGAAGCACGAAGGGTTTTTTGTTCACATTAAACTAAGTTAGATGATGAACAACATCCACTTAGTTTGATGTTAGTGAAGCCCTTTGTGCTTATCAATGATATTAAAGTTACTAATGTTTTCTGGTACCATGTACCAGGTTTCAGTGTCATTGGCTATAAGGTTCTGGAGGAGAAGATTTTAGATGGTTTTCTTCATTTCTGAAGATCAAGATCAATATGAACTTTGGTTGTGTCAAAACATGTGAAACCTTTATGTATCTGTTAGATAATATTTACATCAAATTTGGCACTGAATTGAACAAAGTATAAGATATATTGATTGTGCTATTCAAAGTTTCCCATTTAAATATTACTGATAGCAATTAATGACTTGTCTCAGAATGGTGGGGAACAGGAGGGTGTATGATCTGAGTATTTGCTTGCCATGATGAAATAGATATTTGAACAAAAGTACTTTTTTTATGAAAAATGAAAAAGCCAAGTCCAACTAAAGAAACTATTTACACTCGAACTTCACTGGCTCGAACTCAGAAGGCTCAAACGCCATGTTTCGGTCAAACTGACTTTCCAGTCCCGGCAAAACTCCCATTCATTTTAACTTTACCTGCCACCTTTGGCTCGAACTATGATGGCTCGAACGCTCGAACCCCAAACCCGGTCCCTAGGGTACTTTTTCTATGTAAAAACCCACCGATGGCTCGCACTACTTACCTTGTAAATAATTTCCATTTCAATAACGGTCACTCAGACGTTTGATCATTGTCATACGACGCTTTGGTATTGACAAAGCGTCTGCTGAAACCACAGGTATATAGTCAAACCTATCTTAAGGGGTCACTGTATTAAGGGGTCACCTGTCTTAAGCAGCCACTCTTTTGGGGTCCCTTCAACCAAAATACAGTGCAAATGAACCTGTATTAAGGGGCACCTGTCTTAAGCAGCCAGTTTTTGTGGGTCCCCTGGGGTGACCCCTTAAGACAGGTTTGACTGTACTTTAATTGAGCTCAATTAAAGCCGCCCTTTGATCAACATGACAATCGATTAATGCTGAGTGGTTGTCAATTTAAGCTGATTGTATAGCTTAGTCTTATCTATTTAAACACGTTTAATCACCCTGGGCTAATGAGGCGGCATATGAAAATTAAAGATGGTAAGATATTTTTCTTCAATTTCTTCAGTTAAAATTTCACACCGAAATTGAGTAAAATGTGCCAAAATTTACGTCTTTGTCTTTAAATACATAACAAAATTAGGACCCATCTTTCTTGGACGGACGCTCGGCGCCCTGTTACTGCGGCTATGGATTCGTTCCACTGAGGTGCGGGGAAAACGTCGATAGGAGAATTGAAATACTACTACTATGTCCCAGCATTAATTTTATTTCATCTCCCAGAATGTGCAAAAGGGTCAACGAGTGGCTTAAAATATGACCGATCAATAAACTGGAAGTCACCCTTGCTATGATAGAAAAGCATAGTACATACAGCTTGACCTTGTGAGTTGGTCTTAGTGGCTCGAACTACCGATCGCTCGAACTTTTTTGGGTGGTTCTGGCGAGTTCGAGCCATCCAAGTTCCACTGTATGTAGGTAAAACCAAGGTTCCTAAAGATATGAACTGCAACATGACAAAACCAACAAAGTGGCATGTGGGCCCAGCAAAGACTCAGATCAGCCAGGGAATCAACCTAATCTGATCAGGTAAAGGGTAGCTAAGGGTCTAAGCTACCTTCATTCCAACAGTGAAGACTCTGATCAGACTAGGTGGAGCCCAGGCTGATATGTGTCATCGCTGGATGCACATGGTAATTTCTTGGTTTTGTAGTGGCGCTGCTCGTATGTGTCCAGTGTTTGTGTTAGCAGAAAGGTATTGTTTTTCCTGCCTTTTGAGCAGTGTTGGAGGCAGCATAAACTTTTCTTGAGTTTCCTGGTTTTGCTTTGTTTCTGTGGCATGGCACAGAGAGGTAAGACACAGTTTTACCTTGCATTTTTGTTGTGTACTTGTATCATTCACATATTAGATCGTATGAGCAACAGCACCACAAAACCAACAAAGTGGCATGTGTGCCCAGCAAAGACTCAGATCAGCCCGGGCATCTGCTGATTCTGATCTGAGTCTTCACTGTCCACTTGGAGCTAGTGTTGACCCTTAGCTACCCTTAAAACACACAGCAAAGACTCTGATCAGACTGGGTAGCTGCCCAGGCTGATCTGAGTCTTCACTGGACAGACAGCCTCTTTGTTGGTCTCCTTTTGATTTGATCACTAATATACACAAGACCCACTTTTCCTTTCCTGTTTCAGACCTTTTAGAATATATGATCCAAGCAGTCATGAGGAGACATGGGAACGTGTGAGAAACCTGGTGAAAGGAAAAGTTTATCTCCAGGTAACAGTTTTATAGTTTATTTTACTGCTGCAGATTGACCAAACTATGACATCTTGAAAAGTTTCCTACTGTCCCAAAAATATCTGATGCACCCTGTGTTAAATGATTTTAAATAAATGATTTCTTTGAGAATATTTTACTTTTTGATATTGCGAATTTCACTTTCCAAACGCCAAATGGATTCATGGCCTCATAATAACACCAAGCATACCTTTGTGACATACACACTTAACAGTGTTAAAAGAGAGGTCTAAAGCATGACCCACTAGTTTCTGTGTTAATTAAGTTGTGATGACATCCTTTCATGCAAGGGAATGCTTAGCCTACCATTATTGTGTAGTGCCAAAACAAAAAGGCAAAAAATTCTCAACCAAGTTATTTATTTGAGATCATTTAAACTTTATGAGTATCAACAGAACTCAATAGAAATACCTAAGTTTTTGGAATTTTGGAGTGGAGGATAAATGGCAAGCCAGTATGTGTTGATTTATGATTTTCATGATACATACAAGGTAATATTTAATTTCAGGGTAATTATTCTAATTTCATGATACATACAAAGTAATATTGATTTTCAGGGTAACTATCCTAAATTCATGATACATACAAAGTGATATTGAATTTCAGGGTAACTATTCTAATTTCCGCCAGATGACTGGTTGGTATGGTTCAAAAGTTCTATACCTTGGTGATCATGTCTACACAGATCTTGCTGTGAGTACCCTATTGACTATGATTTATACAGGTCATTAGCTATATGGCAGTAACTTGTTAATTTATGTGAATTTAGCAAAGAATTTTTCAGCATCAGTTTAATACATTATTTTCTCCAGATAAATGCATTAAGCCTTGTTTAAGAAAAAAAATCATACACATGACTAAGATGTTATGGACCAAAATTTTGGGATTTCCAGCAGTCAGTATGCATACTTTTCAAATGTTTCGACCATAAGTTTAAACAGGTATGTACTTAGTTTAAGTAAGTATTAGAAAATTTCTAGTAATCACCTGCCACAAGTAACAGTTGCTTGTTCAATGCAATTATTTTGACTGCAGGAACAAATAACTGGGAGCAGGCTACAATTAGAATAATATTATTTTTAGATCAAGCAAGAAAACTTAAAATCAGTTGAAACCTTGTCTTGTGTGCTAGTCTGTATTGGAATATGTCGTTGGAAAATTGGAAATAAAATTGTCAGAATGGTATTTCATGTTTTCTCCAGCTTTTCCGAGAATTACAGTCAGCGGGTTTGTAAATCAATAAATAAAAAAATGATGGCCTAATGTCTAATTTAACCAGCTGTATATGTAATTGTAGGACCCATCTCTAAAGCATGGTTGGAGAACGGGGGCGATAATTCCTGAGCTAGAGGTACGTCATTTGGTAATTATGAAGAAATGAAGATAAATCAATTTTAGTGTAAATCTACAATAGGTTTGCTGAATGTGGAATTTGAATGAATCCGTTCATGATCATTGCCCTTTTCTCTACTATTGTGGTATTGAGATTATGCATTTGTTAGAATGGCCTTGTAAATAATGTGAGCAGAGACTACAGTTTAACTATTCAGTTAGTTCATGCCCTAGTCTAACTCTGAGAGTGCCAGAGGACTCCCAAGATTTTTCTTTGGAGCACCATGCATGGTTTTTGGAGTAAATGACGCAAAACCCTGCATCTGCAAAACCCTGTAGTAAAAATCTTTGGTTTCTCATTAAGATTTTCAAGACTATTGATACACATGAATGATGTTACCATATTCAACCTTATTAGCTCACATGCCCCTGTAGGAGCACATTGGCATGATAATTTATGAGGCGTGTGACTACAAGGGCTCATACTTCAGGTTTATCCCTTCGCTAGTTTACAGGAACTGAAAAATGCTATAGAAGCTTTTATTTTTCACTTGTTACGCTTCTTTTCTTTTGTCCCCATAAGCAGCTTTTCTTTTATGCTTTGCTTTTAGATTTGTTTCCTTTAACATATGAGCCCGTCCAGATAGAAATCGACCTTATGACACGCGACGTTAAACTGAGATAAGTGACGTCAAAGTTTGACGTAACGTCAGACGATTTTCCCGCTGTTTCACAAGGCATATGATTCAACTTTAATATGAATGTTAATAGTGTGGGAAACCACCGTAGCCGCATATTTGTTGCCAGGGATCCAGAAATATGATTCTTTGGAGCCTTATTTATGCATCACCAAAATTGCAGTTTGCGTTTATTACCGAATTTAATAAATTGAAAAAATATTTTATTCGCAGATGCGTAAAAAAGCTTGATACTGGTCCCGTTTTAGTTCATGTTCATAAATTTTCAGCTTTGATCTAGCGAAAATAATTTTCAATCTCGAACAACAACAACAACTTACAACAACAACAACAACAACAACAATAATAATAATAACAACTATATTATTAATATCAAAAGTAAGATCCCGAACTGAAAAAAAACCCCAAGCCTATAGCTTTGTGAAGGTACATGCATACAAACAGCGACGGCATTTTCATGCATACACTGACATTGTTTACAAGTTTTCAGTTTAAACTGCAAGACAGCAAACAAAATGTAGATACAATCTTGTGTAAAAGCAATTTCAAGTTTTCATGCATTGCTTGTTTTCTATACCATAGACTGCCAGATCGAAGGTAAATTTGCAATACGATTTTTTCCTCTCCTCCAGTGCCGGGGCGGAACATTGCAAGGCAAGGGCCTACTGTGCCTGCAGTAGGTGCGGGTGAGCGTTGTTTGGACGTTTTTTCTCTGGTCTATCATTTCTCTTCTTCCTCCCTCTCTCTGAGGTACTGGCCGATATAGACTGAAATACTGTCTCAAAGGGCCGTTAAACCCAAAACAATCAATCAGTCAATCCTCTCCTGCCTGTCAGCGCTGACGAATGTCGGATGACAAACGGCAAAGGGCGGCATAAAGAAGTGTCATCTGAATCTTAATGTCTCTAAATGGTGGAAGACAAAACGCTTTCCAATTTTAACACAGTTTTCGGAGATCCTAAACCATTTTGATCTACTTACAATTCCCTGCCCAATCAGATGAAAATTGCGAGTTTAAGTGTGGTTGTTTTGTGTGTGTTTTCCTTAAGCTTATATAGTTTTAATTTTTAATTTCTTTTTTTCTCTGTTTATATTGCTGGTGTTTGGTGGATTATATTTGTAAAATAAATCAACCAAAAAAAAAATGATGTTTTACTTTCGTTTAAAATTGTGATTTGTTTGCTTTTCCGCGGTTTGGTAACTCAAAGTCCGTACCTGTTACCATAGTGACGATTTTTTACTTTTGTTACGGACACAGAAAATATAAGATCGCATCCCCTTTCTAAAGAGACGCCTATTTGATCAACAAAAAGCTGGCATAAGTGTGGATGTGGAAAAGCGGGAGGGAAGGAACTCGTAATAAAACGTAACTGAGTTTCACATAAAAAAAACGTTGAAAAAATTATGAGTCTTTTAAGTTGGCAACTAAAATTACCTCATTTCGAGTGAGTTTTTTAGCTTCAATGAAATGGTAAAAATACAACGTACAAGCCTGGAACCCCATTTACTGTCTTACCTTTGTTTATATTGCATTGCTGGGCGGGAAACTAGAACAAGAAATTGTGTTTTGCTGAGCATTTAGACAGTTTTCAAAATTATGTTTTCTCTACTTTTTGCCAGTTATCTGGCACAGTATCTGCTCATCAACCCACATTTTGTCACCAGTCATGAAGGTTGAACTGCTTTTCAAAACGATTTTTGTTTAGGCCATTTTACAACTGATAGGAATATGGAGACTTTAATAGAACATGCATGCAATTATTTGTATGCAAATGTGCCGCGACGTGACAAAACCAACAAAGTGGTTGTGCGCCTAGCGCACATTAAGATCAGAGTCTTCGCTGTCCGCATGGAGGTAGCTTAGACCTTAGCTACCCTTTAAGCGCTTAGCGAAGGGTCTGATCAGACATGGTGGATGCTCAGGCTGATCTGAGTCTGCACTGGACGCACAACCACTTTGTTGGTTTTCTCATGTCGAGGCTCAAATAAACTCAGCCTTTGAGTCCACTAGGCCTTTGGGCCTGGTAAATTGTATGGTGAACAGATGCTCCAAAGCAGAAGTGATATTTCTTGTGACGTGGCATATGCCACATGTGTATGTTTTCCCGCTATTTTTACAAAGGGAAACAACTTTGTGACTTTCTATTATGCTTCCTCGGACGTAGCTCTTCAAAAATGCGATCTACTCTTAAAGGTAAAATGCTGCTGAAGGATTCTTGCACAGAAACAAATTCTTTGCTCTTGAAAAGAAATGACAAACTAAAACTTAATTGCTTACTCATCTTTAGAAACGGTTGAAGTCTTTCAAAATATTTAAAGGTATGTTTTGTTATTTTTTGCTTTATGCACTCGAAGCCAAAGGAGCACCGGAGGTTTGAAGTTTCCGGATCGTCAGTACGTGTGAACGGCAGTACTTAAGCATGTCGGTCAGTCCGAATATTAAGTAGCTGCTTCGGAAAATATATTTTTTGATAACTGTTCGAGGTAAAGGGATCATACTTGGTATGACATTTACCTGGACCAAAGCCTTTCCATCTTTTCTACCTTTCCCAAGAGGCATGTCCCAGGGTGGGACCAAAGTCTAGAGCTTTGTTACGTGAAAATTTACTCATACTGATTACATGCGTATGCTGTTTTAACGTTAATAATAATGATATGCATTTCAAGTGAAAACATTGATAATAGCGTTATCCATAAAAGTGTAACGCGACGTCACGTAACGTTATTAATTCTGGCAAATTTCATTAGATACCAGTATGTTTAAAAGTGCCATAACATCCTTAATAATCTATATAACTTCATACGGTTTTTACCTTTTTGTTCTATAATGGCATGCGCATTCAGATAACAGAAAACCTAAAAATCGAATTTTTATGTCATAAGGTCGATTTCTATCTGGACGGGCTCATATAATAATTCATTTAAATGTGGGCCTATAAGATCGAAAATGCACAACAAGTCTTTCTACCGGTTGTCACCAGCCACTTCCAATTTGGTAATTATCAATTATGTAGAATTATTGAATGCATAAATTTTTTGAGATTTACTTTTGATGTTTTTACAATGAACCAATGTTTCCTGTCTACTAAAATTGGTATTTATTTTTCAGCCGGTTGTCAGCAGCCTGTGAGGTTGCTGACAACCGGTTGTCACTAGCTGTCGCCTATAGTTTTACACAGAAAGTGAATATATTGTAGGCTGAAGTTGAGACGATATTCTCTGTGGACTATAACTCATCAATACGTTGGCTGTCAGTGTTACAGCACTTACTTGAAGAAATACAGGTAAGTCTGGTCATTACTGAACTACTACAGTACCATAAAACGCTTAAGTATCGGATCACCTAAAATCAGTAATTTTCCATTTGTCCCAAATGGAAAATTAATGGTTTCTAGGTGTCCAAGTATTAAAGCTCACTAGGGTAGGTGATTAATTCATAAAAAAAAATGGGACTGAAATCTGTGATAGCTCAAGTAATATATTATCTATGTACAGGCTGGTGCAGTTGGCACTGCGCGACTTTTTACAGCCAAAAGTTCTGTTATTTTTTTTAAGACAGCGCCAGGATTAATGTTATAAATGTGATGTGAGACAGTTTTTGATACATCTGCTACTAATAATATTAAACTTGGGTATAACAAATACTCAAACTGCAAAGCTAGACAAACATAATATGAGTTTTCATTTTTAATCATAGATTATTATCTTATGACAAGGAAACCTGATCAAACAGCAGGGCAGACTGGGCTGAGTCTTCCTTCTTCATTTAGTCTGTTAGGTACTTTTTCATGTGACATTAATCAGTTAGTTAAGGTCAAATAAGTTAACATGTCATTCTTACGGCGGGTGCCATTATGAATTTTGATGTGTATGCTGTGGCTTCATGGGCTGATTAAAAAGCTTTGATCGTGACAAATATTTGTTATCTAGGTGTCCAAATATTAAAGCACACTAGGGTGTTTGGACATGAACTGTTGTCAGTGAGGACAAATTCTTTTATTACAATTATGTAATCGGAAAATGGGTCAGGCTTCTTTTGTGTCTGAAAACTTATGGACAGTAAAATAACAGTGACAAGCTTGTGTCTGAACATACAGGGGCATCGAATAGGTGCTCATAGGGCCAAAATAGGGTGTCCGAACAATCAGTGGAAATTTGGTAGCTAAGACAGGTCAGACATAAACTCCGAGAAGCACAATACATCTGCCTAAGGAAAACAATAAAACATGTACCGCACAAGTCTGCTTTTGTGAACCTAGTTATCCTACATGTGCCAGTACCTTAAACAAGGCGCCAGCTTACTTAGGGCACTAGGTGGAGGCATCCGTGTCCTATGGACACATTCTAGTTTTAAGAAATATAACTAGAGTTTGAATTATGATGTTTGAAAAAGCTTTAGTGAGGTACATGTAATGTGATCTACTTTTAATAGTTGCTTGTTTTCACATTTTTTGTAATTTCTGTTTGTGTTGTAGAGTTTGGAGAGCAATCAAAAGGTTTTGTTTTCTTTTAGTTTGCATAATTTGTAGATTTCTTCCTCACCTCCTTAAGGTGCCTGGACACTCCTCTTAGGGAGATCACTGAATTGTTTACCTTCTTTTTCAAATGGGCCGGCTGTTAAAGCAAAAGGGGGAGAAGCACATAAATTCCTTTAAATGATTATTTGAGAATGTATTATAGGTTTGAGAAATCACCTTTTTCCATTGTAAGAATTTCAGGTAGAATCCCACTTCTAATTACAAAATTATTAGTGCGATGATGTCATAGATCTGTCACCATAGCAACTACGGAATGACCCAACTATTGTGCTGAGTGCCATGGCAGATTGACATCTTGATGTATGCCATTGCTCTGCCAATTTTTCAATGACATTACCAACTAAAACTCTAACAAATGATTATTCTCAAGTCATTTAATTCTGTGTTAGACCTGTATTTTATCTCCTCTGTGTCCATTGCGATATACAGGTAGTGGAGGCTAGGTGGATGGTTGGGCTATGAAAGTTAACTCAATACACAAAAAAATCTTTCTCTAGGCTAAGTGAAGGTGGAAACCAGGCAGTGTGTATTACTGTCTTAGAAAATGTACAAGAGTTGTTTTTTTCTCACAAACAAATGCTTTGATTATCTTACGAACTGCTGATTACAATAGCTCTAAGCAAACCAGTATTTTATGTTTGTCTGTTGGTCATGCGTTTGCACTACAGAGTTACGCCTCTTTGTAAAAAGAAAAAGCAAGTTTGTGAACAGAGTTTTGGAAAAGGCTTCATGAATGCTAATAATTTAGGCAATGATACTTACAGGCATAACACTGATAGGGACCTGGCAGATCACCTGCTTAACTTGTAACTTTACTCAGAGGCAAAAGAAAGAATACACCTCATCTCCAATCAGTTATGACTCTAGCATGTATTATGAAGCCAGTGACAAACTACTGTTAGCAGTTAGCCCATAAAATCCTAATGCCATGAGAGCCTTGCCATCATATTAATAAAATGCAGGTGTTGTGGGTTGTTTTCAAAAAAACAATGAAGAATTTAAATACCTGCCAGGGCCCAGTTGTTCAAGCCTAACGACGTCGTTAGTTAACGAGACGTTAAAATTTACAACTTTAATATCTCAAATACCCCAGTATTTTTTGTTGAAAAAAATGTGAGAAGCTCTTGCGTTACAAAAGCTTTTCATATTTTTGCAACAAAAAATATCAGTGTATTTTGTAATTAAGTCATAAAACACGTAACGAGTTGACCTCTTAACCAGCTTGTTAGGCTAACGATGCTTTGAACAACTGGTCCCAGATTAATCACAAAATCATTCTGCTAAATATGCTGCACGTAGAAAAAGTGCCAATTGACATGTATGGTTGGCAATACATGTCACAGATCTACTATACCACATTGATTTAACTTCAGTAAAAATATATCATACAGAATTTTAGACCTATAAGCAGTGAAAACTTAGTAAAATATGGATGATCAAAAAGTATATACTTACTTTTGCCTTTTGAGAATATATGACTGAATTATGTGCTTTGTCTTTTCCAAATTTTGAACTTTTATACCTAGAATGCTAATTTCAGTACATTGTTAGTATTCATGTACTTGATAAAGATAAGCATATACTCTCTCTATATGTATATCATGAACAAAGTTATTCTATAAAGTCAAAGAAATAATTCAAGATCTGTTGATTGATCGAAGGTGAACTTCCGTAACTTGATGGTGTTGATAGCAGTATTTTTGGAAAGCATATAGTTTGGGGCATGGTATGGTGTTTCACAAACACATAATTTTCTTTTTAATTTTGATGTCTGTGCTATTTATATTTCATACAGGGTATAAAGGTAACTTTAATGTCTAATGGTGCTCCTTGTCAGGCATGTCAAAAGCTAATGAAATGTCTGTTCCCATAAGTACAGCAAAGGCATACCTCACAAATGGTGGTCTATGGAATCTACCTGTACTGATAGCAGCAGTTTTGACTTTGATTTTTACTTACAAAACAGTATTTTTGTCCTTGTATTTAGTTATTTTCCACCACTTAACCTCTCTCATACAGTATATGTCCTGCATTTTTGGTTTGTGCTATGTGTCTGAACAGATAATTTACAGCAGAATTCAGCCCAGCTGATTAGTCGCTATTACAACATAAAGGTTTCCCAGGTATAGGGTGTTTAGAGGCGCTATAATATCTTTGGCGCAGCAAATGAAGGATGGAGGTCATCCCTGTCTTTTTGCTGCCTATAATGTACCCTGATGGGTTGACAGGGTTTTTCAGTCACTGGCTAGCCTGTTGAGCATTTGAGCCCACAAAATTCTGCACTATAATTGAGAGCCTCTGACCACTCTACCATGGTGCCTCTTTAGTCAGCACTACTGCTGGGTAAATTGAGAGTGGTTTATTTGTCACTAGAGTGGTCATTGATTATTGTAAAATTATTTCAAAGATTTAACAGTAATTGGCCTAAAGTTGATCGGTTCCAAAAAATTTCCAGCTTGCTTAACAGACATAATGTGAACCATGTTTTGTTAAACTGGGCCCAGTTGATGAAAGCATTGTTAGCTTAATTCTTCTAGTACTGTTAAAATAAAGTTAGCTAATAGCTATTGCTGAAAAAATGAGGATTTTCCAGCAAACAGTGGCAATGTTTTTGCTTGCAATACTGGTACATTTGAAAAAATAATGTGTCATTAACTAACGACTTTGTTTGTTTGCTTTGACCAACTGGACTCAGATGATTTCTTGTGCTCAGACTATGGAAATGTCTTGATAGCTTTTTTTTGTGGGCCAGTCCTGACCATAGCTATGGATAATTGATAAGATAATTGAGAAGGCATGAACCATTTTCATCAAGTTAAATAGGAACAGGTTGTGCATTATGTATTGCTAAAAATATATTTTTAAAACTTTGTTCAATACTTTTTCTATGGCACAGCACAAACCGATATTTTCTAACAAACAGCATGATTATTGCTATTTTGATTTTGACTTGACTTGACTTGTAGTATTTACAAGACAAAATTGTGTGTATAAATATCAAAGAACTTACACATATTTTTATTTGATTTTACTCTCGGCCATGTTCTAACATACTATTAAAACTTTACCCTTAACCATATGAATATTCAGAATATATTTTTTGTTAACTTGAAACCTGTTATTTTGACACCCTAGAATTTCCAGGGTGGAAGATGATAAGAGATGAGCTGAAATGATTATTAAGCAGAACAGAGTAAAAATCATTGTGAAAATGAGGTTATTTCACTTTGTAGATTTGATGTCTCTTGGATAGTACCACTATTAATTCTTTTTTCACTGTAATAAGCACACATACCCTAATGTGCTTAAGTAATGGGACACCTAAAATAATAAATTTTCCATTTGTCCCAAATGGAAAATTCATTATTTTTTAGGTGTCCCAATATATAGGCACATTACGGTATATTTAATAATCACACAGACTGGTATTTTTAGCTAGCCTTTACGAATGTGCAAGGGGAGCTTTTGCATTACACCCCGGCTTCAGGATTGGTGGCGGCATTGATGGCGGCAGCATTAGCAAAATGTTTAAGTTTTACGTTAAAGTTTTTATGTGATTGGCCAGGTGCTGTCAGGCAAGCTGTCCTATATGTGGACAGGTCTTGTTTGTCTTGTTTGTAAGGTATTCTTTGAGCTACCTGGCATGGATTACCATGCAACAGAAAGAAATGCCTATTTGCCTGATTCTGTCAGCTATTATGTAAATGAATACTGCAATGAACACAGGAAAGAAATGAAAATAGCAAACTTGGTGTTACTGAATCTATTCATTAGCAATAATGTTTAGTGTAACACTGGCCACAGCCCTAGCAATGGCTTTAACTACTTTCAGAATGACTTCATGTGAGTAGGGCTGGGACGAGTACCCGGGTACTCAAGTTCGGGTAGACCAGTTACCCGGGTACATAATTACTACCCATTATCCGAATGCTTATTATTATGTAATGCATAAATGTTCTATTTCAATAGAATTCCAAGCAAGTAGAACTAAGTTCAGCATGGCTGTCTTGTATAAATTACAGTCATATATTGCCAACCCAGTTTTGCATATTGTAAGAGGGATATTTCTACATTTTTGTACCCTCCCCATACACACATGTGCAAATGACAGATACCTTACACATTATTGTATCCTAACATACATTTTCTAACTGGAAATGCTCAAAATACTATGACAACGGGTACCCGGGTACCTGCGGGTCTTCTGTAGAAAAGATATTTTCTTCCTTCTGCATACTATTTAGATACTTTTATTTTTCTGGATCTGTTGCTGTCAAGAAACAGCTGGATTTTGTTGCACTACCATATAATGGGTTATTTCTACTGGTGTTTAATTTCTGTGTATTTTACAGTTTATCTTAAAGCGCAGAAAATAAAATCACAGAATACTCCTACTAACAATGTACCTACATTTTGCCCTCTGCATTTTATATTCATCTTCAACTTTTAGAACAAAATTTTGTTTGCTATTACTCAAATGATATGTTTCAACTTCTTCTGTGAAAAGCTCTTCATATACTAATCATTGAAACCTGACATAGAGGAGTCTCATAAAAAGAAGTTAATTAAAATGAAAGTAGTTAAAATTTCATCAAACTTCACTTAAAGATACACAATAAAGAGACGGTGTGTCATGCCCAAGATAAAAGGCTCCATGCCCAATGTCAGGGTCTTCTTTTGAGGATCCTTGGTAAAATCTTGTGTTTGCAAGTACTTAACCCTTAGACTGCTGAAAAAATAATTCACCTGACCCTAAAATGGGGGTAAGGGTATCTCAGAGGCCATAACTTGCACACACTCTGGTCGATTTGCTTGAAAATTTCACTCAATATGGCCGATGTGCGAGCTGCCATTTTCCGGAAGTTACCAAGGTCACGTGACTTGCCATATTTGGGTGTCACATGATATCAGCGGGAACCGATGTAGACACTTAAAAAAAAAAAAAAAAAAAAAAAAATAGTACAAGATATTAGCGCCAATGATATGCTTTGTATGACAAAAGTAATTGCTTGTCTGAGGGCCGGAGTTATTGCTGAATATTTATCAAGAGAGAAAGTTTGGAAGGATGAAGTCTAGTTGTCAGAAAATCGGGATCAAGTAAGTAGGGGTAGCCACCTGAAAAGCTGATGTTGAAAATACCATATTTTTTTTACGTTTTCTCCGAGTTTTAAAGGTCAACAAATCAATTAGGTGGGTAAAACCTTGCTCTAGTAGAAAGCAGATTCCCTCCTGCATAGGACAACCGCAAATGATGGGGAGTACTTGATGTCTAGTGTGCCTGACATGCTCTCAAAGTGACCTACCCCTCGAGCACGACTATAGTCGCGCTTAGCAGTCTAAGGGTTAACAGAAGAAAAAATAAATTTTCAAATTTGCCCATTTCTGGCCCCAATAGACCTATAAAAGTGAAATTCAGGTGAAATTGACATGTCTGATTTTTCGCACTACCTTCTGTTAACCCTTAGACTGCTGAAAAAATAATTCACCTGACCCTAAAATGGGGGTAAGGGTATCTCAGAGGCCATAACTTGCACACACTCTGGTCGATTTGCTTGAAAATTTCACTCAATATGGCCGATGTGCGAGCTGCCATTTTCCGGAAGTTACCAAGGTCACGTGACTTGCCATATTTGGGTGTCACATGATATCAGCGGGAACCGATGTAGACACTTAAAAAAAAAAAAAAAAAAAAAAAAAATAGTACAAGATATTAGCGCCAATGATATGCTTTGTATGACAAAAGTAATTGCTTGTCTGAGGGCCGGAGTTATTGCTGAATATTTATCAAGAGAGAAAGTTTGGAAGGATGAAGTCTAGTTGTCAGAAAATCGGGATCAAGTAAGTAGGGGTAGCCACCTGAAAAGCTGATGTTGAAAATACCATATTTTTTTTACGTTTTCTCCGAGTTTTAAAGGTCAACAAATCAATTAGGTGGGTAAAACCTTGCTCTAGTAGAAAGCAGATTCCCTCCTGCATAGGACAACCGCAAATGATGGGGAGTACTTGATGTCTAGTGTGCCTGACATGCTCTCAAAGTGACCTACCCCTCGAGCACGACTATAGTCGCGCTTAGCAGTCTAAGGGTTAAAAACTACTAAAGTAAAGTCATCAAACTTCACTTAAAAAGTCAAAATGAGCAAACTATGTCAGATCATGCCTCTTTGATTAATTGGAAACTACTTAAAGAATCTGCTTAAACATTATCCAGTGGTAGACTGTAATTAAGAACTTTGTCATACACAAGATTTAAGTTCAACACCTAAGGTTAAAGTCACAATCAGGGTTTAAAATGCAAGTCATGTGTCTGCAATTAATCATAGACTACTGAAGTGAATTAGATCTTCATAGAAAGCTAAAGCATGATGTAAAGATAGGTATTATGCAAGATTTAGCTGTTTCTCTGTTCACTGTCAGGGATCTGAGGTCAGCTTGTGACTTTGCCATTACTCAGAAACAGCTTATAGTAGAGCAGACGGAGCCCCAAAAGTGCTCTCCTTAAGGACTTTACTGGTAAGGTTCTGCAAACATCAAGTGTTACGTACCAAATTGTTTGTCAGCATGTCTAGTGTATGGATCCGGCTGATGACATCGCTGCAGCTGAGTACTAACAGAGTTATGGCCCTTGAAACTTACGTACCCATAAACAGATAAATCACACAATTTTTGTCGGTGTACGTCAAAAATGTCCATTTATTTCAACTAAAGGCAAGTGTTTGTCATTTTCCAGTAGTACGTACGGAAAACAAATGGAATGAACTAAACATAGAAGCATTTAACGAATATGGCTTATTGAACAGTGTTTGTCCGTGCGTCTGTTTGTTAATTACCTTTGAATACCAAAGGTTGACAATTTTCGACATCAATTTTAGAATTTGTCTGTTTTATTACCACGACAATAAATATGTCAAGTCTTATGCAGAAACTAATTTACAAGGTATTTCATTGTATAATTAACTATCTAGATGTATTTCAACATGTACAAAAGGTCAAGGTCACGGTCAAACAGAAAACGTACATAAATAATGAAAATCTACTTAAATTACTATTTCAAGACCAACTAAATGGGCTTAAATGCTTGGAAAACAGTATATATGTGTAACTTCTATTAACTCGCACTCATTTAGATAATATGTGCTCTATATATTTATTTTCCTCCGTCCGTACGTCGGTTTGTCAATAGCATGTGTTCACCACTGTTTTGGCAGTCAACTTCTCAAAAATGACAAGCTTAACAGTGGTCAAAACTAGCCGCTGATTATACAAGCGTTGTAGTCGTATACTCTGGTGTCATTTTCAGTCCAATCTGGTACTTTAAGATTGTCTTCGGGCCGTCTGTCCCTGCCAGTTCAACCATTTGTTCGTCCGTCGGTCTATCTGTCGGTTGAAATTGATCGAATGATACATTAATAAAAGCTAGTAGATTTTTAAGCTCCAATATCTCCCACTCTTTTTATGAGATACTTTTTCAACATGTTCTTTTTTTCTGAAAGCCCAACGTCTACAAAGTATTTCCCTGCTTTCTGCTGTCTGAGTATTGGGCAGTTTGGCTGTTTCTCCCATGTTATATACGTGGCCGTATCATTTTAATGGCATTTGCATATTCTCATCCAAATAAACACAATAACAGACATAGATCTTAGTGTTGTAGAAAATATGCTTGGAAGCCTCTGAATTAAATCAATATTATCTTCTGAAGCATTAGAAACCGCACTGTTGTCTACGTTACCAAGAATGGACAAACTACTTAATCTGATTAGAATGAGCATTATGTACAATCAATGAAAAACACTAATGCATTTATATATCATTAAATAAAAAAAAATGCTATCAAACTTGCAAAACTTTGCAGTCATATACGTTACCGAATATGAGTAACAATGAAATGCATACAAAATGGTATTTTGCGCTACAGAAAGTGTTATTGCTAAAGTGGTCTTTTAGCATTCTGTGGTGGAACTATATTATAAATAAAGTAATTAAATGGTTGCCTAGAGGACTTGGAGTAGTCTGAAACTGTATCACTGTCACACAAGGTGTTACTGTGTGAGGACTTTTAAAGTGTGTGTACACTTTTTTATGTATGGATGAAGCGGTAGATGATAATTAAGGATAATTTTGGGATTTTGCTCTCTCTCTCTCTCTCAATTCTACATAAAATGATATACTGTGAATGTACATTAGAACTGCCTCCCAATTTTTATGGGCAATCAGGATAACTATTTTCAGAATTTGTTACCACATACTCTCTCCTATACTAGTCTTGCGTAACATATATTACATCAAATATTGTAAGACTGATACATATATAATGTGTTACTGTCGTGTTTGAACTCTGAATTACACCAATGCCATTTTTAGTCAAAGGCACATCAGTTACTTAAAACTGTCGCCAGACAGTTTTCAGTTTCATGACTTGAGTGTATAGATTTAATATTACAAGAAGAAACAAGAAAAGTAACTCACAGCATGCTCATAAATATTTTATGCGTGAAACACATTTTAAAAGTGTTGATGTCATAATCTTGCCATTATCTTCAGTTTATTCTACATTTTAAAAAAGGCTAGAGAAAAATATTATCATATACATTTAGGTTGTATGGTTATCAAATGATACTGTTTTTTTCTATAAATGCAACAGTGAATAAAATCTAGGGCGCATATACAGCTTTAGTGAGCAAACTACATAAATCTGAATAATCTCAGCTTTAGTGAGCAAACTAGATACACCTGAGTAATCTGTTTTCTGTTTCATGTTTTTTTGTCATTATTTTAACATATTTCCCTATCTATGTGTCAATATTATTTCACACATTAAGGTGACTATGAAACTGCATTAGAATTCATGCAACAACTCTGAAAAGTTTCTGTCTCGTTAAAGCTGTGCTAGAATTATACCCTAAAAGGGTTGAAAGTATATTTTATTTTCCAATTAGTTATTGTTTTATGTGCTGTAAATCTTGTTCTTTATGATAACATAAATCACAGTCTCATAAGCTGTGTTACTATTTGCGTTAGTTACATCAATTTGATTAATATCAATTCCGTAAGATGCTCTTAGAGTGTCATACTTTGAGAATTGTTTTAATCTCAACATGTAAGCGCCATTTCAAGTCATTATAATGTTTTTGAATATTGCATTAAAATTATATTACACGTATTAAACAGTTTCTTTATGGTAAACTACCAAATTTTATGAAACCACTTTTTTCCACTATAAAGCTTGTCCCTAGACCTAAATAGTAATATGCTTATACTAATGCAATTTATCAATTTTAATTTTGTCTTGTATAGTTTTATTTGTCTTAAATTTGTATCTAATGGTAACATAGATTACAGCCTTATAAACTGTAGAATAATCAAGCATAATAATAAAAGCTTAAAATTTAAAAATGTTTTTACATCACTTAATATAAAAATAAATAATTTAATAATATATCGATTTATAGATATATTACTGACTTTCATTTTTATTTAAAAACATAGTAATTTTTGTAAACTTTCTATTGGTAACGTATTTAACAGTCTGAACTCTCAATTGCCCCACTAAGTAGGCAGCAAGAAAGAGGCAAATATTCTGCATATAAAGGACACTTAGAAAATTGAGGTCTACACAACTTCGTCGGGTGGCCGGGCAACATCCTACTGGCCTGGCCTACATTTATTTTGCAGCTGGTATAACTATGATACAGGTTCTAATGCATTTTAGTGAGTGGGTAATTTTTTCTTTTTATTCTGTTTTAAGACAAACTGTTCTTTTGCAATGTCTAGAATCTTGAAGATGTCAAAACAATGCCAGTAGTTCATCAAAACATCAATGAATATGTATATGCTTGCAAAGAAAAATAACAAAGTAACAAAGTGTTGCATACAGTATGGTCACTTGAAATGTAAATAACAAATAAATAAGTTATAAGGTAAACAATCACTTATTTACAACATCTGGAGATATATTTTGCATTTCCATTACAAGTCAGAAGTGTTGCGAAAAAAATGGTATGTGATAAAATATTGTGAACATGTCCTCTGTGTAAGTAAGTTTGTAGAAGTACTGTCTGTATAATACTGTTTCAAGTTAATTAATCCTTGCTCTCTGAAGCGTAAAGGATTGCTAGAAGTAATTTTATTTGCACTAACATAGATGTGCAGCCCTATAATGTCACTATATTATGTTACAATATGACCTAACCTTACTTTTTTGAATTGCAAGAGCCTGAAAGAATCCAGTTTTGCAATGCATATTTAGATGGGTGGGGTATTTACTCATGTTTCTCAGAGTTTCTTTGTCTCTGTACTGAAATCTTGAGTTCTGATAAGCTATAAATAAAGCAAAGGTTCTAGACTTGCTATTCTACTGCAAATATTGTTTCAAAATCTTGACTGATGGAGTCAACATTAAAAATTGTAAACCTGAAATTTAAAAAATCATTTTCAAAACAAATTTCAACGTAAACGCGATATCACAACGCCACAAAATGAAAGCTAAAGTAAATGATAAGTACCACATATACAGTAAATAAGCTACAAACTGAACACAAATAAAAATTGTACAAAGTACCATCTTATAAATGATTTTTTTTACTCTTTTCCATTTAAATATCAATTTACCCAACTAAATGGGTGAGGTAATTCAAGGGGAGATAACTCGCTTAGTACTCAGAATCAGAGGTGTCATCAGCCGGTTTTGTAAACTGGAGATTCTAACTATTAATCTGATATATAACTCAAGATGTTTGCAGAACCTTACCAGTAGCACCTTATCATAGGCGGCCTATCTGCCGTACTATTAAGTGAATATCATGAAACTTCACAGAAAGCAACAGATGGTGCTCACATTCAAGATTTAAATTCAGTGTATCATGCTGTTGTTTGCAATGTTATTTTATACATTGTAATCTATGTTTTATCAACTAGTTCTCTGATGAAGTATGGCTCTCATCTTTGTTATATACTCAGTCATTTTAACAACCTGTTCATACTGTGATGCCCCTAATACCTTAACTAATTACTATTACTTCCCTGCTACTTGATATGTCTTGGCTGCTGATTTGAAAGAGAATGACTGGTGGAATGGCAACAGCACACTCTTACCAGACTGACAGGAGCAGTCTAAGCTGGGTCAAACTGTCTGCTCATGCACTGCTTAAAAGTTGTTTTCTGTTTGCTTTCCTGAATGATCAAACCCTTCCAAAAGGGGTCCAATTCTCAAAGGAAAGAATTTGCACCTACAGGAGCAAATTCTTTCCTTTAAAAATTGACCTTATTGAGAAGGGAGGCAAAATGAAAATGGTAGAGTTGCTTCCCTTGAAAATACCCATTCATCTTAGGGTCATTATGGTAATAATTTTAATTTACTTTCTAGTCAGACAACAGCCCTGAGATTACAGCTTTCATAGCTGAACTACTGGAGGAAAGAACACTGCTTAGGTAAGTACTGTCAAGTTCTCAAATTTATTGAAAAGATATTTTGACACTTTGAAATAACTGAAAGTAAAAACTGTATGAAGCAATATATGTGTTTGCTTGAAACTGACAGTCTTTTATTTTTGATATGCAGAAAATTTTATACTCTCATTTATTTATAACCAAGAATGTGCTTGTCTGTTGGTTTCTGTAAAAAAAAGGTGGAAGTTCATGGAAAAAATGTCATATACAGTGAATTCTATTTTGGTTTGAAAATTTAAGAAAGTCTATAAATGTTGTGCTTTTCCATGGAAATTTAAAGAAATATGTGGGAGTCCATAATACGGTGGTCCATTGCAAATCATGGTGATAAAATTGCATCAGGCAAACAAAATCAGATTCCATGGAAAGCCCTGCAAGTTCATGTATGAACCTGGAATCAAGGAATAACACCCTGGAATTCCATTGACTGTTACGGCTGTTAATGAATGGAAAATCTGGAAAACAATTGGAGAAGCATGGAAATAAATAGTCATGCATGGAAGCTATGTAGATCATGGTCGGACTAAATTTCACATTTACAGCAAATTTAACTAACAAATACTTAGTTTGTGTTAATTGAACTACAAAGACTGTAATATTCTGCAAACACATGATGAATCAAAGACATTTAAGTAGCCTTGAACAGGTCACTCAGCTAGCCTACAAAGCACTTTAATTCAAGGGCAGTGTAGTGTGATGCTAAAGAAAATCAAATCCATCTGTAAAGTATAGATAAAGTGTGATAAGATAAATACTGTACTTTAAAATGTCAGTTTCAGTGGAAACAGATGTAAGACATTTGTAGACAGACAGTTAATGGTGACTGCATATCATTAAATTCTCTGAACCTTAAAACAGGGATATATAAAGCTATGATTGGCTGATCATGACTAGGAAACTTTATAATAGACTGGTCTGAGTCAGTTCTGTACAATAATCTTTGGTATAGAAGCTACACTATACAAATTTCTTTGTTGCTGTTTACAAGTATTTTATCTTTTTATTTACAGAAATCAGTTAAAATCAATGTGTAACCCTAGATTTGGAAGCATGTTCCGCACCCACCAGAACCCAACATACTTTAGTCGACGTATGGCGAGGTTTGCTGATATCTACATGTCTAGTCTGACCAATCTTCTGCAATACTCGGTGACTCACACATTTTACCCTCGTAGAATGGCACTACCACATGAACCATTTCCCTTTGGGGATCCTTCTCATGCCTCCTGTGTTCCTCCAGATAGCTGAATTGTGAAACTTATCCGGTACTGATGAATTGCCTGGTACTGATAACTGAATTGTGATCTGGCTCTCTTCACTAGTTTAACATCTTTATAGGAGACAACAGAGATGGTGGTTTAGGTTTATACATTTCAGTCATCTGCCTGCAGTAAGACAGCACAGAGAGGCACAGAATTAAAACAGTTGGTTGGACATATGCCATATGGTAACTAAGTTCTAGACTTGCTGTTTGTGACAGAATCATTTACACCAGAATGATGATCATTTGGTGATGGCACTGAGAAAACATTATTACCAAGTTTTAAAAAAAGGCCTAAGCTGATGCTTACCTATTAAACCAGATTAATATAAAATATAGCCGTTTAACAGCTTATAGCAACTGTCAGATCATTTCATAATCCTGTTTGAAAAATTTATAAGCCATAAATACTGAAATAGTTCTAGCCATGTGGTATGTATCATTTATTTTAGCTTGTACATTGAGAAATCTAACTAGAGCTGTGCTCTGCAGAAAACAGTATTATAGGAATAGATTAGTTTAAATGTTTGTTCAGAGTAGAAAGTAATTGGATAGGAACATTGGCATCAGTAATATGGTAATCACTGTTATTATATTTGAAGGAACAAGGTTGGAGCAGATAGCATCTCAATCTGACCCACCAAGGCTCTGGTAAATTATTTTACCCATGGCAAAAAATTTCCATTTTTCCTGCTTCCATGACTGCTGTAACTCTCAAGATTACATTACGTAGGTCTTTGAAATATCATGTACCACGTATATATAGAATTATTTGAGATATTGAAGATATCCATATGGTGTTGGCTTCTTATTGCTTCTGCAAAAACTGATGGCCAGATGATTACATAACATGTAAACTCTTTTGAATACTCAGTCTGCAGAATGCCAGGCTCTGTCTTTGGTAGTTAAGAAATTAAGGATGGCCATTTGATTAGCTGGCTGGCTGTTACAAACAGTAAAGTTCTCACTTCATAGGGCAATGAAGGCACTGAAGATTAACTATACTCAAATGTTGCATTATACAATATCAGCTCACTGTCATTTGTTCGTTTCTTCCACTTTGAAATCACATGTTGAGATAGGCTTGCTGTTTTAGTACATAGAAGAAACTTCTGTCCTTCATGAGCAACTTCTGGTATCACAGAGACATGGACTAAAGCCCTAGGTGAACTTTTAAGTGTCAGTGTTTACGTGTTGATTCTGGTTCTATAGCATTGGGGTCACTACTTAAATACTGATTTAAAGTAACCTAATTCCATTTGATGTTTATCTGGTAAAATTTCTAAATTATTCTAAAACTAAGACTGACTTTCGTAGCAACATGAGCCTTAGCAGACTTTTGAGTTGTTTTGGCTTTTTGCGGGTTCTTGCTGCTTCGGACATCTCTTTCCTGATGCCCTTATCTGTCGCCTTTATGGAGACACAGGGGTTGAGATGGCTCGGTTGAGGGGGGGGGGGGGGGGGGGGTGGACTCTGCCTCTTGCAAGTTAATACGTAGGCGTCTCTTGCCTGATGTCTGTGGCTACATGTAATGTGTCTCACGGAGTGCGACAGTAAATGTGGCTTGGAGTTATGCTTGCTGCCTGCTGAGACCTGACCATCATCTCTTTTCTTTCAAACCTTCGGGGTTTAGCGATGCTGAAGAAGTTATATGTAGAAGTGCGCATCTATCAAGCTAAATTTGGTATGGATGGATACGTATATATTAAATGGGCAAATGAGTAATTTTAAATCTTAAGATATTTGTCCATTTCCTCCACTTTGAAATAACATGTTGCAATAGACTTTCTATTTTACTACATAGAAGAAACTTCTGTCTTTCATGAGCAACTTGTGGTTATGCAGAGACATGGATTAAAGCCCTGTATGAACTTTTAAATGGGCAAATGAGTAATTTTAACTTCTTTCATATTTTACATGTTTAAAATTTTTAGTTTTATGCATTATTTACATTTTTCTTTTACGCCCTTTGTTAATTTATGACACTTTTATAGGGGTACATGTATTTGTTTGCTTCACACATACTTTAAGGTGAATGGGCTCACCATGTTTGTCCAGCAAAGGGGAACAACTTCCGTGATTTCCTATTGGCTTCCTTGGTGGAGATCGCGCCCATCCAAAGTTGGGTATACATTAAAAGGAAAGAACTTGTTCTTAAAGGGAGTAATTTTAAAGTCCCCCTCCCACCCCTCACACACACACACACACACAAACCCATCGAGAAGGAAGGCAATAATGAAATTGACAAGAGTTGCTTCCCCAGAAGTAAAGCCACTCACCTTAAATATGGGAAAGGGGGGAGAGGGGGGGGGGGGGGGAGATTAAAAGGTATCTGTCATTGGTGTGAGATGCAGACAGGAAAATCCATCTCAAGGGTCACAGTTTTGCATCATGAGGCCTACTGAGAGATGCTGAACAGTAATCCTTTGGAGCCGATTGTTTTGTATGCATCTCATAGTCATGATGGAGGATGCTTCATTTGATTTTAAATGAATGCAGGACTTTCTAAAATGCATAATTTTAGAGTTTGAGAGATGTCTACCTATCTAATTTTTAAGTTGACCTCATCAACGACTGATAGTTATTGAAAAGTCATTTATGTGCAGACAAGGAAGACTGTGTTCTGTGTAATTCTTCTTTATTGACTGGTTATTACTGAATTGGAAATGCCGTAATCATTGTTAAGCAGTTTCTGTCTTAATATTCAAGTACCTTGAATATTGAGATAGAAAGACTTAACAAAAATTGGCTCACCCATTGGAATTTGAAGAATGCTGTATAATGGAAAATTTTCGCATTGCCAAATCTTCACGGCTTTGCCCCAAAAACATGAAGATAAATTTTCGCAGTTTTTAATTTTCGTGGATGTGAATATCCAGGAATAGAAAAATTGTGTTTGTTGTGTAAAATATTGGCTTGACTGAAAAATCAAGACGTACAAGGAGAGAGAAACATATTGAAACTGTAATCACTTTGTCATGAACACATTCGTTTGGATAGCATCAGCTCCTTTTTAGGTTTGGGAGGATACCCATCCTTTTTTTTCAAACCCCCCCCCCAAAAAAAAAAAACCGTAAGATAGACATTTATACCAATCAATGTTTAGTACACAGAAACAGCCAACTGAAATATGCTAGCAATTGATAGAATGGCTATTGTTCAGGATAAAAGTAAACAGAACACACAGCCAATTAAAAGTAATTCAATTATACTTGCATAATCAGGTACAAGTGACCGTTAATCAAGAGAAAAAAGTGACAGCCTGTTCAAATTGTAATTATCTGCTAATTAGCAGCTAACATAATTGCGCAGAAAATAATAGCTCTATAGCTACCTACCGGTACTCTTAAGGTATTGTGGGGCGCTTTGAATACCACAAACCATATGTTTGGATGATTCAAATTTCCTATTTACTACATGTATTTTGTACGAACTTGGAAAATATTTCGCGGAGTTTAATTTTCATGGATCACCACCGACCTCAAAATTGCGTGAAAATTAGGTGACACAAAAATTTCCCATTATACGGTATCCCTTTCTACATCTGTCAGATTTTTCTGTCCCGGCCGGCTGCCTCAGCCTAGGCTCTGAAAGTGGTCTCTATGCTAAATAAAGACAAGTCTTCTTAATTTCTATAACTCCATTTTTAGCTCACCTGAGCCTTTAGGCTCATAGGTGAGCTTATAGTATAGCCGTCCGTCCGTCGTCCGTCCGTCGTCCGTCAACATTTTCAAACATCTTCTCCTCTGAAACCACTGGGCCGATTGAAGCCAAATTTCATGTGGAGCCTACCTAGGTCGGGGGAACGAAAGTTTGTTCTGGGTATCTTGGTCACATGACCAAGATGGCCGCCACGCCCATATATGGTAAAAACCCTTCAAAAATCTTCTTCTCCAGAACCAAAAGGCCTATGACCTTGAAACTTGGTATGTAGCATCGGGCATGCGGGCCCATTATAATTTGTACAAATCATGACCTTGCGATGACCTTGACCTAATTTACGGCATGGTCAACTTCGGTACGTTAGGCTTTTATATGGAAAAACGCTTAAACAGTGGATTTCTCGGAAACTATTTAAGTCTTAGGTTTAATACTTGGTATACATGGTCAACTAAATGACCAGATGAGGATATTATGTCACTAAAGGTTAAGGTCATTCCTTCGGATCATCCGTCTTCAAGATTTTCAAACATCTTCTCCTCTGAAACCACTGGGCCGATTGAAGCCAAATTTCATATGGAGCCTCCATGGGTTGGGGGAACGAAAGTTTGTTCGGGGTATCTGGGTCACATGACCAAGATGGCTGCCACGCCCATATATGGTAAAAACACTTCAAAAATTTTCTGCTCCAGAACCAAAAGGCTAATGACCTTGAAACTTGGTATATAGCATCAAGCATGTGGGCCCATCATAGTTTGTACAAATCATGACCTTGCAATGACCTTGACCTAATTTACGGCATGGTCAACTTTGGTAGGTTAGGCTTTTATATGGAAAAACGCTTAAACAGTGGATTTCTCGGAAACTATTTAAGTCTAAGGTTTAATACTTGGTATACATGGTCGACTAAATGACCAGATGAAGATATTATGTCACTAAAGGTCAAGGTCATTTTGTCGGACCATCCGTCTTCAAGATTTTCAAACATCTTTTCTGAAACCACTGGGCCGATTGAAGCCAAATTTGATATGGAGCCTCCATGGGTTGGGGGAACGAAAGTTTGTTTGGAATATCTGGGTCACATGACCAAGATGGCCGCCACGCCCATATATGGTAGAAACCCTTCAAAAATTTTCTTCTCCAGAACCAAAAGGCCTATGACCTTGAAACTTGGTATGTAGCATCGGGCATGCGGGCTTATCATAGTTTATACATATCATGACCTTGCGTTGACCTTGACCTAATTTACGGCATGGTCAACTTTGGTATGTTAGGCTTTTATAAGGTAAAATGCTTAAACAGTGGATTTCTCAGAAACTATTTAAGTCTAAGGTACAATATGTTGTATACATGGTCGACTAATTACCAGATGAAGATATTATGTCACTAAAGGTCAAGGTCATTCGGTCGGACCATCGGTCTTCAAGATTTTCAAACATCTTCTTCTCTGAAACCACTGGGCTGATTGAAGTCAAATTTCATATGGAGCCTCCATGGGTTGGGGGAACGAAAGTTTGTTCGGGGTATCTGGGTCACATGACCAAGATGGCCGCCACGCCCATATATGGTAAAAACACTTCAAAAATTTTCTTCTTCAGAACCAAAAGGCCTATGACCTTGAAACTTGGTATGTAGCATCGGGCATGTGGGCCCATCATAGTTTGCACATCATGACCTTGCATTGACCTCGACCTAATTTATGGCATGGTCAACTTTGGTACGTTAGGCTTTTATATGGAAAAACGCTTAAACACTGGATTTCTCGGAAACTATTTAAGTCTAAGGTTTATTACTTGGTATACATGGTCGACTAAATGACCCGATGAAGATATTATGTCACTAAAGGTCAAGGTCATTCCGTCGGACCATCCATCGTCAAACATCTTCTCCTCTGAAACCACTGGGGAGATTGAAGCCAAATTTCATATAGAGTCTCAGTGGGATGGGGGGACGAAAGTTTATACCCGGGGTCTTGGTCACATGACCAAGATGGCCGCCATGCCCATATATGGTAAAAAACTATCGAAAATCTTCTTCTCCAGAATCAAAAGGCTAATGACCTTGAAACTTGGTATGTAGCATTGGGCATGCGGGCCCATCACAGTTTGTACAAATGATGACCTTGCGTTGACCTTGACCTTATTTACGACATGGTCAACTTTGGTATGTTAGGCTTTTATATGGGAAAACGCTTATATAGCGGATTTCTCAGAAACTAATTAAGTCTAAGGTACAATATTTGGTATATATGGTCAACTAAATGACCAGATGAAGATATTATGTCACTGAAGGTCAAGGTCATTTTGTCGATCTGTCCGTCATCAAGATTTTCAAACATCTTCTCCTCTGAAACCACAGGGGAGATTGAAGCCAAATTTCATATGGCGTCTCAGTGGGATGGGAGAACTAAAGTTAATACCTGGGGTCTGGGTCACTTTACCAAGATAGCCGCCATGCCCATATATGGTAAAGACCCTTCGAAAATCTTCTCCAGAACCAAAAGGTCTATGACCTTGAAACTTGGTATGTAGCATCGGGCATGCGGGCCCATCATAGTTTATACATATGATGACCTTGCGTTGACCTTGACCTAATTTACAACATGGTCAACTTTGGTCCGTTAGGCTTTTATATGGGAAAACGCTTATACAGTGGATTTCTCAGAAACTATTTAAGTCTTAGGTACAATATGTGGTATATATGGTCAACTAAATGACCAGATGAAGATATTGTGTCACTGAAGGTCAAGGTCATTTTGTCGTTCTGTCCGTCATCAAGATTTTCAAAACATCTTCTCCTCTGAAACCACTGGTCTGATTGAATCAAAATTTCATATGGAGTCTAAGTGTGATCGGGGAGTAAAAGTTTGTTCTCGGGGGTCTTGACCAAGATGGCCGCCATGCCCGTATATGGTAAAAACCCTTCAAAATCTTCTTCTCCAGAACCAAAAGGTGTATGACCTTGAAACTTGGTATGTAGCTTTGGGCACTCAGGCCCATCATAGTTTATACAAATGATCGTGCATTGACCTTGACCTAATTTATGACACTGTCAACTTTGGTACGTTATGTAGGCTTTGATATGGGAAAATGCTTAAACAGTGGTATTTAAGTATGAGGTACAATATTTGGTATATATGGTTAACTGAATGGCCAGATGAAGATATTTTGTCGTTAAAGGTCAAGGTCATTCTTTGACTTTTGTACAAGGTCATTGAGATTCTGTCACCCGTCAACATTTTCAAACATCTTCTCAGCGGCCACTGGGGTCAATTGAAGCCATATTTCATATGGAGCTTCACCGGCATAGAGGAACCATAGTTTGTTCAGATGGTCTTGGTCACTTGACCGAGATGGCCACCATGCCCATATGTGGTAAAAACTCTTCAAACGTCTTTTTCTCGAGAACCGAAAGGCCTATAACCTTGAAACTTGGTACCATTATGTAGCATTGGGCACTCAGGCCCATCATAGTTTATACAAATGATGACTGTATTTCATATGGAGCTTTAATACTGGGTCAAAGGAATCAAAGTTTGTTCAGATGGTCATGGCCACATGAACATGGTGGCCACCACACCCATATATGATAAAAACCCTTCAGAAATCTTTGTCCAGAACCAAAGGCCCAGTGACCTTGTGGCTTGGTATATAGAATTGGGACTCAACATTAATCCCCAAGGGAGGGGGTTATCTGCCCCTGCCCTGGTGCTATATACATGTATAAATACCAGGACCAAGTGTCAGGTGAGCTACAGGACCATTGGTCCTCTGGTTTGTTAACTGTCATGTAAATTGCATGCAGAATATGAAATTGACAGTCAGTGACTTACAGGAAATGTCAGTGTAGATTTCTGATAAGCTGTCAGTCATATAAAATGCATGCACAAGGTGAAATTAACAGGATGGAATTAAGTGGACGTATGTAGTAATGGCTTGAACAAAATTTTGGCATCGAAAAGCTTTTCTGTTGTATTAAATAGGTGTGAAAAATAACCATAGATGGGGTTGAGGCCTAGACAAGGAAATCTCAGGCTCATTTTCAGATTATGTCTTATGCTCGGCAAGCCTCTCATAAGACTAAACAATCTGAAAACTAGCCTGAGATTTCCTTGTCTCAGCCTCAACCCCATCATAGAATCTATTAGTCTTACCATCTCAAAAAGTACACTGTAAGACTCGTATAGAGCAACGAAATTGCACTCTGGGTATTGTTTTTATCATTTTGTCTTTTTCTGAAATACCCGGAGACCAATCCAAAAATAAAATCAGAGTTACGTCAAGATATTAGACTACGACTCGCAGAGCTAAACCAGAAATTACAACGCTGCCACCGGGAAAGCCATTTCTGCAAACAATTGCAGGCGAGACAAAAGTGAAGTTCAATTTTTGTGATAATTGCAGTTATTGTTTGAGGTGAACTGATACTTATGGCAATATTGTTGTTGCTCTAATTCTCATAACAGTGTTCTCCATACTTAAGGTAATTACTGTCTTACTGACTTTTCAGTGGATGGTATTTTTGCATTCAGTATTATTGTTGTTAGTGTGATTTTGTGTGATGTAATTGTATTGTGAACATTTGAATGAATTGTTCGTATTGATCTCAGATAAGGGCTTTTCCAGGAAAAATTGACATCCTGGGGCAGGACCAGAAACTAATACAAATTTTGGTGGTGGGGGTTTAAAGAGATAGAAATACATGTACTATGATTTCTTATTGTTAATGTTAATAAAATTTCCATGGTGGCACACTTCAGAAAAAGTTCCATGGTGGTACACTTCAGAAAAAGTTCCTTGGTGGTACACTTCAGAAAAAGTTCCTTGGTGGTACACTTCAGAAAAAGTTCCTTGGTGGTACACTTCAGAAAAAGTTTCGGTCCTGCCCAGGGAGGTACTTTTATCTGGAATAGCCCTTATTTTATTACAGAACCTATTACTATTGATATTAAAGCCGTGCTTAACAATATCAGCCATATCTTGAAGAGCCTTGAGCCACTTATCCTCTACTTAAAATTCCTTGACTTTTGCCTGATTATACCCCCCCACACGTTAGTGGCGGGGTATTATGTTTTCACGTTGGCCGACCTTGTGTCCGTCCATCTGTACTTCGTTTACGTTCGATAACTTAGGTATTTATCAACGGATTTTGTTCAAATTTTGCATATGCATTTGTACCTAGAATGTCTCACTTGGGACTGTTTATGGGCAAATTTTGACAATTTCTGACAGAGTAATGGCACTTGTCAATGTACTGTAAATGTTTTGGCCTCTAGTTTCTTTGCTATTTGGAATAACATAATGAAACTTCACAAAAATGATTGAAGTAACAAAAGTTTTGTATTACCATGGACATTTTGTCCTGCTGGATTATCTGCCCCTGTCCTGGGGCTAAATACATGTATAAAATAATGAAAAACTAGAAATGTGTCCATACGACACGGATGCCCCCGCCTAGTGCCCTAAGTAATATGGCGCCTTGTTTAAGGTAAAGGCACTTGTAGCATAACTAAGTTCACAAAGGCACACTTCTGTGGTACATGTTTTATTGTTTTCCTTGGGCAGATGTATTGTGCTTATTGAGAAGTACATGGGGGGTGGGGGGGCTTGGATGTGTGGGTTGTCATGACTGATATGTGATGATATTCTGTATCTTATAGCAGAAATGGATGCCATGCAACTTTCCATAAGAAATAGCCCGGAAACAAGTAACTTTTCAATAACTAACAAACGGACACCATTATTGTATGAAATGAAGTCGAAAAAGGGTCATAACTCCCACAATAATTGACGGATTTTACCAAACATTGAACTTGACCTGTATTTTATGATTATATACCTGTGTATAAAATATGAATTCAACATACCAATGCTTTCAAAAGATAATGAACGGAAACCAGTTTTTCATACAAAATGAAGTCGAAAAAGGGCCATAACTCCCACAATAATCGACGGATTTTGCCCAACATCAAACTTGAGCTGTAGTTTATGATTATATACCTGTGTATAAAATATGAATTCAATACACCAATGCTTTTAAAAGATATCGAACGGAAACCATTTCTTCATAAAAAATAAAGTTGAAAAAGGGCCATAACTCCCACAATAATCGACGGATTTTGCCCAACATCAAACTTGACCTGTATTTTATGATTATATACCTGTGTATAAAATATGAATTCAATACACCAATGCTTTCAAAAGATATCGAACGGAAACCATTTTTTCATACAAAATAGTCGAAAAAGGGCCATAACTCCCACAATAATCAACAGATTTTGCCCAACATCGAACTTGACCTGTATTTTATGTTTATATACCTGTGTATAAAATATGAATTCAATATACCAATGCTTTCAAAAGATATCGAACGGAAACCATTTCTTCATAGAAACAGAAGTCGAAAAAGGGCCATAACTCCAATAATAATTGACGGATTTTACCAAACATTGAACTTGACCTGTATATTATGATTATATAGCTGCGTATAAAATATGAATTCAATACACCAATGCTTTCAAAAGATATTGAACGGAAACCATTTTTTCATAGAAACAGAAGTCGAAAAAGGGCCATAACTCCCACAATAATAGCCGGATTTTACCCAACATCGAACTTGACCTGTATTTTATGATTATATAGCTGTGTATGAAATATGAATTCAATACACCAATGCTTTCAAAAGATATTGAACGGAAACCATTTCGTACGTACGTACGGACAGCGGTGATACTATATGCCCCCCCATTTTAAATGGCGGGGGCATAAAAAATATAAATTCAGATTTCAAATCATTTTTTTCTGAAACTTACAGCAAGTGATCAGAATAATCAATGTTTCCCGTGATGCTCAAAATTTACCCCATGGTGGTTATGTGCCTCTGCTCCGGCATGTAAAAAATCTTTCTAAAATCAGAGTTTAAAGCAGTTTATCTGAGACTTAATAGCAAATGATCTGAATAATAAAAGCCTCCTGTGCAGTGCTCAAAATTGACCCCATGGGGTAATCTGCCCCTGCCCCCTTGCTATATACATGTACATGCATAAAATGGTGATAAAATCTATATAAAATCATAAGTTAAGTAGATGTTTCTGAAACTTTACAACTGATGATAGAAGTAAATAAAGCTTGTTGTAGTGATCAAAATTGGCCCTGGATTTCATCAGGTTTGCAGTGGCGGGGTATCACGCTGTCGTTTGCGATGATTTTATTTTTCAGATATTTTAGTTTTCAGTACCCTTTAATCAATTTTACTCTTTACTTCTACAGTGCTAACTCATAAAATAAAGGATTTGCTCCCTCTAGGGAGCAAATTCTTTTTCTTTATGAGTAGCCCCCATTTGCATGATGATTAAGACTTTCATAAAGAAATCCTGCTGTCTCTGTTGGGGTAGTTTTAATGGCTGACAAGTAACTTCTACTAGGAAGTGACAGGACATTCTTCTATAGTTTCAAAATGATCCTGAAGTACTAGATATTTGCCATGTCCAAATTTGGCCCCTTAAACTGCAAACTGTGCATACCCTGGCCAAGTCCTTTCAGATCTGAACCAAAGATATTACAATTTTTAGCTGTTGTCTGTTACTCATCCTTGCAAAGGCCATGCCTGCTTAATGCATTTGGAGTGGCTTCACCTGACCAAATGAGTCAGTTTTTATTTAACTTCATTCCAAAATAATTTTGTCTGTTCCTGAGCCAAGACATGACAAAACCAACAAAATGGCATGTGCGCCCAGCAAAGACTCAGATAAGTCTGGCACCAAGCCCAGTCTGATCAGTCTTTGCTGTGCACTTTAAGGATAGCTAAGTAACTATGGTTGAACCATGCAGGCAGCGAAAACTCAGATCAGACTGGGCAGATGCCCAGGCTGATTAGAGTCTTCGCTAGGCACACATGCCATTTTGTTGATTTTGTCGTGTCACATCTCATTTATTTTAAACCTTCATGTGAAAGCTGTAATGAGAACAAAATACAGCCACAATAGGATTATTAAGTATTTGAAATCTCATGTGACAGAATCAGACCATTTTATGATCTTAGAGGCTGTTATTAGTGGAACATTTTGATCTACTGACACAGGTATACAATTCTTTTAATGCTTCTGTGAATAAACTATTGTTTTGTTGTGAAGGTTTGTTTTATTTCACACCCAAGAACTTGGCCAATTGCTCAGTAGAAAAACCAAATCGTAATGTCTGTCCCAAAGAGTACACATAATCCAAGATTATGACACTACATCTCCAGTGTTACGATGCTGTTAAAAAATTGTGCTGACTGCAGTATGTTCCCTATAAAAAATATTTCAGAGTTTGTAAATACCACATAAGCATAGGCTCATGTTAGCTTAAATCAGTTAGACATGTGCAAGCTGGACTCTAACTACTGCTAAAACTCAAAATACTGGGACAGTTTGGTCCCTTCAGACCCAGGCCAGACTGCAGTCCCATCAGGGTGCACACTGTTTACCATTCTATCTGCTGCTTTTAGATGCATTACAGCATTGCAAAACCAAACTGTTACATTTTAGGACAATTATGGTAATTATTTTGATGTCCCAATGTTTGTAAGGTCTATGGTACATGTAGTTATCTTTTTGTCAGAAATTGCAGCCATTTGTCTGAAACGGTTATGATGTGAGGAATAGGGATGAAATAATCAAACAGCTGAGAGAATCACAACCAAAGCCAAACTCCTTTCCACAACCTTCCGTGAATCCCATTATCAACACTGCCAAGGACATCTGATTTGGCTTTACCTTAAGGTAGTGTAGTGATGTCCCATATTTTTGGGGGGTTATAAGATGGAGGTTTTTCCCTTCAAAAACATTCCCAAACATCTAGATCCATCTTATAAGATGGATCTAGATTTTGGGGATTGTTTGGGAAGAGAAAGACTCATATTACAGCAGAGGTTCATAAGACTTGATTTAAATACTTGGGATAATTCTAGAGAGTGAAAAGCCCTGTCTTAACTGTTTTGGCGCCATTGTCACCCAGATGCAACTGCTAGGCATAGCCCCATCGTCGCTTTAATGTGTCCAGCACAGTCCCATTAAATCATTCTGTTTTATGACATTATCAAGGGAAGTAATTCAAAGTCTGATCAGATTATGGCAAAGGTTTTTTTGCGAGAAAAAACAAATTTGGCTGTTTTGATGAAATTTAGACTTTAAAGGGTTTTATTTATCAGAAACACCCAATATTTAGTTTTCTTGTAAAACAAATTTGGCACTGGCAAATGCATTTCTATATAAACTTGGCACCGAAAGAGTTAAAACCAAATACAGTAAGTACAGAACAAAATACACAAAGTCTTGTTTGTCTTCTTGATTTATTGATCATCAACATTGTGACATGTCAACACATGTAAAAGCCTATCACTCTGACAATATGTCATGTGAAATAACCGCATAATGAAATTTTATGAGAAATTCTGCTTCACATCTTATACTTATTGTGACAAGACCGGCCTCTGGATCTGAGTTACCATAATGATCCTAAATATTTGGTCTCAGCTGCAGCATAGTGTATACTAACAGCATAGTTCATAGAGCTGCTTAATAATGTCCTCTTTTGTTTGCCCTTCCATCAAAAATTTGTCATCATAGCAGAATAGTAAAAACTTCCATATTGAAGGATAATTACAATAATTCTAAATTTAAGATGATTAATCAGTAGTATACTCTTATGTGCGTAAGTATTGGGACACTTAAAACCATTAATTTTCCATTTGTCCCAAATGGAAAATTAATGGTTTTAGGTGTCCCAACATTTAAGCACATTTGGGTAATGCATGAAGCATGTTTTGTTATCATGCCATCTTTTCAAAAAAATTGCATTCAGTTAAGGAGGAATAGGACAGAATGACAGTTAGTTTATATAAAAAGGTTTATAATCCAGGTCTCGATTTTTCAATGCAAGGTCAGCTGAATGAAGGGGTTAGTCAAGGATTCATTCAATTTAGTACACATTACCAGGCCCAGACGTTCAACCTTTTCTAAGTCATGAAATGATTTTCTTTTGAGAATGAAATTGTACATTTTCTCCATTTTTTATGATGTCCTGAAACAATGAGGGTTTGACATTTTTCATGCAAAATAAATACCTGAATTCAAGTATTTTTCTCTTTTGTTTCCCAATCCATTAAGGTATTTAAATATATATCAACGAAAGTGCAGGCCTTTAGGCTATATTAAATTTACTTTTTCCGAACCTTTTTGCATTTTGTGTTAATTATGCAAACATGACCTTTCATTTGCTATTGAATATAGCTTGCTTTCACCTAAAGATTATGAGGAAAAATGTCTCCAAAAAATATATCTAAAATTTTGATATACACTGAGCGACTTTAGAAACGCACCAATTTGTAGCTTTGGATATGCTAGAAAAAAGAATTTTTGTTTCATAATTTTGGTTCATACCAATTTTAACCGGGAACACAAGCTTTCAAAACGAATGCAAAATTTGGTTTTGAGTATTCCTAAAGGGAGATAAATTCGCATTAATCCAATTATGATTGAAGCCTGATTTTCAGTTTGCTGCAATTGCGTAACTGCTGATCAGATTTCAATGACATAAAAATCAGAGGTTATTCATTGCTCATGCTTTGTGTTCTCTTTTTATCGGTTACATTTCTTTCTTTTCAGCGTCATTTTGCAAAGATTCAAACTTTTTGCACAAAAACCGGAAGTGAAGGCAACTGACATTTGAATAATTATTCAAATTTGCTTGGAACTGGTACATTAAGACATACTCTCATCACCTGGGTAGGTATACAATCAATTGGTTGGCTTTTGAGTCAGGCATCTCCAAATTTTGAATGTACCCTATTTTTAAAAAAAAAAAAATCCAATTTTCGAACATCGATAAAACACTTTTTCAAGGATCTTTGCCATTTTACATTGTTTTACAGTGGGTGGTATTCATTCAGATGCATAAACATTAAAATTGGACAAAATGTGAATTTGTTTTTTGACTTCAGAAGACCTATTACAGAGTAGTAAGGGCAATTTCCACCCTTTGTTTTTTTTTCTTCACTAACTTAGTCATTTTTTGGCGTTCAAAGACATGTTGAGAAGGTACCTTATGTTCTTCGTGAATCATTTGAAACTCTGCAACCTTGTTTTACATGAGTGTGAATGGATGATTGTTTTAACCCTTTAATTTTTGTTTGTCATGTTTTGGCATCAAATATACCTTATTCTGAAAATCTAAAAGCTACATCAACATAGTCTGTAGATGTGCATGTGGTTAAGATATAATCTCAATTTGTGTTTTTTTGAGGGGGTTCTCAACTTAGTCATTTTTGCAGGCTGAAATACTCTTTCAGTGCATGGACCTGTTTTATTGTGAATCCTTGTGTTTTTCAAAAGAGTCTAAAGGAAAAACTGTAAATTCCAAGAATCTGCTTGTGTGTTTTACTGTCTGCTCTAAAAATGGTGGAGATGGAATGGCAAACAGTGTAGACCTTGTCAAAACTGCTATTAAATTAGCAATACGGTGTGGCTCTGGTATTTGCTGAAGCATGTGTGCCAATATTTACAATCATTCTGGAAGATGGCCACTTGCCAAACCACTGCTCTTAAAACCTTCTCAGGTACAAAATAAAGCGAGAAGAAATACTCTTTACTAAAGTGCTTATTTGCATAGTAGATATTCTACCACATGTTTGCAGCTCACTTTGAGATGCAATTATTAACACAAAGTAAAATCCTATCAGACAATTCAGGCATGAAATAATAATTGAGCCGTGACACGAGAAAACCAACAATGTGGTTGTGCGCCCAGTGCAGACTCAGATCAGCCTGGGCATCTGCCCAGTCTGATCAGAGTCTTTGCTGTCCGCATGCAGGTAGCTTAGACCCTTAGCTAACATTTAAACGCTTAGAAAGAGTCTGATCGGACTGGGTGGATGCCCATACTGAATCTGCGCTGGGCACACAACCACTTTGTTGGTTTTCTCATGTCACGGCTGGTATCCTTATATATGCTTCTAGAGAAGTTGAAAGTAGGTGTAACGTTACATCTGCTCCATGCTACTGTTGATGGTAAAAGCTCATTGCTTCATAACACGAGCCACGACATGACAAAACTGATAGTGGCGTGTGCGCCCAAGACTCAGATCAGCCTTCACCCAGTCTGATCAGAGCCTTCACTGTCTGCATGCAGCTAGCTCAGATCCTTAGCTATCCTTTAAGCATATGACAGACTCTGATCAGACTGGCCAGCTGCCAGACTGATTTGAGTCTTGGGGTAGTGCACATGCCACTTTGTTGGTTTTGTCAAGTTATGGCTCACATTATATTGTCAAATTTCCAAATATAAGATACTTAACAAGCAAACAAAAAGTGAACTTTGTTAAAACTAGAGCAAGTGAGCAGGGGCTCACGTATACCCCCGGCCAGCGCCACCACCTATAGGAAATAAACTTTGCATGCCCATGTAGGCACATATCACTAGGCTACATCTCAAGATTTCACAATAATCAAAACAATACAAACTTAAAGTTCACTTTTAACACAAATGGTTATATAGATTTCAAAGTCTGTGACCCTGACCTACAATCAGCAGCAGCAGTCAGATGATGTCAACAAAACTGTCTCAACCTCACTGTAAACCTAGTCACACATCAAAAGGTTCCATTCAAGTATATCAAAAACATAAGCAAACAGATACAGCTCAATACAAACTTTAACACTAATGTTATATAAATTTCTAAGTCTGTGACCTTGCCCTTAGGTACTAATATGTGTCCAACCTGTAGTAATACTAAGCACATCTGAACAAATTTCAATAGAAGCTGTCAAAAAGATAGAGCAAAAGCAAAATCTTGAAACAAAACTTTAAAACAACTGCTGTAGAAATTTCTAAGTCTGAGAACTTGACCTTAGGCCTGCAGAAGCATCAGGGTGGTGCAAACTGATCAGTATCCATCCTGTAGTACCAATAAGCACATATCAACAACTTCGAGTAAAGACGTTCATGAAAACAGAGCAAAAGCAGAAACTTAACACAAAACTTTAATGCAACTGTTATATAAATCTCTAAGTCTGTGACCTTGACCTTTGGCCAGCAGCTGCATCAAGGTGATGCACACTGATCAGTATCCGTCCTGTAGTAGCACTAAGCACTTATGAACAAGCTCTGGATAACAGAACCAAAAGAAAAAAACTTAACGCAAAACTTTAACGCAAATTTTATAAGAATTTCTAAGTCTGTGACCTTGACCTTTGGCCAGCAGCAGCATCAAGGTGATGCATACTGATCGGTATACATCCTGTAGTAACACTAAGCACTTATGAACAAGCTCTGGATAACAGAAGCAAAAGAAAACAAGAGGGCCATGAGGCCCTGAATCGCTCACCTGAACAATTGGCAAATGGGTTTTTCTTACGTCTGAAATTGTCAAAATGACAGAGTTCTAGGTCAAAAGTAAAAAAATGACCATGACCTCTTGTACTCATAAATCTTCATGTACTCATTAAGACAACCATATATACCATTTTTAGGCCAAAATCTTCTTAACTTTCCATGAAATCTTATGTTCTGGCATTTTCCCATAAAAAAGTCAAGGTAAACCCAAGGTCATCATTTGAACAGTCTTGGTAGTACTCCATATTCTATGCTACTTACCAAGTTTCAAGGCCGTAAGTCTATTGGTTCTGGAGAAGAAACATATTAAAGGTTTATACTATAAATGGGTATGGCCTCCATGTTAGTCATGTGACCTGGACCATTTGAACAAATTTTTGTTCAATCAACCCCTGGAGGCTCTATATGAAATGTGTTTACAATTGGCCCTTTGGCTTTTGAGGAAATGTCTGAAAATGTCAAAATTGAGAGATCTTGATCAAAGGTCAAAGAATGACCTTGACCTCTTGTACTCCTAATTCTTCATGACCTCATTAAGACAATGGTATATACCAATTTTTAGGCCTACATCTTCAAAACCACCAATGAAATCTTATGTTCTAGCATTTTCCAATATTTGACCTTGCCGTAAAATGGTCAAGGTCAACACAAGGACATCGTTCTGAAAAATCTTGATAGTTCTGCTGTACCCAATGCTACATACCAAGTTTCAAAGCCATCAGTCGATTGGTTCTGGAGAAGAAGATTTTTGTAAGTTTTTACCATATATGGGCATAGCGGCCATGTTGGTCATGTGATCTGGACCGTTTGAACAAAGTTTCATTCCCTTAACCCCTGGAGGCTTTATATGAAAATTATGAAATTTGGTTACAATTGGCCCAGTGGTTTTTGAGGAGATTGTTTGAAATTGTCAAAATATGAGAGGTCTGGGTCAAAGGTCAAAGAATGACCTTGACCTCTTGTACTCACAAATCTTCATGTTCTCTTTCAGATGACTGTATATACCGTTACCCATTTTTGGGCTTTAATCTTCAAAACTTCCCATGAAATCTTATGTTCTAGCATTTTCCCATATTTGACCTAGCTGTAATAAAGGTCAAGGTCACCCAAGGTCATAATTTGAACAATCTTGATAGCACTCGAGTACCTGATGCTACATACCAAGTTTCAAGGCCATCGGTCTATCAGTTCTGGAGCAGAAGATTTTTTAAGGTTTTTACCATATATGGGCATGGTGGCCATGTTGGTCATGTGACCTGGACCGTATGAATAAATTTTGTTCCCTCAACCCCTGAAGGCTCTACATGAAATTTAAGGACAATTGGCCAGATGGCTTTTGAGGAGATTGTTTGAAATTGTCAAAATATGAGAGTTCTGGGTCAAAGGTCAAAGAATGACCTTGACCTCTTGTACTCATAAAGCTTCATGTACTCATAAAGATGACTGTAGATACCAATTTTTAGCCCAAAATCTTCAACAGTTTCCAAGATATCTTATGTTTTAGCATTTTGCCATATAAAAGCACAAGGAAGCAAACTTGACCTTACCGTAGAAAAGGTCAAGGTCAGCCCAAGGTCATAATTTGAACAATCTTGATAGTACTTGTGCACCCAAAGCTACATACTAAGTTTCAAGGCCATTGACCTATTTGTTCTGGAGAAGAAGATTTTTTTAGGTTTTTACCATATATGGGCGTGGCAGCCATGTCGGTCATGTGACCTGGACCGTATGAATAAATTTTTGTTCCTAAGGTCCCTGGAGGCTCTATATGAAATTTGGTTTCAATTGGCCCAGTGGCTTTTGAGGAGATTGTCAGAAATTGTCAAAATATGAGAGTTCTGGGTCAAAGGTCAAAGAATGACCTTGACCTCTTGTACTCATAAATCTTCATTTTCTCTTTAAGCTAAATGTAGATACCAATTTTTAGCCCAAAGTCTTCAACATATTCCAAGATATCTTATGTTCTAACATTTTCCCATATAAAAGCACCAGAACGCAAATTTGACCTTGCCGTAAAAAAGGTCAAGGTCAACCCAAGGTCATAATTTGAACAATCTTGGTAATACTCGCATACCAGATGCTACATACTAAGTTTCAAGGCCATGGGCCTATTGGTTCTCGAGAAGATTTTTAAAGCTTTTTACCATATATGGGCGTGGCGGCCATGTTGGTCATGTGACCAGGACCGTTTGAACAACTTTTCGTTCCTAAGGTCCCAGGAGGCTACAAATGAAATTTGGTTGCAATTGGCCCACCGGTTTCAGAGGAGAAGTTGTTTGAAATTGTGGACGGACGACGTACGACGGACGCCGGAGCCTTACCATCCTATAAGCTCCCCCGGAGCCGCTGGCTCAGGTGAGCTAAAAACCTAACACAAAACTTTAACGCAAATGTTAACTTACGTACGGACGAACGAACGGACGAACGGAAGAACGGACGGAAAGACAAAAACTATATACCCCTCGACATACTTCGTATGCCGAGGGTATAAAAATAAACAATAGAGTTTGGAGCCTCAAAATACAGTACTTAACTCTAAGAATACTTGTATGCGAATAGAATTCAGGCAATATGCTGAAACAGCATTGACAAGGAATTTGTGATAATCAGCACTCTTCAATAAAGTTCTTGACTGACTATTGAGACTTGAGCAAACTATGTAGACACAGGTCAAGGTCTGCAATGTTCTGTATACCAACTGCAGTTCTCTGACATAGTTGAATCAACTTTTTTACATGTTAGAACCATTTAAGAGACTGAAATCAATACATTGTTTCAGAATAATTTCAGAAACTGACGAAGGTGTCTCAGCATTTATTTGTTATGGCACTGCCTTGTTCAGTATTTCCAAAGTGTTTACTAATGTGTCACAAATGTGAATGCAACTCAGACTGATTGTGGAATTGTATGTCCCTCTTGATACACAACTTTAAATATTAGGCTACAAGTATTAATATCTCTTGTGCATTTCCTTAAATGAACCGTGACATGACAAAACTAACAAAGTGGAATGTGCACCCAGTGAAGACTCAAATCAGCCTGAGCATTTCCCAGTCTGATCAGTCTTTGCTGTGTGCTTTAAGGGTAGATAAAGGTCTAAGCTAGCTCCATGCAGACAGCAGAGACTGATCAGACTGGGCTGATGATCAGGCTGATCTGAGTCTTCAATGGACGCACATACCACTTTGTTGGTTTTGTTGTGTATTGTCTAAAATATTTTGGGGTAAAAATAGACGTTTTCATTAAACATATATGGAGTTACATTAAAGTAACCTCAGCAAGAAGTGTGTAGTGAAAAGGTGAAATCAGAAGAAATTCTTTTTTATCTTTGAAACTTTATCCTTCCAAGAGTTCTGATAGCAACAATAACCTAAATTTCATTTCATAAAAGGAAAGTTTCTTCTGAATATCAGAAAAGAAATTTGATTAAAAACTATGTTGCAAGAGCTGTCACTACTAATGAAAAGTACAAACATGAAGGTGTGCAGTTACAAGTCAGTCTGAGGGAGGTCACTCTGTGCCCCTGCAAGTATTTCTCAGGGGAACTAATTCTTTCCTTTGAAAACAGATCCCTAAGATGATGGACTCAGTCATGCAGGAATCAAACTCTCTAGAGCAGATTTTCCCACAGCAAAAGATTACTTTTGTGGTGGTTAAGAAATTAACTTATTTACTTTAAAATAAACTTAAATGGGTGAGATAAACATCTTTTAGGTAATGGGAGTAGTTTTTCTTCTGAAAATATATTTAATTGGCTTTAATCTGGTACTTATTTTACATGTACAGTCAACTCTTGATATCTCAAAGCCAAACTGTTGGTATCTCAAAGTAAATTTTCTGGTCCCAGAACATTTACAATTTTCTGAATTTTCTGGTCCCAGAAAATTGACTTTGAGATATTAGTAGTTTGAGATAAAAGGAGCTGCAAATAAAAGGAGGAAATGTGTCCAAACTACATTCTTTGATATAAGAGGGTACCTTGTTATATCAGTGTTTGAGATAATGAGAGTTGACTGGATACATGTCCTGGCACTGCTGATACATGTCAGTTCCTGTAGTTGTTTTCCAAAACAGCCATGAATTTCCTCATCACCAGACGACAACTTATCACATGAGTGATCAGCCAAGTATTATTAGATACAGATCTTCTTAGAAGTGCAGTTTGTTTTAGACCAAAAGTAATTCATCGTATGATGCTGTTATTCAGTGGATAACATTGTGTCTTGAAAATAATATGACCACACGTGTAATAACACTTTGGCAAGTACATGTAACGTCACTGACAACGACCGTGTCAACAATGTGTTTACTTGTTGAAATAATGTTCATTTTAAAGGCGATAAAATACCATTTTAAAGGGTCATATGATAAACAGAATCTTACACTGGTGGTCATTTCATTTGAAAGGCTCGTTTCATAAATTTCAAATGAAATGGCAACTTGTGTAAGATCCTCTACTTAAGTCACTGCACACACACACTTTCTCTCACACACACATACAATCTGCTAAGGTGACTGCCTTCCTATCACAAATTATTTCATTCAAAAGCAGCCCTCTTTAAAGGGGAACACTCACTAAAATACAAATTGAGCCAAAACTGAAGATTTTAAATAAAACATAAAGTAAACTTAAACTTCATGAAAACTGGACTTCAATTATGAAAAATGAATATTAAGCTGGGAACCAGCAAACCTGTAAGAATAAATGAAACTGTATCTCATAGTGAAATATAGAAATCCTTATTCAATATGAAACACAATTCAGGTGATTGAAATACAAAAATCTATTTTTTACTTCATAAAGAAAGGATTTAAACCAAGAAAATCAGTTGAAGTGGGCAATTTTCACACTCATTTAAGATTTTAAAAATATTTATCATGTGAAAGAAATTTGCACAGTGGCTGGTATTGAATCTTTTAGACCTTCATATCTTTCTCACTTTAAGTCCGAGGATTTTCATGAATTTTCAACAGATTTAACTGTTCATCTAGTTCTACATTTTCAACTCAATATATATTTTCATGAGTGTTTTCCTTATAAAGATGGGACTGAAACTCTTGGGAAAATATTTCTTTTTCATTAACAATGTCCCAACTCAGTTGAGCTACCTTTATGTCCTTAAATATTGGGACACCTAAAAACACTAATTTTCCATTTGGGACAAATGGAAAATTAATGGTTTTAGATGTCCCAATACGTCAGCACATTAGGGTATGTAGTGAACAATGAAGGCTAATCCCACAATCTGATCAGAGTCTGTGCTGGCGGCATGTCTCTAGGTCCTGTTTCCTTGTCCTCAATAAGAAATTCTGTTAAAATCTGATGATAAACAGAGACTAGGATAAAAGTCTCCTACGTCACTGGCCTGAGGTCAGTGTATGGGACTGTGTCTACAGGACAAGCCACTGAAGCCTCGGGAGATAATGTCAGTAAAATATCGTTCACTCATCAAGCCACGTATGTGTAGACTTTCCTGAAATAAAATAAAACTAAGCATGAAATCACCAGTATTCGTAAGAACTTATTTCTTTATGGTGAAAGGCAATAGAGATCCTTTGACCAGTGCTCTGAGTCTCCATTCTCATAAGGAGGTACCACCCTATTAATCCTATTAAATGCCCCTGGCGGCGTAGCATTTTAGGAAAAAGGGGGGATGGGGGGCTGGGGAGGGGGTAGGGATGGAGTTGGCATTATTTGGGCTTCAAGAAAAATTCTGTTCTGAAGAGTGGACCCCATTTGAAGAGCTGTGTCCTCCAGAGAAGAAACAGGAGTTCAGGAGTTCATATTGTTCCCCTCTGTAAAACTGATGGAAAACGCAGTGGTGAATAAGCCAGTCTAACTTTCTTTCTTAAAAAGAGGCTGGGGGCTTTTATTACAGCAGGGGCATTTATTAGGATTAATACGAAAGTCTGAAAGGAAAGAAGTTACTCCCCCATAGAATAAACTATTTCCTTTTAAGAGAAGTCTATGTTTCTTTTAAGAGACGCAGCCTATGAGGAATATTTCCAACACCATGGACACTAGCTCTCTACTGCTAGAGTAGCTTCCCTTTGAAGACTTCAAAAATAAGCTCTCAATGCTTTTATCTTACACTGTACAATTCTAACTGAATTGAAACTCAGCTACCGTGATTACAAAAGAAGTTGTTTCATATATTTACAGCATGTGCTTTTTCCTTGATCATGCACGACCATGATATAAGAAGTACCTTTATCCACTGTGACTAAGTAAGAACATGTACATCTAACCCATTTCTGACCTGTTGACTTTTCCATCCTTACCATTTGGATGAGTCCATGTCTTTTTTTTAGGAATTTCTGGTTGATAATTTCATTTCTATTGTATTTTGCACAAAAATTCCTGTAAGCAAACAGTGTTGATCCTGGCCAGATGCCCTGTTCTGCAGCACCTAAACTGGGTCTGCAGTGTCAACATGTCCCCAAAACATGTTTCCAGAGTAAACAAAAAATAAGACTCTAATATGAGTGATGTCACAATGGAAGTTCTGTATGTATGCATGAAGGATGTTGTCAGACAAGAGCTGACCATTCCTTATACAGCAACAGGACCTTTGACAGTAACAATCAATTATTGGAGCTTCCTCAGGGAGCAAAAGTTAAAAATTTGGCATTACTTACCTATCCTCAGGAGTCCTGGCTAGATATTCCCTTTCTATAAGACCTTCTATTCGTTTCTTTATCACAACAGGACTTGGTAAAAACCTACTCTTCAACTGCTCAGTACACTGCAATTAAACAAGACACCCAAGTGGTCAGCTGATCCTTCCATGGAAAAAGATGCTATTGAAATATCAGTGAGTGTTTTGTGACACCCAAAAAGGGCACAAACATTAAGCATGTGGGAAGAAGAAAGGCTCAGACAAGTCTGCAGGCAGTTTGGTCAGAGCCTCTGCTCGGCTCCAATCAGCACAGCAGTTTTAGAAAAGAAGCCGTCAGAAAATGTTGACAGACAATGACAATCTATGACCATGGAAAACAGACTCAACTCTGTACTTTAAACTCCCCCAGAGCCTTTGGTTGAAGAAATTGACATAAAACTTTAGCACTAACGTTAACTTAGAAATAGATGGACAAACGGATGAACAAATTGACAGGCAAACTGAGAGAGCCAGAAACTAAACACAACTCGACATGCCATGCAGACAACTGTTTTGATGGCTGCTCTACCACAAGGAATCACAAAATAGCCATGACAGTAAGTCATGTATCTTTTAAAAATTCACTATCTAGAAAGTTTGTGATTCTTTTTTCTTCTAAAAGATGCACTGTTCCCTGCCAAAGCTATTTTTCTATAATCATGATTATTTATTCCTATACTTACCTCAGTTACTAAAACATTATGCTGTAGTTTTCTACGGGCCTTCATAATTCTCACAATGGCTGCTTCAATCATAAACTGTGTTAAGGAAACATTCATTAAAACTTTACAGTCATCTACAAACCCAAATTCACAATCAATATCCTTACTATTTTAGTCTTACCTAGTCTATCAATGCCCTTACAAGGAGAAGAACTTGATAAAAAGAACTTGATAAGTATTTGCTTTCGTTCTGATCCTTAAATGATTGTATACTATGTTTGTTTCTGTTGATATTTCTGAATAAAATATGAGCCGCGACGTGAGAAAACCAACAAAGTGGTTGTGCGCCCAGCGCAGACTCAGATCAGCCTGGGCATCTGCCCAGTCTGATCAGACTCTTCGCTAAGCGCTTAAAGAGTAGCTAAGGACCTAAGCTACCTCCATGTGGACAGCGAAGACTCTGATCAGACTGGGCGGATGCCCAGGCTGATCTGAGTCTGCGCTGGGCGCACAACCACTTTGTTGGTTTTCTCACGTCGCGGCTCATATGTTTATACCTAATAACCTTACAAGGCCACTGGGGCCTGACTGCAACAATCTCCTTCCACTTCGTCCTGTTTTCAGCTGCCCTAGTTGTGCTGGCCAAGTCCAACCCTGTCCACCCTTAAATGTTAGCTGTTGTACCAAGCCAAGCATGGCTTGCCACTGTTATAAGGTGATTGTTAAACTCACCCCAGCTGCTGACTTCTTGTATGTTGACTTTCGGCCAGTGATGCTGTGTTAGTAAGGTTTGCTTGATAGGTTTTGTTTACAGACCTGCCAACTCTTGTTTGGATTGCAAACCAAGGCTAAGAGTTCAACCCATCCTGCATATGCTTTGTTTAGAGGTCTACCAACTGCTCAGGGCTCCCTTTCTAAGACTTATATTCTCTCTAATATTCAGGCAGATGGTGATAAGTAACCAGACACTGAAATTATTAATTTTACCTCCTTTTAATCACTATTATGAAAATCTTCCTTTCACATGACAAAGGGTCTCCTATTTCTGGCAGTGGCTGTCATGGAAGCAAGATATAAACTAGAAATGTTTTCAAAGAAAACAGATTTTCCTTTTTCTCCCCTTCCCCACCACCACACACATATAAAAGGTGCCCAAAATGACTATTCAAGAGGCTGTAATCCTGTCATTATTAATTTTATCACCATAGAATACAACTTGCACATTGCCATTGTGTTGACAATTCATGCAGAGAGTTTCAAAAGAATCCATTGCAAAATGTACGAGAATTTGATTACACAACCTTTACACCCTACAGTGCAAAAGCTTAAAATGACTAAGTTCAATTGCTCCATGGACACAATTCTGTCAAAACTTACCCTATCTCATTCATAAAGTTATGTGCATATTTTCGTTATGTCCACAAGAAGTCTACAAAGTTTGAGAAGAATCCTTTGAAAGTTTTGAGAGAAATTAATTACACAAACTCTATACCCTAGGGTGCAAAAAATTCCCAAAATTGAGTAAGTTCAAAAAACTGTGATTCGGTCACAGGCATAAAAATATTTCTTAGAATTGTCACCAAAACATTTCTATTATGCCCTCTGAGAATTATATAAATGAGACAGTAAGGATATTCATGTTTTCTGTCTTCATCAACTTTAGTTCTTGTCTCCTTCCTCTCTGGCTCGGCCTCTCCTTTGTTGGCAGCCACTGTCTGTATCTTCACTCGGAACAACTTGGATGTAAACTGATCATTGATTGTTAATACATGACTAGGTTCTGCAATCACAAGAACATAATTTCATTCATATAGGGTCAAGTCAGCGAATTTCGGACAGCAGGTAAATTCGGACAGTGACATTATTTCCTTTTTATGTCAGTTGTTTGGAATTAAAACAAAAATAATTGGGCAAACAGTGAAAATCCTGATGAGACAGCTCATTATGAGCCGTCTCATCTGGATTTTTACTGTTTGCAATGGTATGTCCGAATTTACCTGCTGTCCGAATTTACCTGACTTGACCCTATACACGTACTAGAATGACCCTAACTGTACGAATGGAAGTATCATAACATACTGTGTATTCTATTAAACAAGAAGTTAACAGTTTCCCCAATGAGCATATAGGAAGCGGCGTGGTTTAAAAATCTGTGATAAATCATGTTACTAATGTCACAAAATCAAAATAACGCACCTTGGTGACGTTCAATGTAAACAATTACTTTTGTTGATGTCCAACTCAAAATAGTGCTTTTGAAAACGTTGCAATATCCTTGCATTTACTTTCTATATAATCTTAGAGTCAAAATAATTTTTTCCTACAGGTAATTATCCCTGATTCTAACATGGTGCTAACGTTTTCCTCACTGAACCTATAGAAAGCAGCATCATGTGAAAATCTGTGATAAATCACATTGCTAATGTGGAGGCTTGCAAAATGTGTCTTGATGACTTCCAATGTAAACATTTACTTCTGCTGATGTCTGCCTCAAAATAGTCCTTTCGAAATATACTCACATTTTCATTCTGTATAATGTTAGAATCGAAATAACAACCCCCTTTTGTCAAATGCAATGCCCCCAGATGTTAAACAGGTTTACTATGGTATGTGTTATCACCTATTTCCTTATTTTTCGGTTCTTTACAGAGTATTCTCTGGCCTAATTTGCCTACAGCAAGGGCCTGTATGGCTCTCATCAAATCTTTCTCAGGTATATCTGTCTCACTCTGGATCTCCTAAAGAGGATAAAACCAAAAGGTGCACAATTTAGAACATAACAATATTACATGGAATTGCCATAAAGTGGTCATGGTAACCTTAAATAGAGTACATTGTAGTTAAAACTTTTTTCTATGTGCAGTGACCAATGAAATGTAGCTCAGACTCAGATATTGTTCACAGTTCATATGCAAAGTAGCCTAAGTCTACCCCATGTGGTTACTTAAAAATATAAATGTACCCTTACCAAACTCAGTGCAATATATGTGCTTTTCTGTAATTATTTTCCTCAGTCATGCTAAATCCCTAAAGTTTGAAAATGAAAAGATGACAAGCTAGTGTCAGCAAGCAATGGACATCTCTCTCCAGTGCACACATGACCAACTGGAATATTAGCCGCCACATTACAAAACCAACAAAGTGGCATGTGTGCCCAGCAAAGACTCAGATCAGCCTGGGCATTTGCCCAGTCTGATCAGAGTTTTTACTGTCTGTATGGAGCGAGCTTAGACCATTAGCTGCCCTTTCAGTGCAGGCAAAGACTGATCAGACTGGGTCGATGCCCAAGCTGTTCATAGTCTTCGCTAAGTGCACATGCCACTTTCTTGGTTTTGTCCTGTTGTGGCTTTTCTATTCAGGGTGATGAATCATAGTTTTGGTAAAAAAAAATTGCTGGACAAAGACAACAATTTAAACTTTTTCTTTTCCTATGTCTTATTTATGGGAGGTTGTCTTAACTCTCCAACAGATCCCCAGAGTGGTAACAGGGACAATTCAGATGTGAATTTATTATCTCTCTATGAAAATGTAAGTTTTGACCCCTCATTAGAACCATCTCGGTAAGAGGTTTCTAATGAGAATTCACAATGTATGTTTTTATTGAAAACTAAGGAAAATTATCCCTGTTATCCCCTCTTATCTGGTAAGGGATAACTTTCCTTATTTTTCCATAAAAACATACATTGTAACCCCTCATTAGTACCATCTCATATTCTACTGTGGGATCACAACTTATGTTTTTGCTGAGATATAGAATATATCATTTCTGAATTATCCCCTTTACCTCTTCTTATCTGGAGCACTGGATCCCATAACATTAATAAGAACAAGACCTGTCACAGGGCCAGGATAGCTCGCCTGACAACGCCTTGCCCATCACATAAAAAACTTTAACGTAAAACTTTAACATTTTGCTAACGCCGCCAACCCCAACGCCACCGCTGACGCCGGGAGTAGTGCAATAGCTCTTCCTGAACTTCGTTCAGGCGCCCTAAAAAGGAACAAATTCCCAAAATTAATATTGGGGAGACTTTGAGCACACACTGAAATTTAGAAAACACGATATGACAAACATACATCATATGTCCACTTGTCTCTGTTATTAAACAGCATTAGTATACACATCTGGAACGTGGAAACCTGCAATGTATATACAGCCTTAGGTAATACACATAAAAACTCTTTCCACACTACTAAAATCAACTCTAATGGTTTATAAGCATCAAGGCCATCATACTGATGTTTAGTGCTAAGGTATTGGGGAACCCAACACCATTAATTTTCTGTTTGTCCGAAAGTGAAAACAAATCATTTTTAGGTGTCCCAATATTTAAGCGCATTAGGATAATATCAAATCATAATTAGTGTCAGTGATTTAAGATTATCTTTACACCTTTCTAATGCATAGTAAACACACACTGAAAGATATGAAATTTTTTTCGTTCTGTCATGCTCCCGAGACCACTAAAGGCATAAATATCTGGGCCCAGTCGTTCATAGTGTTGTTTGATTAGTGAATTTGTTAGTTAAGGATTCATTAAGTCTTATACTACACACAAAATCAAGTGCGCTTTTGCGCTGCAAAAGCCCCTCACATTCCTCAGCGAAAAATGGCAGTGTTTATGCATATAATACGTTTAAAAATTTAACTTCTTGTTAACTAACTATGATGTTAGTTTTGAACAAACAAGCCCTGATTTACTTGTATGGATGGATGGATGACTTGTGATTTTACGTCCTTTTCAACAGTATTTCAGTCATGTCACATAGATGGGAGGGTGATAATGAAAGGCTGTGTGCAATGGAACCCTGTTTATGGTAGGAAGGATTCTTGCCTCAAGTGGGGCTTGAACCCCGTCCTGTAGATCAGTAGGCCAGTGCCTAACCCAATGGGCTACTGAGCTACTGTATAATAACTCATATCTATACTCCAAAGTGTGCTATTTTGGATCAGCTAGTAAGACTGTCCAATCCATATCTGGTTTCTCTGAAGACTAAAACGGATAGGCCAATCTTACCAACTAATCTCTGATCTGCATGAGTCCCGATATGTGACTAAATTATAAGTTCAGGTAGCTAGCTCAATCAGTGTGTGACAAACAAAATTCACTCCTTTAATGACTAAGATACAAGGGACAATCTACAAGGTAAGTGATAAGTGGTGTTCTGATATCAAGGGTTATATCACGGTGGACCTTCTTTACAACAACAGCAGTTTTTCCTTAACATTTCGATGTTAAACTGAATTTGCTACTGAATAGTAATTTCAGTACATGCTTTCTTAGGTTGAAAAGCACTCATTATTAATTCGATGAAAATATATGAATACAGAAGAAAACATTATACAAATAGTTCGTAGGTGTAGTTAAGTTAAACATGGTAACACATTTCTTGAGTTGGATATACAATGTAATGCCAGTGCCTACTGTACCTGTAATATATGTTTCCTGGGTCCTTTTGAGGAGCTGGCCCCTACACTTTCTGTGGAATCTTCCCTCTTTGGGCCATAAAATACTGCATTAAGATCAGCAGAACCTAACTGGGGCTGCAGGGTTAACTGTCTGCCACTGTGTTTGGCTAAATAAAACCTGTAAAGCAGAGCAAGTTTTGAGGATAGACAATTTTTCATTTCTTCATTTCAATATCAGAGCTCCTGATGTCCTGATGCAAGAACATGCCAGAATCATGACTCTAATCCATTTAAGAACTCGGAACTTTCCATAAGTGTACGCCAAGTACCTAGCCCTTATAGCTGCTAAGAAATGAACCTAACAGCAAAAACTGAACAGTAGTATTATTAAGTCGATGAACCATATAATGTCACTCTCCAATGCTTTCAGATGCTCCCTCTAAAATGTAAGGGCTCGGCAAGTACAATCAACCTAGGCCTTACAGTTGCTGAGGAGTGGACCTAAATGCACAAACTGAACCTACGAATCATAAAGTTATGGAACAATAAAAATATATGTATAGTCTCTGTCCCATGTGATTGACTGCTTTTGTGCTCTCATCTAGGTGTAAGCGGTGGCCAAGTATCAGCTTCCTAACCCATATAGTTACTTAGAAATTGACATAAAGGCACAAACTGAACCATGTCCATGTGCATGCAAGTATAAGCACTCCTTTGCTTTTAAATGAAAATGTAACTTTTAACCTTTATGTAACGTTCAAGAGTTCCCATTCATCAAACTGAAAAATTCACATCATATTTCTCGCTTGAACTGCTTTTTCCTGTAAAAGTCATGATAATGAGTAATATGCAGCCCAGTAATGTAACCAGGCTGACATAATCTAATCTAATCATTTATAGTACTTGTATTTGTTATATTATGTATATGTTATACGAATAAAATACTGTTTAAACCAATCTAATGTAACAATGTACAATTATGCTTGGGGAAAAGCTCCATAAATAACAATACTAACCTTCTGAATTGTTCAAAAGCAGTTCTAGGTGCGGACGGTATATTACACTTAGGAGTGGCTGACTGTGTGGGCCAGTAGCCTGTGGTGAGCACTCTGACTGTTAGATCTACACCTGACAGATTTACCTGAAATCACACAAACCAATACTTAGGCTAATACAGTGGCACTTAAGGTAGACGAATACTGAATAGAAATATTGGCGGGGCATTCAAACCATTATACCGTCTAAATAACCCAAGAGCTATAAAACATTTGGGTAAGAAAAAAACAATTTTCACCGTTTTGTTTTCCTAAAAAACAATATTTTGTATTTCTACATACTTTTTTCCCACATTTTCCATTAAAATTCATATCTCTAGCACATGAATGCACTTTCATTTCAGCAAATCATATAATCTGTAATATAGGATATTTGAAACAAACTGATAACAAAAAATTGCAGTTTTCTTGTTAATAAGTATATTTTTACATTCTTTGAAAAAATGCAAGAAAATTGAATTTCATGAAAAACGTCATGAAAAATATCATAAATCGATGGGGCATGCTTATGCATATTATTTTAGTAAAACTTACATCGTATGTTAAAGAATAAAACGAAAAAACAAACATTTCACCGTTTTGTTTCCTAGAAAAACAATGTTTAAGTTCAAAATATCCCCAAAACAGACTGCCCAAATTCTGCACCTGCTGCAAGCACAGCCGGTCCTTGCCCTATTATTTATTTTCCTGTTATTCGGTTCTATCACAGAGTAATGTCGACAAAATGCGCAGATGGAATGGAAACTGTGAAGATCTTGATCATTCTGGTTCCTAAGGAACAGTCTGTACAGACCTATGTGCCCGAAAACTTAGGATCTTTACGGTAGATATTGTAAGTGTATATTATAACTGTATATACTCCACAGTTAGTCGATTTGATGATGAAAATAACTCTGTTTGTTTTTTAAACAAGCAAGAACAGAGTTCTTCCAGGATCGTCCACCTTAATATGAAGACAGAAGTGTCTACACAAATTTACATGTACTTGTATCAAAGTTTGTGTGACAGATGCACATTTGAGCCAAGACATGACAGAACCAACAAAGTAGCATGTGCACCCAGCAAAAACTCAAATCAGCCTGGGCATCTGCCCAGTCTGATCAGAGTCTTTGCTGTCTGCATGCAGCTAGCTTAGACCCTTAGCTATCCTTTAAGTGAATAGCAAAGACTCCGATCAGACTGGGCAGATGCCCAGGCTGATCTAAGTCTTTGTGTGGCTCACATGCCACTTTGTTCGTTTTGGTGTGTCATTGCTCTTTCTATTTTTAACTTCTTCAGTATCGCAAAATCCAAAATGTTTGAAATAAAAAGGTGATGGTAAGGTCACAACAGCTAATGGACCTCCCTCTCCGATCCACAATCACTGACTGTCCAAGTTTTAATTTTGGTACTTAATAACACTTTCAGAGTAGGGTACAAACATACGCAACATCAGTTTTCTGCAAAATATTGGAGACTTCCATTACTCAACAAGCTTCCTGTACTCATTTATTTGACTGTATAAACCAACTTTTATACAAAATTCTACAACCATTTCCAAGAAAGCTAATATTATAGCAAATTCCATCAAATGCAGTGTCTCACCTGTCAGCACATAGTCACAAAACAGGGCTAAACCTGGAAACTTGACAAAAGTTTAGGCTATATCATCATTCTTCCCCATATTAAAACAGAATAAAGTGCAACTGCCTTTGGCAGTGATACAGTAGAATATAGAGTGTGTATATACTGATCGTGATTCTTCCCCATGCGGTTTACTCTGTAAATGGGGAAGATTATCGATATCGCCTCCGGACATTAGAGGTCTTAACAAGGGCTTCGAAAGAGGGGCATAATACGCCCGTTTTAATGTCATAAAGGAGTTACAGAATGAACAAGACTGTTTACAAAAGGATAGACGGGCAGACAAACAGGGGAAACCAACATTATTTAAATATTTAACACATCAAATACTATTAGTATACCAAAAATCAGCTTCCAAGGGGAAGTGGCTCCTTAGTTGAGTAATGCCAAAGTCAAACAAGGGCGGTTATTCATAAACTAAATATACTAGCTATACCATTCTTGGTTATAATACATTCCCTTGACAATATACACATCACCATCAAGTTGTGTTAGAATATTCTAAATGATTATAAGGAAATATATGCAAGGGCAGATAATTCAGTAAGTAAGCCAGAGATGTGGTTCTTGCTCAGGATACATTTACCCATTATTATACACATTCCTACAAAGTTTCATTCTAATATTTCAAAAGGTTAAGGAGATATGGAGTGAATGGAAAATCTAAAGGGAGGTTACTCCAAAATTAAGAAAGGGGGACCAACCATTCTTATATGTGACACATCATCTTATGATCATGCACATTGCTTTAAAGTTTCATCATGATATTCCAAACATTTACCGCGTTAAGGGATGCACAAGATAAGTATACACAAAAATAGTCTAATAGAACTAGTAAAAGGGACGTAACTCTGAAACGAAAAAAGGGAGAGCAACCATTGTTGTGCGTGACACATCCTTAGGACTTCATACACATTGCTATGACTTAGGACTTCATACACATTGCTATGAAGTTTTATGAAGACATCCCAAACAGTTATCTAGTTATGATGCACACAAGACCTGCAGGGTAAATAACAAAGGAAGGGGCATAACTTGAAAACTCAGGAAGGGGGAGCAACCATTCTTACACGTGACAGGTTCCCCTTACCTAATACATATGCCTATAAAATTTCATGAAGATATCCCAAATGGTTACTGAGTTATGACGCGCACAAGAATGTTTACAGACGGACTATTCAAAGGGAGGTTACCCCCCTTATATCATATATATATCCTAATATAGTTGCATAGGTAGCTAGCCCCACAAAACTGATTTGCCACCAAAGTATTGAAAATGCTGATTTTAAGCCACGTAAGTACCCTCTAGTGGGAATGGACAGACGGACAGCGCCACGACATAATACGTCCGTATAAAAACTCAGCTCAGATTGATCATATAATTGATGTTTTGCAAGATTTCATTGCCTACAGTCGTACCGCCAAATATTTTTTATTTTGTAGAGTATATTTCAATATTACTATAAAAACGAAGCTTTGAAGGAAATTTTACTTACATTAGCTTGATTAATAAAGCCTTTAAACTCTTCCATGTAGGTATTTGATACTGTCACATCTTTAAACATGCCCTCCAACTTTGACGTGAACTGACAGCCACACTCCGTCTGAAAATCAAACCATATACAGTTAACTCTCCAATAAAAATGGCGGAAAACCCTACAAAAATGAGCGAAAAAGGGGCAGAACGCATGAAAAAGAGCTGCAATTGAAAACCCTTTTCTTAATGCATATCTTCCTATCAATATGTGTTCACATACTTTGTTTCAAGAAAATCATTAAAATAGTATAGAAAGAGGTGTTAAACTTTTTCCGGGGAGCAGCTGTAGTGTAGAGGATAACACTCCGGACTACCAATCCATGGGTCGCAAAATTGATCCCCCGCTTCTCCGGTCTTTCGGATGAGACTTTAAACCGAGGTCCTGTCTCCATATGACCTCGTTGTTGGTGGGAAGTTAAACCAGAGTTCACCCACCACCCACCCAAACTTTTTTCGAACTTCGAAGGACCATAACTCAGCACTCAGCTCCTTTCTGGAAAAAACTGAAACATATATATCAGTTCTTTTCTTATGCTGCATCTTTTAACTAATTTTGGAAAAAATAGCCATCAAAGGAGATGGCAAATCCACTGACCAAAGGCAGCATGGGCCTTGGTTTTCTGGGTGCACTTGAGAACACATGTAAGTAATATACTGTCATTCATATGCTTTATACTGACATCTGTTTAAACAGATTATCTAACACTCAGGCCAACACTATGCCGAGTTATGAAAAGAGATAAAATGTTCATTTTCCTTAAACCTAGCCATTGCAAATAAGTGCCTAACCTACAAACAGCCCCATAACACATTTCCAGTTTGGAAATTTTACTTCATATTTTTTTTTATTTATTTTTAGTTACCTTTAATTTGGAGATCATATTTTTTTCTGAATCATCAGACACACTTTTGTTGAGCAACAATCTGCGAGCCAGGTGCTGTTTATAATATCTCTCAAAGACATCCTTTTCCTCCAGGAAACGGAATAACACCATACTTTTATCTAGAACAGCTTCAATCTCCTGTTCTGTCATCTGCAGGGAAATAAAACTTTATATAATAAGTGTTGCCTCTTATCTCCCACCTCAAAATTCTTCATCTTTTCCCTGATTTTTCCCTGATATTTTACAGATCCAAAAGTTAATTTTACTCTTTGCTTCAACAATGCTAATTGTATCACTTTGAAATTGGGGGTTACTCTTGCTCCCTTGGGAACAAATTCTTTCCTTTAAGAGTAGCTCCAAATCAGGATGGAGATATGCATGGACAATCTCTCTTGAAAATACATCCTTTCCCCTTAGCAGAATCAGTAAATTTTCCAAAGACTATTGTATCCATTTATTTTCAAATTCCCTGACTTTTAAAGTTCTTTCTATATTTCCCTGTGTATTACAGTGTATGCCATGCTCCTCTTGAATAATAAGTGAGATGCTACCTGAAATTCATAGAATGGAAAAGTGATTTTCTAAAACCTATAATTTAATTCCGTTTTATAGATCTTTTAGTTTTTTCAAGGAAAAAGGAAAAATCTATTCCAAAGAGAAAATCACATGTAGGAATACAACTTCAACATGACTGACTGATGTATAAACTCCTCGCTACATAATTATGCTGTAGGTAAATCATTTCTTTGAAAATGTCCAGAGAATAGTCTGTTGGAATTATACCACCATTATCAAGTAATCACATAATTGTGTTTTCAATCATACAATACAACCAAAAAAGTAAATTTGAGAAACACAAGACAAAACGAACAAAGTGGCATGTGTGCCAAGCAAAGACTCAGATCAGCCCGAGCATCTGCCCGATCTGATCAGAGTCTTCACTTTGTGCTTAAAGGGTAGCTAAAGCTCTAAGTTAGCTCTATACTGACTGATCAGCCTGGGTGGCTGCCCAGCCTGATCTTAGTCTTAGCAGGGTGCACATGCCACTTTGTTGGTTTTGTCATGTCACAGCTCATTTATAGAAATCCAAAAGTTCTTACCCCTTTAACTCCTTTCTTTAACTTGTCATCAATAAACAGTGAAAGATACTCCGGGGACTTACAGTTCAAGTTTATAAAATGTTCAAAATCACTTGAAATCATCTTTTTAAATAAACTGTCCTTATTGAATGATTCATGAAAGAAATGGTCAAATCTGTCCTTGAGGTCCAGTAGGCTCTGAAACATAAAATACATATAAATGAAGCTATTGTATATACAATTAGCTGATACTTAATTTTGAACAAATGGCAGGTATATGGAGTTATATCGTATTCAGTGGTAGTTTGCCGGTACCAATCTTTTAGGTCCGGTTTATTGTTAATTTTCGGCATTTAGGGAGACTGTGAAATTCTGCCATGCCCAGCCGAGTGCAACCTTTCAGTTGAATGCCGAATGCAACCCTTCCGTTTGCGCATGTCAGAGTCTCTCGTGTTTCCGCTTCAAGCTCGCAAGCTAATTGTGAAAGAAATAAAAGTTTCACACAAATTTAACAAGAAAGAGATGTCAGCAAAAGGCCGTTCCCGTAAGAGAAAGGCAACTGGGGCTACGGAGGAGAAGCGTAGATGGAGGTCGTCGCCTGAAGAATGTGAACTGGTCGTTTTGCCATTGGTTGCCGAAAGCTCGAGAGAGGGTATTGTAAACCAACCTCTTGTCGAGGAGGTTTTTGATATTTCCAAAATTGAATAATAAACTGTTTAATTCTAACGTGTTTCACTACTTCAATATATGAAAGACTGAGCAATAGTGACAATTGCGTCATAGCATCAATGTCAAAAGAAAAGGTGAAAATAGCATATCAAACACATTTGACAAATAATGAAAATTAACAAAAGCATTTGATTAAATGTCTTAAGCTTTCCTGAAATGGGGTTTTCTATTTTCATTTCCTGTGTCGTGGATAGACAGTTTTCAACTTATTAGAACTCCACAAAAGCATCAGTTTGACATATCTGGTCAAAATCCATTTCTTAATTCATGAGATATTGTCCTTTTCATATTTTTTGCCAGTAATAGTAGCGATGGATGCCATCTTGACTGGTCAATTTGCAAAAAGCTGAAATATCTTCATGCGAGGATTATTCTGAGACAAAGTTGGTCAAAATTTATTCAGAGCTTTTTTTTTTTTTTTTGATATTAGCAACAGCATCCAAAGGTTGTCGTCAATGGACCGGCCTCATAAATTTGGAACAACTTTATTTAGGAATCATTCAGGCCCCGAGGTTATAAAACTTTTTTCATGCTCAACTCAGCTGAGCATGAAACTTTATCTGCTAATAAATAGCAAATCACTGATAAGTACAGCTGTTTTCTTGCTTAGTTTAGCTGAGTATGAAATTTTCTCTGCTTATTAATATGAAAATGCCAACATTAGTTGGCATTTTCATATTAATCAGCAGAGAAAGTTTCATGCTCAGCTGAGTTGAGCATGAAAAAAGTTTTATAACCTCGGGGCCTGGACTCAAATGCAGGTCTGACGCTGAGAGCTAATGCTGCTGGCGATTTTTTTCACTTTGCTTTCACTTTAAAATAAAGGTCCCACTAAGGCTTAAAACAAAATTTCAGCCAGATCTACCAGTGGATCTTGGGAAAAAGCTTATTTTATTGTTTTTGCTATTTTCAGTAATCCGGTATTCTCAACCAGGCAAATTTTACCATCCGTATGCAAATTTTACCATTCCAATACCCTGCAGTCTGGTAATGCTGCATGTGAAAACTATGTGAGAACCATGGAGTAAAATGCTAGGGTCGACATAAAGGGTTGACGTAGAGCATGTGGCATTCCTGTTACTGGGGGGGTAAAAATCTAGTCTTTACCTGTATATAAGTGATGGCATTTTTCCCATCTTCTCCCTCTTCTGCTACCAAGGCTTTGCCTTGCTCCCTAAGGTAACCACTAATACATGTACACATTGTCGTCAAACCATCGGGCACTCGTACCAGCAACTTGTACATACATGCTAGATCTGAAAATACATGTACATGCAGTAGAGATCAGATGGATGTACTGAGCTCCATATAAGATGGTTGGTTGGTTGATTTGATGCTTAACGTCCACGGTAAACAACTAACGTCATGTCGGGACGGTCAGTTAACCTAACCACACTATTCTTGGGCAGGCTTAGACCTCCTAAGCGGTTAACCAGTACTAAGTGCACATACTTTCGCCAGTAACTGACAACTGCCCTTCTTGAATCAGTGGAAGGAGAAACGAAAGTATGTGGCCAGACCGGGATTCGAACCCAGGACCTCTGACTTACGAGTCAGGTGCCCTACCGATTGCGCTACCCGGCCCGGCCCATATAAGATGGGGTGACTGGGATAATCCAGAGATAATTTTTCTTATTTCTCAATGGAAACATACATTGTGACCCCTCATTAGAACCATCTCAGTGAGATGGCTCTCATGAGGGATCACAATGTATGTTTTCAGGCAAAAATAAGGGAAGTTATCCCATAATTATCCCTATCAAACAAACGTTCAATAGTCTCAAACAGGAATCCCTTCCTCAAAGACTCACATACACTAGTTTCCCCTAGACCTTTTCTGTTATATTTTTCCTGACTGAACACTAAGCATCACGTATATATAGCTTTCTTCATGGTATAAAGATAATTGCATAATACTGGCTACTTAGTGGCCTTTGAATCACAGAGCTCTAGATAAGAGGGAGTATTTGATGATAATTAATGATAATTTTTTTTATTTTTCATTAAAACCATATGTTGTGACCCCTCATCTGAACCGTCTCATTGAGACGGTTCAGATGAGGGGTCACAACATATGTTTGTATGCAGAATTAACAAAAATTATCCCTAATTATCACCAAATAGTCCCTCTTATCTAGAGCTCTGAATCATACTGATGACCACTTTTCATAACATTAAAGCCACTTTACATAACATTATTTAAAATATTTTGAAGGCCCTATCTCCAGTGATTTAATAAGACCATTTCATTGGCATTTAAAGAAATAGAGTCTATCTTTTGATTGGCTAGCTGACTGCTACATATAATAAAATTCCCATTTAATATGACAAATTATTGAATAGAAGTATCTTCTAATCTTGCAGAGGCAAGATGGTAAAAAAATAATTTCAATACTGACTGGCAATGATCCTTTGGGATCATTGATTCCATTGTAGAACTTTGAAAATATTTGAGGGTCACTGATGAGGCCTAATTGGCCGAAACTAGCTAGTCTGGCCCAGAAAACTTGTACACTCAACAGTTTTCAGTTCTTTGGTGTGATCCTTGCTTCCAAAGGATAACCCTTTTTATAGAACATTGGGAACAGAAACTTACAGACCTGACACGAATTTATTAAAACTCAATTTGTTAGAATACAAACAATTGCGACAATGAAATCAAAAGTTAAGTTTCAAATGTACATACCATCTGTTTTATTATTCTGCAACATATGTACAACACCAGAATTCTCCATCTGAAAAATTAAACATAATTGCATGATTGTAAAATAAATCAAACTACCAAGCAAGTGAATGCCAAGTCAAGACTTTATGCCTATGTAATGTGATCAGTGTCTAAGCTCTTGGCTATGTGCTTGAACAGGACTAGCCTGTGCATGTGCAAGTAGCTCCCTTAACTTAATATGCCTGGGATTTAAACAGGGAAGGAGTCATATATGTATGCTAATATTTAGGTTTCATAATGTCATGATGAACTGAGAACTTACCTCCACTATGGTCTTCATGTGTTTTCTGATCAACTCTTCTTCCAACACCTACAGAATATATCCAAAAATAAATATAGGATCAAGAACCTTGTCAAGCTGGACTGCATACTAAGACAGTACCCTACAATGTTTAAATATTGGGACACCTAAAATCTATATTTTCCATTTGTCCCAAATGGAAAATTAGTGGTTTTTAGCTGTCCCAATATTCAAGCACATTAGGGTTGTTTGGTGAAAAAAGTCAGATTTGTCGTATAGTGCAAGAATTCTGTGGAATGCAGTGTCTGATCTGCCTGTGCTTTGTCATTATATAGTGCTGGAAACCTGAAAACCTGATGCACAGGTTACCTAACCAGTTTTTCGCCTAAAGCGGAATGGCAGGGCGCCGCGTCCTGCCCTTCTTGGGTCCTGCCCTCCTGCCCCAAAATCATGTCATAAACGCCCTCCTGCCCGAAATATCAGTATCCAGCTCCTTTTCCCGCGCTGCTATTGCAATATGGTTACGTTGATCCTAAAAAGTGACAGCTCAAGTCAATCGATAATCTATACAGATGCGCATCAATAAACACCAATCACAGTGATTAATAAGTGTCAATTATCACCTCGCTAATTCCCGGACCACCATGTGTTAACTGGAGTGGAAAATGTATACACATGCTGGTTACCGGCTTGGAAAGTGTCAAAGGTACATCGGACATGACGATGGTAACCAGGTCAATAAAGAAACGCATTAAAGTGACCGGCCTGTTCCCACAGTGAGCAACCGGGAAGCAATGTTAATCTCGCGTGCTCCATGGTATTCTGCGACCTTGATAATGACACAGGCGAAGCTGAGGGTATGGCATTAGCTGAAAAAATATTTAACCAAAATGCAGCTGGCCTCATCAATACTTTTAACTATTTTATGCATGTTGCGCACACCAAATTCATGACCCAAGACCACGACAATACAATTGTTCAGTATTGTTTCTCTCGGCAAACATGTCAGATACGTATTTTACAGTCATCACAGATATCGATCATGCGGAATTGACACAGGCTGATCAGATTATACAGTCAAGGGTCAAAAGTATTTCCACAAAAATATTTTCCCATAGACTTTAATGCATACGCATATTTACAAGAAAATTAATTTTGGCAGCTATACTAGGTCAAGCATAAAATAATGAATATGCTTAAAAAGCTAAATAAACAATGCAATAAACATTATTAACCAAACTAAATTCTGACCCCTCAGCGGTATAAAAACAGCTCATCAAACTTAGTGTAAATTTTGAAATTACCAAGTTCCCATTGACGTTAATGGCGACGTTGCGAACAATTGGACCAAAAACTCAAACGTTAAAAGTTAAAGTCATGCTATTGGGATGTAGGGTAAACCACTGACATGAAACAAATATATTGCATGCTGTATTTGTTCAGCTTTCTACCAGAACCAAAATATTTGTAATCCATTTAACAGAAGTGCCAAAATATAATTTCCAGTAAACATGAACATAAACTGAAGTCTATGGGAAAATTCATTTAGTGGAATCACTTTTGGTCCTTGTCTGTACTTCCATGAAATCATCAACGGTGCCGGTGATTTCTGTTTTATGAAAGTTGGTTCTTTCACTTTAAGAATACTTTCCCGCGTTTTTCTATCTACTTTCTGCCGAGTCAGGAGTACTGCTGCTAAACGAGAACCAGTATATTTATAAATAGAATCTTGGGAAATCTGCAATGTTCAGCATCTCAAAAGCTGTCAATACCCAGGACTTTGCCGATTTACAAATTAACTGACACAGATTTGACACTATAGGCGTTCTTAATCTAATTTGCAAGTAAAATAGAAAGGTCTTATGGCAGGTATGTTCATTCAAGTGTAGAATTAAACTCGGCTTTGAGATAGACAGATTTTGAGCTTTAACAAGTATCGGCTTAGGTAAAAATCACTAGAACAAATCAGACCTGTCATCCGAGGTGCAATATGGATGTGTACACTGAGGGTTAGGGAAAAGTGGAGAGGGAATGATGGCTGAAGAATGCCAGATTGTTTATCTTTTAGCAATACAGCAATGGACTGGACAGCACCAACACTATGAATATTACTGTTAAATTACAATATTTAAGGTATTATAGTAGTGAGTGTTACTGCACTGAAATGTCATACTTCTATGAGGGTACTTATAAGACGAAGAACAAACGCAGTGAGTGACATTGCCCCTCCAGATGCCCTTCACCGCGGTAAAAGTGCCCTTTACTTCAGCAGCACCCTGCCCCTTTTTCCGTCTGGGGGAAACACTGCTAACTGACGACACCAGAAATGTAATACTTATGTCTTGCTTCTGTAAGGTGGAAAAACTCACTCAAATTATTGCTAAGTTGTTGAACCGTAAAATGTAGGGCAAGACATAATACTGTAAGCATGTTTTATGGCTCTAGCATTTGAAGTTACTGAGAATACTGGCCTATATAGCCAATGGTAAAATCTAGTGACATATTGTGAGACAAATCACTGCACGGACTAGCGTGACATTATTTAGTGCCATTCAAATGTCATTTTGATTTGTGAAACATTCCATCCATTGGTCTCAAGAGATAAGATAACAAGCAAACATTTACTAACAGACATGGCGCTGTCCCCAATGAGAGTAATATGGCAATAACCTATCACTAATATCAGATGTTACCCTTGCCTGGCTGTTTTGCTTAGTAACTATTCGATTCCAATTGTGAAACAGGAAACCTGTTATTTTGAGGGACCCTTAGTGAAGTATTGAGAGTATTCAGTGCTGACTAGTGTCCCAAAATACTGGCAATCATTAACCCTTTTCTTGTCCACTGGACTTGTCTATCCTTATCATTTGGATGAGTCCATTTCTATTTTTAGGGGTTTCTGGTGAATGTTTTCACTTTTAATGTACTTTTCATAGAAATTCCTGTGAACAAACAGTGCTGACCCTGATCAGAGACCGCATTCTGTGGCATCTGTGCTGGGTCTGCACCGTATGCATATGTTCCAAAAACAGGTTTGGGGTCTAAAAAGGGTTAAACTTCAAGAAATTTAATTTAAGTTTAATTAAAGACACAAGTAGTCACATCTTTTACTGTTATGGTAGTTCAATTTGTTATCATACTGGTAACTGAAGGCTGACTGATGGATGACTTGCCATTTTAACATCCTTTTGACAGTATTTCAGTCATATCAGGATAATGGGAGGGTGATAATGAATTGCTGTATGCAATGGAACCCTATTAATGATTAGAAAGATTTCTGCCTCAGGGAATCAAACACAGGACCGCTACCTCAGCATGCCAGCCCTTAAACCACTAAGCTACCGGGACTCCTGTGACTGAAGGAAAATATGACTAATGGTCTAGTGGACTTTCAATGCTACATGTACGATTGCTGGTTATGCTGTATCAAGAGATTTCTTTTAGATGTAACTTTCAGCACATTAAGCTGCTTGTAACTCTGCCTTAACAGTTAACTAGTAACTTTTCAGTCTAGCTCTCTAATGCACAGGTCAAGATATGCAAAACATTTGGGAAAGAAAGATCATGTTTTCTCTCTTATTGTTCTTGTTATGTGTGGTCACTCATAACAATTACCTGGGTGGATGAGTAAACCTGACACCAACACATAGGTCATATAGAGATGGAACCTCTGATTAAAGTCTCATCCGAAAGGCCGGAAAAGAAGGGGTTGAAGCAGCCCCCCTGCATAGGTAGTCCACACATTATCCACTACACTAATGTGGCTCCCCCCTGGTGAGTCTAAGATGAAACAAGAGTGGAAAAGTACCAGTTTTCAAAATTTTCATTTATCCGGAGCCCATGGATCATGTGCTCACCTTAACAATAGGTTCCTCTGTTGACTTGTCAAGATAATGTGTTGCTCTCTCTGCCTCTTCATTGATACGGGCCTCCACTTTCTTGATATACATAGAAGCACTGTTCTCGGCCAGAAACTTCTGACTCTCTTTCTGCAATACAGATATATTCATGGACAATATTTCTCAACATTATTAAGAATTGGGTTTTAGCTCTCAGTTGCTTGCTATGTTTGGCTAAACTATCTCAGCTAGAAACAGATCTCTTTAAAAATAGTTTACTTTTCCACTGTTCACCATCATTTGAGCCTCGTCATATGACTTCCAACAAATCTGGCAATTTTGTCATGTGATATTCAGAGCATTCGTCTCATTTATACAATGTAATCAGAGACCTTACTGTTGGCTCTATGGCTTGGGCCACTACATAGGCAGCTGATGTGACAACCAAAGGCTCTGATCAGACTGCACTTATGCCCAGTCTGATAAGAGCCTTTGCTTGTCACCCATGCCACATTGTTGGAAATCACATGATGTGGCTCATTTGCCATTAATGGTGTCTTTTTAATGGTTTAAAGCTGTTAATTCTAATTCCTGGGACAATGACTGGCAATGTGAGGTATGAAGAAAACTGAAGGCATGAAAAACCTCAAGCAGAGCATTATACACCCATTTCAGCACCAGTCAGCACCCTTGGGCAAAGCTACAGCCCTGCCAAGCAGCCATACACAGGTACTAATGTGCACAAGAATAGTCTCAGGATGTTGTTTATTAATGAAACATAGCTATGATGTCTATGCCTGTCAGTCAACTTCTATTGCTTAATTTTCACTGTGCAAAAAGTTTTTAATAAATCATCCTTTCAATATTACCTCAAGCTATAAAATGGATTTTTCTTTTCCAAAACAATCCCAAAGATCTAGATTCATCTGTTTTGGAAAGGAAAACCTTATCTACTAACAGGAGAAAAACATTATGATAGAAATGTATTTGACTGATATGTGAACAAGAATCATGGTAAGCCTCATTCTAACAGAGCTCTAGATAAGACGGCGTATTTGATGATAATTAAGGATAATTTTTCTTATTTCTCATCGAAACCATATGTTGTGACCCCTCATCTGAACCGTCTCGTCGAGACGGTTCAGATGAGGGGTCACAACATATGTTCTTATGCAGAAAAAACAAAAATTATCCCTAATTATCACCAAATACGCCCTCTTATCTAGAGCTCTGTTCTAACTTCTAATTTTTTTCTATCTATACTGTTAGGACATTCAGCTAGAGACAGCTGAAGTATATGTGTGGTCTAGACTATACAAAAGCATAGACAAAACATAAGTGTTTACCATGTAGAACTCTCTCGATTCTTCCAGGAAGGGACGTTCAAAGTCTTCATAATACACTGAGCGTGTTTCTATACCTAATACCATCAGCATCTGGCAAGCATTCCTTACTGCTCCCCTGAAAATAACAAACAAATATGTCAGCCTAGATTTTGTTGCATTTGCTGCTTTAAGTAATGGAATCCCAACCTGACCAAATTTTGTAATTAGAAACCCTAGTCTGTTCATGCTCCATGTGAAATGTAAGATCCATATGTTGTTTTAATGAAAGGAATTTCAGTAAAGTCATGCTCATAAACAGGAAGTAGGTCACTGTGACCAAATCCCAAAACATAATTTTTTCACTTTTTTAATATTGAAAACAAACGTCCCAAAGACACTCCATCCTAAATTTCAGCCAAATATACCAAGTGGTCCTAGAGAAGGAGTTGATTTTGTTGTTTGCTGTTTCTAGTAACAGCAGCCATCCTGGATTTAGAACCTAACTGGCTGCATTTTACAATTCTTAAACCTGGCAGTCTGGTCATGCAGTCAGGTTATGCTTCATGTGAAATTTCAGAAACATAGATGCACTGGTTTCAGAGAAGAAGTTGTCTGAATAAGTTAAATTGTTGACGGATGATGCATGTCAGATGATGAATGTTGAACACTTTGGAATGATATTAGTTTACTGAGGTCCTTCAGGCCAGATGAGCTAAAAATGCTAAAATTGTATAAAATAGACTGTAACACAGAAATCATTTTCTGACCATTATGTATAGTTAAGTTTTCACTTACCTATCAACGACTTCTCCCCTTCTTTCTTTAGCCACCATCTCCAATAGGGTATGTCGTAAATGATCACAGATAGACGGATGCCGCACTACTTCATCACGGAAAATTTTCAGACCCAAGTTGTAGACGTTATCAACATTGTTCTGTTGCACATATACCCTGTCCTGTTAACAGTAATGACAAACAGTAGCAGATAATCTCTTTTAACTCACTTCTAAAAGGGAAATACTGGTACTGTATTAATCCTATTAACATGATCATCCAAAGGGTGTTGCATATAACGAAAGGAAGGCGTAATTTAGAGCCTTAAGAAGAGTAAATCAGCTGCTGACAAAATACTTAAACTTAAGATAAACAGTATTAAGGTGAATGGGAATACTTTCAGATGTTGCAACTCTATTATTTTTTTCTTTTATCTTCCTTCTGTTTGCGGCTGTAGTATAGTGGATAACACTCAAGACTACCAATACAGGTGTCACAAGATCCTTTCAGATGAGACTTTAAACAGAGGTCCGGTCTCCATATGACCTCGTTGTTGGTAGGACGTTAAATCAGAGTTAACTCTGTTTTTGACTTCACTTCTCTGAAGGGACCCCTCTTAAAGGATGGAATTTGCTCCTCTAGGAGCAAATTCTTTCCTTGAAGAGTGGACCCCATATGGAAGAGCTACATCGTACAGAGAAGCAAACTGAGATTCAGGTCATTCCCCTTTGTAACACTGATGGAAACACAGTGGTTGGCAAGTCAATATAACATTATTTTTGGAAAAGAGGCAGGGGTATTACAAGAAGGGATGTTTGTCATGATTACTACAGTATACGGGGTGCAAAGCTTTCAGAAGGGAAAAATAAAAGAAAAACAAATGGGCAACATCTGTCGCTGCAAGCCCATTATGCTTGTTTCTTTTTTTCCTTTTTTTTTGTTCTTTTCTTTTTGCTTCTTTTACTAGGCCCAAGGCAGGGGAGATAACCCAGCTTGACACAATTCTGATTTAACAGAAAACTTACCTTACTTTGACAATTTCTGTGATGTTTCACCTGCATATTTCACACAGCAAGGGAACCACAGGACTAACATCACGTTTTGGACATGTACAAAGCCCAATGACAAGGGCCAAAAATTCCAACTGATCTCCTTAGTGAAGCAATTCACAGGGCATATTATGGAGAAAGCTTGAAATTACAAAAACAGCAACAGCTGCTGCTCAATTGCCCCTCTAATAATAACTGCTTGCTACTTTTTTTCATATCTGCACCCTTTTTTTCAGTAAGTAGAGCTACACTCAGAGCTCCAGATGCACCCTTTTTTTCAGTAAGTAGAGCTACACTCAGAGCTCCAGATGCACCCTTTTTTTCAGTAAGTAGAGCTACACTCAGAGCTCCAGATGCACCCTTTTTTTCAGTAAGTAGAGCTACACTCAGAGCTCCAGATAAGATGGGTAACAGGGATAATTTATTCTTATTTCTCCATAAAACATACATTGAGACTCATAATTAGAACCGTCTCACCGAGACTGTTCTAATGAGGGGTCACAAAGTATGTTTTCGTTGAGAAATAAGAAAAATTATCTTTGAATTAGCCTCAATACCCCCTTATCTTGAGCTCTGCTACACTAGCTGTGACATACAGAGCTCCAGATAAAGTTGAGTTTTAGAGATAATTTGAAGATAATTTTTGTTATTTCTCAACATAAACATATGTTGTGACCCCTCAGTAGAACAGTCTCGGTGAGATGGTTCTAATGATGGGTCACAACGAAGGTTTTTATGAGATATTATGGAAAATTATCCCTAAATGATCCCTGTTACTCCTTTTTATCTTAACTCTGACATACCATATACATAAGAATATCTCTAATCATGACCATAGAAGTTTGGTGATCACTCCAAGCACTGTTTAACGTCTGTAGGAAATTGTTGTTTAATGCTGCTAGGACATCTTCTCTCACCTGAAATAGTTGTGTTTTTTAAACAACCACACTTCCAGATGTACCAAAAAAGATGAAACTCTAAGTTGCCATAGCAACCAAACTGTTGGAGCTATTGCCCTGAAATACAATATTTCTATAGAGGCTTGTACTCAAATCCTTTCTGTACAGTTCAGCTTTTGAGGAGATGATTTTTTTAAATATTTTTTTTTCATTTTTAACTTTTCATTTGACATGGCAACCAGCCAAATTATGCAATTTGCATGAACTTCATGTGGTTGAACAAGGAAACTCAAAAACATTTCTGTAAAAAGCTTTGTCCAAATATCTCCAGTTACATACTAATAAATGCAAATTTTCAATTTTCCCCAAATAAGTGAATGGAAACTTCTGAACCAGTCTGGATAGTAAAAATAATGGTTTCTCCTGTCTATAAATTTATGTTATTAAAAGATGAAACTTGGTAACAATCAGCATTGTAGGAGGAGCTATCATTTCATGTTAACAGACAGATGGACAGACAGACTGATGCCTGCGTCATAACATAAATGATAATACATTCAGACTGGCATAAAAATGTGGATGGAATAATTGTCCTTGTTCTCTTTTTCTTCAGATGATTCTTTTATTTGGACCATGTTTCATGAAAATATCACCAATAGTTTTAAAGTTATAGAGGATCTTACACGAGGGATCATTTCATATGAAATGACCACTCGTGTAAGATTCTGTTTATTATATAACCCTTTAAAATGGGATTTCAACGTCCCCAAACTAGAAATTATTTCAATAAGAAAACGCATTGTTGACATGGATGTTGTCAATGACGTTACTGTACGGGCCAAAGTGTTATTGCACATGTGGTCATACGATTCTTATGACATGGCGTAATCCACTGAATAACAGGGACATCATATGATAAATAGAGTTATACAATTAATTATACTGTTATAGCGTAGTGCTCGCCTACAGGTACTGGTGAGCTTAAAAGTGTAATGAATGGAACTGATGAATAGACCTACCAAAATCTATGTTTGCGAAATTTCAAAAATGCTGGGGGCATTAATAGTTAAAATGTGTTAGACGTGTGATTCTTGACTAAAAGCATCTTCCAAGAATAAAGCACTATATAACAGAGCGCTAGATAAGAGGGAGTAGTTGATGATAATTGAGGGATATTTTACTTTCACTGAATCCATATGTTGTGACCGCTCATGACAGTTCAGATGAGGGGTCACAACATTTGTATTTATGCAAAAATTTAAAATATCAAAAATTATCCCTTATTATCACTAAATACTCCCTCTTATCTAGAGCTCTGCTATGAACCCTTATTCTGTAGATGAACAAGAAGACTCTGTCACCAGCTCACCTTCTTCACTAGATGTTCATTAACTACTTCTTGTAGGCCTGAGTAGAGTTTCTCTCCATGTTTGTGTAGCACCATTGTGTATGCATTTCTATAGAGCTCTTCAAAACTAAGACCACTGTTATTCTTTTTCTGTATCTCCTGAATGGCATTCTTCAACAATGCCCAGATATTGTCCACATACTTCTCGTCCATAGTCATCTGGAATACAGAGAACAAGACAGCTCCAGACAATGACATAGCTTCACCACAGGGTATAAACCAGTCTGCCAATTTTCACACCCTGCAGAGACTGTCTGTCATAATTGGCTTCTGCCAAGACTGTCTACGATCTCTTGCTTCCTGCTGAGATTTCTGAACATGATAAATGGTTTCCTGCAGAGACTGTCCACGTGATTCTGCTTCCTGCCGAGGCTCTCGGCAGAAAGTAGAGTCACGCGGACAGTCTCAGCCGGAAGCCATTTTTCGAGGACCGTAGTCCCTGCAGGAAGCAAGAGATCGCGGAAGTCTCTGCAGGAAGCATAAATTGGCGGACTGGTTTATACCCTGTGTTCACAGAACTCCAGATAAGCATTATACAGAAAATAACAGAGCTCAAATGAGCTGAGAAACGACAAAACCAACAAAGTGGCATATGTGCCCAGCAAAGACTCAGGTCAGCCTGGGCATCTGCCAAATATAATAAGAGTCTTTGCTGTCGGCAGGTCCTTAGTTAAGTACACAGACAAGACACTGATCAGACTGGGCAGATGCCCAGGCTGATCTGTGTCTTCACTAGGTGCACATGCCACTTTGTTGATTTAGTTGTGTTGCGGCTTAAATATGTTAACATACATATGCTGCAGGCCGAGCTGACTCGGGCCAAGCTGACCCCAGGCCGAGCTGACACAAATTCCTTAGAACAGGCCGTCTGCACCTTGGGTCAATTGGCTTAGACTTTGTGCTTGTCTACTGTGAGTGTGCAGACTGGTCATGACCTGCCACTCTTACCCATCGAAACATCAAACATAATACGAGCCTTCTCTGACCTTTCACTTTTTACGTTGTGTGAACAGTTAGAGTACATCAGCAGTCAAAAATCACACGGTAGCAGCATTAATGTCACTGAAAAAATATTTTCTATCCTATGAAAACAGCACTTCTTTTATCTGCTGCATGTTTTAACATATGTGTTTACCTGTACAGGGATCAGCCTAGAGGGAGAAGTGGGGAAAAAGTCTCCCTAAGCTGACTGCCTTCTCCTATTTTGAGCTGAGGGAGAAGTCAAAACGTTTAAAACATACAGAAAGTCTTAAATTTGGGATAAAACTTCACCCTCAAATTCAAAAAAGTCGCAAAACTTCTCCCTGTCTGAGAACTCTAGGCTGACCCCTCTGTAAGAACCAAAATGACATCTGCAACAAAATCCATGAGAAAAAATTTAATGATCTTGTCATTTGGGGAAAATTTAATTATCCAAACACTGATTGGGAAAATCTTAATGCAAATAATGACTGTTCTGTCTTTCTTGATTTAAAAGTCATGAATATTCTTTTATCAACCTTGCGCTTTCCAACAAGAGAAGATAAAGTTTTGGACATATCTACATCCAACCCTAGTACAGTCGAACTTTACTGGCTCGAACTCGGAAGGCTTGAATGCCATGCTTCGGTCAAACTGACTTTCCAGTCCCGACAAAACTCCCATTCATTTTAACTTAACCTGCGACCTTTGGCTTTGGCTTCGAGCCATCGAAGTTCGACTGTATGATGACCAGTATAGAATGTGTAGATAAACTTTTATTTTGTCACACTTAAACTTCAAAACTGCTGTTACTGAAAATTCTCAGGAAATACCTGACTGGGAAAAGGAAAATGAGAATGGAATGAAAAAATGTCTTAATATGGATTGGGAGCATCAGTTTGAAGGCAAAGCTACCAGTTTGTGTTGTAATAAATTTAAAACTTTGCTACATGACAGTATTAGCAAAAATGTACTAATGAAACAGCGACGAACTGAAAAGAAGCTATGGACTATGCTCACCGTGCCTTACTATGCTCAAGATTGGGTCAGCATTTTTTAGGAAGATGCATCTGATTGAGGAATATGAATGTGTATCATGTTTGCTCCATGTTGAAAAAAAGCTTGTTGATTTTCATGAAATATATTAGAAGTGGCTGTTTCGGCTACACTTAATATATTGGTATGATGTACAAGTTTCCATGTTGAAAAATCCATCTTTTTTGACATTGTATGAGTGTGCCATGTTATGTTTATTTTGATTTTGTCATGTTTTGCTAATCTTAATGCAATGTGCTGAGTAATTGTCGAACCGGCCACATTTAGCATTTTGATATGGATGGTTTCATGTTGTTAAGGGAAAACTGAGTACCCCAGAAGAATAAATGGGCCCATAAAGCAAATTTCATAAAAACGTGTATAAAAATTGAAAATATTGATTAAAAAAAAAAATTATAATAAAAAAAAATATTTTTTTTACTAACTGCTGGCTATTCTTTACAGGATTTATATGCATGCTTATGCATGTTTTATTATCTGTGACAGGGCTCGAAATTTTTTTTTGAACGTACATGTACTTGTCCTGCAGAGCAAGTGCTTTCAAATTTTTACTCGTCCTTTCAAAAATCTACTCGTCCTTCTTGACTGGAGTGGAATACTGTCTGATATCACTCATTTTTCCTTCGAATGTATTCTACTTTCACTTTCATTTTCACCCGGTTATTTCCGGTACTTTCCGTAGGTAATATGGTTTCATCCCAATTCAAGATGGTACTGAACGGTTTTGCCAAAGAGGTTTCGTTTATAAAATTTCTGCACCAAAGTAGATTTTTTTCTGCTTTATTCAAGAGAGGATGTGAAAATAATGTCCTATACAACTATTTGAGTTGGCTTATGCATTTGTAATCATGCAATTATAGAGAGCAAACAACTTAGGAGAAACCGCGTTGGTGCGAATCCTCATCGGGTTGATGTTTGATATGCGAAGGAGCACTGTTTATTTACAGTTTGCCATTTCCGTTTTCATTTTTTAGACAACATGATGCGGAAATCTATGGGATTTCATGCCTTTTGCAAAATAGTCAATATTTGTTTGCTGTAATTTGATCGATTTGTAAAGTGCTTTTCCTGAATGGCTTGATTAGACAATTTTCATGGAGGAAAAACCTACTCGTCCGGCAGGGCAAGTCAGTGACAATTTCCACTCGTCCTTACCATATACTCGTAAATACAGTCGCGGATCCAGAGGGGGTTCGGGGGGTTCAAACGAACCCCCTCTTCAGCCTAAATTATTTCATTTCATGGGAAAATTCAGGAAAAGTTGGTCAAACTGCACAAATCGAACCCCCATTGAAGCTAATTTGACCCCCCCACTCAAAATTCCTGGATCCGCCCCTGAAATACGAGCGGACGAGTGTAAATTTTGAGCCCTGTGTGACTAAATTACTATATATGCATTCTATTACAGGATTATACTGTGAGTCATTAATATGACTTTACTTATAATAGTTTATACAAGTGAGACAGCGCGGCAAATTATGGCCTTGAATAGGGCTTCTACGTTTACAAAATATTGTAAACGTTTACACGACCGCTAGAAAACGAAACGATTCCGTTTAAACGACCATTACCGTTGAAATCTTATTCTTAGTATCGGACATCTATGAGACGCCCCCCATACCTTTATAATTATAATTATGTTACCAAACTGTGCCATCCAATAATGCGCTTTCATTTTCGGGGGTCAACTCGAAGTTTACAGTAACCGACGGTATTAAAAAAAAAAGTAATCACTATTGATCAATTTCCGATGACAGCAATTATTTTCACCGTATTTGATAATTACATGAATTAGATTTATAAAACATCGGACTTAAATATCCTGTTAACTGATAATAACTGTCAAAGTTACAAGCTGCAATTATCTCACCTTCGCGGTAAGCTTAGAAACACAGGTACCGAGGTAGTCATAAATTTTTTTATTGCACAACATGTGTCGTAACTGTTGTCGGCAGACATTACCTTGCCTTTGATCTGTACCTTATAAAATTAACTGCCGATTAGGACGTTACAATTTTCTGGCAAAACGTGTACATGTCTTGCTTTGCGTAAGGTACACAGAAGTTGGAAAATAAAGATTTTAATAGACGTTTCCGAGGACACCGTCAAGTACATTAAGATTGGCTTCTGACGACTGTGTAAGATATTATAACTTGTTGGTGGTTTACCGGGTATTCAGGTTCGGTTAAACGATGTGTGAATTTTGTAAACGTTTAGCACATATACACGAACCGTTACCGTTTATCCGTGTGAACGTAGAAGCCCTAGTCTTGAAACAACCCAAACCAAAGATGAAGAGGAGATAGATGACCACAGAAATTATTCCACAAATAAGAAAGATTCTAAATCATTTTACAAACATGTAAAGAGCAATTATTTGTCATATCTTCAAGAGATGATAATGGGATGATATTGTCCCGGGATTTCAGGGATACAGACTAGCGGTCGCCCACTGCGAGTAAAAAATCGGGTGGGCGCCTAAAATTGAAATGATAGTCGCCCAGTTTGCGATCGTAAGCTGTCGGCGAGTGTCTGGCGTGTTTTCGGCTTGGAGTAAAATCCGCCACCTCTTAGGTTATTGCTAACTTCCGCGCCGATATCGGCTATGAATATTCGGTGTTCCGTCATACTTGTGTGTTGGATTTTACTCACTATCGAGAAACAACATGGCCGCCTCCTCGTAACTTTAGGAAGATAGATAGATAGACGAATTTGTCAGCTTAAAATCTTAACCGTTTATAGATTTTTCGCGCGTGATATGGCGATACATCGCTGGTATTTCACAACCGGTTGCTAAAAGGAAACAAAACCATGAAGAAAGGAGGGTTTACTACAAAGCCTACGGGAACGGCGCAATTCTCGCGCAGATTCTAAATAAAAGATTCCAATGTTTTAAATGTGGGCCCCTAAATTTCTGGCTGGGCGACTAAGTTTCAGTTTTTAGGGGCCCAGCTTGCTCCTATGAAAAATGAGTTAGTCTGTATCCCTGGTTTTTAACCTTTTTAGGACAGAACTTTTTGGGTCAAAACGTCCCTGGCGCAAAACGTCCCAATACCTTTGTTAGTCATTGAATGATGACAATAGTAAAATAAAGGTATAAACTAACAGGGAAGGCTCTGATTCGCATTTTTGTGTCTTTTCTTGGTTGGTTCCTGCTCATTTTGAATAGATCTCAGGAGCGCTATAAATATCTGTTTCACTTCCTCTGCTGGCCAGCTGTAGAATCAATATCGGATCCTGCTGCAAACTAAGTATTTATTTGTTGATTTTAATCGATGGATGGGCCAAGAAGGTTATCATTTTGATTTATTTGTCAATATTTTTTCTTCTTGCTGAAATATTCGCAACATCTATTTTCGTTCTAGACATATCCCATAATTCTGTAGTGAACAATGAACCGACCGAATGTACACTTACTGACCGCAAAGTCTCAACTAGCGGTATACCTAAACCCCGGACACTCTCACGTAAACGCGGAACAGGACAAGACCAATGTTTCAAAAGGTGACAAAAGTGATCCCTAAAAGTGCAGGCCAATTTCCTTGACCTGCATTTTGTGTTTACTCATGAAGCATATAATCGCTTCAAACATTACCAGACATTTCAATAAAATAACATTATTTATGAACTTCAGTGTGGCTTTTGTGAGAAACGTTCATGAATGAATGCCAAACACAACTACTGCAGTTTGTGTTCAGTAGCAGATCCAGAGAGGGGGGGGGGTGGGGTAATGGGGTTCAAACTAGCCCCCTTTTCAGCTTAAATTATTTCATTTTCATAGGGAATTTCAGGAAATAATGATCAAACTGCAAAAATCCAACACCCCGCCACCTCCCTCCCCGCTTTCAGCTAATTTGAAGCCCCCTATCCAACATTCCTGGATCCGCCCCTGTTTTATTGAGGATCTTGGTAGGCAGTTGACACAAGGTAATCAAACAGACTAAGTCTTGCTCGACTTTAAAGAGATTTCACACAGTCAGCCACCTGGCACCCCCTTTTAAACTTTTGCCTCATGGTAAAACTCTAATACGAATAAAATTAAAATCTTAAAGAGTTCCTTCAAGAGCAGAGAATACAGTCAGAAGAAGGAACATGGGCCAGACTACGCAGTTTCGGCTAATAAAGTCTCATCAGTGACCCTTACAATATCTGGTGACGAAACCAGAGAAAGCATAAAGCCTTTTCTCGGGGTTAGACCCAGGCTGTAGTGTTTGAAGGAGAATCATCAACAGAAGCATCCGTGACACTTGAAATATCGCATGGCTCAGTACTGGCCAATTCCTTTTCTTGCTCTAAATAGCGACCTACCTCGGCCCAATATTCAGTCTCCAGAATGACCTCAATACCTTTAAACAATGAGTAAGAACCTGGGATATGGAATCCAACACGAGTAGGTGTCAGGTGCTACATATGTTTTAGCAAATCGAGACAACCCATCATTTCGAAGCCACCTGATACGAGATACTGTAAGCATCAGAATCAGAATCAGAATTGTTTACTGGTGATACGTCCAAGGACAATCATTCACCAGGACCTTTTATCAGGTAAGCTGCTTCCTAGCCCTTACAAGAGAAGTAAGTAACTGAATCCTCTGCACGTTCAACAGCAGAAATCAAGGAATTTGTCAGAATGTTCCAATCTCTAATAGTCTGCAATTGTAAACTTCAGTCCCAGCAAACGAATTTTGAAATGCCAGGGAATGATGCTACCTGGTACGCTTACTTGGAGGAACAAGGTCATTTGTGGTTATACTGGCTGTAGTCTTCAGGTCTTTGTAAAACATTGCGAGTCTGATATTTTTTTTGTTACAGAGAATCCCACTCAAGGTTTTCTAGAATGCCAGACAAACTCCCATTTTCTCATGTGTAACTCTCTGACACCGAGGCTGTTGACGGTGCAAAATATTTTGGGTAAGTTCATCTAAAGACTGAACTCTGCAGCTGATTAATTACAAGAGTGATTAGGCGGCTTGTGTAAAAGTGGAAACAGAATTAGGGTCAAGTCTGGCAACTTCGGACATACCATTGCAAACAGTGAAAATCCCAATGAGACGGCTCATGATGAGCCGTCTCATCAGAATTTTCACTGTTTGCCCAGTTAGTTTTGTTTTAATTCCAAACAACTGGGCCCAGTTGTTCAAAGCATCGTTAGCCTAACGAGCTTGTTAAGAGGTCAACTCGTTAATTGTTTTATGACTTTATAACCAAATACACTGATATTTTTGTTGAAAAAATGTGAGAAGCTTTTGCAATTTGCAAAAGCTTCTCACATTTTTTCAACAAAAAATATTGCTGTATTTGAGATATTCACGTTTGAAATTTTAACGTCTCGTTAACTAACGATGTCGTTAGTTTTGAACAACCGGGCCCTGATATATAAGTGAAACAATGTCACTGTCCGAATTTACCTGTTGTCCGTATTTACCTGACGTGACCCTATAGCAACAGAGAGGAGTCGTTGGAGGATCTTCTGTAAACCGGAAAACCAGCATGTGCAATACCAAACAAAAATGTCACATTTGTCGCAGACACCCTAAATGAAGTTTGATGTTCTGCGATTCAAACAGTATATAGGGACTTTAAAATGAGCTGCGTGTCTGTTTAAAATACCATGACTTTTGTTTTTGGTGGAGTTTGTCCCTTTTTCTAATGAGTCGACCTGGGACATGGAGTTTAATCCAAGTAAATGTCAGGTGCTCCACATTTCTAGGTCCAGAAACCCGTTAAGGTCAAAATACTATATGCATGATCAGGAACTGGAGGCTGTAGATGCAGCCAAGTATCTTGGGGTAAGCATCAGCACAGCTCTTAGCTGGAATTCTCACATAAACAATGTAACTGTCAGTGCTAATAGAATTTTAGGCTTTGTAAAAAGAAATGTGAAAACAAAAAATGAAGAAATCAAAAGACTGGCATATAACTCACTAGTAAGACCGCAGGTTGAATACGCATCTTCTGTCTGGAGCCCATACACGAAAGAAAATATAGAGAAAGTTGAAATGATTCAACGAAGGGCAGCAAGATGGGTTTCCAATGATTACTGTCCCTACAGCAGCGTGACAGAAATGATGAGTAATCTTGGATGGCGGTCGCTTGAGTGCAGACGTTACGATGCGCGTCTCGCTATGTTTTATAAGGTAGTGTATGGCCTGGTTGCCATTCCCATTCCGTCATATTTGGAACAGCCCACCAGATATACTCGTCACATGCATCCTCTTTCTTACAGACAGATCCATACATCTGTCGGTAATTATCAGTATTCATTCTTTCCCATGACTATTGTACTATGGAACAGATTACCAGCTGATCTCGTCCAAGTTTCAGATCTTGACTCCTTTAAATTAGGAGTCAGCAAGATCAGTCATACCTCCCCTAAAACATAAATACTGTTTTTATCCTGATTTTAAGCTCTTCTTACTAACACTAACCCTATCATCTATATTTCACCTTGCTTTTTATCTTTTTATCCTGCACTATCTCACTTTTTACTTCTTTTACTAACACACCATGCGTGGTGAAATCCAAATAATACCCGAAAGGGGGTTGTGGATTATGTCAAGATAGATAGATAAATAATAAAGAAAGATGAGATAAATATGGATAGACAGACATTAGTGCTATGCTGGAGCAGCGAAGATGCTACTTTTAAAGGTACCATTGCTCTATCAGGGGTAAAAAGGACCTGGTATGATAAGGCCCATATTTGGCCCCCAGAAAACTCATTTTTCAAAAGTCTTATTTCCATAATGAAAATGTATTCATATGAAAGTTCAAACCTTGACTGTAACAGCAAACACAAAATTTACCAGTTCTTGCACAAAATATTTGTGATATTTGTACTGGACATACCCATACCCCCAGCAGATTCTGACGAAAATGACGAATTTGGTAGCCTTTGTGGCTTTCAAAATATATGAGCCCGGCCTCCAGCACATTTAATATTTTGTATACAGATAAAGTTTTAATATATTTACATGCCACGAAAATATTAAATGTGCTGGAGACCGGGCTCAATGTTTATTTTTAAACTTTTGTTACCAAACTGGCAGCGTTTGGAACATTTTCCCAGCGTTCTCAACGTAAAAACGCCCATATCTCTGCTCATAGACAAAATAAACATATGTTGTGGGTATTCATTTTCTTAATTAGAACAAAAGGAATAATCTGGTATACATTTCATTTTGATCTGTTGGAATTTTTTGGTTAGCGTCTCTTGACTTGCAAACTTGAGTGGGTGTGGTACCTGGAGAGGCCTTCTGCAGTGCTCAGGTAATTAGCAGTGCAATCTTACATATAAGCATTTCATCAAAAGCCTGTTGTTAAGAGCTTTCAAAAGTTATTGTAAATGACTTATTTCTTTAAAGGAATATGTATTAAACTCAAATTTTCCCGGAATTTTCCTTCATTTTATTGAAACAACGTAGGCATGTCAGAAATCGTGTTATTCTGAGAATTAACAAACACGAAACATATTATTTCTGCTTGTTCCCATACGCACAAATAATAAGCAATAGAAACCATGCATTTTTAAGAGAATTTGAATGGGGGCCAAAAACGGCCCTTATCATACCAGGTCCTTTATGAAAAAGTTTGTGGTGAGGTATCGCTGCGAGCTTATTACTATAGTTTCGTCAATGTAAATGACCGCGATTTGCAAGGTTTAATTAAATAAAACATCATTGTGTTTCATATTAAAAGGTTTTTAAAACTATTTGGGTCATTTTAGTAGGCAACTGAAATGATACACTTTCGATTTCTTAAGCGTTAATAAATTGGTAAAAATAGCATGTACAAGAGTGGTACCCCATTCATTATCATGTTTTTGTTTATCTTGAATTGCTCGACGAGAAACCAGTAAAGGACATCGTCTTTTGTGGAGCAATTTGTCACTTTTCAAAAACACGTTTTCCTTGCTTTTTCCCCAGGTATATGACTCAGTAAATGCACATCAACCTACGTTTTATCACCAAACGTGACTGCTGGACCGCTTTCATAATGATATGTGCTTTGACATTTACCACTGATAAGATTATGGAGACCGTAAAGAATCTGAAACAGGTGAATATTTTTACGATTGCGCACGCGCATGCAATGTCGCGCTAATGAGTCCATCAATAGAAACTGATATAACGATCTCTCTCTCTCTCTCTCTCTCTGTGTAGGCCGTAAATATTTATTACACCTTTTTGTCACATTTGTACAAATTCTGTATAATGAAGAAATGAGTATGTTAAAATATACGCAAAAATAACGCATATTTTTCTGTTCAGGTGTTTTATGTCAAAATAGTAATCTGCAGAAAATGGGCTACTGGGAAGGCATTATCAATGCATGGAGTACACCTTATTGCAAATTTATTGAATTTTGTTCGTTTATTTATGCGTAATGAAAGAGTACAAATCAAGGGGTCAGACTCAAATGTCACAGATTCTGATCAGTCAACTCATTGTCTGGAATCGAGTTGTAGCTTACTCCAAAACTGATGCCTTCTTTATCTAGCATGTCAAAAATGTCTCCGACACATCCTAAAGACTTTTCAGCATTGCTTACTTGTTATAAACAAAGTTTTGCCCCTTTATGCAAATGCCGGAAACTAAGAAACTTTTGCGACAGCAACAGAAAATTTTGTGTATTTTTCAGCTTACGAGTATGCTTACAAAGGGTAGTAACTCTGTACGTTCTTCAATAATGCAACCATCAATTAAACCTTTTGGCGCTGGATCCTGAAATCACTGGGCAAAATTGAATAAATGTTATACTGCATCTTCATCATGAAGGACAGTCTATGTTTAGCGGTTTGGGCGACAAGATTTTTTTTCCAGAAAAACAAGTTTTATCAGCTTTTAATTTTCGTAACTCAAACCGGAAGTGACCCAAGTATAGACACATTTCAAACCAAAATCTGTTTTAAACGGGTCCTTTGCCCATAGCCTTAATCGTCTTGAATCCCACATTAATAGCAAGCTTTTTCTAGCAATCTATCTATCTGTTGATACTGCATTTGATGATTTAAACGATTTTCGAGCTTTGAAAATTTTTGGAAAGTACACTTTTTGTATGTGTTACTTTACTGTATAACTGTTAATGTGACATAAGTTTTATACCGTTTTCCAGCTGGGTACGTGATGCTGAACTCACGTTTAGCAAATTCGTATTGAAAATTCATTGCTGACACAGTGAGCAGGAATTTTGCGATTGTGGCCTTTTTTGACAGAAAACTGCAAATTCTTTGTGACAAGAAGATGCTGCAAAATCAATGGCCACGTATGGGCAAATCTGTGTACTAGGTAAAAAGTAAAATATCATTACTTTTTATAAGGCAAAACGAGACAGTAAAAATATGCGTTTCTTTTGCTGTCGAGTATAGGACAAAGAAACGAAACAGCATGCGATGAGAGAGTTAGCACAGTCAGCAAATATGGAGCGCAATTTTCAAAAAATCAAAACAAAAAAAAAAAAAAAAAAAAAGAGAAAATAAACATTATTTTTTTTTAAATAAAAATAAAAAAAAAATAAAATGAAAATTAACATGCATACCACATAGAAAGTTTTATTTTGTGAGGAAACAAAAGAAGAAACTAGAAAATTGTATGTGTAAGACACGAATGATGCCCCCGTGCAGCGCCTGTCACGGAGCAGTGTACATCACTGAATTGTCAATTATCAACAAACATTATTTCGAAGAGCTTTCCTGCTAGCCTGAATGTCAAAACAGCAACAGTACAAAGTGCATTGCTTAAAGTACAAAGTGCATGCATAATGCAAAAAAATGCCTAAAATGTCTAAGTTTAAATGACCGATGGTCTGTCAAAAGCAATTCCAGTTAAAAATGCACAACTTCAAATATAAGTTTGAAAAAGATACACTGCAAAATGTGAGAGAAGTTGATAATACAAAGTCCATACCCTACAATGCAAAAATTGCCTAAATCATGACTAAGTTCTTGTGGCTGTAATTGCATTCAAATGAATTCTAGCTTTATCAAAAAACCCACATGCACATTTTCAAAATAACCATAATATGTATGCAAAGTTTGAAAAAGAACCATTGGAAACCATGGGAGAAGTTGATTACACAAGCTCCATACCATATAATGCTAAAACTGCCTAAAATAACTAAGTTCAAAAGGCTGTAATTCTGTCAAAATTAATTCTAACTCCATCAAAGCCCCACATACACATTTTCAATATATCCACGACATGTATGGAAAGTTTAGTAAAGATCCATTGAAAACTGTGGGAAAAGCTGATTATACAAACTCCATACCATGCAATGCCATAAAACTGCCTAAAATGACCAAGTTCAAAAGGCTGTAATTGTGTCAAAATTTATCTTAACTCCATCAAAAACCCATATGCACATTATCAATATACCTACAACATAAATCCCGTCTCCATATGACCTCGTTGTTGGTGGGACATTAAACCCGAGTTCACTCATTCACTCACTCACTACAACATAAATGCAAAGTTTGAAAAAGATCCATGGAAAACTGTGGGAGGAGTTGATTACACAAACTCCATACCCTACAGTGCAAAAAACTGCCTAAAATGACTAAGTTTAATAGACCGTAATTCTGTCAAAATTAATTCTAGCTCAATAAAAACCCACATGCATATCTTCAATATGTCCACAATAAGTAGGCAAAGTTTAAAGAAGATCCATTAAGAACTGTGGGAGAAGTTGATTACACAAACTCTATACCCTAAAGTGTGACGAACGGACAGACGGACGGACAGACAGACAGGGGCAAATCTTAATACCCCCTGACTATCGTCACGGGAGCATAAAAGCATTAAAAAGGAAATAAGCAAATTGTTTACCATCTTGTGATGTTTCAGATGAAGGCCTAGCCATGGATTTATTTTATTATCATTTCTTTGTTTTAATTTATTTCTTGATTTGTTTACTAATTTTTTCCAGGCTTTTCCTGCTGAAGAAGGGTAGTCGAAATCTAGATGGTGTTTATTCTTTACATGCTAATGTCACAGGGTATAGGTTTGGTATATCATACGCAAGTACTGCCTTGCATTATAAATTGAAAAAAAGTTTGTGAATTATTCAAGTTTCATGTTATTAGTTATTGAAGTTAAGTGCTAAAATCAAAAATACTGATGTTTAAAGATCCATAGAAGCTAACACATGTAGCTTATATCTTTCTTGCAAGTTTTGCTTAAAGCCCATCATCAGCCTGACATCATCAGTCATTATCATGGGAAATTCTTTGTTGAAGACACTAATGATTGTTTTCAATAGACAGTGCTTAGGCTCATAGCTAACATTTTAAAGACTCAGCTTATCTAGATTAAGCCAGTGACACATCCTAAAGAGGGGCCTCATATGGGAAAACAGATGAGTCGCGACACGAGAAAACCAACAATGTGGTTGTGTGCCCAGCAGCATAATATCTTCATCTAGCCATTTACTTACATATTTATTCCAACTATTATACCTTACGTTTGAACTTGACATCGCCGGGCCGCGTGGCGCCATCGGTAGCGCGTCTGACTCAAGAGCCAGAGATCCCGGGTTCGTTCTCCTTCCGCTGATTCAGGCCGGAGGGCAGTTGTTAGTTACTGGCGAAAGTATGTGCACTTAGTACTGGTTAACCGCTTAGGAGGTCTAAGCCTATCCAGGAATAGTGTGGTTAGGGTAACTGACCATAGCTGTTTAACGTGGACGTAAAGCTACAAAAACAACAAAACAGCATGAAGTTGACCTCTAGTACTCACAAATCTTCATGTCCTCATTAAGACGACTATATACCTAATTAAAGGCCAAACTCTTCAATACTTTTCAAGAAATCTTATGTTCTAGCATTTTTCCACATTTGACCTTGCCGTAGAAAAGATCAAGGCCATCATTTGAATAATGTTGGTACATGTGGCACTCGAGTACCCAACGCTACATACCAAGTTTTAAGGCCATTGGTAAATTGGTTCTGGAGAAGAAGGTTTTTTTTTAGTTTTTTACCATATATGGGCGTGACGGCCGTGTTGGTCATGTGACCTGGATCTGTTAAACAAATGTTTGTTGCCTTTATCCCTGGAGGCTGTATTTGAAATCTGGTTGGCTTTTGAGGAGATGTTTGAAATTGTCGAAATATGAGAGATCATGGTCAAAGGTCAAAGAATGACCTTTTACCATTTTCTAGGCCAAAGTCTTCAACCATTCCCATAAAATCTTATGTTGTCATTTTCCCATATAAAAGCACCAGAAAGCAAATTTGACCCAGATCATTTGAACAATATTACGGTCCCGCAAGTCCCCGGGGCTATAAGTGGAATTTTATTACAATCAGCCCAGTAGTTTCAGAGAAGAAATCGGTTGAAATTGTGGACGACGGACGGATGACGACGGACGAAGGAGCCCGCCTATCCTATAAGCTTCCTCGAAGCCGTTGGCTCAGGTGAGCTAAAACGCCATCGTTACATCCATTTCATGTAATATAATCAACAATTAATGTTTAAAGTTGTTATTGTTTCAGCTCCACAAACTCCTGTAAAGCATTTCGTGCGATGACCATGTGACCATGACCATGTGGAAGGTATTTTGATAGAATTAACCTCGAGATATGATTACCATACTGATTTCAGGTTTTGTGCCAATTTGGTTCCGGATGTCACATACGAAGTCTTGTTAAAGAATATTTGCACTGTACACCTGGGCCAATCGGAGAGCTTTATTATTGGAAGGCAGAATTAAATAATGATAGGCAATGATCAGGAATTAATGAATACAATAAAATCCTACATCCCGCGCTCTAAACCAGACAAAAGTTCACGTAAGAAAAGCACGGTAAACCGCAAGAACAGCTTTCTCCCAAACAAATGGTAATTAAACTACCCTACTTGAACACGGCAGCAACATTTTTTTATCTATTTTCTATTTAAAAAAAAAAAAAAAAAAAAAAACAAAGAAGAAAAGAAAAAAAAAAAACACTAAGCAACCAAATGGGCAGGCATTCAGCTGACCATATCGCTAGATGACCATGTACAAGCGGATATAACAACATGTAACATTGAGGAACCACTACAGAATTACCGCCTTGCAAATGTCAGTAGTAGATTGTGTGTGTGGGGGGGGGGGGGGAGGGGGGAAGGGGGATGATTGGAAAAGAGCTCAAACTAATTTTACTGGATCCAAACCCTCGCAGAAAAATCAGACCTTCATACAACTTTTTGATTTGTTCACCATAAAATTCTGGTTCTGAATCGGTGGGACACCTGACTCATAAGTCAGAGGTCCTGGGTTCGAAACCCGGTCTGGCCACATACTTTCGTTTCTCCTTCCACTGATTCAAGATGGGCAGTTGTCAGTTACTGGCGGAAGTATATGCACTTAGTACTGGTTAACCGCTTAGGAGGTCTAACCTGCCAAAGGAATAGTGTGGTTAGGTTAACTGACCGTCCCGACATGACCATAGCTGTTTACCGTGGACGTTAAGCATCAAATCAATCAATCAATCAATCAATCACCATTAAATTCTGGTTCTGAATTATGTCGTGGGAAAGACAGAATGATATGATTTTATTAATTAAGAAATTTCGTATTGGCCCAGTTACAGGTCCGAGGTCTGCTGTATTGGCCCAAGGCGGAGGGCCAATACAGTTGTCTGAGGACCTGAAACTGGCACAATACGAATTTTTTTGATAAATGACAATTTCATTGATTAACGTTTTCGATATTGGCCGAGTTTGACGTCATAGATATTGGCCGAGTAGTATTGGCCGAGTTGGCCAGTATTGGCCGATTTTGTCAAAATAAGCCAGTTTATGACTGGTATGATGGGGACAGCTTTTGCCATATAAATACTGTATTACTATAAGTTAATTAGAAAGTCGAGGGAAAGGCTTAATAAGTCGAGGAAACAACATAAGTAGAGGGAACGATATAGTAAGTCGAGGGAATGATAAAAAGAGGCGTGGGAACGATTTATAAGTCGAGGGAACGACATGATAAATTGTGGTCGCCATGATAAGTCGTGATCGCGAATTATTATTTTTGTTGTAAATAAAACTAGAAAGTGTGTTTGTGAAACACTATGCCCACAACCATATGCTTGCGGCTAAAGGCAACAGACATCAGAATGATCAGCACGTAAAAAACTAACAGTTTATCAAAAATTAGGGTTCTAGGTCAAACGGTTCAAATGTTGGGAAAATGCCAAATTCAACAAAGGAGCATTATCCAGCCATTTTTTAAATTGAATTTGCCCAAAAGTTAATCAGGTGATCTACACCTTAGCCCCTAGCAGTATGCCAAATATGAGCATCCTAGCTCAAACGATAATCCCAGGATTTTGGGAAAAAATCTTTCATTTAAATTTTTGGTTTAAACACTATTTTATTTGTATAATAATCATATAATGTACAACAAATACAAGTACAACCAATACAAAAATCATACAAATGGGATCCAGAAGAAAGTCCAAGGACTTATTTAAATCTGTATCCCAAACTGCAATAAAACAAAATTTCTACATAAACTTGATTGTCATATATGATTTATATACAATTTTTCTGTACAGTGATACCAAAAGCGGAAGGTAATGAAAAAAAGAGTAATTAATGGTTTTACAGATAGAGATTGAGAAAGGAAGGAGGAAATACTCGAGTGTGTTATAGAATTTAATGTTTTGGTACATTAAAGTCTCCATAGTCCTATCTGTGTTAAAAACGTCCAAACACAAATCATTATGAATAGCCTTTCAACCTAAATAATGGTTTTACAGATAGAGATTGAGAAAGGAAGGAGGAAATACTCGAGTGTGTTATAGAATTTAATGTTTTGGTACATTAAAGTCTCCATAGTCCTATCTGTGTTAAAAACGTCCAAACACAAATCATTATGAATAGCCCTTCAACCTTCACGTTTGATGATAAAATGTAGGTTGATTCGCATAAATTGATCCAAATAGCTGGCAAAAGTATGGAAAACAGGTTTTTGAAGAACTACAAACCGCTCAACAAAATATAATTTTCCTTTTCTGGTTTCCAGTTGAGTGATGCAATATGAACAAAAGCGACACAGTGAATGGAGCCCACCCTTGTACATTGTATTTTTACCAATTTATTCAAGGACATGAAATCGAAAGTAGGTCATTTTAGTTACCAACTAAAATGACCCAAATGATTTTTCAAACCCTTTTTATGTGAAACTCATGGATGTTTTATTTGTTTTAAGTCGGCCAATGGCGGTCATTTTCAATGAAGAAACTATGGTGAGAAGCTGGCAGCGATACCTCGTGAATTTTTTTTCATGTTTATAGAGCAATAGGGCCTTTAATAAAGAGTTAGGAAGTAGTAGGAAAGCTCCACGGGGAATGGAGTAACGTGTGCAAAGATAACGGCGTTTAAGAATATGCTTTATCTATTCACTGACTGATTTAGCATGTTTGAATGAGAAAAGAGGAAAAAGAGAAAAGAGGCTGAATCCGACTCTACATTGTTGACTTACATGTAAGATATAGAAGTTCGATAGTGGGTACTGTAGTAAGTATGGATTACGAGGAGTAATGGCTAAAATAAGAATTTAAATAAAGTGACTTTTTACTAATTAGGTGTTTCTGATCAACGATTCAACTGGAAACGTTTGGACTGGATAATGAAGTGTTGTACAATGATGAATATTTGCTTATTAGTGTCATACGAAAGAGCCTGGTCTCCATATAGTAGAACATTTAAACAAGGTCTGCACAGAATTGATAAAGATCTCATCATCTCTTCTAACATTATACTGATGACAGTCAAGAAGAAAATGTTTATTATCTTCAACAGCCCCACAATCGCAGCAGGGACTCTGTATTATATTTTTACGAGGGTCATCCAATAAGTCTTGCAAACGCCGTCATTACTGCTTCATTAATTGAGGTAGGGTAATCAACTTACACCATTAACAACTTACGTATATAATACACATATGTGCTAAATATCATACATGTAACATTCCCTTCTCAGATATGGGAGGGTCTTGAATGCAAAGGTGTAAGCGATACCGGCGGTGAAATTGCACAAACACGACGCCTTTTACAAGAGGTGAGGGTGAGAAAATTCCTGCATATATGTTTAAATTCTACCAAATTACAAGAATTCATGTTCTAAAGTAATTGCCTTACATTGAAGAACTCAGATATGAGACAGTTATCATTTCACATTACCAAATAAATATGATTGCTAGGCAACAAGAGAATATTACAGAATTTTAGCAAAATCTAGTCTTTGACATTTACCTCTGGTTTCTTAAAGGTTGGTTTCTGGAGTATGGAAAGCATCATAATTTTCATGATTTTTTTTCTAAATTATTGGAAAGCACTTGTATTAAGGAATCAAATAAGTTTCACTAAAAAGTGTAAAGCCAGAAGTACCAGGAGCTCCATCTGATTGGACTCAAATTCACGCTGGTGTCCCTCAAGGCTCGGTCTTAGGGCCCTTGCTTTTTTTTATATATATTAACGACATTGTCGAAAACATTAATGCTTGCATCAGGCTGTTCGCTGACGACACTAGTCTGTATCTCATTGTAGAAAACCCCATAGAAGCCGCAGAAAAGCTTAATTCTGATCTAGCTAAGGTACACGCTTGGGCATCTAGGTGGCTGGTCACGTTTAACCCGTCGAAAACAGAATCTCTAATTTTTTCTCGTAAACTAAACAAACCTTACCACCCACCTGTATATATGAATGATCAACCGATCACAGAAGTCAGCAGCCATAAACATTTAGGACTAATTTTTCAACAGGATTGTACTTGGCACGAACACATAGATAATATTAAATCTAAAGCCTGGTTTCGTATTAATATCATGCGTAAACTGAAATTTACACTTGACAGGAAATCATTACAAACAATATATTTTTCATTCATTCGTCCTCTACTGGAATATGCAGACACGGTGTGGGATAATTGTACACAGTATGAGGTTAACGAGCTGGAAAAAAATCAGAATGAAGCAGCGAGAATAGTAACGGGCGCTACCAAGCTTGCTTCAATAAACTCTTTACTTTTGGATACAGGCTGGGAAACACTAGCTACTAGAAGGAAGAAACACAAGCTTGTCTTGTTTTATAAAATGCAAAATGGACTCTCTCCTGCATACCTGTCAACCTTAGTTCCTGACAGCGTCGGCAACGCATCTTCATACAACCTGCGTAACGTTAATAATACACAAACTATTCATTGTAACACACAACAGTACTACAATTCTTTTCTACCTGCAGTAGTTCGTAACTGGAATGAGCTTTCACAAGAAATTCGTGATTCAAGTACATTAGCAATTTTCAAACACAAACTAAATGTAAATATTAGGGGGCCTCCAAAGTTCTATAACATCGGTAAAAGAAGTGATCAGATATACCATACCAGACTTAGAATGAATTGCAGTAATCTAAACCAGCATCTGTTTTCAAAGAATATTATAGGGGATCCGAACTGTATCTGTGGGGCTGTCGAAGACACTAATCATTTTCTCTTGGAATGCAACTTATTCCAGAATTTTAGACAAGAGATGATAGCGACCATTTCTGAAATAGCCACTCCAACACTAAATACTCTACTCTTTGGGAATCTAGAGCTAACAAATGAAGCTAATGAGTCTATTTTTTGGCTGTACAGTCTTTCATTTCGAAAACAAAGCGTTTCCAGACACACTGTACATATGTCTAATTACATACAATTTTTTATCAAAAAGACAATCTCTAGCCTTTGATTCTGTGTGCAACATGGCAACACAAACCAACCGAGCCATCCAGCCTAGCATGTCTTGGTTACTCGGTAAGACCCTCACCCGGGGTCCCCCGTGGAGTCTTCCTTTTCTTTCCTTCTCCTGATTATATATTTCTATTAGTTTATCTATTTATTCATATTTCTTTTCATTCTTTTTCTGTTCTGTCTCGTTCATAGCTGCACACAAGGGTGGGCCTGGATGCCGTGACTTCGACATAATTTTTTTATTTCCTTACTCAATTTCTTATTATTGCAATGCGTGTCCGGACGTTCATTAGAACCACTTCGGTGAGGCGGTTCCACTAGGGGCCATGGCTTATCTATCCCTGATAGATGAAAAGAATTGACTCACTCAGAACTCTCATCGGAGCCCGCCCTTGACTGCAACTATTTTACGTGATTGTATTTTGTCCTATTAGTCCAGGCAAACTGGCGATTTTGTCCCTAAACCCAAAACAAATTGCAACAAAAGCTTTTTTTGCACTTTTGTGGAGGACTAACATTCACATATGACATATCAAAAGTAGGATAAAATCGGATAATGCAAAATACATTTTTTTCTGCATTTTTACATGCGCCTATTTGCGTCTTAAATATACCAATTATTTGTAATGTTTTATATGACATAACATTATTGCTGTGAGTTTTATTCCTAAGAACCTAGTCTGCCTCTGCCAGAATTGAATCTAGAAGCTTAAGATTGAATTTGACACATTTTGTTGTTGTATTTAAAGCCATCTAGGTCTTAAAATGGTATAAATTACCCCACCCACTTTATTCTGCCATAAAATCTGAAGTGAATTTTTGAAGGTCAGTAACTGAACTGCGACAAGAAATATGTCATACTGATGACTTAGCTTAATATAAACAGGCTTCAATTTAGAATACTGATCTCTGAAGGCATGAGAAGCCCGAAACAAAGGCACAAAGAGCAGAATACTGCATGCATAATAAAACAAACAGTGCAACATACTTGTGAATAGTCTTTGTAAATCTCCACGCTGGATTTATGAATGGGACCACTAAACATTGCTACGTACTGAATATGTAAGGTCTGGGCCTCATGGTTTCAGGGAAGATGATTTTTAAAGATTTTTCCCCATCATAAGTCTATGGGAGCTAATGACCTCTGGGGCATGGCCAATTTGGACCCAAGGCATGGTTGGCAGGCTTAATGTATGTGACAACTAAACATTACTAAATACTAAATATGTAAGCTCTGGGCCTCATGGTATTAGAGAAGAAGATTTTTGAAGGTCTTTAGCGATATAGCTCTATATAAACAAATGACCCCCTGCGGAGGGGCCAGTTTGGACCCCAGGGGCTTGGTTGGCAGGAGTTATGGGACACTAAACATTGCTACATACTAAATAAATATATAAGCTCTGGGCCTCATGGTTTCAGAGAAGATTTTTTAAGTTTTTCCCATTATAAGTGTCTATGGGAGCCAATGATTGATCCGGGGGGGGGGGGGGGGCAATTTAGAATTTAGATCCCAGGGGAATGGTTGGCAGGATTTATGTACGTGACCACTAACCATTGCTAACCATTGCTACATACTAAATAATATGTAAGCTCTGGGCCTCATGGTTTCAGAGAAAAGATTTTTTAAGTTTCTCAGCTATATAGCCCTATATCAACAAATGACCCCTGGGGTGGGGCAAGTTTGGACCACATGGGCATGGTTGACAGGATTTATGCAGTGGTCCACTAAACATTGCTACATACTAAATGTTTAAGCTCTGGGCCTCATGGTTTCAGAGATGATTTTTTAAGTTTTTCACTTCATAGCTAATGCCCCTGGGGTGTGGCCAATTTGGACCCTAGGGGCATGGTTGGCAAGATTTATGTAGGTGACCCCTAACCATTGCTACATACTAAATATGTAAGCTCTGGGCCTCGTGGTTTCAGAGAGGAATTTTTTTACGGTCCTTTAGCTATAAAGCCCTATATAAACAAATACCCCCCCCCCCCCCCTGGGATTGGGCCAGTTTGGACTCCAGGGGCATGGGTGGCAGGATTTATGTAGGGGACCACTAAACACTGCTACATGCTAAATATATCAGTTCTGGGCCTCATGGTTTCAAAAAAGATTTTTTAAGTTTTTCTCGTCATAACTCTGTGAGAGCTTATGATCCCTGGGGGTGGCAAATGTGGATCCCAGAGGCATGGTTGGCAGGATTTATGTACGTAACCATTGCTACATACTAGATATGTAAGCTGTGGACCTCATGGAGTCATAGTGGAAATTTTTTTAAGGTTCTTTAGCTATATAGCCCTATATAAAGGAGTGGGCCCCTAGGGGGGGGGGGGGCAGTTTGGACCACAGGGGATGGATTGGCAGGAGTGATGTAGGGGACCACAAAACATTGCTAAATACTAAATATATAAGCTCTGGGCGTCATGGTTTTGGAGAAAAAGATTTTTTAAGTTTTTCCCATTATAAGTCTATGGGAGCGTTATGTTGTCATGGCAACCAGAGTTCCAATCTGATCTGCCCTTTAACCTTTTGCAGTCAATCCCCCACCCCATCAATGCTACACATAAAATTTGATCAAGATTGGGCAGATGGTTTAGGAGGTATGTTTTAAAGTGTGGAACACGACGACGGACTACGGACCAAGGCTATACTATAAGCTCACCTTGACAGATGAGATAAAGCCTTATAGAACATCCCATATTTTAACAGGAACTTTCCAATTCCATGACCTTGATCTCAAGGTCACTGAGGGGGCAATGGTGTAAAACGTAAGACCATTATCTAGCATAAGTGAAAGTGTCAACTTAGGCTATCAATGGGTTAAAGAGATATGGGTGTTTTAATATAACCTATAACACCCAAAAGGTGGACATGGACGCGGGTGCAAACGCGGAGGCCGACATAGGGTGATAACAATAGCTCTTCCTGAAGGTCGTTCAGGCGAGCTAAAACAATGACTTCTTTCCAGAGGAGTGGGTGGGGTGGGGAGGTGGCTGTTAGGCAGGAAGGAGGTATAATTTGTAAATTTTGAACCGGAAAAGTAAACATTTCACCATTAGTGAATGCAAAAATGTCATGGAGGTCATCACCTAATATCCCAAAGCATGTCCAAGTTATCTGCATATTTAACCCTCTAGTGGATTATCCTTTCAACACATGAAATATTTAGCCGGGCCACACAGTACAGTCGGTAGCGCGTCCGAGTCAAGGTCATGTGTTCGATACCCGGTCCGGCTACTTACTTCCGTTTCTCCTTCCGCTGATGCAAGAAGGACATTTGTCAGTTACTGGCGAAAGTATGTGCACTTAATACTGCTAAACCGCATAAGAGGTCTAAGCCTGCCTAAGAATAGTGTCGTAAGGTTATCTGACCGTCCCGACATGACCATGGCCATTACCATGGACGTGAAGCAACAAAACAACACTCTCAGATGTCCCATCATTTGATAAATAGGAGTTACCTCAAGCTGTTTTCTTCTCTTGTTCTGTCACAGTCTTCATTTAAAAACATTTGATTCTGTTTACTATTTTCATTACCATTCATATTGTCAATCTGAATAGAGGTTATGGTAAAAGCAAAATTTGCACTGGTGGGTGGGGTAAACCAATAGTAATATACTATATGATCGACCGGTTATGCATAATCAGCAAATTTAATGGTAGACAAAAGCTAAAGAACGGTATATAACTGCTTTATCAATGACTTCTATGGATTTTACTTGTCTAGAAATGATGATTAGAAGTGGCTTTCCGACCAAAAGTAGCTGTGCAGTCGTTTAAATCCCTCGAAAACAAGACATGTGAAAAAATCAAGTTTCGCATTCTCCGATTTTGTCCTACTTTTAGTATGTTAAAAATGTAGGTCTTAGGAGCTTATTACTGCAAAGAAACCTTTTGTTGCAATTTGTTTTAGGTTCTCCCACAATTTGACTGGACTATATTGGCAATATCTTGCGAACACCTTCCAATATGCTCTAAAAATCTTCTTTTTTTTTCTTATTTATTGTATCACGTTTCTTTTTCATTGATATTGCTCAATTAAACATTATTTATTGTATCTGACATACCAAATCACTCATTATATATATGCTAACATTATTGCCCAACGGGATACAGATTTACATAAGTCGTTTGACTTCCTTCTGGATCCTTTTTGTATATTCTTCTGTATATGTCTTTCATGTGTATTGTTTTTATATTGTCAGTTTATACAAATAAAATAATGTTTATACTAAAGCCAGAAGCATTAGATAAGTCGTTTCGTGAGGGATTCCCTTACTCTGCTTCGCACATCAGTTAGCGCTATTTTTAGTTCGAGCCAAAAATAGATAACACAGCTGACACCGCGCTGCATTGCATTTTGGGATAGTATTAACCGATTCGCCATGCCAGGGCCTCTAGGAGAATTCACAACAAGAGAAAAATTGACCTTTTGGAGAATGACCCTAGAAATTACGCACGTATAGACATATGACAAAATTATTTTTTAGAACTGGAATTCTAAGGCACTGTTTAAACCAAAGGAAGTAAACCAGAGAAAAACGAGAGTTTTCAACAAAATCCAACGGTTTTCTCAGTAGCAACAGATTAAAAAAAATAAAAGTATAAACTAGTACACATAAAAAGACAAAATTATTTTGTGAATAGAATTGGTATCCTTAGTTTAGGAACCTACCTTTAAATTAAGGCTGCAAACGATATTAAACAAGGCTCGAAGCTTATATTTTCTCTAATATTTACAGTTCAGCATCTCGGGACTATTCTTTGATAACAAATTAATGGCAGTTTAGGAAACACTTCATCTGCTGTGAAAGCTTCTTCTTCATATACTCATTTATATGATATTTTAGCTGCCCGAAAAACATGGTGATCTTTCTTTTGAGCAATAATAATATCTTGACTGACGGCAATATCTTAACCTTGGTACCGTGTACATACTTCAATATTTTTTCCGTATCTCCCAGCAATCTTTAGATATTTACAAACGTTCTGAACTAAGCTAGGGGATCTTAAACAGACAACTAGATGCCACCGCCGCACCCATAATGGTAGTATTCTTTAGTTGCCTAGCAACGCCATTTGCAAGATCATCACGTTTCTGGAAATTGTTGAATGGAAAGAAGAGAAGATGAAATGTAGAAATATGGATTGCTTGGTTCGTTTTCAATTACCATTTGCCTGAAACTTGGCCGTTTGCAGGACTTATTGGATGACCCTCGTAGTAAAGAGATAGTAGTTTAGTGGACAACATTTGGTTCTTAGTCTCGTGTGTAGAACTTGGCCAGTTCTTTTTCCTACGCGATAGTGACGTGGTGGAAAGTTCATATTTGAATTTGAATTAGGGGCTTGTTTAAAACGTTGGTGTGCTAGCAGCATTTCTCATATCTTCGGATAGCAGGTTCCAGTTTCGTATAACAGAAGGAATAAAAGAGTTATAGTAGAGTTGAGAATTAGTATGTATTGTCTGTATATTATTTGGGTTACGCAAATTATATGTCACATTGGAACCGACTGTAGGAGGAAAAGTGAAGATAGGTAAGTTGGAGAAAGACCTTATAGAACAAGATAATCTTGTGTTTGTCCCTTCTTGAGGCCAGAGTCTCCCATCCAGTCTCAGTGTATAAAAGATTGAGAGATACAAGTCTAGTTCCCCCGGTCACTATTCTGGCTGCCTCTATTTGTATTTTTTCCAGTTCATTCGCTTCGTACTGTGTGCAGTTATCCCACACAGTGTCTGCGTATTCCAAAAGAGGTCGGATAAAGGCAAACTAGATTGTTTCTAGGGAATTTCTGCCCAAAGTAAATTTGAGTTTTCTCCTGACATTAATTCTATGCCAGGCTTTTGTTTTAATAAGTGATCATGCCAGGTACAGTCGTTTGAAAATGTAAGACCTAGGTGTTTGTGAGTACTGACTTCAGAAATTACTTCATTGTTCATTTTAATAGGTGGATGAGAGGGTTCGTTGTGCTTTCTAGAAAAGAGAAGAGACTCTGATTTCGAAGGATTAAAAGTAACCAACCACTTAGAAGCCCATTCGTGAATCTTTTCCATATCAGAATTCAGAGTTTGAGCTGCTTCTAAGGGGTCATCAATGATAATATATAAACTAGTATCGTCCGCAAATAATCTTATCTTAGAATCAATGTTTTCGACAATGTCATTTACATAAACCAGAAAAAAGAAGAGGGCCTATAATAGAGCCTTGATGTACGCCTGCGTTAATAGATCTCCAATCTGAGTTAGCACCAGGAAACACAACTCTTTGTGTACGATTGCTCAAGTAGTCAGTGAGCCAGCTTAGGACAGAACCATTAATTCCTACAGAATGTAATTTATACAGAAGATCTCTGTGCCAACTCGATCAAAGGCTTTACTGACGTCACAGAAGATCGCCCGTACTTCTTTACCTTCGTCAAGAGCCTTACAGAAGGTATTGTAAATATCAACTAGCTGATTTACAGTAGAGTCGCCAGGAACAAAGCCCGATTGTAGTGTGGTGATAACTGCGTTATCACGAAAAAAGTTAAAGATGTATTTCTGGACAATTTTTTTTCAAGAACCTTAACGATAGTACTAAGAAGAGAAATAGGACGATAGTTTGATGGATCTGAAGCATCATCTTTCTTAAAGATAGGTGTAATATTCGCTTGCTTCCATACAAAATAGTTAAACAAATCGCAGAGTGGATAGGACAAGGAATGAGCTAGCTCCTTTAAAAGTCTGTTATTAATGCCATCGGGCCCCGCGGCCTTTCCGGTTTTCAAAGATTTTAAGAAGAATTCTACTTCTGACGATGCTACAGTTATACTGTCGAGAGGGTTAGGATTGTTGATATTTAAGTTAGGAAGATGCATTTGTTTCATTTATAGTATTTTGTTTGCAAAAGAAGTCGTTTAGTAATTCTGCTTTGTCCTTGGCTTCTGAAAAGATATTTCCTTGATTACAGAGGGGTGGTATATTTGTTGAGTCTGTGGGATTTATTACGTTTTTACGTTTACGTATTTAAATTTTTGAAAAAGGGGCATACTTCTGTAAGTACAGGGCAGGCGGGAAAAAATATGGGTCTGCTTATTTTTTTGTGGTCTGCCCACCTATGAAATATCAAGTCCCCAGCTGTTATTGTTCTGGAGGAATAGACCACCCATAAATATGTCTTAGATGAGAAAAGAGAAATAACTCTGTCACAAGTGAAAGCATCATAAGGCAACCAACATCAGAATCATCAGCACATCAAAAACTAATAGTATACCAAAAATTATGGTTCTAGGTCAGATGGTTCAGAAGAAGGAAAAATCCCAAATTCAACAAAGGGGCATAGTCCAGTCATTTTTGATGGAATATGCCAAAAGTTATTTAGGTGATCGACAGCTTAGTCCCCAGCTAGAATGAGCATCCTGTCTTTAACTGTATTCCCAGGATTTTGAGAACAAACTTTCATTAAATTTTTGAAAAAGGGGCATAACTCTGCAAGTACGAGACTGATGGACAAGAAAAAAAATAGGTATCCTCTTGTTTTAAATAGTCTACCCACCTATGAAACATCAAGATCCCAGCGGTTACGGTTCTTGAGTAAAAGAAGTGTTACGTACGGAGGAACGGATGGACGGAATTCCGAACGGACGGAGGGTCAGGCCCAAACCAATATGCCTCTTCAACTTATTCGAAGTTGGAGGCATAAAAAAGACTCTCAGCAGCATCGCTCTTTCCGAGGCTATTTTAATAGAGCATAGTTATTTAGCAAACACCAAAAGAATGGTGAAAATATATTATAGTAAGTAACAAAACAAAGGAAACGCCGTTTCATTGCGAATGTGTTTTATTTACAACAAATACAATTCATTTGATATCCTGTTCCTGAGCCGTTATCCTACCATTCTTCTAAAATGGAATCTGAAAAAAAAAGATTATTCTAACAAGACGTTAACGTTTTCCCCATTGAAAGCATACGAAGCGGTGTCGTGTGAAATTTTGTGATAATTCACGTCTTTTAAAGGTCGAGACGTGCCAGTTTCGCGCCTTGATTACGTCGAATGGAAACATTTGCTTCTGTCTTTGTCCGCCTCAAAAAGAGTCCTTTAGAAATCGTTGTAATGTATTTGCATTTTCATTCTGTATCATGTAGAATCGAAATAATTTTCCTTACCCTTGACTTATCGCTGATAAAACATGTGTTGCCGGGCAGATACGAATATTAATTCACTTTGGCTTCGCCGTCGTGAATTAATATTTCGTGATCTGCCCTCCAACAACATGTGTTAATCAGCGATAGTTCATGGGTAAGGTAAAAATCTTTCTTAATTCAAACAGAAGCTTCTCTCATTTTTTATTCAGCAAAAGACACCAGCTCACTTGATTTCAAGTATGACTTCGTTAAGTTACAACCGGAAATATCACGTGATGACTAGGCATGGCCGGAAGTAGCAGTATTTTAGACAGTGGAGAAGTGTGGGAGAATGTGCTAGTGAATTCAATATAAACGAGCAGCGACATGACAAAACCAACAAAGTGGCATGTGCGCCCAGCAAAGACTCAGATCAGCATCGGCATCCGCCCAGTCTGATCAGAATCTTTGCAGTTCGCATGGAGACAGCGTAGACCCTTAGCTACCCTTTAAGCGCTTCAAGAGCGAAGAGTTTGATCAGACTGGGCGGAAGACCAGATGTAAACAGTAACCTTTTTCTCAAATGTTCGACCATGTATAAGGTACATGTACACTGGATGCAGTCATTAAATATAGGGTATGCAAGTACACACCTGGTTAACTATGCTTTCAAGGATGTTACGAAACGAAAAAGACCTGTTACGAGACGAAAAAGAGTCATAGTTACCAAACGACCTGGTCATCAGGTCGTTTGGTAACTATGACTATTTTTCGTTTCGTAACAGCTCTTTTTTCGTTTCGTAACAGCCCTTGTATATACATAGTTAACCAGGTGTGAGTATACCTATATGCTACATTAATATGACAAAGACAGGTGTGTGAGTGAAATTGTTCAACCTTGAAAAATAAACTCTGCTGTGTTTCTTGACAAACATATGGACACAGGCTACTTCTTTTTTTATCAGTGTCAAGTTTTGTTGAATCTGAGACAAGTTTCCATGCTGGACAACTGGTTGTTTAATAAACTGAACCTGAAACTCGTGGTCATTTAATACGGAATTCATAACTTGTCGAAGGCTTGTTCTCTATTTTCATATCAATGACAAGTCGTTTGAGATTCCGTATCAGGCTGAGCAGATAAAAAAGAAGAATTTATATTTAATATGTTCTACCGTTTGCTCTTATATTTACTAGTCCTCGCTAGCCGCTCTTCTGAGCGCATTCGCTTAACCTACCTTGTTTCAGTTTTAGTAGTCCATCTTTGATCCCCAGTCGTCGTCGGCCCAGTCATCGCCCCAGTCACTGCCCCAGTCACCGCTACTTTTACCTTTACCACTGTCATAACCATTGCCTCCCTTCTTGCCACCGCCGCCGCCGCCACTACCATAGCTATGGCCTCCCTTACCTCCCTTACCACCGCCGCCGCCGTAACCACCACTGCCTGGTCGGATCAGCTCAATGATGAAGAAGAAGAATATTACTGGAGAAAAGAGACAAAAATACGATTAAGGCCAAATATTCTCTACTACATAGAACACACCCCAGTCTTTATTGGTTTTATGACCCTGTTATGTCATTACCTATGTGAGATGGGGTATTTCTTTTGATGAAAATAGCAGAGTCACTGGACTGTTGCATAAAAGGATTATGACACCCAATAAGCAGGAGTATTTGCTTTTAAAGTCTAAAGAAATGACCTCAGTTGTGTCAAGCCACAGACAGACATTTTTTTTATTTACTATGAATTCGCTATATGAGAGCAGGGTCGAGTCGGGTAACTTCGGACAGCGGGTTAATTCGGACATACCACTGCAAACAGTGAAAGTCCAGATCAGGATTTTCACTGTTTGCCCATTTAATTTTGTTCTATTTTCAAACAAATGACATATATAAAGGAAACAATGTCACTGTCCAAATTTATCCGCTGTCCGAATTTACCCGACTTGACCATAATCTTCGAATTTACCGTGAGTCAAAATTTGAAACAAACCCTGAAGTAAGATCCTCTGGGAGCAAGAGCAACAAATCCAATCATTTGAAATTCAGTATTTTATTAGTAATTAGATGTTACAAAAAAAAAAAGAATTAATTTATAAATATAGTTAAATTGCCCCATTTTATTTGACCTTTTTCCCATTAAAATACAAATCAAAAGAAAGAATAATTGTTGAAGATTTCGAATCCGTTTGCATAGAATATGTAACTTTGTATTTAAAAACTATCTCGCGAAATAAAGAGAAATGACCCCCCCCCCCCACCACCCACACACACTGTATTTTAAGTGCAATTTACTATATAAGTAGGGGTTATATTTACAATTTAAAAAATCCCCCAATTTAATACTAACATAAACATAAAATTATGAAAAATAAAACTCTTGCGCGTTAGCAGTCAAACTGTGACAAAATTAGTGCCACAGTTTTCGCAAATTTTAACGAATATTTTGTTGAATTTATGCAATAATATCGATCAAACATTTTCCCCAATGCATTATAACGTTTGCCACATCCCTCGGGATCAGCCTGGGCCTTTTGCCTCGGTTTTAACATGTAAATGCATGAAACCCACATTTGATCCCTATATTAACGAAGCATTTCAAAACTAGTTATCTTTCAAATATTACCCATTGTATATAATTTTCCTAACAGATGCTACTGAAATTTGTTCCTCATCATCGTCGCAAAAACTTTTCCTGTTATATGGGAATTGCACATGCCTTTGACAGATTTTCACAGGCGCAGTCTGACTGGCACATGTAAAAGGAGCTGCGAAACAACAAAACCAACAAAGTAGCATGTGTGCCCAGCGAAGACTCAGATCAGCCTTGTCGCCCACACAGTCTGATCAGAGTCCTCACTAAGTGCTAAAAGTGTAGCTAAGGATCTAAGCTACCTCCATGCCGACAACGAAGACTGATCAGACTAGGCAGATGCACAGGCTGATCTGAGTCTCCACTGGGCGCACATACCACTTTGTTGATTTTGTCGTGTCGCGGCTTATTTGTCTTTAAGATGAACCATCTCCGCGAATTGTAGGGGAGAGTCGGGTAACTTCGGACAGGCGGGTAAATTCGGACATACCATTGCAAACAGTGAAAATCCAGATGAGACGGCTCACATAATGAGCCGTCTCATTAGGATTTTTACTGTTTGGTCAGTCATTATTTTTTTTAGTTACAAACAACTGACATATAAAGGAAACAATGTCACTGTCCGAATTTACCCGCTGTCCGAAGTTACCCGCTGTCCGAAGTTACCCGATTCTCCGCTAAATGTCTATTTAGACTGCGCATATGTGCATGTAGGTAAGGGAATATCTTATATTCGTTGACTCACGGTAATTACACGGAAAGTGGACAAAGAAGATGGTTTACTGACTTTCTCAGCTAGTTCCTGTTTGATTAAAACTGATACTTACTCATGAAGAAAAATTCCAGGAATCCACCGGAGCCACCACCAAAGCCAACGCTACTACCTCCACCATAGGGGGTTGCGTAAAATCCATAGGCAAGAGTTACCACGCTGGCCAGGGAGACCAAACTTAGGGCGATTAGTTTGTTCATAGCTGTACACCTGCGGTACAACAAATAAAATTATTTTCTCAATTTTGCTAGTAGCTAGCAAATGTCGGCTTGCATAAAAATATTGCATAGAATTTATAGGATACCCAGTAGGTACACAATGGGGAATAAACGTAAAACGTAGATGTTAATATCAGGCATTGGTTTCTTTCCCACTCCCCCCATCCACACACACCCTTTCCCCCCGAAAAAGTAACTATAGGAAAGTCGACTACAATAATAGTGGTTTGTCCCAGCCTCATAGAGCCACTTTTCTCCCATGATCATTTTTCCCATCGCAAACATCGTTGTGGGGGTTCTTGGTCTACAGTGAGATTTCCAGTTCTCATCATAGATGAATCCTCGGCTTCCTCTCCCCACTCCCCCCCCCCCCTCCCCCCAACACACACACTCATATATATGTACATGCGCATACGAAGGTATTCCCGCCCACACTTACCTTATGTCCCGTTATATAAACAAAAACTATACAGACAACTGACATACATTGAGATTATTACATGGGTTTTTCGTTATCATCCGCTTTATCAGCCTGATACTTCAATATCGGACCTCGGGCAGCCCGAGGTCCGATATTGAAGTATCAGGCTGATAAAGCGGGTGATAACGAAAAACCCATACCATGATCTGTTTATCATATAGATTCTACTTAAGAAAAGCTCTACAGAAATAGTTGCTGCAGTATAGTAGGCCTAGTAGCCTATCAACATTTCTAATCTTGAGTGGCGGAAACCTGCTACCACTGCTTGGAAACTATTAACAGGGAATCTAGGAAACACAACAACGGGGACGCCCGAGTGCGATTGTAATTTTGATTGTCTAATGAAACGAGGCTTAGGATAAGTGTGTAAGTAAAATCATACAGCATCACAGCGCCAGCTGAAATGTTTCCCGGCCACCCAGTCTTGTAATGCTTGCCGTTTTGTAGCGGAACAAAACGTCAGTCATTTCATATTTATTTTGTTACCAACCAACGTGTTCCTTTTGATCTGGTCACACTTTATGTCTCTGATGGCTAATAAGAGAGATATAAGCTCCAAAAGAATGGGAAATTTTTATTGCGCTCGCCATTTCAACGTTAGTTACAGTCTGCCTATTTCAGAGACTTTTATTGTTTCTACTGATATATATCATGCCCTCCTGTATCGCATAGGCTACTTCCGAATACAGCTACCCGGAAGATGCCTATGAATAGAGCTACTCCATATCTGTATTCCTACGTTTAGATCTACTGTGTCGAAGAGTAGCTGTATTCAGAGCAAGGTACGAATTGTGCATTACTTCTGCCAGCGTAATTTTGCATAATTTTGTAAGTATGATCAATTGATGTTTACGCTCAGTTTATACTGTTATACAATGTCATAGGTAACAGGATTTGACATTAAGCAAAATGCTTACCTTTACGCTCACAGACGCTATATGAAAAAAGGGCCAAACATATTGCGTTCACACGGAGTAAATTCTTTGCGGAATAATTTCTCGTCCAAGTTACCTGGACAAAGTAACTTTATCCGTGTGAACTACCAGCAATGCCACACTTTTTTTGTTAAACATAATTTGTTCAAGATCAACCTATTTAATTTTAGCAAGGGTATCTCTCTACATCTCTGTAACTACTTATATAGACAAACGTTCCGTTGACACTAAGAAATTTTGTTTGTCAAATAAACTGTATCATATAAATTTGGTAAAGAAAATGTGGCATACATTTTCATTCACACGAGCGTATTTTTCGTTACCAAGTACACATTGTCAAGGGAGTTTTCCGCGTGTGAATTCAGCTTACCCAGCAGGCACATGACGTTGACATGACGTCGTACTGACTTCATTTTGACGTGACGACATGTGCCTGCTGGGTAACTACATGGTCAACGGCCGAGAAAAAGTCAAATAATTTTTTATGGCTTGTCCGTCTGTGACATATTCAGGCCCATCATATATCGACGGATTCAGGGTGAGGCCAAACCCAACACGTTCCTATTTCTTTTTCGAAATACTTGAGGTGAGGCTTTGCACTAGATCACATTAGTGTTGGGAAATTAGTGTACGGAAAATTCAGTTTTTGGATGTATGTAGTATTAAGTTTGTAAAAATGACCGCACTAATATTTCTTTGATTTTCTTACAAAATATATCAAAAGATTTGTAAGATAGTGTAGAATACTAGGATAACACAACATTTTTGACTTTAGACTTGCGTTTTAGGAAAAATGAAGAAAACTGGGTAACTTTTTGCTCTTTTTGTCTATTTTCCCTGTATACTAATAGAAAATGGTCATGTAAATCAGAGCAAAAATGACCGCATTCAATATAGACTTTAAAGTTTGAAAAAAAATCAAAGTGCGGCCAAAAAAGTGCACTATATGGGCATAACACAACATTTTTCATTTTTTTATTCAAGGTAGACAACAAAAGAGAAAAAAGTTTCAATGTCCTGTATAATTAAATGCTATTTCAAGCTCACGAGATATCGTCATTTACAGGTAGATTATACGGGGCTGAGGAAAAATGTTGCCCATGGACACATATTTCAATGGGTTCATGCTTAATTTTTTATTTCATCAGCACGTTTTGATAAATTTTATTTGTACAACTGATATAAAATGTTAAAACAATCAAAGTAACTAATAAAAGTATTTCGTGTATTCTAAGGAAAGAGCAAAAACCTACCTCTTTAGGCCCAACAACAGTGATGTGCTACTTCAAGACGAAGAGGTAGATTGACCTCCATACAGCTCACTTTATATACCCTAGTCAGAAGGTAGCTGCGCGTGCCTGCCAACCCAGGGGCTATTCTATCCTTGCTTGATCCTTCATCCTTAATATAAAAAAATATTTTGAATGATTGCCGCTGGACTTACGTGAGATGGGCGGAGCGTATAGTTTTCTATTTGATCATGTGACGAAACAAGCGGGCGCAAAGGTGATGATCGATGACTTTTGACTATTCTGTGTGTTTATTTTTTTGTGTGTGTCTTTTTTTTTTCTTTTTATTTGTCGTTTTTTTTTTGTTTTGTTTTTTTTGTTGGTGTAATGACCGCTTACTGTTTTTTTACCTAGTCTAGAACTAAAATTTAGATCCTCGAATGTCCCAAATATCTCATAATACTGCAAGTGGTAAAAGCGTTTGAAATACAAACCAGCAGGCAGGTTTCTCACTGTTAAAGGTTGATTATGTCAGCTCATCATTATATAGTAGGTGCAACCCGCAAAATTTCAAAGTTAAAATTAAAAATAACATAAAATGTCGGAATTTTGTCAACAATGATTGTTATCTCTTTAAAAGGGCATATGTACATCTTCAATAAATATGTAAGATCTGTGCACAGTTTCAAATTGATTGCTCCAAAATGCAGGAGGAGTTGGTTATAAGCACGTGAATTCTAAAAATTTCGATTTAAACTATAGGTAATGATCAGGAAATAATACAAACGATCCACGACACGACAAACCAACAAAGTGGTTGTGCGTCCAGCGCAGACTTAGATCAGGCTGGGCATCCACCCAGTCTGATCAAAGTCTTTCCTAAGCGCTTATATGGTAGCTAAGGGTCTAAGCTACCTTCATGCGGACAGCGAAGACTCTGATCAGACCGGGCGGATGCCCAGGCTGATCTGAGTCTGCGTTGGGCGCACAACCACTTTGTTGGTTTTCTCATGTCACGGCTCAATTAGATCCCATATCCCGCACCCGAAACCAAAAGGGAAAGAAATAAAATTGACAACAGTTCGCTAAAGGTATGTACCGTACACATTCCCAGAGTTGTGATCGTTTTGCTCCTTCAACTGAAATCATCACTCATACAACATGGACAACAAAACCAAGTGACGGTAAAAAAATCACAACAGAAGTGCGGCGGCCGTGAAACGGTCAGCAATTACTGGATAGTAGGGAACTTAACCGGTTTGTATATCGTGGACAAAGTTGGAGTTCCTAAACGAATATCACATACTTATCAAACTAGAAAATGTGTTTATGAAACACTATGCCCCCAACCATATGCTTGCCTCTAAATAAGGCTCGTCCCATTTTTGTACCTTTGTACCATAGGTTTCAATGCACTAAGTCGAAAAAGGGGTTAAACTCGGCCAATAATTTACGATTTTTTTCAAAACTTAATTAGGTCATCTACTATTTAGGCAACATCTTCCTGCAAAAAATCATGATCCTAGTGTCAAGGGTTCTGGAGATATTTTGTTCACAAGGTTCAATAGGCTTACCATGCACTGTGTTGAAAAAGGGGCATAATTCGGTCAAAACTTAACGATTTTTTTTCGAAAGTAATTCAGGTGATTTAATCCTTGGGCAATGTCACCCTGCAAAAAGCCATGATCCTAGCATCAGGGGTTCTTGAGATATTTTGTTCACAAGGTTCCACAGGCTAAGTCGAAAAAGGGGCATAACTCTGGAAAACATGACAGGCGGAAAAAAGAAGAAACACTTTTGGCTTATTTTCCATACTGATCATGTGTATAAAGTTTCAAGTTCTTAGCTCTTACCGTTCTTGACCGTATGTTAGGGTACCTTTGTACTATAGGCTTCGATGCACTAAGTCGAAAAAGGGGCTTAACTCGGCCAAAAATTTACTCTTTTTTTTTCTTCAAAAATTAATCAGGTCATTTACACCTTTGGCAATATCTCCCCCCCCCCCCCCCCCCCCCCCCAAAAAAAAAAAAAAAAAAAAAAAAAAACATGATCCTAGCATTAGGGGTTCTTGAGATATTTTTTTCGCAAGGTTCCAAAAGCTTACAATGCACTAAGTCGAAAAAGGGGCATAACTTGGTAAACATTTTTTTTTTCAAAAAGTTAATCAATTCATCCACTCATCGGTCCTAATAAGGTGGCAAAGTTTCAAGGCTCTAGCTTAAATACTTTTTTGAGATATCTTGCTCACAAGGTTTCAGTCTGATTCTTTCTTAAGGGGCATATTTCCAAAAAGGGAGACAACTCGGGCAAGAAAAAAATACGTGTCAGCTATTTTTTGATGACGGATCCATTTGTGCCGGAAATTTCAAAACTCTAGCATGCGCGGTTCCTAAGATATGGTATGCGTGACGAAAGGACGGACGCACACACGGACAGCCCAGAAGCGATATGCCCCCTCAACTTCTTCGAAGTTGGGTTCATAACAAAAAGAAAAATATGACACCCTTTACTGAAATGGTGCGGGATGAGACCGTTTATGTCACTTAGGAATATTAATCCAATAAGCTCGCATGCTATTGAAAACAGCAAAGAATCGTAAATCGACTACCTCCATTCCGAGAGACATATAACCGATTTTGGCTCTTTTTTTTCATAAAAAGATGTTGCTCATGCGGAGATAACAGCCGTGTGAAAACCAAATCCTACAAATAGGCGAAAGGGCCATGCACCCCGGAGACAACCTTTTAAGTATGCACAGTTTGTTATTTATTCAAAAATTAATTTTCTCGTGAATATTTTGAGTTTTTTTGTGATTTCCGCGAGGTAAGACTGTGGTATTATTGAATCAGTTGTAATTGTTTACAGATTTTTTTACGCTTGTCAGGAGTTGGTCGTGGTCGGGAAATGGTGCTCGGTAACTTTCGTCTTACAAAGATGGATAACAGTAGGACAAGGGCCTACTGTGCTTGCAGTAGGTGCCGGTGTGGGCTGTTTGGACATTTTCTCTCCCCTAACATATCTCTTCTTATCCCTCTGTCTGGGAGTCGGCTCAATGTAGACTGAAATACTGTCTCAAATGCCCTTAATCCCAAATCAACTAACCAACCAACCAGATATTTTTGTCATCTTATTTGTCAACGCCCTCTAGGGTAAAGTCGGTTAAATTCGGACAGTGACATTGTTTCCTTCATATGTCAGTTGTTTGGAATTAAAACAAAATTAACTGGGCAAACAGTGCATATCCTGATGAGACTGCCGTCTTATCAGGATTTTCACTGTTTGCAATGGTATGTTCGAATTTACCCGCTGTCCGAAGTTACCCGTCTCTACCATAGTTAGAAATATCTATCAGCCAGTGTATATGTTTTGATATAGAAGCCCTCCAGAGCTTTTAATAAAATGGCAATCCTTACCGATCTAATGCGACACGCGGAAAGTTATTGTCGCTTTATTTCCTTTTCAATCGCTGTCAGCTTGTTTTAAAGAGGCTATTGGCAAACCCAGGCATCCATCACCATCAGTCAATCTTCAGGAAAAAAAAATAAAATATAAATAACTGCCAGTGATCTATAGTCCGGACCTCAGGGTATCCCACCATCCCAGGAAGGATATGTTAGTACGTTTAGACTACCTTTAGCTATATACGTGTAAACATATATTTATTACAACTGAGGGAAAAAAGTAAAATCGTACATGTACTGATATTTTAATTAGTCACATTATAGTTATAAAACTGAGCATTTTATTAAATAGCAAGATTTCTGCCTATAAACGAGTCGCCAATCTTTACCTAACATAACATAACATAACATAACTTTATTTCTCTCAGATTGCATTACACAACATATGAGGTATTCAATACTAATCTAACAAGAATGGCATACACATATTGAGATACACACACAACTTAACAGGGACTAAAACTTTTTTAGCACTTCATAAACAAACCTACTTAGCTGTTTTAACAATTTTACGCTAGTTGTAGATAAAAGCTTCTGAAATTTCAAGGTATTAACATATCTCAAGTAGTATTTTGGTAGGTATAGTTTTCGTACTTCTTTGAAAAACTCACATTCGAATAAATAGTGAAATTCATCGCCAAGAACATTATAATTACACAGTGTACAAAATCTTTGTGATCTTTCAATATTTTCCCACCTCCCCCTTTCAACTGGAAATCTATTATTTGTAGTTCTAAATCTTGCTAACGGTATATAAAAATTTGGTTGCAATTTAGTAATATATACTTCAGTCGTAAATTCTGTTTTAAATAATCTATAATTTAAACATTTTGGGCTATCTTGGATATTCGAATGCCAATTTTGTATAAACTGTAGTTGCAATCTTTTTTGTACTTCATTACATAACCAGTTTACGTTAGTAACATCATTATTCATCCAAATATAATTTAATCCAACATCTTGCAATATTTTTTCTACACATGAAATCCATTTGCATGAAAATATATTATTCTTATGTAGATAGAATAACACCAAGTACATTCTATATGAAAATTTAGTATTTTTACCACTTAAAATCTTTGACCAGTATTTTATCATCCTTGACTTTACTTGGATTTCAAGAGGAAATCTTCCGAATTCACCATAGACCATACTATGCGGGGTACTACTTTTCATTTTTAAAATCCCTTTTAAGAAATTTAAATGAATTTTTTCAAGACAATTAATATTTTCAAAGCCGGTAATTTCACTTCCATAAAGTAATATTGGCACTATAGTCTGGTCAAAGAGCTTAAGTTGGCAGTCAACAGGTAAATGTAAGTTAACAATTCTTTTTCTTAATAAATACATAGCTTTACAAGCAATACCAGATAAATGTTTAACATACTGAACAAATCTACCATTTTTGGTAAACAGAACTCCCAAATACTTAAAACAGTTTACTATTTCAACTTCCGCTCCCGCCATAGAGAATAATACAGTGCGTGTTCGGCTGTAATCGCCAAAAATCATTATTTTGGTTTTTTCAATATTTACTTTTAATTTCCAGTCTTTACAGTATTCAGTAAATATATTTAACATTTCTTGAAATTGCTTCGCGTCATCACTTAACAGAATCGTATCGTCTGCATATAATATTACAAAAAGTTTAATAAGTATTGTAAGATTTTCATCTTCTATATCAACTGCCAGTGATCTATAGTCCGGACCTCAGGGTATCCCACCATCCCAGGAAGGATATGTTAGTACGTTTAGACTACCTTTAGCTATATACGTGTAAACATATATTTATTACAACTGAGGGAAAAAAGTAAAATCGTACATGTACTGATATTTTAATTAGTCACATTATAGTTATAAAACTGAGCATTTTATTAAATAGCAAGATTTCTGCCTATAAACGAGTCGCCAATCTTTACCTAACATAACATAACATAACATAACTTTATTTCTCTCAGATTGCATTACACAACATATGAGGTATTCAATACTAATCTAACAAGAATGGCATACACATATTGAGATACACACACAACTTAACAGGGACTAAAACTTTTTTAGCACTTCATAAACAAACCTACTTAGCTGTTTTAACAATTTTACGCTAGTTGTAGATAAAAGCTTCTGAAATTTCAAGGTATTAACATATCTCAAGTAGTATTTTGGTAGGTATAGTTTTCGTACTTCTTTGAAAAACTCACATTCGAATAAATAGTGAAATTCATCGCCAAGAACATTATAATTACACAGTGTACAAAATCTTTGTGATCTTTCAATATTTTCCCACCTCCCCCTTTCAACTGGAAATCTATTATTTGTAGTTCTAAATCTTGCTAACGGTATATAAAAATTTGGTTGCAATTTAGTAATATATACTTCAGTCGTAAATTCTGTTTTAAATAATCTATAATTTAAACATTTTGGGCTATCTTGGATATTCGAATGCCAATTTTGTATAAACTGTAGTTGCAATCTTTTTTGTACTTCATTACATAACCAGTTTACGTTAGTAACATCATTATTCATCCAAATATAATTTAATCCAACATCTTGCAATATTTTTTCTACACATGAAATCCATTTGCATGAAAATATATTATTCTTATGTAGATAGAATAACACCAAGTACATTCTATATGAAAATTTAGTATTTTTACCACTTAAAATCTTTGACCAGTATTTTATCATCCTTGACTTTACTTGGATTTCAAGAGGAAATCTTCCGAATTCACCATAGACCATACTATGCGGGGTACTACTTTTCATTTTTAAAATCCCTTTTAAGAAATTTAAATGAATTTTTTCAAGACAATTAATATTTTCAAAGCCGGTAATTTCACTTCCATAAAGTAATATTGGCACTATAGTCTGGTCAAAGAGCTTAAGTTGGCAGTCAACAGGTAAATGTAAGTTAACAATTCTTTTTCTTAATAAATACATAGCTTTACAAGCAATACCAGATAAATGTTTAACATACTGAACAAATCTACCATTTTTGGTAAACAGAACTCCCAAATACTTAAAACAGTTTACTATTTCAACTTCCGCTCCCGCCATAGAGAATAATACAGTGCGTGTTCGGCTGTAATCGCCAAAAATCATTATTTTGGTTTTTTCAATATTTACTTTTAATTTCCAGTCTTTACAGTATTCAGTAAATATATTTAACATTTCTTGAAATTGCTTCGCGTCATCACTTAACAGAATCGTATCGTCTGCATATAATATTACAAAAAGTTTAATAAGTATTGTAAGATTTTCATCTTCTATATCAATATCAATACTAGAGCAATTATTAAGACTCATAAAGGTTTCTAAGTCATTGAGATATATAGCGAAAAGCAAAGGGGAAAGATTTTCCCCCTGCCTAACCCCCTTCTCACAACTAAAAAATCCAGACGATGAGCCATTTACTGTGATACACGATTTAATTTCTTTGTACATATTCTGAATAACATTAAGTATTTTTCCGTTTATTCCATGTTTTAAGAGTTTTTGCCAAAGACCTGCCCTCCACACATTATCAAATGCTTTCGTAAAGTCTACAAAGCAACAGTACAACTTATTCTTTTTGCTTTTAAAATATTCGATTAGACTATATAAGACCATGATATTGTCAATAGTTGAGTATTCTTTTCTAAACCCGCTTTGCGTTTCATTAAGTATTCTATTTTCCTCAAGATATTTATTCAGTCTGTTATTTAATATGGAAGTAAAAACCTTACCAATACAACTCAGCAAGGTAATAGGGCGATAATTCATTGGCTCAGTTTTATTACCCTTATTTTTATATATAGGAATAATGTTCCCTTTTACCCAGTCGCTTGGGACAATACCATTTTCAATTATTATATTAAACAATTTTATGTATATTGGCATCATGATGTGTTTAGTCGAAATTAGATATTCATTTACTATTCCATCCGTACCACATGCTTTATTCAATTTTAGTGCCTTAATGGCTATATTTATTTCAGATTCATTAATAGGGCTATTTAACGATGATTGTGAAATATTAAATGTCTCGTCATTCTCAAAGTCTGCTATATTTAAGAAAACTTCTGGGGTGGCTGCATCCACGTTTGCATCTTCGAGATCATCATTTGTGTTTATTGTTTTAAAATATTCAAACATATCATTTATTTCTATGGGCATATTATCCCTTTTCTTATTAATACTATTTATAAGTTTCCAATAGTCCTTAGGTTTCTCTGTCCTAAGTATGCGTATTTTAACTGAAAGAGAAGTTTCTGACGTGTTGCGCTCATTTTGTTCTAGTCTTGTATATCCTCCACCCCATGAAAACTTTTGGCGAGGTTTATTTTGTTTGTTTTTTCTTGCCGTAAATACCATATACGCGATAATTTTTGCGGTGATCTATTTTTCGCGGTATTTCACGGTCACTTAGAAACTGCGAATATTAAACTCGCGAAATCATTTCCTGTTTCTTACAATGTATCTTCAGTAGAGACAGGGTCCACACATTTTGTTTCTGTTCGCTTCGGTAAATTCTGGTACTTTTCACTTGAGCCAGTTCTTTCATTTACCTGCGGCCCCGCAGCAGGTTAATGGGAGAACTTGCTCAAGAGAAAATGAAGCATTTTGGCTTTTTGCGCATGTTGCTAACATCGAAAAATAAAATTCGCGAAAATTAATGTTTAAACATTTGCCGCTAAACCGCGAAAATTTGAATCCGCGAAAATTACCGCGTATACGGTATTGTGACCATAGTGATTGTGACACAATGCTGGGAGGCCACCTGCGACATCCCACTGGGCACACAACCTCGAATCAATGTGCCTGCTGGGAACTTACTTCAACACACCAAAGGCGGAGTAATGCACTATTCGCATCTGGTCAGAAAAGACTTACAGGAGCCGCTGTTCTAGTCTATGCTGAGGTATAGATGTAAGCTTTTCACTGGAAGTGATGTGATTAGCCATCTTTAAACAAACAAAAAAGTTTTACGTAAAAAGGTGTGAAAAATGATTTGGGTCATTTAACTTGGCAACTAAAATGTCCTGCTTTCGATTTCATTAACTTCAATAAAACGGTAAAAATGCAAATGTACATGCGAGGGCCCATTCATTGTCACACTTTTGTTTAAGAAATAGATCAGCTCTAGCAGTGAATTGTTGAGTAATAATTCACTGTTTGGAGGTCAGTCGTGAAGTAGATCATATCACGACCGCGGAGCGCGAGTAATATATCTACTTACAACTGACCGACAAACAGTGAATTATTACTCAACAATTCAATGCTAGAACTGAACTATTTCGATTCTAACACTCAAAAACGCTGAAAAACTATTCTTTTCATTCAAACTTTCCCAACCTTCCTGCCAGCGCGTTCATGCTCCCGCCAATATTCTTAACTGTATCTAAGATAAATATACGTTTTTATGGCGATTTAAGAAAGAAAAAGAGACGTTACACAGTCTAACGTCTCAAAACGTCACAAAATTACGTCAGTTAGTGCAGTGACGTCAGCAATTAGACTCACGCGCTCCGTAACAGTGAATTACTGCAGAATAAAACACGGCAACTTTCCATTGCTTCTATAGGCGCACTGTGTTTGAATTATATTCAACGTTCGACGGTGAGATAGAAATGACAAATTATATTTTGTGGATAGATTTATTATTTTCAAAAAACATAGTTCCCTTACTTTTTTACCAGCTATATGACTCAGTATATGAGTACAAACCCACATTTTATGACCGAACACGTTGGTTAAAGCGCTTTTTATAAGGATTTATGTTTAGATATGTTTACTTCTGGAAGGATTATGGAGACTTCAAGATTTCTTAACCCATTGCACTTTGGGTATTTTTGTCGTCTTCTGAGATTGTCGTCTGCATCAAAGATCAATAATATTTTGACAATATTGGTCTAACTAACTCCTGCGGAAATGATGTCTAGGCAGCAAACAGTTTGGATCTCAGATCAGGCCCCACGTTTGTGAGGCCTAATCTGGATCCCAACTGTTTGCCCAGACACCCCTAAAGGGGTATCCCGAATGGAATAGGTTAAGCCCCCTTTGCACTATCAATGGTACAAAATTATGAAATAGTTGATCGTGAGGTATCGCGGCAACAAAGCAACATCACTAAGCGTCACTTAAAAAACAAAACAAAAAAACTTGAAAAATATCTAGGTCATTTTAGTTGGAATTGTGATGACCAGCCCTCGATTTCATAAACTCGTGTATAATGCTAAAATATGATGTACAAGCCTGTGAGGCCCCATTTATTATCACCTGGCCCGAAGGGCCATAGTGAGCTATTGTCATACCAAAGCGCCCGGCGTTTGTCGTGCGCCGTGTGTCGTTAGTCAACAATTGAAAACAAGTTATTCAAACATCTTCTTCTCTAAAACCACTGACCCGATGGTTCTCAAATTTCACATGGAGCATGACCTGACTCAAGTTTTTCAGAATTGTGAAACTGGGTCAGGTCCAATATCTAAGATGGCCGCCGTTTCTAAAATTAGCAAAAAATAACAAAATCATCTTCTCCAGAACCACTGGGTATATTTGTCTGAATTTTGACATGGAATATCAGTGAAACATTGGTATTCAAAATTGTAAAAATGAAAAAAAAAATCTAAAGCGGAGTTTTGTCACAGTAACCTACTTTGTGTTTATGGGTGCAATTTTGCTCAAATACCAATGTCTAAAAACAGCTTATTCGAACAACTTCTCTGAAACCTTTCAATTTTCACATGGATCATGACCAGACTGCAGGGTTTCAGAATTGTAAAATAAGGTCAGGTCAAGATTCCAAGATGACCACCGTTACTAAAATAGCAAAAACAACAAACTTGACTTTTTCTCCTGAACCATTATTTATTTGGTTGAAAGTTTGGTATATTTGGTTGAAAGTTTGCATGGAACATATGTGGGACCTCGGTATCAAAAATTATAAAAATCAAAACAATCCATAGCGAAATTATGCCACAGTGACCCACTTAGCGTTTACAAGACCGATTTTGCTCAAATGCCAATATTTCAAGAAAACATAAATTGATTTAAGTCAGGTTTGGTCAGAATGGTCCTTGTATGGAATTATTTCAAATTTATGCAAATGAACTACCCAAGACGACCACCAGGGGCACCGTTACTAAAAATAGCAAAAACGTAAGTAGTAAAGGGTGCCACTCTGGCCTCATCGTCCGGAGACTAAGTCCACAGCCTGGGGGAGTCTCCGGCCGGGATGAGGCCAGAGATGACACCACTTTAGTAAGCTTGAAAAGGCTAGTTTGAAATAACTTAGTCTTTTTCAGGGTAAAAGTCTATGTTAAATGGCATAGGAGATGGCTTAAGAGGCTATACAGTATTATGCGTCTGCTATGAGTCTCTTGGCCCTGTATCTCAAGACCTCACTATACCAGAGGCATAACTCTATAGCGTCAGTTGATGGTGTGAGTTGCTGTGTCATACTCTTGTTCATTCTGTTCAATTTCTGAGGCTTTACAGTAATATGCGTCTGCTATGAGTCTCTTGGTCCTGTATCTCAGGGCCTCACTATACCAGAGGCATAACTCTATAGCGTCAGTACTTGTTCCTTGGGGATTATAAAATCTTGTATCTCAAGATTTTAATGTTCTGGACTGAAATTATTTCTTACTAGCCTTCTAAAGCCTGACTACTACATTTGATGACGAGAAGATCTCTGCTGCCAGTGTGCTTGAACTTGTGGGTATCTAGTGGAAGGTCCACATATCCACATTGAAATTGTGGAGCTGATTTGGATGTCAAATGGAAGGTCCACATATCCACATTGAAATTGTGGAGCTGATGTGGATGTCAAGTGGAAGGTCCACATATCCACATTGAAATTGTGGAGCTGATGTGGATGATGTGGACTTGATGTGTATGCAATGTGGAGGTTATTTGGATGATGTGGATCCACAATGTGGAGTTTCCACATGTCCACATCTACACATTAGACAAATCGGCTTACCCTGTCCCATTTCTGACAGACTGACACAATCCATCTCAAAACCTCACTGTTACAATAATAAGAACTAGGAAGAAAAGAACAATTAACAACAGTTTAAATTCAGAACAACTTTATTTGTCCCGCTCATCTATTCATTACGACAGACAGAGGATTAGGACCGTCCCTCTGTCTTCGTTTACATAATGATCATTAGTCTTTCATAGTAAATAAAACTTTTTGATAGGTCCCCCTGCAGGTCTACTATTATTTAAATGATCTCAATGCTTTGCCATCGCTGAAATGGTTAATTTCAAAGTCCTATCAAGAATCAATGTCATTGGGTTTCCTCTTCAACAGTTAAAGTTGGTCTTTCATATTCGTCAAGTTTTCGTTCAAGTAGATATCTTCTTTTTTTCACTGCATACTGCATCGCCTCTTCTTCATCATAGTCTTCATCTTCTTTCAATCTGTGAGCTGTTGATATTACTTTCTTGTGGATAGGATCTTTTCTCAAAGCAGACCCGAGTGCCACGAGGTCTTGATACTTGGTAACCAGCGTTGATCTGTATTTTGGTTTCAGTTCTTCATATGCCATTTCCTCAGCTGATTCAACATCGATGTTAGGTGTCTCCTGCATGGTATTTTCCACTGTTTCATCGAACTGATCTTGATTGTCTCTGTAAGTACTTCTCATTAGTCTATCCCAAGGACTTGTCTTTTGAATTTTCCTGCGTTTGGCTTTCTGTTTTTCCTCTTTACTGGCAGACTCACTGTCTGTCTCCACTTCTGACGGTTCTGTGTCTGGATCGTCGGAGAGTTTACTATAATCATATTCTCCAAAGATATCATGTCCTTTCATTCCCTTCAAATATTTTCTGTTTGTAGTTACATCCGATGCTTCTGAGATAGTACTTTCTTCGCTGTCAGACATAGTTGTAGTTGCTTTACAAACACCACTGGACGTATGTCTTCTCAGGCTGTCTGATCGAGCAAATTCACGGAAGCACTGCTTGCACTGGTATCGACCCATTAACGACTGGTTGAAGAATGAAGTTTTATCCTTTGACTCTTTCTTTTATAGTCTGCAATAGATATTGAAGAACTTGTGCTAAGTTTGGGAAACCACTGCAATTCTTACATTTTTACCAATTGCATGCACTTTTGTGAACTAAATGATGTAGAAAATTGTGAAAAAAATGTGTATAATTTAATATCAGTTTTATTAATTCTGTCAATAGTCTAAATACCAACTGAATTTTAACAAACCTACATTTAGTAAACTGATACAAGTTTCCAATGTTACTCAATCATCATAGCATTAAAAAAGTGACTAACACTTTATTTCATTGTTTTTAACTCCAGCTTGTTCCCTGTCTGTCTGTTGATATCTTCTTTAGCTTCACTACGTCTATGACATTTCTGACCCCCAGAATCATTCTTTGTCCGCCTGGAACGTCTTAACTGTTTATTCTTCTTGTGTATGTATCCTTTGAGTTTGTGTTGCTTTTCTTTCTCCTCACGACATAATGAACGAATTTCTGCTCTGCATAGTCGGCAATACTTTAAAGGTCTACCCTCTCTGAGCCTTTTGTCCAAAGCAGTTGACAATCGTTCCATGAGGTATCGAATCTGTCCAAAGGTAGAAGGATTTCTTTTTCTTTTTTGTACAACAGGAATGACAGGCAAGCCTGAAGATTCACAAGTTAGCCCACAGTGTGCTTTTGTTAGGTTATTGGAACTACCAGACATTCTGCTTTCTCTCAAGATTTTACTTGAAATGGTGACGTTTGTAACAGTGTGTTGTATTTATACTTATTTTGTATTTCTTTTTTTATTTAATTCGCCGCCTGAAATGTAACTTAATTAAAGTCTTTCCAGAGCTGAACTGAATATTTTTACCGGTATCACCTTTGATACTGATATGAACTTGATCAATATAAGATTTTCCTACTGGAACGTAGTGCATGTTGACAAATTCTTTGTGTGACTGCTGAGAGCGTTTTGAACTCTCAAATGGTACAACTCTCAAAATAGGGGCCGTCACGTCACCAAGGTATGTATAATCAACTACATCTGAGTACACGTACAAGCGATTATGCAATATATTTAGGTCTTCTCCATATTTGAAAGCATTTGATTCGTTTCCAATGGGGTTTTCTGACATATCCGGGTTAACTCCAAGAGCTTGTCCAAGTGAAGCTGGAAAGCGAATCCTGACCTGGTTTGGATTTTGTGCAACAACTTTTAGACGATTTGTGCTTTTAACATAAGTAATGCTGATAGAAGCATTTATTTGTTTCATTAAAGATCCATGTTTTGTATCTATTACAGATTGCATCTCATCCACCAAATGCTGTGGAGAGTTGTAATTTCCTTCAGGAAGAAATAATTTATATTCATGACAGGCCTCTCCACTAGCACACAAATCCTTTGCCGTATCTATTCCTTGAGCATTTAATACCGCTTGGTCCAGAAATGACAAAAAGAAAAAATTATTATTTTCTGAAATATTATTGACTCGAGATGGTGTAATTAATTCCACCAAAGCAACTTCCCACTTTTCGCTTTCGATATTTATCGGGTGATCTAGTCTCACAGTAAAAGAGCTTTGTGTGTTTTGAGGGAAAGTTTTCAGAGAACCATCACTCAGAAGTGTTAGATAGAAGTCCTTCATGATCAGGAGATGAATTATAACTCATCAAATATCTTAAACTGCTTTGTTTTTTTCTCTTGCTTCTTACTTCTCTCTGTTCAAAACTAGAATGAATTCATATCTGAACATCACACTTATATACCGGATAGCATATAGAGTTTCATATATTATTTAACACAATTCTCATCAATATTATAGTGCCACAAAAAATGCAATATTTATTTCTTGCATGCATGTAAAGACAAAAATATGCACTTAAAAATTTAGCAAGAAGAGAGTGCTGTACAGCACTTTTTCTTCCCCGGTCGGTTACCCTGTACCTGGGAAGCCCTGGCGATTTGAAGCCATATCTACATGATCACAAGTCCTGAATGTCGCTATGGACCAGAGACCTGCCAGCGGAGGTACCTTTTACGGAACCATGGATGTTCCGACCCCTTAAGCCACAAGGCTTCTACTGTTTCACATGTAATCGATAGACTTCGCATCTGCGGGCCCAGGCGGTATAACCGTTGTGCACACCAGTTCCAGTCCAGTGGTGACCGGCAAACCAGCAATATTAATATGCGAGTTCCTAATATATATAACTAAACATAAACCAGTTTACTTGAAACAAGATTGGACATTTGCATATCATATATCTTATTTCAATAAAGGTCATGTTACTATTTATAGTAACACATTTTAAAATATAAAAATTAATCAGAGAATAATAAAATCTACATTTTGGTGTTTATTTTATCAAAATCGGCCGAAAAATAACAAAGTTATTCAATTTTTCATATTATGGTGTTATTTCAAGGGAGGTAAATCTGTATTGACTTTGTTCATTCTATAAATAGACAAAACAAGTAGTAGCTTTCAGAAAAATGATACAAATGAAAAGTGAATACCTGTATGTATGTATCACTTCAGTTATGAGTATATTTTGTGTTAACTACTAGCTCTAAAATAAAAGAAGCATGTTTTGCCAGGCATGTGCACTGCGCATGCGCGGAATTTGGAGGGTAAGAAAACTGTAATAACTCCAGATTGCCTTGATGGATTTTCATAATTCTTTTTTTATTGGAAAGAGCAAGTCAAAACCTACCAAATACTTTTAAAATAAATTGTCACACTGCGCATGCGCGGAATATGGAGGGTAAGAAAATTGTAATAACTCCAAATTGCCTCAATGGATATTCAATTTTTTTCTTTTATTGGAAAGAACAAGTCAACACCTACCAAATTTTGTTTCAAAATAATAAACCACAATATGCATGTACAGAATAGAAGGTAGGAATCAGATATAACTCAGAATTAGGATGTATTAGGAACAAGTGAACCTCTGGGCAGTTGGCATTGTAACAGTGAGGTTTTGAGATGGATTGTGTCAGTCTGTCAGAAATGGGACAGGGTAAGCCGATTTGTCTAATGTGTAGATGTGGACATGTGGAAACTCCACATTGTGGATCCACATCATCCAAATAACCTCCACATTGCATACACATCAAGTCCACATCATCCACATCAGCTCCACAATTTCAATGTGGATATGTGGACCTTCCACTTGACATCCTCATCAGCTCCACAATTTCAATGTGGATATGTGGACCTTCCACTTGACATCCACATCAGCTCCACAATTTCAATGTGGATATGTGGACCTTCCACTTGACATCCACATTAGCTCCACAATTTCAATGTGGATATGTGGACCTTCCACTTGACATCCACATCAGCTCCACAATTTCAATGTGGATATGTGGACCTTCCACTTGACATCCACATCAGCTCCACAATTTCAATGTGGATATGTGGACCTTCCACTAGATACCCACAAGTTCAAGCACACTGGCAGCAGAGATCTTCTCGTCATCAAATGTAGTAGTCAGGCTTTAGAAGGCTAGTAAGAAATAATTTCAGTCCAGAACATTAAAATCTTGAGATACAAGATTTTATAATCCCCAAGGAACAAGTACTGACGCTATAGAGTTATGCCTCTGGTATAGTGAGGCCCTGAGATACAGGACCAAGAGACTCATAGCAGACGCATATTACTGTAAAGCCTCAGAAATTGAACAGAATGAACAAGAGTATGACACAGCAACTCACACCATCAACTGACGCTATAGAGTTATGCCTCTGGTATAGTGAGGTCTTGAGATACAGGGCCAAGAGACTCATAGCAGACGCATATTACTGTATAGCCTCTTAAGCCATCTCCTATGCCATTTAACATAGACTTTTACCCTGAAAAAGACTAAGTTATTTCAAACTAGCCTTTTCAAGCTTACTAAAGTGGTGTCATCTCTGGCCTCATCCCGGCCGGAGACTCCCCCAGGCTGTGGACTTATTCTCCGGACGATGAGGCCAGAGTGGCACCCTTTACTACTAACGTAAAATGTAAATTTATCAAGAGCTCTTGTAATGAATGGAATTCGACCAACTTTGTTTCAGAATGTTCCTTGCATGAAGTTGATATTTTCATCAATTTGGCATTTAAAGATGGCCTCCATCTGCAGTTACTAAAAATAGCACAAAACATGAAAATGACAATATCTCAATAACCGCTGAATGGATTTTGACGAATTTTGAGACAGAATGATTCTTGCAATGAGTTGTGTCAAAATTAAATAAAAATAGATTAGTTAAGCTGGCTCCTGTTTTAGAGAATAGCAAAATTTGAAAATGAGAAAATCTTATTGGAATCGTACGAATTTTGTGAAAGAATGGTCTTTTTGCATGAAACCATTTCGTTTTTTTTTTTTTTTTTTTTTTTTTTTTTGCATGTTTGCATTCCAAGGTGGCCACCACCTGCTGTTTCTAAAAATAGCACAAAACATGAAAATAACAATATCTCAGTAACCGCTGAATGGATTTTGACGAAATTTGTGTCAGAATGATTTTTGCATTGAGTGCTTTCATAACCCCGTCAAGATGGCTTCTGTTACTAAAAATAGCAAAATATGAAAATGAGAAAATGTCAATAGAACTGGACCAATTTTATGTCAGAATAGTCTTTGCATGAAGTCATTTCGATTTATTCCAAGAAGGCCGGTATCTGCCGTTACTTATAACAGCACAAAACATAAAAATGACAATATTTCAGTAACCCCTCAATGGGTTTTGCCGAAATTTGTGTCAGAATGATTCTTGCAATGAGTTGTGTCAACATTAAATGAAAATAGACCAGTTAAGCTGACTTCTGTTATTAAAAAAGCAAAATTGAAAATGAGAAAATCTCATTGGAATTATACCAGTTTTGTGTCAGAATGGTCTTTTCGCATGAAGCCAATTCGATTTTTGGCATTTTTGGCATTCTAAGATGGCCATCATCTGTCCTTACTAAAAACAGTACAAAACATTAAAATGACAGTATTTCAATAACTCCTCAATGTATTTTGATGAAAGGATTTGTGTCAGAGTGATTCTTGCTTTGAATTCTTTCAAAAATTATTAAAAACAGACCAGTCAAGATGGCTTTTGTCACACAAAGTAAGATCTATTCATATATTAAATTCCAAAACCATACACCCAGTGGTTCTTGAGCCATGTATAGCTGCACAAGTACTATCAGGGAGTATAACTCCATAATCACTTAAAGTGGAGTTACCTAGCCTTTATCAAAATAATTTATACATCAAAAATACTAATTTACAAAAAATCAGGTTCCTAGGTCAAACGGCTCAGAAGTTGAACAAAGCGCCAAATTCAACAAAAGGACAGAACTTGCCCATTTTTGACAGAATTGGCCCAAAAGTTAACATCTTAGCCTATAACAGTCTGCCAAATATGAACACCCTAACTCAAACGGTATTACCAGGAGTTTGAGAACAAACTTTCTGGTAAATTAAGAAACAGGGGCATAATTCTGTAAGTACATGACAGACAGAAAAGAAAAAAAATGTTGGTCTGCTTGTTTTTTATGGTAAGTACACAAGCAGCAAGTAAAGTTTCCTGCTTTGTGTAATAAAACAACGGCCATTTTTAGGGCCACACAATTTCTTAGAGCGGAATAATCCTAAATTTATCCCTCTTTTAAATATCAACGCCCAAGCAGTTATTATTCTTGAGAAATAGACCGCCCATAATATTATACAGATTAGAAAAGGGAAAAAACTCTGTCATAAGTAAATGCATCATAACGCAACCGTCTGTTATAAGTAAATGCATCATAACGCAACCGACATCAGACTAATAAGCACATCAAATACTGATAATGTACAAAAAATAGGGTCCCAGGTTAAACGATTCAAAAGTTGGTTAAATACCAAATTCAATTTAGGAGCAAAACTTGCTTCTTTTTTTAAAAAAGAATTTTCTCAATCAGGTGATCTACCCCTTAGCCCCTAGCAGTATGCCACGTATGAACATCCGAGCTTAAACGGTAATCCCAGGAATTTGGGAACTTTCCTGTAACTTTTTCGAAAAAGGGGCATAATTCTGTAAGTACTTGGCAGACAGAGAAGAAAAAAAAGACTGCTTATTTTTTATGGTCTCTCCATCTTTCCAATATCAAGCCCTCAGCAGTTAATGTTCTTGAGAAATAAAACACCCATGATGATGTTTTATACGGACGAGAGAAGGGAACTTACTCTGTCAATAGTAAATTCATTATAATGCTTCGAACATTAGAATGATCAGAACATCAAATAGTAATAGTATAACAAAAATTAGGGTTCTAGGTCGAACGGTTAAAAATTGGAAGCATGCCATGTTCAAGAAAGGGACATAACTTGCTTATTTTCTTACGGAATTTTCTCAAAGTTTATCAGCTGGACTACACCTTAGCTTTTTGCAGTATGCCAAATATGAGCATCCTTGCTCAAACGGTATTTCCAGGATTTTGGAAACAAACTTTCATTATCTTCTTTTGAAAAAGGGGCATAACTCTGCAAGTACAAGGCTGATGAACCAGAAAAAATATGTGTTCTCTAGTTTTTTTTTATAGTCAGCCCACCTATGAAATATCAAGATACATATCATTCAATAAATTAGGAACACTGGAGTTTATCATAAGTTAATGGTGGGCAGATCGTCGGTATAACCCATTTTCTGGATTTGAGGCAGCCGCCAGCGCTAGTGACACATTAACATTTAATGTCTTTCAAATATGTTTACGAGGATCATCCAAAAAGTTCTGTCACTGGACTCATAACTTTGCTCACAGACGTGATAGCTTACCACGATTTGCAACAATCAAAAGAACAATCTTTTATCTTTATACTGATATCAGGTAAATGGTGAAAACATGCTATCTGGTTTTGTTATAAGCTCAGATACAGACCTTATATTTGACACTGGCCTATTTTCACTATTTTTGTTTTTCTGCTGCCTTGCTTCATGCTGCATATCTCGTCAATTACATATCGCAGGATTCTGAAATTTTCAGGGTTGCTGTCTGTTGCATTTTGTGGGACACTACATAAAAATCAGCGACTTCTGTGGATTATATGCGATGCAAAATATTGATATATGAAATATGGTGAAATTCGCAGTCACGTGATTTTCAAGGACCCACTGTGCCCTCATTTTTGGGATCTTTCTGAAATTTTGATTGAGAACACATTGTCATGATCTACTGCAGTACAGATATGCTTCAGAATTTGAAATATTATACGTTTATGAAGCTTTTGAACTTAGAACATGACCTGGTCGATTTTCCTAAGGCGTTGTTTGCATAAAGTTGAGGTTACGAAATGCTGTAAACTCTTTAAAATGGATAGAATCGCTTGGAGATTTTTTCGTTGTCTTTATTAGCACCTGAGATATCGTAGGCACCGGGCAGCGATAATAGACACCCCTTCATTGCTTATTGCCGGAGTTGCATCTACAAATTTGCCAGTCGGGTGAGGGTACCCTTCTTTTGATGCAGATTGTGAATGTTATGTCATTGATACAAGAATCAGTTTTTTTACAGCTATGTGATAAAAAACAGGGTTTTTGAATGGTTTTTATTTTAGGTGAATCGCACTTTTCGTTTTCGAGATATAAGCCAGTGACAGAACTTTTTGGATGACCCTCGTAGCTCACCTGATGCTTAATAGGCAGCAGCGTTGTTTCTATACGTGAAACAAGACATCTTCCAATGGATGAACCCTAGTTTATAACACCCCTGAGACGAAGGCTCCGGGGGAGCTTATGGGATAGGCAGCCATCGTCCGTTGTCCGCCGTCCGTTATCTGTCACTTTTCAAACAACCTCTCCTATGAAGCTGCTGGGGAAATTTCATATGGAGCATTCAGGCAAAGGCGTAAACCAAACTTGTTCCTATGAATGTCATCGTCCATTTAACATGGCCACCATGCTCATAATATATGGTAAAACCCCTTCCAAAATCTTCTTCACCAGAACCGAACAACCGGTGAGCTTGAGTCATAGTCTGAAGCATTGCTACACTAGGCCTTACCAAGTTTGCTCAAAAATGATGATCTTAGATTGACCTTTGACCGAACTGCGAAAAGGTCAAATTTTCTTCGCAATGCATTCATACAGAAGAACATGATCAAAGTTCATATTTCGAATACTACTGAAGACTACACTGTAAAAATCGCGCTTAGCTATAAAACACAAGTGTTTTCATGTTTAGGTGTAAACATGTTTAGGAATATGTCATATAGCTAAACATGTACGCCTTTTCTATTATTTTCCAAGACAAAGTCTGCTAAACACGTTTTATTCTGTTACGCGTTTCGGATGAATCCATTTTCTCTTTTCCCCGTTGAAGAACGAAAAAAAAAAAAAAAAAAAAAAAAAAATAGACGAAAATGTTGACAGAGGAAATTTTCAAAATAAAAGGTAAGTATGACCAGTTTTGTACATGTTTCATTTCTGAACATAAACCTAAACATGTTGCAAATTGGACATGTTACGATTTAAACACCTAGAAAATCGGACTGCATTTTTGTTAAGAATCTAAACACATTTTTTACAGTGTAAGAAAAGATATTAAGCATACACTGTAAAAATCGCGCTTAGCTATAAAACACAAGTGGCCACATGTTTAGGTGTAAACATGTTTAGGAATATGTCATATAGCTAAACGTGTACGCCTTTTCTATTGTTTTCCCAGACAAAGCCTGCTAAACACGTTTTATTCTGTTACGCCCTTCGGATGAATCCGTTTTCTCTATTCCCCGTTGAAGAACGAAGAAAAGAGACGAAAATGTTGACAGAGGAAATTTTCAAAATAAAAGGTAGATTTAACCAGTTTTGTACATGTTTAATTTCTAAACATAAACCTAAACATGTTGCAAATTGAACATGTTACGATTTAAACACATCATCAGTAAAAAATCGGACTGCATTTTTTTCGCATTGATTCTAAACACATTTTTACAGTGTATAAGATCACTTAGTTGATCACTAAGGCAAAATGAAGATGTAATGAAATCAAAGGGCTCGGAAGCCCTGAAAAGGCAGATTCTATCAAAGAGATGAATGCTAAAAGTAAAAAGTATGCAAAGACCAGGAACTGAAACAATCAAAATCCAAATCCAGCCCTCAAACCATAGTTGGAAACAACTAAGATTACAAATAATCAAGATACAGAGAACATATGGTCAACCGAGTGAGCAGCTTGTTCCCAAAAGGTGGCCACTCAGCAACCCAAACCGAACCAAAAATAATAAGAACATAAATAAGGTAAAACATCACAGAAACTCTGACACCAAAAACAGGCAACAGAGAACCACAACAGAACTACCGCCTTGGAACGGTCAGTAATGAATTACTGGGGGGCTTAAATCGAGTCTAAAAAGTAACTCAACGGCTAGCATAAATGTACTGTCTTGTTAGTCTCCCTTATTCGTATCTGCAGACTATGCATCATGACGACAATACCTGACCAGTTTCTGCCCCATACCTGAATCTTCTGCCTTTAGAACCATAATCGAAAGAGTTTTTTGAACAGCAGAGAATACATTCAAAAGAAGGAACATGAGCCATACTTCGAAGTTTCGGCTAGTCAAGCCTCATCAGTGACCCTGACATGATCTGATGACAAAAGCCAGAGAAAAGCATGCTGAAATTTCTTAATTTCAATAAGGGCGATTTTAATAATTTTAGAAACTTTGATTTGGGGTGGCCCTTTGGTAGGAAAACCTCTCAGATTTGAATGGCGATCGGCCAAGAAAGGAAGCAGACAGCATTGTGGGAAGATATCTACGGTTTTGCAATCATGCAATGTTTGACCCTATCAAATGCCAATTAAATAACTCGTATATTTAATATATTCGGTCGAAGGTAAGATGATGGTGCTATTCCTATTTAGAAACTTTAAGGTGTAGTTATTAATCTGTTTTTCAGTAGAACGGTTAATATTATGAAATGTCTCCCCCCTCCCCTCCCCTTTTTGTTTTGACAGGTACATTCCCAATATAAGCGGTTTTTAATTCAATTTCTATTTTTCTTCAAAATTTCATGTGAGATAAGGCAAAAAGTGTATGCCCTGACTTAACGCTGTTTTCTGAGGAGTCTGATCTTGGTATACACGTTTTTTCTCAAGACTTCTATTTGACGATAGGAATGGGTGCTTTTGGCATACTGTGCACAAGCTCAGTTACTTTAACGACCCAAAACGCTGGAACAGCCAGTGTAGACCCAGATCTGAGTAGATTGTGCATTTTTACATTGCTTTGACCATATATCAGAGTATATATTGAAAGATCAGTCTGAAAGACAGTGGAGTTCATGAAATATAACCTCTAGAAAGCTAGTAATTGAAATATTACAGTTCAGATACTGGCACTTCCCTCTGTTGAATAATGTCTTTGGCGTATATTGAACAAAGGGTTGGATAGACGGCATTCAGTGTTATCCGTAACTGGGGTAGTGATATACACATGCAGTACTATTTGTCATTTCGGATGTATACTTGGCGGTGAAAGCCAGTTCCAATATTTGGCCTATATACAGTCCTTATGTAACTATATTCTCACCACTTCAATTCGAGGCCGTTATGAAACTGTGATAAACACACCTCAAGTAAGGACACTATATCATACGGTTTACAAACAAGTGGACCAAAAATCACAAAAAGCACAGAATGACCAAAAACAATATCTGCAAACCAAACTACATAATTATGCTGTGATTACATATTTACATGGAAAGCGTTTGGGATTCCCTTATTTTTTTTTTCGTACACATCTCATCTTATTCTCTTTTCTCCCTTTATCTTCGTCTTTAGGTGCACCTCTCCCATAAGTACAATTCTAATCATAGTATACGCTTTATTGTAACCATAGGTATTATACTTTTCCACATTGTTGTATATACTTGTTATGCTTGCTATCCTGTATGTTCACTAAATGAGATATGTAAGTATATATGCTCATGGGCCATATGGCGTATTGCATTAATAAAGTATTCTTATCGGGCACATGGACTAAAAAATTTGCGAAATTTCGTCGTCTCATTTATGTTTACATGTTTTTACTTTGAACAGACAATTTTCTTTCTGCCTAATAATATACATTTTAGTAATGTTCAGGAGAAGAGCTCTATAAGCTACCAACTTTCGTTCTGATCCTTTTTCATTGTGCAGTTATTATGTTTGTATGTTGTTCTGTACATTCTTGAAAAAAATATGCTTAAACCAAAGTTTGCGAACAAGAGAATTGCTCCACTATTCACAGCCCTTACGAAACATATTCTCGATAAACACACCGCTACAACTCGATGTCAAGAGTGCATTTGTAAATGATGAAACTCTGATAAACACACCGCTACCTTTCGAGGTAACGTGAAAAAAACTGAATGGATTTCAGAGAAGAAGAAATGTTGCTTCAAACATGGGAATGTGGCTTTCAACTGGCAGACTGAGCTAAGGACAATAATTAGTCGCCTTGTTTATACCACTGTTCAGACGGCGGATCCAGTTACTCTCCCGAGTTTTATCTGGCTTGTCTTTCCACTCGGAATTGAGGTCTAGACGGCAAATAGAGACATGGCTTCTGAAGTCAAACTCTGGCAAGCTGCAATGCACCAGGAGATCTTTCAAATCTCTGATGCCTCCAGTCATTTCGATGCCCGTTCATTTTTATGTTAAGAAAGCCGGCTTGGTTTCCCCGAAATAGTGTTCCCCAATTTTTGCCGCACCATATCAAGTAGACCACATTTTGTGTTCTGCAGTATCATCCTTCAGCTTGACTTCTGCACCGCTGGCCGATTGTACTGTCTCAGAGGAGGTTATCATCGTACAGGTTTGGCATCTTACTCTGCCACAGAGCTTGCATTCACCTAAGTGTTCACCATCGATAGGGTATGGCTTGAGTCCTCACGACAAGATCTCTATGGCTTTTAAAGCCTTCTATAGGACATGATTAGTTTCTGTGGGAAGACTTTATTCAGAGTATAGTAGCCCATGACTGGATTCTGTGGGAAGACCTACTCAGAGTAGTCTCCCCACAGATACCAATCATAGCCTAAAGAAAAAATAAAAAAACAAAAAAACTTCGAGATCTTCGTGGGCAGAGTCTTCCCAAATTAACATATTTACATATATAAAGGGAGACTCAATCATTAAACGATTTAAACTTAAGTCTGAATTCACAATATATATGTGTTTTCTTGGGGGCATGTGCGTTTGAACAGAGTTTTCTTCCGGCTGCACCATTCTCTTCACAGCTTTAAAACTCTCATCAATTTTCGCACTGGAAATTTTATGAGAAATCAAAATGCCTCCTTAAAATGTCTTACAATTTAAGCATTTACCATGGGGTTGTTATCCCGAAATGAGCAGTCCAACGCAATAAACATTTTAGAAAATATCCGTAGCCTGTCAGCGCGAAACTGTCATGACAACGTTACATTAGCAATAAATGGTCGCAAAGTGAATGCATTCGACAATATTTCAGATTTTCTTGCCCATCAGAACTTGAAGCGAAAACGTTTCACACGTCATTTTTGCGTTAGTTGTGGATGGATGGGGAACGTTATCGTAAAAAGTCAAAGTTATGATATTTGGTATTTAATGCTTAACTAAATGAGCCTAAATGAAGACAGTATGCTGCTAAAGGTCAAGGTCGTTTTTGACATTTATTCATGGACATTTGAGATCCTGTCGCCCGTCAATATTTACAAACTTCTTCTCTAAAGCCACTTGGCCGATTAAAACCATATGGGAAAATGACTAATCAATGGATTTCTCAAACAAAAGTTTGCTCTGATGGTTTTGGGCACATGCCGAAGATGGTCGCTATGCCCATATATGGTAGAAATCTTTTATTTTATTTATTTATTTATTTATTTATTTATTTATGTTTACATGAATCGAAAATCCAACGGCCTCGAAACTTTGCATGTAGCATTTGGGAATCAGGCCATACAAAATTTGTTCAAGCATTACCCTGGGTTGATCTTGACTTATTTATGGCAAGGTCAATTTTGGTTCCTTAAGTTTTTATATGAAAAACAGATTCAATGGAATCATTATCAGCCTTGATATCATAATTGGAAAATAACTAAATGAAGACATGAAGGCATTATCTCAGCAAAGATCAAAGTCATTCTCGACTTTTGCACGAGGCCACTGAGTATGTATTTTTTATTAGTCCATTTTAAATCATTTTAGCATCCCGAATGGATCAAGTGTTACCGAAATATTGTGTTTGTTAGATGACTATTTCCCAAATTCTCGGTATCTTGGGGACATTTTATAATAAATGAACCTCGGCACGACAAAACCAACAAAGAGGTATTTTCGCCCAGCAAAGACTCGGATCCGCCTAGGCAGCCACTCAGTCTAACCAGAGTCTCCGCTGTCTGCATAGAGCTAGATAAGAACCTTGACTATCTTTCAAGCACCCAGCAAATACTCTCATCAGACTGGGCGGATACCCAGGCTGATCTGGGTCTTCGCTGGGAGCACATGCCACTTTGTTGGTTTTGTCGTGCCGCGGCTAATATAAGCTATCTGAATACGACCTGGGATAGTTATGAATTTTACAGTTTTCAATGCAGAGTATATTTCAAAGCAGATCTTGAAACATATAAAGAATGCCTTAAAAGATATAGATCTAACTTTGCAGCATGGAAACAAACTTTTTGTCAGTATCAATCAATGAAAACTTCAAGGGGCCGTTATTTTGTAGTTGATCAAATTCGATTTTATTCGTTATCTTGTTGCCACTAATATTGCCAGTAAATTTCGTAAAGATCTTTTACGAAATGCAGCTTCAAGACTCTCTTATCATTTAAACCAAATTTGCCATTTGTGCGAGTTACCGGCCTTAATGGGCATTGGGAAGATGCGGTGGGAGGGAGTGCTTACGTGAGTAGCTGGTAATATTTTTTAATTTTGGACGGACACACGGCGCCAAGTGTGTGCAACTATGGTTACGTACCGTTGAGCCACTTGGGTAACGTCGATAAGAGAATTGAACTGAACTGAACTGAACTGTTTTTTTTATTTGGAGATGTGTGTCTAAAGCTTCCCACAAAATTTCTGCCTCATTTCTGAAGAAGATTATTTTTGCTCTGAGTCATTTTCCTGGCATCTTCAATAACGAATCGCGAAAAGCTCCACATAAAATTTGGTTCCGCGGTTTCACAGAAGACGTCGTTGATAATTGTGGACAACGCGGTTTCACGGAAGACGTCGTTGATAGTTGTGGACAACGGACGAGGTGTCTATATTTTTGTATTAAAAAAAACTTAGTATAAAAAATTAACTGTATCCAATATTTCCTGCTACGGTTGCTGAATACTCTGTGCTTATTCGAAGGGCAATGTTTCATCATCATTAACTTTTCTGGCATAGTAATGACCTGCCCATCGCAACCCGCGAAATATATGGGCTGCCTGGTGCCAGTCTGCAGCAGAGCTGCTCGTAGGTGTATCAGGACCTGGGGCCGTATTTATAAAAATGACTTGAGTCGTTGCTATGCTGTTGCTAAGGCTGAATTTCTATAAAGGAGATTCCCTACAACTATGAAATTTGCTCTTGGGGAACAGTCTTTTTCAGACTGTTCCTTCAGAGCAAATTTCATAGTTGTAGGGAATCTCCTTCATAGAAATTTAGCCTTAGCAACAGCATAGCAACGACTTAAGTGGTTTTATAAATACGACCCCTGAGTATCATTTATCCTAGGTTGGGTAAAAGTCCTATAAATTCGGAAACAACGTTTCAACATGACTGAAATATTGTTTACTGGGACGTTACAGCGCAACTCAACAACAATAACAACAAGCCAGGCATAGAATAAAGTCTGGCATGGAATCAAGTGACAAACTTATTCGACATTTAATTTGGTACAACTTGCTCCTTTAGCTCGGATGCAGGAGAGAATTTTTTCCTTGTTGGGCAAATATTTTCCTGTAAGAGTGCCATTCCAAATCAGTGGAATGGAGTGGAGGGGAGATTATCACCCTTACAATGCATTCCATTCCATGTTACTTCATTCCATTCAGGGGGTGGTCGGGTGGTGCGATGGCGCTGCGTGTAATTTCAAGTGCCGGGTCGTCCGACTGATTTGGATAGTAGTAGGACAAGGGCCTACTGGGCTTGCAGTAGGTGCGGGTGGGGGTTGTTTGGACATTTTTCTGTCGTCTATCATTTCTCTTTTCTTTCTCCCTCTCACTGGGAGACGGCCCAATATAGACTGAAATACTGTCTCAAAGGGCCGTTAAACCCAAAACAATCAATCAATCATTCCATTCATGTTTTAAACTATGCCAACGTTTCTTCATCACTTAAAAATAGTTTAATTTACAGCTACATGTAGCTGTATAAGTACCAAAGAATAAAAAGATACACTTTGTTCAATGCTGCAGAATATATATTTATTTAATATCAGAATTAACAATCTATCACATTATATCTTTATCTAGTCGTCATCAAATGTCAGCAATCCTGAAAATAAATAAATAGACAAATAAATAAATAAATCGGAATAACAACAGAAATCAAACAGAGGTACCACAGCTGGTAGATAAAAAGCTCAGCAGGGGGCATCAATGTCCATTTGTAGACATCAATTGTCTACAAATAGACATTGATGCCGAAACTTGTTTTTTTTTTAGTTTAGATGATAATGAGTTTTAAACAGCTTTCAACCCATTAATGCCTAGCGCCCCAAAATTGGGATATAGGCAAACAGTGCAGACCCAGATCAAGCGGCGTCTGATCAGGGTCTACACTTTTTGCATGCAACAAATGGGTATTTTTTCCTCAAAATAAACAAAAAATCGAAAAATAAACTAAACCTGACACCCCTTAAGTGACAGATGGACTCGTCGAATATATACAGATAGAAGAGTCCACAAGGCATTAATGGGTGAAATATTTTGAGCAGCATATTTAATGTAGACATGGAATACATCGGGTGGAAAAATTGTCCAGTTACATAGATCATGTAACTACTTCTGGCTCGCCAAGAGTTACAGTATGCGCTATTTTGTGTGTGTGTGTGTGTGTGCGTGTGTGTGTGTGTGTGTTTCTGTACATTATGGTAAAAGTGTCTTGAATTTCAGCACGATATTTTCCCAGGGGCCGTATCCATAAAGCAACTTAAGTCGTTGCTATGCTGTTGCTAAGGGTAAATTTCTATGTTGGAGATTCCCTACAACTATGAAATTTGGTCTGGAGGAACAGTCTTACAAAGACTGTTTCTCCAGAGCAAATTTCATAGTTGTAGGGAATCTCCTTTATAGAAACTCAGCCTTAGCAACAGCATAGCAACGACTTAAGTCGTTTTATGAATACGGCCCCTGTTTTATTACAGATTGTCGTGGCTGTTGGCTGTTGCGATCTGAAGTTTCTAATGAATGATTTACTCTTAGTAGTCCCTATCTTCAACAATGGTCGTTATACGGGTAGGAAGAATATACGATTATACTGAGATGCGCTAAGAGGATCCTCTTACACCTTGCCGCTCCGCGTAGAGCATTCGGTAGGGCACTTGACTTATAATTCAGAGGTCTTGGGTTTAATACCCGGTGATTCAAGAAGGGCAGTTATCAGTTACTGGCGACAATACATGTATGTGCACTTAGTACTGGTATCCCGCTTAGGAGGTCTAAGCCTGCCCAGGAATAGTGTGGCTAGATTAACTGACCGCCACGACATGACTATAGATGTTTACCATGGACGTAAAGCAAATCTTACCTTTCCATTAATATTCGCTGCCTTTACCCTTGCTGTATCCTCCTCCTCCTCCAGTTCCGAAGCCTCTGAAGAGTTCCAAGATAAACACCAAGAAGATCACTGCAAATGACAGAATAAATTTAATGTTAGTGACATCCCTACTATAAATTTGTAATGGCATCAATGGGCCACGTCATGTGATTTCAAACAATGTGCAATTGGTGACAAGCAAAGGCTCTGATCAGACTGCACTTGAGTGCAGTCTGATCAGAGCCTTTGCTTGTCACATCAGCCATCTATGGAATTGGCCCAAGTCAGACAGCCAACAGTAATGCCTCTGCAGACCCTGTGTAATCAGTAAGGATGACTGAATATCTCTAGATGATGTTGTTTATTTATAGTCTTCGTCGAAAGTACGTTACAACCTTTGTTCTCCCCATTGATACGCCACTCTCCAGACAGACGGGTCCTTTGAAAGCAAAGCATAAACTTTGAAGCGAAAATAGCAGATTCAGTTTTATTGAATCTGTTAATGGCCAGCAAGGTTACTGGTCTAGCAAGTATCCTTCACCAGGCTTGAGAAGAACTCTTATGACCACAAAGAGCCTGTTAGTATAGTCTACACTTTTAGTGAAGTATTTTGAGGGATCCCAGTCGTGAAGAGTAATAAATGATAAAAAAAATAATATAGAAAACTACACACTGACACTGAACTGAAGTTCAAATTTGTTCCAGCACCTAGATTGTTTTAAGCTACAAAAATATATGTGTAGTGCCAACCAACAAAAACTGTGTCCATTTACGTTTGAGCAAATCCATTTGCTCAAACTGGCTCTATGATTTTGGATAAGACGTTTGTTGGTTCAAAATTTGGATTAATATCTCTGCAGGAAATATACTGTACTTTAGTTAACTGATGAGTAATAATTAGAATTAGATCTAATCCATTTTGTCCAAAATTTGGATAAACCAAATAGCCTGGGATAAGAAAACACCCTGCCTATGCCTTATACTGTATGAAAATACATGGCCGAAAATTTTATCCAAAATTTGGATAAGCGACTGTGCAGGCAATACAATGCAGCGTATAAACAGACTGAAATACATTAAATTTTATTTTATCCAAAATTTGGATAAAACCAAACTAGCTGGGAGAAACAAACACCCTGTCTTGCCCCACACATTATGCAAACACACGGCCAAAATTTTTATCCAAAATTTGGATAAGCAGGAAATGCAGTACAACGAATACGCAGAAATAATTTTATCCAAAATTTGGATAAAGCCAAACTAGCTGGGAAAAGCAAAACCCCTGTCTTAAAATACGCTGTTCCAAAACACAGTTGTAAGTTTTATCCAAAATTTGGATAAAACTTTTAGTTAAAATACGCAGTGAATGTCATCGAAGTTTTATCCATATTCGGATAAACCACATTATGGTTATTGCAAAAAAATACCATGAACAAAACTATGTCGAAATTCAGACGAATAAAATGTATAAGAATCTTATTTGAAAAAAAAAATAACGTCTTTGTACACTTTTGTCATTTAATCAATTAGTATAACTGTCAGAAAACAACTGTTTCTAAGTGTTTCAGCAAAATATTTTTATCGAAAAGGTGTTTGATTTATTTTAGTGTTATTATTTCATTTTTATTTATTTATTTTTATTACTTTTTTTTTTGGTTCGATTTAGATGCTACGCGAAAAGTTGCTCGCAAAAACATGACAACTTATGTTTCATCTTTATTATACTGAGTACATTGTAACTGATTAATGACGCAGTTAGATAATAAAGAATAAGTATGTATGCATAAGACATACATAAGACATGCATCGGTAGTCAGGTTTTGTTTTCAGTGAACGGAAATGGGATTTAAATCGTAAACGTGCATATGAAATAAATTCTATTTTCATCATTCAAAGTATTTGTATTTAGATTTCTCTACAAAGTTTTTTTTACTGAGTCCTTAGAATACGTTATAAATGCATGCCAAAGTCCATTACATATATTTTTTTAAGCTGAATCACATTAAATTAGAATGCAGCACTTTTAATTTGTTTTTTTTTTCTGTTTTTTTCTTCTTCTTCTTTCGTTGTGTTGTGTGATCTGAAATGACAAAAAATACGTGTTAATGACTGACAATATGTGTTTATGTTATTTATAAAGGACCTCTGACAGTAATAATGTTAATTTGCCTATAAAATTAGTCAAAATTAAATTTTTGATATACCCAAGAATTTTTCTTGAAATTTGTTGCTCTCAACTTCCCCTAACTGGCTATGAATTTAATTTCTGATTTTTTAGTACATGGACTTCAATTCTGGTTGAAAAAGCCAAATTTTATAATTAAACGTAATCGAAACAGGAAAAGTTTTCTAAAGATACCCCCCCCCCCGTGCCTCAGCTAGCCACTTTGCATGTATGAGTGTACTATCATAATACACATTATATGTGAGTGGCTCGCTGAGGCACGTGGGGGGGGGGGCGAGATAGTCTACAGCTGAAAAACTGAAAGAGTGGGTAGGGTACTTACACCCTTTATATCTTCAAATAGGCTAAAGTCCTTATTATTGAAAACATATTGCATACTATCAGTAACAGTAGTGTGTACTTTAGTTTTAGCATAGTTATCAATTAAAATTTCGATATATTAGAAATCCCAAAAATGGACTTATTTTCAGAGTCTGAAACATTCACGTACCCCCTCTTGATGAAATTGGTTAAAGTTAGTCTAGATGCCTGATAATTTTTCAAAATCACTGTTAAAATGCCTTTATAGTACACAGGCCTACATATTGATGCCAAATATTTCAACTTTTGCTGCCCGAGGAAGGTGCAATAATTTGTCGAATAATAGGCAAATATGCATTGATACTGTCAGAAGTCCTTTTCTTTATGCACACTCTGAGTCTCGGAGTCCGGTGCCGGACTCTTAGGCGCTCATCCGAGGATTGTCTCCGGGTCCAGCATGTCTCAATACGGGTAATATATGTCTCAAATGGAAAGAAATACACAGTAATCGTTAAATTCTTATTAGATTTTGATCTTTTCTACGTATATCGCCATTTGTACAAGCGGTATTACGGTATGACCAAAGGTCATACTAAACTAACCAAAACTGAAATGAATTACAAAGCGGGATCACAGTAATTGTTGGTACTGTAAATAATAATATATTGTTCTTATTTTTATTTTATATTTTAATATATTTGTTTATTTGTCTGTCTATTTGTTTAACAGTGGCGAGGTATTGTGTTTTCCAATTGGCCGTCCGTGTGTTCGCCCGTCCGTTGCACGTATGTTGCATGAAAGTGAAATTGTGAATAAAATATGTTTAACTATTTAAAGTAACAACCGCTAATTAACATACTACTGGACCCCGAGCCATTCTTAACAGGCGGGGCTCCGGGTCAGGTACCGGACGCCGAGACTGGCAGGCTAGGGATCCGGTACCGGACCCCGAGACACTGCTTTTCTTTAAAATTGATATCGAGACAGTAATGATATATTTAGTCCCCTGTATCTCAGGAATTCCAGCCTATAGAGACTCACCACCCGCATGTCACAAGAGGAGTAAATTGTTACCAAGACTGAATACGAGTCATCCGGAGATGAACAAACGTACAACAAACTGCCATAAACATTGTGGAGTTTGATATGAGCGTCTAACTTTCCGACATTCACGAACTTCCGTGCCCGTGTAAAGTTCGGAGTCTGTATTTCATGTGGAAGAAGAACATTGCAGGTTTATTCAGTATATAGACAGAACCGCAAAAGACTAAGTCGCATCTTCCTTAGGTGTTATGAACCAGCGGTCTGCTGTCGCAGGTCGAACACCTTGACAAACAAGCTGCCTCGGGGCAGAAGAGGAGTACACCGCTTCACTGGAAGGTCTTCCGCGACAGCCTGCATCATCGAGGGTTTAGTAGTCCGACCGCCTTCACAATAAATTCGAAAGAAGTAAGTCTTGCTGTCCACTTTCAATGAATCCAATATTTCATGGCTGAACAGACGTACTCTTTATATCTCCAACCTACATTTGATAGAGTTAAAATATTACAAGCCGCTCAGGTTGCTGCACAACTGCTAGAAAACAAGAAAAAAGGTTGCTGCAGGGTGCAGCAAAAGATAATGCACGGCAAAAGAAATAAGTTTTTTCAGTTTTTGACGATGGAAAATATTTGACCAATGGTCCTGTTTCTCTGTTTCTAATTTTCATACTTCAATTAGGCATGTTTATTCACAAAAAGGAAAAGAAAATCATAGTGTCAAATGGGGAAATAGACATGGTAATGTGAAGTTTAGGATCAATATCTATCATTGTGCCAAATGTGAACTATATCTATCTCAGGATTTGGAACAAAATTCTTAGTATATTATGTGACCTTGACGTTCAAGCCATCTAGGAAGTGGGGATGGGAATCATCCAAAAAATCATGGTCACTTTTCGTGAACTGTTGTCAGTTTAATGAAAATATGCCTTTCCCTGTAATATGGGGTCTGAATGAATATATATGTTCCCTATCATTGCATTTTACTTTGTAAAACCAACCGATGATCGAATAATAGTCGACATAAATTGTTCCTTATCTCATTTTTTTCTGGGCTTATTGCAGGACTATTTCTTTTTATCAAATTTCTAAACATTTCTATTGCTAACCTAAATTTTACATGACTTACTCAAATAAACATTATATCCTTTATTTTACACGACTTTAAAAAAATGAACATATGCACACGCTGTGCCCAAGATATAGTGGGCTTCTTTTCCTCACTACCCTTATGGCTACCATGCTATTGGCAACGTCAACGTCAAAGCTACAGATCTGAATACTGTGGTTAAATGTATGAAGCTCTACAAAGCTACAAAAATGTTAATGTATGGACAGATGAACAAACAGACGAAAAGACAGACGCATGGAGGGCACACGTTACGAACCATCTTAGAGCGGCGTATAAAAAATAACTTCGAGTTCACAATGGCGGACACATGTGAAATCAGAGCATGATGCTGAGCACGTGCTAAAAACTTCGCACATTTTACAAACAACAAACTCCTTCCAAAAGGTAAAACGCGGTTCAATAAACACAGAGTCAAAAGCAACAACTCTTAAGCTCTTAAAATAAGTAGGCGAAATTAAATTATCCTAGTTATATATAGAAAAAAAAATTCAATGGCAAAAATGCGCCCATCACTCATGCAATATCAACGTGCATATCTGTGACCTACTGGTTTTAGGGAATGGGATGCAGCTTTATCCCTCTTAGATACTTTCAAGGCTATTAGCATGACAGTGATGAAGTGTTAGTAGCCTCCGGACAAACAGGCTATAATTACTGATAACATCTTCGGTCTTTGAAAGTAAATCGTCGATTAAAAAGTTATTCCAGTGAACTCAATACTAGAGGAATTACGCACATACTAGGGAACTATTATGATTTTCTGCTGCCTCAGAATGCGATTCGGCATGATTCCATGACCCTGATCTATTATTTTGGGCACTGAGTTTGAACAAACTTAGTTAATTATACACTGCTCATGCAGACTGGTCCGGTTTCAGAAGCTACATGACAGGTATATAGCAACCAAAAGGACTCACCCACTAGACAGTTTGGTGTCAGCTACTTTATGAAGCAGTCATTCTTTTCCTAGTAGATCAGTAATGCAATAAGTGCTATGGCTGTAATGAGTGATATTTTATATACAGAGCAGTACATTCGCAACAAAAAGCGGTTCAGTCCCATAAAGTGGTCATACGGCTACGTGTCCTAGACCCACGATTTAAAATTATCCTGTTGAGGAAAGGATGTCTGATAGCTTAACACAAAGACGGTTGTAAGAAAAATACTTGCAAGATTTGTAAAATAATAATAATAACAAATAAATACATAAATATATGATACTGAATGATACATACTCGCTATGGCAGTTTCTGCATGAATTTGTTACATTTTGTTACTTTGTGGTACTTATATATTTACAGATGTTCTCATATTTAGAACAATGCTTAACCAATCATTTTGAAATTAAGGACAGTTATGCAATGTTTTATCTAGATAACTTAATAAGCGCAGGTGAACAATAACGTCGTTAACATGCTACCAGCCTTTTGATAAGTTTTGCGAAACAAGCTAGTAAGGGAAAAATTACAAAAAGCGATATCACAATATCAGCTATAAGATACCAGATATGACGTGTCAGCTTGACACACAATTGATCTGTAAAGGGGGTATTGAAAAGCATGGGCATTATCAGAACAACAGGAATCCGCCAGATTTAAGAGTGCATATCACAGAAAATGAGTCTTATGCCCCGAGACAAAGTTATATGTTGGAAATCTATTTGTTTTATATTAAGGTGAGTGGGTACACTTTCAGGGATTGAGACTTCTCCATTTTCGTTTTTTGTCTCCCTTCTCAATAGGGTTCAACTCTTAAAAGGAATAATTTGCTCCTGCAAATTAAACTCTTACTTTTAGGAGTAGACTCCATGTTTGAAGAGTTACGTCATTCAGGGAGGCAAACATGATGTAATGGAAGTTGAAGTGCAGAAAAATACGGAGCTATACCCATACACTTTAAGCTGATTTTAATAGTTGGAAAAGACAAACAATGAAGATCTTGATAAGCCTGCTTATTTCAGGTGCAGTCTGATATGGGTTTACACTGACCGCTAAGGCATCCATCTCCCGGCATTTAGTTTCATACGTTGGTAATTTGGGGCTTTAGGCCTCCCAATTTATATTTTTATACAGTCGGAACTCAAGAGAATGGCAAGAGGTAATTTACATGATATCTCACAACATATATTTATTTGTAAAGTTTTGATTTTAAGCAAAGAACAAGTCAACTCCAACATTTTAATTCATCTTATAGCTCGGCAATGGGCTTTTTGACTCCCTTCAAGTGATTCATAGGAAGTAAATGTGTTTTGCTTTGTTTTTGTGTTTTCTTTCCCCAGCAGCCTTTATTTGTGTTAACAATTTAATGTTCAGGAATGTCTATGCATGGTAAAGGTAAAAAGGTAAATGTTTCTCATACATGTAGCCTAATAGCCGTAGGGGCAGTCGGGGTTAGAGACTCACTGTATCTTGGGCACAACAGATGAAAGGCGGAGCCCATCACTCTCCTTTTGCTGCCTTATCCTTCCCTGATTCAAAAGAGTTACCCATTTATTGCTGGATTGACAGAGAGAGTTTTCCCAGTCGTCGAAACGCGGGCGCGATCTCGTGACCTTCCGGCGACTTTCTGCAGCATAACCGAGTTACTATAACCACTCGACCACAGGAGGGTTTCTTTTTTACAGTATCGAGTTTCGAGTAATAAAAAGAGAGTTTCGAGTTATAAAAGGCAAGTATCGAGTTATAAAAAGCGAGTTTCGACTTGTAAAAAGGGAGTATCGAGTTCCCAGCATGCTGGTGTTATTTTTTTATTTTTATATTTATTTATTTTTTTTCTTCAATTTTATGTATCATTAATGAGCTTAACGCACTGCTTTTGGCATATTTATGCATTAAGGTCTACACCGCAGAATTTTCACTTTCATTTTCATCTGATTCGTCAAAGACATCAAAGGAGTTAATTTTGCCAATTGAATTCTCCAGGACCATATACCATTACATGTTTTAAGCAGGTTTTGATTTCTTGCATCTGGAGATGTGCAGCTGGAGATATGGCCAATCAGCTGACAGTTTTTGTGTGATAGACTGAAAAGTTCCTTTTTTCTCTTAAATATTATATGTCACTTGTTTAAATATCATATATCATCTATGTGTAACCTGACATGTTTACTTACATAGATGAGCTTTTGTTCTTTTCTGTTCTGTTCCGCAAAATGAATTATAATTTCGAATGCCGCCTCGTAGTCGGATTGCTCTGCTTTTAATTGATTAGGTGTTCTGAGTGTGTGAGCGTGTTTTTTTTCTTCTTTCGTTTTGACAATATGAAAAGTACAAGAAAGAAGAATACAAAAGTTTTATCCGGAATTTCGGCCTTCGTCCGGGCACGTACACATCTGAGTAAGTATATATAATCATGGCAAGAAATCAAAATGGCAATGCAGCGCACACAGTGGGCCTTGACAAAAATTGCTTAGAACACTGCAGGACATTACATACGCAGGTAACCTTGTCTCGACAAGCTTGTTGGGAACAAAATCTCAAGAAGTAAGGGAAGCTATATTTCAGTATATTAGAGATACCCAGTATGAGGAAAAAATATAGGGCCGTGCACAAACCTATCATTTGCGACAGTGTCATGGGTGAGGGGCATTCGAACGGACAGTTCAGGCAGGCCAATCCTACCCACTATTTCAACTGGAACAATACAGACATAGACAACGGACATACAATACTAGGAGTCACCGGGGTGTGTGATTACAGGGGTCTGTTCCATCGGACGTAGCGAAGCGAGGTCCGATGGAGGCTTACAGATCTGGGAATATAGAGCGGATGTTGACAATGGCCCGAAGAGGCCTCACATGCCATCCGTCTCCTGACGCCCTGAGATGTATTGCTAAGGCCTGCATAAATGGGACGCGGGGACCTTGTATATAGGATGTGTTTTATGCTGAAATGTGCATGGGTTCATTCGGGTACGATCCCATATTGCATAACGACGCGCGCCAACATGTCGCCACCCTACCTGGTCCTGTCTGGCGGTCTGGACTGGCTGTGGGACGGCGGGCGACTTTGGATTACAGGTTTGGAATGGCCAGATCGGATGAAGCGGTTTCCTAGCCACGACTAAGGCCTCTTCCGGCTGCCTAGGCATCGCTCGGGGGATGCGCGAAGTGGGGAAAGTAAAACAAAGTGGACATAATGGCTAACATTAATAATAACAACCCCACACGTGTTGGCGCAGTCCGATCCTACACCTACATCGGAGGCAGCGTATTAGAAAAAAGACAGACATACGAACCATTATATTACAGACATTCACAGACTAGACTCGACGAGCGGTTGCATAACGACGCGCGCCAACATGTCGCCACCCTACCTGGCCCTGTCTGGCGGTCTGGCCTGGCTGTGGGACGGCAGGCGACTGTGAATTACAGGTTTGGGCGAGAGCCAGATCGGATGAAGCGGTTCCCTTGCCACGACTATGGCCTCTCCCGGCTGCCTAGGCATCGCTCGGGGGTGCGCGAAGGGGGGAAAGTAAAACAAAGTGGACATAATGGCTAATAGTAATAATAATAAACCCTACACGTGTTGGCGCAGTCCGATCCTACACCTACACCTCGGAGGCAGAGTACTAGAAAAAAGACAGACATACGAACTATTATATTACAGACATTTACAGACTAGACTCGACGAGCGGTGGCATAGTGTTCAGCGAACTCAAAATGATGTGCGGAGCCGGTCACATGCTAGGTGGGGCTCCTTCCCAATCACTTGCTGGCCGGCTCTGAGTAACATCCAGGATATAAAAGTCTCTAACGCATGTGCCACCGACCGCCGAGCCAATAGCAGACTAGACATAATCGTACACTACAGTAAACAGACGTACAGACGTACAGAGAGGCGCGCAGTGGAGGTGGATCAAAAGCTCTTATACATACTCGGACATTACCGAAAACCCCAATCAAATCCGAAGCCCGAAACAGAAAATACAGCATCCAACATTTTTAGACCACAAATTTTGGTGCGCGTTATTAATATTTATTTTACAACAAAAATCAATATCGCGAGCTCTCACGGCTTAATGGCATTCCACGGGAAGCTCAGGTGTGGAAGCACGAGATAATACTGGCCAATTATAGGGTCAATGATCTCCACTGCGAGTTTCTAACATACAACTTACCGTGTGCACCGGAAGTGTCTGGGCGGTTTATAAAGGTAGGGCTTAATATGAACTCGTCCATCCTTGTAAATGGACTAGTCTGGAAGGCGGGTAGGATAGCATATCACTGAGTCGGCACGTAAGGAGCGTCTGATCGGGGTCTACGTGTGATAGGAAGAGAACCGCCCGGACGTTTTTGGGGAGCACAACGACGACTTACATTTAAGCCAGATCAAGGGAAAATGTTTAATATGCAGTCGTATCAAGAAAAAAGGCAAAAAAACAACAACATAAGAATTACTTTCATGGAATTTGTTGAATTTAGGAATTTTAGGAATTTAGTTAGGATCACAGAGCGAAATTGCAACTCCGAAATTAATAAATCACAGGCACTCGAATGAAGAAAGAAGAAGAAGTATTACAGCATAAAATGAATTTAGGAATCTAGGAATTTAGTTAATTATATTAGGAATTTAGAGTAATATAGGGAATATAGTAATCTACATCAGACGCTAACCCCTACCAAAATAGAAAGAGACAACAAAAGGCAAACATTAGTATGGGTTAAAGTTCTTTCAAAAATTTCTTTATAAACCCCTTTTTGTAACGAAGCATAAATTTCAAAATACAATAATAGAACAAATAAATACATAAATCGCTTAAATATGGGTTGGCCCCCTTCCCACTACCTGCAGGGAGGGGGTGTGCCAATTATAAATGTGGACGACTCCACTCCGCAGGCGGGGGGGGGGGGGGGGGGGAAATGACGCATAGACTATTTTTTGAATAAAAAAGGCGACAAAAAATGGAAATTCCGTCCTTTAACTCGGAAAATCCTCTCGGGGGGGGGGGGGGCGATGGTGGGCTTCATAAGGGTTAGTAATTATTCCCCGGGTGTCCGGGTGTATAAGGAATGGAACCATCCCCCTTAGAATGTGGACGAGACCATTATCCGAGAAAGGGGGGGGGGGGTTGGGCTTCGCGCGGCTAGACCCTGTCGCGACGTGACCGTAAACATAGAAATCCATCATTATATTGGACAAAAGTGTTACACGCGGCGCGCGCGGGAGACGGTGCGCGTGCCCCCTCAATGAGGAAAGGGCAAGGGAGGTAATCCCATCGGTGCCCCGACGGGGGGGAGACGCCTCGGCTATTTCGCCATCGAAAAAAGAACAAAAGGGAAGAAAGATGTGCCATGAAAAGGCTGACGCATGAGGGGCCAAAACATAGGTGAGCAACACATATTATATTTCAATAAGACTAGGGTAAAATAACCTACACACCTAGGCATCTAAATTGGTATTTTTGCAACAAAATGAGTAACAGGAATTTAAGCAATAACCAATTAAGGACCGTCCTTGTCTCTCTGGGTAATGACACTCCGCCAGTCTTACCTTAGCATGCCTGTTAAAGTTACGGCGCGGCAGCGAAACAACGATGGATGCAGGACACAACAACGGTGGAGACATCCCAGAAGAAGAGGATGGAGACGGACAGACGGACAGATACGCAATCACAAACATAAACACACAAACACGCACGCAAGCCGGCATACACGCAAACACGCATGCACGCAAAAAATAACAAGTACACGCACATTGTGCTAGCACAAAATAAGTAGGCACACACACACGCAAAACATACTAACAACCAAACTTGATGCTCTGCCACCCCTGGGTGAGGCGTGTTTTAATAGCGACAGCCCTATGGTGGCATCATCATACTCACAAGAAAACTTACTAACGGCCCATCAACTTATCAATATTATATACCTAACTAACTGGGGTTAGTATATAACAGCCACGTCTTTATTATATATGCTTGACCATACAGTGCGAGACCCATCCCTATGCAAAAAAAACTTTAAGCCATTCCCAACTAATTTCTGCTCTTTTTAATATCCTTTAGGATCATAAATGATTAATGAGCAAGGCGCTAGCATCCTAAAGCCGGCACCACGCTAGATGCTCACTTTTGACGGGGGAGTTCAAAATTCAAATTTAATGTTGCACTCATCACTTGGCAAAATTACTCGACCAAAATAACTGAAGTGCAACAGCCCTAAAGGTACCTGAAAAGGTCCCTCCCTGTGACTGCGTCAATCCCACCTAAGGGTAAGGTCAGAATAAGGGACCTCCATCCGGAACCAAATTACTAGGATACGGGGGAGGGTTAAAATTAAGGGCTGTAAGTAATATGGGACCCCAACAGGTCCCATCCTTGAAACCTAAGGAAGGCCTGCGTGTTCTCTCGTTGGGACCTGGGTTTCGGTGTGCTCCTCCTCTGCGGGCGGGGTTGGCCTGTGTTTCCCTGGACTTTCCGCTGGGGTGGCTTTCATGTGGCGCGCGCCTCCTTCTCCGGACAGAACCTGACTTGGAGCCGTAGAAGGCAAACATCTATGCATAAATACTGGTAAGGCAGCACTGACCGACGAGACATTTACAGACTGAATGACATTGGACGGACACATGGCGCCAAATGTGTGCAACTATGGTTACGTACCGTTGAGCCACTTGGGTAACGTCGATACGAGAATTGAACAGAACAGAACAGAACAGAAAATGACAGATCATATCAAAACTAAACACAAGTACAAGCACTGGATCATACCAAATGAAGTTCTTTTGAAAATACGTTACGTTCTGGTGTCGTGGGTTGTAAGGGTTTCTGAATGACCACTGTCTGATTTAATTTACCATGCGTGTGTTTCGTGAACTTTGGCAGTTTTTGTATGTACTTTTTGCGTTTCAACCCCACATTTTCGTCAAGATTTTCAAAACGAACGCCTAGTGATGGAACGCAAAAGAATAGCCTTAAAAGACTGTAGTTAACATTTTAGTTTAAGTGCCGAAACTGTACTAAACCCATTGGAGCATAACATTGAAAAGATGATAATAATAATAATAAAAATAAATGATAATAAAGACTTTATTTTCAGTGGGTGACACAATTAGTTACAAGCTACTCTTATTTGAGGCCCACTTAAAAACTATGTACAAGTCAAAAGATCTATCAAATACAAATATACAACAGACACTGGTCAGCGAAACCAAACATTTACTGTTTCAGGCCTCATGACTCAAGAAAAGAAAAAGCACTGGCAGCAATCAGTACTACCGTAAAATTCTAAATATTGGGACACCAAAAATAATCGCCGCAACTGTCCCAAACACGGAACAGCCTGGTTTTACAAAGCGGTAGCCAAAAGATTCAGGCGGAATAGCAAACAATGTAGACACTGATCAGACTGCTCCTCTAGGATAGCCTGATAGGAGTCTACACTGTCCGCTCAGACCTATCTATCCCAATACATAGCATTTTTTATGGTATAACGGAATGAAAAGAAAAGCCCAATCCAGTAGCCTACCCTACCCGAAAACGAAAAGCAAAAACGAGCCCCGGTTTCTGGGTATCTTCAAAAAAAAAAAAAACAAAAAAAAAAACCGGTCACTTTAAATGTACATAAAAGTAAATCGATCATATGCCATATGTACGCTCAAAAATAATCACACAAAATATGAATTTACATAGTTTTACAATATATGCGCTACGCAACATCTGACGGTACCCTTGCAAGGGGAAGTCTGATCACAATCAACGCTGTTTTTCCATTCCACTGGCATCTGTTGGGCGCATTGCAGCACTTTAAAATATATATAACTTTACATTTTTTTCGAGTAATTTTTGTAATTAGTTTTGGTGTCCCAATGTTTATTATAATTTTTAGTACCAAATATACGGAATACCAGACCACGCTTTCAGCTGCACTGCTCAGCGTCAGATACACTTCAGAGTCGTTTAAAATGCTATAATTTTACAATCTATGTTGTTATAGGCGGTTCATTGACAGATTAAAAACAATGCCATGAAAATTAGCGAATTATCCGATTGGTCGGACTTAGAAAGACCTATTACACTCCCAGTTATGGCCTGCCATCCAAAATGTGGCTATTTAGCAATTTCTTCGTGATTTTTATCACTGATTAATCTGTCTCTGGGTAATTAATTGCATATTAGATGTTTGCAGGGTACGAAAGATCTGCACCATGTTTTAACTTTGATAAGAGATAATTTTCTTATAACACATATGAAAAATTTTCTAGAGAAACAAAGTTGTGTTTGTACGAATATATAATTTAATCCGTATCATCATAAACGCATTGTGCAGGGCCTAATTTGACACCATTTTGCTTTAAAGACAAACGTTTTCAGGCTCTACCTTCGCTTTGCGCAAGTCCCTCAAAGCCAGTCCCTCTTTGTTTTCAAGTCTTTCAACAATCGTAATACCAAAACGTCCAGCAGTCGTCGTCGTCTTTATTTATTTACCATTTATAGTGTCGAACTATCTAAAGCGAGTTTCAAGTAATCAAAAGCGAGTAATATAAAAAGAAAGCAGTTATAGACAGTATGGAGTAAAGAAGTGATTAAAATTTATATACAGAACTCTACAAAACTATCGTATTACGAATGAATATCATTTGATACTGATTTGATTTCTTTTCATCACTGGCAATGCAACTACGCATCAGAGAAACAATAAATGGGATCCTTGTCTTACATTTTATTACCATCTATTTAACGCGTTCACCTTGTATTTATCTTCATGTACATTGTAGTTTTACCATGTCATAAAGTTTGTGAAATCGAAAAATAGGTCATTGAAGTCTTTTTTTTTTATGATTAATCAAGAACGGTTTAATGTTTTAAAGCCGGTGTCTGCCTAGGATAGCTTGCGCACATGCGCAGTCTGGTATGTAGACTAGCTCCTTGTCTGATACTAATGATTTTTACAGCCCTGCTAAGGCAATAATTTTTCCTGGCCGCATGGGTAAAATTGTACTCAAAGAAAAACTTCAGACAGAATCCGCAATTATGCATGTAGCAAAGTTACCATATACGAAGTTTAACGTATTTTCAATATATCAATCCGTCAAAAATGATTTCGCAGAACTGAAAGTAATCACAGTTTATTTATCAATAAGATCCGCCTCCTTTCAGCCAGTAGCAAACTGCAGAAGCCTGACAGACTGCGCATATGCTGACGATGGTCTGGGCATGCGCACATTTTATGTCTCGAGAGATATTCCCCGGACATAGCTCATATTGAAAATCAAGATAAACTTGCGCATCTGTCCAGTCCGAAATCACAACCCATATATCCTACTGCCATATGCTGCACCAATTTCGCTCAGGCTAGTGGAATGATCCTTGTTTTCTTCTTTCCACGGACAGAGAGAGAGAGAGAATTTCGCTCAGGCAAATGGAATGATTCGTCTTTCCAGAGAGAGAAGGAGAGAGAGAGAGAGAGAGAGAGATAGTGAGGGAAAGATACTGCATATAGAAACATATGTCTTTGCTTTGTAGAGCAGGGGCGTAGCAAGGGTCAATCACACTCTACGCACAATTATGCTTTATACTCACTGAGGGCAATGATAGAGGGCTAATCCGCTAAGATATATCAAATTTTCTGTCTGTTGGCAGTTAGCATTAAAATCATGCCCAATTAATAACATTTCAGCATGAAAATACGCAGGTGTGTGTTGAAATTTTGTCAATTTGACAAAATTTCAATACGCACCTGCGTATTTGCGTATAGGTAGCTACGCCCTTGTAGAGGTATTTTATCAGACTTCCCTTGAATGACGTAACTCTTCCAAAATGGAGTCTACTCTTAAAGGAAAATAAGAGTTGAACCATATTGAAAAGGGAGACAAAAACAAAAGTGCCAGAGTTTCAATCCCTGAAATTGTACCCACTCACCTTAAGATAAAACAAATCGCCTTCCTATAGCTAATTACGTCTTGGGACATAAAACTCATTTTTCAATCTGGCAGATTCCAGATGTTCATGCTTTTCAACACTTTTACCGGTCAATTGTGTGTCAGTCTGGGTCAAGTTTAAATGTCATATCTGATATTGTAATGTCACCTTTTATCAATTCCCGACTTATTATTATAAGCGTAATTCCATTCCCACCGATAAAGCTTTTGCAAATAAATAACCAAAATATGTCGATGCTATTTGACTCGTATGCATGTAAAACGCATTGTGCAAACTTTCTGTTTTGAGTTAAAAAAAGAAAGAAAAAAATAATGGTGATGAAGTTATCACAAAACTCTTGAGAGTTGCTAAACCAAAATTTTGCATGGGCAACTTTCCTATTCAGGCCTTGCATAAGCGGTTTGAATTAACATGAATTATTTTGTGGAAAATCGTTCTTTTCCTCCATTAATATTGCGTTAAGTTCTTACAGGACAAGGTGTGGTTGGGTTCGGCGATGGTGCTGTCCCTACTGTGTCTTATAAACGTCCCGAAGAGAGTCTGATGTACACATTTATACATACACTAAAATTTGACAATCTCGTGTTAAGTTAAAAAAAAAAAACTGTACTCATACGTATGCGAAATGTTTGTCGTACACCAACCTATTCGCAATCAACTTGCGCACGTGAAGACTGAGTTGTATCGTTCTTTGTTGGACGAACTGTGATGCCTCAAACAGATTTCGCATATGCACAAGCTATCCTAGACATGCACAGTTTTATATTATGAATGTAAAAAGATCATATCATGATTAATGATAAAAATATACGTAATACATGTAAGGGAATTTAACTAAGAAATAGATTAGCTCTAGCAGTGTATTGTTGAGTAATAATGCACTGTTTGGAGGTCAGTTGTGAAGTAGAGCATATCACGAGAGCGGAGCGCGAATGATATATCTACTTACAACAGACCGACAAACAGTGAATTATTACACAACAATTCAATCCTAGAGCTGAACTATCTTGATTCTAACACTAAAAAACGCTGCAAAAGTATTCTTTTCATTCAAATTCTCTCAACCTTCTTGCCAGCGCGTTAATGCTCCCGCCAATTTTCTTAACTGTATTTAAGATAAATGTACATTTTTAAGGCGAATTTAGAAAGAAAAAGAGACATAACACCGTCTAACGTCTCAAAACGTCACAAAATGACGTCAGTATCGCTAGTGACGTCAGTAGTTAGACTCACGTGCTCCGAAACAGCGAATCGTTGCAGAATAAAACACAGGAACTTTCTATTGCTTCCATAGGCGCACTGTGATAGAATAAGAACCAAAATAAGAAAAACGTATAACATGACTTTATTTTATAATGCAGGCGGATTGTTTGGTATACCTATGCGTGTTGCCGGACATGGGTTATTAGCTCGCCTGGACGAAGTCCAGGAAGAGCTATTGCACAACCCCCGGCGTCGGCATCGGCGTCAGCGTCGGAGTCGGCGGCGGCGTCCGCATTTACGCTAAAAGTTTTAAGAGCTTATATTTTCTAAATTATTTGATGGATCTGGTTCCTATTTGGTATGATGATAGACATAGGTCCAAATATTCTTTCAGCAATACTCTTGCCCAAGCCTATGATCTCAAAGTCAGAGCGTCATGGGAACAGAAAGCTTCTGATCATACTGGACGGAAACAAAGGCTGATGTGAGATTTTGCTGGGCCTATATGCCACTTCTTGGTTTTGTCATGTCGTGGCTCATATTTGGTATTAGCACATTGACCAAATATACTCTAACATTTTCTACTTGCTGTCAGAATAAGTACTTCACTTTACTATTTAAAACAAGAGGACCAAGAGGCCCTAAATCGCTCATCTGAGCGAAAAAGTTAAAGGTCAAACAAGGGTCATCATTTGAACAAACCTGATAGTTTGCAACCATTTCCAAATTTTGAATATTTTCCTATGTATTGCTATGGTTCAAACCCATTGAACAAATTTGGTAAAGGACCAATAGACAATGCTGCATACTAAATTTCAAGCATCTGAGCTAAGTGGTTCTGAAGAAGAAGATTTTTGAATATTTTTCTATGTTTTCTATGTTTCAAACACACGACTCCCTACCGCGAGGTCATTTTAAACCCTGGGGTCATCATTTGTATAAAGTGGATAAACGACTACAAGGCAATGCTACATACCAAATTTCAAGCATCTGAGCCAAGTGGTTCTGAAAGTGAAGATTTTTGAATATTTTCTCTATGTATTTCTGTGGTTCAATCTCATGACCTCTGGGGTGGGGCCATTTAGACCCTGGGATCATCATTTGAACAAACTTGGTAAAGTACTACTAGGCAATGCCACGTACCAAATTTCAAGCATCTGAGCCAAGTGATTCTGAAAAAGAAGTTTTTTTCCATACTTTTCTATGTATTTATATGGTTCAAACTTTGGACACCCTGCCGTGGGGCTATTGTGGACCCTGGGGCCACCATTAGAACAAACATGGTAAAGGACTATTAGGCAATGCTACAAACCGAATTTCAAGCATCTGAGCCTTGCGGCTCTGAAGAAGAAGATTTTTGAATATTTGTCTATGGTTCAAACCTCGGACTCCATGCCATTGGGCCATTTTGGACCCTGGGCCCATTATTTGAACAAGCTTGATATAAGATTATTAGGCAATGCTAAATAAAAAAATTCAAGCAACTAAGCCAAATGGTTCTGAACAAGAAGATTATTTATTATTTTTCTATGTATTTCTATGGTTTAATCCCATGGCCCCTGGGCCGGGACCATTTTAGACCCTGGGGCCATCATTTGAACAAACTTGGTAAAAGACCACTAGGCAATACTACAAACAGAATTTCAATCACCTGCACCGAGTGGTTCTTCAGAAGAAGATTTCTAAGTATATTTGAATTTCGAACCCAAGACCCCCCGGGCCTTTTTGGACCACAGGGCCAGTGTTTGAACAAAACTTGGTAGAGGTCCACTAGACAATGCTTCATAACAAATATCAAAGCCCTAGGCCTAGTGGTTCCAGAGAAGATGTCATTTAAAGCAAACTGACGCACGACGCACGACGGACGACGGACACCGACTGATCACAATAGCTCACCCTGAGCCTATATGGCTCATGTGAGCTAAAAAGCGCAAGAAATTTTCAAAATTTAAATTTTCAATTCTATTCTCTATTTTATAATTACGAAAGCAAACACAATAGTTACCTATCAATAAATTTCCTCAAGTTATATTATTAACCACAGTGAAATACAAGTTTTCGCCACCTGCTGAGAAATTTGAAATTCCTTTTCTGCTGCGCATGCGCCGTTTATAAACATGCGCAATCAATGGTTGGCGCATCAAGCGGCCAAATTAAAAAAATCGTGTCAGTGTTTTGAATTATTGTGAGAAATGTTGTCTGAGAAAAACAGCTTTTTGGATAGTTAACTAGATTATTGTGATAAAACAATTAACACTGTTAATGACATCGTGTCGCTCATGTCATCGTCTCGTATGGTAAGTGACACAATGTTTATTTTTATTCTTTCCTTCGTATTTAAACGTTGAATACATTATCATCATTGTGCTAGAATTCTTCGCGCTACTTGTTTCTGTGTGCAAAATGTAGAATATTGTTTGTCTGATTAGAACAGCCTCACTGAGACGGTTAAAATGAGTTACCACAATAAATATTTTTGAGCTGTGAGTAGAAGACGTGTGCCCCTTATAACCCTTTGTCTGTTTATAACCCTTTGTCTGTTATTTTTATAGGTAAATGCATAGAAAATCCAAGCTGCAGAAGTGATATTGTCCTACGCGTGATACTGGATTGCGATGAAGATTTGTGACGCAGCGTATGATGATTTCGTGTCTCATACTGTATCGCCCGTGTAAACGTCACAGATGGTAAGTAACACAATGTGTTTTTCTGTTCTTTGTTGTTTTTCCCTTTTATATTGTGCATAAACGATAAAAAGAACTCATGATTGTGCTAGCATGCTTTTGTTACGGCGCTTGTAGATGATAATTTATGATATTTTACTTGTTTCTGCTCGCTACATGTAAAAGGAATTAGAACAGTCTCAACGAGTCTGTTCAAATAAGTAACCACGATTTTTAGCAGTGTGCAGAAAACGAATGCCCCTTATAACCCTAGTTCAATTGATATTACACGTTAATGCATGGACTTATCAAAATATAGCTAATATAGTCATTTGGTTATGGTTTGGAATTCAGGCGAGAAAAGCGATATTCGTCGTTCTAGTACGCTTTTTCACTAATTTAAAGACTGCTGGTAATTGATGCAGAGAGGACAAAATATAATAATGAATAGATAAAAGGTGAACAAAATGAATCCGTGCAAAACTAGTTAATCGACAATTTTTAACTCCCTTTCTGTAAATAATTCTTAAATGGGGTGGTCAAAAGATTGAACCTGTTTGGGAGCTCTAGATTGCTGTCTTATCCCATCGAATTCATGTTACAGTATGTGTTGTAATTGAAATAAAACATTGTTTACACCCAAGGCCACAGTATGAAAAGCAGGCTCCGCCCTCAAACTATCAATCGTGGTTAATTCAAAATCATTTCAGATTTGGATACATCTTTTTCACTGAAACATTAAACCATTATTTTTTCAAAATAATTTCAGTGGAAGTTGAATTATTCTTCTTCTACATATACACTGATTTAACTGTTCTTACGGATGCTTTCAACACCCTGAAGTTTAAATGTATTGTGCAGATTTCTAGCTAGTCAAGAAGAAAAAATGACAGTTTGAATGTTTACCTTTTACCAAGTCATGTGATTTAAACAGTAGCTATGCTACTGTCCTGGTGAACCCTATTAGTCTCTTTGACAGAGAGAGCCCAGTAACTTCTATTAAGCCACACCCTCATATTCATTGTATGGCCTACATGAAACTGGGCCTTAAACTAAACCGAAAAAGAACAATAAATATACGGTATACGCAATATTATTTTCTTGGCGAGAGGCTTAATGAGCATTTTTTCACAGAAAATAATTAAGGTGAGTGAAACCCAAACACATTTGCTGGGGTACGCTTCCGATACTTTAGCTCCGCCCACTGACTTCATTACACGACGAACGCTGAAAAATCGAATTTTAATTTATATATTTACACTTTATTTTTAGACTCTTTTTAAACTTCATTTTACTGGGTCCCAAATGAACGCAATATGGAGGATTTATGGGAACATTACAGCGATTAACAATTATAACAATCGCAGGGGTCTGGTTATGCTTCGTACTTAATGTACTGAATATGTGATTACATAGCACTAATGTCTAAATCATAGCGATTTACTCATGGCACGTTGTCTGTTTCATTTCCCAGACTCAACGAATTTAAGTTGCAATACAGACATGTTCAAGTGATTTGTTACAACATTTCAAGAAAATCATTTTTGTGGAAAAAAAATACGCGAGGTTGTTAGTTTAAACGGTTTTTTATTCAACATGTAGACATACACAATCAATACATACAAGAATAATATGAAATGATTCGATAACAAGCTAACTAGCTAATAAACATCGTCGCCTACTTAACATGTATTTGCAATGACATATTAGTGCATAAGATTTCTAAGCAACAGACAATCAAGACACGTTTATATGAACATATACATCATTGTATTAGGACTGAAAAGTTTTGATGTGAGAACAGCATTTAATAAGAATCAGTCGAACCATATTTAAGATATAAGCTTTGTAAGAGAGAGAGAGAGAGAGAGAGAGAGAGAGACACAACAGATGTTTCAATTCATTTCCGTTGTCTGAACCGCTTCCCGACAAAAATGTACCATCAGCGTAGCAAAATACTTGGTTTCGTAGTTGCAGATAATTTGGACAATCGTACAGATAATGTTTTACTGTTTCTGTTCGACCACAACAAGAACACGTTGAACGCGAGGTTGTAAACTTGGCTGTCCCATTTTAGGCTTGAAAAAGGGGCTCGGTAAAGTTAGCAGAACGAAAATTCTGCAGAAAATTCTGCAGAAGATTCTGCAGAATTTTCTGCAGAAAAAGTGGTAAAGTTAGTGAAATGAATATTCTGCAAAATTTTCTGCAGAATTTTCTGCAGAAAAAGTGGTAAAGTTAGCGAAATGGATATTCTTCAAAATTTTCTGCAAAATTTTCTGCAGAAAAAGTGGTAAGGATAGCGAATTGAAAATTCTGCAGAATTTAGCAATTTTTATTTCTTTGTTTTGTCAATTACGGACCACAAAATGTGAGTGCGCACCGGTTACTGCACTACCCTATTTCATATGAGAACCGAGATATTCACAAAAATTGCACAGTTTCTTCTGCTGGAAAGTAGCAGAACAACATTAAAGAAACCCGTTGTAAGCAAAGTTTAATTTCCATGTTCTGTCATCTGGAGGCCACAAAATGTGAGTGAGCACCGTTTACCGCACCACTATATCTCATATGTGGACCGAAATATTCACAAAAATCGCATATTTTCTTCGGCTGGAAAGTAGCAAAATGAAATTTCAGAAACCCTTTGTGAGCAAAATTTGATGTCTATGTTCTGTTATCTGGAGGCCACAAAATGTGAGTGAGCGCCGTTTACCGCACTACTCTATCTCATAAAAGGACCGAGATATTCACAAAAATCGCATATTTTCTTCTGCTGGAAAGTAGCAGAACGAAATTTAAAAAACTCTTTGTAAGCAAAGATTAATTTCTGTGTTCTGTCATCTGGTGGCCACAAAATGTGAGTGAGCGCCGTTTTCCGCACTACTCTATCTCATAAATGGACCGAGATATTCTCAAAAATCGCATATTTTCTTCTGCTGGAAAGTAGCATAACGAAATTTCAGAAACCCTTTGTTAGCAAAGATTGATTTGTATGTTCTGACATCTGGTGGCCACAAAATGAGAGTGAGCGCCGTTTACCGCACTACTATTCTCATAAGTGGACCGAGATATTCAGGAGCCCCGGTAGCTCAGTGGGTTAAGCGCTGGCTTACTGATCTAGCGGTCGCGGGTTCGAGCCCCGCTGGAGGCGGAGTTCTTTCCATCGTAAACGGGGTTCCATTGCACACAGCCTTTCATTATCACAAGCCCATCGTCCTGATATGACTGAAATACTGTTGAAAAGGACGTAAAATCGCAAGTCATCCATCCATCCATCCGAGATATTCACAAAAATCGCATATTTTCTTCTGCTGGAAAGTAGCAGAACGAAATTTCAGAAACCCTTTGTTAGCATAGTTTGATTTCTATGTTCTGTCATCTGGAGGCCACAAAATGTGAGTGAGCGCCGTTTACCGCACTACTCTATCTCATAAATGGACCGAGATATTTAAAAAATCTCATATTTTCTTCTGCTGGAAAGTAGCAGAACGAAATTTCAGAAACCCTTTGTTAGCAAAGATTGATTTCTATGTTCTGTCATCTGGTGGCCACAAAATGTGAGTGAGCGCCGTTTACCGCACTACTCTATCTCATAAGTAGTGCGGTAAACGGTGCTCACTCATATTTTGTGGCCTCCAGATGACAGAACACAGAAATTAAACTTTGCTTACAACGGGTTTCTTTAGTGTCGTTCTGCTATTTTCCAGCGGAAGAAACTATGCAACTTTTGTGAATATCTAGGTTCTCATATAAAATAGGGTAGTGCGGTAATCGGTGCGCACTCACATTTTGTGGTCCGTAGTTGACAAAACAAAGAAATAAAAATTGCCAAATTCTGCAGAATTTTCAATTTGCTATCTTTACCACTTTTTCTGCAGAAAATTTTGCAGAAAATTTTGCAGAATATCCATTTCGCTAACTTTACCACTTTTTCTGCAGAAAATTTGCAGAATATTCATTTCGCTTACTTTACCACTTTTTCTGCAGAAAATTCTGCAGAATCTTCTGCAGAATTTTCGTTCTGCTAACTTTACCGAGCCGGCCTTTTTTGAAAAAGGCCTACATCTGTCACTGCTTTTTCCCGCATTCACTAACATTTAAAACACCATGCGCAGATAAGCAATGCCATCAACAATATTAAGATTTAATATGCATAAGATGTAAGAAACCGTTCCTATTTTATACTATTTATCAATTCATTTGTCTCTGGAGTTAGTTTCGACACGTGAATGTGTTAACATAACCTGTCAGCTAGCAGCATGTACTTGCAATATTGCTCTCTGGGGAGAAGCGGAGGGGCATGCAGATTATATGCTTAGTTTTAGTAATGTTGCGCACTGTAAATACCTTAAAATTGGGACACCATGAGCCACATCTCCTAAAATTTGAACGAATTGATTGCACTGTGTGGTAATGTTCCTATTATGTCCTGGCGGAAAGGCAAATGGTGTAGACCCTGAACAGGCTGCTCCTGATAGGGTTCTGTCTACATTATTTGTTCAGACATGTCCGCCCAAAAATTCAAGATAAAAACTAGTCTCCAAGATTCCGCCTCATGTTTTATACCATGCCCTCCTAGGAGGGCTGGGTGTCAATTTATCAACAAACATGTAAATTTGTTAGCTCGATACTCGCTTTTTATCCCCCGACCGAAAGGTTCCGAGGATAAAGCGATGAGCCTGGCGTCCCTCCTTCCATCCGTAAACATTTTCTTGTCCGCTCAAAATCTTGAGCACCCTTTGGAATATTTTCATGATACTTCAAAATTATGTAGAACAGGTCATGACGATGTGTCGCGAACAAGAATGATAACTCTTGCTATTGTACTTTATGAGTTATTTCTCCTTTGGTGATTTTCACTGCATGAAAAATCCGTTTTACGCAGCTGATCAAACATGTATCAAATATATGAAAACGCCGGTATTTGCAATTATTTGCATACGTTTGCCTTTCATTTGCGGTAATTTGACTTATATTTACCTGTGGTAAACGATCAAATTTACGTATGTGCGCATACCTAGAGGTAAGCCGTAAGCGCCGCACTTTACGTAGTATAAACTAGAGGGGCGCAGAGTATGAAAATACACATATTTACCATCTTTTACAAGTCGGTGTAAATTTATCAGCATCTTTGAGTTTCTGCAGGCTAGCAAATATGCGAAAGTGACACACATTTACGTACTATGTAAATTGATAAGCATGTCAATAGTTACTTAGCACTACAAATATTGTTAAATATATGTCAAATATATATTTACCTACATATTCAAATGTAGCCAAAATACGATGCTTTACTAACGTTTCTTTACCTTTTAAATGACAATCAAACTTAACGTACTCAAACCTGTTTTAGCAGGTATGCAAATTTATTGTAAAATCGAAATGTTTAAGTTCATGCGTTTGAATATACAAATAAATGTTACAAATTAAAATGCTTGAAAATTTGCTTACTCGGTAAAATAATGTTAAACATAGACAAATACGACATATTTACATTAAAATCAAATTTAAAGTAAACAAATGTATTTATGTTTGGTTTGTTCATTTGGAAATGTATGTAAATGTTTAATATTTACACACGTTGCACGCTATGCATACAATTTATCAAAAGCTTGTATGGACATACATTTGCTATACTCGCTGCAAACTTCAAATGTTATATTTTGCAAACGTGTGCACGTATGGTAAATATAGTATGAAACAACAGTTGCAATGCTATGTAAATATTAATGGCACATTAGTTTTTCCAATATGCCTACAGATGCCAAATCATGTGTTTATCTTGGTATTTACCCAATAGTTTGGGATATCAAATATAGTGTTCATATGAACATTTGCATATCATTTACTGGGCTTTGGAGAGGTGGGCATATGTTATTCATTTTGGGTAAGGAAGAGGAATATTCGGTCAAATTGTTTTAATTGTCTTGTGGATAAGCTATTCACGCTAAATATTATAAATGTGAAAAAAATTAATGCATATCGTCTAGCATCTCTGTCATGCAATAAAATTCGACAAATACCCTTATAACGGACTTTTTAATTGTTTGATTTTACGATGAAACAATATACATGTATTCATAAATGAGCCGCGACACGAGAAAATCAGCAAAGTGGTTGTGCACCCAGTGTAGACTCAGATCAGCCTGGACATCCGCCCAGTCCGATCAGACTCTTCCCTAAGCGCTTAAAGGGTAGCTAAGGGTCTAAGCTACCTTTATGCGGACAGCGAAGACTCTGATCAGACTGGACGGATGTCCAGGCTGATCTGAGTCTGCGCTGGGCGCACAACCACTAAGTTGGTTTTCTCGTGTCGTGGCTCAAATGAACGTATGACTGATTCCACCGTAATCTATATTATAAGCTTAACTTCCTCCACTTAATTATTTAAATATTAATTTTCAAAATTATGACGTGATGTTTCCAAAGACCGACACAAAATATGCTTATTTTACGGCGGTATATAATCACTACATTCCAAGTCTTGTGTTGTTCTACCAATAACAGACTGCACTAATTTGCATCAGTATGATCAGAAGATATGCGGTCTTCTTCAACCAATGAAATCGTCTCAGTTTTTGTCGGGTAATCAAATACTATTGGCTGAAATAAGCGCCAATGTAGATATCCCATTAAGACTTTGTGCTAATGACCCATATATTAATTCAGTATTTATTACACTGTACGTTTCCAGATGTTTCTTTTACCTTTGAAAGATAATCGGTTCGGCCCTTCACATCATAGCTAGTTTTAATTATATTCAATTCGTTCCACATTTTCACAGTATTTTCGAACGCAGATTTATCATATTGGCTGCAGTGCAAACAGATTAATTTACTGTCGTTGTATCAGTAGTTAAAATTAAAATAACAAATTACGTTCTGATTTCAACTTCTTTCTTCAAAGGTCAAGTAAAAAATGTTAACCCTTGCGATCGCTCATTGCTCTAAATGGTCAGTTGTTTTAGAACATGCTCATTCATTAATTGTAAAATGAAAGTGCTGTACTGTGCGCAGTTGAATATGGAAAATCCGCATCTTATTATCTTAATTAGTTTTAGCGACATTAAGGGTAAAACTTTAAAAAAAAAAATTCCACCCATCGATGATCTTATCGAGTTGCCTCATTATTGTGCACATGGTGAGCTCCTGTGCCGTCATGCCTGAACATTGAAATTTCGAAGTTTGTAAAATATCAAAAAAGTTTGTTTTTTTCTGTGAGAAGGCGGTTAATATTTGCGGTTTTGGTTACAACTGCTTACATAAACATTTTAACCGAATGGCAGCACCACCCTTAGTTGAATGTTTAATTTATCATTTAAATCAGCTCTAGCAGTGAATTGTTGAGTAATAAGCACTATTTGGCGGTCAGTTGTGAAGTAGATCATATCACAAGCGCGGTAAACGTACGTTTCAATGGCAATTTCAGCAAAAAATAGAGACGTTACACCGTCTAACATCTCAAAACGTCACAAAATAACGTCAGTAATGCCAGTGACGTCAGTAATTAGTCTCACGCGCTCCGAGACAGTGAATTGTTGCACAATAAAACACGAAAACTTTCCATTGCTTCTATAGGCGCACTGTGTTAGAACACACAATATCAAATATCAAATTACATGCTTGTAGATAAGTCTAACTGGATATGCGAATTGTAAATCTCATTATTACATTTATCATATGACGTCGCTGTTATTCAGTGGCTAACGTCATGTCATAAAAATCGTATGACCACACGTGTAATAACACTTTGGCGCGTACACGTAACGTCATTGACAACGTCCATGTCAACAATGCGTTTTCTTATTGAAATGATGTGCAGTTTGAAGGCGTTGATACCCCATTTATATGGGTCATATGATAAACAGAATCTTACACTCGTGGTCATTTCATATGAAATTAATGAAACTCGCCGAAGGCTCGTTTCATAAAGGACTTCTATGATTAAGGCGAGGATTTTCCCAATTAGACCGGCGCGACAGGTCCGAATTTTCACAAGTATAAAGTGTGCAATTTTTTCTTAGCAGAGCTTCCACAAATATGTAAACCGTATGAAATCAGATCATATGTGATTAAGACCCAAAGACATGGGGAGATAATCCATTCTGACCCTACCTACCCTAAATTCAAGGTTTTCGCATACCTCATCTTTTGAGGTAATAAAAGTATTGAAACCCGTCATTCATTCGATACATTTTTGTCATAAATGCATGCTAAATACACGCATATCACAATACAAAGCAATGATTTTCTTCTTGTTACGCCTGACTGGCATTTAAACATGCAAAACCATAGTTACACGTCAGGTCAAAACGGCCAAAAATAGAACGCTTCATTATAATTAAAGTACAAGTACTCCCCCCCGCCCCGTGACCCAGCATTTCCTTTATGCAGCAGACTTATGCGATGCAAGTACGTAATATATATGAGTGGGAAGCTGGGTCACGGGGGGGACGATACTCAGTTAGCCAAAGAAACAGAATGGTCAGCAGTAGCACTGTGATCTTCAAGGATTATATTGTGTATCATGACCTTGAAATGAGGTCAAGGTCACATACATATAGTCAAAACTATCCAGTGGTGTCTGTTATGTAAGTAATGCAAGTCAAAAAAGGGTGAAATGTATACAATAAATCATTATTTCAACGATCAGTTTGAGGATTATTTACAATTTATCTCAACAATGACGTCAACGTCAACGTATGTTTAACGTACTCTACATAGACACAAACATTTGAAAATTCATTTGTCATGCAAGTTACATGTCATAGTCATAAATGCAAAGCAGAAGTCAGTTATTATCCGTAATTCTGCCCATTTGTAGATATCACTAATTTGAATTATGGATATCAATAAATCGAAATAGTGATATCCATAGTTCGAATTACGGATATCAATAAATCAGTTTGATTATTGGATATCTATAATACGAATAAGTGAAGAAGAAGAAGAAGAATGTTTATTCAAGTGCTATAGGCTATGTAGCCCTTGAGCATATACATGTACATACATGCATTACAAATATAAACAATGTGACAGGTAGAACAATAAGTGCATAATATCACCTTAATAAATACAGAATAATATATGAGTCAATAACCATTAATACTTAAAACTATTAATTTCTTTCATATGAGCTATCAAACCTACCCCACCTAGACCTTATCTTTGCTTGGAGAGAACTGTGTGACGCTTCTTGTAATATCCCTTCGGGCACTCTGCCTAGCCAGCATTGAACCAACGTCGATTCGATATGACGTCGAATCGACTTCGGTTCAAAGCTGATCAAACCCCATGTGCCCGACGGGATATTTGTAAGATAACATAATTCGTTGCGAGCCCTAAACTACATATAACACACGTCTGTCATGCAAATTTGGAGAGAACTGTGTGACTCTTCTTGTAATATCCCTTCGGGACTATGCTTAGCCAGCATTAAACCAACGTCGATTCGATATCATGGCGTCGAATCGACGTTGGTTCGAAGCTGACCAAACCCCATGTGCCCGACGGGATATTTGTAAGGTAACTTAATTCGTTGCGAGCCCTAAACTACCTATAACGCACATCTGTCATGCAAATTGGAGAGAACTGTGTGACTCTTCTTGTAATATCCCTTCGGGCACTATGCTTAGCCAGCATTGAACCAACGTCGATTCGATATCATGACGTCGAATCGACGTTGGTTCAAAGCTGATCAAACCCCATGTGCCCGACGGGATATTTGTAAGATAACTTAATTCGTTGCGAGCCGTAAACTACATATAGCGCACATCTGTCATGCAAAACACCCAACAGGGTGTGTGACAAAGCAAACACCAGTTTGAGTACCCAAACAAACAAAACAGTTTTGTGTCTACACTGAAAATACATATTTGAAGGAAAAAAGAGAAATTAATCCTTACATAAATATTTATATTCTATCACCATTGAGACTGTAGTTAATAATGAAGCTTATCATTTGTATATTATATTACAGATTCTAGTTAGTAAACCAAAGAAAATTTCTTTTTTCAAAAGCTCTGAATACATATGAAGCTAATTTATTTATATTTTTATTGCTTGAACTGGTAAATAACTCAATACATTTAAACATATTTGGCCTTACTCTGAAATATCTAGGAATATATGTGTCTCTAATATTTTCATAAGCACTACATTCAAAAATGAAATGAAATTCATCCTCTAATGTGTTGCAGATTCTACATTTTCTTTCTACATAATCAATTCGTTGAGGTCTATTCCATCTACCCGTTTCAACTTCAAGCCTATGTGAGCTTACCCTAAGTCTTGATAATGCATTTCTAAACTTCTTAACTTTGACAGCATCCAAATAATCTTGAAATTTGAAAACAGCAATATTTCGATAAAATCTTGATCTTGTTGACTGATTTATTTCCGCATTCCAAATTTGAATAAAATTGTCAAGTAACCTCTGTTTTACTATTTTTAAGAATATTTTTTCATCACCAACGCCTTGTTGTAACCAAACTTCATTAAATCCTAATGATCCTAACAAAGTTTTCACCATACGTGCCCAATTGTTTTTTCTAAGATTGCTATCGATATCATCTAACATGAGTTTATAGATATAGTTTATATACTTATTGTTTTCGGAAGAAATTACTTTTAACCAATATTTTATTATTTTGTAATATCGTTTTGTTTGATAATTTGTCCTACCTAGCTCACCATAAATAAAGTTATTCTGCGTAGACTGTTTTACCCCTAGCAGACTTTTACAAAACTGTAAATGAACCCGTTCTATTTGTTTCGCCTGACAAAATCCCCATACTTCAGAGCTATAATCAAGAATAGGCGAGACTAGTTTATCGAAAAGTTCCAGAGTATGTTTTGGTGTTAACTCTAATATATTATTCAAATATCCTTTAAGCTTAAAAATTGCCTTCTGGGCCTGACCTGCTAAAGTTGTTTGTGCATTAGAAAAGGAACCACCTGGTGTAAAAACAACTCCCAAATAAGAAAATTTGCTCACAATTTCAATTTCAGTACCCTTATAATAGAATTTCATATCTTTTGGCAATGACCCCCCTTTTCTAAAAACCATAATTTTTGTTTTTGCCAAATTGACTTTCAGTTTCCATCTATCACAATATGAGCTCAAAGCATCGAACCCTTCCTGCAGTCCCTCTGGCGTATCAGAAAATAAAGTTATATCATCTGCGTATAGCAGCAGAGAAAGTTTCACCAGACCTATATCAACGCCGCTAACACCTTTATTTATTAACTCTGCTTCTATGTCGTTGATATATATGGCAAACAGGAAAGGGGATAAGCACTCACCCTGACGTACCCCTAAATAGCAGTCAAAACTTTCACTTAGCTTATTATCATATTTTACTTTTGACTTGACATTTTCATAAATTGACTGTATAATATTTAACATTTTGCCCCGAACCCCCAGCTTGATTAGTTTATACCAAATTATATCTCTATTCACAAAGTCAAAAGCTTTACTGAAGTCAACAAATCCACAGTACAATTTTTTGCTTTCGTTAAGAAGATGTGTTATTAAACCATGAAGTACAAAAATATTGTCGACGGTGCTCATATGACTACGAAATCCCGCTTGTGCCTCAATATATATGTAATACTCTTCAGCCCATTGAGTTAATCTATTGTTTAAAATTCGGGTGAACAACTTTCCTATAACACTAAGAAGTGTAATGCCTCTGTAATTTTCGACGTTATTTAAATTTCCCTTTTTATGAATGGGTACTATATAACCCTCAGACCAACAAGTTGGAAAATATCCTATATCAAATAATAAATTAAACAGCCTCTGTAAATGTGGCACCAGTGTATCTGTGCCATAAATTAAAAATTCATTTATCATCTTATCTGGGCCCCCACTTTTACCTGTTTGCAACTGTTTAATACCCTTCCTAATTTCTGCATCCGTAATTTTTCGATCTAACTCGGCGAACATTATTTCATTTTCTGAATTCACAAATTTTTCATTAAATTCTAAAATATCTTCGTCGGCCTGATAAAATTGATCATCTGGATTATTTACTGCTTTAAAATAGTCCAAAAAGTGCTTAGTTGTCAAAGATTTTGACGACGTTACGTTTTGTGATTCTTTCAAAAATTTCCAGTACTGTTTTGCATCTTTATGCTTTTGCTCTAGTAGATTTTGAGTTTTATTTCTCAAACATGTATACTTAAAGTTTCTTACGGACTTTTTATACGTAGACCGAGCCTGAACTAGCTCTAGTCGATTATTTTCAGTTTTATTTTTTCTAAAATTATTAAGTTTATCTAAAAATATAAGTCTGTTTAATTCACATGTTTCATCATACGTGCTTTTAGAAATATTTTGCCCAACGGGTGATATTTTCTTTTCAAATAATGATTTACAAACACCACCTATATAAGTGTATCCATAATTTGAATTATTGATATCATTATTTTTTCTTTGCTATTTTTCACTATTCAAATCAGTGATATTTATATTCAAATTAGTGGAATCCATTAATCGGACTGAATTACAGGTATCCATAATTCGAATTTGTGATTTCACTAATTTGAATTATGGATATCCATTATATGGGCTGAGTTATGGCTATCACTTATTCGAATTATAGATATCCATAAATCAAAATATGGATATTTATTAAAAAAAAGGAATAAATAGTAAAAGGCACCCTATATGTAGAGTTGAAAACAAATCTTCTTTTTTTATTACATGCGTGTGGGTGTTTTTTTATTATTTTTAATTATATTTTACCAATTTCTTCTATAAAATACGAAATAAATGTGACACAAATACAAATTTTATAAAATTGTTCATTTTCTTTTGTCTATTTTTTCTGCAGCCATGTTTCGAGAAAAGTGGCATTATATGAAATGTTCGAACAGTGCATCGGCACAGTGTTACCACAGTGTTCGCAATCTGAAAATATGTACAACAGAAGCGAATACTCTTACCTCTCTGTAAAAATATTCAGGTCGATCTTCTGTTCGGTGTTCGCACATGCCGTATAACCCACAGTGTATAAGCGGACAGTCACCAAATCGGAAGCGACAATTGACTGTACACCCGAAAATCATTAGTGACACATAAACAACTTGTGAGATGAAACGGTCAAAAGCAGGTAAGTCCTTATCAAATTTGTTCTTTTAGATGCGATTTTCGTCATCGGGGAGAGAATTGGATGTTCTTCACCTGTAGCATTGTCAGTTTGACATATCGCCACCCAATCTTTGTGTAAAACCCAAGTTTTCCTGCTTAATCACCAGTTTTGCTTTATTTTCTGTCGATCGACACGGACAATCGGGGTTAAAAAGACTAGAATTATGGCATTATTTCTGTTAAAACCAACATAAAATCATCGCTACACCTTTATCCTGTGATATCCAATAGCTGAATATATCGAAACATTACTTAAAACAAATATGTTGCCTCCTGAATCGCACACGTTCGTCTCATTCGACTGTCCGACTAGTGACAACTGTACCTAATCATTAGCGACATACCAAGAAACAAAAACTGTCCGACTAGTAGTGATTGTATTTTCACATTCATGACGATCATTTTCAACAAATGCTTGAAAAAGGTAATAAAAATATTGTTTTGGATGCTTTCACTGGGATCATCAATTGGGGGAGAAGGCTATCAAGCATTTCTTGATAAAGAAATGATCATATGGCTAAATTTTTATCTGTCAACATTTCAATCAAAATTGTGACCTAGCCGCGTACCGCTTTTGTGATCCGTTACTGGTTTTCAGAAATTCGCATTTTCCGTCTTCCGGTACCGTTTAAGCAACCATCAATGCAATGAAAATTAAAGAAAGCTACATGTAAACCCCAACCACCCCTTACCTGTAAAAATACATTTTGACCTTAATTATTATTAATCGATCAATTTTCTAAGCAAATTCTGTGTCTGTGAAGACAAACTCAGTGCTATGCCTCAGAAAATCGATGGTCATTGGTCAAAACCCACACATTACATTAGTAAGCGAGCTCGGAGTTTCGAGTTTCCGGTTGGACTGGAGGAGAAAGGTCAAAGGTCACGATTGGAAAAATCCGATAGGTTATCATTACGGTTACCTGTTCAGTCGATATAAAACACGTTTTTCATGATTAAAATCATTGATATCATTGAAAATTGTTTTCAACTCAGAGAAAATGGATATCCACAAGGGTAGTATAGGGTATCAATGTAGATCAAGGTGACAATATTGTGCCGTTTGTAAAATATGTTTTCATATCTTTTAAGCTGCTAGTCTGACCATTGTAATTAGTTTCGCCTGTTGAAAAACACATTCAAAGTACGTTTTCTTTAAACAGAAAAATTCAGAAACACTCTCAGTATTTTCAATTTATTTCGAATCTTACGAATAAATCATTGAGCCTGCCATGCTAATCTGTGCAAATTTATGGTAGATATAAACAGCATACTGGACTTCTGAAGCAAACTCAATCCAGTAGAAGTTCTTACCCTCCTTTGTCGTTATATTTCGATAAAGAATACATAAGTAAAAATATTTACTAACACATTTTCTGCTCAATAAGACTTACAAGAAAATCGTCGCTAGTCGTTCAACACCATTTTTTGTTTTTGTCACTAGTCGGACAGTCGAATGAGACGAACGTGTGCGATTCAGAAGGCAATGTATTTGTTTTAAGTATGTTTCGATGGATTCAGCTATTGGATATCACAGGATAAAGGTGTAGCGATGATTTTATGTTGGTTTTAACAGAAATGATGCCATAATTCTAGTCTTTTTAACCCCGATTGTCCGTGTCGATCGACAGAAAATAAAGCAAAACTGGTGATTAAGCAGGAAAACTTGGGTTTTACACAAAGATTGGGTGGTGATATGTCAAACTGACAATGCTACAGGTGAAGTACATCCAATTCTCTCCCCGATGACGAAAACCGCATCTAAAAGAACAAATTCGATAAGGACTCACCTGCTTTTGACCGTTTCACCTCACAAGTTGTTTATGTGTCACTAATGATTTTCGGGTGTACAGTCAATTGTCGCTTCCGATTTGGTGACTGTCCGCTTATACACTGTGATAACCAGTATCTTCCGTTTAGTATGTGATATTTCTTATGGATTTTTTTAACAAGACCTTAATTGTCCCAGTACACTGTAAATTTAAAGAGTAACTACACTTCAGGAACTGACTGAATCAGATCCCAAACCCTATCCCAAACATCCGTAGACCAGAAGCACATTCACCATTCAAACATCAGTCTGATCTGGGTCTACACTATTTGCAGCTACATCGCTTTTATACTCAGGCAGATTAAAGTTGAAGACAAATTAACCAGGTCCCAAGGAAAGGTATCTTAAACTATGCGCGAACAGTCAGTACCCAGACCATTTTACATACCAATAATTTCTGTGAGGAGGCAAGATGACTGTATTCCGGTTTGCATAATGAAATTCTTAGCAATTTAACTCAAAGAAAGGAAAAATACGTAAGGATTGAAATATTTTCTTTCAGCGATTTTACGTTACAGCCAAAGTACCGTAAATCAGCTATTCAGCTAAAACAAAACTTGCAAATATTCGTACAATGTAAAGTTATGTACAAGGGTTGGACATGCGGTATACCCAGTAATAGACGCACGTGGCTAGCCATATTACCTACCTTTATACAACCGATCTAAAAGGGATGAAAAGATGACTTGCAATTTTACGTCCTTTTCAGCAGTATTTCAGACACATCAGGAAGATAGGAGGGTGCTAATGTAAGGCTCTGTGCAATGAAACCCGGTTTACGATTAAAGATTCCCGCTTCCGGTAATCGAGCTCTGGACCGTTAGATCAGCAGGTCAGCGCTTAACCTATGCCTGACCAGTTGTCCAGGCTGATCTGATTATTGTCTTTTTTGAAAATGTAATAAAGTATATTTCCATGCGACGCCAATCGTTTACTATTTAAATTTGCGAGGATGCTTAGACTGATCAGAGTCTTGATTGTTCACACTTTCAGCAAGCTTCTCTTTTGCAGAGGAGTCCCAGTACCTCAGTGGGTTTAGCGCTCGCTTGCTGATCTAGCGGATCGGGTTCGAGTCCCGCTTGAGGCAAGAATCTTTCCTACCGTAAACGGGGTTCCATTGCACACATCCTTTCATTATCACCGTCCCATCGTCCTGATATGACTGAAATACTGTTGAAAAGGAAGTAAAATCGCAAGTCATCCATCCATCCATCTCTTTTGCAGTATTTGACGAAATAAAGAACATAATAGTGTGGTTTGCCATATACATAGGCAGGGATGATATGAATGCACAGGTTTACCTGAGTCTTCGCCATTCGCACACGCTATCTTAGATGTACAGCCCAACTCCTGATCAACATGTATGATTATATGGACTGTTATCTTCGCAAGCTAAGATTACTATGTCCACTATGTTCCTTAGGTAAGGAAAAAAGTGGACTTAGTAGCCTTGGCTAACGAATTTGACAGCCTTTGTGACCAAATTCACTTTGTATACCCTTACAATCCAAATATAGTCTATGTGAAAGGAGACTACACCATGTCCTCATGGGCCAAATATTTTCGTTTTGAACGTAGAGAATGAACAGACTTTTGTTTGTCTTACCATTATGTACACCTTTTCAAGTGACAAAGAAAGCCTAATGATGTGTTATGTCTGAATCCATCGCGTACACAAGTGGAAAGGCGCTGATTAGTATTCAAGGATTATGCGCAGACTGATCTAAAGCTTGGCTTTTACACCAATAATCTGCACATTGTATATGAAACATTAATTTATTTTAGAGTGTCTCAAGTATTGCAGTTGCGGCAAAACAAACTCACTGTGTGGATCGAGATCCGGAACATCCTTTTAAGGAAACGAAACCCCACCAAATAGGGCGGACCGGTTAACACACGCTAGGTTGATGCTTCGTTTCATCGAATTTTCTGACTAAAGTTTCAAATATATATCGTATGCGTCAGTCAAACTAGCCATATCAGCAAACAAAGAATGCATTTCTCCATATCAAACGGGCATTAATGTGGCGAAATCCGTTGACATTTCCGTGAATTTTTGCGAGATATTCCGTTGACATTTTCTAGCACACAGACACATAATTTGTGTTGAACTAGAGAGTATGTTCCTGTGACAAATGCAAATTACACGGCAAATAAAAATTGATATTTCTCAATAAAACAAGATATTTAAACACAGTTTTCTGGGTCTGGGACAGAATTCAATTGGGCATCGTATTTTATAAAGATGACAAAAATATATGAAAAACGCTTCATAGAAAAGTCAAGAAAATATCTGGGTCAACACTAAAAATTAAACCCTGAAAATATGTCGATACAGGCGGGTGTGTATACTTTGCACCACATCACTGCATGTTTTATATGGAGAAATGTATTCTTCGACCGCTCATATGGCTCGTTTGACCGATCCCAAGAAATTCGATAAAACTTTTTGACTAAGCACCTATTTTACGTGTGTAAACCGGTCCGCCATCTTTTGTGGTCTGTTCCGTTTCCTAAAAAGGATGTACCGGATTACGATCCAGACAGTGAAACTCGCTGAAAGAATTTCGTATTAATGTAAATGTTGACCCAACGTTGTTTTCAGATTTAGAGTGCATCACCGTTGATACGACGTTTTTCAGCATTGCAGTTGGCAGTTTGCACCTTATAATTTAACCTATACGTAAGATGGCTTACATATAAGTGTTACGCTTACTGTCAGATCCTGTTTTGATTCACAATATTGTGTATATGTATGTATAAAATTTTTGAATAAAATATTGTTTAAACCAATTTAAGCTACGTTTTAATATTCGCGAAATGTTTCATTTTCCGAGTCTAGAGAGATTCGCGAATACGTATAAGCGTAAATATACTCATCGCCAATAATTAGCATACTTATAGATGAGCTAAGCAGCAGATATAACTAATACATAGGACTTTTGATATGTCATAACGTTTGACATCATTGGTCTTATCCGATGTTATTATGTTAACAGAAGATGCCGAGGCATTGGAATTTTGGAAACCAGCAGTTGTTTTGATACACAGTGATAAAAGTTAAGAACACTGTATTTCAATGACAATTTCGACCCTTTTTTTAAAACTGTGGCCAAAACATGACCAAATTTAACTTCCATCTTCACCAAAGTAGCAAAGCGTATAGACAAAATGTTAAATTCTAATGGGCTACATTAATTGTTGTCATGCCAGTTCAAATTCGGACATTATAGCCAGACTTGTCAAAACTTGTTTCCAAAACGACCGAGAGTACAATTTTCCTATATAACTTCTTATCATTTTTGTCTTACGGAAAATTGGTAGTCTTTCATACTGATACTGGGACGTCAAACTTTTTATGCAACACATCAGTTACATGGTCTCTTAGCTGACTGCACGCCTTTTTGTATGCAGAAAATTAGAATTGAAAAATAGTGAGTAACTAGATACATTCTTTACAATTACACACGCCAATATTTTCTTTAAAAAAAAGATATGTGTGGGCCAAAAGGTCAACAGGCACATGTCTATGCATACTCTCTCTCTCTCCAAGTCAATAGTTTATATCGTTGTTAAATATTTTCCAATTCTTCTGCTTGATGTTTAACAGAAAATACCGTGGAACTGAAACCTGGCAAACTTTTGTCCAGGTGTAAAAATAGTCGCGACTATTTACATGTAGGCCCAGTGTGCCCGACTTAAGCACTATGCTGACTCTTATTTCAAGGATTTGCTTACAGAGATGATGTAATAAGTATATAAACGAACACGTTATGGGCCTCGGAATCGCAGTCGGCTAAGACCTGACTTACTGAGTTCGAATCCCGCGGCAGCAGAATTCGTCACAGCGTAAACGGCGCTTCCTTGCGCGCAGAATGTCATTATCATCTTAATAAAATGCACCTTCTTTCTTACTTAATAAAATGCACCTTCTTTCTTCCTATTTTATATCAACAGAGAAATAATTTCATACACGACAGTAAGGTACAATAACAATGCGTTATGCTTAATAGTGAACTTTAACAACCGTGCAAAATTCATTCTATCGAAGCTTCTAGTGGACTGATCGAATTTGACAGTTATTAGCAGCGCATGTTTGTTACCGCCCTGACAGTTCTTTTGGATCAAAGTATATGCAGTCTGAACTGGGTCTTATATCGCTGCTCTTCATATAGGCACCAGACCCATATTCGGCTTGTGCAAGCAGCAGTTGGCTTATCAAACTACGCGACTTTATGCAACTGCTGATCTGAGTCTACGCAATTCGCCTATGGCATTTTAATTGCTAAGTTGACTTTGATGTCCCTGATGTACATACTTAGTTGCATTTGGAGGACCTAATGTAATTATGATTTATCAATATGCGTTGTAATTACCTTATTGGATGACGATGAGCCCATATGGTACAAATTAAAACAGACGGAAAGGTGCACACTCAGTCTATAGATAATTCGATTATATTGATTTACAGCCACATATGGAACGGTTTTACATTAACCATGCATATATGATGTATATATGTTTGAGTGTTTTTGAAGACCATCTTAAACCAAACTTCAATGGTTAAAAATATTAAAAGAATCTACCTTTATAACAAATTTTGACCAACTATTAAAAATTTGAACACATGACTTATTTTCACGCGAAATATTTTCATATAGTCGACAAATTCTCTCTCTCTCTCTCTCTCTCTCTCTCAGTCTCTCTCTTTCCCAGAGGAGTTGGTCATACCAAAAAGCTAGGGAGGCGGGGTGCATTTATACGATATAAAAACTATTATTGTGACTTTACAGCTCTTATGTTGGAACAACCGCTGTCCCCACAACTACGGTAGTTGCAAATTGCAAAAAAATGAAATTAACAATTGGCAAACTACCTCAAAATAGCACTTTTACCCACAGAAAGTACTACACTAAATTTTACGGTAAAAGAGACCTGTTTGTTGCTGGGCATTGTGGGACAGTAACGTTACTTTTTATGACTGTATTGTAAATCTTGCTAATTAATTGCGCATATCTTAATATATAATATCTGCCAAAGAACTATTGAGAGACCTTAGGAGATCTCTGAAACAGTTTTCCATATTAAATAGTGCTGTAGTTTCCAATGGGCTTAGCAGCCACGAATGTTACCATAAAAGGACCTGGTATGATCAGGGCCGTTTTTGGCCCCCATTCAAATTCTCTTAAAAATGCATGGTTTCTATTGCTTATTATTTGTGCGTATGGGAACAAGCAAAAATAATATGTTTCGTGTTTGTTAATTCTCAGAATAACATGATTTCTGACACGCCTACGTTGTTTCAATAATATGAAGGAAAATTGCGAGAAAATTTGAGTTAAATACATATTCCTTTCAAGAAATAAGTCATTTACAATAACTTTTGAAAGCTCTTAACAACAGGCTTTTGATGAACTGCTTATATGTAAGATTGCACTGCTAATTACCTGTACACTGCACAAGGCCTCTCCAGGTACCCCACCCACTCAAGTTTGCAAGTCCAGAGACGCTAACCAAAAAATTCCAACAGATCAAAATGAAATGTATACCAGATTATTCCTTGTGTTCTAACTAAGAAAATGAATACCCACAACATATGTTTATTTTGTCTATGAGCGGAGATATGGGCGTTTTTATGTTGAGAACGCTGGGAAAATGCTGCCAAACGCTGCCAGTTTGGTAACAAAAAGTTAAAAATAAACATTCAGCCCGGTCTCCAGCACATTTAATATTTTCATGACATGTAAATATATTAAAATTTTATCTGTATACAAAATACTAAATGTGCTGGAGGCCGGGCTCATATATTTTGAAAGCCACAAAGGCTACCAAATTCGTCATTTTCGTCAGAATCCGCTGGGGGTATGGGTATGTTCAGTACAAATATCACAAATATTTTGTGCAAGAACGGGTTAATTTTGTGTTTGCTGTTACATTCAAGGTTTGAGCTTTCATATGAATACATTTTTATTATGGAAATAAGACTTTTGAAAAATGAGTTTTCTGGGGGCCAAATATGGGCCTTATCATACCAGGTCCTTTACGGGAAATTCTTACAGTGTATTAGTTTCCTCGTAATATTTCTGTCGCACTGTCCTAATTACTACCGTCAGTTCAAATCTCTCTCTCTCTCTCTCTGAGCAAGTGTGTACTGGGAAAATACAACAGATTCAGTCAAATCAAACTTTCTGTGTCGACGTCGTCGTTGTATTCGGAGTGGCGCAAATATGTGTCGAGTTTTATAATTTAACTCTTTTTTTTGACATGCGCAAACAGGCGAGACATCTCCTCAAGTGGATTTCTTGTACTACAGAATATTACATCTCCGAATCTGGACAAGTCCTTTAAGGACAGTCTAATCTATACCTACACAATTATTTCAGGCAGGTCTGTCCAGTATTTAGAGCTTAAGAGTATTATAAGCACCACAAAGTCCTGCGACTTGGCGAAACTGATATAGATTGAGAGAAAATCTCATATTTTTCTATCTAGATTTAGAATAATAGACATGTAGTACAATGACCTAATGCGCCGCTGCATTTTTTTTTATTCGTTTTACGGTATTAACCGCAAATTTTGCGCTAACTGACATTAAATATGCCCACCTACAATATATTTGTTCTTAATTTATTTGTATTTTATAATTTATTTGAAACTTTATTCAGAACAGGCTTGGAATGTTTGCTGAAGTGTAAATATAAAATAATATCTATGCATATGACACGTCGGCTGATAGTAAATATACAGTAAAACCAAGTATTTCGAGTAAGGTGCAGGCTTATGCAAATATATGCATAGCTAAGGTATTTACCGAGTATTTCAGGAGACATAAATCGATGTCTATAAGGGCTAGATTCAATATCATTTGACAGCCCGCTCGAGGCAGAGTAAATGTAAAATAACATTAACGCATATTTCCATTCATAGTAAATTTGCTATAAAACCGAGTGTTTAACTCATGTGCAGGCTTATGCGTAAAAGCAGATATTTACCGAATATTTGAAGATAGCTAAATGTAAGTAAATATGAGGGTTAGATTCAATATCATTTGACAGTCTGTTTGATGTAGCGTAAATATAAGATATTATTTACGCTTACGCCCATTCACAGTAAATATCATATAAAACCAAACGTTTAACTCATATGTAGGTCTGGGCAAATGTATGCGTAAACGAAGGTATTTACCAACTTTTTGAGACCACTTAAACAGATGTTAATATAAGGGCTAGTTTCGATATTGTTTGGCTTGCTATTCAAATACGAGTAAATATAGGGCAATATTTACATGTACGTCCATCCTCGGTGGCTAACCTGTAAATCCACAGATGTCAAAGGTTTTGTTGGGCCTATGCAAATGTATGGGTAAAACAATGCATTTACATATTATTTGCAGTACGATAAATAGGAGTAAATACCGGGTTATGTTTAAGATAATGTGATACCCTGTTCAAAGACGTGTAAATATAAGTCAATATTTACATATTATTTAACGTTAGTGCCATACCATTGTAAAAGCCGGCGCTTACGGTATTTACAAGGGCGTTCAAATATAAGCGCAAACATTTGTATTTAAGAAAGTGTACTAAAGTATAGTATCATTATCAAACGTATGCAACATTTGAAATATATTTCCTCATGTATGTGAATGAATGTAAATATAGCGGTAACATTTGCAAGGTTTTGAAGTTATAATAAAAGTTAGCAAATATATTACAGGTTTACCATTACGCGTCCAAGTAATCAAACGTATAGTGCATATAACAGGCTGCGTTTGCGTTGATAGTGCATACCCTAGTAAATATGAGTAAAACGACCTTTTCATGCAGTGTTTTTGGCAGATTCGTGTCCGCTCTGAAACTTGACAACGCTATGAAATATATACATGGTACTTCATAGTTATGTAGAACAGGTCATGATAATGTGTCGCGAACAAGAGTGACAACTCTTGCTTTCTAACTTTTTGAGTTATTTCCCCTTGATGGTTTAAGGTGTGATTTCGTGTCCCCTCTATAACTTTAATACCTTTAAAACTATTTTCATGATACTTCACAGATATGTAGAACAAGTCATGCCGATGTGTAGCGAACAAGAATGACAACTCTTGCTTTTTACCTTTTTGAGTTATTTGCCCTTGATGGTTTTAGGTGTGATCTCGCGTCCGCTCTATAACATTAATACATAATGAAATATTTTCATGATACTTCATAGATATGTAGCACAGGTCATGACGATGTGTCGCAAACAAGAATGGCAGCTCTTGCTTTTTCACTTTTAAAGTTACTTCACCTCTGTGCTTTATGTGTGATTCCGTGTCCGCTATATAACTTAAAATATTTTCATGATACTTCTCAGATATGTAGAACTAAGCATGACGATATGTCGCGAATAAGATTGACAACGCTTGCTTTCTTACTTTTTGTTATTCCCCTTGATGGTTTAAGGTGTCCACTCTATAAGTTGAATACCCTTTGAAATAGTTTCATGATACTTCACAGATATGCAGAACAGGTCATAACGATCTTTCTCGTACATGAATGATAACTCTTGCATTCACACTTTCCAAGTTATTTCCCTTTAGAAGTTTGAGCTGCAGTTTGTGCCTCTGCTCCGTATCTGTATTACCCTGGCCCGATCCATAATTTTAGTACCCGTACACCAGTTGTGTGCGATAACAGAAGACTCATGTTAGCCTGTGCCGCTGCGTAAGTCAGTTTACGTTAAAAATATAAAGGACGTAAGATCACGGTAAACATATACATTTTCACATTGAGAAAGAAATTCAGAATGCCAAAACATATGAATGATCAATGTGACGAAAGAAAGTGCGTTTCAGCATTGCACAACCTCTGTTTAGGCCAGCAGTTTATTGATCCTTATGAATATGGATCCTTATTAACATAGTAAAGACCAGCGAACATCAATGTCTCTGATTTTCGCTTATGCAATAAGCGGAAGGTAATCAATGGCAGTTTGATATTTCGGTGATAGATATTTTTCCCCTGATGCGTTTTGCAGCACACGGCCATTTGCACTCTACGGGGCCACTTATGCGCTGATAGCATTTCTCCAGATCTTGCGGTTACATCAAAGATGAAATTAAAAACCTGTGAAATTGGTAGCCCATTGAATGAAATGAGCCGCGACGTGACAAAACCAAGAATGTGGTTGTGCGCCCAGCGCAGACTCAGATCAGCCTGGGCATCCGCCCAGTCTGATCAGAGTCTTCGCTGTCCGCATGGAGGTAGCTAAGACCCTTAGCTATCCTTTGAGCATTTAACGAAGAGTCTGGTCAAAATGGGCGGGTGTCCAGGCTGATCTGAGTCTGCTCTGGGCGCACAACCACATTGTTGGTTTTGTCACGTCGAGGCTCAAATTACCTGTTCTTACAGGCATAATATAATATATGGAGGAGTCTCGTTAGAGGGTGATTAAAAGCACTTCAGAAACAATCAAATCAGCATATTTAATGTCTTATATTTCTAGCAGACCACATGTTTCAGATGATGTAAAATGTACCAGCAGTTGAACTTATGAAGGTCATTGAAAAGTCATAGTCAAAATCTATGTTTTCGTATTGGTTATAAGTTATTAAGAAATTTCTTCACAATTTAGAAATTACTTAATGACTTCTAACCGGCTTAGACTGCTGTCAGTTTTCTTGACAAATGTCCATTACTGGCTCTATTGCTTGTCTCTAGAGACTGCATCAAAGATCAATGCTCTTTTGCACAAAAGATCTTTATTGTACCTGCTCTATTTATCCATTCACATTTTAGTTTTTTTTGAAGTGTAGATCATACTGCTGTTTTGAGTTTCAAATTGATAATAATAATAATAATAATAATAATAATAATAATAATAATAATAAATAAATAAATAAATACCAAGTAGACGGTTTAAAGAGAATTCGTATTCTTGTGGAGTTTCAGATGACACTTGTGTTAATTAGTTACCATTCTAGTGTGAAGAAAATTATTCTAGTAAAGGTGATTAAAAGATAATACTAGAAATGTGAAAAGAGAATGAAAGAATGCACTAGCAAACATAATTTTACTGGATAGGAACATGTGACCTAAAAGACATAGATCAGACTGCATGCGTTTAGTAATTGCTTGCAGGCTGCTTAAAACTCTCTGCTTTTTTTACACAGATAAAACTTTTTTTCGTGCTGTTAGATATTTTATATATGAAAAAAAGTTCTAATGTTGTTAATTTATTGTATTTAAGGTATTGTTGTAACTGAATGCTTTTATGCTTTGTATTGGTTCCCCATTTCTATTGATCTGTCAGGGGTCTTTTTCTGCTAATTACCTTGTGATTTAATAGAAAAAGAAATAACAGACCATATATAATTCAATGGACATTAAGATTACAAGGGCCATTTTCTCAGACAGGTTGAAGGGAAAGTTTTATAACTTTCATTCAGTCAGAAGTTTCATTGCTGATTTATGTCTTAAAGTCTCCATAGTCCTACCAATGATAAAAATCGTCAAATACAAATCATTATGAAACCTGTACAGCCATCAGAATTAATGAAAATATTTCGGTTGATCTGCTTTTTTGTATCATATAACTGACAAAAGAGAAGAAACCAGGTATTTTGGAAAAATGATATTTCTCTCCATAAAAATACGGTTTTCGTCTCTGGTTCCCCGTTAAGCAATGAAATAATGCAACCGCGGCACAATCAATGGGATCCTTGCTTCACAGTTTTGTACGTTGTATTTTTATCTTTTTATCAGTTGTAAAAACGCCTGTACCTTGTATTTTTATCTCGTGTACCTTGTGTTTTTACCATGAAATATAGCTAGGGAAATCGAAAGTAGGTCATTTTAGTTGGCAACTAAAATGACCTAGTTATTTTTTCAAATCTATTCTATGGTAAATTCAAGGACGTTTTGATTTTTCAAAGCCGGCCAATCACGATAATAATCAATGATGAAACTGTAGTGAAAAGTTTGCAGCGATACTTCACGACAAAATATTCCATGCTGATAGAGCTATAGGGCCTTTAAGAACTTTTCTTAATGGCTAAGAGTTTCTGTCTAAGTCATTGAGAGGACCTCTTCACAACATAGTCAGCTCTCAAAATTGCTCCTGATTGGCTGAAAGGATGGACAATTTAAAACCTGCAGTCTAAAATATACTCTAATTCCCCTAAATTCTGGCACAGACTAGCCAATTGAATAATTGTCTCAATATCTGAACACGATTAATATGCAGTAACTATCAAATAATTTGTCAAAAGTCACTGTCGGACTAGCAAGAAGTGCAAACTATAGTCAAACTTCTCTTTCTTGATACGAATCATCTGGTCTACACTGTTTGCTCCCATTATTCTTTTGATGTGATCAATTCAAACAAACAGAGTATCAGCATGTAAGACGAGACTCATTCCAGGAGGCACAACGTTGAATCAACACTGAGTCAACATTGACTCAATGTCATGGTGTAGTCCAGCTCCGGACCGAAATTATTTCAGAAACAAAGTTTCTAATTTAGGACCAGCACCTGTAAGTCTTCCTCAGTGTGGGTATTTCAGATGCCGATAAAATCATTCTGGTACATTGTAAACTGTGCATTAATCAATATATTATGTTTTCTTTTTGATAAATAACAGCCTTTTTCTTCTTCTGACCTTCCCAAAGTGTCTTATTTAATATTTACTGGCGTTTTTTCCTTCGTAGCTGTGAGAATGTTTACGAAGACCGCCATGTTTGCTTGGGATTTTCCCAGTTACCGGATGACGTCATTGGGTGATAAAAATGGCAAGGATATAAAACACAGTACCTTAGGAGATATGGGTTTCGCAATTACATACATCTGTGAATATTGTTTGCAATACCTATACATGCATTTATTTTATGCCTGGTGTCCAAATTTCATTTAAGCACGCGTCAGTGTGCTTCTGTGAAAAGGCTGAGCACTTTTAGATTTAACTAAGTACCGCAATAAAATTAACCATTATCAATGGTCAATTACCATGTGGACACCGAATGTCCGAACACAATTTCACTTTTAATAAATGTTCGCGCACACAAGAAACAAAGGGAATGCTGTTTAATTCAGCTATCAATTTTATAATAGATCTAGTCCATGTCAAAACGTAACATTGGTAAAAAAAGTAAACCTAAACACTTCACAACATATGAAACAACTTTTGTGTGTTTGAAGTCGCGTACAGGCCTGTATACTTTCAACTATCATAAGAGAGGACGCGATTAAAAGAAATTACGTGCTGTTATGCTTAAACACATTGCAAAAAGTCTTCAGACAAATGCTGTAATCACACTGCAAAAGAACGATCACAATATTTTATATCCGCGCAACTTACGTAATAAGAATCTTTTAAGATCTCAAGCGTTAACGCCGGGCCGGGTAGCGCAATCGGTAGGGCACCTGACTCGTAAGTCAGAGGTCCTGGGTTCGAATCCCGGTCTGGCCACATACTTTCGTTTCTCCTTCCGCTGATTCAAAAAGGGCAGTTGTCAGTTACTGGCGAAGGTATGTGCACTTAGTACTGGTTAACCGCTTAGGAGGTCTAAGCCTGCCCAGGAATAGTGTGGTTAGGTTAACTGACCGTCCCGACATGACCTTAGTTGTTTACCGTTAACCGTTAAGCGTTAACAGCGATATAGTCAAACCGCGAGGACGTTTTCTTAAGATGTTGCGATCGGAACCGTGATTATGTACAAATGCGGTACTTCTTTGAAATTCTTAAAGTCTCCATAGTCCTATCAGCGGTAAAAACGCCTAAACTCAAATCATTGTAAAAAGCTGTTCAACCTTCACGTTTAGTAATAAAATGTGGGTTGGTGTGCATATATTGAGTCATATAACTGGCAAAAAGTAGAGAAAACAAGTTTTTGAAAAATAACATTTCGCTACACAAAATACAGTTTCCTGTTCTGGTTTCCCGTCTAGCAATGCTATATAAACATAGGCGGTATATTGATTGGGAATCCACATTGTACATTGTATTTTTACCATTTTTTGAAATCGAAAGTAGGTCATTTTAGTTGCCAACTAAAATGACCCAAAAAAGTTTTCGAATCCCTTTTTTGAGAAACTGAATGATGTTTTATTATTTTAAAGCTGGCTAATCCCGGTCATTTACAATGATGAAACTATAGTGAGACGCTTGCAGCGATACCTCATGATGAAAATTTTCATGCTGATAGAGCAATGGGGCCTTTAAAACTATCTGTATGATTTTAAAATTAGCTGCGTATAAAAAATATAATATTTCTTGGGAAAATACGCATTTTCATTGCAAAGGACAGGACCTACTATAGAACCAATATTTAACTGGTCTGGGCCTGCAGTTAGACGTGTTTTGCTATGGCGCGATTTGTTCTCGTCTGCGTATATTTCACTTAATTTCAACAATTGAAACTATGGAAAATAAAACTTCGCCGAAGCCACTGACTTTCTTCGAATCCGTTTCAAATACCGATGACGGACGAGGCAATACTACTGTTAGCGAGCTGGTAATAAAAATCTTATAAGTTCTTGGTTCATTGAAATTAATATAAAAACATTTAATGCGTCGGAACAGTTGTGAAAGTTTGGGTAAGTAGGTATATGTGGCAGGAAATAACCTCGACATCATCCCATTCTTTTGGCAACGTAAATGTCCTTGCTAGTTTTCTCTTTGATCGATACATCGAACATACTATTGATCGGTAAATTTCCTATGTACTGTTATTCTACGCAAAAAAAACAACAAACAAACAAAACAAAAAACAACAACAACAAACAAACTAGAAATATAGTCAGGCAGACGTAAGGCGTAACTGGGAGCATATATCAAACAACCGACTCCCCCCCCCCCACCCACCCGTCACACACACACAAAGAAAGAAAAAAAGAAAGTAGAAATTAAACAAACAAAACAAAAATCACAGTCAGGGAGGCGTAAGGCGATCGTGGTGGTGGAGGGGGGGGGGGTGAAAGACAGAAAATATCAAAGAACCGCCGACTATTAGGATATGACACTTCCTAGGATATATGACACTTCCTTACTTTCTTCCCCCCCCCCCCCCCCGCCTACCCCCCTCCCCTCCGATGCAATTTGTAATTAAAAAGCGTTTCTGCAGTGGAGCTATAAGATAAAGTTTCCGACCACTCGGACAGGGGATGCTCATTTTGACACAAACAACACTGGATACCGGAATAACAACACACGTTTCATGTTTAACAAGATTCAAATATGTCTGTAAGGCGCAAACAGCCGTCGTATAAATATTCTGTTATCGTTTAAGCCCAGAAGTTAGTCGCTTAGCTTGGGTTATCTGGAGTGCGCCTGTCTTTGCAATTCTGGTACTGGATTTTATCATTTGACATATGGCGTCATCACGTGACCTCCACGAGCTCATTTACATATCCTGTCAACATGTCCGTTGAAACGCAATTTCTTTTCACCCCTCTTGAGGAAAATGTTTCAAGGCCAGCCCAATGTCTCTTAGAAAAGGTAAAACTGGTGGCAGTCATGATCCAAAATGGCCAAAGAACACAACCGCTAATGTTTTTTCCTAAGTGATTAAAAAATAATGATTTTATCTGTGTATAGAAATTCCCCGGTAGCATTTACCGGCAAAAACCCAGCAGTAGCGGAATAGGTGAGGCCTGGGCCGTGGAAATTGAAACTTGTTTCTGGGCATTTTCCGGCCCAGAGCTGGGCTATGTCATGGTGTTGAATTCAGTGGTGATTCAACGTTGTGTGCCAAGTGGGATAATTGCTGCATTTCAGTATTCTGTTATCTCACTGTGTTGTGTGTAAATATGTAACAGCATCAAATAATTGCCAGCCGAATTGCTTACTATCAGTAATGATAATGATAAAAATAAAAATAAATGAAAATAAATATATAAAGAAAAATAAATAATACTTCTTTGAAATATTTACACCATACTTTCAAAATTATACAATTTAGCATCTGAAAATTGTTACGAAGGGAAATACTCTTTAGGCCAAGATAGATGTGGTTGGTTGTTTGGTTGTTTTGGGTTTAACGGTCCTTTGAGAAAGTATTTGAGTCTAATAGCGCCGTCTCCAAAAGAGAGGGAGAAAGAAGGGAGAAATGATAGACGAGGAAAAAATGTACAAACAACCCCCACCCGCACCTACTGCAAGCACAGTAGGCCCTTGTCCCACTAGTATCCAAATCAGTAGAAACGCCCCGGAACTGGAAGTTATACCCAGCATGATCGCACCACCCAACCACCCCTAAAATATTTGAACTCGCGGCGATTGTAAATTTTACTCAAATTTAAAAGAATTAATTTGCACTAGCGTCGGGATACTGTTCACAAATCAGAAAAATGCTTTTTTTCCTGCCTAATTTTCATAACGATGTTTCCCAGGAGGCTCTGAGGGTTCATCTCTTGACACCGAGTCTGTTCATGTCCTTTATATGACCACATCATATACAAAAACCAATATTTTATCGTAACGATATAAACAATTTGTTTTTCGGGTTGACGATATTTTGTTTTATTAAAACAGAATTTTTTTCAAAACTTTGACAGTTGATTTCGAACATTAACTTATTGTTAAATGAATAATCGATAATCTGGGTTTGCACTGTTTGCCTTTGTCCCATTTATGGATGGATACAACTTGTGCTATCAATTTTCAAAAATTTACAAACTGACCTGTTCTCTTTTTTCACTCAGTAGCTCGAAAAGGGTCAACAGATACGAAAGAGTGATCCGATAGACTGATCTGGGTATTTACTGTTTCACTGGCACAATATGTTTTTTTTTTTAACAGAACAGAACAGAAACTTTATTCAGTTAAAACTCAGGCCACACACAGGTGGCGTAAGAGCGTTTCGGCCAGGCTATGGCATTTTCTCCAAATTTCAGACAGGCTTTTACTGCTCCATGTTTTCATAATTGATGAGCCTTCAAATTCTGTCGCTATTAACAATGGATAAAAACCAATTTTAATTATTACTGACATGTTTATGACTTTATTCTTGAAGGAATCTAGGACTAAGATTAACGACCGAGGCCATTTCAGACCTTTCATATTTATTTTCATCTGATTGGCCACAGAGATCAAAGTATACTGACGGCCAATTGAATTCTCGAGGGCCATAAAGCATTATTTGTCTGTAACAAATTTCGACTTCCCTGAGTGGTTTTAGCATCTAAAGCATTGACCAATTGGCCCACAGTATTTGTGAGAAGCTAAGAACTGTGAATTTATTTTATCATTTCTATTTTTTTATACATACATATATACTGAAGAACAAAAAAAAAGAAAGAAAGAGAAACGTTATATACATTAACGCTAAAATTTCATGGGATGCAAAGAATCTAAAATAAACTTAGTTACATTTATTGAAATTAGTATAGATATAATATCAAAACGTTTGCAGTATGACTTGTAGTGATAAACTCTATGACTTGTAGTGATAAACTCTATAACAATATGTAAATAAATTCATGCATATCCATTTCTTCGTTCATTGCTTCGTACATAATATGCATTGTGATTACATTGATACTTTCAATCGAATGCTGCGTTGCACAAAAAGCTGTGTATCTTAATTAATACGTGAAACATTTCTTACAATTGAAAAACATAGACATTTCTACAATCGTATATGTACATTATTTCTTTGCGGATGTATACTTTATAGGCGGTAAAGCCACATTTCGGCATGTGATACCTTCGCCCGATGTCTCCGTAATTGGCAGTTACATTTTTCATGTATACTTTTCGGCCAGATTATTGTATTCCCACCTCGCTACTATCTGGTTTGTTTTGTACTGGTAGTTTACCCTTTGCATCCTAACAGAAAACGGATTAACGTTGACGTCATTTGAATCAGTAACGCTTCACAGAAACTCCCTTATTCTAATCTGAAGGAAGCAAAGAAAAACATTCCATTTAAACCTGCGAAAATAATCAACCGTCAGTAGGTAAGCAAATATGCAATGCTACTCATGTCTAACAAAGCGTATGCGACATCGTCTTTCATCTTATCTAAGTAACGTCATAAAATACGTCATTTCTAATTGTTACATGATTGTTATTCCAAATTCTAAAAACTATTATCTATAAATATTTCAAGCTTTTGAAGCAGACATATTAAGGTTTATGTTAGTGAGTTTTTCCCGAATTCTGGCATGGTTACAAATATCGCCACTTTTAGCGGCGTGGAGTCGGGCGTGTCAGGGCTGGTCTTGAAAGGGTCTGTTTGTATTCGAGTGTTATGGGTATGATAGGTATTACGTAATAAAAATACTTTGTAAACTAAATTCCTAAGGCATATTGCTTATGTTCGGCCTTTCTCTCGCCTGCAACTAGCAGAAACGAACCATAGTTATCACTTTGCTGGTGTCGTCGACGGCGGCATAAACTTTGCGTCGCGTTTTCTGGTTTGGCTGCAATTTGTGACAAATTGATTGCGCTCCAGGCGAGACACAGTATTCCCCAGACATCGTCTTCCTTTTAATGTCCCCAGCTTCGTTTTGGCTCAGCTGCCTATACATCCGTAAATAATATTACTCTCTTGCAAAAATCGTAACTGCTGGGGCATTGACATTTCATTAAAAAACTAGTGATCACGTAAATTTTCATGTCTATCGGCCTTGCACTTACAGTGTTAACCTCATTTTCTTGAAAATAATATTTGATTGTTTGTTCCCAAATATCCTAGGAAAACCACTGATGCTAGGATGAATATATTGTAGATAGACCTTGAAAAAAATGGACCCATGTTTTATTTTTCTTTTCTGTCGGCCTTATACGTCTCCCCATGCATCATCATAGTGCAGATTATTTTTTTCTGGTCCTTTGGGAATATTGAGTTCATATTAAGTCATTTTGAAACTAGAGTTCTGCTTCAGCCAGGGCCAGGCCAGTGTTGCATATTGCATTCCTGGTCTTGAAAGATTCAGTTAAACAGAGTCTGCTATTTTCATTTCTTTGGTGTATTCCTTGCTCCCAAAGGATCTAACAATTCAGAACTTAAATATTTACTTTTAAATATGTATCTTATATGAAAAATCTTTGATTGCTGCTTCCCGCAGCCCGAATAATAGTTAGTTTGCAAAGGCCATAGAAACTGTGAAAATGTCATGTATTGTAAGTTTGGCCAGATAACTATGGTACACGGTAAAATATCCGTCGATTTTAACGGAAGAATACCTGGCAACCAGCTGCCAGACCTTTACCCGTTATTTTACGGGCGCCTGTAAACAGGCGCAGGAATCATCGCGCAGAGCAGAGTATAATAGGACAGGTATTGTTTTGGTCATATAGCTCTTCCACACTATCAAAGAATTCTCGAGTACAATCGGTTTACGTAACTCTACTATATCGTGATTTCAAAAAAATGTTCTACAGACAGGTGCCCGTTAAAATAACGGGAATGGACTGACAGCTGGTTGTCAGGTATTCAACCGTAAAAATCTACGGAAATTATCTAACATGTACAGTTTTCCAAAAAGACGATCCGACATGATTCTGTGTCCAAAATAAGTCAATAAAATTCTGTACTTTCTTGGACCCTGAAATTAACGCCCAAATTTTGTTTTTAACATGTCAGGTTTTCGATTACTGGGTGTTTATCTGCAAAAAAACCCGTAAGTTAAAAAAAAAACTAAAGGATCATTTCAGATATTGGGCCTTTATGGCCGTTCTTTCTATTGCATATCTTTACAGTTGATTCACTAAGTGCGAAAAATTCAATCCTTTGTTGCAGTTAATTGTAGTATGCAAAGCTCTGTCACAAACACGCAAGGCATGCAGACTCTAAGTTTTATTGCTTGCCTGTTTTTTAAATGCATTAATGAGGAAATACAGTGAAACACGCAGCCACTCCCCATAGCATGCCTGCATAATGAGTGCTTGGTTGGTTGGTTGTCTTGGATTTAACGACCCTTTGAGACAGTATTTCAGTCTATATCAGGCTGTCTCCTAAAGAGAGGGAGATAGGCGAGAGAAAAATTTCCAAACATTCCACATCCGCACCTACAGCAAACACAGTAAGACCATGCACTACTTTTATCCAAATAAGTAGGACGCCCCGGCACTGGAAGTTATACCCAGCACCATCGCCCGACCCGACCATCCTCTAATGCATCACTTGTGATAGTTAAACTATATAGATAATGCTATGATGCAATAAGCAATTACATAAAGTATATATTAAGGTAATACCATCATACTGAACATTCTTTACCGGTCCCTTGGCTTATCGATTTTGTTATCTCCCCTGTTTTCCAGTCTTACCTGTCCAATATCGGGTATTAAGTTTATATAGAAATGTATAGGGAATATTTATATTTATATGAATTTTTTATCTTTTTCAAAATATTTGTATCTTTTATAACCTTTATTCTGAAAGTATAATGCAATGCCTACACGATGGTGTTTTTATTTTTCGAAAAAGTTAATGTTTACTTGCTTCCTTTGGCGTTTGAAATACAGACCTATACTGACCATTATACTTAATGGCGCATACAGTAGAATTACGAAATTTTCCATTTTCAGAGCATATTTCTGATAATTTGGAGCTTTTCTGATATTTTTTATAACCTAAATTCTGAAAGTCTATAGTCTAAGGATTAATATGATACTTTTATTTTCAAATTAACATTATGCTTTGATGCTTCCCCATGCGTTTAAAAACCGAAACTTTAAGAGTTTGGCGCCTGTAACTCAATCGCCTAAGTTTAATCATGCGCACTCCTGCATTACTCTTTTGGCTGCTTTATATGAATCGGACTAACGAATCAAATTAACCATACTAGGTTGAAATGTAATGAAATAAATAAATAAATAAAGAATTTAATAAGAATTTAATCATTTTGATTCAATTTTTCTTGAGCACGAAGAATTTTGTTTTAAATTAAGTCCTGAAATTCAAAATCGAAAGTATCACGGTCAATGTCTAAAAAAAGGTAAACAAATAAAAGTAAAATAAAAGAAAAGAAACAAAAAGGGAGAAAAAAACTTTGTAAACGTATAATCATTTATTGATTTGTTTGTTAAGTTATTTAAATTAATGTAAACACATTACATGGCAGCTAGCGGTCCTTTTGCTCAGCGATGTAAACATACAATAATTGACAAATTGCTAATGGTGTCGGAGTTTCGGCGGCTACAAAGAACGTAAGCAATTAGGAAATTCAAATCGAAAATATGTTTTTGGACAAACTTAATTGATTTCGGGAGATAATACCATTGTCATTTTAATTTGTTTGTATAGGATTATAGACACATCATTAAAGCTCAAACAAGTGAAGCGGTCAGTTTTAGAATATAATTGACTTGTTTTGCTCATCATGTCACAAATTAAATTTCTCCACTGATACCATATGTTCGTCAACATGGCTTCATCTAAACGTGTTCGCAATAGTGTGGATTAAATAAAATTGCATGAGGGAGAAGTCCTTTCTAGAAACTGTTTGCAAAAAGTGTTAAGCGTTCCATTTTTCCAAAGACCTACACAGTAGAGAGGATTATTGCCAGAATCTTATTCTGGAATGGAATTTGCCTAATCTTGCTATTTTCTCTTTCTTTCTTTATTTCTTTCTTTCCTTAGCATAACATTTGATCAAGGTGTTATAAATCGCTTCGCTTTTTATTATTCTTGAGTTGGATTCGTGATTAATATAACTTGCGGGTTAACAATATAGTAGGGACAAGTCTGCGCTTTTGATTACATAGCTCTTTTCATGACTACACCGCATATCAATATCTAGCCTCCCAAAAAAGTGGAACATAGGCAAACCGTACAGACCCAGACCAGACGGCACAAAACGGCGTCTGATCAGGATTTTCACTATTTGGATAAGACAAATGATAATTTCTACTTAAACAAAAAAAAATGAAAAAATTACACCCCCTTAAATGACAAATACTCTCTTCCAATATATACAAATAGGAGTGTCCACTGGGCGTACATCGGGTTAAAGAGCAATATACATATTTCAGAATAATCCATGACACGCATAAAAAAGGTCAACTAAAATGTGCATGTGCATTCTCGCGCTGACTAGTTCTCTTATAAAATATCGTTAATAATTATAACATATTATGCAAAAATGAAATGAACTTGTACTTAAAGTTCTCAAAATAATTCTATTTGTGAAAGAGACAGCTTTTTCAAAGAATACTGAAATAATACATGTATATATCTTGGATTCATATGTCCTATTGATAAATTGATGCAAATGAATATGTACTTAAATCATATAATACTATATCTGTATTAATATATGAGCCGCGACACGTCAAAACAAACAAAGTGGCATGTGCGGACAGCGAAGACTCCACCCAGTCTGATCAGAGTCTTCGCTGTCCGCATGGAGCCAGCTTATAATCGCAATGAAATGTGACTGATTCTTCGCTTCAACCCCTAAGGCAGGTCAATTTATGACGCTGTGTCGCATTAATTCCCCACGTGTCGTCTATTCTTATGATAACCTGTTGGTGCTTCAGATTATCGCCGAAGATTCTTTGATCAGATAAAAGTTTCATTCAACAACAGACTAAACAGTCTGATCAGTGTAAGTGCCTCAGATAAGAAGGGGTAGCGGGAACCGGGGTAGCAGGGATAATTTGGAAATAATTAACAAAGCATATGTTGTGACCCCTTATTAGAACCGTCTCACCGAGATGGTTCTAATGAGGGGTCACAATATATATTTTCATAGAAAAAAAAATAAAGAAAGTATCCCTGAATCATCCTTGAAGGAAAAATTAGTTGAATTACTGCAGAAACAATGGCTGAGTGAATGCCTCAGAATAAATCCATTTGTGGCGAGTTAACACTTTTGTGGACAGGCCATATTGAAATCTGCAATTTAAATTTCCAAATATCGTAGACTGTTCATGCAAACAAGGATGACTCTGATTAGACTGTGCAAGCTTATCTGAGTCTTCTGTGTGCGAAAATGTAATATACAAGAACCCATTTACATGGCCCTGTTATCCTCATCGCATTGTATAAAAAAAAAACAGAGATTTTTAGAAAAATAATGGTAACATTTTCAGTTAAACACAGTCTTGTCCAATTACATCCTGTTTATAACCATATTCCCTTTGTTATTGACATTGACAGTTGATTTCCCTCTATCTGTCCCTACCTGGATTTCAGTCACAAGTCTTCTAGGCTGTCTTATCTCTGAGCAGCATGTTTCATAAAGGGGCATTAGGGTATTATGCAATCAGAAATGTGTATTTGAGTCAAACTATGCAGACCATTATCAGACGCCGCGTCTGGTATGGGTCTTCACTGCTCGCCAGAGGCCCCTTGAGGAGATGCCAGGCATAAATGGGTTAAGCAAGCTTTCCGAAACTGAACATGGTGTATATGGTGTCAACTATCAAAACATTTCAGCCGCGACACGACAGAATCAAGAAAGTGGCTTGTGCGCCCTGGGAAGACTCAGATTAGCCTGAACAATCGCCATGAAAGGGTTTAACCCATAGAGCGCCCAGCGAGGATGGATGCTCACTGATCTGAGTCTTGCCTGTGATCGAATATCGTCTTGTAGCTTTTACTATGTTCGTCCTTATTTCAAATGACTTGGCGATTTTACGTCCTTTTTCAACAGTGTTTCAATCATATCTGGACGATGGGACGTTGATAACGAAAAGCTGTGTGCAATGGAACCCCGTTTGCAGTTGCAAAGATTTTCGCCACAAGCGGGGCTCGAACCGGAGACCGCTAGATCAGTAGGCAAGCCCTTAATCTAATGAGCTACCGGGGCACGCCTCATAAAGCCAGTATAAATTATTACTGGAAAAATTAATTTAAACCTGTTTATGCCAATCTGATTTCCATCTGGTATTTTTCAGTTTAATATATTTTACTCATCTTAAACAGTGTAGACCCGGATCTGCGGCGTCATATCTGGGCCAACACTGTTTGCCAATGTCCCTTTATATCAGACATTTGGCATTTATGGATTTAGCTAATTTTAAAACTCGTCCGCCATAAATTGTGAGAAACAATGATCGCACTTAAGCCGATAACTTGAGCTGCCATAAAGTTATCTGATATACCACTTAGGTATGTTTATTCCACTAGCGCTTAGTAGGGACATCGATAATCCTCTAGATCGGTGTTAAGGGAAATAATCCAGTTGACAATGCTGTACAGGTAAACAGGAACGATTACTCGTCCAAAACCCCGTAGAATGTTCAACATGATGTCTATACTTTTATTTTATACTTCCTATACAAAACATATGAGCCCGTCCAGATAGAAATCGACCTTATGACATAAAAAATCGATTTTTAGGTTTTCTGTTATCTGAATGCGCGTGCCATTATAGAACAAAAAGGTAAAATCCGTTTGAAGTTATCTAGATTATTAAGGATGTTATGGCAGTTTTAAACACACTGGTATCTAAGGAAAGTTGCCAGAATTAATAACGTTACGTGACGTCACGTTACACTGTTATGGATAACGCCATTATCAATGTTTTCCCTTGAAACGCATATCACTATTATTAATGTTAAAACAGCAAACGCATCTAATCAGTATCAGTAAATTTTCCCATAACACAGCTCTAAACTTTGGTCCCACCCCGGGACATGCCTCATGAGATAGGTAGAAACGATGGAAAGGCTCAAGGTGTCATATACCAAGTATGATCCCTTTACCTCGAAAGGTAATCAAGAAATATATATTTTCCGAAGAGCAGCTTTAACAAGACATAAACTTCGGACTGGCCGACATTCTTAAGTACTGTCATTCGCACGTACGAACAATCCGGAAACTTCATACCTCCGGTGTTCCTATGACTTCGAGTGCATAAAGCAAGAAAAAAAAAAACTCTTAAAAATATATCTTTGATGTTTTGAGATACTTCAACTGTTTCCCGTAAAATAGCGGGAATGGACTGGCAGCTGGTTTTCAAGTAATTCTACCGTAAAGTTTACGGATTTTTTCACAGTGGGCAAGAGTCCTTCAGCAGTATTTTAATTTAAAAAGTAGACCGCATTTTTTAAGAGACACATCGTCCGAGGAAGCAAAAATGAAAGTCACAAAAGTTGTTTCCCTTTGTTAAAATAATGGGAAGACATACACAATTTCTTGTTCTAGTTTCCTTTCCAGCAGTGCAATATAAACAAGGGTAAGACAATAAATTAGGTACCAGGTTTGTACGTTGTATTTTCACCATTTTGTTCAAGCCTAAAACAACTCAAAAGGAGGTCATTTTAGTTGCTAACTTAAAACACTCAAATAATTTTTCATCCCTTTTTATGTGAAACTCAGTGACGATCTTTTACGAGTTCCTCCCCTCCCGCTTTTCTACATTCTTGATCATATAGGCGTCTTTTTAGAAAGGGGAGTGGTTTTATATTTTCTTTGTCCGTAACAAAAATAAACTCGTCACTATGTTATCAGGTATGGACTTTAAGTTACCAAACCGCGGAAAAACAAACAAATCACAATTTTAAACGAAAGTGAAACATCATTTTTTTTTAAATTTGTTAATTTTATGAGAGGTGCCGTGGTTGAGTGGTTAGAGTGACTCGGTTATGGTGCAAAAAGTCGCCGGATGGTCGTAAGTTCTAATTTATTTTATAAAATATAATTTACCAACCACCAGCAATATAAACTGGGAAAAAATAAAAAAAATAAGCTTAAGGAAAAAACAAAACAGCCAGACGGACTTCAGACTTAAACCGCAATTTTCATCTCATTGGACAAGGAATTGTAAGTAGATCAAAATGGCTCAGATCTCCGAATACTGTGCTAAAATTGGAAAGCGTTTTTTCTTCCACCATCTAGAGACATTACGATTCAGACGACACTTCTTAATGCCGCCCTTTGCCGTTTGTCACCCGGCATTCGTCAGCGCTGTCAGGCAGGAGAGGATTGATTGATTGACTGTTTTGCGTTAACGGCCCTTTGAGAAAGTATTTCCGAGTCTATCGGGCCGTCTTCCAGACAGAGGGATAAAGAAATGATAGACGAGAGAAAAATGTCAAAAAAAAAAAACCACCCGCACCTACTGCAAGCACAGTAGGCCCTTGCCCTACAATGTTCCAAATCAGAAGGACGCCCCGGCACTGGAGGAGAGATAAACATCGTATCGAGAATTTATCTTCGACCTGGCAGTCTGTGGTATAGAAAACAAGCAGTGCATGAAAACTTGAAGTTGCCCTTTCACAAGATTTTATCTACATTCAGTTTGTTGTCTTGCAGTTTAGACTGAAACAATGCTAACAATGTCTGTGAATGCATGAATACGCTGACGATATTTGTAGGCCTATACCTAAACAAAGCTATAGGCTTGGGATTTTTTTTTCGGTTCGGGATTTTACTTTTGATAATGATAATATAGTTATTATTATTATTATTATTATTATTATCCAAGATTGAAAATTATTTTCTCTAGATCAAAGCAGAAAATTTATGAACATGAACTAAAACGGGACCCGAATTGTGGCAGGTCTAAACCTTTTTTACGCATCTGCGAATAAAATATTGTTTCAATTTATCAAATTCGGATATAAACGCAAACTGCACTTTTGGTGATGCATAATGCTCCAAAGAATCATATTTCTGGATTCCTGGCAACAAATATGCGGCTACGGTGGTTCCCACACGATTAAAATTCATATTAAAGTTCAATGACATGCAGTGTGAAACAGCGGGAAAATTCTTCTGACGTAACGTCAAACTTTGACGTCATTTATCTCAGTTTCACGTCGCGTGTCATAAGGTCGATTTCTATCTGGACGGGCTCATGTATTAAAGAAAGAGTAAGATACTGCAAGAGCTATCCTTCCTATGCATGTGGAATTCCAGACATCTTACAATCTTTCATAATGTAAACGCTTAACTTTTAGAATCTTTTTTCTATTGTCGTTAAAATTTATTATGCTATGTCTATTTCAGTGACTGGTAATAATATTTATTTTCATTAGTTCTTCACTGATATAAACTGCTTCGAAAGGAAAATTTATTTGTCCTATAGTATGTCACGATTGTTACATTTTCTGTCATCTCGTAAATAGTGACAACAAATTATATTTTAGTCCGCCCATTGTCCGTCTAAAGTCTTCGAGAAGCTTAAACATTTGCGAAATTAACCGAACAGCAGTTTGTCTAAATAATTTTGATAATGAACACAATGATTACTGAATTTCAGCTCATGAAGGTTATGCTAACTGGCATGCCATCCTTGTAAAACTTAAATACCCTTAACTCTTAACTGAAATATGTTTTTATTAAGGTGGTGATTATCACTGATTTGGGGCAAAGACATAAATCTGCATAAAATGCTGAAAATACAACAGATCTTCCCAAACCTTAGCCCTCTTTATGTTAATTCTCACAATTCAGAAAACCCAAAATGCAGGACTTGTTGATTGTTGAAGTTAAAAAGAATTTATATAAGAAAAGACCAAAGGGTAATTTTGTGCGCAAAAATCTAAAAAATGACCATCATTATTCAAAATGAAAGTAGGTCTGAACATAAATTAATGCATTATGAAGAGCATCCTAGCAATTATTTTTTCCATTTTTGTTGCACATTATGAGGCTGTGAAGATAAATAAAGATGTAGCCTGTGTCCAAATATTTGTCTAAAATACACAGTAGAGTCTATTTTCAAGGTTGAATAATTTCAATAACACACCTGTCTTGGTCATTGTAATGTATATTTATACTGTGAGTATGACACAGGTATTGGTTTGGTTGGTTTGGGTTTAACGGCCCTTTGAGACAGTATTTCAGTCTATATCGGACCGTCTCCCGAAGAGAGGGAGAAAGACAGAAATGGTAGATGAGAGAAAAAAATGTCCAAACAACCCCACCCGCACCTACTGTAAGCACAGTTGGCCTTTGCCCTTCTGTCATCCAAATCAGTAGGAATGATACAGGTATAACTGCCCTACCTGTATTTAATGATTGCAACCATTATACATGTACTATATACATGGTCAGACATTTGAGAAAAAGTTACTGTTTTTACCTGGTCTAGCTTACATAAATTATTTGAGACAGAGCTGGAACAAATAATTGCTAGGACGTTCTTTTTAATGCACTAAAGTACCTTCAGAGCTAAGTACAATTTCAACAATAAATTTAAGTTTTTAGATTTCTGCGCAGAAAATTACCCTTTGATCTTTCTATGTAAAACACTTTTTTAAACAGCTGGTCCCTCTGTTTTGTATTCTACACTATAGAGAACAACAAAAGTAAGAAACCTGCTAATTTTCGGGGAGATATGTTATTTTTTTTATGGTTTTATTCAGATTTTTGTATATACCAAAAATCACCACCTTAAAAAAGAAACAGTCCCGCCATTGGCATTGCAACTTGAGACAAGTAAGTAGAATCTAAAGAAATGTAGTTGATACTGTAAGACACTGAAAATTACAAAGCGCTGTCGGCTATTACTTTAGGATTAAATATTATGCACAGCTGAAAGGTCTAAAAAATATAAAACACCAAGTATCGTTTTTTACAAAATTGTATATTTTGTTATTTCAGATTGCACGACAGACCGACGAAAGGAAACAACAGTGCCAGGATTCTGAATTAATGCACCCGAACTCCACAAATATGCTATGGAATCTAGGATGCAGCTATGAATTTTAAGGACACATTCTAACAATTTCTGTAGAGAAATCTAGGCACAAATACTAAGGATGAGATTTAAAAAAAAGGAGAGTTTTCTTCTAGCACTGTCAAAAGAGAATGGTTTAAATCGAGCTACCGTTATGACTACCAAAGTATGTCTTATGCAGAAGAAATCATTTTGTTACTACTGCATTTACCGATAATCCTAAGTCATTTACAATGCACTCATTGTATATTCCTATTATAAGTCACTATATTCATGCCAAACAACTCCTGACAAAGAACTCATACAGAAAAGAAACTGTAGTGTGAGAATAATTTTTATTAGAGTATCCATTCAGTTTGTAATTGACTATCAAAACTGTAACAAGAATAATTTATCGTACAACAGTCATGTCGGTGTTATGCGTCTGTGTTTTGATACAGTCATGTTGATGACAGTTGTTGGCAAAAAGCATTGAGGTAGCTAAATTTTGATAAAACTGCTATGATAACCGATGCGAATTTTCAACAAATGATTTGTAAGGTGATTTATCCAAATTTTGGATAAGACTTACGGCTGTTCATTGGTACAGAGTATTTCAAGGCAGGAATATCATTTCTCCTAGCCAGTTTGATTTTATCCAAATTTTGGATAAAATGAATACATTACTGAATAATTGGTGTATTGCTTTCCTTGCACAATAATTAATCCAAATTTTGGATAAAAATTTAGGTTCTGCGTTTGGGTGCAGTGTAGGTCAAGACAGGGTGTTTCTTTGTCCCGGCTGGTTTGATTTTTATCCAAAATTTGGATAACGGCAAGCTATAGCAATAGTCTAGTGAGAAATCAATATAATCAATGAAAGTATAGGTGGTGTCTCTTCTGCAAAGTTTTATCCAAATTTTGGATAAAGCTTTCCCGGCTTTCACAGTTGATTTTCGAACAAGGATTTCATTCACGTAAAGTGTCAGTGTTTGGACACAATTAACTTTATGCCATATAGCATGTAGTTTTATCCAAATTTTGGATAAAAATTCTATGTTAATGATCGCCCATTTTATCAGAAGTTTTGTTTATCCGAATTTTGGATAACACTTCTATGATAAAATCTGTGTCCGAACATTTTTATTCTTATCCAAAAGCATAGAGCCAGTTTGAGCAAATGGATTTGCTCAAACGTAAATGGACACAGTTCAAAGTGGTTGGGATGTGCACCCAGCAAAAATTCAGATCAGCCTGGGTATCCGCAAGGGGCTACTGTGCTTGCAGTAGGTGCGGGTGGGTGTTTTTTTTGTCATTTTCTTCTCCCCTTTCACGTCTCTTTTCTTTCTCCCTCTCTCTGGGAGTCTGAAATACTGTCTCAAAGAGCCGTTTAACATAAAGCAACTAGCCAATCACCAACCAACCAATTCAGCCTTTTCCAGGATAGTCGTGGAGCAGGGTTGAGTAATCCTTACCCAGCAGGCAAATGACGTTGAAATGACGTCGTGTTGACGTCGATGCAACGTAACGACGTCGCATCGACGTCAATATGACGTCATTTTGACGTTATGTGCCTGCTGGGTATGCTCTGCAGAAATAAAGGGCACGTATCTACTCTGGAATAAGTTACTTACACATGAAGAAGAATTGCATTATTCCACCTGATCCAACAGCATTAAATCCGCTGCTGCCGCCGCCATATCCGTATGACATACCTCCCTTCATAGGGTAATATTGTTGGTACATATTACCATACGCTATGGCCACACAGCATACGAGGGCTGTTAAACTGAGTGCTATTAACTTGTTCATGGTTCCCTGAAATATTGTACATGCACTCAGGTATTCGTATGTATTATAACATATTTATCATCAGTATTGTAGACGTTACGTTTTAATGATATGCCAAAACAATTTGAGTTTCAAGAGAGAGAGAGAGAGAGAGAGAGAGAGAGAGAGAGAGTATGTCAAATATACATGTTGGTTATACAAAACAGAATGCAACTCTGGTAAAGTGGTGATTATAATGATCCATTTTCAAATCGAACAAATTTGTTTTCTTCGCTCTCTCTCTCTCTCTCTCTTATTAAATTTTTCATCATTTATGCAAATTCAATCAGCAGCTTCATGACTGAGCCTAAGAATTGTGGTTATTCCGTATCAATTATTTTATGATTGCAATAAATCAACTAGTCTATATATAAAAAAGCAACCCGTTGTGAATATAAATTACACTGATTCGCAGATAAACTTCTAAAAAATAATAAGTTAGAAGAAATGACAGCATATGCGTAATGGTTAGCACGTTGTAAACAGTAGTTGCATTCGGAATAAACCTAGGTTTACTGTGCTCTCTATAAGCGTCAATTTTGAGTATGTAAATTGTATGATGTTGTGAAAGCAACTTATGACCTAGGTTTACAAAACTCAGTAAAATTATTGACTAGAGGCGTATGCAGTTAACAGAAGTTACCATGTTTAGTAGTAAACCTAGAGTTTCTCTTACCTCTTATTTCTCGTGTGTGTTACTGATTGTGCAGCGTTGACGAGACTTTGGATGGAGCAGCATGGCCATCTCTCCACCTTCTTTATATACCGCCTACCAGGCGGAACCTGCGTTAGACTCCCCTTGGCTAAGCTCTCCTACATCCCATCCTTAACAAAAACTTTATATTAAATTATGATTGATGTGTGACAGCGATGTTTCTACCGGGTAAAAAGATATATCAATGAGAAGGAAGAACATGATGGAGGAGAAACATGAGAGCGGGAAAGGAAGCGGAGCGGCAGGCGCTTTGGCGTCGTGTCACACCTCGTAAGTTCAACGTAGGGAAGCTTGGACTAACCTTTACACGTGGCATTTACGGTCAATCGTCACATACTGATTTTTGCATTCGAAAATTTCACATTTGTTGTACGCATATTGCTGTGAGTCACAAATGCCACTGTTACTTAAAGCTCCGTTGGTGTATTCCTTGTCTTCAAATGATCTAACTTTCAGAACTTACTTTTAACTGCAGCTGGTTTAAGTGACGTCCGTCAAATCTCTCCCGGTACTTCACTTCATCAAATGAAGAGTTCTGCTTAACTGAACAATGTGCGTGTGTGTGGAAGGGAGGGGTGGGGGCGGGGGCATGGCGGTAATGCACATTTCATTACCGATCATGAGCATAATTAACTTAGACCGAATCTGCTATTTTTATTTCATTTTTCCCAAAGGCTCTATCTTTATAAAACATATTGATATACATTTATTGGCTGTGTTGCAACCCTTACTGTGACAAAACTGTAAAGGCGGTTTCCTTGCCTCACAGCCTGTCATTATCACCACCCCACCCCCAATTTCCTTATATAACTGAAATACTGTTCAAAGGTACGTAAAATCGCAAGTTACCTATCATCCATCGATTACAAGAAATAACTTTCGTAGCAAGGACACGTTTCAAAACTTCACACCAGTTCTAATATGCTTTTATTGTTCACGCATTAAGATGTAGACTGATTTCAGTCGAAGATGTTAAAAATTCTCTTAACCCGATATTCATATTTTACAAATTTTACTTCTCTCTAAAATATACTCCTGGCTCCAACATCTTCAAGATGTTGGGTCAGGTACAAAAGTATCAGAGAGGGACAAGAAAAAAATAAAATAAAAAGAAAATATCTAACATCTTCGGCTGACAAAAGTCTAATTAAGATGCTGAAACTGGCTGGGGACGAATATGTGGCCGTATATCTCAGCTGGTTAGAGCGCCCCGTTAGCGTTGAGAGGGTAGCGAGTTGGAGCCCCGCTGTAGCTAGATTTTTTTTCGCATTTGGGCGGCACAGTAGAATTTATCATGATATACCATAATGTAGATGGTATCTTCTGATCCTCATATAACTTTATATTAATATATATTATAGCGAGAGCCTCTCTGTACTTTTACAATCTACATTTTGGGACGCGGCTTTAAAAAAGTGGCACTGAGTCGAAACGGGAATGACTCAGATTAGCATGCGTATCCTCGCAATCTGATCAGAGACTTTCCTGTTTGCATACATGATCTAAGATGGATTAATAGACAAACGACTTGGTATTTTTTACGTTCCTTTATCAGTATTTATGTCATATTTGGAGAAGGGATGGTGATAATGAAGGTCTCCTTGCACTGAATCGCCATTAGGTTCAGAGAGAATCTTCCTCCCACGACACTCGAAAGCGCGATCCTGTGATCCGAAAGTTGGGAGCGCTAACCATGGTCATGCGGACACTTGTACAATCTTAAGATCTAATGGGAATCTTAAAAGCATATACGAACTATAAATCTTCAGTAATTGCATTCTGCGAAACCTGTTCAGACTTAACAATTGTCAAATAAGGAATCTAATCAGACATGCACGTTTGCAGGCTGAATCGAGGATGCACATTGCGCAAATGGCTTTAGGTCCCATTACACGTGACACTGATCGCCACAGGCACGTATTTCATAGTTTTTCTAGGAAAAATTATTCGGTTCAGAGTTTTAATATTGTTTAATCGTGTTTTCTGTTTCAATTCACATGAATCATTTCACTTAAAATCACAAGCGTTCCGTTTATACTTCGAAATTTGGGATTCAGAATTCAGAAAATTCAGAATTGTGAAATAGTATGGAATGATAAGGGAGCCAATACCCGGCATATCCATTTGCTGCGTCCAATATACAGCGGGCAAAAAAAAATATACTGTCCTATGAACACAAGACTACGGGAAACGTGTACTGTGTGCACATTGATTCTCTTAAATAATTGAGCCGCGACACGAGAAAACAAACAATGTGGTTGTGTGCCCAGCGCACTCAGATCAGCCTGGGCATCCGCCCAGTCTGATCAGAGTCTTCGCTGTCCGTATGGAGGTAGCTTAGACCCTTAGCTTCCCTTTAAGCGCAAAGCGAAGACTTTGATTAGACTGGGTGGATACCCAGGCTGATCTGAGTCTGCGGCTTGCGCACAACCACTTTGTTGGTTTTCGCATGTCGTGGCTCAAATATTTTTACCATGTTGAAATCATCATATACTTTATTTTTAAGCCCATCGGAGAAATTCGGTGTTGAACTTCAGTAACATGTGTACGAGGGGCATTGAGAAAGTTTTGATTTGGGGTCCATAAATCTGTGTAGGGACAGGCTGGGGACAAATGCTATGCATGTATTGAAAGCCTTACATCTTGTCTTCACAAGAATACCAAACACTTTATAGACACTTTCCCTTATTGAGTTACTTGCATTTTATTAGGTCCCAATCATACCACTGGACCCATTTTATATGTGAAAATGTTTCAGTGTGAGTCATTCAAGTCAAAAGTCGTTGTGATACAAAGTAGTTTGTCCATTGCAGTTAAAAAGCTGGCAACTGTCATCGATTCATTCTTCGTTTTTCATGACGTTCATAAAGTGATAAATGTCAACATCATTTATTAGTATAAACATTATTTTATTTGTATAAACTGACAATACATGTATAAATACAATACACATGACAAGACATATACAGAAGAATATACAAAAAGGATCCAGAAGAAAGTCAAACGACTTATGTAAATCTGTATCCCGTTGACAATGATGTTATAGCATATAATAAGTGATTTGGTATGTCAGCTGCAATAAATAATGTTTAATTGAGCAATATCAATGAAAATGAAGCATGATACAATAAATAAGCACCTTTAGAGAGATGGAGAAGAAAATTTTTTGAGCATATTGGAAGGTGTTCACAGGATATTGCCAATAAGACAAGTTACAATCACGTAAAATAGTTGCAATCAAGGGTGGGCTCCGATGAGAGTTCTGAGTGAGTCAATTCTTTCCGTCTATCAGAGATAGATAAACCATGGCCCGTAGTGGAACCGCCTCACAGAAGCGGTTCTAATGAGCGTCATGACACACGTTGCAATGATGAGAAATCGAGTGAGGAAATAAAATTTATGTCGCAGTCACGGCATCCAGGCCCACCCTTGTGTGCATCTATGAACGAGACAGAACAGAAAAAGAGTAAAACAAAAAATGAATAAGTGATAAACAAATATAAATGTATAAAAAGGAGAAGGAAAGAAAAGGAAGACTCCACGGGAGACCCCGAGTGAGGGTCTTACCGAATAACCAAGACATGCTCAGCTGGATGGTACGATTGGTTTGAGTTGCCAGGTTGCACACAGAATCAAAGGCTTAGGAATGTCTTTTTGATCAAATTTGTATGCTGTTGAACTTAAGTACAGTGTGTTTGGAAACGCTTTGTTTTCGAAATGAAAAAAAAAAATTGTATGCTGTTGAACTTATGTACAGTGTGTTTGGAAACGCTTTGTTTTCGAAATGAAAGACTGTACAGCCAAAAAATAGACTCATTAGCTTCATTTGTTAGCTCTGGATTCCCAAAGAGTAGAGTATTTAATGTGGGAGCGGCTATTTCAGAGATGGTCGCTATCATCTCTTGTCTAAAATTCTGGAATAAGTTGCATTCCAAGAGAAAATGATTAGTGTCTTCGACAGCCCCACAGATACAGTTCGAATACGCTATTATAATATTCTTCGAAAAGAGATGCTGGTTTAGAGTACTGCAATTCATTCTAAGTCTGGTATGATATATCTGATCACTTCTTTTACCGATGTTATAGAACTTTGGAGGCCCCCTAATATTTACATTTAGTTCTATTGTTGACAGGTTTAAACTGGTCCTGCTTTCCTCTACGCCAATAATAATAATAATAATAATATAAATACCACAATAAGCCTAGAGAATGCTTGGAAATTTGCTAGTTCAAACGCCCCTCACATATTTTTTTTCAGCAAAAATATTAGTATCCTTGATGTTTTTTCCAAGTTGCGACTCAGCACAATGCGAGACATACGGTTTACTTTTCCGTCTCCGAACCTTTCAAGTTTTAGGGGTTTCTGGTGAATATTTTCACTTTTACTGTATTTTTCATATATTCTTGTAAGCAAACAGTGTTGACCTTGATAAGATGCCGCGTGTTCTTCTGCACTGGGTCTGCACTGTTTGCATATGTCCCTAAAACGGGTTTTCAGCCTGAAAAGGGTTTAGGTATATTGAAAGTGAAATTTGATTCTTAATAGTTCACAGGTATATCAAGTATAAAGTAGGAAGTGTTGACTGCAAATTACCAAGAATAAAGCTGACCTAGATCCTAATGAGAAACAGGATCAATCGTCTTAAGCTGTGTATTTAAACGGTTACTATTTCGCAAAATTCCTATAACAGGAACTCTCTACACATTCTAATTCATTAACTCGCTTCAAAGTTTAGGCTTATTCGCGGAATTATGCTCCAAAATAAACTGTTGATGCCAGTTATGTCGGCATAGTCCCCTCTTAGGTGCATTGTTATTACAAGATTATTCCCTTAAAAGGGAAAGCAAACGCCCAGTAGGCACTGAAGTCAAAATGACGTCGCCCTGACGTCGATGCGACGTGATCACGTTGCATCGACGTCAGGACGACGTCATTTTTAAATCATGTGCCCGCTAAGAGAGCATTCACCTTCTACAGAGGATTAGACATTTATATTGAGGGAAATTAATCCGCCTCCACTTCCGTATCTTTTTTTAATTGAATATCTAAATATCTGAGGGAACAACGGCCTGTCTATTCATTCATCAAAGTATATTAAATTTGATGAATTGGTATATTTTTGCCTTTATAAGCTAAGATTAGCTTGCCCTGCTTCGGGCGAGATACGAGGGGCGTTCAGAAAGCTCTGAGCTTGACGTAATCACAGTATCCGAACTACATGTACAATCTCTTCCGGTTTTCATAGCGTTGAATCGAGAGTACAAACGTTCGCTTATAACCAGTAGTCGGAAATCATTATGTTTTGAGATTTTATCCGGAATCTGCTGCGTCATTTATAGCTATTCAGCTTTGAAAATGTAAAGAGGTAAGTTTAATATAATTTGCTCTTCGGTCTTTTACTTTATTACCCTGTACAATGTCGTGTATGGGTGGATAGTAATTAGTACAGTTTTCAAATCGCCCTTGGCATGATTCTTAAACCATTTTGAGCATTTTCTTACATGTTTTATAAAAAATCTTTAGAGTAAACGGAAGGCGTTATCAATCTACAGTTTATTAGTTTTGATAAAAGAATGATAGCTAAGTTTTGCACGACACAATCTCGTGTTAAATTAAGCTGTTCTGAAAAAAAAAATCTGCGACGGCAAGGAGTTTTTCATTGTACAGGGCAATAAAGTAAAAGACCGAAGAGAAAATTATATTAAACTTACCCCTTTACATTTTCGAAGCTGAATAACTATAAATGACGCAGTAGATTCCGGATAAAAACTCAAAATATAATGATTTCCGGCTACTGGTTATAAGCGAATTCTGTACTCTCGATTCAACACTATGAAAACCGGAGGAGATGGTACAGTGCGTTCGGATACTGTGGTAATATCTTCACAGTATCCGAACTGACAGTACCATCTCCTCCGGTTTTATATCGTTGAATCGAGGGTACGGAGTTCGCTTATAACCAGTAGTCGGAAATCATTATGTTTTGAGATTTTATCCGGAATCTGCTGCGTCATTTATAGTTTTTCAGCTTCGAAGATGTAAAGAGGTAAGTTTGATATAATTTGCTCTTCTCTCTTTTACTTTATTACCCTGTACAATGAAAACCTCTTGGCCGTCACAGAAACTTTATTCCGAACAGCTTAATTTAACACGAGTTTGTGTCATGCAAAACCTAGCTATCATCCTATTAGCAAAACTAACAAACTGTAGATTGATAACGCCTTCCGTTTATTTTAAGATTTTTTTATAAAACATGTAAGAAAAGGCTGAAAATGGAATTAGAATCATGCCAGGGGCCACTTGAATATTGTACCGTTTACTACCCACCCATACACGACATTGTACAGAACAATAAGGTAAAAGACCGAAGAGTCAATTATATTAAACTTACCTCTTTACATTTTCGAAGCTGGATAACTATAAATGACGCAGCACATGCCGGATAAAATCCCAAAACATAATGATTTCCGACTACTGGTTATAAGCGAATGTTGGTACTCTCGATTCGAAGCTATGTAAACCGGGAGAGCTGGTACAGAGAGTTCGGACACTGTGATCTTGGTTACTACCATCAAGGCAGAATGATGGATAGCGGAAAATATAAACTTATGACATGCTTAGATAAATCTGCGAACGCGATGTATCTTTTTTTTTAAAGTACACTGTGTCTAACTTCTTAAAAAGTGGTATACCCTATAGGTACTGCAGAGTTTTACGTTATAGGGTCATAATTTGTATGATTGAGCCACGACAAGAGAAAGCAACAAAGTGGTTGTGCGCCCAGCGCAGACTCAGATCGGCCTGGGCATCCGCCCAGTCTGATCAGAGTCTTCGCCGTTCGCATGGAAGTAGCTTAGACCCTTAGCTACCATTTACATGCTTCGCAAAAGTTCTGATCGGACTGGGCAGACTCAGCGCACAACCACTTTGTTGGTTTTCTGGTGTCGCGGCTCAATTATTGTAGTGTTTTATTTAATTCTAACATTGCTGCTTAAAGACGATCCGCGGGCAATGTTGCCGCGGGCAATGTTGTCTTGTAAATAACGCACATATTTACATTTTATGTAGTAGCAAATCTCCCTAGATTATTATTATTTTGTAATAAAAACAGGTGTCTCATCATTCGCAGGAAAATATTTATCGCGGGATATCGCTGCGGGCTAATCATTACAGTTTCCTCATTGTAACTGACCGTGATTGGTCCATTTTAAAAAAAATAAGCATCCTTGAGTTTCAAATAAAAAGGTTTTAAAAATCTGTATGGGTCATTTACGTTGACAGCTAAAATGACCTACTTTCGCTAGCATAAACCTGACTAAAATGCTAAGCACACAATGTCCAGGCACGGGGCCCCATTCGTTGTCCCGCTTTTGTTTATATTGCATCACTTGACTGGAAGCCAGAAAAGAAAATTGTGCTTTGTTAGTTTAAACAGTATGTAATTTCCATATAAATATATATTATAATATAATACATGAATTTGTTGGGATTAGACAGAAAGCTAGAGTTTATGGACGCATTCTTCCAAAATTTAGCTTTGTTTTGAGAAACAGTTTATCGGTTTACAAAATATGTTCCCCCTAATTTTTTGCAAGCGGAATGACAGTGTATATACATCGACCCACATTTTATCACCAAACGAGAAGGATTTCGAAATGATTTGTGTTTACACGTTTTTTATCACTGGTAGGGCTTTGGAGACTTCAGTCAATACATCTAACATGGACCCCGTGAAAAATTGGCCGAAAGCTCAATTGTCTTTATCTAATTTTCAATACCGTTGCGACAAAACAAATTTTGGAGACTTCAGCTGTTGTTCTTTATACTTTGTCACCCTACTGCTCACTGAAAGGCCACTTAAGAATTCGATTTTAATGTACGCCTGGTCTTTTATCAAAAAATCATGTTACACATAGTTGTTCCCCGCCCTTTACAAGAAAAGCGAGGTTTCCGTAGTTCCGGGGTTACTACTTCTGTATGTATTCTCTGCTCTTGAAGGAACTTTTTAAGATTTTAATTTTCCCTCATTTCGTGGTATCGTTCTTCGATCCCCCACCCTTCCCTTGACAGTAGGTCATCCTACAGGTTTTCTGAAACTGTTTGATACAAATCAGACTTTGAATCGACTGCCTTATTCAGATTAATAAATTACAGTCTGGCTTTCTGGCTTTCATCATCAGATATTGTCAGGGTCACTGAAGAGGCTTTCGAAGTAAGACCCATGTTTCTTCTTTTGAATGTGTTCTCTGTTCTTGAAGTAACCCTTTATGGTTTTATTTGCTGGCTTCTTCATGCATGAACCATATGGGTTACGGTCGGATATTTTTATTACTTTTTCACTTTATTTTTCGGTATCAGAAGACCTATTGAGTCGGTAGCTTGTGTGCGCATCATCTGCAGTTATATATGAATCGTTATGAAACCGTTGAGATTTCTTCTTCATGGTCTTTAGACGGGCGCGTGTGCCTTAGAACTTATGATCAAATAACTTTTGTTTAATTAATTCTGCGAATGTAGTCATTTTTGGCATCAGAAAAGCTATTGAGAAGGTATCTTGTGTGCCCAACTCCCTCTGCAGTTTTTATAAATTATTTTGAAACTCTGTATTTTAATTCTAGGTCATCTCTGACTATGACTTTCAGATAAACGGTTTTATAATTTTGTCACTGTCCGCAACTCAGGGTTTTGTTTCAATCATTCTGAAACTCTGCATGTGATTTCGACATGGCTTGTGGTTCTTGTAGAACCTCCACATGCATTTTATTTACCTCCTTGTGCTTCAAACTTAATAATTGCTCAAGCTGAAATTCATAACATTTCATAGACCATACAGTTTTCTACCAATCATTTTGACACTTTGCAGGTGATTTTGACAGGGACTGTGGATTTGCGTGAGTTTTTATAGGATCTCCAGATGATTTTTTCCTTCCTGCATTTAAAACTTATCCATTCATTTATCATGCTCAAATACTATCTGTTTCATAGAGCATAGGCGATTTGGTACCTTGTGTGCACAACTCCCCATAGGGGTTTATAAATGTACAAACCTGTAATTTTGCAGATGTTTCTGTCATGGTCTGAGATTTTGCAGTGCTTTGTATACGATATTTCTGATATTTTTGTCTTTTTGTGTTTTGAAGTAATAACTTTTCAGGCTTCAGTACTATGAAAGGATAATGAAATTGGGTACCATGAGTGAGGAACTCCTCAGGCTGTTTATGTCAGTTTTTTTTAATTTGCAAGTGTTTTTGCCATGGTTTCAGAATTTGCATGTGATACAGATATAATCCCGATTTTTTTTTCACTTTTTGATCTTAGTCAATTTTCGGACGTTAGCTCTATTTAGTTCATAGTAGATACTTAGACAGTGTCTTCCTTGTGTGCAACGTGTATACCTTGTGTGCAACTCATAATAGAATTTGATACATTTTTTTATATAAAATACTTGACTGAGGGACTGTATGTGATTGTGTTCGTGTTTTCCCCTAGCATAAATTCATCGAAACTGCTTGTTGATATTGCAACACATATTTCAACCAAAAGTAACACGCCAAGCAGATTTAAATGTTAAGTTTTACATCATTACCACCTGGAGCAAACTCTTATGGAACCCTGGTTTTCTTAAAAGCATTCATTGTGTTTGAGCCCCGACACAACAAAACCAACAAAGTGGTTGTGCGCCTAGCGCAGACTCAGATCAGCGGGGGATCCGCCCAGTCTGATCAGAGTCTTCGCTGTCCGCATGGCGGTAGCTTAGACCTTTAGCTACCCTTTAAGCGCTAAGCGAAGAGTCTGACTGGACTGGGCGGATGCCCAGACTGATCTGAGTCTGCGCTGGGCGCACAACCACTTTGTTGGTTTTGTCGTGTCGCGGCTTTAGTATGTTATCACCCATTTCAAAATGTAAATCGTGTATTGTTCTGACGCCTACTTATGCAGAAATACAGTGTCGTTTACATGACATGCAAAGCAATCGCTTATCATTCCTCCCGACACATTGTCTGTTTGGCTCCTTTTTACAATTTTACATTTTTCTGTTCATAATGTACAATTATATCCAAAAATAAAAAGAAAAATCTGATATTGTTTTGTAGGCAATAGATATATATGTAAACTAAAATGAAGCAGATTCATAAAACAAAGGATAAGAAGTAGTCAGATGAAAGGAAATACATAAATAAATAAAACGAGAAACATCCAGAAAAAAATTGTTCCAGTTACATCACTTGTTCTTTTAAGTCAGATGATCTGTACTAAAACTGGTAATAAATTATTGGGTTTAAATTATGGTTTCTAAAGGGGTTGCAAAGATAATGTCTGTTACAAATGATAACTGAACGTTATCCAAGCGCATCGAGCGCGTGAATTTAGTCTATTTTTAGCGTATTGTACTCTCCAACACTATTCTGTGGAAATGACCGAGACTTGTCTTGACAAATCTAATATATACTTTGTTAAAGGTCCCAAAAACTTTTTTCTAAACAATTTTCTCTTCTCAGTCACTTCACAGTATTCTAATTCAAGTTTTTCTAAACTAAAACAGTTATCCTTCAGATCTTTAGCGACTTGGCAGGAAACATGGACACAGGGAAAAGATTTAAGGGCTCCTGTGTGACTATGTCCCAAGTTCTGATGGTAACTGAGAGAATATGCATTAAATGCTTATATACAACCTCAAAGTAGTTACTATGGTTACTTATACGTCATATGTCTACATAACCCTTGCATTTGAATGATTATGTCTTACGCCTTTGGCGTGAATGAATATTTGATAGATTGCATCTTTCTGTAGCAGTCAATCTTGCAGCTAATACATATATGTCGCACCTTCAGCTGTTAGTTTTAGTTGCTAAGGAGTGCAAACTGTCTAACACCTCTAGCATTATGTATCTGGTTTTTTAAGTTCATTGTTCAGTACAAAGTGCTTTTTCCGAAAGGTACGATTTTATGATGCTCTTTTGTATTAGATTTATTTAGACAAAGTCTTAATCCTTGTGGATTCTAGGAAAATGGAGAATACCAAAGTACTTCCTCTCCAACGCACATTAGTTTCAGACATAATGTTTTCTCTCCCTGAAATACTCTGGACCAAAATAACTTCTGTTAGGGCCGGGGTATCCGATCAATTTATCAATAAATAAAATGCAACAATTAAAAGAAATGTTTATTAAGCAAGACATAGATTGTATATGTCATTAAACATATCATTATTAGAGGAGCTGCGTAGGCCACTATTTGTTAAACCGGAATGTTATGTACCAAAATGTTTGTTTTGACGAGTAATTTCCCAAAATATATTTGCTGCGATTAGTATTTTTACCACTATTCAAGGTCAATGTCAAAGGTCTAAGCTGTTGTTGGTTGGTTTGTTGGTTGTTTTGGGTTTAACGGCCCTTTGAGACAGTATTTCAGTCTATATCGGGCCGTCTCCAGAGAGAGGGAGAAAGAAGAGAGAAATGATAGACAAGAGAAAACTTCCAAACCACTCCCACCCTCACCAACTGCAAGCACAGTAGGCCCTTGCCCTAGCCAAATCAGTAGGACGCCCCGGCACTGGAAGTTACACGCAACACAATCACACCACCCGACCACCCCCGTCAATGCTGTAAAAAGAGAATAGATTAAAAATCAACATTATTTGATCAGCACGATGTACATAATTTATCTAATGCTAGTAAAATCAGAAGGATATGGATGTAAGCAAATAAAAATGAATTTTCAGTATCAGTGAACACCGTATCTGTAAGGTCAAGGTCATTGCATCAAAATTTGAAGAAACAAATGCATAATAACAACGTGTTTGCCTGCACAAAAACTGGCTATGGTTTTTCTCAGATCATTCTTACTGTTGGAATAATAAAGCGAGCCATGTAGGATATTCTTGCACACCGGATAGAAAATGCCATTCTTTTCACCTGGGATAGAAAATCTCATCTAACCCTGGTGTTCTGACCCAGGACCGGAAAAAAATCACGAGCTGTCAATGCATTGGTTGTATAGGAGCTCACGTACCTGCGTCGTCAAGTGACGTTGGCATTTAATTAAGATGATGACGACACGAAGACGGTAAAAATGACGTCAGTTTATGCACGCCAGTCGTTGACGTAAAGAGCCGAATGGCGGTCGTTGAAAGCGGCGCCGTCTTTCAAAATCAAATTGAAACCTCTCAAGCACTAGAATTACGCATTGAAACAAGTTCTGAAGTTAAGACAAAACGTGGTGAGCAAGAAAAAGTATGTATCATTGGTGTGAGGTACGGATAGAAAAATCCGTCACTCGGGATCACTGTTCGGCATCACTCGGCAAGCCTCGTGATGCCGAACAGTGACCCTCGTGACGGATTTTTCTATCCGTACCTCACACTCATGATAGATACTTATAATCCACACCTCACACCCATGATAGATACCTTTTCTTGCACACCACGTTTTGTTTTTACTTCAGAACTTGTTAAATTGCGTAATTCTAGTGCTTGAACTATTGCAAACCCATTGAATTGTATGTAAATCATTTTTGTTACAGAGTAATATGTTACGGTTGATATAGAGTTTCTAAAACATTCAATCTAGACCAAGATCAAGGTCAAGGTCGAATAGCTTTGTGGAGACAATAGATAGGTCAAGCAGATTTGAATAATTTTCAGCCTCAAAATTTAAAGCATATATATTTAGATTAGTGAGACAAGTCAATATAATTGAGAAATCAGAATTGAAATGACAAGATCCTGACCTGAGAAACACTTGTAAATTAAAAAGGAGAAGAAGAGGGGAAAAAAAAAACCTTGCTGTTCTGTGCTTTAATACCTATGGCTTGATATGAGTATGTGCATGCAGAACTTTGCGTTATATTAACCCTCATGAGTTGTGTGCCGTGGTTGTAGTGAAGTTTTACTAAAATATTTTTCTGAAGATGAACTGTTAAGCCTGACTTTAACAGAAGAAAATTCTTGGTCACTCAAGGTCAATATAAGGTCAAAAACGTAAGCTTTTCAACTGATTTTGACAATGTTGACCAGGGGCCGTATTTATAAAATGACTTAAGTGGTTGCTATGCTGTTGCCAAGGCTAATTTCTATAACGGGGATTCCCTACAACTATGAAATTTGCTCTGGAGGAACAGTCTGAAAAAGACTGTTCCTCCAAAGCAAATTTCATATTTGTAGGGAATCTCCTTTATAGAAATTTAACCTTTGCAACAATATAGCAACCACTTAAGTGGTTTTATAAATACGACCCCAGCTAATTACGTAAAATATCCATATGAGAATTAGAATGGATGGTCATATATGTAGTGGAAACGTCAATGCCATTTTATGAACCGAGATGTGCTTGATGTGGCTTGTCTGTAACTTATATAGCATTGCAAATGTTCAGACCTTTGAAATAGTTGAAAAGCCCTCGGAAAGCCATAGATGTTAACATTTATCTACAACTGTGTTTTAGTATTGGGTTCAAATCAGAAAAGAGCCCCCTAAATAGATTCTTTTTCAACCCATCTGGTAGAAAATTCCAAATGGTGTTTTCAAATTGTATGCACCTCCTATTGTCAAGTAATAGCTCTACAAGTGGTGCGGATCGAGTTTCTTTTTACAAGGACATAAGCAATCCTACCATTTTTAACTCCAACCCCCTTTTAATTTATATCTTTTTGGTAATTTCAGTTTAGCCGGTCTCGGGGACTAAGTTTAATTTGAGAGAAAAGCACCAAATTTGATTGATATGCAGCATTAGGAGATAGGTTTAGCATTTATACCGTTGTTCAAGCCCCAGTCACACACACACATTACGGATAGGGCGGATAGTTGCGGATAAAATCCACAGTTTATCCGCAGAATTTGTGGGCGTGGCCAATTTTTATTTAATGAATTTACGGATATAGTTACCAACAGATGCGTATGGATACGGATAGGTACGAACTACTAACCTTCCGATACCTTCTGTAACCTTTAGATGCGGATAAATACCTTCAGATGCGGACTGCTGCGCATGCCTAGCGGATAAGAGAATAGAAAAGATTAACTGCGACGTCCACATCTGTGTTTACTCCTTGTATGTCCAGTCACACACACACATACGGATTGTGCGGATGCTACGGATGGCCCGTCCGTATCTATCCGTTTTATCCGTAATGGATCCGTATCAAATCCGCAGAGTCCGTAACTGTCCGTATCATATCCGCAGAGTCCGCAGGATCCGCGTCGAAATTTTGAAAAGTTTCAAAATTCGGGCGCGGATGAGTAAGCCGTAATGGTGCGTTACTAAACGCACATATCCGCATCTATCCGTATGTAATCCGTGTCGCATACGTATCTATTCCGTATCTTATCCGTTATTGAACCTATCATTCCGCAGTCCCACTCCAAGTTGAGGACCGATACGGTTTCAAGCGGATCGTTACCTTTAGTTACGGAAGTTACCGGTCTCGTTCGGCGAACTGTAACGGACAGTTTTCTACAGTAACGTTTCAATACAAAATGGTTGCGTTCCAATACTGACAGATACCTACAGGGTGGTTTGGAGAGGCGGCTGTACGGCAACAAAACCAGTAGGGGGGCGAAGAGACAGAGACTGTATCTCAAGCACTACTACAACAGAGAGGCCGGGTCGGTGCAATGGCAGTGACGTATAGTGCAGTTATGGTGCGATGTTATGTTTCTTATTTGTAACAGTGGGTCAGTTTTTCTTGAACTCGCTAATGGCAAAAGTATGGCCATCATTTCATAAACTTATTTGACTTTTATCAATTCGAGTTAGTTGTCCAATATCGGACAAAGTAATTCTCTTATAAATTCCAATTAGTTGTCCAATATAGGACAAAGTTTAATGGTGAAATGAAGCAATAAATATCTACTGGTCAGGCTTGAGTATCCGAAATTTCGAAGATGGCCCATGTTCCTTCTTTCGAATGTGTTCTGTGCTCTTGAATGAGCTCTTTTAGATTTCTATTTTGCTTCAGTGCCACTGGTGTCGTGCCGTGAGGAGACCGTAAAACGTCTTCCCGTACGTCATCTATAGTGCAGATTATATATAAATTTTCCTTTGAGGTCAAGAAAATATTCTGAGAAATCAGAAATTTTTGATTGGTTTAGATTTATAGTCTAGATTATTGCTTTTTTTTTCTTTTAGATCTTTTATGGTACTAATCGGTCTTTGAATTTACTGCCTTGTCAAAATTAAGATATTACATTATGCTTTCACTGGTTTTCGTAACCAAGTCACATCGGGGTCACTGATGCGGTTTGAGTAGCCGAATTTTCGAAGTATGTTCCATGTGCCTGCCTTCAAATGTGTGCAGTGTTCTTGAAGGATTAGAATAGTATGAGCCGCGACATGACAAAACCAACAATGTGGTTGTGCGCCCTAGCGCATACTCAGATCAGCCTGGGCATCCGCCAAGTTTGATCAGACTCTTCGTTTAGTGCTCAGAGGATCGCTAAGGGTCTAAGCTACCTTCATGCGGACAGCGAAGGCTCTGATCAGACTGGGCGGATGCCCAGGCTGATCTGAGTCTGCGATGGGCGCACAACCACTTTGTTGGTTTTCACACGTCGCGGCTCGTATCTACTTTATCAACTGCCGACTGAATTTATATGTCAACCAAGCAGTAAATGGGTACATTTTTTTCAAATCAGGGAAGGACAAGGCAGCGAAAGGAGAGAGATGGGCTTCGCCTTTCATATAACATGCCCAAGAATCATTGACCCTAACCACCTACCCCCATCCTCCTCCTCCCCAAAGCCACCGCCCCTACGGTCATTAGGCTATAGGAAACCTTTACCTTTACCCAATTTATAGTTTGGATCCAGGTATACAAATTCAAATAAAAATCTAATCCTTCATGAGCACATTACACTAAACACACTCGAGAGAAGGAGCATGGGCCATACTTCGAGGTTACGATTACTAGAGCCTGATCAATGACCCGTTACATGACCCATAACTTTCGTAACTAAAGGTAAAGATCAGTATGAAACCGTATCAGTCTTCAACTTGGGACTGCGGAATGATGGGTTCAGTTACGGATAATATACGGAATAGATACGGATGAGATACGGATTAGATACGGATAGATACAGATAAATGCGTTCAGTTACGGACTTTTACGGTTTACTCATCCGCGCCCGAATTTTGAACCTTTTCAAAATTTTGACGCGGATCCTGCGGACCCTGCGGATATGATACGGACAGTAATGGACTCTGCGGATGCGATACGGATCCATTACGAATTAAATGGATAGATACGAATAGATACGGACGGGCCATCCGTAGCATCCGCAGAATCCGTATATGTGTGTGTGAATGGGGCATCACCAAAACATATTGTGTTTTCTTCAAGATGATTGAAATATTTAGCAGAAATATACGTTACTTCCCTATTCATGTGATTTGATCCTAAGACAACCCAGCGGACACATAACGTCACACTGACGTCGGTCCGACGTTATCACGTCGCATCGACGTTGGTGTGACGCCATTACGACGTCATGTGCCTGCTGGGAAAAGACTACACTACGTTAATCATTGAATAACACTTAAATTCGGCAAATTTAATCCAGACCTGTAATGATGAAAATATCATATACTTCTGATAGAATTTTCACAACAAAACTAGACAGCTTTTTCAGCTTGCGTTCATAATGATTACTTGAAATGACATTTACAGATAGATATGCAAAAACTTTAAACGCACGAACAGTGAACAAAACGGAATGCAGATGAAGCATTTGATATGCTTCATTACCAAAATAAACTGTTATCCAAAACCTTAAATGTTCCTAGATTGTTTTAATAGCATGCATGTATGTGTTAACTGTTGGCATATATACAATTGTTACCTAAAGTTCTCTATTTTACGAGATGGGAAAATAAACTGTTGGCAGAATGCACATTCACATATAAAAAGTAAAACGTTTATCGGATAGTGAATCTTTCTCAGATATAAACTATTGCTATTACAAGCAAGTTGTGTGAATCTAATTTCTTGTACACATTTTATTATACAGAAGTAAATGTGTAGGTTAAAGCTATGCAATAAGAATTACTTGTCAAATATTTCAAAACTAATATACTGAAAGGATTTAAAAACTTCCACCTATTAATTTTGAATATCTCAAAAATGAATGCAGCTACGCCCACCAAAATTTTACAGCATATATATACCTTTATACCTGATTCTATCAATATACGGAATTTGAAATCGTTCAACCGAATCGGTCAGGAACAAGCACGTGCTCCTCGTGTTCTTGGTACCGTTTAGATAATGATGAATAGCTTCATGTATACAGGTTTCTGATGAAACATTTCTCTTACGATATCAAATTGAATTTTAAAAATTTGAACTTGGTCAGTGGCTTTATTTAGCCTACCGCGCCTAAATATCGCAAACAGGCGCAGAGTTTTGGGCCAGATAAATGCTGAAATTTCAAAAAGTTACGTCGCGGTACAATTTTATGCGTTAATTCCGGCAGTTTTCAATCTCAGACGACGTGCACTGTTTACAGGAAGCTAAAAAGACCGTCAGAAAAGCACATAACCGAGATTGAAAAACAGAGGAGATGACGTTAACTAACGTCGACGCCGTCTCCGTAATAGGCTTTGCGCGACAGCATCATCCGCAGTGATACTTTCAAATCAACGTTGATGACGTCACAATATTAAGACAGTAAGAAGTGGTCGAAAGAGTGTTGCATAAGATAACGCCGGCATCGCCTTATGCATTTCAGTGACGTAACGCTCTTTTACTGACGTCATTTAGGTAAATGATACAAATAAACTGCGTAATCTTTAAATTCGATAAGTTTCAAGCATTTTGTCGTTAAATAGTCAACACTGTCATGAGTAAACAGATCAGCAGCCAGCAATAAAAAGTGGAAGTTTTTAAATCCTTTCAGTATATGTGTTTTTTTTATTTCAAGAAGGTGTTTGCAACATATGGAGTGAAAATATGTACAAACACACACGTTTACGTGTTACATTTGTTTACGTATCAGTCATTTGAGGAAAGTAATTACTAATAATTCTAAGCCTCCATTAAAGAAATAGATGTTCACGGAAGTATTTACACAATGGGCCATGTACAAAGTAAGTGACGCCCCGAGGAGCGTTCACGTCAACTCTGCATATGACCGTCTGTGCTCATATTTCCATGAACTCCGGAAAAATGAAATTTGTCTCTTACACTTACTTTTAATTTTAAAATCATTTTGAGAATCGTTTTCGAATTTTAAGAGCATCATTAATTTTTTTTTTTTTGTAAAATATACGACAAAATTCTGTTACTATTCAATAGGTAAGCCGCTTACATTAAATGGCTGTCACCAGGACGAAACGTCAAAAAGAACGTTACAACGGCCAAATGACATCGTTTGTTTAGGCCTATTGTGCAGCACATGTGATGTTGCGTATCAACGACGTCGCGTGACCGACTGTTGCTCATAAAAGCATGAACACTGTTTCTCATAAAAATGCCTTTAGGTCCTGGCTGATGCGTCATTATGAATATCCATAACATACGAATTAGCGGATTAATAAGTGCAGATATGACAATATATCCTGAATGTTTATGTGGCGGTTGTAAATTGTAGCCACTGTATCGTATCGCCTTTGCTAGCTTTCTTTCCCTTTGCATATTGGTCTCAAAAACTTCTATAAGGGAGAGGGACTCCGTCTATTTGTATAAACCATTTAGCTCTCGTTCCACATCCTAAGCTAGTACTGTTTGCATTTGTTTGAATGTTTATTGTAACAATGAAATAATAAAATATGTTTAAACCAGAAAATTATCTGAAAATAGAATGCTTAAAGTGCTCCAAATTGCATGAAGGCTGTGGAACAACTCAGCCAGCCTCTCTCGCGATCAGACTACATGTATCAGTCGAGTCTACTTTTCACAACCTTGGTATGATCTCTTTACTTCCAAAAGTTTACTTTCTCCTGATTACTCTGATAATAGTAGCTTTAATAGTTGAAGTTGGTATTTGTCTCCTCATACTTAATTATCATGCAGTGAAAGACAGTCTTTATGTCCTTATTATGTTCTTATTATTTTTGGTTCGGTTTGGGTTGCTGAGTGGCCACCTTTTGGGAACAAGCTGCTCACTCGGTTGGCCATATGTTCTCTGTATCTTGATTATTTGTAATCTTAGTTGTTTCCAACTATGGTTTGAGGGCTGGATTTGGATTTTGATTGTTTCAGTTCCTGGTCTTTGCATACTTTTTACTTTTATAATGAATATAGGTTTGCAGCATTAGCCTATGTTGTTTACGTTTCATAAATCATTTGAGCCGCGACACGACAAAACCAACAATGTGGTTGTGCGACCAGTGCAGACTGCGATCAGCCTGGACATCCGACAAGTTTGATAGGACTCTTCGCTAAGCGCTTAAAGGGTAGCTAAGGGTCGAAGCTACTAGTACCTCCATGCGGACAGCGAAGACTCTGATCAGACTGATCTGAGTCTGCGCTGGGCGTACAACCACATTGTTGGTTTTGTCGTGTCGCGGCTCATTTACATTTGTTATCGCAAATGTGATGCAGTTTTATGCAGTCTTAGTAAACGATTTGAGCTGGATATGCGCGGAGATATACATATGCTACATGCAAAAAAGAACCGGTGTCATAAATTCACGTTCCTACAAGACCAAGGGTCCCACCGTCGCACAAGCCCCAGATACCAAACAGCCTATATAGAAAGATCAAGCTATCATGCACCTCTATGCTATCAAACAAACTACCAATTAGGAAACAAATGAAAAATACGCTAAGAGCGTGTAAGTACGCCCTGTTGAGTGAAAGCAACTTGTGTGAAAGCAACTCGGTCCTTTTGAACAAACTTTATTGGGAAATGAATTGTGTCAATGGCAATGGCAAACCACCAGTGTCAAGTACTATCCAGCTTTGCGCAAAGTGTCAAAACAACCAAAGCACAATAATACTATGCCGTGTCAGTCCAAAATAATCAGACAAGTCAATAATTTATATCAAGAGCCTTTCATGGTTCTATAGAAATTGTGAAGCTTATGAAACTCATTTTATGATGATAAAAAGAAACTAAATAAAAATAAATTAACAGTGATTGCGTACCAGCGATAGCAAGATACATTAAGAAACAAGACCGCGGTTGTCGAATGAAGCCCGCAGCTGCCCTATAACTTTATAGCCCTCGAGGACATCGTACGACATCTGCTTTGTACATGTATACACCTTGAAAAAGCCGACACCGGGATACAAAAATGAGAGCATATGAGCAATTAAAAATTAGCCTGCACTAGTTACTGGTATAAATCAGCTGAGATCTTTATGACAACAACAATCAGAAAATAATAATACAAGTCCGCTTGCTTCATGTTTGCATATGTATTAATGAGACCAGATTGAGCATCATGATTTCTGATTCTGCAGCAGTACCAGAGACCAGTGACATGTATACACCAAAATAGGCGCTAAGATGATAAACTATGACTGACCGAGGATGAAGTAACAACAAAATTTTCTTCCCCTTCGCCATAAACCTATATGGGACTGAAAAGCTGCTGAGGAGCAAAGTAAACTAGACAAGCACATGCGAAAAATACACATCCGGACCAGCCACAGCGCCCGCGTATCCCGGTCAAGCACTGCCCCTCCTTCCCGCCACCCCCACCACCACCACAAAATGACACCGCTCCATATCTGCTGAGGAGATAGTGTCAATATTCGTTGATGGCTGCACTCAGTTAGGGTCACTACCACTGTCCGGTTTCAGTACCTCTGAAATGATAAACTACACCACATGCTAGGTGAGATCAGACACATGACTGTAGTAGGTTTGGAATGGGCACTTTGAACATTGAAAAAGAATACGTCCAAGTTGCTTCTTTTGAATGTATTTTCTGCTTTTGAAGGAACCTTTATAGATTTTAACTCCATATTGCGAAAGGTCATTCACGTAATAAGTAAGATCCTTGTTTTCAACATAACTGAGCTACATAATGGGATTTCCAACAATGTGGCATTAGTGACAAGCAAAGGCTCTGCAGCTGGTCAGACTGCACATAAGTGCAGTCTTGCACATAAGTGCAGTCTGATCAGAGCCTTCGCGTGCCACATCAGCCGTCTATGGAAATGGCCCAAGCCATAGAGCCAACAGTGAAGTCTCTGATAACCCTATAATGAAGTGGAATATCACATGATAAAATTGCCATATTGTTGGAAGTAACGTGATGCGCCTCATTATTATAAGTTTTTTAGTTTCAACTTACGTTTATCAATTTTGTTATGTTGTGAATTTAGTAGATGTCTTTGCTTGTTTATAATTTTAGTCTGAGATTGCAGTGCTTCACTCAGCTTCCCATTAGTTTCCATGAAAGGACCCAAAACACTATCCTTCTAAAGTTCAGCTTAGTAATTGCCACGCTTACATTTACCTGAATGAAAGGAGCCATGATATTGGCGAGAACAGGTGCCGTAAATTCCATGGAATGACAGCGTATTGAACGTCTGATTCCCATGTCGGCAAACGATAGCTTACCGGGTTTCGTGGGCTTAGTACTGGAAGCAGTGGGTTCCTGACTAGAATTAAGCCGAGTAGTTTTAGAAACTTGAGTTTCAGTTTAGTATCAAAAAGGGGTCCGATTGTCTGGAATAAGAGTCTACACCATTAAAAGTTCTGATTTCTCAGAATATATCCTCTGATCTCAAATGGACAAAAATAGAATATCATCGCACATGGATGATGTACGGGGAGATGTTTTACGGCCGCCACACGGCACAACATGATCAGTTGTAGTGAAGTAAAACCAAACTCCGAAAGAGTTCCCTTTAAGAGATGGGGGTTAAGGCGTAAAACAAACCAAACCAAACCGCGTAAATGGAAGAGAGAGAGAGAGAGAGAGAGAGAGAGAGAGAGAGAGCAGAAAAAAAGGATCATGGGCCATACTTCGTAGTTTCGGCTATCCAAGCCTCATCAGCGACCATAACAATATCTGCCAACGAAAATCAGAGAAAATCATACTGATATCTTTAAATTTTAATAATTCAGTCGATTTAAAGACTGATTAGTTTCAAAAATTGGTCCCCATGAATAAAAACCGATGGTCTAGAATAAGTCTAAACCATCAAGAGTTCCGATTTCTCAGAATTACCACATATATACATTTATATAGAATCCCACATGGGGCCCTTGTCTGTCCTATATTTTCTGTTGGCTGGAAAGTTACTAGAGGTACGCTTACCAAGAGAAATATTTCTAATTGATCTACATTGTCTTAGACATCCTCCATACAGTGTTCAACACAATTTCGATATATCGTTAGAAAGATCGTAGCATCTGTCCCAACAGGCACATGCCGTTGAAAGGACGTCGTAGCGACGTCGATGCGACGTAATGACGTCACATCGACGTCAATACGATGTCATTTTGACGTTATGTGCCCGTTGGTCCGGATAAGGATTCTTATCAACACGACGGTCTTGCCGATAAAATAATGATGCTCAGCATTTTTCCAGGGCTTTTCGGTTTATATCCAGGAATATGAAATGTCATCTGCTTTATGTAATTTATTAAACAAAACAAACCAAATTAGTAAATAAAATAGCATGACTGTGTATAGTCAAATACACTAATTTTATTCTGAGCAGACTATCTATATCAATCACATTCTGACACAATATGTATTGGTAAACAAGACTAGTTCGGGTGCTTTTCTGTTAGCCTGGCACAACCTGTTTTCGACCGCTTAAGCATTATTTTGTCTCCTTTTATTTACCTTCAAGTCCAATTCTTTTGTTTATTGCCTTACATGGTCCCTCAGTCAAAGCGCAAAAAACACAGGACAGTAAAGTTTCGAGCTCCCTCCAATGTGTGTGGCTAGGCTCTTAATTTTGGAAGTGATCAGAGGTAGGACATTCTGAAAATTAACAACCTTAATCCGACCGCCTAGGGTAAATATTTTCTTACAGAAAGAAATTGCTTGGCAAATGTTTCTGTTGTCACCGTACAGCATAACAAATGCAAAACACATACAAACTAATTTTGGATATTAGCCTGGAGCCCAACACACTATGTAAATATACATCAGGTAGATTTCTTTGAATGAACAGTTGACTTACTAGGGGTAGGGTTTATGTTGATGGTATGCAATCATTTTTGCTCTGTCCACAGGGATACAGCAAGTGCATTTCCACAGAAGTGAACTTAGGCCTCACATCAGTATACGAGCTCAAAATAAATTTGTATGGTAAGCGTTTTAGTTTTGTTGGGAATAATGGTCCCAGAAAATACTTTTAATCACTAAGATGTATAAACAATGAATTTTCTTTCAAACATGCATAAATAATAGCCATGGAAACAAGCAGATAATTTAGTAATAAGAAAATCATCAAGAAAACAGTGTACTTCTGTGTATTGCTCGTTCATAGTTCACCCTCAACTGCCAAATCTGAAAGGAAATGCTGCCTAATATGCCTGTTCCTGCTGTAAGCAAAGATACCATTAGCCCTGCAAAATTCAGCTTGTTAACATTTTAATGAGGCAAAGTCTTAGGTGGTCGAAATTAGGCAGTGGTCGAAAATAGGTTGAGCCGAACGTTTGAAACCAAGACAACAGTGATGCAAAAAAGTTCTTTTTAATGCTTCTCTCACCCATGAAAGTAATATTACAATGAATATCCATATATAAACTGATTTTTTTAATTGCTTTTCGGTTATTCCAGTGCTTTCCGGTATTTCTATGCTTTTCGGTTATTCTATGTACCGGCACGACGGTTATACGGATAGCTTTAGCTAATTAGGAACTGACAGTGAGGAAAGACTCCTAAACCAAACCGTCGGACGCTATAGCAAAGAATCTAGTGAATCTTCTAGCTTAGGTAAAATACTAAATGTGGTCTTAATCATATGGAGAAAGACCAGAATTTATTGACTGTAGCAAGTCTCGAAGTCAGTTTCGTTTTGCGAGCGCTACAAGTTCGTATGGCACATATGGCCGATTCTTGTTAGTAATGACAGACCATTTTCAGAAATTCAATATTTCTAATTAAAATGTACATAGTCTTAAAGTGCAAGTCTTCAGAAAGACAATGCCACTTGAATTATCAAAATCCATTCACAAATAAGAAAGTTATGCTGCTTTGAACATAAGTACCCATCAGAAATCTGTCTGTCAAAATCGATCAATTTATTTACCTGGATTGTGTATTGACGCAACTCATCACTGCGCATCGGCCATTTTTTCCATACTGGTAATGTTATTTATGCGTGATCATGCGTTATGGTTTCCCATAGCCTAATAGCCGTAGGGGCAGTGGGGGTTAGAGACCCACTGTATCTTGGGCACAGCTGATGAAAGGCGGAGCCCATCCCTCTCCTTTCGCTGCCTTATCCTTCCCTGATTCGAAAAAGGTACCCATTTACTGCTGGGTAGACAGAGAGAGTTTTCCAGTCATTGCATGGCGACAGTGAGCCGCGAACTCACGACCTTACGGTGACTTTCTGCACAATAGCCGAGCCACTCTAACCACTTGACTACCGCGTTGTAGTAGCCTTAAAAATAGCAGCGGCGCAAAAAAGCGCATATATTTAGATTACTAAAATAAAATTATATTTGATGGGGAAGCCCTGGCGAACATTTTACCGTAGGTCCTACGAGGTCCGGACGGAAAATAACGTAGATACACGGCTTAGAAGTTGACCAATCTTCAAGGACGATTTTCGGTCACATGGTAGCTGGAAATGTCCGATTTTTTTTAATGATATCATTTCTATATATTATCCTCATTAATGCAAGATAAATTTATTTCTTGTGAGACGATTGGTTGATTTTTTATATATTTTTAAAAAGGGCATCTGTTCGAGGTCGGTGACCGCCATTAGTTGCATTTTTTTAAAATTGATCAATGTCGGCTCAATTGAAGTCGCGATAGCGCAATAAGTATATTATTGTTGTTGTTAACAGCCTTCTGGTCGAATTAGCTCTCTGGTATTCTCGGGTGTCTTCGGTACGGTTCGCTATGATAAAGACTCACGGGTATATTGTAGGCTATAATCATATGTAATATGTTTAATGCCGAATAAAATTATGTTATGTTATGTTATATTAGTACGTATGTATTCGGTTCGGTTGTTGGTAATAATAAAAATTAAATTTTAACTGAAGGTTTTTGATATTTTACTTTTCAAATTAAATTTTAACTGAAGGTTTTTGATATTTTACTTTTCAAATCTCTTATTACCTAATTCAATAAATTACACATCATCAGAAAGCTTATTTTTTTTTTTAGATTTTATTTATATATAGCATACCCTTATTTTACTAAATAATTATGATAAAATAGTGGCTTGAATTGGACTGGGTTATAATGTTGGCAGATAGGACAGCCATTATTGATCAATACCGTTGTCATTACTATTCTTGTGTTGGGCTATTTTTTTTTTTTTTTTTGTGATTTCTTACACCCAAGGTGAAGGTTTCCCATAGTCTTGTGGCTGTAAGGCCAGTAGATGTTGGAGGCCAAATGTATCTCCTGGTGAACGATTGTCCCTGGATAAGTTGAGTCATTTCTGATTCTTGAGGTATTACCTGTAAACAATTCTAATTCTGATCTTGGTCACAGCATCTCATCGCCTTTGATCTTCTTGATTCGAGCCCACTGACTTAATCTTAGCCTCTGACATTTTGTGAGTGATGGTTTTTAGTGTCAAAAGATGTACACCTTGAAAAATCCCTAATTTGCTGCTACCACTCAGTTGCGTCAATTATTGCCGTGACTTAAAAATAGATCTATTATTTCTAATGAAAGCAACATTTTTCTGATCTATCTCACACTTAACATATGTATTTATGTGTATGAACCAAATTGATAATAAATATAGGGGCAATAAATATGTAAAAACCAGATTTTTATTAAAAAATTCTAAGTAAATATGTCTTGGGGCCTAATTTATTTTCAATAATGTTGCAGTTAAGAAGTTCAGGGATAATTCTGGCTCAGAATTAAATGCGAGTAAATAGCTCATTTAGCCATTTTTCGCAAAATATTCCCCATTCACAGGGCTTTTGGTATTATCCAGTATCCTTTAGACTTCAGTGGTTTCAAGAAAATCGCTTGAAATTGGGTCGGGGTCGATTATTGACACCTCGAAATCCTGATGAGTCATATCGAAAGTGCATTGGATAGGCGCTATTCAATTGTGAGACCTTTTTTAATCATCGTTGACATCAGAGGACAGGTTACCACACAGGGGTCACGCTTCCAAGAAGTATGGGCGTGAACTTTTTAGTGTTTCCCCCAGAAATGAAAAAGGGCATGGTAAACTTTCTCAGAAAAGGGCACTTAAGCACGTGGATTTTCGCAAAAAGGGCACTGTATATGCTTTCATTAGAAGGCCACCGTTTTAATGGACATTATCATACAGAGATTAATACTGCTAATTAAGCATTAAATCATATCGTTCTTTTTTCATTTATAGCTGCAGCAGCATCTTTCTTAAAATACAGTACATGTAATTTAGAAAACTTTTTTTACTCTATAGTAGAGCCTAGATATGATGATAATTCATGTATAAAGAATTTGCATCTGCTGTCTGTATTTATTGTGTGTGTGTGTGTGTGTGTGTGTGTGTGTGTGTGTGTGTGTGTGTTAAGTCCTTTTACCTACCTACCTATTCTTTTTTTTCTTCCAAATATCAAGAAACATAAATAGTCTGAAATGTTTCAATATCCTAATTATTATTACAATTTATATTTTATTATTTATCATTATTGTTCCTTCTTTATTTATTACCAGTATTATAGCTGGCGCAAATTGACCTGTCTTTCTGACCTTTATGCATGAATATGCAAAATAGCACAATTCATTGCGAAATAGGAGACAAAGCTTTCTAGCAGAACCACACCTACACGTATTTACGCGATTGAATGACTGCCATATCCTAAAGCCGGGTTTTCATGGAGCGTATTATAGTTGGCTTCGGCGTCGAAACTCTTTTTGCCATGTATTTACAAAGGCAGCTTCGGCGCCGAAACCTTCATAAAGTACACGCCTTAGAAAAGACCCTTAGATATTTATAGAGCGTGTTGCTTCATAAAGCCGGTTTTCCATTTCCAAATGCCAAGGAGTTTCGGCGCGAAACTATGCTGTATGAAAATCGCCTAAATTTTATCATATAATCATTTTTTATGAATGTTTGATTTCAGAGCTGGTTATGAGAGAGAGAGAGAGAGAGAGAGAGAGAGAGAGAGTATTCAATAGAGAGAGAGTATAATAGAGAGAGTACGCATTCAATTTTCAGCTTAGATGAATGGAAACGTTGCAAACACGAGCATCATGCAGTAGGTTGAGACAAGATGCTGAATAAGTTAAGATGATAACTTTTTCACTCATGGTATTGTTTACCATACCATGAATCATGACGACGTTGAAATAATATCCGGATACGTAGGTGGATGTAATACACTGTCCCTGTATCTCTTTATGTATCTTCTGCTACATTGTATTCTCACTTCGGGTAACATGCTATTAAGATGTAGAATGTAACTCTCTCTCTCTCTCTCTCTCTCTCTCTCTCTCTCTCTCTCTCAGACACACACGTCCAGGAACCCCGGTAGCTCAGTAGGTTAAGCGGTGGTCTGCTGATCTTGTGGCCCCTGGTTCGAGTCCCGCTGGAGACGGGAATTTTTTCGATCGTAAACAGGGTTCCATTGCACACAGCCTTTCATTATCACCCACCCATCATCCTGATATGACTTAAATACTGTCTAAAAGGAAGTAAAACTGCACGTTATCCATCCATTCCTCCTCTCCCCGCCCAGGTTTTGAACCCTCTTTGAGGCGTATGCTTTTGCAGTTGCTTCTGTTTGCAATTAAGCGATTAAAACGAATTATGTCTTCTTGAATGCATAGCATTATCGGCCCCGAATCAAAAGTCCTATTGAGAAATGATAAACTTTATTTGTACCAACCCCATACAGTTGTGCCAACAGTTAACATGGGCAAGACGTCTATAGGTTTATGCAAGTATATCTGGTAAACTATTCACATATTCACAATTGCATGAAGTAATTCATTTCTGGTAGAAATGCTCGTGAATCTTGAGAGGATTTGTTATGTGTAAGGCCATGATAAAAAATCTGTTTGCTGCATTCCATACCATCCAAGATTTGGCCTTTGTGTCCTTTCTTTAATTTTTTTTTTTCGTATGTAGTAATATTTAATCATAATACATGTAATTGTCAACTTGAAATAGGGTAACGGCTGCTGAACGGAGTTAAGACTGTCAGTGTAAGATGGCAAACACTGTTGATCATGACCAGACTGCTCTTAAAGAATACTTTGATTCAGGTCTGCACTATTTGAAAATGTATTTTAGTCGCAACCAGTACTTTGTGGCACCCGAAAAAACTTCCTCCCAACCTACCGATCCAGCTAAGTCTGCATTGGAGCTCAACAAACATATTTTTAAGGGATGGCCTTAAGTTTGTTTTATAATTCACGCTCCCCTATCTGTGAAATCAACTGAGCCTTCTAATATATTTAAATGAGGGGTCAAAGAGACAGGTCAATTTGCGCCAGCTATATCAGTACTTAAGACAAAGGGGCACAGAATTGCCTCCCTTTAACTTGTATTTATATCTGTTTCAGTTAGCTCTATTTATTTTCTTCACACAAGCGAGTTTTGTTTAGGATACCCAGAGCTGTGGAAAACTATAAAAAAATATATAACATTGTTCAAAAATTTATTTTGGAAACAAAAATCGGCATGTACAAGACCACAATATCCAAACATACATAATATGCGTAATTATTTTTACACCATAATTTATCAAACGTCTCTAATGTAATCCATATACAATACGCATATCGGAAAAAAAACTTTACGGCATGAGCAACAAGTCAAGACAATGATCAGCCTGCACATCTGTGAATCAAATCAGTTTCCCAAATACAGTCCATGAATCCAAAGGAAACTAAAAAAATAACTTCCAGAAAAATATTAAAACAAATTTAAGTCTATATGTAATGGGCATGTTGATTTGTGTAATTGTGAAACATGGCTACTGGCTCCTTTTCACTCAACAGGCCTCACTTTGATCTTTCCCTTAACCGGCAGATCAGTCAGGTCTTTTTTTTCACGGATCAGTTAGTCTATTAGCGAGTGGACCATAACAGGATTAATGCCAACTGATGTGTTTACTTATGCTGTCAACACAATTGAGGCAGTGAATACACAATGTGTAATGTGTATCTCCTAATTGGCAGGTGAAGTTTAGAACAAAAAAGGCATGGAGCTGGAAAAGGGCATGGCGCTGGGGAAAAGGGCATGGCGGAGCGCCATGCTAAAAGGGGCTGGGGGAAACACTACTTTTTTTCTGATTGATACTAACTAAGAGCATGTAAGGCCATGGTACTAGCATATGCTTTTGTATGGAGAAATCAACATTAACAGAATGCTGAATATATGAGGTCATGAGGGTCATTCAGAAAACAAATTGTCAGCAATTATGCAAAAATATGTTTCGGCTGTGTAAAGGGTATAGAATTGCACTTTTGCATGAGATTTTTCTCCCATTGAACATATTTTGGTGAGATTTTGGGCAGAAAATAGAGCAAATCCCTCAGAATCTTGCCCAAAAACGGTCCTTGGTGTATTCCAGTATATTCTGGTAATTAGGTGTATTTGACTAATTCTAGTGACCCCTCTGTCATGTCAGTGTACTATTGCGTTTGCGTCCATGAAAATAGTCATGTGGCATTAAGATTCTCTCCTGTCTGCCTGTTTGTCCATTTGTTTGTCACTTTTGACAGTAAAGAGTTTGTACAATCAACTCACACAGTTTAAAGTGGATCTTTTTCAAACTTTTCATACATATTGTGGACATATATTGAAGATGAGTATGTTGGTTGTTAATAGAGCTAGTTATAATAAATAATTTTGACAGCCTTTTGAACTTAGTCATTTTAGGCAGTTTTTTTGCATTGTAGGTGTATGGAGGTTGTGTAATCAACTCCTCCCACAGTTTTCAATGGATCAGCTCCTCCCACAGTTTTCAGTGGCTCTTTTTAAAACTTTGTATACGAGTCATTCTACAAAAGTTGAGGAATTCCTGTCCCTCACCTAAATACACGTATATCTTTTTTCTAGTTCCAGTACCTTGCCTTTGATAGTATGTTTTGATTAAAGTAACCGATTATCTAACATTTACGACAGTGACTGGGCTACTTATGCAGTTGCTCATATTTCTTTTTTAAAGAAATTTAGAGTTACCCCCCTTATTTTTGTTTGTCCCACTGCAAAAAAGTGAAGGTTGAACATTAGTTTAACAAAAAGTGCGAGTATAAACAAAACAAATAGAGACATGATGTTAGTCTATGATAGAAACCTACAAATGACAGAAGCATCGTATACTCGTTGGTTTTGATTTGAAGCCGTGTCAGGTTTGTTTTGGTATGTCCCGCTGTTCGTGTCATCCCTGTTACCGCAGTTGCAGTTGTAGTTTAGACAGAGTTACTACCCATGAAATTGACCTTCGGCTGGACTTTTGTGAGGTAAGAAGCGCCAATTTTATAAAAAACATAAATTATTTTACACAAAGTTTGCTTAGAGGTAAATATGAAAAAATCATCATAAGTAAGTAGTGAGTAAGACAGGTAAATTGTCATCCCTGTTACCAGTCTTTCTATAACAATAGTATGCTGCAAAGAAAAAAAAATACAAACATAGAAAAAGTGTGATGGACATCAATATTATTGTGTAAACTTTTTCAAGTTTTTAGCTCACCTGAGCCAGCGGCTCCGGGGGAGCTTATAGGATGGTAAGGCTCCGGCGTCCGTCGTCCGTCGTCCGTCCGTCCACAATTTCAAACGACTTCTTCTCTGAAACCGCTGGGCCAATTGTAACCAAATTTCATATAGAGCCTCCTGGGACCTTAGGAACGAAAAGTTGTTCAAACCGTCCTGGTCACATGACCAACATGGCCGCCACACCCATATATGGTAAAAACCTTTAAAAATCTTCTTCTCCAGAACCAATAGGCCGATGGCCTTGAAACTTGGTATGTAGCATCGGGTACACGAGTACTACCAAGATTGTTCAAATTATGACCTTGGGTTGACCTTGACCTTTTTTACGGCAAGGTCAAATTTGCTTCCTTGTGTTTTTATATGGCAAAATGCTAGAACATAAGATATCTTGGAAACTGTTGCAGATTTTGGGCTAAAAACCAGTATCTACAGTCATCTTAATGAGTACGTGAAGATTTATGACTTTTAGAGGTCAAGGTCATTCTTTGACCTTTGACCCAGAACTCTCATATTTTGACAATTTCGAACAATCTCCTCAACAGCCACTGAGCCAATTGAAACCAAATTTCATATAGAGCCTCCAGGGGTTGAGGGAACAAAAATTTATTCATACTGTCCAGGTCACATGACCAACATGGCGGCCACGCCCATATATGGTAAAAACCTTTAAAAATCTTCTTCTCCAGAACCAATTGAACGATGGCCTTGAAACTTGGTATGTAGCATTGGGTACTCGAGTACTACCAAGATTGTTCAAATTATGACCTTGGGTTGACCTTGACCATTTTACTGCAAGGTCAAATATGGGAAAATGCTAGAACATATGATTTCATGGAAAGTTTTGAAGAGTAAGGCCTAAAATGGGTAAATGCAGTTTAGTACATGAAGATTTATGAGTGTAAGAGGTCAAGGTCATTCTTTGACCTTTGACCCAGAACTCTCATATTTTGACATTTTTAAACAATCTTCCCCAAAGCCACTGGGCCAATTGTGACCAAATTTCATATAGAGCCTCCAGGGGTTGAGGGAATGAAATTTTGTTCAAAAGGTTCAGGTCACATGACCGACATTGCCGCCACGCCCATATATGATAAAAACTTTTAAAAATCTTCTTCTCAAGAACTAGTTGACAGATGGCCATGAAACTTGGTATGAAGCATGGGGTATTCCAGTTCTATCAAGAGTGTTCAAAATGATAACCTTGGGTTGACCTTGACCATTTTACGGGAAGGTCAAATAAGGGAAAATGCTAGAACATAAGATTTCATGGAAAGTTTTGAAGATTTAGGCCTAAAAATTGGAAAATGCAGTCATCTTAATGAGTACATCAAGATTCATAAGTACAAGAGGTCAAGGTCATTCTTTAACCTTTGACCCTGAATTCTCATAGTTTGACAATTTCAGACTTCTTTTTAAAAGACAATTGTAACCAAATATCATATAGAGCCTTCAGGGGTTGAGGAAACGAAATTCTTCAAACGGTCTGGGTCACATGACCAACATGGCTGCCATGACCATATATGATAAAAACCTTTAAAAATCTTCTTCTCCAGAACCAGTTGACCGATGGCCTTGAAACTTGGTATGTAGCATAGGGTACTTCAGTATTATCAAGAGTGTTCAAATTATGACCTTTGCTTGACCTTGACCTTTTTATGGCAAGGTCAAATATGGCAAAATGCTACAACAAAAGCTTGACTTTTGACCCTAGACTCATATTTTGACAATTTCAGATATAAGAAAAAGCCACTTTGCCAATTGCTCAGGTGAGCGGATCAGGGCCTCATGGCCCTCTTGTTTCTTTTAGAATGCAAAGTAAGTGTGAGTTTGCATACTTTTTGTCATCCCTGTTACTGTCATCCCTGTTACCCACCTAAAAGTAACAGGGATGACACTGCAAATATGGCTAAATATGTAAAATATGAACGGTGGTTGTGTTTGACTATTTACAATTCTTTCAAATAGCCTAATTTGAAAATACCGTGTCTATTCCAGAACAGTTTAAGCGGCATATAATAGTCTGTTGTTGGCCATGGTAATAGGAATGACACAGAAGTAACAGGGATGACCTGTTCACCGCACCCCTCTTTCATGTTGAATCACATTTTTCGTTTGCAAGAACATTAACGGTTCACCGAAACAAACATTATATACTGTAGTAAATGCTTATGAAAGTGTTTAAGTTACACATATGTCAAAGGTCGACCAAGTGGCTCTGTAGCTCAGTTGGCAGAGTGCTCGCACGGTAAGCGAGAGGCCCTGGGTTCGAGTCCCGGTCGGGTCACGATATTTTCCTCCCCTGTGACACATATATTTACACTTTTCGAAGCTGGTGGTTTGCAGTAAGTGGAATTTCCCTGATTTTTCACTGAGTTTGCTTCAACCATGCATGACTAACTATCAGACCGTTTTAATTGAAAAGACAAAGTCTCCAGTGTTATAATGGCTATTACTGCTTACAGCTAAGCTACTGAAGGGAAAGTGATGGTGCCCATCTCTGTATAACAATATAACTTTACTGGACCGCCAAACATCAAAACAAACTACCAAACAAATGATTTCAGTGAAAAATGTATTTTATTCCCCGTCAGACTTTAGTGGCGGGGTGTCATGATATACCTTTTGGTGTCCGTCCGTCCGTACATTCGTGCTCACCATTTCCGATCGATAACGAGTATTTATTCACGGAATTTCTTCAAATTTTGCATACATACTGTTATCGGGGATGAGTGGCATGGGTTTGTTAATGGGCAAAATCCATACATTGTTTGGGGCTCTGAAGAAAATCGATAAAATGTAAATGGCTGGTTAGAACTTTTGGCTAGTATATATAGCATTTTTCCATGGTTTAGTCAACCGAAAAAAATAAATAAATGATGTTCATTTTAATCGTTGGCCTACGTGTTTGACGTTTGAGTTTGACGTTTAACTTACCGTTCAATTGTTTTCTTCATTTCAGCAGGTCATGGTGACTCTAAGCGAATAAAATATGCTGATGTGCTTAAAGGGGAACGCAACCTTAAAGTACATTGTGCTTTAAAGTAAGGAACTTTACAAACAATGAATTTTGACACAGATTAGATCAAAATGGAGAATTAAGAAAGTTGTGGACAACTGAACTTTTTCACGTTGATTGAATGGTTGCCGCCATTTTGAATATTTATTGAGGATTCACGATTCCTTTGATAAAGTTTGTCTTTCCTATGAATTTGGTTTATATTGGGGGAATGATTGTATGTCACTAGAATTAAACATCTATAAAATCTGTTACAAAATTATTCTTGAAAACCCTTTGCCATTTGGTTTTGCGTGTCTAATTTTGGCTTTGTAAAGTCACAAAGCCTAAAATATGGCGGCATCCATGACAGACATTTTAAACATACTCAAACCACTACTATTTCCTTATATCTGAGTCGATTTTGAAAATTATTGCAACAAAATAAAGGGCCTGATAAGCACTATGCTCCAAGATATACTTGCAGCTTATTTTGCGTTCCCTTCAAGTTTTAATTGATCATGCTGTTACAAATAAAAATCCTGTTATTTGTTTTTTTTATTTTTTTTCAGTTAAAACCTTTTTGCCATTCATTAAAAAGGTAAAAGTTATCCATAGCCTAATAGCGATAGGGGCAGTGGGGGTTAGAGACCAACTGTATCTTGGGCACAGCTGATGAAAGGCGAATCCCACCTCTCTCCTTTCGCTGCCTTATCCTTTCTTGGTTCGAAAAAGGTACCCATTTACTGCTTGGTTGGCAGTGAGAGTTTTCTAGTCGTCGGATGACGACGGTGAGCCGTAAACTCACGACCTTCCGGTGACTCTCTGCACAATAACCGAGCCACTCTAACCAGTGACGTCGGCGTCATTCATTACAAAGATAATAATTAAACTGACCCATTCCAACTCACTGAACACGTGATAAAAACCTTATTGCGCGAAAACTGGATTTGCAACCAATACTCGTTAAAAAGGGAAATCCCTTTTAACTCACCCGACCAACGGTTCACAAAGTGAGTTTATAGTATAGCAGTGGTCGGTCGTCCATTCGTCGTCGTCGTCGTCCACAATTTCGAAGTTGCCCCACCCTTGTGAAGCTTCATATATAGATGATCTTACATGAGTGCTCATGTATTATTGAATTTATTAAACGAGTTGTGAAAAACATAAGATGCGAGGCTCTGCCGAGCATCTTATCGTTTTCACCAACGAGTTTAATAAATTCAATAATACAGGAGCACGAATGCAAGATTCTGTTTATCATATGACACAAAAATCAAGTTTTATTAGCAAATTTTGCACTAAAACGTCTCGATTTTGCCATTAGAAAACGCGACGTTTTGTGGACTTCAACGCACAACGTTACGACGTAATTTGCATATTTAATCCACTACTGGATTATCGTTTTTAATGCATGGCTTTATTACACTCTCAGATGCGACGTCATGTGATAAAAAGTTTTATCAACATTGACCAACTGGCCTCAGAGATAGGTTTTGGGGCAGATCGGGCGAAAACTCTGGTTTCTATGGCAACCTAAAGCTCCCATTGACTTATAATGAGGAAATTGTAGTCGAATTGATAGCTCCTTCATTTTTAGCTCACCTGAGCCGAAGACTAACAAGGTGAGCTTATAGTATAGGCTTGGTCTGTCGTCCGTCGTCGTTCATCTTTCGCTCATACTTGTAAGCACAAATATCTCTTACACCGACCAGCCAAATCTAATCAAGTTTTATGTGCAGCATTGTTGGGACGGAGGATTGACTGCATATAGTTTTGGACAGATTGCTTTAGAACTGTAAACAATGTCCATGTCGACAGTGCATTTTCTTATTGAAAGAATGTTCAGTTTGTAGGCGTTACGCATCAGGCACACAACTTTGATCCGACATTGATTCAACGTTGGATCAATGTTGATTCAATATTTTGTGACTGCAGGGTAAAGTCCCATTTTAAAGGGTCATATGATTAACAGAATCTTACACTCGTGGTCAGTTCATATGAAGTTCAAGAAACTCGTCCAATGCGCGTTTCATAAATTTCATATGAAATGACCACTTGTGTAAGATCCTCTATTGTTGTCATTCCTGTTACTAAATGTCATTCCTGTTACCAGCCAAATTTTGCTCAATATAAAAACAAATCCAATGTTCTGCTGTTGCATTTATTTACCAGTTCGAAAGTTGATGCCTGCAGCTACTTATTACAGAAAATGAAGATACTCATCCTACAGTTTCCCAAAATAGATTTGATAGCACATGTCTGAAACTATTTTGTTTCAGTAAAATAACAAATTATTAATTATATTATTAGTAACAAATATTTTTTACTCATAACAAGTTTGCAAACTTGGAGGTCTAGAAAGGTGCTTTTTATTATGGGACAAGAAAATAAGTACGATGATAATTGTATATAGGAAATAAGGTTTCTTATTGTGGTAACAGGAATGACATTTTAAACCAGGGCAGCCATTAAAATAAGCCAGCATGTATTATTATGCAGATTCTCCTGTCTAAATGAATGGTTTATTGTTGGTAAATGTTCAGAGTTTATATTAAAATAAAAAAAATAAAAATTAGTTGTGTTTTATTTTTTCGCAAAAAAAAGCCGTAATTCCTTCATTTTTGTAGAATGACTCATACATGTTGTGGACATGTTGATTTGTGCATGATGATGATGTGGGTTTTTAATGGTAATTTCATTTCATATTTTGAGCACTGTCTAGAAGCTGTTCTTCATATACCTGGGAAAATGGTTCAGCTTGAAGCAGCAGATGACCTCGAATATTGGTAGGACTTTGTAACTGTGAGAATCAGGCACCCAAAATACCTGAAGAACCACTTGAAGTAGGGTTATGATATTTAGTATACTGTTTTGACATAAAGCAAGGATGACCTGATTAACTTTTGAGTCAGTTAGTCAATTCCATCATTTTTTTTTACTGAAATACGCCCCTTTTCAGACTTAGGCATTTTTTTCAGAATCAACCTTGTATACAAAATATTTGAAGAACCACTTGAGCTAAGGTTTTTATATATAGCACACTGTTTTGATATAAAGCAAAGTTGACCTGATTAACTTTTGAGCAAATTCCGTTAGTTTTTGTGGACTTGTTGAAGATGTACACATGTATTTTTGAGGGAGCAAGAATAAATTTGACAGATACTTATTCATTTCAGGCAGTTTGTTGCACGATTGATACATGTAGGTATAGAGTTTGTATCAACTCCTCCCACAGTATTGGATCAACTCCTCCCACAGTTTTCTATAGATCTTTTTTAAACTAGTTGCATGCATATTGTGAACATTTTGAAGATGTGCATGTGGTTTTTTGATGGAACAAGATTAAATTTGACAGAAAGATGGCGCTTTGAGCTTACTCATTTCAGGCAGTTCGTTGTGTTATAGGTATGGTATGTAGCCAACTCCTCCCGCAGTTTTCAGTGGGTCAGCTCCTTCCATAATTAGGAGTGTAGGTAGATAATGCGCTAGACTACCAATCCAGGGATGGCAAGATCGATCCCCTGTCTCCTTATGACCTAGTTGTTAAGCCTGAGTTCACTCACTCACCCTTTCATATTTTTCAATGGATCAACTCCTACCACAGTTTTCAATGGATCTTTTTAAAACTTTGACAATGTGCTTGTGGGGTTTTGACGAAGCTAGGATTCATTCTGTCAAAATTACGGCCTTGAACTTATACATTTCAGGCAGTTTGTTGCCTTAAAGGTATTGAATTTGTGCAAGTAAATTTTAACCCCCCACCACCCCCAACTCCCCCTTCCCAGGAACTTTGGATGGCATATTAAAATTCCACTGTCTCACAGTCTGTCTGTTCCTCCATTACAAGTTGAATGTGCAACCAAAAAACCACTGTATCTAATTCAATAAACTTCTCAAAAAAAGTAAACCTAAATGAGAACCTGTCTGGGAATATTGTTTCAGTATGTATGAGCTCTGGTCCGGTTGCTGTATGCCCGGTAGCCATGAAAAAAGTGTTTTAAAGTTTTCTTTTGCTTTAAGGTGATGCGGCATATTTGATCAGACTCTACCAGAAAAATGGCGGACAATGAGTTTGAAATACTAGATCTATCAGCTCTGCGGAGAAGAAACGAAGGATGGGTACATCAGATATTTGGAGAAGTGTCTAGAAAGTCTGCAGCACAGCAAGTTGCTATTGGTGGAGCATCAGGATGGTATGGTCACTCCGACTCAGGAGCAAAGCTCTAGATAAGAGGGAGTATTTGATGATAATTAAGGATGATTTTCCTTATTTCTTATCGAAACCATAATGTTTTGCCCCCTCGTCTGAACTGTCTCGGTAACTCTCATCTGAACCGTCTCAATGAGATGGTGCATATGAGGGGTCACAACATACGTATTTATGCAAAATTTATAAAAATTATCTCTATCACCAAAAGCTCCCTCTTATCTAGAGCTCAGGTCAGCAGCAAGGCTCCATAAGAGCTGTGACATAGCAAAACCAACAAAGACTCAGATTAGCCTGCGCATCTGTTCAGTCTGATCAGACTCTTCGCTGTGCACTTAACGGGTAGCTAAGGGTCTTAAGCTAGCTCCATGCAGACAGCATAAACTCTGATCAGACTGGGCTGCTGCCCAGGCTGATCTGAGGCTTCACTGGGCAAACATGCCACTTTGTTGTTTTTGTCGTGTCGCAGCTCACATATAGATCTCTAGATATTCAAGAGGAAGTATTTGGTGATAATTTGGAGTAGTTTATGTGAAATCTTCATGAAAACATACCTTGTGCCTCTCGTATGAACAGCCATTATGAGGTGGTTCAAATGAGGGATGAAAGCACATATAAGCAACCCCAGCAGATTAGAAAGTCAGTTCAGAATTGGACAAGAAAAACTTTGGGGTACCTGGATTTAACTTGATCTGTGCAGAAGTAGAATAAATGTTGGAATTTCAAATACATTTCATATTGAAAGAGCATAAAATTTGGACTAGCTTGATGCATAATACATTTAGTTCTGTACACAATTGTAGCTGACATTTGTGGGTGAAGAAAAAATACATCTCAAATTTTTAGCTCACCTGAGCCGAAGGCTCACAGGTGAGCATATAGTATAGGCAAGCATCTGTTGTCCGTCGTCCGTCAGTGGTCCGTCAACTTTTTCAAACGACATCTCCTCTGAAACTACAAGGCCGATGGTTACCAAATTTCATACATAGCATCTATAGGCAGGGGGAACCAATATTACTGTTTTTTTTTTTTACCTAGATCACTTTTAAGATTCCATTGCTATGGCAACTAAAAGTTTCCATTAAAATGGTTCAGTTCAATTCGATTGGTGGTGTTGTAAAAGGGAAATAATCCAAATTTGATTTTGTTATACAGAGATAATTGTATTGCTTCCCTTGCCAAATTTAAGTAGAAATTGGCATTTATTTCTGTGTTATTGCAGATTTACAGGAATGTTCCTTGAGTAGTCCTATACCAAACATATGAATTTTGCCAAAGCATTGCCAATGATTGGTTGCCATGACAACCAATGGCTAATCTTTTTCTAATTGCAACTTTATGAACTTGCATATTATCAGGATAACCATAAAATCTCTGAAGAGTTTGAATTTGAGCCAGATCAGAATATTCATTTAGGAGTTATTGGCCATTAATTAAAGACCGAAAAATTTTCCCATAGATTTACAATACAATGGGGAAAATGTTGTCCTGGGCACAGCGACTTTATTTTTTATTGTTACAATCAAAGTTCCTGATAACCAGAACATGCATAAACTCTCTGACAAGTGAGAAATTTGGCTATATTGTATATTTCATCTTGGAGTTACTTGCCCTTGAGTGTTTAAATAACTCATATTTGACCTTATCCCGGGCATAGTGACTTTATCTGTTTTGTTATAACTTCATCAAACTTGCTGATGTTAACAAGGACAAGCATAACAACTCAGATGAATTTGAAATTAGGCCCTATTGTACAATTTACTTTAGAGTTACTTACCCTTGAGTGCTGAGGATGAATGAACTCAGGTGAGCTACAGGACCAGTGGTCCTCTGGTCATGTTTTCGACCATAATTTTCATGAGAGGGTATGGATAGCTTAACCAAAATCCTTTTGCCAAATCAAAAGATACATGTTCAATATTCAGTATACACTTAGGAAAAACACTGAGCTACATAAGACTAGGTGAAATTTGAAAATATTTTTACTGATGGTGGAGAAAAATCAAATTTTAGTTGATTTTTACGAATTTCTTGCCAAAATGGTCTATTTTTGGCCTCTTTTTGGACACAAACGTCCTCTTTTCAAACAAAATGCTGATGGTAAAACTTAATTTAATATCAAACTTTTTGCTTTTAAATGAAAGAGGCTATAATGTCATATAGCTTTAAACAGCTATGTGATCTTTGGAATTCTTTTGTATATTACCTGAGATATTAGAAAATCAATAAAAATATTGATTGAATTTTGGTGCCATCATATCTTGAAGAAAAAAGGCAAATATGGGGTGAAAACATTCTGAAAATCATTCGGAATTTTCAGACTTTAAAACAGTGTAGCTTCAGTTCTAGATATTGATAAGATATTTTGAAAAAATAAACTGCACTATGCTGCTTTCAGCTAGCTCTATTAGGTTTCCATTTACTAAACTTTCAAAACTTCACCTGTGGTTGCTACACATATCTGTGTCGAGAAGAAAGACCCTCCTACCCCCCCTGACGATCAGATACCCCTTTCTGTTTTGAAGAGGGGGTAGGGGTGGGGGCTTAGCTCTGTTAGTTAAGCATTGGCCTGCTACATGTAAGCAAGCAGTCAGGCTTCAAATCTTGCTGGAAGCTAACTTCTTATCAACTATCGATTGTGAATGGGGTTTCCAGCCCTCCAGATAAGGAAGAATAATATTGATAACTTAGGGATTAATTTCCTCACATTTCTCCATAAAAGCTGAATGAGGTGGTTCTATCAAGGGGTCACGACATACATTTTCATTGAGAAATAAGAAAAAAATGGACTTGTCTTCAAGTACTCGCCTTTTATGGGCCTCTGATTTCTTTTCGCATAGTCAGGGAATAACTGTATTCAAAAATGTCATTTTGGGTGGTGAATCTTAATAACTATGGTCAGAAATTTTGTTTTATGGCTCTGAAGATGCGTTGCTATAAAACCAAAGGGGGGGGGGGGTATCAATAAGGTGGGTTTTCTGCTACCAAAGTTCCAAAGTTTTCTTTTTTTAACTGATGGTATACTCCAATGTGTCTAGTTTATTGTAACATATGTGACTTAGGTCGGAAAGCCCTACTTACTGAGCTATGGGTCCACAGAAGTGGGTGGGGTAATCCAGCATGGTTTTAGCCTGTCTTATAAAAACATTCTCATTTGGTAGAAGAGTACAGCAGACAGACAGGATTTGATAAAATGATTAACAGAACATCTAAACTATATTTCCATATCATTTTATTTGGTTTAATTTGAACAGACAGGATTTGATAAAATGATTAACAGAACATCTAAACTATATTTCCATACCATTTTATTTGGTTTAATTTGAACATATGTTGTCAAAAAAGACTTCCTTTGACATTCAGCATTTTTTTATATTTTTATCTCAATTTTCAATATTTATTGGCCTTATTGTTAAATAGACAGACCAGTTGTCATCAAACTCATGTCAATGAAGCACCTTGACAAGGACATTCAGATGATGTGACCAGAATTTCATAATTGGCATAGTTTTCATGGTCGACTGAACACATAAACTTGCTTGGAAGATGGTTTTCTTTCTATTTTGACCTAGAATTACGAACCTTTGGTCAAATTACTATTTTAAATGCTGTATTATGCCCCATGCCCCCGCCACTAAAGGTGAGGGACTACATATTGGTTTCAGTGCAGATCTCGTTGGCATCTGCATTTGTGTATGTATCACATATTAAGTCCTTCTGTGACCTTGGAAACAAGGTCAAGGTCATCAAAATCTGACCTTGACCTTGTTTCCAAGGTCAAAGTATGTGACACAGACACAGATGCAGACGCCAAGGAGATCTGATCTGAAGCCAATATGTATTCTCTCTCCTTTAGTGGCGGGGGCGTGGGGCATAATATAGCAGTTAAAATAGTAATTTGGCCAAAGGTTCGTAATTCTAGGTCAAAATTAAATGAAAAAACATCTTCCAAGCAAGTTTATGTGTTCAGTCGACCATGAAAACTAGGTCATTGAAATTCTGGTCACATCATCCGAATGTCCTGGTCAGGGTGCTTCCTTGACATTAGTTTGATGACAACTGGTCTGTTTATTTAACAATAAGGCCAAGAAATATTGAAAATTGAGGACAAAAATATCAAAAAATGCTGAATGTCAAAGGAAGTCTTTTTTTGACAACATATGTTCAAATTAAACCAAATAAAATGGTATGGAAATATAGTTTAGATGTTCTGTTAATCATTTTATCAAATCCTGTCTGTCTGCTGTACTCTTCTACCAAATGAGAATGTTTTTACAAGACAGGCTAAAACCATGTTGGATTACCCCACCCACTTCTGTGGACCCATAGCTCAGTAAGTAGGGCTTTCCGACCAAAGTCACATATGTACCAATAAACTAGACACATTGGAGTATACCATCAGTTAGAAAAAGAAAACTTTGGTAGGATGCAGAAAACCCACCTTATTGATACCCCCCCCCCCCCCCCCCCCCCCCCCCCTTTCTGACCAATTAAACCAACAATTTACCAGTTGACAAAAAAGTTGGCATTTTTCCTATTTCTGAAGGGCTTGACCTAGGAAGCTGATTCATGGTATAATAATTGTTGATGAGTAAATTATTTTGGTAAAGGTTACATAACTCTGCATTCAGTAATTACAAAGTTGTTCTGCCTGATAATCAGTACTTAAGCACTTATGTTCTGCCTGATAATCAGTACTTATGCACTTATGTTTATTTGTCAGTTCTATGTCACTATAGCTGCCTATGAGGTCGGAAAATTGGTAATATACTGTTGAATGACTACATTGATATGATTTATATTGCAAAATGTGTAAAAGGCATTAAATACATGAAACTATATAGAATTAAAAGATTCAAATTTGGTCCCTAAATAGACATGTCAGCCATTATCCATTGTTAGATCTTATGTTCTAGGTTTGCTGGCTACCTCTTCGTGAAGGTTGGAAAATTGGCAGCACTGAGCATTGGATCAACAGTACTCTTACTTCAGGTGAGTATCTCAGGTTCCTTTTGGTCATATGAACAGGAGAGAGCTGTTAATTAGATAATATGCCATCACTGTGAGCACCAAATACATATTAGCCATGACATGAGACAACTAAAAAAGTGATTGTGTGCCAAGTGCAGACTCAGATCAGCCTGGGCATCCGCCCAGTCTGATCAGAGTCTTCCCTGTCCCCATGGAGGTAGCTTAAAGGCCCTTAGCTACCTTTTAAGTGCAAAGCGAAGACTGATCAGGCTGGGTGGCTGCCCAGGCTGATCTGAGTTGGCACTTTGCGTAAAACCACTTTCATTTTTAGCTCACCTGTCAAGGTGAGCTTATAGTATAGCCTTGGTCTGTCGTCCGTCGTCGTCGTCGTCCACACTTTTAAACATCTTCTCAGAAACTACTGGAAGGATTGAAGCCAAATTTTATATGGAGCCTTAACAGGATGGGGGAAAGAAAGTTTATATATTTGGCCCAGGTCACATGACCAAGATGGCCACCATGCCCATATATGGTAAAATCCTTTAAAATCTTCTTCTCCAGAACCACTGGGCCGATTGCCTTGAAACTTGGTATGTAGCATCTTGGACTCTAGTACTACAAAGTTTATATAAATCATGACCTTGGGTTGACATTGACGTATTTTATGGAATGGTCAAATTTGGTCCCTTAGGCTTTTGAATGGGAAAATCTGAAAAAGTGCATTTTTCTGTTGCTTTTGTGCTCTGTGATATGGAAATGTTGTCAATTTCAACTCCTATGGATATTAGAGGTCATGGTCATTTAGTGACCTTGACCAAAGGTCAATTGTCCATTGAGTGTCAACATTTTCAAACATCTTCTCCTCAGAAACCATTGGGCCGATTGAAGCCAAATTGCTAATAGAGTCTTCACAGGATGGGGGAACAAAAGTTTATATAATTGGCCCATGTCACATGACCAAGATGGCCGCCATGCCCATATATGGTAAAAACCTTTAAAAATCTTCTTCTCCAGAACCACTTGGCCGATTGCCTTGAAACTTGGTATGTAGCATCTTGGACTCCAGTACTACAAAATTTATATAAATGATGACCATGGGTTGACCTTGACCTATTTTGTGGCAAGGTCAAATTTGGTCCCATAGGCTTTTGAATGGGAAAATCTGAAAAAGTGCATTTTTCTTTTGCTTTTGTGCTCTGTGATATGGAAATGTAGTCAATTTCCACACCTATGGATATGAGAGGTCAAGGTCATTTAGTGGCCTTGATCAAAGGTCATTTGGCCATTGGGTGTCATCATTTCCAAACATCTTCTCCTCAGAAACCATTGAGCCGATTGAAGCCAAATTTCATATAAAGACTTAACAGGATGTGGGAATGATAGTTTATATATTTGGCCTAGGTCACATGACCAAGATGGCTGACATGCTCATATATGGTAAAAACCTTAAAAAAAATCTTCTTCTCCAGAACCACTGGGCCGATTGCCTTGAAACTTGGTATGTAGCATCTTTGACTCCAGTACTGCAAAGTTTATATAAATGATGACCTTAGCTTGACCTTGACCTGTTTTATGGCAAGTTCAAATTTGGTCCCTTAGGCTTTTGAATGTGAAAAGCTGAAAAAGTGCATTTTTCTGTTGCTATTGTTCTCTGTGATATGGAAATTCAGTCATCGTCAACCCCTACGAATTCTAGAGGTCAAGGTCTGTGTCGTCGTCATCGGTTGTCAACATTTTCAAAGGACTTCTCCTCAGAAATTGCTGGGCTGATTGAAGCCAAATTTCATATAGAGCCTTAACAGTATAAATAAACAAATTTTTATATATTTGACCCAGATCACATGACCAAGATGGCCACCATGCCCATATATGGTATAAAACTTAAAAATTCTTCTTCTCAAGAACCACTGGGCGGATTGCTTTGAAACTTGGTATGTAGCATCAAGGACTCTAGTACTACAAAGTTTATATAAATGATGACCTTAGGTTGACCTTGACCTATTTTATGGCAAGATCAAATTTGGTCCCTTAGGCTTTTGAATGGGAAAAGATGAGAAAGTGCATTTTTCTGTTGCGATTGAGCTCTGTGATATGGAAATGCAGTCAACTTCAACCTCTATAAATACTAGAGGTCAAGGTCATTTAGTGATTTTATAGAAGTGGCCATGGTGGAACAGTTTGCACACTCACTATCGAATCCTATAGAATTGCAGCCTGTTTATTAGCCTGCCTGAGCCGAAAGCTTTCATTTTGGCCACTTGACCTGAGCATATACTGGCAGGTGAGCGATCGTTGCCCTTGGGCGACTTGTTTGGTTTTCTCATGTCGCTGCTCATATATATGTAAGTTGATTTAGGTAGGAACTTAGAACAGTCATGAAGATAATGCATGACGTAAGAAGGATGTTTTTTTTTTCAATTTTGAACTGGCGAATACTGGACCATTGTAATTCTTGTCCAATACTTGACCAGTTTTCATAGTTCAGTTGGACGTATTTCTTAAAAAATCCAAGTCTTTTGACATTGATCTTAGGGTCCGTAGGGGTGAGTTGAAACATAGAAGTATGGATTTTTACAAACTTTAATGAAATACAGAACTGTTTGTAAAACTTGTTAAAGCATTCATAGTCCTATAAGTGGTAAAAACATCTAAATGCATATCAGTCTGTAACACGTTTCAGCCTTAAGGTTTGGTGATAAAATATGGGTTGATGTGCATATATTGATCCATATACTTGGCAAAAAGCATGGGGGATATGTTCTTGCAAGATGACATATCGATCCACAAATAACAGTTTTCCTTTTCTGGTTCCCTATTGAGCAATGCCATATAAACAAAAGCTGTACAGTGAATATGAGGCCAAGGCTGTACATGGTGTTTTTACCATTTTCTAATTGTTTATGAAATCAAAAGTAGGTTATTTGAGTTAGCAACTACAATCTTCAAACCTGGCATAAAGTTTCTTCCTAGAATTGTCTCAAGGACTGTTGCATTTGTTTTGACCTTCAACCTATATGTCAGGCTCTGCTGATTTTGTAAAATATTACATCCAACATTACAGTGAGTCAGCCCAAGCATGAAAGTCCATTTCTCTCAAATTATGATACCTACAGTCATCAAATGTGGCACAAAGTTTCTTAGAATTTTCTCAAGGAATGTTGCAATTATTTTGACCTTTGACCTATATGTCAGGCTCTGCTGACTTTGTAAAAGTTTACATTCAATATTACATCCACCTTAGGGTTTAAGTCCAGTTTTCTCAAACTATGATACCTACAATTACAAATCTATTGTTATGTTTCTTCTTAGAATTACCTCAAGGACTGTTGCATTTATTTTGATCTTTTTCTTGTATATCATGCTCTGGTGACTTCATGAAATTTGACATTTGGCATTTTGCAAGGATTTCACATTAATTTTATAGACAACTTTATGTCAACTCTAGCATTAAAGTCCATCCTTTCAAAGTTTAGTCCATCTTTCTTTAGTTTCAGTGCATACATTCATCAAAGCAGGCATAAAATTACCGTTTAGAACAACCTCCAGGAAAGTTGCACTTATTTGTACCCTTGACCTATAATTCATGCTCTCTTGACTTTGTAAAAGTTAACATCCAAAATCATGTCGACCCACAGATAGCCTTCCTGACTTATGAATTCAATTCTCTCAAGTTTTCAAGTTTTAGTCTGTTTCTTTCTAACTACAAAGCCAGCAGTGCATAAAGTTCCTTTTTAAAGTGGTTCCAGGGTTGCTGCACTTATTTTTATTCTTGACCCATTTTTCATGCTGTGCTGACTTCATCAGATTTTACCTCCAAAATCATGTTGACCTGTAGCTTGCCTGACTTGTGAGTTCAATACTCTCAAATTTTACACATTAATTCATCAAACTGTGCTTACACTATGATCTCTGCTACTGTGGAAGCACAATGCAGGTGGGGCATAACAATCTCCAGAATTCTTATTGACGTACGAAGAATTTGAAGTTTAAGAAATGTTTTACATTTACATTCACTACAGATAAAATTAGCAATTCCACAACCTATTTGAAGTTTAAGAAATGTTTTCATTTACATTCACTATAGATAAAAGAATGCTGTTGTATTTATAACCCTTATTTTATATGTATTTCCTACAGTTCTTCTGTTCATACTAAACAAAAAGTCAGACTATAAACAAACAGTAGCAACAAAGTAACCTTAATACACAGGGCCCTTGATGGGCCGTGCAACTAGGCCTGGGGAATTCATTGTTGGAGCTTCATCTGGCAGCCTACGATACCATATTATCAGTACACCTTAAAAATGTGTCAGTATTTTTGTCTCACAAGTAATGGAAAACAAGATAAAGGTATGCTTTTTCCAGTGTTAGTGTAAATTTGGTTTACCTCAATTGTATAGGAGTGTCTTAGTGATTGCAGAATTAATTTCTTACAAGCCATTGTGTTATCTAAATTTCAGATAGCTCAACATCAAGGCTTTATACACATAAACTGGACTCGAGTAAACCGAGGAATAGATAGAGCTGCTAGGAGATTAGAGGAAGAGACAAATAGAAATCTTCCATACCTACAGAGGAATGTGAGTAGAACAATACTGTTAACCCATTCCATTCGGGATACCCCTTTTTAGGGGTATCTGGGCAAACAGTTTGGATCCAGATCAGGCCCCACAAACGTGGGGCCTGATCTGAGATCAAAACTGTTTGCTGCCTAGACATCATTTCTGCAAGAGTTAGTTAGACCAATATTGTCAAAATATTCTTGCAGACGACAGTTTCAGCAGACGACAAAAAATACCCAGAATGCAATGGGTTAGAAATAGGACACAAAGCTGCAGATAAGAAGGGGTAATAGGGATAATTCAAAGATAATTTTTCTTATTTCTCAATGGAAACAAAAGTTGTGAGCACTCATTAGAAGCGTCTCAGCGAGACGGTTCTAATGATGGGTCACAACATGTGTTTATATGGAGAAATATAAAGAAAATATTCCTGAATTATCCCTGTCACCCATCTTATGTGAAGCTCTGATAAATCAACAACAAAAAAAGCAAAAATATTTAAAAAAAAAGTAATAACACAGCATATCAGACCTCTTGAAGGTGCACACTTTGAATTTCATACCTTACCAAACAGAAAGCAAAGCATATGGTATATTCAAGTGCAATTTGTTTTGCATAAAACTGTAAGATGCTCTCATTTCACGTCATAGAAAAATACACAAAAAAGAAAATCATTTCTGATTAAATCGTGTACAAAAGGCTGAACTAATGGATCATTATTCTGTTGATGTGACAGCTGAAAAACTGTAGCATAGAAATAAGTTTTGTTTTGTCTATTTCCATCTTAAAGACGACATGGCTATGACTGTCAGTTGACAATAAAGTCTGTCCTTGTTACATTTGAGGAAAATGCAAAATTGGCCATTAGAGTGAAGTGGATATGTTTTAAAACACAGCTGAATTTTTTCAGCACTGGGGATCGAGGGAATTGGAATAGGCTGGTGGAGGGACATCTGTTTTTCGCTGACAAGTGTTTCTATTTAGGAGTCCTTTTTTTCTCCAGCAAACGACAGTTTAGAAGATTTACTGTACTACTAAGGATCTTACTGAAATTGTCAACATTATTATTTTTTTTTCACATTATGTCCATTTTCATATGACAGCGTTGTTATGCAATGTTATATGCCACTCTAAAGCTTTCGTCAGTAACAGGGAACTTATGAAGAATTACATGTAAGTGGCTTTTACACTGGAAAAAAAGTAAATAAACTAAAATGAGCCGCAACTCAACAAAACCAACAAAGTGGTTGTGCGCAAGCGCAGACTCAGATCAGCCTGGACATCCGCCAAGTTTGACTCTTTGTTCAGCGCTTAAATGTAAGCTAAGGGTCTTAGCTACCTCTGTGCAGACAGCGAAGACTGTTCAGACTGGGCGGATGACCACTTTGTTGGTTTTATCGTGTCGTGGCTCAAGTATGTAAGATAAGAAGTGATGTCCTTACCCAATAAGGGGGAATGTCCAAGGGTGTAGAGAATGGTGGGAGATGACCACGAGGTCTTGTACATGCATCTGACGTTTGGACTACCCCCCATCTATTTACATTGATAAACAACCAGGGGCCTTATATATAAAACGACTCAAGTGGTTGCTATGCTTTGCTAAGGCTCAGTCACTGTGAAGGAGATTCCCTACAGCTATGAAATTTGCTTGGGAGGAACAGTCAGAAAAAGACTGTTCCTCCAGAGCAGTTTCATAGTTGTAGGGAATCCCCTGCATAGAAATTGAGCCTAAGCAACAGCATAGCAACGACTTAAGTGGTTTTATAAATATGACCCCTGACTCCGGATTGGATGTTTTGGTTAAAGATTTTTAAAGACCTATATCTCCATAACCCATGGATGGATGCTTTTGATACTTGCACTGCAGTTAGATATTGGTCCAAAGTTTAGCAGGGTACTACCCCCTTCCCACTCAGTGACCTTGATATCAAGATCATGGACTTGGAAAAGTAGGAGTTTTTTGGGCCTGAATGTTTAGGTTAAAGTTTTTATACGCCCGTTTTCAAAACGGACGTATTATGTCGTGGCGCTGTCCCTCCATCCGTCCGTCCGTCCGTCCGTCCGTCCGTAAACATTCTTGTACACGCCATAACTCAGTAACCATTTGGGATATCTTCATGAAATTTTGTAGGCATATGTATTAGGGTGGGGGAACATGTCGCGTACAAAAATGGTTGCGCCCCCTTTTCTTACTTTTGAAGTTATGCCCCTTTGATTAATTTTATCCCTGTAAGTCTTGTACGCGCCATAACTAGATAACCGTATGGGATATCTTTATAAAACTTCATAGCAATGTGTATGAAGTCCTAACGATGTGTCGCGTACAAAATGGCTGCTCTCCCTTTCTTCGTTTTAGAGTGAATCCCTTTCATTAGTTCTGTGTAAACTTTTCTTGTACATGTAATATATTGTCAAGGGAAAATAGTAGAACTAGAAAAGGTATATCTAGTGTATTTAGGTTATCTCCCTCGTTCAAAGATATTTTATCAAAGATTTCTTCACAACCATACAAGCTAGACTGGTCATATTTGGCATACAGGTTGATGATGACATGTTGTATTGTGGGATTGAGAACCAGCCTTCTCCTGCTTATTCTTCCCTGTATTTGTCCCATTTTCTTTCTTTCCATACCTTGAATAATGAAATTTTTCGTCAAAGATTTCTCCACAACCATGCAAGCTAGAGTAGTCATATTTGTTATTTAAAGCCTAATATCTCCTTAACCCATTGATGGATTCCTTTGATACTTGCACGGTAGTTAGATATTGGTATAAATTTTTTCCAAAGTACTACCCCCACTTCCCTTAGTGACCTTGATGTCAAGGTCATGGACTTAGAAAATTGTCTTTTTATTAATTGGATGTTTTGGATAAAGTTTTAAAGACCGATATCTCGTGAGCACATGGATGGATTCTTTTGATATTTGCACTGAGTTAGATATTAGTCCAAAGATTTACAGAGTACTACCCCCAACTCCGCTCAGTGACCTTGATGTCAAGGTCAGGGACTTAGGAAATTTTTATCTTTATTTAAGTTTTCTAATTGCATACTGATTCATAATGCTTGGCAGAGATTTAGTTTACACTTGAACTTAAGTTAGACACTATCTGAGTTTTTACAAAACACTATATACTTACCCCACTGGATGACCTTGAAGTCAAAGTCATTTTTGTCATAAAGATTTTGGTTAAAGTTTTATATTTATGAAGACATAATTTCACAGTGCCAGGATGGACTCAGTTGATACTTATACTTGGACTGATGTTAGATAAGGGTTTTAATACACCCTGCCCCCCTCCACCCCACCCCTACCCCTCAGTTCTTTGACCTCAAGCTCATTGAATTTGAAATTTCATGTGGATTTTTTTTATTTTGATTTCATTTTAAGGCTTATTGCTGAGATAGCTTTTGTTTATAAATGTGTTGCCATAATGGACATGCTTGCCTGAAGTTTTATGCATAGCAATCCACACCACCATAGCGACTGTGCGATGGGCAAACACCAATTCAGACGGCAAGCTATGCTGTCAGGCGACAGCTCTTGTTTTGTATAGTATTATGTGTATTTTGGTAATAGTAATATTGTGTATTTTGGTATAGTATGGTGGATTCTGGTATATTCCGGTGGATTCCTGTATATTCAAGTGTATTTGTTATATTCCAATCGGTTATTACATGTACCCCGGTAATTGTATTCCAATATTTCTAGTACATGATAGAGCTTGCATAGAGCGAAACTCAACAAAATAAGTTCTGTCTTTACAGTGTAATAGTGCTGGAACCTCTTAAAGCTTGGTATGAAATCCTTGGTATCCACGTTTTATATCTTGGAATGAATTCAAGAACTAGATCTACCTCATCTCATGTTGCGTCAGCTCTGCAATCCCCACAGTTGGTGCAACTCCACCAATACTGATTGTTTGCAGTGGTGTGTTAGCTGTTGAAATTTTTTGGTTGTCCTTCTGGTTTTTCTGCTTGGGCATATCTGAGGACTAGTTAGTGTTGCATTTCTTTTTGTAGCTGTGCCTTCACTAGGCATCTTGTTGAGGAGCTTCTTTACATGCTTGTGAACCTCTTTCTTCATATGCTTCTCAGTCTCTCCGCGTACAAGCTGCTTGACTACATCTCCTTCTCTAGTTGTCTGCAGATTTTCTCATTACTCCTAGAGACAGTATTAAATGAAATATCAGTATATGTATTTCCCTTTTTCATTTCAGATAAAAAGATTTTTGAGAGAGAATGTTTTCCTAACAGCCAGTTTTGCAGGTGGATTTTTAATAGGGATGGCCTTTTGATTTGTGCTGGACACAGCTGTACATGCTCTCAGACATTTAGATATTTCATTTTTGTTCCTGAAAGGATATTTAGTATGTATATTTTTAGAGGACTGCAATCTTGTGATAATATACAAACACAGCAAGATCATCGGAATATACTTTATAGTCACAGAATCATGATTTTGACGATTTTAATATCTGATGTATGAGTAAACACTATCCAGGAAAGATAAAAATACATGTAGGTGCAGCAGTAAGTTTCCGGTTCAACCGGCACATTCAGTTATTATATGGCTTTATAGACTGAGTGAATTTTTTCTTGGTCTGTGTAGGCTGTGGGACACTTTACATTAAATTGCTATTAGATTTTCATTTTCATTATTCCCAGAGAGGAAGGAATATGGTTCTCACCCATTTTTTCCGTCAGATCACCTGAAGCCGAAACTATAGTAATTACTCTGTCATACGCAGGTATTATAAAGACTATTTGGCAGATGTGCATAAGACTATACTGAGAAAGCAAATTTGCATTTGTATATGTTGCAGTTTTATTCCTGGACTGAAATGTTTGTGGAATATGGCGATGAGCCTGGCGTCAATTTGTGTGTCTATCAGTCTGTCTGGAATATTTTCTTGACCACTCCATAACTTAAATACTCTTTGAACAGAGAATTAAATTACTAGGGAATGACTTAGAGGTTTGAGAAAATCAAATTTTTCCATTGCATAAATTCCAGGTAGCATCTCACATATTTCGAGCGGAGCATGACATACACTGTATGCGATGCTTCTCTCGAATTTTAGTGAGATGATGGCATAGATCTGTTACCATAGCAACTATGGAATTACCAACTATTGCGCTTTGTGCCTCCTTAGAATGACGTCTCGATGAGGTCACTTCAAAAGCAGTATGAACTCTTAGTTGCTTAGGCTACAGATTTATGACATCATTGGTATCAGAGCATGGCATACAGTGTTTGCCACCAGCAGTCAGACAGTCCGTATCTGTCTGGCTTGAAAATACTTCACAATTATGTAGAACAGGTGATGAGTCATGTCGATAGGTCGGGCATAAAAATGGAAACTACTTCTTTCATACTTTTTAAGTTATTTTCTCTTTGATGTCTTTTTTTGGCATATTTTTTGCTGTTTTGTAACTTGAATACCCTTTGAAGTATTTACACGATACTTCACAGATATGTAGAACAGGCCATGATAATAAATCCCATACAATAAAGACAGCTCTTGCTTTTTTATATTTTGAGTTATTTGCTCTTGATAGTTTTTTTTAGCTATGATTTCATGTCCGCTCCAAAACTTGGATATCCTTAGAAATATTTTCATGCTACTTCATAGATATATGATTCCAACTCAATTTTCTACCGCTAATTTAGCGCAATTTGATTGGTCAAGAGCGAACAGTAAACAGCATTTATACTTCGATAAATCCCCTGAACCAGAAATAGGAAACTACTTGGACTATTTTCTTTCCGGCAGTTTCTAAAATACTCGGTATACCTGACATTTTTAAGGTAACCGAGCTGGAATTATAAGAAATGAATTCTATTTTTGTTGATTTTATAGATGTGTAAACGCCGGCGAATCACTCACGAACTTAACATAAAGACCTCTGGGCTTTATTCAGTTTGTGAGTGATTAGCCATCGTTTACGCATCGATAAAATCCACAAAAATAAAATTCATTCCTATAGCAGAACAGGTCATGCCCACGAGAGGTTGGCATACAAAAGAGACTGACATTTTTGTTTTCAGCTGAGCTGTTTTTACTGTTTTACTTAAATGAATGGCTGTGGCGCAGTGCTTTGAGTACTAGGTTTGACTAAGTTTGTATAATGATCCACTGAAGAATCATTAAGATCTATTTTATTTATATTGACTTCTTTTTATAATATGTCTGGTTTAAAAATTAATGTTGAGAAAACAAAAGCTATCTGGATTGGTATTTTCAGTTATTCTAACGGACAAATCTGTAAGGATTGTAAAATACATGTAGATCGGTCACAAGGGCCCCTTAAAGTACTGGGTGTTACATTTACAACAGAAATTTATAGTATGTGGGATGTGTATAATACAAATGAGATTTTAACAAAACTTGAAAATTTATGTAACCAATGGTCAAAATGAAAGCTTACTTTACGAGGTGGAATAACTGTTAATAATCTTTAGCGTTGACAAAGTTTATCCAACAATACTTGCTCTGCCTAATCCTTCTGGGGGAACTCATTAAAAAACTTGATAAATCATTTTTTGAATTTTCATGGAATTCTGGACCGGACCGGATCAAAAGATGTGCAATTATTAAAGATCTGACTTCCGGTGGTTTACCAATGATAAATATTAATAAATTTATTAAGGCATTGAAATTGTCATGGTTTAGAACAGTGATTGGAACTTCTAAAAATGTGTCCTGGTTTGCATTGTGTAAAATTGATTTCAAATGTTTTCTGTTTTGGATCAGGGTATAAGATATCAAATGAAATACTTAACTTGCAAAATTTGTTTTAAATAGATGCCATTACAGGTTGGTCGGAATTCTGTAACAAAATCGATATACAGAGTGTGCAGCATATTCTTGATTCCCGTTATGGTATAATAAAAAAATAATTAATGGCCAAAATTCTTTTATATGTGACTGGCATAAGTAAGGGATATAGATATGGCTTGAAGGGTACTTTTCTGGACAATCAATCAATCCCTGCTTAGAAATATTCCTAAAAACTGGATGACTAAGTTAATTAATAAAAATAAAGTTTTATGTATTATAAGTAGATTAAATGTTAAACGTAATATATGCACAAACGCTTATAAAAGATAACAAAGGATGCCGACGCTTAAACGACATTATGTCTGATGCTAAAAACCCATCACACAGAACAGATGGTTGAATGATGTGGGAATTAAGCCTCGTTCACACGACCAAAGATTCTTTGTCACAGAAACTGTTTGGCAAACATTTTGCGTTTTCACGGAGAAAATGATTTGTTAAAGAAAAATGTGGCATAGAATTTTTGTCACATAAACTTTGGCAATGAACTGTTTGCTGCCGTGTTCACACGATCAAAGAATTCTCGTCAAAGTTACCTGGACAAACAAACTTTGCTCGTGTAAACGGCTTTGTTACATATTCTGTGGTAAATTTTCTTTTCACACGGACACATTTTATTTGTCATAGAAACTTTATGATATAAAGGCAATGAAAATGTGGAATATTTTTCCATTTACACAAGCCTTCTGATTCTATGCCAAACCTACTTTGTCACAGAAACTTTGCCCATGTGAACGAAGCTTTATAAGTGAGCAACAATGGAAAAACTGCATGTATAATCGAGTCATACCGTTAGTAAAGGAAGTAAAACTAAAAGATTTTCAATATAAAATCACAAACAAAATTTTAGTCTCAAAATCGTTTTTTGTCGCACCTGCTTTAGCAAGGTGCGATATAGGCATCCGGTTTTCCGTCCGTCCGTCAGACCATACGTCCGTCCGTCCGTCCGTCCGTGTGTTCACAATTTATGTCGACCCTAGCATTTAAGTCCACTCAAATGGCTTATTCTCTGAAACCACTGCATCCATGGCTCTCAAATTTCACATGCAGCATAATCAGACTGCAGGGCCTCAGAATGATAAAATTCAGCCGATCGAGAATCCAAGATGGCCGCCATTACTAAAAATAGCAAAAACAACAAAATCAACATTTTCTCCAGAACCGCTTGGTATATTTGGCTGAAATTTTTTTTATGAAGAATAAGTGGAGCCTTTGTATTCAGAATTATCACAATGAAAAAAATCTTTTGCGGAATTAGGTCACAGTGACCTTACGTCGACCCTAGCATGATTTACGTCGACCCTAGCATTTAAGTCCACTCAAATGGCTTATTCTCTGAAACCACTGCATCCATGGTTCTCAAATTCCACTTGCAGCATGATTAGACTGCAAGGCTTCAGAATGGTAAAATTCAGCCGGGTCGAGAATCCAAGATGGCCACAGTTACTAAAATAGCAAAACTAATAAAATCAACTTTTTCTCCAGAACCACTTGGTATATTTGGCTAAAATTTTGTGTGAAGTATTTGTGGGACCTTGGTATTCAGAATTATTAAAATGAATAAAAATCTGTAGCGGAATTAGGTCACAGTGACCTTACGTCGACCCTAGCATAATTTATGCGACCCATGCATTTAATTCCATTCAAATGAATTGTCCTCCGAAACCACTGCATCCAGGGTTCTCAAATTTCACATGCAGCATGATCAGACTGCAGGGCCTCAGAATGATAAAATTCAGTCAGGTCAAGAATCCAAGATGGCCGCAGTTACCAGAAATAGCAAAACTAATAAAATCATGTTTTTAGCTCACCTGAGCCAGAGGATCCGGGGGAGCTTATAGTATGGTCAGGCTCCGTCGTCGTCCGTCTGTCCCTCGTCCGTCCGTCCACAATTTCAAACTTCTCCTCTGAAACCGCTGGGCCGATTGTAACCATTTCTTTTATATAGAGCCTCCTGGGACCTTAGGAACAAAAAGTTGTTCAAACGGTCCTGGTCACATGACCAACATGGCCGCCATGCCCATATATGCCAAAAACCTAAAAAAATCTTCTCCAGAACCAGTAGGCAGATGGCCTTGAAACTTGGTATGTAGCATCAGGGACGCGAGTACTACCAAGATTGTTCAAATTATGACCTTGGGTTTACCTTGACCTTTTTTTACGGTAAGGTCAAATTTGCTTCCTTGTGCTTTTATATGGCAAAATGCTAGAACATAAGATATCTTGGAAACTGTTGAAGATTTTGGGCTAAAAATTGGTATCTACAGTCATCTAAATGAGTACATGAAGATTTATGAGTATAAGAGGTCAAGGTCATTCTTTGACCTTTGACCTAGAACTCTCATATTTTGACAATTCCAAACAATCTCTTCAAAAGCTCCGGGCCAATTGAAACCAAATTTCATATAGAGCCTCCAGGAGTTGAGGGAACAAAAACTTATTCATATGGTCCAGGTCACATGACCAACATGGCCGCCACGCCCATATATGGTAAAAACTGTTAAAAATCTTCTTCTCAAGAACCAATTGACCGATGACCTTGAAACTTGGTATGTAGCTTTGGGTACTCGAGTATTATCAAGATTGTTCAAATTATGACCATGGGTTGACCTTGATCTTTTTTATGGCAAGGTCAGATATGGAAAAACGCTAGAACATAAGATTTCATGGAAAGTTTTGAAGAGATATGCCTAAGAATTGGTATATACAGTTATCTTAATGAGTACATGAAGATTTGTGAGTACAAGAGGTCAAGGTCATTCTTTGACCCAGAACTCTCATATTTTGACAGTATCAAACAATCCCCTAAAAAACTGGGCCAATTTTAACCAAATTTCATATAGAGCCTCCAGGGATTGAGGGAATGAAAATTTGTTCAAACAGTCCAGGTCACATGACCAACATGGCTGCCACAACCATATACGATAAAAACCTTTAAAAATCTTTTTCTCCAGAACCAATTGACCGATGGCCTTAAAGCTTGGTATGTAGCATTGGGAACTCCAATGCTATCAAGATTGTTCAAAATAATGACCTTGGGTTGACCTTGACTATTTTACTGCAAGATAAAATGTGGGAAAATGCGAGAACATAATATTTCATGGAAAGATTTGAAGATTTAGGCCTAAAAATTGGTATCTACAGTCATCTTAATGAGTACATGAAGATTCATGAGTACAAGAGGTCAAGGTTATTCTTTGAATTTTGACCCAGAACTCTGTCATTTTGACAATATCAAACCATCTCCTCAAAAGCCCCTGGGCCAATTTTGAAACCGAATGTCATATAGAGCCTCCAGGGGGTTAAGGGAATGCAATTTTTTTCAGACGTCCAGGTCACATGACCAACATGTCCTCCGTGCCCATATATGGTTAAAACCTTTAAAAATTTTTTCACCAGAACCAATTGACCGATGGCCTTAGAGTAACTTACCCGAGAGTGCTGAGGCTGAATGGACCCAGGTGAGCTACAGGACCAATGGTCCTCTTGTAACTCCAGAAACACTTGGTATATTTGGCAGAAATTTTGCATGAAGCATTAGTGGGACCTTGGTGAGCAAGATCTTTAGCAGAGTTAGGTCACAGTGACCTACTTTCTATTTACGAGTCCAGTTTTACTAAAATGCCAATATCTCAAGAAATGCGGAACATATATCAGTCAAATTGTATCAGAATGATCCACAAAATAAATGGAGTTCTTTCAAATTTATCTGACTGGGCAGTCTAAGGTTTCCATCGGCTGCTGTTACTACAAATAGCAAAAATATGAAAATGACAATTCTCAAGAACCTCAGAATGAATTTGGACCAACTGTGTGTCATTGGCCGTTACTAAAAACAGGAAAAGTATGAAACGGACAATGTCTCATGAACTACTAAATGGATTTTGACCAAATATGTATCAAACTGATGCTATCATTGAGTTCTTCATGTGAAGGCAAATAGCAGGTGCGACATAGCATTCCGCGGAATTCTTGTGTTTAAAATAAGTAAAGTTGATGACAGTCTACACGAATACTGTAAACAGTATCCAGCATCTATATATCTAGTTCTGTACCAAAACATTATTTTTTCATTTTTTCAGCGGACGTTTATATGTCAAAAGCATGAGGTTTTGTCGGGCGGTGGTTTGCTTGCTGTAGTCTTCACATAAAATTCACAGTGACTTGAATGAGATGAAAACCAGGAAAGACAGTTTGTCTGTCAATCATAATATCCTCAAATTCAACCATAAACTTATCTATGTTTTACCTCTGACTGTCTATATAGTCCAAAAAGTTTCTTTCCACAAAGTGAGTCCGTGACTGACGCCATGTTATTTTGAAAAGTACTCGGTTAAATAAAATTTTAGGATTTTTTTTGAACGAGATTCTAGCTTCTTTCTTTTATAGGAATTCTGCCCCACAGAGGGTCACCGCCATAGCGTAGTTGTGGAAATTAGCGCAGGGCGATAATAACAGCGCGGCCCGGTTCTCGTATTTAAACTATATGCGTAATTCGGCAAACTGGGTCTTACTAAACGCAGAAACTGGCGAAACCCTTGCTCTTAGCTGAAAATGGCCATTCGTTAGAACTAAATAGGCCTTATTAACAAAAAACAAAATTGTGTCAAAAGAGCTCATAGAATCACCCAAAACCATTCCAAACCACATTCTTATTGCAGAATGGGAGAAGGTACATCAGAGTAGGATGGATAAAGGAAGGATACAAAAGGGTTAATGAGGTTTTGGGAGGCCTTTGGCATGTCACCAGTTAGTGTCATATCACCCCTTACCACTCTGAAAATGACCCCAAACCACCCTCATGGGGCATGACGGGCATGGGGAATGAAGCTTGTGTTTGTCAGTGACAAATTCTCCTTTCTCTTACTCTTCACTAACCTCGTAAATACCCTATCTATACCACAACTTTTATCCTACCTTCTCCAGGGTACCCCGTAATACCCTATGATGATCGGTTGGGGTGGTTTAAAACAGTTAGGGGTGACATGATGGTATTAAGTTACTTATCCGAGGCCTGTGGCCATTAACCCCGCCCCCACCACCACTGCCACACACCTTCCCCCCCTCCCCCTATCCCCAGCCTCAAATCCCCTTTCCCCTTCTCTACCTTAATTTAACTCCTACTACCTTCCCGGCCTCACCACATTAGTGGTTTTGGGTGTTTTGGGATGGCGAAAAAATTTTATGGACTGGCCTCATACTGGCTGAAGTTTGAGTTATATGAACAACCAGGGTGTCACAGCAGTAAAGACTTATTAGTCGATGAGAGAACATATACAATCAGTGATGGAGGCATTATAGCTCCACCTTCTGAATCGTTAATACACATACTTTTCGTTGCCTTCTGTTCCCATGGGATGCCACGGGTGCCGCGAGTTGTTTAGTGGTACCCAGGCCCCAAACCTAGCGCTAGGTATTATCAAAGGACGACAAATATCTGTTTGCAGTCTTTTTTATTCTGAATATATCTAATCCAGAGTGGGATGCCATATCATATCAGACAATAGATCAAGGGCCACTTGGCCTAGTTTGTTCCGACCATAGTGTTGAACTTTACACCAAGAAGAATTCTTGTTGTTACACATGTAGTTCTTTTTCTTTGAACATCTAAACCAACGCTGCAGATCGAAGCTCGGTGCATCCAAAATGAATAACTACAGCTTACCTCGCCATTCCCTTTTGTGCTTTATAGCTAAACAAAATACCGTATTAGCATCAATCCTCTTATTCACTGAGACAGTGTATAAATAAATATACTTCTGCGGTGCACACATTTATTTAGGGCCGTAGAAACGCATCAAATTTCATATAGCAGAGTGGGGAAGGGTAGGGAAGAGTAGAGTATGATATGATATGAGGGTTGGGGAGGGGAGAGTATGACTACAGGCAATTTCGCTAATAAGTAATATGTTACCTCTAACTGCTGAAAAACCCCTAAACCACCCGCATGGGTAATTGCGCCTGCGTCTATCAGTGATGGACTCTGCCCTCACTTACCCTCTTCTTACTTCATTCAACATTGCCACTTCCTTACCTACTTTCTTGTATGCATTCCGTTCTACCCCATGATGGTGGTTGTAAAGCAGTAAAGGGTGTTGTGATATTATTTAATGGCAAGTCTTAGGCTGTGGCCATACTCCCCTCCCGAACCATCTCGAACCCTACCCTACTATACCCTACAACCCCTCCCTCCACCCCCAAAGTGATTTGGTTGTTTTTGGGTGTTTCTATGGACCGCATTTATTTCGGTGTTTTGTTTGGTCTAACGTAAAATTGTTTTCGTTCAAAACAGAAATCCGGCCATTCAGGCATGCGCAGTAAGCGCACGCGACAGTCACGTCATAACTCTATTTTTGAAATGGTAAACAAACGAAAGAATTTAGGGAGGGTAAATCGAAATGGAAATAAATATCTCAATTTGAAGGTAAGATGCAACTTTCATATTATTGCAGTCATGTAGTTTAATGGTTCATGTTTCGGGACAATTAATGCTGGTAATCAAATTTCACGATTTAACCAGTTTCTGCAAGCGGTTTATCTTGCCACAAAGTACTTTTGCGCTACCGGCTAATCCTTACCAAGGGCCGTCCGACAAAACCCAGTTTATTTCAACATAGATATCCGATGAAAAAGACGAAAAAAGCCTGAGGTTTTGGTACAGAACTACTATATATCAACTTTTTGTACTATGTGAAAAAGTATTGCAGTATTGGAATCAATGAAATATACTATTTTCTTATCACGGTAAAATTTGTACGAGAAACCATCTGTTTATTGCAGCTAAGTACCATGCTTATAGTAAAAAAAAATCTAGGAAAAAGAAATCTTGAGTCTTCTCGAAAGAAAATTTTAAAGTGAAAAATATATAGCTCATGTGAATGGTACCATGACGAAGCTTTTCTCAAAATGGTATCCATTGTATCAGTATTTTAGTAGATTTCAAAATAACATTTAAATCTTATTACTTACAGGTCATTTCAAGCGGTATAGAATTGTATTAAAACAAAGATTTGAGATAAATGAAATATTATGATAATAAAAGTAGCCTTTAAGTCATGCTCTAAAATTAGGTCTGAAATGTAGTAGATAAATATAAACCGGTGTTTTTTTTTTTAAATTATTCATATAAATTAATCAGATTCAGAAGAAGTAAAATAAAATTTCCTTTTAAAAGGAAGGCTTGCGCAGCTGAAACAGTGAAATTTTCATGAGTTGTTATTGAAGTGAACCCGATTGTTAGTGCACTTTCTGTTGCTTACTTTTATTTAGCAAAGTATTTAATTTCTAACTTCTTGAATGGTGGCATTATCTACGGGTGTAAGGTAAAAACAAGTGTAGAATTTATTTGAAAAACAAATTGAGGAAACACACACACACACACACACACACACACACACACACACACACACAAAATAAAAACAACAACAAAAAACACAACAGTTTTCCAACGTTTTGGCCGGCCGTTTTAGGCATGCCTCAAGTTAAATAACTATATGGACCTATTTCAAGTCTTTTCTTTACGGCTGTTGAGTCACATTTAGTCGGAATCAAAATTTTAGGAAAGACTGTTTCAAACCCATGCCAACGGAATCTTGGCACATCTGAACTTGGCATCAAAAGAAGAAATAAATTAATATTTACTGAAGTTTATTTTTGGTTTAAGTGGCATCAGTGGCAGTGACTGGAACAAAACTTTGACACTCTGAGAAGAAAATGCATGCTGTTATTGTTTTGACAATAACTTGCTTTACACCATTTGGGAACAACAAAGCACGGAACCTATTGCGTTCGTATTTCCATGAACTCCCGACAAATGAAATTTATCTTTATATTTATGCTATGTTTTTACATCAATTTTGTCTACTCATTCGTGAAGTTCTGACTAATTAAACGCCAAGCAAAGGACGAATAATAGTTACGTGTTTGGTAATGAAGTACAGCAGCCGTCACTATGACATGACGTATATCAATCGTTACGTCGGCCAATCATCTATTTGAACTATCCGTGAAGTTGCTTACGCGTAGGATTGCATGAATGTGTGTTGTTCGTGGATGTATGAACATTGTCAGCCCAGTGTAGGTTCATCTAAGGAAATCGTCGTTGAGTGTAAATATTTCTCTTTACATTTGTATAGCTGAACTAAGAAGGCAACATTAGAGAGTGTTATAAAAGTAAGAAATATGCCCACACACCCCAACCCGCAGCTACCGCAACACAGTAGGCCCTTGTTCTACTATAATCCAAATAAGTAGGACGCCCGGCACTGGAAGTTATACCCAGCATCATCGCACCAACCAACCAACCCCTCCCTTGTCATAAAGCTGTCAATGAATCCCTTACAGTTTCAAATTTTAACAATTCTGAATTGTTCCCTTTTTCTGTATCATTGTTCAGGCTATTCATATCCATGTTGATGGCCAAAAGGAAATTTATCAGATGCTAAAAATGTATACATGATATATCGCGTTGCGCCATGGAAAGGCCTGTTGCAACGCGTAAGCGTTTAGTACTTACCGACATTACCGACTTTTACATACATAACACGGTCAGTTCTACATACAAGCAATTAAGCCACACATTTATTGTAATGCGTATCTTGGATGCACTCGGCGGAAATTCTGTTTACTTCCAGCATATTTATTCGTAAAAATGTCTGATAGTTTTCCCACATAGTAGACTTTTTTTTCCAAAGTGTTTCCCTTTTTCATCCTCACGAAGCATGTATTACGGTGCACAAAGTCGGTGCAGGGGGTGGGGGGGGGGCATTCTGTTTGGACATTGGTTTCCGCCACATGTTTCTCTGTACCTGACTGGTGCCGCTTTTGGTAAATTCATGCGCCGTGTGGCTGAGGAGGGGGAAACCATTGATTCCAGTGTGTAGTTTTAGGAAGTGACTGTACCCTGGCACCATGGACGCAGTGCCACGTAAGTGGAAAAAATATTCAATGTTCGCTGTATTATTATTATTATTATTATTATTATTATTATTATTTTTACCTCTGTGGAGCCTTTATCCGCGGTGATAAGATAAGTCTATATGTAATGCATGATGTACATAGTCTCTGTACAGAATGGTTTGGTGTATTTTATATGTCTGTATATAAACATGTATGTACTGTGATGTTGTACACCAAAATGAGACTTTAATAAGCTATAAACTCTAGATAGATGGAATACAGTTTTTCAGTTAATGTGATAAGAGAAGAAAATCGTCAAAAGCGCTTGTTTCTAAATCTAAACAATAAATATGAACTCTGCTCTTTCAGTTTTTACAGATACACATATCAGCCCACTCCGGCATAAGCGCAGTCTTATCAGTCTATCCTCAGCATGAAAGATGTCTGCATCATGGATCATCATGAAGAATATTTATGCCGAAAAAGACTGATCAGATCCCATGAAGGCACCGGCGCTGGACAGTGTGCCGGCTGCTCTGACCAGTAAGATTATGCGATGCCCTAAGGCCTCTATTTCGCGACGCCGCTGCATGATTTTTGGAAAAGCTAATGCTTTGCGCTATTGCTATATATAAACACTGCAGTACACACTCTCCAGGTATTTTCCGACTAAGTGTGACGGATCGTTTCTTCCGAAAATAACTCGGTATCACTAAACCACTTGAATACTGGCTTGCCGCCGAGACGGCAAGCCAAAAACATTTGTAGTAGCATAATGCATTTCAGCTCACCTGAGCGAGCGGCTCCGAGGGAAATTAAAGTATAGGCAGGCTCTGTCATCGTCCGCCCGTCCGTCGGCCGTACGTTGTCCGTCCGTCCACAGTTTCAAACAAATTCTTCTATGAAACCACTGATCCAATTGTAACGAAATTTCATATGTAGCCTCCCAGGGTCTTAGGAACGAAAAGTTGTTCAAAAGGTCCTGGTCACATGACCAACATGGCCACCATGCCCATATATGGTAAAAACCGTTAAAAATCTTCTTCTCCAGAACCAATGGGCCGATGGCCTTGGTACTTGGTATGAAGCAATTGGTATGTGAGTACTACCAAGATTGTTCAAATTATGACCTTGGGTTGACCTTGACCTGTTTTACGGCAGGGTCAAATTTGCTTTCTGGTGCTTTTATATGTGAAAATGCAAGAACATAAGATTTCATAGAAAGTTTTGAAGATTTTGGTCTAAAAATTGGTGTATACAGTCAGCTTAATGAGTACATGAAGATTTATGAGTACAAAAGGTTAAGGTCATTACTTGACCTTTGACCCCAGGACTCTCATACTTTGACAGTGTGCTTTATTTTGAGTTTGAGATTATACTCAAGTTTTATAACCTCAGACCCTTTTTCGTCGATTCTCTAGTTTCTTCTTTCACATATGGCGTGTCAAGGGATTCTTATAAAGAACAAATGTGGAGAAATATATCAGTTGGTTTAAACAATATTTTTTTTCATAGAAATTACATACAATGTGTATGTAACACAAAAAGAAATAATGGCACAGGATTTGACAGTAAGCAAAATGCTGAATGTAATGTATAACAGTTTTCAGATTCTGTCGACAGCACAAACAAAAAAATTCTCTTCTAGTCTTTGATATACATGAACTATAAGGAATAAAACTGTTAATGGTGAAAATAAACTAAAATGTTACGCAGACGGCTTTCTTTGAAATTGAACTACCGTTGTCCAGGCTTTTTTGTCAAATGTGGTGGTTAAATGAAAATTGCTATATACAATGTCTAAGACAGTGGCCTAAATGGCAAACTTCATTTCCATACTACACAATTCCAATTTATGTCTTTCCCCCATTTGGGGGAGATATATTGTTATCTCACCTGAATGAAGTTCAGGATGAGCTTTTGCACTTTCCCCGGCGTCGGCGTTGGCGGAAGCCGTGGCGTTGGCGTCGGCGTTAGCAAAATGTTAAAGTTTGACGTTAAAGTTTTGAGGTCTCATAGTTTCTAAACCTTTGATCGATTTGAATTATATTTGGTATGGTGATAGATATTGGTCCAAAATTTTATTCAGCACCATCCCCACCCCTGGACATGACCTAGAGAACCGAAACTTTGCCTTCATTTTTTTTATGGAATTGTGGCTTTTTGTAAATTTTAGTATGGAAATCGTGTCTGTTCCTGAACTCCGAAACTGTATGAGATATTTTTTACGGAATTATGCTCCTTTGTAATTCTAAATACGGAAATGGTGTCCACTTTATAACTTTTAAACGGTAAAATGTTTTCATGAAACAGTGTACAAATATAAAACATCATTAGACAATTAGCAGTTAACAAGATCAATAACTATATCTACTTTTTTGATGGAATTACTCCCCTTTGTCATTAGTATTATGTCAGTCTTATCAAAGGCTCGAAAGGAGTATCACGGACAAAGTTTAAACGTCAGCAAGCTATGACATTGTCAGAAATAACCGAGAATTCAAAACCACAAGCTTATCTACATTTTGGAAGAAAGTCTATGATATTTCCCGTTTAACTGATGGAAGATGTAGGAGTTACGGGGTCAAGATTTTGGCCGGACAGACGGATGGCTGGAATGCACAACGGACGGACGATGGTCATTTCTGTAGACCCTCTGCACCTACGTCGGTTGACAATAAAGCCACGTCAAAGACTGCAGTTGTGCTTAGAGGCTCTCTGCCGGTCTGTCTGTCTGTCTAATTCATTATGAAATAATCTTAAAGGTTTAGCGAAATGAAAGAAGTATTATCAAACGTTCAGTATGTTCCTACGAATTTCGGAATTGGAAAAAAATGTTAGAGTAGGTTCCCTTGAAAGTATGCTCATTCACCTTTAAACAGCGTAACCAAGAAAATAATAATAATAAGGCAGAGGCTATTGACAGTTAACTGTAAATAGCCAAAAATCGTTAAAGTGGCTATTTACAGTTAACTGTCAATAGCCAAAAACCGTAAAATTGGCTATTTACAGTTAGTTTAAACTTTTTTTATTTGTATATACATAAATATAAAATACATTTAAACACATTTTAAACACAATATTTTAAACAAATGGGATTCAGAAGAAAGTCAATTGACTTTTTTCAAATCTGTATCCCAGTCTTGCAATAAAAGTAATGCTTATATAAAAAGTGATTTGAATTCAATTCAATTTACAGTTGACTTAAGATAGCCAAATATCGTTAAAGTGGCTATCTATAGTTGACTACAAATAAGCCTTTTTACAATTTACAGTTAAAATTCATGGATAATTATTTCAGCGTTTCGCTAGGACAAAGTTTCAGGTTCAATATTATTTATATGATCTATTTTCTGCTAAGTCTTATGAAATAACGTTCAGTCCTTTTGGCTGAGGGGCTAATGCTCTGGACACGATATCCCGAGGGCCGACTAGGTTTGTTGTTTCATCTGATCTTTAGTCTCTTGATTGTTTGACCCTTTTCGCTATCTATAACATGACTGAAATACTGTGGAAAGGTCCGTATGACTTAAAATTATCTTCAGCTCTTCTATATTAAATAATGGTAAGTGTGTAAAATTTATCAAAATCAATCGAGAAATAAGCAACAAACACATCAATGTTATTTTTAAATTCATTACTTTCTGGGAGAAACATACTCGTGGCCCGACTGGGACTCAAACCCAAGACTTAGGCGTACCGAATCACATGATCATGAATAAAACTATTTGTAAACGGCTTTGGCATCACACCTTTATCTAGCACCTGCTCCTCTAATTATCTTACCAACTAAACTGGATCTTAAATGTATTTTCTGTTGGAAATTAAAATCTGGAAGAGTTCCTTCAAGAGCAGAGAACAAATTCGAAAGAAGGAACACTGGTCATAAGGTTATAGGCTGATTCGGAAAAATTGTATTCCGTAAAGAGAAATCTTTCACTAAGTCACAAATTCCTGTGTTCTTTGCAGACTTTCTTCTTCCCCTTGATCAGTAGGTTAAGCGCTGGTCTGCTGATCTAGCGTTCCCGGGTTCGAGCCCCGCCCTAGGCGTGAATCTTTTCAATCGTAAACGGGGTTCCATTGCACACAGCCTTTCATTATCACACTGATATGACTGCAATACTGTTGATAAGGACGTAAAATTGCAAGTCATCCATCAATCAATCTGCCCCTTGAAATGTACCAAATTTCATCAAGCGACACAATTTTCCATTCTTTAAAATGACATTGGGATTTTTTTATCTAAAATTAAATGACTGTCTTAAAATCAAATATTACCTGATGGGCTTCAGTGAAAGGGCTTTGAGGAAACCTAACTGTAAATAGCCATATTAACGTTTATTGGCTATTGACAGTCAACTGTATATAGCCATTTTAACGTTTATTGGCTATTTACAGTTAACTGTAAATAGCCACTCCGTAATAATAATGATAATAAATAATAATAATAACAATAATAAATGAGCCGTGACACGACCAAACCAACAAAGTGGCGTGTGCGGCCAGCGAAGATTTAAATCAGCCTGGGCATCTGCCAAGTCTGACCAGTGCCGTCGCTGTGCACTTAAAGGGTAGATAAAGGCCTAAGCTAGCTCCATGCGGACTCTGACTCTGGCCAGACTGGGCGGATGCCCAGGCTGATCTGAGTCTTCGCTGGGCGCATATGCCGCTTTGTTGAGTTTTGTCGTGTCGTGGCTCATAATATTACTGCTAATAATAAATATAATAAAAATAGTAAATTAATAAAAAAAGCAAATAAACATAAAGTAGGTAAAATATTAAGAAAAAAACAACAAACGAACAATAAGTATAACTCGGCAGAGAGGTAATTACATGTACATGTTCAGAAAATCTGAGGGCGAAAGACAGTTATGTAGCTAGGATTAGTTAAATTGTCCTGTCACGCAAGCTAGCCTGTCTTGTGAGGGAAATTATTACAAATGTCTCTTCTGCTTGATAGAGGAGAATTATATCAACGGCAACGGACACTGTCTTATATGGCACGTGCCACTGTCATTACTGGGAGACTGAATAAGCTTTTAGCTTTCGTTCCATCCCAAAGCATGTATTAATGCATGTGTTTGTATACTGAGGGAAATAAATTTAGCAAGTTTTTACAAATCTGCGTATAATTCAGACTTATTTAAAAAGTGGGAAATTATATTATTATCGCTGTGTAAGGTATCATTTTTGGTACCAGAAAACCCCAAAATTAAAGTTTCTCTTCTCTAAGTGCGCATAACGGTCATTGCACAGCCACAGATTTTGTCAATTTCCGTCCTAACGTAAACTTGACGCCTCTACTCAAGTCTTGAAAGGTTCTGGTCGTTGCATTTAAACAAAGGGATTACCTGGGTAGTCATTCTGCATGAAAGTGTTCCCCAAAGTGACAGTAATATAGCGCAAAAAGATTCGAGTCGAAACGTCAAATAATGTCCAAAATGGCGGTTGAATTTTTCAGCAAGTTAACGTCAAACTAACGTGCCCCATTGCCGGCTTCTTATGTGTTTATTTGCGAACCCATTTACGGGTTTCTTGTTCAAGGACCCAGTTAAAACCTTTCAAAAGCATTTTGACAACTCTCTTTGTTTTATTGTTTGTCAGCTCGCGCAAAGAGTGAATTCATTTAAAGTGACGTCACACGTGCGTTAAGTTACTTTTTTCGTCCAAGTTTGATGTAATCGCAGTCTCCTAACTTAAACTAACTCTCTGGGAATACTTTCCCTAAAGAAAATTACACAACCCTTTGGAAAAATTGCTTAATTTATTTCTCACAGTATATTTTAATTGAAACGGTGAAATAATAAGAATTGAGCCACATCAAGTGATTTCCAACAATGTGGCATTGGTGACAAGCAAAGGTTCTGATCAGACTGCACTTAAATGCAGTCTGATCAGAGCCTTTGCTCGTCACACAGCCATCGATGTAAGTGGCCCAAGCCATATAGCCAAAGCGAAGTCTCTGGTTACCTTGTGTGATTGCGAAGGAAGATCTGAATATCACATTACAAAATTGCCACATTGTTGGAAATCACATGATGTGGCTCAGTTCACCGTTGTAAGTCTTCACCGTTCGGTACATTAATTATTGTACATCAGTGGGTGGATGACCACGTGGTTCTCACGTCACACGAAATGGGCCGCGGGGAAATCCCTGTGAAGCTATTTCGCTTCGTGGTAAGTTTTCATGAAGGCACTTTCTTAATTTCCCAATGCAAAGGCTACTTATAGAAGGCGTGCTTGTGAATACAGTCAGCTCTCGATATATCGAAGTCGAACTTCAGCCCAAACTACTGATATCCCAAAGTAAATTTTCTGGTACCAGAAAATTTACTTTGGGATATCAGTAGTTTGGTTTAAACATATTTATTTCAGTCAAATATACATATACAATTACAAATTACAAACAAGCAGTTTAAGGATTTGAATGAAAGCTAGTGAAAGTTTATATAGCTCTAATTTTGTATCAGTAGTTTGAGATGACATGACTTGAAATGTAAATAAAAATAGGAAATATATTCTTTGATATAAGAAGATACTTTGAGATATCAGTGTTCGAGATGTCGGGAGTTGACTGTAGTTTAAAGTAGATTCTCGTTTCTTTTTTTTTTTTTTGGCTGAGAGTTTAGCAGAATTCCCGTTCAATCCTCCCTCAAGTTAGAAGCAACTCGAAGATCTAGAGCACTTGCACTTTCGGTTATCTCGAGAGAATTAAATACAAATATTAAAAAACCTACAATAAAAATCGCGCGTACATTATAAAGTTATGATTACGCACTATCTCCATAAGAATGGATACAAAATCAACGAAATTATAAAGTTAAACTAGAAGATATTTCTGGGATAACCACACAACTGTCACCAGCAACTCCAGGATAACACAGACGAACCATCTGTGGTTGTGTCCACGGCTGTTTTTTTTTCTTTTCTTTTTTACCATTAAATTAAGACAGATTGTCCATCCTCGTCAGAGGATTCTCAGTCAAAGATGGAGCCTGAAGATGAAAAAAAAACAAATGACAACTATATGTCGACGAAGTGACCAAATGGAAAATGCCTGAAAACATGTAAATATAATATGAAACAAGAGGGCCATGAGGCCCTGAATCGCTCACCTGAACAATTGGCAAGGTGGCTTTTACTTATCATGTCTGAAATTGTCAAAATATGAGTTTTGGGTCAAAAGTCAAAGAATGACCATGACCACTTGTACTCATAAATCTTCATGTACTCATTAAGACAACCATATATACCATTTTTAGGCCAAAATCTTCAAAACTTTCCATGAAATCTTATGTTCTAGCATTTTCCCATATTTGACCATGCCGCAAAAAAGGTCAAGGTAAACCCAAGGTCACCATTTGAACAGTCTTGGTGGTACTCTAGTACTCCATGCTATTTACCAAGTTTCAAGGCCATAGGTGTATTGGTTCTGGAGAAGAAAAATATTAAAGATTTATACCATAAGTGGTAATGGCGGCCAAGTTAGTCATGTGACCTGGACCGTTTGAACAATTTTTTCATTCAATCAACCCCTGGAGGCTCTATATGAAATGTGTTCACAATTGGCCCTTTGGCTTTTGAGGAAATGGTTGAAAATGTCAAAATATGAGCGATCTGGATCAAAGGTAAAAAAATGACCTTGACCTCTTGTACTCATAATTCTTCATGAACTCATTAAGACAATTGTATATACCAATTTTTTAGGCCAAAATCTTCAAAACTTTCCATGAAATCTTATGTTCTACCATTTTCCTATATTTGACCTTGCTGTAAAAGGTCAAGGTCAACACAAGGTCATAATTTGAACAATCTTGATAGTACTCAAGTACCCAATACTACATACAAAGTCTCAAGGCCATCGGTCAATTGGTTCTGGAGAAGAAGATTTATAAAGGTATTTACCATATATGGGCATGGCGGCCATGTTGGTCATGTGTCCAGGAGCGTTAAAAAATTTTTTCATTCCCGCAACCCCTCGAGGCTCTATATGAAATTTGGTTTCAATTGGCCCAGTGGTTTTAGAGCAGATTCTTTGAAATTGTCAAAATTTGAGATTTCTGGGTCAAAGGTCAAAGAATGACCTTGACCTCTTGTACTCATATATCTTCATGTACTCATTAAGATGATTGTATACACCAATTTTTAGGCCAAAATCTTCAAAACTTACCATGAAATCTCATGTGCTAGCATTTTCCGATATTTGACCTTGCCGTAAAAAAGGGCAAGGTCAACCCAGGGTCATAATTTGAACAATCTTGATAGTACTTGAGTACCCAATGCTACATACCGAGTTTCAAGGCCATCGGTCTACTGGTTCTGGAGGAGAAGATTTTTAAAGGTTTTAACCATATATGGGCGTGGTGGCCATGTTGGTCATGTGACCTGGACCGTATGAACAAATTTTCATTCCCTCAACCCCTGGAGGATCTATATGCAATTTAATTACAATTGGCCTAGTTGTTTTTGAGGAGATTGTTTGATATTGTCAAAATATGAGAGTTCTGGGTCAAAGGTCAAAGAATGACCTTGACCTCTTGAACTCATATATCTTCATGTAGTCATTAAGATGACTGTATGTACCAATTTTTAGGCCAAAATATTCAACAGTTTCCAAGATATCTTATGTTGCAGCATTTTGCCATATAAAAGCATAAGGAAGCAAATTTGACCTTACCGTAAAAAAGGTCAAGGTCAACCCAAGGTCATAATTTGAACAATCTTGGTAGTACTCGTGTACCCGATGCTACATACCAAGTTTTAAGGCCATCGCCCTATTGGTTCTGGAGAAGAAGATTTTTTCAGGTTTTTACCATATATGGGCATGGCGGCCATGTTGGTCATGTGACCAGGACCGTTTGAACAACTTTTCGTTCCTAAGGTCCCAGGAGGCTCTATATGAAATTTGGTTACAATCGGCCTAGCAGTTTCAGAGAAGAAGTAGTTTGAAAGTGTGGACGGACGACGGACGGACGACGGAGCCTTACCATCCTATAAGCTCCCCCGGAGCCGCTGGCTCAGGTGAGCTAAAAAAGCACCGCCTTTAGGCGAGCACATCGCTTTTTACGATGTTTGGGTGGTATAATAAAGCCTCTTTGGCTGTTAAGTTTCGGACAAACGGGTGAGAAAATGACCGAGAACAGCTTTCCCTACCTAATTTTTCCCCGGAAACTGGCTATATTGTTTGTTTGTTTTTTCAGTTTCTTCTCTGCTGCGCCTTCTATTTCCTATAAACTTCACCCAACGCTCAGCCTCCTTGCATTTTGTGAATCACCATGGTTTGTTTGGTTTGTTTCAAGGCCATAATTAGCCGTGCTGTCTCACTTGTATAAACTACTATAAGTAAAGTCAAATTAATGACTCACAGTATAATCCTGTAATAGAACGCATATATATTAATTTAGTCACAGATAATAAAACATGCATAAGCATGCATATAAATCCTGTAAAGAATAGCCCGCAGTTAGTAATTTTTTTTTTTTTTTTAATCTTTTTTTTTTTTGTTTTTTTTTTTTCAATATTTCAATTTTTATACACACTTATATGAAATTTGCTGTATGGGCCCATTTATTCGTCTGGAGTACTCAGTTTTCCCTTAACAACATGAAACCATCCATATCAAAATCCTAAGTGTGGCCGGTACGACCATTACTCAGCACATTGCATTAAGATTGGCAAAACATGACAAAATCAAAAAATAAACATAACATGGCACACTCATACAATGTAAAAAAGATGGATTTTTCAACATGGAAACTTGTACATCATACCAATATATCAAGTGTAGCCGAAACAGCCACTTCTAATATATTTCATGAAAATCAACAAGCTTTTATTCAACATGGAGCAAACATGATACACATTCATATTCCTCAATCAGATGAATTTTCCTATAAGTGAGAGTAAAGTCTGTGATACCCGTGAATGATGAGAACCAAAAAGCTCTTCGCAGGCCCAACCTTACGTTGACAGCATTGAATCGCAATTGGTTTCATGCCTATAATCAATGGTTATGGCCAACCACAGACCTTACATTCTTAGAATTTAAATGTTGCAAGCAACCTTGGTTGGAATAACACAACCTCATGCTCTAGCAACAACGCTGCCGCCCTTCCTGCTGTACGGACAGTCCACACTCACAGGGAAGAGCAACAACGTCATGGTGAACTGTTTATTTTGTTACAGTTAGGCTATCATGTCCTAACTGACTGTAAAATAAATATCCTACGATTGTTGCTTCATTCCTCGGTTAGATGCGTTTGTGCCTCCCACCGGCCAGAAAAAAGTCATCAAAACACATGTAATCTAACAAGATTAATGACATGAGTATGAAGTATTTTTCTCCATTCAATACAGCCCAATTCTGCACTAAAACCTCTTTGTTTGGGAAATGTATATGTCCAGCTGATCCCATATTTGTGGACGTATGTCTTTTAAATCTTCATCTTCTGTTACTGATAGAAGTATTTCCGTGCCAAAGTCTGCAATACCACAGCCTAGGAGCAGAGATTGTCTCAATGTCTCCCTTGGCACACTATAGTTTGGGCATTCAAGTAGAAAATGTTGCACATCTTCTATAGCTCCACATTCACATGTTGGGCTATCAGATATCCCAACTTTATTTAGGTATTCTTTCAATTTACAGTACCCACTTTGGAGCTGCAGTACAACTCTCTGATTCTTGAGCTTGTCAAACTCAATTCTGTTGAGCTTTACAGCAGGTCTGTGTGTAAACAGTTGCCTTCCTTTTTCTGACACTTCCCACCTTCGTTGCCATTTGATGCTAACTGACTCTCTTGCTGCTGATTTGACATCACACTGACTTGCAACCCCTATGTCACCCGTCATTTCTTCTGCCTCTTTTGCAGCCTCCTTGGCAAGCCTATCTGCGATCTCATTACCTCTTATGTTTGCGTGACCAGGACTCCACTGGATTTTTACCTGTGTACCATCCTTTTCAAGTATATTAAGAGACTGTTGAATGTCCATAGCAGTTTTCTTATAACTTTTATTATCCCAACCAAGCTGTAGGATTCCAACTGCAGACTGGCTGTCACAAAATATAAGGACAGTGCCAATATCACATACCTTCTTTTCCTCAATGAGGAAATTGAGGGTTATTTGGATAGCAACAAGCTCACCAAGGAGAATAGAAGCCAATTTTGAAACAGGCTGTTTCAATTCTATTTCATCATTGTTGGGAAGAAAGACGCATGCACCTGCACCACATGGGCCTGGGTTGCCTCTACAAGACCCATCTGTAAAGGCTATCACTGTTTGTACGTTCGTGTTATCTTTTATCAGGTTTTCTACAACATTCCTTGATTCTGCCTCCTGAGCACTTGTTCTGTTTTTAGAAGATCCTAGATTAGACCAATACTCTGGTCTTCTCAAGGAAGGCTGCAAGTATTCAAGGTAGCTCATTTCCGGCTCAATAGCATTTAGATTCAAGTTTGTTGATGAAGTCATGTCCGAGATTTGTTGCAACATTTTACCCATTGGAGTAAGAACTTTTTCTCTAGGCTGCTCCTCCACTGATACTTGACAAGAAAGGAGACACTGTTTAATTGGCTCTGTGTTTGCTTTGGCCATAATTTTAGTGCATTCTCTTATGGCAAGTTTCTCTCTCCTCAAGTCCAGTGGTAGAATGCCTGCCTGCACATCTAGTGCTTCACAGCTTGCAGTGCTTGGACAGCCAAGGCATAGTGCTAGGCCCTTTCTTTGAATCTTTTCAAGCTTGTCACACACTCCTACTTGCCAGACTGAAGCAGCATACTCCAAATGGGGTACAACCAAACTTTTATATAGTTTGATCATGTTTGCCGGGCTAATTTTTTCTGTTTTTTCCAACCATCATTAACGCTCCAAGAGCTTTTGATGCTCTTTTTTCTACAGCCTCAATATGAGACTGGAACATTAGTTTCTTATCCAGGATAACTCCAAGAAGCTTTACCTCATCTGCACATTTCTTCGCACAAAAGCGGTAAACGTTGACGCCATCTTGATTTTTTGGAACGGAACGTTTGGCGTCATTACGTAACGTAGCGACAGAAATTCGTCACTTCCGTTTGGTGTCGCTACGAAAGAAATTCCATTGCAGTTGGAACGCAGCTCCAAGGAGAAGGGATATAATCAACCCCATAGCAACGAATTTTTGTTCGAAATTGTCGCCATCAAAATGGCTATCGACGAACCCCATAGTACTTTAACGCCACCATACAGATTAATCAAATCGCCCCACCGGTTGAAATTTTAAGAGCACTTTTCTGACTTCCATTAATTTATTGAATACAGTGATTTTTTTCACTATTTTGGGAATGGTGCCGGTGCCCTCGGAATTGGGAAAAATTATGTCGTAGCGATCGTATTCTCCTAAAATTTGGAATTTCAGAAACACCTTTATTTAACCTCAAGTGGTTGGATAGGGGACATGATACTGAACATATAATATTTACATTCAATTATAGCTTTATATCTGCCAGTTCTCTAAGCAAGCAAGTAAATTTATGTTTGTAAACTGGTCCCTAAAAAAATTCTTTCTAATATTGGGAATTTTTCAACTTGCAGTTGGGAAAAAAAGATACTATTATGAATTGGGACTGGTGCCTTTTATGGGCACCACTTATATAGAGAAAAAAATCACTGGAATATTTTTGTTAAAATAATTCCAAGACATCCTTTCCCGCCTGTGTAATTATTGACAAAACAGTGCCCTTTACGTCAGTGTCAAACATGTGAACAAAAAATTACGATTTACAGCTTATTCGACTTTTTCCAAAACGCAGACCTATACCATGAAAGTATTGATATATGTTCTACTATTATGTGAAATTTCAGAAAATTTGGTTTTGAAACATTTAAAGTTGAAAAATAACATATGACCACCCGGTTTTTAAAAAAATCGAAAATGGCGTCGAAATCATGCCAACCTTACGCGCTAAGTGTTCACTGCCAAAATAACAAACTAACAATTCGGCCTAACATCTCTCACGGATTAATCAAAAACAGTCAAGCAAATACATTTTATTCATATTTTATTGTCAGAGAATAATGTCAACTCTCACCTCTATGCTCCAGCAAATCGTAAACACGACAATATGACGTGATTTTGAATCGATTAGAAGTTTGTATAATCATGGCTTAAAAGACGGACTTAATCAACAATCGATGTTCATTTAGGTACAGTCCATGCTATCGTTCAGGATTAACCTTTCGAGGCTTTATTAGCCGAAACTACGTAGTCTGGCCCATATTACTACTTCTGTATGTATTCTCTGCTCTTGAAGGAACTTTTTTAGATTTTAGTTTCCCCTTATACATGTAATTGAACGGTAATTTAACGGTTATCTCTTTTTAGCTCACCTGAGCCGAAGGCTCACAAGGTGAGCTTATAGTATAGGGTCGGTCCGCCGTCCGTCGTCCGTCGTACGTCGTCCGTTCACACTTTTAAGCATTAATATCTGCTAAAGTAGCTGGCCAATCTTGATCAAATTTTATGTGTAGCATGGTTGGGGTGGGGGATTGATTGCATATAGTTTTGGTACAGATTGGTTTAAAACTGTGGTTACCATGGCAACAAAAAGGTCCCATAGACTTATAATGGAGAAACTGTTGTCCGGGCCCTAGCTTCTTCATTTTTGATCGCAACTTCGTGTAACTTACAGATATCCAGGACAGCCAAAACATCTCGGACCAGTTCGAATTTGGGCCAGGTTGGACGATTCTTTACAGAGTTACTTGCCCTTGAGCGATAAAATATTTTCCCATAGACTTATAATGGGGAAAATGTTGTCCGGGCCCTAGCATCTTCATTTTTGATCACAACTTCTTGTAACTTGCAGGTATCCAGGACAGTCAAAACATCTCGGACCAGTTCGAATTTGGGCCAGGTTGGATCCTTCTTTTCAGAGTTACTTGCCCTTAAGCGATAAAATATTTTCCCATAGACTTATAATGGGGAAAATGTTGTCCGGGCCCTAGCTTCTTCATTTTTTTGATTGCAACTTCTTGTAACTTGCAGGTATCCAGGACAGTCAAAACATCTCGGACCAGTTCGAATTTGGGCCAGGTTGGATCCTTCTTTTCAGAGTTACTTGCCCTTGAGCGATAAAATATTTTCCCATAGACTTATAATGGGGAAAATGTTGTCCGGGTCCTAGCTTCATCATTTTTGATCGCAACTTCTTGCAACTTGCAGGTATCCAGGACAGCCAAAACATCTCGGACCAGTTCGAATTTGGGCAAGGTTTGATCATTCTTTTCAGAGTTACTTGCCCTTGAACGATAAAATATTTTCCCATAGACTTTGTCATCGCTCTAGCCCCTTGATTTGTGGACCTAATTCGATGTAATTTCACACAAATGATTAATATGACAATATCTTGGATGAATTTGCGTTTCAGCGTTCTGGGATCAAGGTCAAGGTCACAGTGGCTATTTTTAGAAAAACTTTGTCATCACTCTAGCACCGTCATTTATTGACTGATTTTGATTAAAACTTCACACAAATGTTTAGTATGACAATATCTTAAATAAGTTTGCATTTCAGCGTCGTAAAGTCAATGTCAAGGTGGCTATTTTTAGAAAAACTTTGTCATCGCTCTAGCACCTTCATTTGTGGACCGAATTCATTTTAATTTCACGGAAGTAATGAGTATGACAATATCTTGGACAAGCTCGAGTTTCAGCCTTCTGGGGTCAAGGTCAAGGCCACAGTGGCTACTTTTAGTAAAACTTTGTCATCCCTCTAGCGCCTTCATTTATGGACCGATTTTGATTAAAACTTCACACAGATATTTAGCACGACAATATCTTGAACAAGCTCATGTTTCAGTATCCTAAGGTCAAAGTCAAGGTCACAGTGGCTATTTTTAGAAAAACTTGGTCATCGCTCTAGGGCCTTCATTTATGGACCAATTTTGATTTAACTTCACACTAGTGATAAGTATGGCAATATCTTGGGCAAGTTTGCATTTCATCTATCTTGGTCAAGGCCAAGGTCACAGTGGCTATTTTTAGAAAAAACTTTGTCATCACTCTTGCGCCTTCATTTACGGACCAATTTTGATTTAACTTCACACAAATGTTTAGTATGACAGTATCTTGAACAAGTTTGCGTTTCAGCATTCTAAGGTCAAGGTCACAGTTGCTATTTTTAGAAAAACTTTGTCATCGCTCTGGCAACTTCATTTATGGACCAACTACACAAATGTTTAGTATGACAATATCTTGAACAAGTTCATGTTTTAACATTCTAAGGTCAAGGTCACAGTTGCTGTTTTAGAAAAAACTTTGTCATCGCACTGGCGACTTCATTTATGGACCGATTTTGATTTAACTTCACACAAATGTTTAGTATGACAATATCTTAAACAAGTTCGCTTTTCAGCATTTCAAGGTCAAGGTCACAGTGGCTATTTTTAGAAAAACATTGTCATAGCTCTAGTGCCTTCCTTCTGTCTGCCAGTACAATTATCTAGCCTTCTCGGTATGCCTTTTCTGTGACAAACAGGTAGGCCGAATTTTTCAATTACACCGCATGTGCTGTCCGCAAAGTTTCCTTTCAGCAATGTCTAAAACTAGTTGCCAATTATGATGAAACAGTATTATTGTATAGTTTGCATAAGAATACGCAGAATTTAGAGTATGAAGATTTAGATGTTTCCGAGGATGCCGTCAAGTACATTAAAATAGACTAATACTGAAGACTCTAAGACATTTGGTTATGTTGGCGGTCTACCCTGTGTTCAAGTTCGGTTCAACGATATGTAAATTTTGTAAACGTTTACCACATATACACGAACTGTTACCCTTTATCCGTGTACACGTAGAATCCTCAGTGGTGCTATTCAGATGAAAGCGGTGCAGGTAAAAAATTAGGTCACTACCTCAAGTCTTAGAAAAATCTTGTGGACACTCTAGAGGGCACTGTTTTTATCCAATTCATGAAGCCTTAACAGACTGTTCAGTTTTATGAAATCTGGGACAGGTTTGTAAGTTGGTCTTGTCAGGTCAAAAACTAGGTCACTAAATCAGATATGAGAAAAACCTTGAGTACACTCTAGAGGGCACAGTTTTGATTCAGTCTTTGTTCAAAAAATTTATTTCTATGTAATTTAGGACATGGTGCCCTAGTGACCTCCTTTATTAACCAGTTTGTTACCAGTATAACTTCACAGCTGTATTGGACTTGTTCGACTTCAAAATCTGCACTCATCTAAAACCACTGGTTTAAGGTTTGTAACAAATGAGTGAAGTAACAAAATGTGTCTGTTGACAGTAAGATCGCAGGTGAGCTACAGGACCATTGGTCCTCTTGTTTTCAATTAGCAGATCACGCGCTTGATTTCAAAAGTCAAATAAAGGGTTGTATGTGAGTAACCTGAGAGGGATGAGGAATCCCCCCCCCCCTTTCGTAGAACTGTTAGAAGCAGGAGTGTAGGGGTTATTACACTTTACGCACATTTATGTTAATCCTTTGAGAGCAAGAATAAGAGGTAGGTCCCAAAGATACTTTATATAGTCGTGTCTGCTTGCCGCTACTATTGAAATCTTGTTCAATTTACAAATGCCAGCATCATCAAATATGGCGATACGTGTTGAAATTTGATCTATTTGACAAAATTACAATACGCACCTGGGTATAAGCGTATAGGCAGTTACGCCTTTGAGAAGGGTTAGCAGTGCACTGTATGCATGCGATGTTTTTGCATTGCCTGTATAAGTTTGAGAAACTCGCCAGGCATCTCTCTCTCTCTCTCTCTCTCTCTCTCTCTCTCTCTCTGTGAATGTGTGTGTGTGTGTGTGTGTGTGTGTGTGTGTGTGTGTGTGTTTTGGGGGTGGGAGGGGGGGGGCAACATTTTACAAAACTGCAGGTACACGGGTAGATCTACATAGAATAATAGAATAGAATAGAACATTTATTTCTCCAATTAAGGACCCTTTCGATATAAACAAACAACAAAAACATTTACAAATAATTCAGATCGTGTTTTCCTATTTCTCTATTAAAATGACTGATGTTGCCTCCATTAGAGTAGTCTTGGCAAGGCGGCTCTATATACAGCCGCAACACGTTTTCATGGATAACTGGCACAAATTATCGTAGACTTATTATCAATACACAACTTTATTGATTTCCTGTTAGTTTTCCTGAAATGGGAGACTCTTTAAAAATTCTTTGCCCCCAAAGGAGCAAATGCTTTCCTTAAAGTGTTTACTCCCATTGGAAAGGTAGGCACAAATCAAAAATACTATTGCCGAGATGCTTCCCCTGAAAGTGTACCCGGTTGCCCTAGGCCCATACATTTACGTACATGTACACTCTCAATTTCCTTTCAGTTCCTTCCAATGCTTAACATGTTCATTCTTCATTTGTATGCCGACTAGAATTGTAAAATTGTAATTTTCCGGTTGACTAGCAGGCCCAGGTATCTTGCAGTTCACCAGAAGATTTGATATTTTTGCATTTACGAATCTTCCCGAAGGCACATGTAAAGGGCAATCCAGTACACTTTATACTCAACTCTGGGCTAAGTCTTCATACTCTGCGTCCTGAAATTAATTAATTGGGCAGTCGATTTCCGAATCGAATGGGACAACAGTCGAAATACATTCATTAGGCAAAGATAGGAATTGAGCTAGCGGCCTTCAGATTCTAATCTGAACACTCTAAGCTACCAAATGTGGTGACGTGCGGGAAGGTTTTCACTGTTTTCCCTTACTGTCGTATTTTCTGAGGGTCAGTAAGTACACGGGTGACCTGCAGCAAGCAAAGACTAAGATAGCTTGCACTACAAATGTTATAAAAGTTAAGATGAACAGCTTGCATGTGTGCATTCTATTATGGATCTTGGCTGGTAGCTTTTCTGTTCATGCGCATTTTGCTAAATGAAGGCAATGATGGGTTGCTTGAATGAGTATATGTAAAGTTCATGCGTATTTCAACAGTTCCTCACACGGCCGCTATTTTCAACTTTCAAGCAGACTGTTTAAGCATATACTGACAATGGTCTTTACGCTTATTCCGGATGTGGAATTTGCCAAAGTGGAGCGATTCGTATACAGTTTAAGTTCATGTACTGTACTATGCTTCCACGGAATAAATGGCTGCTTTTTGTGCCACGTGCCAAACGTCGGATGGCACGTAGCGAGCCTCCAAATTTTCCCCACACCTCCCACATCCGCATACCCCGATACATTTTCAGGCTCATCATCGAACACACGAAATGCTCTTCGTAGTACTTAATTCAGAACGGAAAGAGTTTGCTTGCAAGCCAATCAGGGTTTTGCTATTCGCTAATATATATACAGCTTTGTATCTTGAAGCAGTTTATATCCGACAAGATTACTCTTTCCCTGTCGCGGCTCAACTGTTGGTAAGATTCAAATGATTGTAATAAATCTCAGTGTGTGTAACAACAATGAAGCCAAATCGGGGAGAGAGAGAGAGAGAGAGAGAGAGAGAGAGAGCAAGAAGAGAGAATAGGCTGTCACAGCAACGACTGCTCAAGTCATTTTTAGAACCTATACATCACTCCAGGCATCAGTCAAGACGAATTCCCCCACTTCCCTGGCCCCCACCCTCGCCACCAACCGCCTCCTTCCATCCCCACCTGGCTTGTTTCTTTCTAAGTAACTATATGTTCTCTCACGGTAATTGTTGAGCAAATTATAAAATCAGATCGAAACTTTTTCGAAAACTAGACAAACAAGACTACAAGAAAGAAACTCTTTACTTGGTACTGGTGCATTTCATGTTCGACGTATAATTCGTTTACATGGCATGTGGACTGGCAATCTAGCTCGAGGCAATATACGTCATTTTCTTTTATTACGTCACAACAGTGACCTAATAACTTATTTGACAGAAAACAGACGACTGTTTGAAAGATAAATAATGTTTGAAAAGGATATTATTTTCACAAATTTGAGTTGCAGAACGTCAGATTTATACAATGCCAATCAGGCAAGAAGTTAGGTGAGGTACGTTTTACTAGTTTTTAGTCTATTTTAGCTCACTAAACTCCGTATATTTTTCTCTTCTTCATTTTTTAGAAATCTGAGCTGATGATTGTCAAGCTGTCAAACTTACTTTTCTGTCTAAACTGTGGCTGTCTGGCACGTATTGCTGGTGGCAGCCTGGTGCCCATACCTTGTGGAAATCCGTTTCTTGAGCATTAAAACCACAGGTGCCATCTTTCATTTTGCAATTTTAAAATGTTCCAAAACGATATTACTTGAAATTTCACATGCTAAAAGAAGAAATAATGAAGGTTATGATGACATGGGTGTGTGCATTGGAGAAAGTCCTATCTTTCTGTAAATTATGTTTTATGTTGATGTAAGTTTTCGGTGGAATCAAGATGGAGTATTGTACTTTGACAATGAATGTTAGCATTTCGTGCAGTTTTGGTCCTGAATTTTGTTGAGAGAGCCTTCTTCATACTAGTTAGCAAAGCAATTTTATGTGTTGAATCAGTTTAATTTAGTCAAGGCCTCTAAATACATCTGCGAAGAAAGGAAAATTTCGTCAAGAACCGTGTTCGCCATTTTTAGGGCCTATTTTTTATGTGGAAGGATCCACCATTGTAAATACAATCACCGCTTTTCGAGGGTTTGCGTTCCAAATGATGTAACAAATAGAGAAGCGCTATAAAATATAAAAAAAATGATACTGTTTCAACGCACATGCTAGAAATTGCATTTTTCACAATTTTTCACAATTTCTGAAAATCTTCTGAATCAGCAACACTTCTAGTATTTTGCATATAATAGCAAGTTAAGCTATAGGCAAGAGAATCGCTTAAAATGATCCTTGCATTTCAAATCTGGCTATGTTGGGTTCACTTCCGGTTTGGTTTGCGAAAATTTAGGGCTAATAAACAAGTTCTTTATGGAAGAATTTTGTCTCGTTTGTCTCTGAAAAACACCAATTATACGCTGCTCATCATGATAGATATGTAGCCTAAATGTCAATAAATTTTGCTTAGTGGCTTGAGAGATGCAGCATTCCGAGAATCATACTGTGTTTGCACCTTTTTAATGCACAGAGTTTTGCCCCTTAATAGTTTACGCTTTCGTTACGCATGAATTGATTAATTTTGAAATCAAGAGTTCTCCATGCATTAATGTAATCCATAGTATGTCTCTCAAAACCAGAATATTCCTACTTTGACATAAAACATTAAAGAGAAAAGATGTGCGTTAATTAAATACATTATGTGTCTAAAAGATAGTATAAAACACAAATAACGCTTGGAAACAATGTCGTCTCTTCCGTGAACTTATGGAAAAGGCAACGAGACACCTTTGTTAAAGTAAAGGGTTATAAAGACCTTTAAAAATAACACTTGTCATCCTACTAACTACATTACGGCTTTTTAGACTGGTATATATGAACGTGGACATATTGGAAGCAGGCGTTTTATGGAAGGCTTTTGGGAAAGAAAAGTAATAGAATAAAATATGTATAGCAATTTATTCATTGTAAAGTACTGATTCAGACGTAATTTCCCCGTAGTAGCTTTCTTTGTACTTTCGAACGTATGACTAAAATGGCAAATTTTAAGTTGCTTATTTAAAAGAGAGATTTCAAAATTCAAATATTGAGCAGCCTGGAATATGTTCGCCGGACAATAATAAACTGACTCTTCGAATTGAGTGTAAACACCAAATTATCATATAAGTACAAATATGCATTACTAATAACATACTGACATGCTGGCAAACGCATGATAATATATAACCTTAGTAACAATGAAGTGTGACTTTGCGGGAGCTTGAATTTAACAAGCCCAAGCTTAATATGGACAATACAGGCCAAGTGAAATGAGATAACTGCAGTGTCAATATAAACAGTTCTCCTAAGAATAATTCAAACCTCTAAAATATTGTCAGAGATATGACAATATCAATGAAGAGTGAAGTATAAGTCACAGTGATACAGAGAAGCAACACGAGGTCAATCTTTGTATCTGAATGTGCCATTATACCAAGTATGATAGAAGTCAATGAAATTGGCTTAAATCACTGGACCATGAAATATAGGACACACGTACCTACATGTTCAATTAGCATGAGGTCACTCGAAGTGTCAGCCCACACCCATAACCCACGCATAATGCAAATCCATGTAAAAGTGATAGAAATATGCAAAATCACTGGACCATGAAATATGGATAACACTGATATAATTAGCATGAGGCAGCCCAAACCATGAAGCTAAGTATAAAATGCATATCAATGAAATAGTGTTAGAAATATTAGGTTAAATCACTGGACCATGAAATATAGGTCACGCTGACCTCCAACAAACATGGTATCGTTCATAGTCTCAGCCCGAATCATTTAACTAAGTATGATGCAAAACGAATAAACAGCAATAGAAACATGGGGCAAAATCACTGGGCCATGAAATAGGGGCCACACTGGCCTATAATAAGTATGAAGTCACTAACAGTGGGTCTGCACTTATGGCTCAGTCCTATCTGTTCCAATATTTAGGATTTTTGCGGTGTACCGGTATTCATTAAAACACGTAGAGTTCTGGATAGGTGGAAGGTCTGTGTGGTTGATCACCTCTCTCCCCTTGACTGTTATTTCATGTGTGGAATCCGGTTTAGGCCATCTCGGCAAAGAGGACCAGACTGGATTCCGCGGCATGTGATAGGTGGGGGAGTGGGGCATCATTTCATTATAGTTATATATCAGGTTTCTTTTTTATTCCACCCACAAACTTTGGACCTGTCCAAAAACATCCACATTTTCTTACCTTAACTTGTACAAATAATTCCTTTATTTACGTAAAAATTAGAATTAATATTCCGTTTCATTTTTAAAACTTAAACGTGTAAACTATGCAAATACAATCAACGTGGTATAGCTTATCAGGTGATATAGTTTCGATAGCCTATGAATGAAATAGCCACGCCCAATAGTACGTGATCGGATACAGTTACTGGACTGTATAGGTATGATTGAGCAAGAAATAATCCGTGCAGCACGCTGATACTTCATTCATATACTGAACAAAAAAAGAAACGTTACATATATTATTCGTGAATTTTAAGCTAAAAGTCAATATTTTCAAGTATTTCTACGCTATTCTCTCACATGCTAGACATCCGACAACCTTATGAACCTGTCAATTTTCAATTTCCATCGACTGATACAAAATTATTCCGCTTTGACTGAAAACACTACATACAATTTGAAACGCTTAATGCGCATGCGCAAGCGCTTAAATTTTAACACTTTCGGACTTGGCTCGATACTGCCAATAAGAAGTCCTATGAACGTTATGAAATTTAATCAGCCGTTCAAAAAATAAGATGTTAAAGGTTTTGTGTCTTTGAAATTGCCTCCCTTGCAATTAAAAGTATAGCAAATCATTTACTCCGATTAACCAGTACGTTTCAATAAAACTTTCAAGTTTAATTCATGAATCATATTCCAGCTTCTCCAGACAATGATTCATGATGAAAAAAATAGGTCAAACTGGTTAAATGTCTGTGGTATATCACCTTTCATTGTCTATAGGACTTTCAGTGCATAGCATGAAAGTCAGAATCAAGTGTCCTGAAAAGCGATATTCCAAGCCATGTGCTTCACTGATTAACCATTTGGAAGCGGCGATCGGACCGTTTTTGTAACCAATAGTACCTGATGAATGTCTCAGATATTACTTGCTCACATGGGCTGACAACTTGAGTGAAATACGGGCCTTCAAAAAGCACCTCAAAACTGCACTTTCAAATTCTGACCCCTCATTGAATCAAACTGATCTGGAGACATTAATCTTGCAGTTTTTGTTGTCAAATTTATTTTGTGAGCATTGAATACTTTTTGTCAGTTAGACATAAAATAAATTTGGCCAACTCCTGACTCAGTTCAAAGAAAATGTGCAATGAAAGTGCATGTAACGTTTCTTTTTTTGTTCAGTATATTTTCAGTTATGCATAATGATTTGGGAAACGTTTGATTGTTGATAAAATAATTCGCATCGCGTGAGGAGGGACTCTTGGTCAAGTACGTTGTGGAGTGATTGCTAGTTTTCAGATTCTAAGTACCAGGTCCTTCTGGAAGCATGAACTATCTAATTTAAATAGGGAGGAGACCCTGGTCGACCGGCTCAGAATAGCGGATTGATCAGGGTCTCTGATATTAGCACTTGCTGTCGGGTTTCTCTTCAAACGACGATTATCTGTTGTTAATGGTGTTAACTGATTCCCCCCCACCCTCTATCTTCTTTCCGGATTCACTATGTAAGTCACGCTTAGAGTTGAAACAGACATTCTAAAGCAAACAGTGCAGAGTGGGTCGGACTGCCCCCTTGGACCCGGTGAGTCAACATTGAATCATGTTGATCTACGTCATGACATTGAAGCGGCGTTGATTCGATGTTGGTCCGGGGTTGGAGGGAGGCACTTCGATCCATATCTGCACTGCTTGTAATCCAGTCAATAACTCAATTGAGTATGAGGGCAGGTTTTAAAATGGAAACATATATTATCTATATGTAGGGTTGTATTTCTGTATGTATAGGTAGATGCTTCATATTTCTCCTATCTTCAAATCTGTTTTACCCTAGAATCTAAATCGTTATTGTTATGTTTGTTGCTCCTCATGTTGTTGCACATGTATGTAACCTGAGAGTACCAATAGAGTTAAAGTGTTAGCCCAAACCGTTAACATAAGTATAAGTTTAATCCATGAAAGAGTGACAAACTTGTGGTCATACTGGGTCATTATCAGAAACATTTTCATGAATCAAATAGTTTTCAAGTTATAAGGCAATATCACTAGAAGATGAAGTATAGGTCACTGTGAACTGCTGTTAATTTGAGGTAAAACACCCGGTCTTACTGAGTCATAATCAGAAGCAATCATACTCATACATCAAACAGTGTTCAAGATATAAGGCAAACTCACTGGACCATAAGATATAGGTCACTGTTACCTATTCTTAGTTTGAGGTCAAACTATTAGTCATACTGAGCCATTACCCAAGCAGTCGTAATCGTACATGGAATAGTCTTCAAGATATAAGGTAAATCACTGGACCATAAAATATAGGTCACCGTGACCTACTGTTAGTTTGAAGTCAAACTTTGTGTCATACTGAGTCCTTATCCTAAGCAATCATGTTCGTACATCAAAAAGTCTTTGATATAAGGCAAAATCACTGAACCATGATACATTGGTCAATGTGGCATACTGTTAGTTTGAGGTCGAACTTTGGTTTAAACTGGGTCATTATCCTAAGAATAAATACGTACACCAAACAGTCATCAAGATATTAGGTAAATCACTTGACCATGAAATAAAGGTCAAGCGAACCTCAAACTAATCTATTGTCATTCAAAGTGTCAGCCTGAACTATTAACCAAGTATGATGCAAATCCTTTGAATAGTGATAGAAATATGAGGCAAAATTACTGGACCTTGAAACAGTAGGGGTCACACTGACCTACAATTTAACAGTTTAAGCTTAAACCATAAACGGAATAAGTTAAATCCGTGAAATTGTGTTGGAAATATGAGACAAAATCATTGGAATATGAAATATAAGTTACTGTGACCTGAAGTTAGTTTCAGGTCAAACATTTGGTCATACTGAGTCTTTATCAGGAGAAATCATGTTGGTGAATCAAATAGTCTTCACGTTATAAGGCAATATCACTTGACCTTGAAATAAAGGTCACTGTGACCTACTGTTAGTTTGAGGTCAAACATCCGGTCTTACTGAGTCATTGTCAAAGAAATCGTGTTCGTTCATGAAAAAAGTCTTCAAGATATAAGGCAAACTCATCGGACCATGAAATATATGTCACTTTGACCTACTCATAGTTTTAGGTCAACATTTTGGTCATACTTAGTCATTATCCAAAGCAGTCAGAATCGTACATTAAAAGTCTTCAAGATATTTGGGATAATCAAGAGACCATAAAGTATTGGTTACTGTGACCCACTGTCAGTTTGAAGTTAAATTTTAGGACATATTCTGAGTCAAAATCCCAAGCAATCATGTTCGTACATCAAAAAGTCTTCAAGATATAAGGCAAAATCACTGGACCATGAAATATAGAAAAAAGCGTCATACTGATAGTTTGACGTCGAACTTCGGGTCATATTGAGGCATTTTCCGAAACTTTAATGTATATAAATCAAACAGTTTTCAATATATTAGGTTAAATCACTGGACCATGAAATATAGGTCATTGTGACCTACTCTCAGTTTCACGTCAAACATCTGATTATCAGAAGCAATCATGTTTGTGCATCATAAAGTCTTCAGGTTATATTCACCGACGAGTGACCGACAACCAGCGATATATTGGGCAACAGATCACTTGTTAGCAAGAATCTATTTCGATTCTAACACACAAGAAACGACGAAATAGCAAACCTTCAGACTTCACAGCCTTTCGTCATTACAGAAAGAAAGGAGGGGTGTCTATAAGGCTGTTTTCATGGCCACTACCGATTTTCTTTAAACTTTGTAAACTCAGACTACTATGTGTTGGCTGTAATGTCATGCAATATCAAATCATTTGGTGAAGGTTTCTTTGATGTGTACGAGATGAAAGTGGGTGGGGTAATTCTGACTCGAAGAGGGTTCTGTTACGAAAATGCTAATATTTTTATTGCTACTTAGAACTGGAAGTCTACCATTTCATGACTCCTTATGTAATGCCAGATATAACAAATGATTATAATACTTTTGTGACATTTCTGCATGCAGTGCGTTTATACTCACTTGTATGACATACCTAAATTTTAGCCTTTTTTATTCTCCAACTTTACGCAAAACCACAACAGCTTTTTACACTCAAAGCTATTCCAACGATATTCTGCAGTTATACAGTATATTAGATTGTTGTTCCAAAATTATGCCGATAATTTTCTACAATGAATATTTTCTGAGTTATCTGCCCTTAAAACCGCTTCTTTTATTCATTTTTTTTTTCAAAATTATTACTCAGATTTTATATCCCCCGCCACATGTTAGTGGCGGGATATTTATACCCTCGTCATGCGAAGTATGTCAGGGGGTATATAGTTTTTGTCATTCCGTCTGTTCGTTCGTCCGTCCGTCACCTTTTCGTCAAAGTTTTGCGTTAAGAATGCTCATATTTCTTTAACCTTATATCAGATTCTCTTCAGATTTACTTTGTTATATCTCTGTAGCTTTACCTTTGATCTGAAATATCAAGGCACCTGGGTCAGGCCCCTGGGAGGAGGTCAGGGGTCAATAATCATGACTCAGACATTTTCATTATGTCAAAGTTTTGTGTTATCCCTTTTCTAATTGTTCATATTTCTGTAACCACAGGTCAGATTCTTTTCATATTTGGTTCATGATATCTCTTGAGCATTACCTTTGATGTGAAGAGTCTTTGCCCCTGGTTCAGGTCCCTGGGTGGGGCCAAGTGTCAATAATTACGACTTACAACTTTTCATTATGTTAAGTTTTGGGTTAAACCATTTTGATTGCATATATCTCTGTAAATGCATTGCAAATGTCTTCCATATTGTATTCACTGTATCTCTATAGCATTGCTTTTGATAGGGACTTTAGGGTCAGCCTCATGGGTGGGGCCAGAGGTCAATAACTAGGACTCAGCCATTTGTATTTTTTGCTTGCTCTGATATATTTTAATGGAGTCTAGTGATGTATGACTAATTTTATTTTACATGTATACTAGTCTACTTTAAATGGATGCTGCTGCTGCCCTTAGGTCAAGTCACAGACTTTGAATTTGTTCCATTTACATTTCAATTTATTTTTTGTGTTAAAAGTTTGCTTTCAGTAGGCGGTGGCACTGGTTGGGGGTATACGTGAGCACCTGCTCACTTGCTCTAGTTTGTTTTCTGCTGTTTGTATTTCTGTTCATCTGTTGTACGTACATTTGTCTGCCTGTCTGAGTGTCCGTATGTCAGTCTGTCTATTCGTGAGACTTCGTTTCTTTCGATACCTTGAGTATTTTTGATGGATTTTCTTCAAACATGGCATGTGCACTTGTCTTGGGTCTTTACAAGCTGCAAAATACATTACTTAGAGTATGTGTAATAAGAAGAGACACTGGAAAGAACATGATACAATTCTGAGAAAATAAGCGAAGACATTTGACAGAGGGCATTAGTTTTATTTTATTTAAAATATTACGAAGACTCACGGATAGACAGACTGACATACGGACAAACAAACAGGCAGACAAATGTACGTACAACAGATGAACAGAAATACATACAACAGAAAACAAACTAGAGCATGTAAGCAGGGGCTCACGTATACCCGACCAGTGCCGCCGTCAAATGAAAGCAACATTTTAACCGAAAGTTAAATGCAAATGTTAATGGAACAAATTCTAAGTCTGTGACCTTGACCTTGAGTCAGCAGCAGCATCCATGTAAATGGTAAACTAGTATATAATAGAATCAGTCATGCATCACTAGACTTCATTTAAATATTTCAGAACAAGCAAAAAATAAAACAAATGGCTGAGTCCTAGTTATTGACCCCTGGCCTCACCTATGAGCCTGACCCTGAAGTCCCTATCAAAAGCAGTGCTATAGCGATATCATGAATACAATATGGAAAATATTTGCAATGCATTTATAGAGATATATGCAATTAAAAAAGGTTTAACCCAAAACTTAGACCCAAAGTCCTAATTATTGACCCTTGGTCCCACCCAGGGGCCTGACCCAGGGGCAAAGACTCTTCACATCAAAGGTAATGTTCATGAGATATCATGAACCAAATATGAAAAGAATCTGACCTGTGGTTACAGAAATATGAACAATTACAAAAGGTTTAACACAAAACTTTGACATAATGAAAATGCCTAAGTCATAATTATTGACCCCTGACCTCCTCCCAGGGCCTGACCCAGGTGCCTTGATATTTCAGATCAAAGGTAAAGCTATAGAGATATAACAAAGTAAATATGAAGAGAATCTGATATAAGGTTAAAGAAATGAGCATCCACAAAAGGTTTAGCGCAAAACTTTGACGTAAAGTTGACGAACGGACGGACGGACAAACAGACGGAATGGCAAAAACTATATACCCCCGACATACTTCGCATGTCGGGGTATAAATATCCCGCCATTAACATGTGGCGGGGGATATAAAATCTGAGTAATAATTTTGAAAAAAAAAATGAATAAAAGAAGCGGTTTTAAGGGCAGATAACTCAGAAAATATTCATTGTAGAAAATTATCGGCATAATTTTGGAACAACCATTTAATATACTGTATAACTGTAAAATATCATTGGAATAACTTTTAGTGTAAAAAGCTGTTGTGGTTTTGCGTAAAGTTGGAGAATAAAAAAGGCTAAAATTTAGGTATGTCATACAAGTGAGTATAAACGCACTGCATATAGAAATTTCACAAAAGTATTATAATCATTTGTTATATCTGGCATTGCATAAGGAGTCATAAAATGGTAGACTTCCAGTTCTAAGTAGCAACAAAATATTAGCATTTTCTTAACAGAACCCTCTTCGGGTCAGAATTACCCCACCCACTTTCATCTCGTACACATCAAAGAAACCTTCACCAAATGATTTGATATTGCATGACATTACAGCCAACACATAGTAGTCTGAGTTTACAAAGTTTAAAGAAAATCGGTAGTGGCCATGAAAACAGCCTTATTGACACCCCTCCTTAGTCCAAAATCTTTGACTGTAATAGAGGCATTAACATGTATTTCGTTAGTTTCTGCTGCAAAAAAGACGTTACACCGTCTAATGTCATGGAAATTGACGCCACCAAAATCCAAGATGAGGTACAGATGGTGCTAAATAGCGTCACGCTAGTCTGTCCAGTGATTGGTCACGCAATCTATCACTAGGTTTTACCATTGGCCATATACACGACCAGTGTTAGAATAAAGTGTGTCCGTTGCCTACCGAGACTTGCCCGTTACATTTTTGCTTCAAAATTTTGGAGTTTAGGGACACTGAAAAAGTTTAAACAGAAATGCGCACCTGTCGCACTAAAGAGTCTGGTATGGGTTTGGCTATAATTATTTGTCCCGAATGTATTTATTTATCTATTTATTTAATCATATATTTTTATATGAGTTTTACGACCTTTCAAGAATATTTTAGATATGTCGAGCCTGTCGCTAAAGCAGAGGTGGGCGAAAACCGGAGCTCCAGGGGAAGAACCCTTATCTTTCTTACTTGTGCGCCGCCAAGTGAGGAGAGATCTAATGTTTAATAGTTAGTGCTCTTATCCATTATGCCATGTCGCCCCCATTTGGCCCGGTTAATTCTGCCCATATTCCATGTGAGGTAACGGCTCGGTTGACAGCACAGGTGAGGGAATTGGTATTGCCCCCGTGAATATTGACTTTTCATCACTTAGGATCCCCAGCAGCCAAAATGGGTTACCTTATTAAAATTATGCGCAATTATATAAAAAGATAAGTCAATTTTGAACAATCAAGCGCAGGAAATAAAAATCGACTGTAGTCATGCATCACTAGACTTCATTTAAATATTTCAGAACAAGCAAAAAATAAAACAAATGGCTGAGTCCTAGTTATTGACCCCTGGCCTCACCTATGAGCCTGACCCTGAAGTCCCTATCAAAAGCAGTGCTATAGCGATATCATGAATACAATATGGAAAATATTTGCAATGCATTTATAGAGATATATGCAATTAAAAAAGGTTTAACCCAAAACTTAGACCCAAAGTCCTAATTATTGACCCTTGGTCCCACCCAGGGGCCTGACCCAGGGGCAAAGACTCTTCACATCAAAGGTAATGTTCATGAGATATCATGAACCAAATATGAAAAGAATCTGACCTGTGGTTACAGAAATATGAACAATTACAAAAGGTTTAACACAAAACTTTGACATAATGAAAATGCCTAAGTCATAATTATTGACCCCTGACCTCCTCCCAGGGCCTGACCCAGGTGCCTTGATATTTCAGATCAAAGGTAAAGCTATAGAGATATAACAAAGTAAATATGAAGAGAATCTGATATAAGGTTAAAGAAATGAGCATCCACAAAAGGTTTAGCGCAAAACTTTGACGTAAAGTTGACGAACGGACGGACGGACAAACAGACGGAATGGCAAAAACTATATACCCCCGACATACTTCGCATGTCGGGGTATAAATATCCCGCCATTAACATGTGGCGGGGGATATAAAATCTGAGTAATAATTTTGAAAAAAAAAATGAATAAAAGAAGCGGTTTTAAGGGCAGATAACTCAGAAAATATTCATTGTAGAAAATTATCGGCATAATTTTGGAACAACCATTTAATATACTGTATAACTGTAAAATATCATTGGAATAACTTTTAGTGTAAAAAGCTGTTGTGGTTTTGCGTAAAGTTGGAGAATAAAAAAGGCTAAAATTTAGGTATGTCATACAAGTGAGTATAAACGCACTGCATATAGAAATTTCACAAAAGTATTATAATCATTTGTTATATCTGGCATTGCATAAGGAGTCATAAAATGGTAGACTTCCAGTTCTAAGTAGCAACAAAATATTAGCATTTTCTTAACAGAACCCTCTTCGGGTCAGAATTACCCCACCCACTTTCATCTCGTACACATCAAAGAAACCTTCACCAAATGATTTGATATTGCATGACATTACAGCCAACACATAGTAGTCTGAGTTTACAAAGTTTAAAGAAAATCGGTAGTGGCCATGAAAACAGCCTTATTGACACCCCTCCTTAGTCCAAAATCTTTGACTGTAATAGAGGCATTAACATGTATTTCGTTAGTTTCTGCTGCAAAAAAGACGTTACACCGTCTAATGTCATGGAAATTGACGCCACCAAAATCCAAGATGAGGTACAGATGGTGCTAAATAGCGTCACGCTAGTCTGTCCAGTGATTGGTCACGCAATCTATCACTAGGTTTTACCATTGGCCATATACACGACCAGTGTTAGAATAAAGTGTGTCCGTTGCCTACCGAGACTTGCCCGTTACATTTTTGCTTCAAAATTTTGGAGTTTAGGGACACTGAAAAAGTTTAAACAGAAATGCGCACCTGTCGCACTAAAGAGTCTGGTATGGGTTTGGCTATAATTATTTGTCCCGAATGTATTTATTTATCTATTTATTTAATCATATATTTTTATATGAGTTTTACGACCTTTCAAGAATATTTTAGATATGTCGAGCCTGTCGCTAAAGCAGAGGTGGGCGAAAACCGGAGCTCCAGGGGAAGAACCCTTATCTTTCTTACTTGTGCGCCGCCAGGTGAGGAGAGATCTAATGTTTAATAGTTAGTGCTCTTATCCATTATGCCATGTCGCCCCCATTTGGCCCGGTTAATTCTGCCCATATTCCATGTGAGGTAACGGCTCGGTTGACAGCACAGGTGAGGGAATTGGTATTGCCCCCGTGAATATTGACTTTTCATCACTTAGGATCCCCAGCAGCCAAAATGGGTTACCTTATTAAAATTATGCGCAATTATATAAAAAGATAAGTCAATTTTGAACAATCAAGCGCAGGAAATAAAAATCGACTGTAGTATTGTTTAAATTCAGTCCATAGTTCTACGGAACTTTTTAACTGGACGTTCAAAAATTCCCTAAAACTATTGACTGTATTGTTGGTAATAAAAGAGATTTTCATGTAGATAAATCTCCCGGCAGTGTGGGATCAGCTACTTACTATTCAGAATAACTGAATACAAACATGACCAATGTTCCGATATGAACAGTCAGCACTATGGAACTTAGGAGATATGCAACCAGCGAAGACTAAGATCTGCCTGCAACCTGAAGTCAGCGCTGGGCAGCCACTACTCGCAATACTGGTTGGCGTATTAACGTGCGCGAGGCGAGAGAGCTTGTTAGACTGCGCAGTATCTCAAAGTAGTCTGAGTTTACTGGCCGCATGTGGCATAAGTGCTTTGTTGCTGACCGACGACTAAATATTAGCCTTCTTCGTTAGACAGTAGCAATGATATAACATGAAACAATCGATCGTTAAGTAAATAAATGGGGAGTTGTGAGACAGCTTCCCATCTACTCTCAGTCGATTACTCTGTACACTGTCAACTTTTTAAATGACCCCGTGCCCCTAGTCAGCCAAAATCAGATTCCAACACGCTCAAGAACGCATGCGTAACGATATCTGATTAATTCTCTAACAGACTGCTTCACAACTAAGTTCAGTATCATGCTTGTTTCATTAAAACTTATTCCGCGACTTCGCTTGTCTTATACAGTTGGAGAATTTGGTAGCGTTTAACATCCGATTGGTTTCTATAGTCCCCTGCTGTTTGTAAGAATAACATTATACATAATAGGTGAATAATTCCGCACTGCAGTAGTGGCAGCGGTGCTGGGGAAATTAATGAACCTTGTATTCTTTGAATATCATGACAAGTTTATCGGTTTATTGAAACTGTGTACGCTTTTATAAGCAAATCAAGTGGGATTAGGAAGCATCGCCGATATTACGTCTAGTTCTTGGCTTTTTATTATTTGCCTTTTCAATAAAATTTCTTGGTATTCAAGACCTGCTCTTAACCGACACTGCGGAGTTGTGCTAAAGTTCCTAATCACGAAGTGTTTATTTATTCTAGCATACGTGCTCAAGTTGTGTCAAAATGGATGCATGTATTAGTGTAAAGTTTGTTGCTTTAGTTGGATTTCTGTGTTGGGATTTTCGTACCTGTATGTGCCGAGCAATAGCGGACATGTCCTCACGCACTGTGAACACAAGGTATGGGCAAATCAAAGGTGCTCTACTGAAATTTTCAGACGAAAGTCTAAAACCAGTTGAAGCTTTCAGAAGTTTACAGTATGCATCAACGTTAGGTACCCAAATGAGGTTCATGCCCCCTACCAGCCCTTCTGAAAGATGGAAATATATTCGTGTAGCGTTTTCCTATCGATCTGTATGTCCGCAACCCCTAGTGAAAGAAGATCAGCTGTTAAGAAAAATGCCGATTGGAGAAGTAGAAAGAAGGAAGAGGATAGCCTCCTATATTACAGAACAAACGGAAGAATGTTTAAACCTCAATCTATATGTTCCAACAGGTAAGTGACCTATGTTTGTCTTGTCCCCTTGCACAACCAGAATATCCTCTATTCAGGGTAGATTACCACGTGTTTTCTTTTGCCTTTTGTTTACATCATTTTTGATACGGAATCCCTGGAAATTCTCCCAGTTTTACTTCCTAATTTGGTCGTTTCTGTATGTTTTCGTTCGAAAGCAAGGGAAGACAGTATGTAATCATGAGCACTGTCCTTAAGATATTCAAGATTTCATCTTGGGTTTAAAAAACTTACTATATCACTGTATCCCCATTCGAAACTGAAAGAAGGCGATGGTGTATTAGGGTCAAGTCAGGTAAATTCGGACAACAGGTAAATTCTGACAGTGACATTGTTTTCTTGAAATGTTAGTTGGAATTAAAACATAATTCACTGAGCAAACAGTGAAAATCCTGATGAGACGGCTCATGATATGCCGTCTTATCTGGATTTTCACTGTTTGCAATGGTATGTCCGAATTTACCTGCTATCCGAAGTTACCCTAGATCTCTGTGGACGTTGTTGAATTCGATATAGGAGACGATTTAGCAGAGAAACGTAAATGCATAGTGAAACAAAACTACAAGTTCCATATTACTGTTAGGAGCGGCTGTAGCGTAGTGGATAACACTCCAGACTACCAATCCAGGGGTCGCAGGATCGATCCCCCGCTTCTCCGGTCTTTCGGATGAGACTTTAAACCGAGGTCCCGTCTCCATATGACCTCGTTGTTGGTGGGACGTTAAACCCGAGTTCATTCACTCCATATTACTGTAATTATTTTCTCTTGTATTGGTACTGGTTTTGGTAAAAGTTCTTGTTTTGCTGTTTGAGCTGTTCACGGGTCGTAAATGAACAACGAAATTGCTCAACTTTTGAAATAATGCTGTCAGCCGTATGACCAAACGTTCGATGGTTTAAGTGAGACAATCAAAGCCCCTGCAGTGTACTCGCCACTTCAAAATTTTGAATAATGGCATCTAGCCTGTAGATACATCTCTGCTTGTCTTTCAGCCGACCAGTATTATCTGACAGAATTTGACAGTGAAATGAATAGCTTTGAAAACTGTTCGGATTTACTTACCTACTCACTTATTTTATGTGACTATTAAGTTGTTTTTTTTTTCTTTTTTTTTTTTAAACAATATTTTATTCAATTATCTACATTTGGTACATTCAAAGTACAATTATCATGAAAAGGATTTGGTCGAAAGCTCATAGCTTGTATAGACCATTTCCAAGTATAGACCATTTCCACTATTAAGTATTGTAACTAGGTCTCGGCATCGCGATGTATGTGTTCATACTATATTTTATATGAGAATAGGCACTGACTAACCTGGATTTTGTTTAATTTATTTATTGACAATTTCATTGCAAAATATAAATAAAAGTTCATACATGAGCCAATAGATTGGACGTATGCACTGGCTATATTCATCCTCTCCAGTTAAGCAAGTCAGATACACAATATAAACGCTATCCAAGAATTGTGTGACTAAAGATATATATAGGTAGTAATTGACCAACATATCTTTAGGAGTTTACATAATTAGGGTAAACAGCTAGAATACACGCGTTTCTTCAAAGTATAATTATAATATCAAAAACTAATACTACGATAATAATAACAATAAGAATAATAATTTGGTAAGATAGTATACAGAAGAACAGACCGGTGTAAACTGGATCACAATTTGCGCCACTCGATTCGTCAATCTCGCTACTTAGGCTACGTTTCCACAGTCTTACAGTGAGTCATACCCTGCCGAAATCCCATTCAGTTTACTCCATTTTGACAATTATTTTTTCTCTTTAAACTAATACATTTAATTAATTCTTGCTGAATTGAAAAAAAAAAATATGTATGTCTTTTTGTCAGCTCTTCATTTATTTCATTTTAAGGTCATATTAATTTCATGATGTTAAGTATTAGTTATCTGTCCAAACTAAACTTAATTTGAAAGGGTTGCTTGTATAACAATCTACCACACAAAGAAACAAGAAACTATAATGGTAAAACTTTAATATACTGTACTGATGTGGATTCTTCCTTTATAAGAGGTAAAAAAATGAAATAAAATAATAAAAAAAATGAAAATAATAAAAAAAAACTTCAGTAGTTTTTTTTCTATTTCCATACCTACGGTGCAGGAAACAGAACTTGTCAGGGCTCATGAAATCAAGGTAGTTTCAGACTTTCATTTTGTTTTTAATTTCTCCTACTGAGGGTACCAATGCATATTCCACTACTTTCAGAACTTGGCAGGTATATCTCTTCATTACATGTTCTTAATCTTAAACTTAACACACATCAGTAATAGCAAAAGACATCTGATTACTTACAACTCTTTTTAGATGTGGATCCGTCAATAATAAAAGTAAAATTTGGGTTGAAATTGTTTGAAAGCTTCAAGTTACCTTTAACCAAGGTCAAGGTAGTAAAACAACTAGTCTGTGCTTAAAGTGCACTGTAAACATTCTAAAATTTGAACAAAGAATCTAATGGCAAACGAAATCATTGTCAAGAGGAGCATCGCTATCCCAGCAGATTCGGTTTATCCCGTTATTTGTAACACCTAGATGCCTTTGACAAATGTCTTTTGAAACATTTGAAAGGACAGGCCTACAACCGTCCCTATGGATGTTTCCACGCTGTCATTTTCGATGGCATGGGCATACAGTCAAACCTGTCTTAAGGGGTCACCCAAGGGAAGGGCAAAAATTGGCTGCTTAAGACAGATGACCCCTTAATACAGGTTTATTTTCACTATGATTTGGTTTAAGGGACCAAGAAAATGTTGCTGCTTAAGACAGGTGATCCTTTAATACAGGTGACTACAGCGCAGGTTCGACTGTATTATTATTTTCCCTAAGAATGTGGATACGTCTCTGAAGACGTATCTATCCACATGTTCATCTCCATAAAGGAATGTATCGATCTTTTATTGGTCCTAGGCATGTTATTATTTTTCTTCAAAATGTGGATACATCCTTATATAGAGGTGCATCTATACTTTGAAGGAAACCAATAAGATGGTCTGGCCCATAAAATATGGATACATTCCTATATAGGGACGAGCACGTGGATAGCTTATATAGAGATAAAGCCACATTTTGAATGAAAACAATAAAATGACCAGGCCCAAAAATGTGGATACACTCCTATACTGGGACGAAAACGTTGACACATCCTTATCAAGAGATGAATCCACATTTTGAAGGTGAAACAATAAAACGCCCTGCCTCAAAAATGTGGATACATCCCTATATAGGGAGGAAAATTTTGATACTTCCTTATATAGAGACGACTCAACGTTGTTAAGGAAAACACAAATATGCGTTGACCAAAAATAAGAATTCGTTTCATTCCTGTGAGAAAATGTGGATACATCCTTATATTTAGATGAATACATATTATGAAGGAAAACACCAATATGTCTTTTCAAATGCACTCATTTCACATATCTAAACATACCTCAGCACCAAACAGAATGAACGGCATCACTGTGGTTGTATGCTTGTTCGTGGGCATCACGAATTGGTCACATATATCTGCTAATAGTGTACACAAGGTGTGCCGACAAGTCAACGGCTGATTTTTCATATCAACAACAACAACAAACACTACGAATTATTCCGCAAAATTGTATCAAAACGGAATAAAGTACAATTGTATTTTTTTTATAATTACGTATTTGTCGGTACATACTGTATAAACAGAAAAAAACTCATTGTCCGTACTATGAAAATTTTGAACACGGAGCTGTAATCATTCTAAAAGATGCAATGATTGCTTCAAAACCATGACTGTCATAGGTTCTCATTGGATAAGCAATTAAGCAATTGTGCAGTTGCTATGCTTTTAAGTTTATTATTTGCTGAAATAAATCATGTGATAAGCGATACTTGCTCTGTATAATACTGAATAAACAAGTCTGTCGTACAGAGCGAAGAGCAAAAGAGATCGCTTTATAACAGTTGCGACCATTGCATAAGAGGTCACGTTGGTATAGACTGGCATTGTCTTTCAAACGGTAACATAACTTGTTTGCGAAAAATTAAGGGATGTTCGATCGCCAAAAAGAGAGACATCAAGATCTTTTTGCACTTTTAATATGTGCAATTACTTTCCATTAAATCTTATATCAAAAACTAGTTTATTACAATTAGACTATAACATTCCCCCGTTATTCGCGTAGACGACTTTAAACTGTTAATCTGTGGTAAATCTTGGACGAGTAGTATAAATGCTAACGCCAAGTGTTGTAAACGCGCGCTTAAAAGACTGTCGACACCAATGTGCCTCAAACGCTCGATATATGCTATACACTGCCATAAATGGTCTCAACCTGTAGATTAGAAGTGCAGCTTTATTTTGATATCAAATTTTCCTTTGGAAGGCTTCGAATACACTTCAGTCAAGCGTATTAAATTTATGCAAAATCATTGATACAGAGCATCAATTTGCTGGAATTTTTAAAGCACTAAAAATACTAGCATTAAGGAAATTTAAAAGAGAGTTAAGCAAACTTGAAGTTTGACAGCAAGACAACATCATATGAACGTCGTCAACTTGTAAAGGTCCTACCTCTGGGTCTTAGTCAATTAAATATTCACGATCATCAGAGTGCTAGCGCACAACTTGAAAAGGTCTTACGTCTGAGTCTTAGTCAATCAAATATACACGATCATCAGAGTGCTAGCCCACAACTTGTAAAGGTATTACATCTAGGTCTAAGTCAGTCAAACGAACACGATCATCAGAGTGATATAGTACTACTTATAAAGGTGTTACATCTGGGTAAAGGTCAATCAGATATATACGAACATCAGAGTGCTAGCGCATAATTTGAAAAGGTATTGCATCTGGGTCTTATTCAGTCAAATATACACGACCACGAGAGTGCCAGCGCACAAGTGGTAAAGGTGTTACCTCTTGGTCTTAGTCAATACAATGTACATGATCACCAGACATGAAGGTGTTGCCTCTGGGTCTTAGTCAATCAAATATTAACGATCATCAGAGTGCTAGCGCACAACTTGAAAAGGTCTTACATCTGAGTCTTAGTCAATCAAATATACACGGAATGGTGACATGAGTGTTGCGGTCGGTGATTTCAGTGTTGCCGGATTCTGTTATGGCATCAATAATGCAGCTAACTGTGTGTTTGTCTAGCCGTGCTTGTTTAGCGAGGCCACGATCCCTGGGTTCGAAATTGTGTTTTACGTGTACATGTACAGTGTGCTGGTGTTATGGTATAACACACCAGCAAACTGTACATGTACACGTAAAACACAATTTCGTACCCAGGGACCATAACACACCAGCACACTGTACATGTACACGTAAAACCATAACACACCAGCACACTGTACATGTACACGTAAAACACAATTTCGTACCCAGGGACCATAACACACCAGCACACTGTACATGTACACGTAAAACACAATTTCGTACCCAGGGACCATAACACACCAGCACACTGTACATGTACACGTAAAACACAATTTCGTACCCAGGGACCATAACACACCAGCACACTGTACATGTACACGTAAAACACAATTTCGTACCCAGGGACCATAACACACCAGCACACTGTACATGTACACGTAAAACACAATTTCGTACCCAGGGACAATAACACACCAGCACACTGTACATGTACACGTAAAACACAATTTCGTACCCAGGGACCATAACACACCAGCACACTGTACATGTACACGTAAAACACAATTTCGTACCCAGGGACAATAACACACCAGCACACTGTACATGTACACGTAAAACACAATTTCGTACCCAGGGACCATAACACACCAGCACACTGTACATGTACACGTAAAACATAATTTCGTACCTAGGGATCCTGTCCTCGCCAAACAAGCACGGCTAGACATACACACAATTTGGTGCATTATTGATTAGCAACCCGTCAAACGTTTGCATAAGAAGAAAACCTATATGTATTTTCAAATTTATCAATTCTATAACTGATCAGAACCGAAATATCGAATGCTGCTTAACCGTTGTTGTTTTTTAACGCCAATTGATTTATTTAAGAAATAGATCAGCTCTAGCAGTGAATTGTTGAGTAATAATTCACTGTTTGGAGGTCAGTTGTAAAGTAGATCATATCACGAGCGCGGAGCGCGAGTGATATATCTACTTACAACTGACAGAGAAACAGTGAATTATTACTCAACAATTCAATGCTAGAGCTGAACTATTTCGATTCTAACACTCAAAAGCGCCGAAAAACTATTCTTTTCATTCAAACTCTCCCAACCTTCCTTCCAGCGCGTTCATGCTCCCGCCAATATTCTTAACTGTATCTAAGACCAATATACGTTTTAATGGCGATTTTAGAAAGAAAAAGAGACGTTACACCGTCTAACGTCTCAAAACGTCAGAAAATTACGTCAGTAGTTGCAGTGACGTCAGCAATTAGACTCACGCGCTCCGAAGCAGTGAATTGTTGCAGAATAAAACACGGTAACTTTCCATTGCTTCTATAGGCGCACTGTGTTAGAATTAGTAATATACAGTACCGTGCCAAAAATGAGTCAACTTTTTCTAAAATCCCGTAGACTTACATGTATTTTTCAGTGCGCAAGAAAATTAACCGTGTTAAATCTGCCTACAGGATTGAACTAAAAATTATACCTTAAAAAGCTTTATGATTATGGCAATAAAAACACATATTTTATTTAATTTTTTAATGACGCATATTTGAACTGCATTATTTTAAATGCGGTTGGTCGTGATTTTTGTCCGTTTAACGGCGACGTTACCATTGACGTCAATGGAAAACGTGTGTTTCTAAACTTTCACCGTTGTATAAACTGTAATTTTTCGCAAACTAAAGACTGTTGAGTAATTTTTGTATATTGCCTTATTCACCGACCTTTCTAACAGTATATATTTTATTGCGATCTGCTGAGCAGACGCAGCACAATTAATTTTCTTGCACACTGACAAATACACGTAAGTTAATGTGATTCTAAAATAGTTGACTTACTTTTGGCACGGTACATGTAGATAAAATGCAGCTGGAAAACTAAAAGGGACCTTTGTTTTTCTTTCTTTCTGTTTGTAGCTCGCCTGAACGAAGTTCAGGGAGAGCTATTGTACTACCCCCGGCGTCGGCGTAAGCGGCGGCGGCGGTAACAAAATGTTAAAGTTTTACGTTAAAGTTTTAAAGATCTCATAGTTTCTAAACCCTTTGATCGATTTGAGTAATATTTGGTATGATGATAGATATTGGTCCAAAATTTTATTTTGCGCCATCCCCACTCCTGGTCAAGGTCACAGACTTAGAAATTTTATGTTAAAGTTTTACGTTAAAATTTTTAAGATCTCATATTTTCTAAACTCTTTGATCGAGTAGAATTATATTTGCTATGATGATAGATATTGGTCCAAAATTTTGTTCAACACCTTCCCCGCCCCTGGACTTGACCTACAGGTCAAGGTCACAGACTCAGAAATTTTATATTCAAATGCGAGATGTTCTTGACTAAATCTCCTTAACCCTTTGATAGGTTTCCTTTATACTTCCACAGATGTTAGGTAATGGTCTAAATTTTTATGCAGTAACACCCCGACCCCCTTAATGATTGAGGTCAAGGTCATGGACTTATAAATGTTTTGTTAATTTTTTTGGATAAATTTCCCTAAAGGCACAATGTTTTCTTAGTGTGTAGATGTATTCAGTTGATACTTAGAATTCCGTTAGATGCTGGTCCAGAGTTTTACACACCCCACCTCTCTCATTGACCTTTAAGTCAAGGTCACAGGCTGACAGCTTATAGTTCCACACTTGCTAGACGGAAAGTTATACCCAGACTGATGACAGATGCTGTTGAGTTTTACATGGTTGCAGCATCACCTTGGTAATTTACTTTGGAGGTCAAGATCTCATTCCTAGAACTTTGTGCTCATGATGGGCTAGCAACAGTTCAGGCGAGCTATGCTGTCTGGTGACAGCTCTTGTTTTTATAGTTCTTACGGCTTGGATCAGTGTGGTGGCAATTTTTCGTTGTGTACGCACATATATGTATTTGTTGCGTCCAAGATGTCGAACATTCGTAGATTGACCAGAAAGAAACAGCCACAAAAAAGATTGATGAAAATCTCAGCCTAATGGACAAAACATAATTTTCCATCGCTATCAACATCATTTCTCCTCCGTAGGACTATGACTCTTGACACGCACTCTTAATAGGATTGCTGAGAAACTCTGGTTTGTATGCCGAATGTGCAAACACTTCGAAATGTGAAAAAGACCGCTATCTTACAACAGCAAATGATTATTTAGAGTCATAAACTTTGTTGGAAAATGCAGTATTCGTTATAGTCACACTGGTATTTTTGCTGGTTATTAGTGATTTACTTCTAGGACCTGTCATATGCTTATGTGATATTCTTTCAAATTTGAATCGGTATTATAATCACAGTAACCCCTAATATATATCTTAAGCAGTATTATGACTATAGACTTCAAAAAAACTTATGCTGACTACAGGCTAGAAAAGTGCAACAAAAAAAGGGGCGCCACTGGTCGCACGCCAGCACAGAAAAAGAGACATTGTGTGTGCCTAACTATAAATAGTAATTGATAGGGTTTTATATCCAAACTGCGATCTCTTGGTGTAATCGGGATATGTCACATTGTATTGTTGTTGTCCACGAATGTGATACGTAATGGTAATACCTGTGTTTAAATCATCCTGAGCTAGTTCCATTGGCCCCCTTTATCATTTATCATACGCACAACTATTCCAAAATACTCAAATGTTGAGATAAAGTTAGATCAATTAAACAAGCATAAGCTGGTGGTATCAGTGCTTGTGTAACCACAGTTTAATAAATGTGCGTCGTTCCAAACAAAGCATCTGAAGCTCTATCTATAGTTTTATTGATGGTGCTTTAATTTCTTTTGCTTCATTTTCCAGTGACAGATTAGATTTATTCATGTAAAATGCATGTATCAAATACTGATTTATGCCATGTATAACAGATATATCATCGATATATTCGTATGAAACATCTTGATTAGATTAAAAAGCATGGTTCAAGGTCACTAAGAATGGCAATTGATTTGTTATAGCTGTCACAATATTGAAGCGGTCTACGAGATCATTGGAGCCGCGCCACGACAAAACCATCAAAGGGCTATGTGCGCTAAGCGAAGACTCAGATCAGACTGGGCCAGTCTAATCAGAGTCTTCATTGTCCGCCGCCTGGAGACCCTTAGCCACCCTTTTAAGCGGTTAGCGAAGAGTCTGATTAGACCGGGTGGATGCCCAGGCTGATCTGAGTCTGCGCTCGGCGCACAACCACTTTGTTGGTTTTGTCGTGTCGCACTTCATTTTTAGCTATATGGGGTCCGCTACTCTACGGCCCGAAGGCTCACAGTGTTGAGAACAGGTAATGCCAATGTCGTCATAATGCAATTGTCAGCTTTTACGCAATAGTTTAAAGGCCCCATTGCTCTATCAGCATGAAATATTTTATCATGAAGTATCGCTGCAAGCTTCTCACTACAGTTTCTTCATTGTATGTGATCGTGATAGGCTGGCTTTAAAAAATTAAAACAACCCTGAGTTTCTCATAAAAACAATTTGAAAAATATCTACTTCCGGTTTCGCAAGTTTCATTACATGGTAAAAATACAAGGTACAAGCGGTAACAATACAAGGTACAGGGGAAAAATACAATGTACAGTCGTTTAATAGTTGATAAAAATACAATGTACGGCAAGGATCTCATTTCTGTTGTGTGAGTTAATTGCCCGACGGGGAACCAGAAACAAAAACCGTATTTTTACGTAGAGACTTGACATTTTTTCGAAATACCTTATTCCTTCTTTTTTAGCCATTTATATGACACAAAAAGCACAACAACCGACATATTATCATCAATTCTGAAGGCTGTACCAATTTTATGAGGATCTGTGCTTCGGCGATTTTTACCACCGATAGGACTATGGAGACTTTAAGACCACTGATACTTTTGTCGGCAAAGGAGTCATCACAATTTATGTGAAAAGAACATGTAAGGAAAGCTGTTTCTGACGTCGCCGCCTTTACTCCAAACGCGCGTAGCCAGGCAAGCAAATGTCGTTGCATACAAATAGTATATACAGTGATGTTAACTGCATTACCAGGCAGTTCATGAGGGGTCGCATATCCTGAACTGAGCAGCGACACGACAAAACTAATGAAGTGGCATGAGCGCCCAGCAAAGAATCAGCCTGGGCATCTACTCAGTCTGATCAGAGTCTTTGTCGAGCACTTAAAGGGTAGCTGAGGATCTATGCTAGCTCCTTGAGGACAGCAAGGACTCTGATCTGACTAAGCGGATATTTAGGCTAATCTGAATCTTCGCTGGGCGCATGTGCTACTTTGTTGGTTTTGTCGTCTCGCGGCTCAGGTTGCTTTCGACGGCCTGTGAGATGTAACCATTCAGAAGAAAAACTTAAAAAGACTTTCGAAATTCAACCTTGTGGAGAAAGCGCATGAAAGAGTTCAATATCTATTGAGGTCCCAGACGAGATTCAAAAGATTCATATTAAAAGGCAGCTTAGACTGCTCATCATCTCCCACAAACAAATATTATAGTATTTCTATGTATTTAGTTTTAAGTTAGTGGGATATGCATTGTTTTGAATGATATGGGAATAGAGGGAAGTATATGTCGCAAACGCAGACTGCTGCAGCTGCAGCTTTGCATAAATGGTTAAAGACTTGTACACCTGAACCCATGTCACTTACACTTAGTTTAAATTATAACCATGTTTTCCACTTACTAGAATATCACACAGAAGAGAAAAGCTACGGAGTTAAAAAGGCGAATAAAAGGGAGAAATTCATGATTTGGAAAATAACCAGAAGAACGAAGTGAGAGAGAGAGAGAGAGAGAGAGAGAGAGAGATGCAAAGCGAGCGCTCGACCTCTGAGCCATGGAGGAGCTGATTATTCATTTTTGAAATAAGATAAAAATAAATGTACCAACAAAGAAACATTAACTTGAACAGCTATTGCAGTTGCTATGCTAACCCGTTCATCGACTACAAGAAAGTTTGAAGATGATCAGCTGCATCCTAGGGGAGGACCTTCATGTATATCATGTATATAACAATACTGCTACTGCCATCATATTTTAACAAAACAGAAAAAGTAAACATAACACAGAACTGTATAGAATAAAAATAGAAACAAGTTCCGAACACAGAATTCAAAAAAAGGCTTTCAACAAAACACAATACCACATTATAGGCTTCCGTGCGTCTGTCATTGATTAAGTAGACAGAGGCGCTGGCATGGGGTACAGGGAGCTTCTGTGTACTTGCTCTGGTATTAATATAATTAACAAGTTACACTAAGATGCCTTGAAAATTGCATCTTCTTCTTTTTCCGCATGTAAGTGTTCGGATCAATTAAACAGACACAAAATTAAGGATCCAGCAGTTTGTTCTGTATTGTCCGATCCTGGTCAAAGTAATGAAAAAGGCCAATAATCAGGAACTGATACAATACAATCAAACTCAAAACACCAATCGGGAATAGGAACCCTTAGCACCAACACAAGAAGTTAGGCAACACAAACGGATAGCCAAATGAACAGCGGTAGTAAAGCTATCCTTAACCAAACATCAATATATATATTACGTATGCAGACCATGTAATTTTTAAATTCGAATTCATTCGAGATCTTGAACGCATTCCGCGAGCAAGCTAAGAAATGCAATTAGTACTTACCGGAGGTCTAATCTATGTATGTACTTGTACAATGTTTAATAAGCTGCCTTTTGAATGTATCGCCCAGCTTTTTCTTATTGTTAGTCAATGGAAAGTCTAAGAGCCTTAACTCTGTTGTGAGTTGTCAAATTTTTTCTCAAATTCGAAATTATACTAGACCTTACCCAAATCACTAGTATACAGATCCAATGAAAATATGACTTCTATCGAGAAAACATCCTATTCCAATTCGGGTCAATATTGTCCTGAACTGTTATGGCAAACAGATCAGACATGACCTGTCTCAAAGTGTATGTATGCAGTTAATCTTTAACTCTAGGAATTTTGCATTTGAAATTTGGTTGGGATTGGTCAAGATGCTTCAGCGATTGACCTGTTCAAAGGCGTTGGTGGACGACGTCGGCCGAAGAGAGTTTCAATCCTGTATGCTCCCTATGTATCTTCGGAGTAAAGAAAATTATATGAAGAAACCAATTCTTTACCTTGGAGGGCCATATTTTGCTCAGCACTACTGCAACTATTGTTTATCTCGGACCAAAGTGTTAAGTGCTGTAGTAAATCAGGAAAGTAACATGGCATCACGGAGCTTATAGACAGATATCGATTTCACAGTTCAACTCCTTTTCCCTCTTTCGTACTCGGAAGTAAACTAGGTTGATTCTGTAGTTCTGTCTGATCTGTCAGCTTCTTTAAATCCATTAAGTGAGCCGCGACACGAGAAAACCAACAATGTGGTTGTGCGCCCAGTGCAGACTCAGATCAGCCTGGGCATCCGCCCAGTCTGATCAGGGTCTTCGCTGTCCACATGGAGGTAGCTTCGACCCTAAGCTACCCTTTGAGCACTAAAGGAAGGGTCTGATCAGACCGGGTGGATGCCCAGGCTGATCTGAGTCTGTGCTTGGCCCACAACCACATTGTTGGTTTTCTCATGTCGCGGCTCAAGTATTTTAAACCGTCTATCTTAATTCAGCTGGGGAGCGGCTGTAGTGTAGTGGATAACACTCCAGACTACCAATCCAGGGGTCGCAAGATCGATCCCCCGCTTCTCCGGTCTTTCGGATGAGACTTTAAACCGAGGTCCCGTCCCCATATGACCTCGTTGTTGGTGGGACGTTAAACCCGAGTTCACTCACTCACTAATTCAGCTGGAAAATGTATTTTGATAACGGAATTTCGTAGGAAATCGGGAACATAAAATTATCCATCAAGGATATGAAGAGTTTTACCCCAAACTGTCTTAGGTTTAAGACAGAAAGAAATGGATGGATAGGTGATTTGGGCCGGTACAATTTTGTTTTCAAAAGTATGCCGGTAAGGAAACCAGTGAATTGATGACGACCATAAGATAATCTAGAGACTGGAGGAAAATCACTGCCTCGACCGGACTTTAATCCAAGAGTGTAGATTATTAGCTAGAGTACTAACCCTTTGGTTAGCAGTACGGGACTTTTAAAAAAGAGGACTGTAGATCATACCCGGAAGGTATATAATGGTGGCTCGAGACTGAATCAATGATGATGCAACGTCATGTTGTTGAACCAACGTTGATCAAAAGCTGATTCAACGTTGTGTGTACAGTGGGCAGATGTTTGAGCCACATGTAAACTAACAATTATTTGCCCTTTTAGTACTGGCATATTCTAGTTATTTTATAACTGAATTCAGGTGACTGTTTCTTTATATCGATTTGAACGGAAAATGACTTGTTAAACGAACTAAACACACTTTTCCATTTTCATTCATTCTAAGAAAGTCAGGAAAATGCAACATAGTGTTATTGTGTATAGCGCCATTTTCATACCAAAACTGGAGCTGACAATGAGCTGTTTTATGACTTCCGTCGTTCTTGTTTTAAAAGATCTACGTATTTCTGTAAAAGCTCAAGCGCTGAAGATAACAAAGCAAGACCGTTTGCCTTTGTTTGTGGCAAACTTAAGCTTTATTCCGTCAGTTTATTTGACTAAATTGTATTAAACGGTATTGTATCGCGTGTAATAAAGTGATTTAAACCAGAGGACCAATGGTCCTGTAGCTCACCTGACACTTGGTCCTGGTATATATTTTATATATTTTAATGCTTTTATATATGTATATAGCCCCTGGGCAGGGGCAGATACCCCCCCCCCCTTGGGGATTAATGTTGAGTCCCAATTCTATATACCAAGCCACAAGGTCACTGGGCCTTTGGTTCTGGACAAAGATTTTTTTCTGAAGGGTTTTTATCATATATGGGCGTGGCGGCCACCTTGTTCATGTGACCATGACCATCTGAACAAACTTTGATTCCTTTGACCCAGTATTAAAGCTCCATATGAAATACAGTAATCATTTGTATAAACTATGATGGGCCTGAGTGCCCAATACTACATACCCAGTTTCAAGGTAATAGGCCTTTCGGTTCTCGAGAAAAAGACTTTTGAAGGGTTTTTACCATATATGGGCATGGGGGCCATCTTGGTCAAGTGACCAAGACCATCTGAACAAACTATGGTTCCTTTAAGCCAGTGAAGCTCCATATGAAAAATGGCTGCAACTGACCCCAGTGGCCTCTGAGAAGATGTTTGAAAATGTTGACGGGTGACAGAACCTCAATGACCTTGTACGAAAGTCAAAGAATGACCTTGACCTTTAACGACAAATTATCTTCATCTGGTCATTGAGTCAACCATATATACACCAAATATTGTACCTTAAACTTAAAATCCACTGTTTAAGCATTTTCCCATATAAAACCCTACGTAATGTACCAAAGTTGAAAGTGTCATAAATTAGGTCAAGGTCAACGCACAATCAGCATTTTGAGTGCCCAAAGCTACATACCGAGTTTCAAAGTCATACACCTTTTGGTTCTGGAGAAGAAGATTTTGAAGGGTTTTTACCATATGGCATGGCGGCCTTCTTGGTCAAGACCCCCAGAACAAACTGTTCCCCCATCACACTTAAGACTCCATATGAAATTTGGCTTCAATCAGACCGTTGGTTTCAGAGGAGAGATGTTTAGAAAATCTTGATGACGGACAGACCGACAAAATGACTTTGACCTTCAGTGACATAATATCTTCACCTGGTCATTTAGTTGACCATATATACCACATATTGTACATTAGACTTAAATAGTTTCTGAGAAATCCACTGTATAAGTGTTTTCCCATATAAAAGCCTAACGTACCAAAGTTGACCATGTCGAAAATTAGGTCAAGGTAAACGCAAGGCAACATTTGTACAAACTATGATGGGCCCGCATGCCCGATGCTACATACCAAGTTTCAAGGTCATAGGCCTTTTGGTTCTGGAGAAGAGTTTTGAAGGGTTTTTTACCATATATGGGCATGGCGGTCATCTTGGTCATGTGACCCAGACCCCAGGTATAAACTTTCATTCCCCCATCCCACTGAGACCCCATATGAAATTTGGCTTCAATCTCCCCAGTGGTTTCAGAGGAGAATATGTTTGAAAATCTTGACAACTGATGTTCAGACGGAATGACCTTGACCTTTAGTGACATATCATCATCATCTGGTCACTTAGTTGACCATATATACACCACGTATTGTACCGTAGACTTAAATATGTTCTGAGAAATCCACTTATAAGCGTTTTCCCATATAAAAGCCTAACGTAACAAAGTTGACCATGTCATAAATTAGGTCAAGGTCAACGCAAGGTCATCATTTGTATAAACTATGATGGGCCCACATGCCCGATGCTACATACCAAGTTTCAAGGTCATGAGCCTTTTGGCTCTGGAGAAGAAGATTTTTAAAGGTTTTTACCATATATGGGCATGGCGGCCATCTTGGTCATGTGATCCAGACCCCGGGTACAAACTTTCATTCCCCCATCCCCCTGAGGCTCCATATGAAATTTGGCTTCAATCGGCCCAGTGGTTTCAGAGGAGATGTTTGAAAATCTTGACGACGGATGGTTCGACGGAATGACCTTGACCTTTAGTGACACAAGTAGCCCAAAGGGCAACAATTGCTCACCTGAGAGACATTGTAAACCTATAGGGATATTTAAGATGCTCAAGGGCAGCTAACTCCACAGTTAGTGGTCCAATCAGGCTGAAAATTAAACTCATCCAAAACATTATGTATGCCCTCATTTAATATATGCAAGTTTAAAAAGTATCCAATCAAGAGCACAATAGACAGAGCTGTCAAGGGCAGCTAACTTTGTAGTGGCTGGCCTGATCTGGCCAAAATTTGAACTTGTTTAAGATATTATGCATTTCCTCATTACCTGCAAGTTTGAAAAGGATCGGATCAGTAGAAACCAAGAAAAAGTGGCGACATTGATTTTTTGGATGCTCAGGGCAGGTACTCCATAGTCAGTAGTGAGATCTAGCCAAAATGCTAGCTAATCCAAGCTTATATGCATATCCTCATAACCTGCAAGTATGAAGAGGATCCGATGAAAAATGAAAACGTGATGACGTTGTTTTCTCCATTATAAGACTATGGGATTTTTTTCAAACGCTCAAGGGCAGCTAACTCCGTAGTCTGTGCTCGAATCCGGCCAAATTTCAAACTCATCCAAGCTCTTATGTATGTCATCATTACCTGCAAGTATGATGAGGATCTAATCAAAAACCTTGATTGCAGCACCCTGAAAGTCAAACTTGCTCGAGATATTGTCATGCCCTACATTTGTGTGAAATTAATTTAGAATCCGTTGAGAAATGTAGGTGCTAGAGCGATGACAAAGTTTTTCTAAAAATAGCCACAGTGACCTTGACCTTGGGCACAGCATCCTGAAAGTCAATCTTGCTTGAGATATTGTCATACCCTACAATAGTGTCAAGTTATTTCAAAATCCATGGAGAAATGAAGGTGCTAGGGCGATGACAAAGTTTTTCTAAAAATAGCCACAGTGACCTTGACCTTGGGCACAGCACCCTGAAAGTCGAATTTGCTCGAGATATTGTTATGCCCTACATTTGTGTGAATTTATTTTAAAATCCATTGAGAAATGTAAGTGCTAGAGCGATGACAAAGTTTTTCTAAAAATAGCCACAGTGACCTTGACCTTGGGCGCAGCACCCTGGAAGTCGAACTTGCTTGAGATATTGTCATACCCTACATTTGTGTCAAGATATTTCAAAATCCATTGAGAAATGTAGGTGCTAGAGCGCTGACAAAGTTTTTCTAAAAATAGCCACAGTGACCTTGACCTTGGGTGCAGCTTCCTGACAGTCCAACTTGCTCGAGATATTGTCATGCCCTACATTTGTGTGAAGTTATTTTAAAATCTGCTGAGAACTGTAGGTGCTAGAGCGCTGACAAAGTTTTTCTAAAAATAGCCACAGTGACCTTGACCTTGGGCGCAGCATCCTGAAAGTCGAACTTGCTCGAGATATTGTCATGCCCTACATTTGTGTGAAGTTATTTTAAAATCTGCTGAGAACTGTAGGTGCTAGAGCGCTGACAAAGTTTTTCTAAAAATAGCCACAGTGACCTTGACCTTGGGCGCAGCATTCTGAAAGTCGAACTTGCTCGAGATATTGTCATGCTCTACATTTGTGTGAAGTTATTTTAAAATCCGTTGAGAAATGTAGGCAATAGAGCGATGACAAAGTTTTTCTAAAAATATGTGATGAGGTTGTTTTCTCCATTATAACACTATGGGATTTTTTTCAAACGCTCAAGGGCAGCTAACTCAGTAGTCTGTGCTCGAATCCGGCCAAATTTCGAACTCATCCAAGCTCTTATGTATGTCATCATTACCTGCAAGTATGATAAGGATCTAAGCAAAAACAGTTGAGAAAACGTGATGACGCCATTTTCCCCATTATAACCCTATGGGATTTTTTTCAAACGCTCAAGGGCAGCTAACTCCGTAGTCTGTGCTCGAATCCGGCCAAATTCCGAACTCATCCAAGCTCTTGTGTATGTCATCATTACCTGCAAGTATGATAAGGATCTAATCAAAAACAGTCGAGAAAACGTGATGACGCCGTTTTCCCCATTATAACCCTATGGGGGCTATCTGTTGCCATGGAAACCAGAGTTCTGAGCTGATCGGCACCAAAACCTAATGCAGCCTTTCCCCCACCCCAATGATGCTTCAGATAAAATTTGATTGCGATCAGCCCACTGGTTTTTGAGATATTTATGTTTGAAAGTGTTGACGCACGCACCCACCCACGGACGGACGGACGACGGCTCGACTCCCATCCTATAAGCTCACCTCTGAGCCTTCGGCTCAGGTGAGCTAAAAACACAGTCACTGATGAATGCACATGTCACATTGTTTCAAATTGCGTCATGAAGCGAACATAAACGTATACATAACCACAGTAATGTTTTTATAATTCTGCTGGGCACATCACATACTTTCGTTTGTAAGAATTTGGCAGACAGCTTCGAATATAGAGATTCGACGGTTTCCAGCAAAAAACTGCGACATTGAAAATGATCTTAAAGAGTGTAAGTTTCACATCAATTCGAGTAAATCTCAGTAAGAGACATTTGGTGCTTGTCTAAATGATTGCGCTACATATAAAAGTTTTGATTGAAGCATCAGAGTGCAAGGAAACGCGATAATTGTCGTTTAAAGGTTCTATTTACCATATTATAACTGTTCATTAGGCAGTGAAATCGGAAATTAAACTGGCAAATTAAGCAGAGAAAGCTAGGAATCATTAGCTCAGTTGATCTGTCAGGAATTACAGAAGTATAAATTGTGTCAAAGGAGATCAAAGGTTCAATACAGTTCTAGTCGCAACAATCGGGAACTATTTAAGATTAATTGTTAAAAAGCATATTGACACGAATGGAATGCCAAAGACTGATAGCATCTTTGAGGTTACTGTATTATGACGCATTAATCGATATTTATGTAATGAAAGCTGCATTTGCTACAGTTAGGTGGTTAATAGACAAGTGACATAATGTAGGTGAATTTTCCTCTGAAATAAATCTTCAAATGGAAAAAAGAATATTTAAAAATGACTATAGTAAATTAGGCGTGTACAACTATGGTGACGTACCGCTGAGCCACTTGGGGAATGTCGTTAGGAGAATTAAAACAGAGAATAGTATTTTATAAAAGTTTGAACAGCTAAGTCTGAGAAGCCGTCCATGAGCATTAGCATGTAATTCCAATCCAGTACAATTTAACCACAACAAAAAGATTGTCGTCCAAATGATTCTTTTTTTTGAGGACGTGTATGGGTAATTGTGTCCATTGTCTTAATGTTATATGCGTAAGGATATTGATACTGCGCAGGAAAAAGCACACAAAGAAGAATTTTTCTGGGGTAGTGTATACTAGCAGAGCTTTCCATGGGGGCACGCATTCACCTTTCAGAAGCAACGCCTACTTTAATTAGGTGTGCATCTCTTCGTTAACTTTAAGGTAAAAGCACGGCCTTATTCTGGGACATTCAACACGTACGATTTTATTTATGGGAATATGTCACATGCAAAAGTTGTCCATGCATTGGTCAGATATCCAGCATCAGGCCCCGAGGTTATAAAACTTGAGTACAGTCTCAAACTCAAATTAAAGCACACTGATTGGCTGCTTCCGAGCACATGCTCGGAAGCAGCCAATCAGTGTGCTTTATTTTTAGTTTGAGATTATACTCAAATTTTATAACCTCGAACCCCGGTGATTTTTAAGTGACATTATGGGTGTGGTTCAGAAAGGTGTATTGAGCAGTTTCCCCAGAATAGCGTAGACTGAGCAGTGTTTTCTTAAGATAAGGCAGATTAAACAGTTTTTCTAGCGCAGGCAGAGCTGTATTTCCCTAGGATGTCACAGACTAAGCAGAGTTTCCCTAGGATAGGGTAGATTCTTAGGATAGCATAGACAGATCAGATTTCCCCAGGAGAGCCAGACTGAGCGGAGTTTCGACTGATCGTGAGATCAGAGATAGTGAAGAGAAGGGCGAAAGTTCATGAGGATATATGCCGTTTAGAGTGTTGGGCAAGGAGTTGGAGCATGAGATTCAAACCAGTCAAATGCGATATAATGCAGATTATAAGTAAGCATATCAAGAAGGTCAATGCTACCTATACATTCGAGGAAACGGTCCTCGATAACGTAGAGATATACAGTATCTTGGCATAACCATTACCAATGATTTGAAATGTAACACACATGTCAGCAATATTTTCAAAAGGCTAATAGGACCCTTGGCTTCCTTAGACGTAACTTGGCGGCATGTCCATAGGACCTTAAAGAACCAGTATACAAAGCACTGGTACCTCCAGTCCTAGAGTATAGTAGTTCGGTTTCGGACCAGCAAATATGCTTCTTCAAGATGAACTTGAGAAGGTGCAGAAAAGGGCGGTTAGATTTACAACAGGAAATCACACCTATGAAACTGGGAGCATGACTGGCATTCTGGAGAAACTTAAGTGGAAATCTCTAAAAAAGAGGAGGAAAGATAGTAGCTCATAATGCTTTACAAAGGTCTGAAGGGTGCAGCCAGTATACCCATAAATGACCTTGTTCCCCCAGGTGGTCGTAATTATTTCAAACCCATTTGCTGGGACTGACATTTACAAGTCCAGTTTCATTAGAGACTTGAACTCCCTGGCATATTACCATATTTCTACTGCTGAATGTGCAGAGGACTCGGTTACTAAGTTCTCTTATAAGGGATAGGGAATAGCTTTATGGTGAATCAATGTACTTGGACGTATCTCCGGTAAACAATTCTGATTCTGAGCTTCCCTTGGATAGTACAGACTCGGCATAGTTTTCCTAGGATATCGCAAGTTGAACAGAGGTACTCCAGGACAGTACATACCGACAAGTGTTTTTCTAGACTGCTTTAAGTTTTCCTAGGATAGTGCAGACTGAGTAGAGTTTTCCCGCGAAAGCGCAAATTGAGCATACTTTCCTAGTGTGGCGCAGACTGAGTAGATTTTGCCTGTGATATCGCAGATTGTTATATAGTTTCCTCGGATAGTAAAGATGGTTCAGAGTTTTGCTTAGAAAACGCAATTTGAGCATATTTTCCTAGGATAATGCAGACGGAACAGAGGTTCCCTGAGATAGCACAGGTTGGGCATATTTCCTAGGATATTGTCATAGGATATCGTCGACGGAACAGAGTTACCCCAAGATAACATAAACTAAGCAGAAATTCCCTTTGTATGCGCAGACGGAGTAGAATTTCCCAGGGAAATCGCAGATGAAGCATGTTTTCATAGGATAGCGCTGCCTGAGCTGAGTTTCCCCGAAGAAATTCAGATTGAGCAAAAATCTTAGAATAGAGCAGACTGCGCAGATGTTCCCTGAGAAAGACTTGGTTGTAATTATTTTCCTAGGGTAGCATAGACTGCTTTCCTAGGAGAGTGAGCAGAGTTTCCAAGAGGAAGCGCTTTAGAAGTTTCCTTACAGCAACGCAAACTGAGCAGAGGAAAATTTTTCTAGGATGACATAGATTGAATAGAGTTTTCCTGGAATATCACACACTGACGACATTTGTCCTAAAATATCGTAGACTAAACAGAGTTACCCCAGGAGAGCACATACTGAGCAGAGTTTCCCTTGGATAGCACAGACTTAGCAGAGCTTATTCTAATAACTATAATTGTTGATGCATACAAGAGCAGATCAAAAGTGTTGCAGCATGTAACCAGGCTAGTCGCCACATATACTGAAAGGATTTAAAAACTTCCACTTTTTATTGCTGGCTGCTGATCTGTTTACTCATGACAGTGTTGACTATTTAACGATAAAATGCTTGAAACTTATCAAATTTAAAGATTACGCAGTTTATTTGTATTATTTATCTAAATGACGTCAGTAAAAGGGCGTTACGTCACTGAAATGCATAAGGCGATACCGGCGTTTTCTTACCTACGAGACAGAGTTTGTTCTATTTTTAGCGGTGCTGGAAAATTCTGTCTTGCCCATGGGCTGGGACAGCTCACACGAGCTTGAATTCTGTGTACCACTACGCGCTCCTTGAAATACGGTGCGCCCGGCTTGGCGATCCCATACTTTATGCATTATTATTTCATAGGAATGAATTACCACATCGATAAAATCCAACCCAAGAAAGGATATTCATTCTTTGTAATCCCATTATAGCCTGTTTCAAGGTCTTTAAGTCAAAATAGTCAATGTTTCACCGTGACAAACACTGTCGAGGAGGCCGCCATTTTGAAGACGTTACCAACTGACGTTTGAAATGACGTTGACGTTACGTCACAATTAACGTCATACACGCGCTTTCTGTAGTCGTCTCAATACAATTTTTGTTCTTTAATATAAATTTCAATTAGAAAATTAAAAAATGCGGATTTGTCAAGGACCTATTTTTTACTTGTCTGTTCACTATGTACAGCAGCCATGAGGGTGACACGGTTGTACTACTTACACTTGTACACGTTCGCATGAAATAGGCCTATTAGTTCCCCGTTCAATTTGAAGTAAATATTATCGTAGGTAAGAAAAATAATCAATCATTGGTCTCCGATGCGGACAGGGAAATCCCAACCCTCGGGCACACGGGGTGTGTCGGAAACCAGGCAAGCCTCGTTTCCGACACACCCCGTATGCCCTCGGGTTGGGATTTCCCTGTCCGCATTGGAGACCAATGATAGATTCTATTTATCTTATGCAACACTCTTTCGACCACTTCTCACTGTCTTAATATTGTGACGTCATCAACGTTGATTTGCAAGTATCACTGCGGATGATGCTGTCGCGCAAAGCCTATTACGGAGACGGCGTCGACGTTAGTTAACGTCATGTCCTCTGGTTTTCAATCTTGGTTAGGTGCTTTTCTGACGGTCTTTTCAGCTTCCTGTAAACAGTGGCCGTCGTCTGAGATTGTAAATTGCCGTAATTAACACATAAAATTGTACCGCGACGTCACTTTTTGAAATTTCAGCATTTATCTGGCCCAAAACTCTGCGCCTGTTTGCGATATTTAGGCGCGGTAGGCTAAATAAAGCCACTGACCGAGTTCAAATTTTTAAAATTCAATTTGATGTCGTTAGAGACATGTTTCCTCTGAAAACTGTATACATGAAGCTATTCATCATTATGTAAACGGTCCTAAGAACACGAGGAGCACGTGCTTGTTCCTGACCGATTCGGTTGAACAATTTCAAATTCTGTATATTGGTAGAATCAGGTATAATAGAATATATATGCTGTGAAAGTTTGATGGGCGTAGGTGCATTCATTTTTGAGATATTCAAAATTAATGGGTGGAAGTTTTTAAATCCTTTCAGTATATTTACATATCCGCTACGGTAAAGACCAGTCTGTTCAGCGATGTGCTAGATCAACTGCATGTACAAGATAATGTCAGTAGTATGTTATTTGCTTGTTTGAAAAATACGTCTTGACCCAGTATACTGCAGATTTGCAAGAAAGTAACTAGGGGCATGACTGAAACGTCTACTGTTACCGGGTTACACTAGCAGTAGTGGTCACACCAAGCACTTCATTCAAACAATTCATATGTCGCTTCAAGCGCATAGTAAGATATGAATGCCAATTGGTTAAGTCATCAATGCAACGCGTCGCTCTATCAAACTAATCATTTTGAGAAATATGAAGTTGCATGTGGACGATATTGTGAATGGAAATTCACCTGAATTGCCACATGATTTGCTTTGTTCAACTCAAAGAGCTTATCAGGAAAACATAACAAACCCTTTGTATAAGTATCAACCTGCGATCAGATTTGGTTAAGCCGAAATGGATTTACACAAGAGTTTAACAGTATTTGAAAACTTAGGGTTGATATCTTGCGTGGAACATCATCGCATGGACTTTCATCAAATTTCTTTAAGATTTGGTCCAGGACCAAAGGGGTTATTGCCAACATTTCCTAGTATTTAAAATGAGCCGAGACACGACAAAAGCAACAAAGTGGCATGTGCGCCCAGCAAATCTGCAGTATACTGGGTCAAAACTCAGATCAGCCTGGGCCTCCGCTGAGTCTGATCAGGTTCTTTGCTATCGGCTTGAAGGTAGCTTGGACACTTAGCTACTCTCATAGCGCACAGCGAAGACTGATCAGACTGGGTGGATGCCCAGGCTGATCTGTGTCTTCCCTGGGTGCACATCTAAAATATTCTAAAACAAAACAACGAGTTTAGGCTTGCTTTGTATATGGTGGATCATCTCGTGAAGCGGCACAGCATTGCTTCATGACATGGTAGCTAGGTTGTTATATTTTATCTTGACCCGTTGGGCATATTATTCACAATTCTGGACACCGCTGCTGAAAACTGCTGATTACAGTTATGTAAGTGTATACGCATGCACCACTGTGGCGGCAATAGTAGCTTTAAATTCATTTATCACGTCAAGACAAAACAAATAGAGCCACATCATGTGCTTTCAAGCAGTATGACCCTTAAGTGCAGTCTCAGCAGAGCCTTAACTTGTCACATCAGTCATCTATGGAATCGGCACAAACCATACAGCCAACAGTGCGACCTCTAAACACCCGTTGTAAAAGATACGGATAAACTGAATACCACTTAACAAAACTGCCAGTTTGCTGGAAGTCGCATGATATGGCTCAATCATGTACAAATCAAATTTATATGAAGTACGGATAAAAAACTTGAGAAGACCTCTGTTGAAAGATCCGAAGGCTTACTTATTTTTGGATAAAAATATTCCTAATGGCCTTAATGGCCATTAGGAATATTTTTTTCCAAAAAAGTATTATATGCTTATATAAAATGCAGAAGACATAAACATTGACAGTATTAATCAAATGATGAAACTTCAAGGAAAAAGATTAGGGCAAACAAAACAGATATAATTTAATCGATCCGTCAGCATTTGTGACCTAATAATAGGATATATTGAGGAAACATCAAATAATGTAAATATAGAGTTGCCTATCACTGTCAGATTCTAAGATGGATTGATTCCCTGATTCCCAGGGCAATGCATAAAACAGCGACGCACAAAAAATAGGTATCAATACTCAATAGACTAAGTTAGGGTTCTTATATTGTCTTTTCTTTGTGTCTTATGAATAGAGAAGAGGAGAAAACTTAACATAGCTATCCTCAACCCTTCATGATATTGGTTTGCTGATCTTGCGATTCAAGCTTCAATTCCCGCTGGAGGCGGAAATCTTTTCATCTGCAAACGGGTTCCATTGAACACAGTCTTTCAAGATCAACCAACCATCGTCCTAATATGACTGAAATACTGTTAGAAAGAACGTAAAATTGCAAATCATCCATCATCCACGATGTTACTTAGGCTTAATATTTAGAGTCAAAATAGAGACAGTCTATTAAATAATCAAAAATGCCTTTCAATTTTTAGGACTTGGTAGTTAGTTGTTAGTTTATTGCTTTCGTACGTTTGCATAAAACGCAAATTGCCATAGTAGACTTACTGTTATATGAACCGCGACACGATAAAAGTCAGAAAACCAACAAAGTGGTTGTGCGCCCAGCACAGACTCAGATCAGCCCGGGCATCCGCCCAGTCTGAGCAGAGTCTTCGCCCTCCGCATGGATGTAGCTCAGACCCTTAGCTACCCTTTAAGCGCATCATGAAGACTCTAATCGGACTGTACGGATGCCCAGATTGATCTGAGTCTGCGCTCGGCGCACACCCACTTTGTTGGTTTTCTCGTGTCGCGGCTCATATGTACTATCGTTAGAGAACACGGGTGTAATGACAGCTACATGTTATCTATAATACTAAATAAACGAAGTAACGCATAAACTGCAAAATTGGTGGCATTTTCAAGCGTAATTTCTATACTGGTTCTTTCGCATATTGCTTTCATTGATAATTTCGGTTAGCGTGTGTTTTAGTTTCACGTAGATTTAAAGAATTTGGGAATTAAATTCGTCTTTCATTTTAAATTCTCCCAAGTATTTTTCTAGAAACTTCGACTATTGGTCGATTTTTTTGTCAACAATGGGTGCGTTCGAGTGAAATTATCGTGTACTCGAATACACGTTTTAAATTAATCCGGTCTTTTCGGTTCTGCGTCGTTATATCGGCGCGCTGCTTAGCAAGTCCAACTTTAGCAGGTTCTAATGCAAAAATCCGACCCATGAACGTACGTCATTCCCCATAAATAACGATTTATTTTTGTATTTTTGCTCATATGTCTAAACGGATGAAGAACTAAATGGTCATAGTCCCGATGGCCCTGGCTCGAAACGACCCATTTTCTTCCAGAACGATAGTCAATACGAATACAAATATTTTTTTATAACTGACAATACGGGTTTTATGTCAATACCAGTAGCCAATCGAACTCGCTCTTTGAAGAATAAAGCTCAACGCACATGGTCTTTCGGATGAGACTTTAGAGGTCCCATCTCCATATGACCTCGTTATTGGTGGGACGTTAAACCCGAGTTCGCTAACTCACTCACCCTAGCTTAAATATTTTTTTAAATATCTTGCAGACAATTTTGAAACGCGAAACACCGTAATTTTCAAAGGACCAGTACTCCCAATGATTCATTTATATTTCTGAAATGCCAAAGCCAGCAACTGGCAAACACTCTTAATCATACGGTCTCTCACCGCTGTGTGTTCATCAAGCTGGTAAAGAAAACCAAGTTCTGCATACGATAGGTCGGGCTGTTTATCCCCGGGAGCTCCGGTTACCGATGGGCTCGACATAAGAGAACTATTCTAAAAAAGCACTACAAGCCCCATATCAAAAAAGGGTTGGCGAACAGCATTGGAAAGCAATGAACATAAAATATGGGCTTTGGCTACGAGCATCCCTCATAGTTCTTGATGCTAAGGTTCAGAATCAGTTCAAGCTGTCTGTTCTTGATTAGCTTGAGTCTTGCAAAAATAACTGGAATACAACAGAAACAGAGGATCTTACACGAGTGGTCATTTCATATGAAATTTACGAAACGAGCCTTCGGCGTGTTTCGTAAATTTCATCTGAAATCACCACTAGTGTAAGATTCTGTTTATCTTATGACCCTTTAAAATAGGATTTTATCGCCTTCAAAATAAACATTATTTTGATAAGAAAAGGCATTGTTGACACGGACGTTGCCATTGACGTTACGTGTACGCGCCAAAGTGTTATTACACGTGTGGTCCTACGATTTTTAAGACACGACGTTATCCACTGATTAACAGCGACGTCATATGATAAAGTATTTTTTCAGCTTTTCACCACTTTTTTGTTTTCAAACTGCTTAAAGGATCTCTATCGTCTAAAGTCTTCTCAAGGCAGGATACATGACCACCAGTCTCTAGCTTAGTTTCTAAGTACATTTTTGAGAGGTTTGTGTCTTGTTTCTCTTGATTTTGCATAATGATGTATATACTCAACGGCGTACTCTTATTGCCGCAGCGTTATACGCTGTGTTCCGCTGAAGACTACAGATTGGACAATCAGGATGCTAGGACGATGATTAGATCCGCTGTAAATTGGACTGTGCACAGCGTTTCCAATTACAACAATGACTTCAATTACTGGAATCACCATATTAAATCAACAAGACTAGATTGTCTTCCAGCTGTCTCGCTTTATGAACTATTTGTATAATCGTCATTAAGTATACAACTCAAGTGCAGCGGACCCTATTATATAAGGTTTTCACCTTTTGAAATCGAAATTAAAAAACAACGAATGTTTACAACTTTATATTTATATGGATGGATGGGATAATATGCAGTTTATGACCCCCCACCCCCTTTCAACAGTAGTTTAGTTCTATCTAGCCGATGGAAGGATGATAATAAAAGGCTATGTGCAGGGGAACCCCATTTACGAATGAAGAAAAAGATTTCGCCTAAATTGGGATGCGAACTCGGATAGCTAGCTAAGTATATTTAACCAACTGACCTACCGCTGCTCCCTTTTACACTTAGATGATACCACATCTAGTTATGGAATATTACAATTTTCAAATATTGTTATTCCATTGGAAACAAGGGAACCATTAGGTTCTGATCGCTCCCCTGAGCCTGAGACTCATTTGATATTCATGAACCTTTTGGACATTTGTTTCGATATGAACTTACCGATGTTTTGTAGACATAGGGTAACAGTGTCGAAATTGTGGTGAGCAAAACAACACGGCCTAGTAGTTTCTGAAAAAGAACCATATGACATTCAGCCCAAGTGACCAATGGCCAAGGTCATTTAATAATCTTAACCTCTAAACTTCTTGACGTCTAGAATGCATAGGGATTGAACAGCCCTGGTTAACCATGTATATACAAGGTCTGTTACGAAACGAAACAGAGCTATTACGAAACGAAAATAGTCAAATTTACCAAACAACCTGATGACCAGGTCGTTTGGTAACTATGACTCTTTTTCGTTTCGTAACAGCTCTTTTCGTTTCGTAACAACCTTGGAAACATAATCCAGAAGTGTTGAAGCCGATTGCATTTCTTTATCACAGAGCACAATAGCAACAGAAAAATGCAGTTTTCCCCATTTAAAGCCTAAGAGACCAGACATGACCATGTCGTAAAATAGATCAAAGTCACTCAGGGTCATTATACATGTATATATTAACCCAGATGCTTCATACTAAGCTTCAAGGAAATCACTGTGCAACTATAATACAATTTTTGAGTCCTTAATTACAGACAGTTTCAAGCCTCAGTATAAACAAAAGTTATGACATGGTGGGCCAGTCAAAAGAAAACGGCATGTTTTTATGTTATGGGCCTAGGAATATATTACAAGGCTTAACTAGCTGTTTCTTAACGTTTTGATTGACACAGATAGCATATCTGGAATATTTATGAGACTTGACATTTGATCCCTCGAGAGAACTGTTGAACGATACTCCATTGAGCGGCTCTGTATAAGACACGTTGAGGAGGTATTCTCCAAACACTGTTTCTGATAGAGCATCAAGTATGTAGCTCTCAGTTAGAACTTCAGATGCTGCCGTCTTGCTATCGCTCATGGAAACATGCCTCTGTCACCACCCAACATGCACATGAAGTCAAATCCTGACGTACGGACGTCAATTCGACGTATTTACGTCGCATCGACGTCAGTACGACTTCATTTTGCGTCATGTGCCTACTGCGAATACTCACTAAAATTTCGGACAAAAGAGCCTGAGCAATGAGCTTAACCCAGAGCATATTGCTATGGAGCTTCTTCAAGGCTGTTTGTAATTCTGACAGCAATGTTTTAACACAACACCGGATAGTTATTTTGAAGTCTACGCGTGCTACGGTTGCACTCCACATTTTTTTGATCGCTCGGTGAACCCACAGGGGGTCAACTAAACAAAGAGACATTTGAGTCTGACTGAATGAATAAATCATTCTTTTTTCTCTTTGAATGTGCTGTACATATGCCTAAATACACTTTATAGCCATTTATAACCCCTACAAGGCCCTCATATGAATATTGTTGCAGAGAAAATGACACCCCGCCCACTTTTGAGGCCAGAACTTTTTTCAAAAATGGAATTATTATCCATGCTCTACCCAAGACCAGGACAATTGTTGTCACCTAAAGCTTGCATATTTACCTAGAGTCCTTACAGATGATCACTGTCAGCTGCAACTGAATAAATTGCCAGCCGTTTACATTTTCTGCTATTCTTAATTGAAAATGAGCACCATCATTTTGGCATTGAGATTTCGTGCTTTCTTAATGCAGCCATAGTTTCGCATCCATGCCGCACAGCGATTGGATGGTTTTCGAGGTTGGAAATAAATTCACTTTTTACTTTCCTGACACGTGCTCACTCAAAGGGAGGAAAAGTTTCCTGTACATAAGGAGGCAAAAAGAATTTATAGCCCAAGATACAAGCCTACTCCCAAATATTAGCATTTTTTGACCTCTGCCTCAAATGCGAAACTGTGATTAATGCGAAACCTTAAAGCATAGATTTTCTATTCAGGCCAGGCAAAATTTGGTTCAGATTAATAATTTAACATAATTTAACAGGTTTCTGATGACAGAAAATGAAAAAATTGTGCTCAGATGCAAACTGGCACAATTATAGCTGATAATAAGCTTTACCCTTTTTCGAAGTCTGAAAAAGCGTCGCTTTCAAGAAATGGACCCTACTTGTAGCGCGTTCACAACTGTGCGACACTGTTACGCGCCAGGCTCTGAACCATTTTACTTCTTTAGTCGGTCAAAGTTGAGGAATCCAAAACATGTTATCTAGCTGCCTCAAAAGAAAACTGAAAATCCATGATGGCCCTTTAAGGTTGCACTCCACAGTTTTTTTTTTGATCGCTTGGTGACCCTACAGGGGGTCAACTAAACAAAGAGACATTCCAGCCTGACTGAATGAATAAATCATTCTTTTTCTCTTTGAATGTGCTGTACATATGCCTAAATACACTTTGTAGCCATTTATAACCCCTACAAGGCCCTCATATGGATATTGTTGCAGAGAAAATGATACCCCACCCAATTTTTGAGGCCAGAATTTTTTTTCAAAAATGGAATTATTATCCATGTTCTACCCAAGAACAGGACAATTGTTGTCACCTAAAGCTTACAGATTTACCTAGAGGGCTTACAGATGATCACTGCCAGCTGCAACTAAATACCTACCTTTTTAGAACCATACCCTTACAATTAGAAATGACTTATCTTATGACGTTATTTAGATACGTTGAAGGGCGATGTAGTAAACGATTTCTTAGGCATAAGTTGGATTGTATATTTGCTTGACTACTGTCATTTGCTAATTTTTGCTAGGTTCAATTCAAAATGTTTTCTGCGCTTCTTTTAGAAATAGGGCATTTCTGTGGAGCACTGCTGAATTCAATGATGTCAACGGCTTCAAAACGTGGTCTTACTGACGTTGTGATGTAGGTTTCGCGTGACGTAGGTTACATTTCACGCTTGTTGACGTTTCTGCCTCCTTTAAAGTTTCGATGCACGGAATTTAAACACATAATCATGTAGCGATTACTAAGCAGCGTTTTGGTCCTGCATTTCAGAGTGATTGCTGGTCTCAGTTTGAAGAAAGGTTACATTCTTACATTAAAATACTGGGGCAAGGTACTTTGAAGTCAAGTAAAAGATAACGTGTCAAGCAAATTTACAAAAATGATGTTAAATGTTGAGGTACAAATGTTTCTGCGTAAACTATACTCTGTTAACTTTATAATGCTGTGTCATGTCAGTTAAAGCTTTTAACGTGGATATACCACCGTGACGTAGGTTACACAAATTTTACGGCATTATTATTAGTCCCATTTCTTTACGAAACATATCCTTCTGATATTGTTTAAGCCGAAAATATGAAAGTTAACATATCATTTTAAGAACAGAAATCGTTTTTTGGCCAATGGATAAACTATTTTATCCATGCCGCATTCGTAACTCCGCCACTGTGACAGCAATATCGCAACAATTGAAAACGTAAGCTCTTTATACCAGGGTATCATAATTTGGATCGGCATTATAAATTAAAAACACAACGCTTACCCTTTTTGATACTAGTCAGTCTTAGAATCGACTGCCCAATTAAAATTCAGAAATATCAGTATGCTTTTCTCTGGTTTCATCACCAGATATCGTCAGGGTCACTGATGAGGCTTTATTAGCCGAAACTACGTAGTGTGGTCCATTTTCCTTCTTCTGAATATATTCTCTGTTCTTAAAGGAACTCTTTAAGATTTTAATTTTACTTCACTGCAGCTGGTGGTGTGCCGTGTGGCGGCTGTAAAACGTCTCCCCGGACATCATCTATAATGCAGATTTTATTTTATTTTCGTCCTTCGAGGTCAGAGGATATATTTTGAGAAATCTGAAATTTTAGATTAGTTTAGACTCTTATTCTAGACCATTGTCTTTTATATCATTTGGACCCTTTTTGATACTAGTCAGTCTTTGAATCGACTGCCCAATTAAAATTCAGAAATTTCAGTATGCTTTTCTCTAATTTCATCACCAGATATTGTCAGGGTCACTGTTGAGGCTTTATTTTCTGAAACTACGTAGTCTGGCCCATGTTCCTTCTTCTGAATGTATTTTCTGCTCTTGAAGGAGCTCTTTAAGATTTTAATTGTACTTAAATCTGTTCAGATCAGGCAACTATTAGAGGGGAGGAAGACAAACAGTTAATAAACTTTGTAATACAAGAAAAGAAAAGACGAGAGACAAATGTAATAGCAAATGGTCCAGCTTAACTGAAAACGTCTCTATGGGATAAATATCGGTGTCACACGCTGTTAACGGACCCAAAATCATGCATTACAAAGGCAGTTCATGTGTTTTTAACTACCTGTTTTGCTACTTTTAAAATGTTTTAATATGACAGATTTCTCATTGCTTCTCCTTACTTTTAGACACATTTCGGTCATAGTAATATTGGTAAAGCACAGCCTGTGTTTCCTTACATAGGTCGAATCGGATGATGTCAACTATCTCAAATCGCTTGATGTCGGTTTAATTATGTCCCTGCACAACCATTAGTTATGCGTGTTGTACAGGTTATCTATCTACATGTACATAGGTAGATTACATGCCTGTCAATGTGTGTTATATAAACAAGTTGGGTGGAGTCTTTCAACCATGAAAAGTAGTTTTTTATGACCTTTGTTGAAAACATTCTCATTGGCTGCTTTACTTCATGGATATTTATTCCTTTGCTTGATTTTATACTGACGTCAACAAGAAACGCTTCAGTCTTGTTTAAGGGACCATAATTTACAAACGACAACTTTTATTCAAAACGTTATGTCAGTGTATTCAAGACATTATGCTATACATTGGTGCAAAATGTTATAATGGAGTTCTACGTTTCCAAACTTTTGCCAAGGTCAAGGTAGTATATGACTAATTCTATAAATGTTTATTTTTCATTCAACAATAGAAACGTAAACTATAATATGCATATCTCATGATTATTTCTGTAATTCAGAACAAGAGTGCATATTGTTCTTCTTACACCTAACAATACTAAGCACTCGCATATTTTTAGTCATTTAGTCATATTGGCATTTAGAAGTACCTTAAAAGGAATGCATATTAATCCGACTGACGTAGATTACATAAGTTATAATAAACATAAACTTAAGTCCAAAAGTGACTTTACACCTATAAACAGACAGTTAAATTGTTAGCCATTTTTCTTTTGAAATCGTGAAAATATTTATATGCTTTCCTTGTCACTCTCTCACTGAATAGGTCCAAACAAATCGTCGTTAAAAATTACAAAAGTTATGGGAAATTGACAAATTTTACAAGTGTTTTAATTCAAAGGGAGATAATTTTAGTTATAAATCGGATGCTTTGCAGTTGATTTTATTAACAATCAACGGTCTACAGAAGAATCACGAGTCCACAGAAAAATTTGTGAGGAAATGCAAATTATAGGTGTTTAATGTAAGCAGACATAACTACTGGATAGTTCAATCATTTGCATGAATTATATTGCCTGAAATCTGTTTGGATAGGTCTTCTTTATTGCTAACGGAAACATCTTTTTTTTTTATCAAATTCTGTCCACTAGTTTTTTGAGTAGTTTGAAACTGTAGTATTTTCAATAGACCTATGTTGTAAAATCGTGCCTTCTGAAAAAATGATTCTCTTTATTTGAGCTGCGACATGACAAAACCAACAATGTGGTTTTGCGCCCAGCGTAGACTCAGATCAGCCTGGGCATCCGCCCAGTCTGATCAGAGTCTTCGCTGTCCGCATGAAAGTAGCTTAGTCCATTGGCTAGCTTTTAAGCGCTTAGCGAAGACTCTGATCAGACTGGGCGGAAGCCCAGGCTGATCTGAGTCTGCGCTGGGCGCACAACCACTTTGTTGTTTTTCTCGTGTCGCGGCTCATTTCTAGTGTATACTTTCTGCCTAACTGGTATGTGTAATATTTAAACATCCGGCGTAAAACTTCAATCATATATTGCAGCCAAATAAATTTTGATATGATTCCATAGAACAAATGGATAATATTTAGCTATATGGCAGTTAAACAGTGTACTGGGAATGGGCAGTTCGGCTAAAGGCCCCAGAGACAGACTTAGAAGGACAATATAAATAGGTTAGTTTACCGAATATGACAGGGTGCCCGAGAGGAAAACTAATTGTTTCATATGAGGTCTGTCTTATCTCAGTCTCATAAATGATCGTGTGATATTGACTCGATGACATCTGATCGGAAACATCTATTTTAATTCTTTCACCAAACGTTCTAGATTTACTGGAATAATTTGAGCCGCGACACGAGAAAACCAACAAAGTGGTTGTGCGCCCAGTGCAGACTCAGATCAGCCTGGGCAACCGCCCAGTCCAATCAGACTCTTCGCTAAGAGCTTGAAAGGTAGCTAAGGGTCTAAGCTACCTCCATGCGGACAGCGAAGACTCTGATCAGACTGGGCGGATGCCCAGGTTGATCTGAATCTGCGCTGGGCGCACAACCACATTGTTGGTTTTCTCATGTTAAAGGCTCATTAATGTAATTATATAATGGTATTGCAGTGTTTTCTGGAGAGTAAAGGCTATTCAGAACTTATTGAGGTTGTTTAACTCGTACGGCTTTCTGCCACCCGATACAGAATTTTTGACATCTTGTAAAACTTTTTGTTTGTTAAATGCTACTACTTATTCAAGATGAGAGTTGCTATGATGTTCTGAATATTGTAAAAATGCGTTTAAGGTTTATTCATAATTGCTAATATTTTGGGATCATAGAGTCCAGTTAGTGCTAATTTAAAAGTAGAGATCTTCCTCAGCTGGTATTAGAAAGCTTGGTCGGTGCTGCACTTCTGTTACAGTTCAGTTTCAAATGGCTCAGTTAAACCGAGTCAGTTACTTCAATTTCTTTGGTGTATCCCTCGCTTCCAAAGGACCAAACTTTTTAGAATGTGTATACACCCAAAACAACATAATGCACAGAGGACTAGTTTTCGAACACTATATATACTCGACATTGTTTTATATGTCACGAGCGCGTAAGTGCATGTTGAGCAATGCAGCTGTCACATTTTTGAGCTGCGCTGTATCATGACAGCTCTTTTTATGTGAATTAAGCTATCAGGACATTGCTTGTATTACGTGAGCTAAAGTGTCCAAGATTAACTTGAACTGGAACCGCCGAAAATCAACGGCAGGACCTAAAGACAGAGCAAGATACTGGCAGTATTATACAGTTTGTGACTCGAAACGGCGAACAGATAATTGAAGATCGAGTCAACTGCATCAACGATACATGTAATGGTTGACTCCGTCCATATATCCGCTCATAAACAATAAACATATGAGCCGCGACGTGAGAAAACCAATAAAGTGGTTTTGCGCCCAGCGCAGACTCAGATCAGCCTGATCTGAGTCTGCGCTGGGCGCACAACCACATTGTTGGTTTTCTCGTGTCGCGGCTCATATGTTGTGGGTATTCATATTGTCAGCTAATACACAATTAATAATTTAGTACACAATTATTTCAATTCATTGTATTTGTTGTTTTGCGTCTCTAGGCCCGCAACTTGAGGGTGCGGGGTAGTTGGACAGGCCTTGTGCAATGTACAGCCAGTAAGAATGCTTTCCCACTTGTTAGCTTATATCAAACAGCCTACCATCAAGAACCGTCCATCAAGAGGTTTTCAAAGCTGTCGTAACTGTCTTACTTCTTTCAAAGAAAAGCTGTTTGACCTTTCGTTGCAGTTTTTGTTTAGTTGGAACTGCACAGGCATGAAAGAAATCATGTTATTTGAAAATCCAGAAGGGAGAAACTTATTTCTGTTTGTACCTTTATTGTCAGATGATGAGCTTTGCAATTTTAAGTGTTTTAAGGAGGAGCAAAAATGGTCCCTGTCGTTAAAGGTCCTTTGAATATATTGTTTTACGCGATCGGGCTTGTCCCTAGCATGCAATCATACCTACCCTTCCGCTAATTGATAAATTAAAAAACGTACTCTATAGTGTGATACTGAAGCTACATAACGTCGTAGTACACTAGGAAATGACTCTGTGTCCCTTTGATTTAACTATGTTTTATTTACTATTTGAAATTGTTTATTTTATGATAAATTTTGTGGTTACAAATTCTCCTTTAGTTTTCAAACCTTATAAGCCATTGTAACCAATATATGAAGTGGGTCTGAATTTATAGCTGTCATGATTTCGGTTACAGTTACTGCTCTTTTCAACCGATTCAAGATATTTATGATATAAATATAAGTGGCATGTGCCCCAACGCAGACTTAGATCACCCAGGACATCCGCCCAGTCTGATCAGAGTCTTTGTTTTGCGCTTAAAGGGTCGCTAAGGGTATAAGCTAGCTCTATGCGAACAACCAAAATTTTGATCAGACTGGGCGGATGCCCAGGCTGATCTGAGTCTTCGCTAGGCGCACATGCCACTTTGTTGGTTTTGTGGTGTCGCGGCTCATGTTATTGGGTCATGTTCCGAAGGCTGACAAGTGTTCTATAAATGCTACTGTCAAAAACTGACCGTGCACCTCTGTAATATCTGGTTATACACTCTCTTCATGTTGTAGAATTTCAATAACCATGTGTAAAGCTCTTTGAATTCTAATAGCCCCACAACAGTTTCTGTAATATGACTGATCCGAAATACTTTTGAGCCGCGACACGACATAACCAACAAAGTGGCATGTGCGCTGATCGAAGTCTCAGATCAACCTGGGCATCCGCCCAGTCTAATCAAAGTCTTCGCTGTGCGCTTAAAGTGTAGCTAAGGGTCTAAGCAACCTCCATGCCGACAGCGAAGACTCTGATCTCAGGCGGATCTGAGTCTTCGCCGGGCGCACATGCCACTTTGTTGGTTTTGTCGTGTCGCAGTCAGTTATGTTTGCCCAAGTTATAAGCTGCATTTGCTCGTTAGAAACTTATGTGTACTAATCAGGCCGCTTCATAGACACAGGAATGTTAAAAAAACCCTTAAAAGATTGTCTTGAAAAGAAAGAGCACAAACAAATACTAAAATCGGAATGTATTGGGACTCTTCGTATAACAGCAATGTCATCTGCGTGGCTGCATATGCCCCGAGTCTGGCTGAAGCGGCACTCTATATGAGCCTAACTTTGCTACTTGTGATTTCTTTGAAGGTCACATTCCTTTAAGAATCATTTTATTTTCACTATATCTAGTATTAAGTGGTGTGTGTCTGTATTACTTCTTGTGTGTGTGTATGTGTGCGCGTTCTTTGGTCCCAAGAGTCTTCTCTTTAGAATTCTATCCTCGTAAATGGTATACATGGTAACATGTTATCCATTATACCTACTTTCTGTTACGCAGCTACCATTTTCGTTTACAACAAACAACTTCCCGCTATTTTGATGTCGTCTGCAAATGTCTCAGGCACATTTAAGGAAAACAGGTGAAGGCCTTCGTAGAATCCACGTTTGCAGTGAGTCTGACCCAGACGTTATAACACCTGAGTACATTTTCAAACTCAAAATAAAGCACACTGATTGGCTGCTTCCGAGCACATGCTCGGAAGCAGCCAATCACTGTGCTTTATTTTGTGTTTGAGATTATTCTCAAGTTTTATAACCTCGAACCCTGAGCTGTATTTTATTGACACTCTGCCTGTTTTAAGACAACCACGAAATAATTTCACCAAGTTTGACACAAATTACTGACTGTACAATAGTTGCTGTGACATGATGTATCTTTTGCTCATAAGTAAGCGAATGCAAGTGACAATCTAACTGAAGCCCTCACAAACTGTAATAAGCTGTATCGCTTACACGCAACGTTGCTGTAGTCACAATAATGGTCATTTCGCATTGCAAATCTATTTATCAACTCTATTATTGGTTTAGGCGGTCAATACGGCAGAGGCAACAACAATCATTAGGAGCAGCTTCACACTCGGTCTGATTCGCTGATCTAACTACTTAAATAAGCCGTCCATTTTGTCAGTTAGTATACAAACTGCTTTGCCGCGTTATGTATGATGCAGCGTGTCAAAAATGGCATGTCTTGTCATGTTTTTTAACACGCTGCATCATACATAACATGACATAACATTATACATTCTAATGCACTTACGTATGTAACGCGACGTCTGATTGGATAACGTCAAAAATTTGCGACAGTATATCCTGCGATATACTGTCGCAAATCCGACGTCATTACGTAACGTCACTTCTCATTGGTCGATGTCTGGTTTTACGTCGCTGAAAGCGTTTGCTATGGGTGCAAAGTAGCACATAATTAAAGGAGAAAATGTGAAAAGCGCATTAGAATGGTGATAACTGTATTGAAAATTTTCATTTGGGGAGGTAAATCGTCGGTTTTATGGTCGCAAATTGCGTTTTACGGCTCCGCTAGCGCGTCGCCGTAAAACGAAATTTCCGACCATAAAACCGACGATTTACCTCCCCAAATGAAAATTTTCAAGACAGTTATCCCCTAATTATATTCCGTGCATTTTACATTATATGCCATGCATATTTTTCATATGCCGGGCATTTTGCTTTATATGTTATGTATTTCACATTATATACTATGCAAATCACATTACATTATGTGAATTTCCTTTTATACGCGTTGGTTCCATCATTTAGCGCTGTATCAACTTATACAGACAAGATCACAGATGTCGTGGTACTCTCATTGTATGCAGCACACTTTTTATTTCGCTCGGTGGATCTGTTTACATTTTTTATGATGATCTTAGTCCGTGAGGCACGAGGTTTTCCGGCAACGGATTTTTGTCTTTGAAGAAAATTTATCGCAGCATGTCACCAGGAAAACGTCCGCCAAATTGAAACTGATTGAAACTGATGCTGGGGAAAAATACGGGCATGGTACCTTTTATCAGGGGTCTTTAGATCAAAACACCGATGATCAACATTTGGAAGACTGTCAGACTTAGCCCAGCAGGCACCTAACGTCAAAATAACGTCGTGCTGACGTCGATGCGACGTCATTACGTCGCATCGATGTCATTTACTGGTACAAAGTCATTTTGACGTCATGTGCCAGCTGGGAGACCTTACTTGACTTAGGGTTGAATCGATTTTGGATCGTGTATGAATACGCGAGGAAATGCGCCGGGAAGGACAAGACCATCTCTGAACAATCACCATCGTCAATGCAGGTGATGTATGCCCCTGTTCAGACTGAGGCATTTTGCGCAGAAAACACTTGTCAGCAAAATATATCGATTTTCACTTGAACTAGGTTCATGAAATTCGGCAGTCAGGTTTAGACTTACATACAGGTAATCTCATAGAAATTGATGGAAGTTTGTTATTATTTGAATGAATCTCGTCGCTTTGCTATGGTAAGCCCTTTTACTATTTATCCAGTTAAAGAGATCCATGATGTTGTATATAAGGTAGCTTTATATAATATTTAAAATATGTAATAAAATATTTCTGATATCTTCATTAAATGATATATCATATACTAAATTGGATATTTTTAACGTATCAGATAGCTTATATGTTAAGTAATATATCTTATATAGCAAATGAGAGATCTGCTTTGAGAAATAAGATATCTTTTATCGTATATAAGATATCTACTTCGGGACATAATGTATCTGCTATAATATATATCTTAATTATCATTGAAATACAAGTATCATATATATCTAAGAAGATATCTTACACATGTATGTCAACAGTTTGTTGATAAGCAATTTTCCTGTATTTATTCCCAATGTTTACCTCGCGCTATGTAGAGTCCCAGTAGCTCAGTGGGTTAAATTGCTTGCCTGGTAAGCTATAGGTCATGCGAATCCTGCCATCTTTTTCAACTGTAACGTCACCTTTCCATGGTTGAAATACTGTACGTCATCCAATAAGATGTTATATTCTGTACATTGTCTTTACTTGGTAATGCAGTTCTGCGGTATATCATATAACCGCTAACGACATCAATGCGAACAACATTTTTGTTCGCGCACGACGTCTATGCGAACAGCGGTTTTGTCAGTTGGAAATGATGAAATATCCCTGTGTTTTTAGACGGATTTTAAAATTTTGGTCACACAACTAGTGATCAGCATGAGTAAAAACATGGAAGTAGTCTGCACTGGATCGAAAGTACTTCAATTTAGATTGGGCACTGTGGGTAGGTCCTGATGAAATTACTAGACATGAAGTATCAGTTTATGAAACAACATGGTTGAACATCGAATATTTTAGAAATAAGCCGACATTCTACAGAAGAAATACAAAACTCTTTTATTAATTGAGTCGTTATAGTTTTTCTTGTCATTTACTAAATATATAACACTATATATGAGTCACCACCTCCCCCCCCCCCCCCCCCACAAAAAAAAAAAAAAAAAAAAAAAAAAAAATCATACGCAGTATTCAGCCAAAATTAGAGAGTATTCAGTACACTGTAAAAAATGTGTTTAGAATCAATGCAAAAAATGCAGTCCGATTTTTTTTTATGTGTTTAAATCGTAACATGTTCAATTTGCAACATGTTTAGGTTTATGTTTAGAAATTAAACATGTACAAAGCTGGTTATATCTACCTTTTATTTTGAAAATTTCCGCTGTCAGCATTTTCGTCTCTTTTTTTCCGTTCTTCAACGGGGAAAAAAGAGAATGGATTCATCCGAAACGCGTAACAGAATAAAACGTGTTTAGCAATTTTTGTCCGGGAAAATAATAGAAAAGGCGTACATGTTGAGCTATATGACATATTGCTAAACATGTTTACACTTAAACATGTAACCACTTGTGTTGTATAGATTAGCGCGATTTTTACAGTGTACGCAGATTCATGGTACGCAGTATTGAAGAAAAACAGCAAATTGTACGCGTAATCGCATAAAAGGATATAAAAAGAGATGACTGTTGCATGACCTGGCAATTGTAGACAACTAAAGCAAACGCACCTCTTTGATACCTTTCACATTTCATCCAGTAGCAGAAGGTATCGAACAGGCGCTTTTGCTATAGTGTGTGAGACCTGATTCCGAAATGTTTGTTCATATCACGGACTTACAGAGTTTAGAGAGAAGGTCAGTGTCTATTAATATCAACAGGGAAAGTCAGTGTCTATTCATTTACAAGGAGTAAAGAGATAAAGTGTGCGTTTATAAAAGGCAGTATTTTGTCAAAAAAAAATGGACAAAGTCCACAAAGTCCCATGCCTTCAAAGAGGCTAGAGGGTGCGGGGGTGGGAATGCCTATGCATATACCTACTATGCTAAAACAAAACGTACATATTTACATATTTTAATGATCACAGAAAGTTTCATTTGAATTGGATCCATAGTCATTAGTTAGAAGGAAATGGCTTATTTCTAATGGTTGATGATATCCTACCTCCTTGGGTGTTGGGATCTAAGTATACTATCTTTGCGATAAATTTTACATTACATATCTGTACATAAGTACACAGGGAACTTTAACGTACATAAGTGTTCATACAACGCGCGCGACGTGTGTCAAGACATCGTCTGCTAAGCTCCACCCATGCCCAGGGATCCCTAGGCATAATATTCCCAAAACTGTATTATTTACGATGCAGTTTACATTCTAAATGCCCACAGAAAACTTCATTTGAATCTTTCACTAGTTAGAAAGATATCAATCTGTAGACTCTCCCCCATCCCTGAGATTCCGAGGCTGGGGCCTTAGTCTGAAATGTTTGTGCGCATGTAGACATGGTATCCAACCATACCAGCCACAGTAATTTTCATGTTCCCACCGTAAGGTGTCGTATTTGTGACTGGCGAATGGCCTGGCTGACTGACTGTATGAGACTGTCTAGGTAAAGTTCAAATATAACTACCCAGCTCTCAATGTGTGAAAACATGTTACGATGACAAAATCGCGGACCAAGACCCCAAAATATATAATAGAAAGGCATTCAATAAATTATACACTGAGGCTCCTAGTGAAAATTAAATATGACCATATGCATTCAGTTTGAGCAGGCATCATTTAACTTGTGTATGAATCTGTTGCTGCGACCCATGGCTCCTTTTAAAACGCCGATCATGGACAAGTGGGGACTTTTGACTTCTTTTCCCGCTTTTTTCAGCAGTCTGCGCTGTGCAGAGATTCCTTCTCAGAGTTATGTCCTTTTAAAAATCTTTTCACTAGTTTACCTAATATCTGATCGAAATTTTAATGGTATGCAGGTCCGATTAAAACAGGGAGCCCATTGAAACAGGGAGCATCCATGCCATGCCTGCATATTTTTCGGAGCTATGGGAGTAGCTACCGTCCCGACATGACCATAGCTGTTTACCGTGGACCTTAAGCAACAAATCGATCAATCAACAGGGGGAGCAGCTGCATTAATTTTAGGGGTTTGGAGAATAGGGAAATAATGTCCATATTTAACGTTAGATATTTTAAAAAGATGGGGAAATTTTGGAATTATACTACTCAAAAGAAATTTTGCATCATCTTATACTTTTCCATAGGCCATTATGCTCAATCAACTTATTTTCAAGACGTATACAAGAAAGGAATACCTCTGTTTTGCTTTGTTGTTGCTGTTACTCCCACAGGTATGTCTCTGTAAACACCTGACAAGATTGAAGACAGAATTGACCCCCGTCGGGGTAGATAAAAGTTTCCGACTGATTGCTGGTTTTTGACTCGTACAAACCATATGGGAAATCATCCTCAATTAGGCTTTTACTTTTTAAAAGCCTATAACTACGAAGACGGACGGAACCCGAAGACCAACTTTTCACATTTATATTACCGATAGATAAGACTGCTAATCATTCATAATGTATGTCATTGCTACTCATATGAATTTTACACAGGTAAAATATGAGTGTTTTGCATTTGCTCTGTGGAAAAAAGTACGGTGACGCAAACTTCTTTTGAGTAGTATATATTTATAGCAAATTAAAACTACCTGCTATTAAGTGATTAAATGCCCAGCGTAAGGCAATACCTGTGATATTACCGCTATCGAAAGCAGTTCAGACATATCCAGAAGGCTATAATAATCTCAAAGAAAGTAATGGTACTTTCAGTTCATCAGCTGAACATTAAATGTCGAAGTTTGTAGCGTGGATCACAGACTATACAGAAATTATAGTAGAAATAGAATTTATGAGCAAATTAATTTTGCACTGACTGAACACATATTTGCCAGAGAATATCAATATTAGATACACATAAGTTTATTGTCATTTGAATTTAGGCCACGACACGACAAAACCAACAATGTGTTGTGCGCCCAGCGCAGACTCAGATCAGCCTTGGCATCCGCCCAGTCTGATCAGAGTCTTCGCTGCCCGCATGGAGGTAGCTTAGACCCTTAGCTAGCATTAGAGCACTTAATGAAGAGTCTGGTCAAACAGGGTGGATGCCGAGGCTGATCTGAGTCTAAGCTGGGCGCACAACCACATTGTTGGTTTTCTCGTGTCGCAGCTCATTTATAGCTTTGAACCCAGCCACAGTCACAGATAAACTGTTTTGCAAATTCTTTGAACTTAAAATCAAAGGACTGTTATAGTCTTATCTGTGATGCCTATGAAATGATTTTATTGATGTTGTAAAATAAGTTCTGAATAGTAAGATCCTTTGGAAACAAGGAAAACATCAAAGAACAGAAAATAGCACACTCGGTTTAATTGAGTCTGTACATGACCAGTAATTAAATGTGCGACACCAGCCACTCCCCCTGGCACCGGCTTAAGCGGAACTCTATTTTCAAAATAACTCAAATGAACTCAATGATCCCAAAGGACCAGAAAATATAATCTGCACTTTCATTACTTTAGATGTCAGCTATTTTATGTATATTTTCTTTATATCTGATGATCTATATACATTTATTGATGCAATTTTTACATAAAATGACCCTTTATAAAGTTAATACAAAATACGCATAATCTGAGTAACACTTGTTCTGTGCTCATGGGTTCATGTCCAGTCATTTTGACTACTGAATTCCGCTGAAGCCGGTGCTAGGGGCTCAGCAGTGTTGTTACATTATGATCAAGAACAGACTCCATTAAATTAAGTCTGCAATTTTCGTTTCTTTGGTGTGTCGTTGCTGTTAGAGGACTTTACTCTCGAATGTATTTAATTTTCACTACAGTTGGAGTTAAAGGCCCCATTGCTCTACAATGTATCAGCATAAAAAATTTTATCATGAGGTATCGCTGCAAGCTTCTCACTATAGTTTCGTCATTGTAAATGACCGTGATCCGCCAGCTTTAAACAAACAAAACCTTCTTGAGGTTCGCAAAACATTTTGAAATCTTATTTGGGTCATTTTAGTTGGCCTACTTTCGATTTCGTAAAGTTATATAAAATGGTAAAATACAACGTACAGGAGTGGAGTCCCAAACGCTATCCCGCCTTTGTTTATATAGCATTGCTAGAAGGGAAACCAGAGCAGGAAATTCTATTTTGTGGAGGGATTTGTTATTTTTCAAAAACTTTTTGCTCTGCTTTTTGCCAGTTATACGACTCAATATATGCACATCAACTCACATTTTATTACCAAAAGTGAATGTTGAACCGCTTTTACAATGATTTGATTTTAGACGTTTTTACCACTTATAGGACTATGGAGACTTCAAGTGCAGGTTAGCGGCCATGAAAATAAGTTCTGAACGGTTAGATCCTTTGGCAGCAAGGAATACACCAAGGAAATAAAAACAGCAGCCTCGGACTAATTGAGCCTGTTCGTGACCGGTAATGAAATGTGCAACACAGGACACACCTTCTAGCACCGGCTTAATCAGAAAAGTCTACCCGTACTTCATCATAGTGCACATTATATATTTTCTGGTTCTTTGGAATTTTATCAAATCAACGTTATTGACTCACCTTGTATTAATAACTTTAAAACTGTAGATGCTTATTCTCGTCTCCGTCTTCTTAGCGATTGGAGGGGGTCTTTGCTATCCAAATCGTCGGTAAATCCAGGGTAACTTTGGAACTATTTTCTCCACCATTATGAATCACGCGGAATCGAGAATGATATTCCTACGCACTACCGGTGCGTAGGTAAACATTTACCACGTAAAATATTCAATAGAATTGAATAGAACAGAATTAATACGTTCCTCATAACTACGATTTTATCAAATCAACGTTATTGACTCACCTTGTATTAATAACTTTAAAACTGTAGATGCTTCATTTAGAGAAGGTGAATCAAACTCCAGAATGAATATAATACTTAACTAACACTGAACTTAACTGTTAAATTCAACTCATATTTACAAGGGTCACTTTCCCAACACATAACTATTAGTTAATCTTTAACATCAAAAAGGTTCCCAGTATACGTGTCTGGAACCTTGGGATACACATAGTGATTGAAAAACACTTCCTTAGTTTTCCATCTGCCCAATTGCATCGCAGTCTCAGGTAACATGCCTTTCTGAACAGCCATGGTTGCAGCAGTAGGACGAAAAGATTTCGCGGTGTACCCTAAAGAGGAGAGCCCTGCGGCTGAAATAGCCTCCTCGAGAATATTTCCAATCGTGTCACTTGATATGGCATGATATGGCGGTTTCAGAGTAATGAACAGTGGATTTGTATCCTTAGGCCTGAACGCCTGAGTCCGATCAATATACAATCTTAGACACTGGACAGGATCCGACAAAACATCATTTGTATTCGGGTGTACAGTTACTTCAAAACCTTGTCTCTTACTGTCATTCTTTATACCCCAAAATGTTACTGACAATGATCCGTCATCATTGAACTGAATGTCATTTGTGGATAACACTGTTTTCTCCACACCTAAAGACGTTGAATTAAAAACTACCCCTTTAGGGGCTAAATCTGACGGCCTAGCCATAAAAACCAAAGCCAGCAAAGTCACTGTCTTTCGCCTAAGATCCTTCAAACTTAATCCATTTTCAGGGCCAAGTTCACGGAAATATTTAACAAAAGCTTCAACAGGCATAGGTCTAGATCGTTTCATAGGTTTCACAGTACCTGTTTTAATCAAAGCGGTTATGAGTCTTTTAATCTCCGGATGAGCCATGGGCGAAGTTTTGCCAAGTGCATCGAAGAGAAAGGATAAAGCAGCAGATACAGTGCGAAGCACTGACTCTGGACGATCTGAAGCATCTGCTGTTTCACATAGAAAGTCCGCTATATACGGAATGTTATTGTTATCTGAGAAGTCAACTTCACGAACCTTGCAAAAGCATATGTATCTATTTGCATACATATTGTAAGTCTGTATAGTTGAGTTAGCGATACTATAAGCACTCTGTTTAGCAGCACGAAGGGACCACCCTAGGCATCGGAGTCTTGTCGACCACATATTCTCCACGCGTACAGTTTCCAACGAACATTCTTTAAAGGTTCTGCCTTTGGACCTATGGCCAATATTGTTCTTGGGCTCACTGGGAGCGGAATAGGTTGATCTATAAGCATGCTTAGAAGTCTCTGATACCAAAATTGGCCTTCCCACTTCGGAGCTATCAACGTTGCCGTTGCTCCCTGACTCTGAATAATGTCTAAAACTTTGGGAATCAACGCGAATGGCGGATTTACATAATTGTTCTTTGAAGCCCAGTCGGTTTGGGCCAGTGCGTTCACTCCGTGAGTTAATGGATCCCAAAACATCGAATTGTATTCTGGTAAGTGAGTTGTCATGAATGACGCGAAGCGGTCGACGTGATGAGGTCCCCACACACGATCTAAGTATAGAAACATGTTTGGATGAAGCATCCACTCGTACGTTGAACTCATTCTGGACAATTGGTCCGCCTTCCAGTTTTCTACCCCTGACAGATAAGCTGCCTGTAAAGTTATTTTGTTGTCTATGGCCATTAAATGGATATCTCTCGCTAAACAGTCTAGCTCTGTTGACGCTCCCCCAAATTTGTTCACGAAAGCTACGACTGTTATATTGTCTGACAATATTTGAACATGCTTGTTTCTTAAAATCTTTCTGAATGACATTAATCCCATATATACTGCTAACAGTTCGCGGTAGTTTGAACTTGAGTAAGCCACACGGTGGTTCCAAAAGCCTTGAGCTTTCTGAGAGCCTGTCCATGCTCCCCATGCTATGCTAGAAGCATCAGTTACTAATTGGCAATCAATGGGTTTACTTTCAACTATTACACCATTCCACTGAGATAGTGATTCTAACCACCACCTTAAGTCATTATTCGTACAATTATCCAAAGTCAGAACGTCTCTCCACGATAACCTGGTTTTAAGAAGTCTATATACATTACGCAAAAGTAATTTGGCTGGTAATACACATTTAGACATAGAAACACATTGGCCAGCTATTCTGGCAAGGCCCCTGGCCGTAACTGATTGATGCCTTAGAACTCGACCAATGTCTTTCCTGACTTTCCTTATTCTGTCTGAAGTTACTTTAATAACAGTTCTGCTACCTGTATTATCAATTACATAACCAATAAATGTTTTCGACAACGATGGTACTAAGTCTGACTTCTCAAAGTTTATCGTCCATCCTAAAGTCTGAAGCAGTTCAATGAATAAATCCCTATGTTCATAGATAAGGTTTAATGGGGCAAACACAATAAAGTCATCCACATATAAAACAGTACGTATTCCTATAGACCTAAGATATTAGGTAATAACTGGTCTTAACACTTTATTGAAAAAATAAGGCGAGCAACAATGCCCGAATGGAAGAACCGTCCAACGGTAGTATTGATTATCAAATCTAAATCCTAAGTAGTCTCTATGATTTACATTAACTGGAACGTGAAAGAACCCATTTTTTAAATCAGCAGTTATCATATAGTCCCCTGGTTTCACACAGTTCTTAACGGTTTCAATGTCTTCATACTTGAATTTTGGAGCTACACAGTTATTATTTAATGTTCTCAAATCTGTAATTAAGCGAAACGACCCATTTTTCTTCTTGACACAACCAATGGGAGACACACAAAGGGGTACATAATCACATGTTTCTATGTAGCCCAACAAAAGTAAATCTGCAATTTCTTTATGAAGGAAAGCCGACTCATTTAGACTGAAATGTTTATTTCTATACTCAAAACCCTGAATGTCTTGTGTAAATGGAAATTTTATACCCTGATTAATCCATTCTAAAGTTTGTGATGAACTGCCAATGTTTACCCATCTGTCAAAATGTTCCGTTAAAGGGTTCTTCATATCATTAAAAACTAATCCTCATTGTTACGACCATCCGAATTGGGTGGAGTACGGAAACGTTCACCTCTCAACGCGTTGAAATTATCTGAACCACGTCCTCTATAATTGCCGCGGTATCCACCACGATAAAAACCACCACGATAAGCAGTATCAAAGTAAGAACCACGGGTCCCAAAATTTCTGGAGGGTTGTGGATGTGAAGGCTTATGGGCAAAGCTTGAGAGTTCGGCAGCAATTTTAACGTTATGAATGTTTTCTGCGGTGAAACCGGAGTTGTTCTTCTGTAGTGACCGAAACAGTTGTGCAGTGTTATTATCGAATTTGCCTTTGACTAACAATGCAGCATACTCGTCCTGCAAATACCTTAAATTGGCCAACAACACAGTAGTAAGGGGTTCTAAATCAACTGGTTTATCAGTGTCTACTGATCCCAAGAATTTCAAACAGGTCTCCACATATCTTCCACACTTTGAAAGAATATTTAGTGCAGGTTGGTCCTCCCTTTTAACACCCGATCTTGAATCATGTAGTTTGTATGAAGGGGGCAATATCACTCTATCGAGTGAGGATTTCAGTGAATTGAACTGTTCCTGAAGCTCATCGGCATCAGAACCATTGGCGGCAGCTTGAGGGCTGGGACCATGTAAAATTCTATCCCTATTTGAGGGTGCAAGGTTGGCCTGGTATGGCAAATCAAAGTTAGTTTCTTTACGACCACGTGGGATTTGTGTGGCTTTTGAGGCACTACTTTCACTGGGATCGACCCCGTTTGTTCGGCGCTCAGAACACTCTAAACGATCTAATCTGGCCAAAATTTCAGCCAAGACGTTTCTTAGTTCAGATTTCTCATCTGTAGCTACGCCACTATCATATCGCTGTGTTTTATCTGCTGGATTTTCGTCGTCGCTCATGATCCTGGTCTGTGACCCCCTCCGGTGATTTTGCACGCGGAATCGAGAATGATATTCCTACGCACTACCGGTGCGTAGGTAAACATTTACCACGTAAAATATTCAATAGAATTGAATAGAACAGAATTAATACGTTCCTCATAACTACGATTACTGGGCTCATTCAAAGTCTGTTTGAAAATAGAATTTTGCTGAGCCAGTGCTATGGGGCATTGACAGTACTGCTACTTTACATGTTTACACATGTAGACTTAAATCAATCTACTATCTTAGTTTTTTGAAGCGTCCCTTGCTTCCAGAGGACATCTTTCTTAACATCAGGGTCAAGTCGGGTAAATTCGGACAGCAGGTTTATTCGGACAGTGACGTTGTTTCCTTTTTATGTCAGTTGTCTGAAAACAAAATTAACTGGGCAAACAGTGGAAATCCTAATGAGATGGCTCATTATGAGCCGTCTTATCTGGATTTTCACTGTTTGCAATGGTATGCCCGAATTTACTCGCTGTCCGAAGTTACCAGACTCGACCCTAGCGTGTTTAACCTTTCATAATGATAAGCAGGCAGTAACTAAACATTGTTAGTACTATTCATTTAAACATTTTCTTAATATTTTTTATTGACAATTTTCATCATTTCATTTTTTAAATATTTTCCTATGCTACCATTTTGAATACACTCAGTCAAATAGTTGAACAAAATTGGCTTCTCTTCTGGAATGGCAATGAAATTACAATGTTGTCAGCCGCGCCGAAAACTATCAAAACTCATCGGTTAATATACTTTTATTATTTAACCAAGCGATGTTTATACAAGCAGTGTCAATGTCTGTTATATAATAATACCGCCGATTCTTAACTCTGTTCTTAATCGCTTGGCAGATTCTATGTGCTTGCTGTGGATAATGATTTGCTAAAACTCTTTGAATGATTTAAATCCATTAAGACGTCATACAGAGACATTTGGATAATTTTCATTCGTATTAGATATCGAACTCTACTGGTTTTAGTGGGAGACGCGTATTGCCACGTAAAGGAAATCTACTGTGTATTGTCAGAAATGACAATATTGACTCATACATCATCAATCAAAAGATCTAGCTGCTATTACCAATTCTGTGTTTACAAGATTGTCTTAACAATCATCATTATCTAGAAATCCTTCTTTGCTGTATTGTTTATTCTACAGCATTTAATCAGGGTTTTTTCTCACCTACAGGTACTTAGATGATATTCTGTCTCTATTTCGGAGTGTCTTGGCTGCATCAGTCACTAATGGGACGTCTTCTTTACAATTCAGCCGCGAAACAACAAAACCAAAAAGTGGCATTGCGCCCTGCGAAGACTCAGACAACCTGGGCAGATGCCCAGTCTGATTGGAATCTTCGTTGTGCGCTTTAAGGCAAGCTAAGGGTCTACGCGAGCTCCATGCGGACAGTGAAGACGCTAATCAGACTTTGCAGATGCCAATGCTGATCGGAGTTTGCGCTGGGCGCACAACCACTTTGTTGGTTTTCTCGTGTCGCGGCTCATTTAACTGTGATTTACGAGGCAAGTAACACGTGCTGGAACTTTTTTGACCATTCAGCAGTTATTGTATTGGCAATACTTTTGCGGTTCTTCCTTTTAAAGGGCCTCTCATTGCTGAGTTTTCCGATCTTCTTTCGGTATCATCTTGTGTGGCTATGTTTTATGTTTGTTACGTTTTTGGCCCACCTGAGCCCTAAGCTGATAGTTCCGCTCACAGTATAGGCAGGCTTCCGTCGTGCATCAACAATTTCAAAGCACTTCTTCGAGCAAATTAGCCAAGTGAAGCCGTTTTATCATGTAAAGTAAAATAGGCTATGATCAGGTATTAATACAATCAAATCCCACATCCCACTCTCAAAACCAATAGGGAAAAAGAAGCACACACACACACGGAAAAATTGACACAAGTTCTCGAAAGACACGCACGGTAAACCGAATGAGCAGCTCTTTCCCAAACAGGTGGTCAATCAGCTACCCTAAACAAATCAGCATCAACATCTATTTTTATCTATTTTATTTTTAACTAGCAAACCAAACAAAAGAAAACAAAAGGGAGATTGGGTAGCAAAACAGGTGACCAAACCGCCAAAGAACATAGACAAGCGGACATAGCCCAATGTAACATCAAGGAACCACAACAGAAGTACCGCCTTAGAACGATCAGCAAAAGATTACTGGGGGGGGGGGGCTTAAACATGTTTAACTGGATCAAAACCTCGCTCTTAGTTTCCGCAATGGTTCAACGCAGCAAAACCACATGTACCACACAACAGACTAAACAAATTATATTGAAAAACATTTAACAGCTATTTTACCTACATGTATATTCTATTTTTTATTATAAAACATAACGGGAAGCAGAGTGGGCAGCTATACAGGTGGCCACATTGCTAGCAGAAAACAAACAAATTGACTAAGACACAAAAAGATGAAGAACCACAACAGAAGTACCGCTTTGGCACGGTCAGCAATTAATCACTTGGGGCGGGGGGGGGGGGGGGCTTAAACATGTTTTACTGGATCCAAACCTCGCCCTCTGCTTCTGCAGTGGTCGAAACATTGGTCCGCATGAAGGTTTCCTGACCATCAATGAAATATAATCGGAAACAAACAAAGCACTTATAAGACCTATGATGAATCAGAGATGAGGACTCGATGGAAATAAGGTATTGCGACACCAGGAGACCACTGGGAATTCAAACATCACTGAAATACCGGAGCAAAATAAAACCATCAGTTAGACCCCGAATAACCAAGCAAAAGACAAGGCAAACTCCGGTCCCAACCAACTAAACAAAGTAGCTTTGTGTCGGGCCCATCATTGAGTCTAATACCTGACCTTCCGGCGTGCAGTTAAAGAGGGAAGCAAAGTTAGGGTCAATTAAGGTAAACCCGGACAGTTTTTGCAGGGTCGCCACGATTCGTATTGCCGGTGCTGTATTTGACCCTGAAACACTGTTTCGGTGTTCCGTAAGGCCAGAGGCATCTCAGTTGAGCTATTTTCTGTCATCTTTTGATTGGTTACTAGCATTTTTATGACAAAATAGTCATTTAAAGAGCAAAACCGTTGAGTAAGGCAAACCCGGACATGGAGAAGGTAAACCCGGACGGCTGATTCTTTGTTGAATATATCGCCTATGTAGATATTTAGCACGCAGATACACTAAATTTAGTAATTGTTAACATATTTCATGGTAGGACTAATATAGTTTCAGACATAACTTACATTTATTAATGTTAAATTGTCAATTAAAAAGTTCTGGGTGGTAACCTCATTCAGTCTGCTACAGGTCACATTCAAACTATACTATATAAACCTTATTATCCTTGTATAATTAAGTGTCATATCTTAACTGCAAAGTAGAATGCACAAATATTGTCTTTCTAATTTCAAACCATTAAAAACATTTTATATTTTATTTCTTTTAATCATATAGTGCCCCAAAAAAGTTGATGTCCGGGTTTACCTTACACTGCATTTTGGCGGAAGGTAAACCCGGACATGTCACATTTTTGATAAAATATTGTCTAATATTAATTTTATTCAATAAATAAACATAGATTATGAAACTTATATTGTACCTGCACTAGTTAGAAACAAAACTCTATATAATTTAATGTAACAGTTACTTTTGCCATGAATTATGCAGGGACCTGGTTCACCATCGCTTGCAGCTGATTTTGAATTTGTTGCCCTGAAAACTTAAACAGACTTGCAAAGGACTAGATTCGGAGGCTGTAGAAAAATAATAAGTGTTAATATAATCTAACAATAGAAAAGATTTAATTGAGGAGTAAAGGGGGAAACTGGATAGAAGAAGAAATCACTGAAAACATGTAAATTAAGCTCTATACTAGTGGAAAACCAGTGAGTGTCCGGGTTTTCCTTCTGACCGGGTTTACCTTAATTGACCCTATTAACCATGATTGGGTTAACTGCATGTACTAAACATGCAGACTGTAGCATTATATACATGTTATATCAAGAACGTTTGTAACGAAAGACAATTTTTCTGAACTGATCAGAAAAATCAGAGCTACCTACAATTTGTTGAATTTATAAACTAAGTCACCATAAAATTCTGGATCCGATAGGCCCTGTTGCAAAAGACTGTTTAATCCGACCTTGAATTTAAAAACCAATTCATAGTGTCGGCGACAGAATTTTGATAAAACTTTTCAAGTTTATGATACCGATAGACCTGTAGGAGAAGCTTAGCCGCTTTGGGTCAGGGGAACAAAATTCGGTCAAATGATCATAGTCGCAAGGATAAAATGGCAGTTATGCGCATGTAAGGTTAAATCCTTGAAACTTTTTATCAAAACGAATTGACCCATGACTTGCTATACAACATGATTTGAATCGACTTTGGAGGAGACGATGTTTGAAACTGTTGAAATATTAGTGACCTTCGTCAAAGGTCTAAGAGTGACCTTTAGTTTCTGGTACTATGACAGGCGACGCAGAACGCAGGCCTTTGTGATGAGATGCTACCGAAGGTTACTGAACATTTCGTACAATGATCATATAACCAATGAGGAGGTTCGCAGAAGATCCAAGCAGCCATTGAAGAATATGATGAACTGACGCTGGTCAAGAAACGGAAACTAAGGTGGTTTGGCCACGTCTCAAGGTCTTCTGGTTTAGCAAAGACGATTCTACAGGGCACAGTGAAAGGAAAAAGAAGAGGCAGACAGAAGAAAAGGTGAGAAGACATATTAAAGAGTGGACAGGGATGGATTTTGCCAGCTCAACTAGGGCAGCTGAAAACAGGTGTGACGGTATAAGGTCACGGATATAAATAGATATGCAAATTACAAACTCGGTAGTTTGTGATCGAGTAAATGTTGGGGTATATAAGCAAATAAACCGCCCTTGGTGGGTGAGCATGCTTTTCCACTGACGGGGTTTGTTTGCAGGTCGGCCCACGTTACATTTGGTGGCCAGTGTGGGGGGGATAAGGTCAACTGCCAGACCGGAGTTGCCTTACCCATGTCATTCCCAGGCCAAGTCTCGGGACGAGACTTCTCGGAGGGGGAAGTAATGTGACGGTATAAGGTCACGGATATAAATAGATATGCAAATTACAAACTCGGTAGTTTGTGATCGAGTAAATGTTGGGGTATATAAGCAAATAAACCGCCCTTGGTGGGTGAGCATGCTTTTACACTGACGGGGTTTGTTTGCAGGTCGGCCCACGTTACACAGGACAAGGTGGAAAGGTATTGCTTCGAAGTCATCTGTGGTGCCCCAACGACCTAGTAAGGTTATGGGATAGAATAGAATAGAACTATGACATATTCATGTACTTCTATTCTATTCTATCCCATAACCTTACTTATATCTTAGACCTATGACATATTCATGTACTTATTTAGTTGACTGCATTTGTAAATTTCCATGCCAAATTCTTTAGTAGTTTTCAAGAAATCTAATGTTATACCAGTTCCTAATATACAAGCACAAGAAATCAGATTTAATCCTGTCAAAAAGGCCAAGGCTCACTTTGTGTCATTATGTGAAGACGCTTAATAGTACTGAAGCACAAAAGATGTATTAGGGTAGAAGAGTCGAGCAACTTTGGACAGCAGGTAAATTTGGACAGTGACATCGTTTCCATTATTTGCCAGTTGTTTGGAATTAAAACAAAAATAGCCGGGCAAACAGTGAAAATCCTGATTATGAGCCGTCTCATCTGGATTTTCACTGTTTGCAATGGTATGCCCGAATTTACCCGCTGTCCGATGGGTACCCTAGTACCAGAGGCCAGGGTCTTCAAGGTTTAATCTTTGTCCATAGTCATTCAGATTTCAGCTATTTTATACCTTTCCTCCAAAGCAATTGGGTCGAGCATAACCAAATAAAATTTTATATGAAGCCTCAACCTCTTTTGAAGGCGGATTTAATGTTTAGGTCATATAACCAAGATGACAACCTTTCCCATATATGTCTGACATTTTGAGCCTTGTTGAGGTGAGACGTTGACGTCGCGAAACGTGAAATGAAAGTGACGTCATAAAATCGATATCACGTAAATAAGTATGTAAATTGTATCCAATCTGTGTTGTGAAAACAAAAAAAATCAGGTTGGTGTTGAATTGTGTTTGCTTTTGCAGTAAACCTCGGCACCATTTCTTTGTGCTTTCCGAAATCTGTTCTGGAAACACTAATAAATAAGAAAAAGTTAAAACAAAATGTCCGCTTCTCGGCTGCATAAGGCTCAAAATGTCAGAGCCTGTCACATATTATGATGAAACTGTTTTAAGGTGGACGATCCCGGAAGAACTCTGTTCTTGCTTGTTTAAAAAACAAACAGAGTTATTGTTCATCATCAAATCGACTAACTGTGGAGTATATACAGTTATAATATACACTTACAATATCTACCGTAAAGATCCTAAGTTTTCGGGCACATAGGTCTGTACAAACAGTGGAAACTGAGATCAGACTGTTCCTTAGGAACCAGAATGATCAAGAACTTCACAGTTTCCATTCCATCTGCGCATTTTTGTCGACATTACTCTATGGTAGAACCGAATAACAGGAAAATAAATAATAGGGCAAGGATCGGCGGTGCTTGCAGCAGGTGCAGAATTTGGGCAGTCTGTTTTGGGGATATTTTGAACTTAAACATTGTTTTTCTAGTAAACGAAACGGTGAAATGTTTATTTTTTTGTTTTATTCTTTAACATACGATGTAAGTTTTACTAAAATAATATGCATAAGCATGCCCCATCGATTGATAATATTTTTCATGACGTTTTTCATGAAATTCAATTTTCTTGCATTTTTTCAAAGAATGTAAAAATATACTTATTAACAAGAAAACTGCAATTTTTTTGTTATCTGTTTGTTTCAAATCTCCTATATTACAGATTATATGATTTGCTGAAATGAAAGTGCATTCATGTGCTAGAGATATGAATTTTAATGGAAAATGTGTAAAAAAAGTATGTAGAAATACAAAATATTGTTTTTTAGGAAAACAAAACGGTGAAAATTGTTTTTTTCTTACCCAAATGTTTTATAGCTCTTTGGGTTATTTAGTCGGTATAATGGTTTGACTGCCCCGCCAATATTTCTATTCAGGATTCGTCTACCTTAAATCTAATGTCCAGCACCAAATGGCCGATGACATTGAACGCTGGCATACAAATATTGCAAAGTTTGTTCAGTATAAATATATACATTTATTTAATACTATGTGGAAGATTTGCATTTCTGTATTTTGCTTTTCCAGTACCGCTAATCGCTTAAATTCTGAGATAAATAGGTGATGGGTGGGTCTAAGAAAGCCTTCCTTTAGCCACACTTACTGATGCAATTCTCGATATCAAAATTTAATGATCTTCCTAGGTACACATTTTTGTACAGGAAAATGCTTTCTTAAAAACTTTTGCAGTCTATAGTATCAAAAGCTGATGTTTGTAATTAGCTTCATAAATACATGCATTTCTATCAGTCTAAAAGAGCCAAGGTAATTCAGTTTGAAACCTCTTAACATCTGAAATAGCTTGGCTGATTGAAGGTACTAAAATCATAGATCCAAACTCGTAAATCATAGAACTAATGACGAACCCTAATATCTAAATCTTCAGAGATGGACCAAAAGATCTAGTTTGATTTGGGTGCACATTTATCAAATATGCACCTCTCCGTCTGTCAAAACGCATATTTAAATGCCTATTTTGAGTAACAGCAACATAAAAGGTACAATTCTGATGTTTCTTTTGTTTTCGTTAGTCAACTCTTTTTAAACGTGACTAAATTTTAAACTGAAGAAGCAAGTCTGATAGTTTCATAAAGGCAAGAGCGGTATGATCTCATATATTCGTGCACGTATACCATTGCGCCTGTCTTTTGGCGACTTGAGGGCTAGAACCTGGGACATTTTGCAATAGTCGAAATTAACTATAGATGGATGGATGACTTGCGAGTTTACGTCCTTTTCAACAGTCATATCAGGAAGACGGGAGGGTGATAATGTAAGGTTGTATGCAACGGATATCTGTTTACGGTTGAAAGATTTCCGCCTCCGGCTGGGCTCGAACCCGGGATGCTTAATAGGCCAACACTTAACCTATTAAGCTACGGGGGCTTTTCCGAAATCTGCTGTGCTCTATTGAATTTTGTTGGTCGCTCATTTTAGACCAAACATTCAAACTTCTCTGCAACTGATAGACTGCTAAACACTTTGCTGCATGTGTCCGGGCGAGATATAAAAGCTCAAAAGTCATTGTTGAGCGGTGAAACTCATGATTGTTTGGGGTAGTCTCAGTATATAACTTAAATGCATGTCTACCTCAACAATCCAAACATTGATATCATGAGCCGCGACACGAGAAAACCAACAAAGTGGCTGTGCGCCAGTCTACGCTGTCCGCATGAAGGTAGCTTAGACCCTTAACTTTCCTTCAAGCGCTTAGCATAGAGTCTGGTCGGATTGGGTGGATGTCCAGGCTTATCTGAGTCTGCACTGGGCGCACAACTACTTTGTTGGTTTTCTCGTGTCACGGTTCATATCTGTCTGATATATGGTTATAATTTCTTAGTTTAAACATATTTTATTTCATAACATCACAATACCACATGTATTTACATAACATGAGAACATTTAAAGGATCAGCTTCCGTTCTGATCCTTTAAATGTTCTCATGTTATGTAAATACATGTGGACATAACATATAATTTCTTCTTGAAATACCATAGGAAAAGTATTATTTGATCAGATGTAAAGTAGCCTTATTGTACGACTATCTTATTTATCATTGAAAGGAAATGCAGTCTGACTTATTAATGGTCAGGATCATTTCACATAGAGGTGTTCTCAGGTATTTGCATTAGTTGTCCAAATAAACAAATCACTTATTTTCTCCCGCACTTCGTTTGTCCGAAAATAAATATTGTCTTTTCTAACTTGTCTTAAAGCAAAATGCTGATTAAGAAATAAAGAAACAACAAATTGTGAATAGGAATGCCGCTGTTCGCTACGGTTCCATTTATTACATATCGTACACAAAACCTACGTCATATAAGTAACAATTTAAACAAACTCATAATTTCTGTACAAGGATATCTGACATCGAAAGTCACTGACGTATTCAAAATCTCACAAAAGTGACAGGTCTGCAAGTAGCTGAATTGGTGTCAAGTTGAGACTGAAACGCTGCGAGCGGGCTACCCAACCCTACTCCCTTTAATTATATTTTTTATATTTTTGGGAGGGGGAGGTAGGTTTATCCATGCTCAAGACCAGCAAGACCGTTCACACAAGTTTCTGTCAATAGGCTAATCCCGCAGTGCAAAAACGTCCGTACTAAACGAACGCTCCTCCACTGCGAACTTCAGCCACTGAATGCCAAACAAGTGCTCCCGTTCTAGAGTGTTGTCTCACTCAACTATTTTCAGTCTCATTTCACCATTCAAATATCGCACATTTATAGCGGAATTTCAACTGAAATTGTATACCGTTATACATAAACACCCTTGCTTTTATATATATATATATATATATATATATATATATATATATATATATATATATATATATATATATATATATATATATATATATATATATATATATATATACACGCTTTGAAAATCTGCTTTTTCTATACTAACAGCAAAGGTTGACTTCAAAAACTTAGATTTTAAATCATTTGCGACATAAGAAAATAGGTTCACGTGGCACAAGTTAAAGCGGGTCAAATTTTGGACCAAAACTAGGCCTAACTTCTCTTTGAAATCAATATCATTCAAAGAAATGCTACCATGCCATATCCGATCATTAGTTGCAAAATCGGTCAGAAATTTCAGAAACAAAACAAAATACACAGACCTGTCTCAACGTAGCGAAGCGGTCGACTGACTAAAACACTCAAAACAATCATTTTAAAAGACTAGCAAAATCGTGCAATAAGAAACTCACTCATATCTCATGATACTAAATACAGAAAAACGTGAAACAGACTGAAACAATATCGCATATATTACTATAAAAGACTGACCGAAAAGAAATGGATAGATCACAAGTCAAAACATTCAACTATAGTGTCAACAATTCTGCTCCTAATCACTAAATTACCTCTAGCCCTGAGCTGCAAATTTCAGATTAATCTTGCTTGAACAAATGTACAACAAGAGATTGAAATTTCCTTTATAGTTTCCGATATTGCCTCAGTCATAGTATTGAAATCATTGTTTTATTTGATCTTTCAATTACCAAAGGGAATGATAATTACTTTATCTTGTTTGTGCGAGTGACGGTTGTTATTGAGTTCTTACCCCTACGAGAACTACAACTAAACTAGCTTATTTTCAATAAAATATCACTAGCTCACAGTATAAATATCTGTGTATTGGATATGTTTACAAACGTAAATAACATGTTTGCATAAATATGTTTATGCAAAACGAAAAGCTTCGTGACTGCAGAAATATATTTATTTATTGCCATCTATATCTGATGACCTGTTTCATGAGTTAAATCAGTTTTCATAGCATTTTAAGAAATACAGCTTTAGACGAGATACAATAACGTTTAGTTGCTAAAGAATTTGAGTAAGGTAACTTATCAGCTTCCTTTCGGTCTTTTCATAATAATTGAGCAACATCATGTAATTTCCAACGACGTGGCCATTTTGTCATGTAATACTCAGATCATCCTGCTCAATCACACAGGGTAACCAGAGACCTTGCTATTGGCTGTATGGTTTGGGCCACGGCTGATGTGACAAGTGAAGGCTAAGATCAGCATTTATGTGCAGTCTGATCAGAGCATTTGCTTTTGACAAGCGAAGGCTCAGACCAGACTGCACTTGTGTACTTATGTGCAGTCTGATCAGAGCCTTTGCTTGTCACCAATGCCACATTGTTGAAAATCACATGATGTGGCTCATATGTAATGTATTCAATATAGATAATTGAGCTTAGGTAGATACCTTCGAATAAAGAAATCCCTTTTCTTTTTCATTTTTATTATACTTTCTCTGTTTAAAAAGGAATAAACAAATAGTTTGGTTCCTCATCATATCAGTCAGCAAAGTGTCCACTGGCAGTCATTTTTCGAAGTTCGGAAATTCTAATATGTTGGTAGTGAAGTGTTTTTCTCAGATCACTGGTTTCACCCACATATGTTCCATTGCAACCCCGGCAGAGGTTCACATATATAAATGTCTGGCCTTGCAAGTCATATTGCTAATGGCCCTGGGTGTTTTGTTCTTAAATGCTATGGTTGATGCTTCCTTAAATGTTTGCACAAACATCAACTTGCTTTGTTGATGTTTTTAACCCGGAAGTAACCTGCATGCTGGTTTGTAAAATTGGCCTTTTTCAATAGGCGTTTTAGATTTGGCGAATGGCGTTCCTTGTCAAGAAAATTTGAATCATTCAAAGTCCTAAAACATAGCTTCATATGACAGTATCACTAAACAGTGAAACTTTGGTCACAGTGACCTTTAAGTGATATGAAGTCCATCACTGTCTTTGAATGAACCATTATACCTAAACATGATGAAAGTTCATGAAATAGTGTCGGAGATATCGCCTAAAATCATTTTACCATAAAATATAGGTCACATTGACCCACATCTAGAATGAGGTCACTCACAGTGTAAGTCCAAACCACTAAATCACGTGCCTAATGGGGCACGAATACCCAGTGCCCTATGGGGTACGAATATCCCGGGCAAGCGCCCTTTCCTGTTATCTCAACATATCATGTTTATATATCAAATACTCCTCAAGATATAAGATCAAATCACTAGTCCATGAAAAAACGGGTCAGTGACTTATTTTCATTGTGAGGTCAAACATTGGGACATACGGACTCATCATCCCAAGCTATTATGTTTACACTGAACAAAATTTCCAGTTGGTTACTTTTCCATAGATTTAAGCCATATTCAAATTTGGACTATTCTAGCTACAAAGCAAGAAGGATAAATGCCACAGACCGTTTATGATGTTATTATATGTATAGATAAAGAATTAGCATGTCGTGTCGAAAGATTGCCGGATCCATTCGAGCTCGAGAGGAGTAGTTGCGGTCAGGCGATGGTGCTGGGCGACTTTCAGGTCCGGGCGCCACTCTCAATAACTCTCAAAGAGCAGCGGCTGTAGAGAACATACCAAGACATCCGGGTAAATTAAACATAGCCCCGGCTACCTTTAGAAATATCTTTCAATCAGCAATAATGTTTCTTTGGTTGATGACTGTCGAAACTGAATAAATTATTTACAAACCTTTGGTTAGCCCTCCGAATATCAACAAATAATATAAAATTTAATTACATCGTAAACATGACACAGTGTCAGTTTTAGACAGACAGCAAGTAAAATAAGGATGTTTTCATATTCCAATATCAATAAACAACATTCATTGAGACTATGGATTACATTTGTCTGACAAAAATACGACAAAACAATTACAGAACGTAATAAACCCCGCTTTACCATTCTTCTTGGACCAACACTAACAACAACAGCTAATAATTACAATAGTAGCCTGTAGATCACACAATATCTTGGGAGCATGGCAAATAAAACAATCTTTGGTACTACTCTATACAACAACATTCTGCTGACGTTGGCTTCAGGTTAAAAAATGGTCTGCTGTGCTTGCAGTATATGCGGGATGTGCTTTTTTGTTTGGTTACATCTTCTTTCTCCTTCCCCCAGCAGGAAGGTTCGATGCCGCCCGCAACAATGACTCGGAGGGCCCTTAATGCACCTACAACCCCATCCGCTTCACCGCCAAAAATTATTTAGATAAAAAACTAGAGCAAGCGAACAAGGGTTCCCTGTATACCCATGGCCTGCGTCACTGCCTACAGAAAACAAACGTTACATACAAGATAAATGAGCCGCGACACGACAAAACCGACAAAGTGGCATGTGCGCCCAGCAAAGACTCAGATCACCCTGGGCATCCGCCCAATCTGATCTGAATCTTCGTTGTTCGCATAGAGCTAGCTTACACCCTTAGCTACCCTTTAAGCGCAAAACAAAGACTCTGATCAGACTGGGCGAATGCCCTGGGTGATCTAAGTCTGCGTTGGACGCACATGCCACTTTGTTGGTTTTCTCGTGTCGCGGCTCAAATGCAAATGCTAACAAAGAGACAAGTACTCAATTGAAATGAGCCACGACACGACAAAACCAACAAAGTGGCATGTGCGCCTAGCGAAAACTCAGATCAGCCTGGCATCCGCCCAGTCTGATCAGAGTATTCGCTGTACGCTTAGAATGTAGCCGAGGGTTTAATCTAGCATTAAGAGGACAGCGAAGACTCTGATCAGACTGGGCGGATGGCCAGGCTGAACTGAGTCTTTGCTGGGTACACATGCCATTTTGTTCGTTTTGTCGTGCCGCGGCTCATATCACACCAGTCACAGACCCAATCACGTATCAAAAGCTTCCATTCCATGATTTTGCTATAAGCAAAAGAATACAAACTTAAAAGTAAACTTGAACAGAAATGTTCTGAAATTTTAAGGTCTGTGACCCTGACCTACAGTCAGCAGTGGCATGCAGATGAGGTTAACTGTTTCAACCTAACAGTCAATTCAGCAACAATTCAGAGCTTTCGTTTCAAGTATACTGAACATATAATCAAGCACATACAACTTATCGCAAACTTTGATGCTAATTTTATAAAGACATCCGAGACGGTGACTCATCCAACGTAAAACTTAGCAAAATTTATACGCATGTGAAAACGTTGGCCCGACGTTGGCTGACCGTTTAATAGCCGACATACTTTTTTGCGAAAAATGCACACAGCATGCTATGAAATAAAGTTTGAACCAGCATAGGTCGAAGGTTAATTAATTTCTGTGCTCCTAGAGCAAAAATATACCCAGCCGTAGTAACGTTGGGCCGACGTTCGGCCAACGTTGTACTCCCAACGCCAACACTCAGCCAACAGTGACACCTTATTCCAACGTTGGCCCAACGTTGGCATGCTATCTGGGTTAACCGCATTTATTGTACAAATATCTTTGACCTTGACCTTAGACCAGAACAAGAACTCAGGTAATTCACACTGATCAGTATCCATCCGGAAGTAACACTTAGCACATACATGTATAAACAACTTCTAGCAATGTCAATCAAAAAACAGAGCAAAAGAAAAAAATCTTAAACGCACATGGTAACTAATAGAAAGAAGGATGGACGGGCTAACAGACGGACGGACGAAACGACGGAGAAACGAATGCTGTACACCCCTTGACAAATCTTGAATGCTTGGGGTGTGATAAGAGGTCTGTATGGCTTTCTTGAGAACCCCACTCAAAAACAAATTCTTCATACACGCAAAACCAGAAGTTAATGCCAGCAAAATATTGAACCCTTTGGCTACTGAGTGCTTGAAAGTTTTAACATTTTGTTATTTGAGCAATTCAGTTGCTATTACAATCAAGCCAATCAAACCATTGGCACAAAATCATAATTGAGCCGCAATATGACAAAATCAACAATGTGGCATGTACGCCCAGCAAAGACTTTGCTGTGCGCTTAAATGGTAGCTAAGGGTTAACGCTAGCTCCATGCGGACAGCGAAGATGCTAATTAGACTAGGCGGATGCCCTGGCTGATCTGAGTTCTCGCTGGGCGCACATGTCACTTTGTTGATTTGTCGTGTCGCGGCTCTAGTATGTCTGATAGGAGACTGCCTGAGGAACATTTCTGTAAAAAGAATGTTTTACGGGCTTTTCATGAATATTTCACTCATATCGAGCCGATCGTAAAGCAGAGTTTGTCGAAAACCGGAGCCTTCGGGGAAAATCCTCCTGATCTCCCCAGAGCAAATCGAGCGCTGATCGAGGACCGAACCCACAGCATGGGGACGAACTAATGTTTGAGAGTCTGTGCTCATATCCGCTAGGTCAGGGAGGCTAGTTTTATTTCTGTAAAAGATTTGTTATTACATCGTCAGTGCTAAAGCAGAAGAACTACTTATGTTTTTTTTTTTTTTTTTTTTTTTTTTTTTTGCTGAGAACAAGAACATTATTTCCTCCTAAACTTTATTTCTTTTTATAGAAATCTGTCAATTTGTAATTTTTATTATGGAAACTGGTCCTCTCTATAACACTATAAACGTTGCAGATATTTTCACGAGACCTGGTAGAATATAAAAGCATTGTCAGTTGCTGTTCAGAGAATAAGAACCCTAACTTTACCTATTTTTTTCATGAGAGAATGGGCAGGTTGGAAGTGGGAGAGGGAATGGGGTTGGGAAACATATATTTTTGTTTCAAAACATAAAGTCTAGTTCTGTAAGATATTTATTGTTATATCTGCATTGCCGAAGCATAAAAAGCTTTTTCCTTCATTTTTTTCTATTAAAAGTCAATGGCAGTTTTAGGTTGAAGCTAACATTATAGCAATCAAAGTACAAGTACTGGAGCAATTAGCATAAATAAGTTACTTATCGTTTCTCCATCTGATAGATCCTATATATGAATTTTGGTTACTAAGGACTATAAGTTCAGAGGAGATGTCGTTTGAAAATGTTTACGGTGGACAGACGCTAGACCACTGTCTATACTATAAGCTACCCCGGAGCTTTCAGCTAAGGGGAGCTAATAAATGATGAAAATAGAATAAAGTTAAAATAAAATTAACAAAACTAAAAATTAAAACATTTGATGATGTGTGCAATACTAATATAACTATAATTTTAAACACAAATTAGGCCGTTTATTACATTTCATTCCATTGTCTTTGCAATGTGGTATGTCTCTCCTTCTCTGTATATAGATCTTCTGAACAACATAATCTCGGAACATAAAGCGCAGCTTGCAGCGGCCTCGTTCTTTATATATATATATTTTTTTTCAACAACGCAGTGATTCCCATGCCATGTCTCACATCAAAAGTGCAAACGGGATTCTCATTTTCTCATATTTTTTTTCTGGTAAGAGATACCAGAATTCGAATTGCTTATTTTTTTTTGTCCCGGTATAATCAAAAATTATTTTATTTCCAGAAAAGTGAGGCTTCGCATAAAAAGTTTCTTTACAAAAAATAGGACCTAACATGTGTCATATGCACCTCTTACTTGCTAGGGAGTAAGAATTGACAGATCAAATTCGAAAACTACCTTCTGACTAACATTATATTATCTTTGGAACAAAATTTGCATTATTAATTGGTTTTTATTACAAACTTGTTCTTCGTCCTCACTGTAGTTTCACCTTTATCGTAAAATTTTGCTAAATAAAGGGACCAGAAAAATGAGGGAGGAAATCTAGATGCGGCTCCGTCAAGACCTAACGAGTACTATATCATGGAGCGTACCGGCTTAGCCACATCAATGATCTTTTGATTGCTGCCATTTTTTTCAGCTGACGACAAGGAATATAAGTCCAATATACCGATACAGTTGTCAGTTGTCGAACTGATAACTGCTCACCAAACTCTCTAGTAAATGCATACTACTTACAATTTACTTTAGACTGCACACACGGACATGCCATGGTTCTCTTAAATAACGTGTAAAATATAAGTTTTACCTGGCAGCTAAATCAGTCCTCGATTTGTTTACATTAATTTTGTAGCCTCACTTACCCGGAAGTTCGCCTAATTTGTTCAACGCCGGTAAATTTTGGGTCTAAAGATTGTACTGCGTGATACTAGCAATGGCGAATATACATTCGGATCGAGAGAATTAGATAAACATGTTTATCACATGATGCCGCAGTTATTCAGTGGATGACGTCGTGTCATAAAAATCGTATGACCACACGTGTAATAACACTTTGGCACGTACACGTAATGTCTTTGACAACCTCCATGTCAACAATGCGTTTCTTTATTAAAATAATGTTCAGTTTGAAGGCGTTTAAATCCCACATTAAAGGTCATATGATAAACAGAATCTTACACTCGTGGTCATTTCATATGGAATTTATGAAACTCGCCAAAGGCTCGTTTCATACATTTCATTGAAATGACCACTCGTGTAAGATCCCCTATATAATGCAATTAGAGATTCTAAATAGCTTTCAATAAATCGGGGTTGTTAATTCTAATTCTGCTAGTCTTTATCCTTAAAATTAGAACAAGTAGTCATGATAAAGCAAATAAAGGCATGCGTCAATTAGATATGCAAATAAATCATTTGGATCTAATTGAAGCATTATTTTACCTACCGTAAATTATAGCTGCGAGATTTAGGCGTATGAAAATTCGAAAGGTTCATCCATAACGTCAATATCAAATGCCGAAGCTGCACCCACTTTTTGCTAAATGAAGAATAAGGCCGTTATCCCGTTGACTTCGATAAAAAAAAAAAAAAAAAAAAAAAAAAAAGCTAGTATTACTGTCGTCCGTACACATTTTCAAATAACTTCCCTTCTGAAACCACTGGGGCAAGTGTAATAAATTTCATATAAAGCCTCCAGGTAGTCGGTTCAAAAGCCGGTTCAAAATAAATCTTGTCTTGTCTTGTATTAAAGGGAACGAAAGTTTTATAGATGGTCAGTGTCACATGAAGAGCATGGCAATATATGGTAAAACATTTAAAATCTACTTCAGAATCAATAAACGTAAATTTATGTAGTATTCAGTACTTGAATACTACAAAGATTGTTCCAATGTTGGTATTTGGTATACAGTCAACTCCCTATATCTCGAACATTGATATCTCAAAGTACTTCTTATATCAAAGAATATAATTCGGACACATTCCCAGTTTATATTGAAATTTCAACTTCTATTAACTCAAGCTACTGATATCTCAAAGTAAATTTTCTGTGACCAGAAAATTTACTTTGAAATATTAGTAGTTTGGGATGAACTTTTGAATAGCGAGAGTTGACTGAAGTTACGTTTATATTCCAATGTTGACCTTGCATTAGCCATGACTTGTTTTACCGCAAGGCTTAATTCGCTTTCTGATGCTTTAATAAAGGGAGATTATAAAATGGAAATTTTAGAAGGTTTCGATATAGAAGTAAAAGTTGGTATATACATTCAATTACATGAAAATATTTGAGCAATAGAGATCACGGTCATTCGTTGACCTTTAACAAAGGTCTCCCATATTTCAGCAATTTCAAACATCTCCTCAAAAGCCCCTGAGTTTATTGAAATCATATTGCTTATGAAGCAGCCAGAGGTAGAGGAAACAGAAATATCTCAAAACGGGTTTTGTCACGTTCTTGTCACGTAACCAATATGACCGTCTTGCCCTGGTCTAATCTAGTCTATCCCGTAATCTTGCGAGCTCGATTGGGCACCACAGATAACTTTACAATTATTCCATTCTACCTAGTCCTGTCTGCAGCTGCCTTATAAACCAGCAATTTCCATACCCGTCCACTCCTTAATATTGTCTTCCCACGTCTTCTTCTGTCAATCTCTTCTTCTTTTCCTGTCAATGTGCTCTGAAGAATTATCTTTGCCAAGCCATAGATATGGCAAAACCGCCTTAGTATCCGTTGCTGGAGCAAGGTCAGGAGTTTACATGTATCATATTCTTTAATGGCTGCTTGGATTTTTTCTGCGAACAGTCTCATTAGTGACATGGTCTCTGTAAGAGATGTTCAGTGACCGTCGGTAGCATCTCATTTCAAAGGACTGTGTTCTTTTTGCAAACCCTACTGTTAAAATATCTGAAATAGTGATTTGACATGGGAGAGCATTAGTTTCACCTTTGTTTCAAGAGATATGATGTTTTTTTCTCTCCATTTTGCCTTCAGCTTTGTCAGAGCTGCAATTTCTTGGTCAATCTTTGAGAGAACCTCCGCTTTAAAGCCTTCATCTGATCCAATTGCTCAAAGGCACTTGAAGCTTGTAACTTTTCCAAATTTGGACAATTTTAGGTCCAATACATAATGAAATAAAAATTGTTACAGGACTCTCTCACAAATATCAAGTTCATTTGCTCCTGTCGTTATGATTTTGAACTTTTATTAATGCGCTAAGTGATGAGAAATCAACATCATAAAACGTTAATGTCACCAGTGTCTGTTATCTTGTTTTATTCAAATGAAATTATTCATGTTCCATTGTTTTATCAAGCAATCTTAAAGACCTCACTTTATCTTGTCGGCTATCCATTCGGGAAATTTTTTATGAAAACTAGTCTTAAGTCGAGCAACTAAACCTGCTAAATGTATGTGCATTTCAACATTCGATTATGCATTTGACATTAATGAAAGTAGATAAAGTCAAAACTGGTCGTAAAGTCAAACCTCTCCGCCCACTCACGGCGATTAGGGTAAAGTCGGGTAACAACTTCGAACAGCGGGTAAATTCAGACATATCATTGCAAACAGTGAAAATCCAGATGAGACGGCTCATGGTGAGAATCCAGATGAGACGTCTCATTATGAGCTGTCCGAATTTACCCGACTTTACCCTACCTAAGTGATAAATAAAACTCAGTCTTAACAGCACCTGATTTTTGAAGTTTTTTCATTATTTTTCTCAAACAACACTGAATCGTGTTTGAATTAGTGTTCTGAGTAAAAGAGTCTGACTCCTGGCCTAAGCAACTGGCTAAACCCTAGGCCTTTTTTTTAGTTTTTTCATTATTTTTCTCGAACAACACTGAATCGTGCTTAAATATAGTGTTCTGAGTTAAAGATTCTGACTCCTGGCCTAAGCAATTGGCTGAACCCTAGGCCTTCAAGTTTTTTAATTTTAGTACATACCAAAAACAATCGAATTACGAGTTCAAACACGAAGTAATATATACTTTCGTTTCCCTCTCCGCTGATTCAAGAAAAGCAGTTGTCAGTTACTGGCGAAAGTAAGTGCACTTAGTACAGGTTAACCGCTTAGGAGGTCTAAGTCTGCCCAGGAATAGTTTGGTTAAGTTAACTTACCGTCCCGACATGACCATAGCTGTTTACCGTGGACGTACACTAATAACACAACGAAATAATATAGAGTATCAACACAATAATTGATCCTCGACACGAGAAAACTAACAAAGTGAAATGTGCGCCCAGCAAATACACATATCAGCTTGGGCATTCGCAAAGTCAGATCAGAGTATTCGCCGTGCGCTTAAAGGTACCTAAGAGTCTAAACTAGCCCCATGTGGAAAACTGCGAAGACTCTGATCAGGCTGGGCGGATACCCAGGCTAATCTGAATCTTTGCTAGTTCCACATGCCACTTTGTTGGTTTTGTTGTGTCGCGGCTCAGTCATTAGCGGATTGCAAAATGAAAAACCTTTGCCAAGGTAGGTGGCAAAACTAGCATAACAAAATATAAACACGATAGGCGTATACAACACACTTTTTCTATTAACCATCTTATGTACATAAAGCATGTAACAGAACGAATAAGAAGAAGCCTTCGTTAGCTCTCTTTAGCATTTTGCTTGTCCGGTTTATATATCTGGACGTATTTATAGGAACTAATGAAACTTTACACATTTATAGGGGACAATAAAAGAAAGTGCATAGGGGAAAATAAGAGAGAGAGTGCTAAGGATAAGGACTATAACTTTACCTGAGATAGTTAGCTCCCTTCCTATGTGTTTTAGTAGTTTGCTTGTCCGGAGCATACCTCCGGAAGTATTGAAGGAAACTAAATGAAATTTCACACATTGATAGAGCGCAATGAGAGAAAGTGCAAAGCACAAGAACCATAACCCTGTTTTAAGTTACTTTTGAGTAACTTTCCTTCTTATTTTTCTCAGTTGTATGTTTGTCCAGGGCATAATTCTAAAAGCATTGAAGAGAATTAATTGAAGTTTTAGAAATTGATAAAGGACATTTAAAAAAAGTGCAGAGCACAAGAACCATAACCCGGTCGCAAGTAGTTATGGATTTAGTTCTCTTCTTATTATTCTCATGTTTCTGTTTGCCTGGAACTAAAATGAAACTACACTGATTAATAGATGGCAATTAGGAAAAATGCAGAGTGCAAGAACTATATTCTAACTACTAGCAGTGTTTGATTTATTTCTCGTCCTACTTTTATGCTTGTTTGGAGCATATCTCTAAAATTTCAGGGGAATCAAATGAAATTTAAATATTGATAGCCGACAATGAAGGAAATGCAGAGCGCAAGAACCATTACCCCAATGTAACAGACGTTATGTTGTTTATAATGATCAGCCGTTACCTGAATTATACGGATTGCCATTTACACAAACACCGTGATGGCTGATCATTATTATGCGAAGTGATGGCTTACCATAGTTTAAAAAGATAAGAAAGCTGTGTTACTGAGTAGATTTGTATTTCTTCATTCCTTTACCTCTGTTTATTTCTAATATATTTTTACACTTTTAAAAATAATTGGTTTACACAGAAAATCACTACTATCCCAGGATACCCAGTTCCACTAATGCACATTTTCGGGGAGCATTCGTCGATTTCACTGATTTTTTTTTTTTTTTTTTTTTTTTGTATGCTCCCGAACTGCGAGGTGCGCCTGAGAAAATCATGTAACATATTCGAAAAACTTTTTTTTTAGAAAATGTCGAACGTGGTTAACTAATTTTCACCAGATTCTCATTAGAGCTTTTAGTATATATATTAGGATACTGCGCTCGGAAATAGCTACACTTATGTTAATTTGTGACTTCCTAACACTGAAGCTTTTCCCTCGTATCTTAAAGCTTTGCTATCAACAAATAAATTTTGTCTGAAAGTTACCATTATGCAATACTTAATGTGTCTAAAGGAAACAATTTCTTAACAATATAGGTCGTCTTTTCGTTACAAATGAACATCAGAAAAGAGGAATCTTGAAAACTAAATTGATCACCAGCAATTAGATGTCGAACATCTTTAACAAAACTGTCAAATAAAGTGCGCCGTTTGTTTCCAACAATTTAAATGTAGCGATAATTAAGTTAGCCTACCAAATGAGTGAAGTAACTGATATAAGGTCGCCAGTTTGACATTCTCTTGCTCTCGAAATCGATGAAACACTTTAGTTAACAAGATATCATCTCATCAGGGGAGATCGCAAAGGAAAAATCATGCTTTTTGCTTAAATTTCACTTTTTTACTACTTGCAGTTTGATACATTTTCTTAAGATGATTAGCCACATTGGGTTTACTGTCTCACTGCAGAAGCCACAAACAAGATACTTGGTTTAAAAAGACAAGAGGCGAAAATAAATCGACCAGAGACATACGAAATCTGCTAACATACTAGGAAATTATAATAATGCTAACGTCGACGAAATTTAATGTGTATCTCTTTACTTTAAGTAAACAGCACTTGCCGTAGAGCGTTGTTGTGCCGTAAAGGGCTACCTTCGAATACAGCCAATAATATAAACGTATTCGTATGAATACAGATACAGTACTGTGTTTGAGAAGTTGTAGTCGTATGCATACATGCGTCGCTACGATTACGGTTACTGCTGCATAAATTCTGACAGGATAGTTTAAGTACCAGACGGGATAAAAAAAAAACAACCCATTAGCCTCCGTCCTTTCGGAAACACTAGATCCTGGAATCACGAAAAGTGTTCAAGAGATTTTTTTTTTACTCATTTGTATGTGGACATAGGCAATGAAGAGAATACAAACATTATGGTTTTCTATCAGCGAGAGATTCTGGTTGCAATAGAAACAAAAGAGATAATCTACACACTGCGATAAATCTTGAATCCAGGCTTTTGAAACTTAGTTCTATGTAAAAAGATCTCTGTACCTGAAGTGAAAATATATTTATTTTAAATGCAGGTATCTCTATTTTTATATGAACTAGAGATACACTCAATTTTGAAAAAAAAATTATCAGTATTTCAGTCAGAGATATCTGTATTTTAAACAGAGATATCGGTATTCACTTTAACAGTCAGTCTGTATATTTAAAGATAGAAGTACACAGGTACATGTATTACAGAGAGATATTGCAGATGCTGATGGGTGTCAAACTCTAAAGACCCTGATCGTATACTGCATGTCAGACGCGGTGTTAGACCGTTTGGAATTCGGTAAATACCCAACTCTAGTGTCAATAATATTACTTTTTTAAGTTATTTGCACATGCATTGTCTCACTGTCCAGCACTACTCGAATGGACTTACAAGAAAACTGTGATTACAGTCTCAGAGTCGGTCAAAGGAACTTGCAGACGAACGAACAACTTAAAATAACATACAGAATGCCTTTGACACTGAATCTTTACAGCCTCTGTAACCTAGTACTACTAAGCCTAGACGAAAACACTCCGTATACAGGTATTGTCTAGCTCGATAGCTCTGTGCAGTATCTCTATTCGTAGGCTTCTTTTCAATACGGCTAATCAAGTAGCTGTATTCGAAGGTAGCCCTATAGGGTTCAATGGTTGTTGTACCTGAACGCTTAGCATTTTCACACTGAAATTGCAGTATGACGGCAACCAAATGTACATCTTACACTTAAGTAACATGCATACTCGTTTAAATTCTAATACCGGGTTTGAATATAATGTATGCACCATGTAAATAACACCAAATCTTGACAGATTGATTCTGGAAAACCATTTGCATGTATGCAGAATACAGTTCAACACCATTTACATTGATTGAATTTCTTTATTACATGTTTGTTGATTCAACTACTTTTAAAGCTCACCATTAGGTGATGGGCTTGGTCTGCGGTCTGCCGTCCGTCGTCGTTCACACTTTTAAACCTCAATATCTCTTAAACCAGCCAGCCAATCAAATTTAATGTGTAGCATTGTTGGGGTGGGGGATTGACTTTATATTCTTTATGACCAATTCGTTCAAAACTGTGGTTACCATAGCAACGAAACGGGAAAATGTTGCCCGGGCGATAGCGCCTTCAGTTTTAATCTGAACATCTTCAAACTTCCAGGTATCCAGGACAAGCATAAAATCTCAGATAAGTTTGAATTTGGGCCATGTGGGATTATTCACAGTTCAGGGGTAGCTGTCCTTGAGCGACGAACAATTTCCCCACAGATTTACAATGAAGAAAATGTTGCCCCGGTCATTCCAGTCAGAGTATATAAAGCCAGCAAAAAGGTTGTTTAAAAATGTGCTTATTTAAAACGCCTCAATGAGCACGCAGCAGTGAATCGGTGTTGACTTTGAGTTAAGAAGGATCCAATGCTGTCTCGTGGATCTTGTATCTGTGGGTGGGTTGTTCGAATTTTAAATAAAACGGCGAGAGCTTGATTTTGTCGGGTATGTGAAATGCAGATTTGAACTCCCTAACTCCCCGAGCTTGTAATGGCGATGCTAACATTCGTATGTGCCTTCAGGGTTGCAGGTAAATTTAAAGAGTAACTACACTTCAGGAACTGACTGAATCAGATCCCAAACCCTATCCCCAACATCAAAGGGAAAGATTGACAAAGACATCCCAACAAACAATGAATTACAAGTGATAAGCCGAGTCAGCAGCTCTTTCCCAAATAGATGGCAACTCAGCTATCTTTATTGAACTAAATAATTTAGACCAACAGACGGGTTACAACGGACTAAGCAAATTATATGAAAATTATATGAAAGTTTACCTAGTCATCTGTAAACGTGTATTCACTTTTATAAAAGATATACGGCAACCATTTTGTGGAAGGAAAGAGTGGGATTTTCAGAACCGTTTTTGCTCTGAAATTACAGATGACCCCGTCATCTGTCTAACTGATAAGCCTAGTGCATCTGTTTTATTGAAAAAAAAAAAAAAAAAAAAAAAAAAAAAAAAACGTTCTATATAATTGTTTGGCAAGTGATGTGGAGCCTGACCAGGCTACTCCAAGAAGTGATCTGTTTTGACTTTTGTATTGTGTTTTGGACGTTTTCATATTAAAATCTGGATAATTTCCAGATAAGATTCGGGAGCTGGGTAGATTTTGATGTTTCTCAGTTTATGGGTGTCGGTGTCTATGGTACGGATGCATTTCCAGGCCCGGGAAGCTATAGCATGTATATGCATGCTAGCCTTGTGTGCTTAGGTGTTAGGACTTTTCAAAATCATTAATTTTGCATTTGGGACAAGTGGAGAAGTGTTGGGTTTAGGTGTCACAGTACTTGGGCGCTTTGGGGTAATGTATTACTATTCTTTTTCGAATTGACTTGTAGTGGCCGTAAGAGCCATTCCATGTATTCTTCTAGTAGGGAAACACTTATCATTATTTTTCTAAAGATTGTATTTACTTGTTTATATCTTGTTTAAAATCAGTGCTTAGATATGTTTCAATTGTATCTGGTTTTGTATCATAATCTTTTTCTGGGTAGGCTTTGTCTTTTATTTTAAAATATTTCATTTTGTTGAGGAAATTTAGGTGACTGTGAGGATATAGTATGGAATTACAGTATTATTCCTACAGGATGAGATATGAAACGGAAAATGAGGGACTTTATGCGCTACTATTTCTTTCTGTCTTTCTGTTGTCTTAAGATCCCAAACATGATGTTGAAGAAAGTGAGTCTTACTTATTTTCTAGCAGTTTTCGTTTTTATATTCCATAACATTGACCAGTTAATAACTCTTCGGTTATATTTTGACATCATCGTCATGTATAGTGAATTAACGTTTAAATTATTTCGTTGCTTAGATATTAATTAATTGGTAGACATAGCAGCAGAATGGTGCGTTTGCTTGTCCTATTATTTTCAATTTGGATTAAGAATTTTTTGCTCTTTTGTTTGATGAATATTGCTGAACAAGCGACACTCTTCTCCCAAAACTGAAGAGCGGGGGAGGGGTTTCTAAGTCGTAGCTTCTAAGGGGCGTGATGTATTTCAGTATTTTAGAGTAAAGAAATATGATGTTATATGTCTTCAGGATGTGCATAAAAATGATAAATTGGAATCTTTTATGAAAGCAGAGTGGGGATATGATGCATATTTTAGTTCATATACAAATATGAGTCGTGGGGTCATGGTTTTAATAAATAATAATTTGGAATAAACAGTTGAAAAGTCAAGACAGAAAAAAATTGGCAATTTTATAATTCTAGATATGGAAATACACGGCAAAGAACTAATTTAGTAAATATATGCGGCCCAAATGAAGATAGCCCTCAATTTTATGAAAGTATATCACAAAATACTGCAGAATTTGAATGTAAAAATGTTGTAATTTGTGATGACTGGAATTTAATTTTAGATGCAATAAAGATTGTAGTAATTATTCAGATATAAATGATCCAAAAGCGAGAAAGGTTTCTTAAATCTATTAGAAAAGAAAAACTTTGTATATCCATTGCGCGTAATGAACGGGGAGGAAGGTAAGAATACATGGCGCCAGTTAAATCCTACAAAAAAACAACTTAGGTTAGATTTTTATTTAGTCAGTAATTCGATATTTTCTTTTGTGATGCTGTTATAGTTTTATTTTATAATAAAATACTAGTTACCAACTCATTTTTATATAGGATTAATAAGATAGACAATGATTTGTGTGCGCATTGTTAACTCTATTCAGAAACCATTTACCATCTTTCTATAGAATGCGAAAGAGTTAAACAGTTTTGGAATTCACTGAGGTTATGGCTTACAAATAATTCGAACATACCTATGGATTTGAATGGTAAGAGTATTTTGTTCTCTTATCAAGACAAAAGTGTAATAAAAATTACGTACTGGTATTTGCCACGTATTATATACATATGCAAATAAATGTTATAAATAGGACCTAAAGGACCTCTGACAGTATCAATGCATATTTGCCTATTTTTCGACAAATTATTGCACCTTCCTCTGGCAGCAAAAGTTGAAATATTTGGCATTAGTATGTAGACATGTGTACTGTGAAGACATTTTAACGGTGATTTTGAAAAATTATCATGCCTGTAGACTAACTTAAACCGTTTTTATCAAGAGGGGTACGTGGATTTTTCAGTCTCTGAAAATAAGTCATTTTTTTGGCTTTCTTATATATCGAAATTTTAATTGATAACTATGCTTAAACTGACGTACACACTACTATTACTGATATTAAGCAATATCTTTTCAATAACAAGGACTTTAGACTATTTTTATATATAAAGGGTGTAAGTACCCCACCCACTTTTTCAGTTTTTCAGCTGTAGACTATTCCCCCCCCCCCCGTGCCTCAGCAAGCCACTCACATATAATGTGTACTATGATAGTATACACATACATGCGAAGTGGCTAGTTGAGGCACGGGGGGGGGGGGGAAGTATCTTTAAAAAACTTTTCCTGTTTCCATTACGTTTAATTATAAAGTTTGGCATATTCCTCCAAAAATTGAAGTCTATGAGCTAAAAAATCAGAAATTAAATTCATAGCTAGTTAGGGGAAGTTGAGAACGACAAATTTCAAGAAAAATTCTTGGGTATATCAAAAATTTAATTTTGACTAATTTTATAGGCAAATTAACATTACAACCGTCAGAGGTCCTTTGAATAATTTAGTAGGGTTGCTAGAAAAAAGTTCACTTAGAAAAATATATTGCCTATGTGAATAACGCAATAACAAAGGTCTTCATAAAATGGACACCTTATATATAACTACTTTAATAGAAATGTTAATAGTTGAGAATCTTTACATATACACATACCTATAGTAACTTACTCACGAATATCAAATAACTTTTATTTGTCTTACATACTGTGGATTGGTGCATGTTTGTTCGTTTTAACCTCTGCATTTTTGGGAGATAAGTATGTCTATAAAGGACAATCAAACGATTTTTTAATTCAGACAGATATGAGAGACAGATATGAGATAAAATAGGCACACTGTTATATAGTTTCTATTTCTTGTATGTGCCATATAAATAGAAAAGCGACGAAATACTGAAAATTAAATATATATTCTATTTTTGATATATTTCTTTCAATGATGCAAATGTTTCAACGGTGGATTTATAGTGTTATAGATTACTGTATGTACAATATATCTCTCTTTCTATATGTATGTTTGACTCAAATATTGTATTGTCATGTTCATAAATTGTGAAATAAAATTATAAAAAAGTCCGTTGAAGTACATTACAGTACTTCCAAACAAATCTGCTCGTCTTCGTTATATTTTGAAAATGTTCAAAAGACAAAGCCTTGGTCACACATGCGTCAAATAACGTTGCTTTACGTACTTAGAAATAATCTACATGAACGCACTTTAACGAACATTAATGTACTTTGATGTACTTACTGCTTCAGCTTGCTTGCCATACTTTTACTTATTAATAACTTCTAAAAACCTAAGGAGAGCCGTGATTTGTGATTTATGTTTCGAACATGTTCAAAAGATAACTACGGCAAGCATAAATTTTGAACGTCCTGACTAGAATTCAATGCACTGCAGTAACATACGTACTCCATATTTGTAAACTTTGCCGCTCTAGGACGTACTTTGTCATAGTGGATAACCTACTATAATGTAGTAGTCGTTGAAGTCTAAAGAATGTAGGGCAAGCTACTGCAGTAAGTACGTTAAAGTACATTAGGTACGTGTAAGTACGTTCAAGTAAGTGGTTTATCCTGAGTGCTAGGTACTAAGTACTAGGTGATTTCTAAGTATGTTGAACCACATTGTTCAACGCATGTGTGGCAAATGCTTAAAAGTAATTACATTAATGGTATTTTGTTATTTATGTTAAAGGCATTTAGCTATTCTCTATTTCAGCAAATATGCGGATCAAAATTTGCGATATCTGTCTATATAAAGAGTATCTCACTGAAAGCTGATTGTCTTTTCTCGACTTATCTTCTTGTTTATTTGCAAAATGAAATTAAATTGTATAAAGTATTTCGCTGCAAAACAGAACAAACACAAATATGCTACTGTCATGACATAAGTCTTTTATCAGTTGAACTATATCCTGCTTGAACAGTTTAGGTATGAAAGAAGCGATGAAATAATCATGGTTACAGCTACAATATTGGTTATTTAGTGTTTCCTAGATTTCGCCGTCAAGTGAGATTAAATTGTTATTATTGATGGAAAGTCTTCTCTAGTGTATTAGACTTAATTGGTACTTGTATTTCGCGATGTTTTCAGAATATGTCAATAAAGTGCGGATCGCTGCACGAGATAGGTCAGCCCTATGCCTGCTTGAGAGATGAGCTTTCAAACTTTCTGTCTTTTCTCATCCATCACGAATTTTCATAAAAGACATAAATGCAATAATAGAGCACTTAGAATCCAAAATGGAACAACTAGAAAATTTATTGCCGGTTTGCTTACAGAGAGAGATGTAGATAGAGAAGCTAAACCATAACTGTTGAACTGATAAACTTGTGTGTCAGTCCTGATAACCGTCATTGCAAATTCATGTAAAATAATTAAATATAATAATAATTATAAATAACACCGTAATAGTTATTTTATTAAAAGACGCATACATTCCCAAGGAAGCAAGTTATAATATAACACGGTTAACTCTTTTCTGATAAAAAAAAAAAAAAAAACTCTTTTCTGATCAGTGGACTTGCCAGTTTTTATAAGTTGGATGAGTCTATTTTAGTTGTAGGGGGTTTCTGGTGAGCGTTTTTCACTTTAACTTTATTTTGCATAAGAGTTTTTGTAAGCAAAATAGTGTAGATCCTGTCCAGATGCCGTGTTTTATGGCGTCTGAAATGGGTCTGCACTGTTTGCATATGTTCCCAAAACGGGTTTCGAGTCTGAAACTATTAGTGACTTTCAATTATATAGCGTGATTTCTATCACACCTTGAGTGTCTATTCAGTGACTTCATTGCTTGCTTGTTGCATCTTAACACATTTATGTTCAGAGGAGTGTTCAATCTTTATCAAGTAGATGATTCCATTTGTATGTAATGGGGCGTCCGGCATATATTATTTTTATCTTCTTCGTTTTAGAGAGAAATTTCCATATGTCTTGTGCAAATAGTAAAGACCCTGATCAGACGCTGCGTTTTGCGGCGTCTGACAAATGTCTGCACTATTTACCTATGTCATACTCTCATAACTTGCCTTTATAGACGCAGTAAAGATCAGATAAGCGATGTCATTTATCGCAGGCCGGTGTCTTTAGTGATCCAGGCACAGGATATAATATAAAAAAATTCCAAATCATTCAACGCAGCCGTTTCTAAACTTATTTCCGACCCGATGGCCACCGGACTTTCGTTTTCACTGACTTCTTACACCAGATATATAGACATGGCGGGTGTATTATAATAGGCAGGTGATGCTTACCTATCGCGAGCACCTGGTCACATTTCCTTTTTTGGGGGTCCACGTCTGTATGTCTAGAAAATTTGGATATATCGATGTTTAGATTGATTATATCAATTTGGACTTATGACTTTGGTACTTTGACCGCTCTGGCTTTAGATAGTTTACAACACGTTGTATTCTAGACCTGATGCCACCATGCATCTAGTTCTAGATGCTATTCCTTGATAAATAATTATATTTCTTGACATTGTAAAATACATATTTATTGAAGTAAGTTATTTAATTGTTCTCTGAATTAAACACGTAAAGCAAAAGCCTTTAAATGTTGCGACAGTGTATCCTTTCAACTCACGGGCTGTGTATTTTAATGACTTAATAGATATTCAATGTTTATATCACATGTAATGAATTTATGTAATTTTTGTTTAGAAATTCTCTCCCTAAATGCCACAGACAACAACCCTCAAATTTTCAGCAGCATGTTGCATGTTTATGAATTATGGACCATGAATCAAAACCAAATAGAAACACAAAGCACAAGAAAATAGACTTGTATCTATTTCTGGTGCATGTGTCTGAGCCCATAGCTGTATTATGTCCTTTTAAGGTCTGTTTGATATTATTAAGACAATATATTGTTCCTTTTACTGATGCGTGCAGCAGATCTATGAAATATTATGTGCCCAGTGACACCCAGTGATAGAACTTCGGAGAAGTTATATGGAATATTTCAAGGGACTGTAATGATGCTATAAATCATTGTAGCGTCAGCAAAGTTTCAAAGGTCCCAGTCAGATATAACAGTTAATGCTGTCAGTCGCTAAAAAACGATCTCCATCTGGGTTTAAATCCTGTTTTAGTTTGAACAGATTTTTGTCCCCAGAGTTTCAATACCTTAATTCATTTACGCGTAGGGGACTATTCTATCCCAATAAATAAGATAAGTCCATTTATGATTTTAACGGTGTCTGATGAATATATATTTTATAGTCGCATTTATAGATATTGCTTTACATTTTATGCAAATAGTGTAGACCCTGATGATTTCTACAGTCATAACATTTATGACAACAGAACTCTGATGTGGAGTCGAGCATATCTTTGCAAGGCTACGTTCCAAGCAGCCCCTTGTTAAAATTACAGTGTTTAAAATTTATTCTCTGCTATATTTAACCCTATTGCACTCAGAATGGTCAAAACTCCATAGAGTTTTGGCCGTTCAGAGTGCAATAGGGTTAATAGTCCTTTTATGTCATTACGTATGTGAGATGAGGGTCTTTCCTTATATGAAATAGCAGTTTCACTGGACCGATGCATAATAGTATTAACAAGAATATCTGTCTTTAAGCATATCCGGATAACGCCACCTTCAGCTTTCATCTATTTGAGCTGAACACTGGAGCTCACATACAATCTCGTATCAAAACTCTAGGAGTTCCAACCACATGATAGTACACACATTTGACAGTACACCGCTGAAAGAAATCTGTGAAACTTGCAATCTTTCACACAGTAAAGAGCGAGTGAGAGATATTGGTTTTAAGGCATACCAGCATTTAAAGGCTATTTTGCGCCGTTTCATACTGGAAATTAACAAAATAAGACCAAAATATGACACAAAATATGATAAGTTGGTAAGAAATGCATTTGTTATTTTGACGATTTGCACAGAACTGCATGTGAAGTCTTTATTGATTTTAGTTTTATTTCCATCTGGTTCCGTGCCCTTTCCACACTGACAGACAGGCAGACAGACAGATAAACAGATAGATGTATATGCAAGTTACTGCTACACACTCAACTACATTTATTGGAAAATTCCAGTATACTGCCTATTGGTTTTTGGTTAACATAAAAGCCCATAGTGAAGCCAATATTCGCAACAACTCCAGTCAGCAATGTATCTTGTTTTCGAATAGGGTTTGTGTCCCTTCCACTGACACGACAGAGGACAATTACCCTTGATATTGATACACTAGTAACTGTAGTAGCCCTTGAATCTTCATATGAGCCGTGACACGGGACAACAAACAAGGTCGAATGTGCGCCCTGCGAAGAATCAGCTCCGCCTGAGCTTCCATCCAGTCTCATCAGAGACTTCGCTGTGCGCTTAAAGGGTAACTGACGGTCTGCGGACAGCCAAGACGCAGATCAGACTGGGCGGATGCCCAGGCTGATCTGAGTATTCGCTGGATGCACATGCCACTTTGTTGGTTTTGTCGTGCCGCGGCTCAACTTTGCTTTCTAGTATCCGGCGATTAGCAAACAGTGCAGACCCCAATAATAAGAATAGGCTTACCTATTTGCTGGTGCGTTATTGCTCCAGTAGCAGGGTCACATTTACTCTACATAAACAGACGCTTTTAAACCGAGTCTGTTATTTTGGCTAATTTCGTTTCTTTGATACATTCTTTTTTCCAGAGAACTTTCCTTCCATGAAAATTTATTTCATCACTGCCTTTTTTTTCAATTAAACTTCATATATGCCCTGAGCTTTATTGTTTTTTTTTTTTCTTTTTTCAAAATTCAGTAGTTTCTCGGAAGAACATACAAATATTTTTTTTCGGGAAGTACGTAAGATGGCTCGTGACAATTTTGTTGATGGCGCTGCTATCATTTTCGGTCAAGTTCATCACTATGTTAAAGTGATGACTTTGGTATTTGGATGTTCAATATGTCTTTTAGCTCACCTGATGGGCAAAATGTCGGACGTTTCGGACTCAAGACGTTTCGGACCCTGCGTATTTTGCGGACCCAAAACGTTTTGGACCCTGGCTTGGGACCATTCGGATCCTCGTACTCGTCCTTGGCTCATATAGTCCTTTTCTGTAGAATGCATATCGCCAAAAGACGATTACCTTCACATTTAGTGTAAGTAAACTTTTTTCATGAAACAAAAAAGGGCCAACATCACGCAAACCAAAAGCTTTGGTTGAGATAAGAAACGCCATTTGAGTGTGTTTCGGTTTCGATTTGGAGAACAAACCTTGCATTTATACGGTATAATTTTCACGAGGAAACAAACAAATGTCGGGAAATGTCATGCAAAAGCTTTTTTTCTGGATTTCTACGTTTGTGGCCTAACTATGAGGACAGAGAGTTCACTCATTTTGGTAGATTCCATGTCCGCGCAATGAAGGTGTACTAGAAGCCGACAAAAACACATGCAAGTGAAGACGATTTGCTTGATTTTAAGATTTTCTGATAAGCTAGAAGTTAATTAATTACAATGCCACATATACATGACTGACAGGTATATGATGGGCGCTTCGAACGAGCCTTTGGGTTTAACAAAAACTTTATGGAAACGCATCAGATCTTTGGTTTAAACGATAGTTTATCAACTATTAATTGCATACATATACTACAATACAGTTTCATAAGTAACAGGATCTGATAGTAAGCAAAATGCTTATATATCAAGTCATTTCCTGGAAATCATTTCATCAGATCTTTAAAATGATAAAATTTACAAACAATAACTGTCTTTCAATCGCCATACAAAGTTAACAGAATTTATTCAATATGTTATATGATCACATATGTACCCGGACTGGGCCCTAAAACTTCGAAATTTAATTGCTTTTTTTAGGTAAGTAGTAAGGGCTGTTTTAAACCATGTGTAGAACGATCTATTACTCACGTATAAAGATACTGCACTGCATCTAGGATCCAAACTTTTCTAACATAAGCTTAAACATGTTTTTGATTTTTATTATCATGAAGAAGTACCACTCTGTCCATTTTTTTGTGGTTACGCATCAAAGTGTCCGGTTGGGCATCGGAAGAACAAACACTATTTTCGACCTTCATATGATTCCGCAAGTGCTAGCATGCCACTCTTGTTACTAAATTTCACAATTTACCTTCACGTGTCTGTAACGCATGCTCTTAAACAAATTGAGCGAACATATTTCTACTCAAAATCAGGCATATGCACATACATTAAAGGGCTAAAATTCGAAGCATAATTTTTAACACTGCTTATATTTTGTATTTAGACTGTATAGAAAGAATATACATGACAAACAAATACTATTGCAATGTGTATGAAGGTGTGGTTACGCATCAGAGGGCCCAGTTGAGCATTAGACGATCAGTAACCATTGCAAAGATGAAAGAGGCGCTGCTATTTTTTTTCCATTATTTGCATATTACCTCATGGCGCGCCTAAAAATACGCTATTAGCAGAACTTGCAAATACTGTCTGAATATTTTTCCAGTAGCGACTATAAAGATGTTTAAAGACACATTTTTGATTGCACATCACCCTAATGACCGTTTACTGGAATATGGAGATATGAGATAAGGAATCAGTAGGGGTCTTAAAGAGACCTTTTATTTCATACAGGTAGGGGCTACAGTGAAGGGATAGTGACACTCATAATCACTTAGATAAGAAAATCCTTTGAAGTTGGGAACTGGGAAAGGATATGTTTATTGGAGGTGATAATGAGTGCTACTACTCTCATATAGGCTGAAAATGTGTCTTTAATCTCTTACAAATGAAGGTTGGTTGCTGGAAAAAGTCGATTGATTATTGTCTTGTGAAAGCCTATTTATCGCGCTTTTAATTAATTTTGAACATACTGGACATCTTGCATAGGGCTGGAAAAGTAACTTTAATATTCTATTTACAAATCTGATGACGGCTGAAATAAGTACAACATATTCTATGAACAAACCAGAAATGAAAGTCGCACAAAATGCGACCATTTGCAGAAGGTTTTCTCAAAACTGTTTTACCTCAAGCAGCATGTTCGTTCGAAACATGGAAATCAGTCTAAGGTGGCTTGCCAGTATTGTCAAAAAAAATCAGTAAATCAAATTAAAAGAGACGCGAGGAAATATTACATAGGAAGCGTTGAGACCCTTTCGAGGATTCTTCGAAACACTTAGAAAACTGATGAGCTTTACCAATGATTTGTGTTTCTCCTACAAGCGGGTGGCATGTCTATAAAGATGGCAAGATCGGTGGCATCTCTATAAAGTCAACATAGACACACACACATGGATAGGCCCAGTAACATATGTTAGAAATGCTATAATGCCAAAGAAAAAAAAAAAAGAATCAGTAAGTCATGATGAATGAACAGAAATGCATATCTTCATTGGCGGCAATATTGGATTTTCAAGGTGCCTCCAAGAATGGAATTTTCCAGTTTGGAATCTTCACAGAAACTGCCCAGAAAAGATTTGTCTGGACTATGTAAAAATATAATTTTTTTTTCAAAAAGTGCACAATTAATTTCAATACTTATACTGGCAATATCTTGCGAACACCTTTTAATATGCTCTAAAAAATCTTTTTTTCTCCATCTCTCTAAAGATGCTTATTTATTGTATCACGTGTCATTTTCATTGATATTGCTCAATTAAACATTATTTATTGTAGCTGACATACCAAATCACTCATTATATGCTATAACATTATTGTTAAACGGGATACAGATTTACATAAATCGTTTGACTCTCTTCTGGATCCTTTTTGTATATTCTTCTGTGTATGTCTTGTCATGTGTATTGTATATATATTGTCAGTTTATACAAATAAAATAATGTTTATACTAATTAAATTCACATCTATGCCCCGTATGATAGCATATTTGTGCCACAATGTTACTTGATGGCTATTGCGATATTATTCATTTTCCAGGAAATGTATTCATTTTCCTGAAAAAAAAAGGAAAATAAATTGGCTGTCTTATCTAGGTATATTTTTCATATCCTGAAAAAATTTGATTACGCAAAGATTCTTTGCATGAACAGCTTCTAAAAGCATCGCGGTAGATGAAATTAACAAATATTAAATAACATAGTAAATAGCTTGATAAAATCGTTATAAAAATAGCACTTATAGTCTTGCAGTTTATCAGGCTAAGTTCGACTTCCGAATGCTATCACAATCGGATAGCTTTTATGTTTGTCCTCTCGTTTTAAATAGTTATCGAATCCAAATGTAAATCCGGTAGTGATTATTTTTAATGCATGACGTTAATACACTGCCAATGGGAGGTCCCGTAATAATTAATCCATATTCAGTTTGGTCAGTCTGTGATAGTTGAAATCGAAACTGAGTTGAAATGATAAGTTTACAAAAACATGTATAAGCATACATTAGTCATATCTGTACGAATTCAATTTCCCAATAGTTCATGCAGCAGTCCAGGCGTTTTATACTTGGTGGCGCCTCGATTCTCAGTGATCAAATAAATTCATCGATCGTTGATGGATCTCCGAATCCCCTGTATAGTTTACTTAGGCAAGGCTTTCAAAGGAAAGAAGCTTTAAAAATGTGCTATTCTTTAGACACGTTAACGGATGGGACTATTATGCGCCTTTTAATGACATTAATATAAACGGAAACGTGTACAATCTCACATCTCGGTACTGTCTAAATTCGAGTGCATTGCAGATGAACATTACCACATATAACTCTCGTGAACTCAACAATCAAATCAAATAGCCGAAATAATCCCCAGTTAAAGTAGCATAGTATTGTGAGGGACAATTGTTAATTTAAAGGTATACTCCATCGTATTTCATTACGAAATAATCACAAAATTAGGAAACTGGTTAGTTGTATGCAACACAATTAAGACTTGTACAAAACAATCTTCAGCGAAAACATCTTTGTTACGGAGGCATAGACGATATATCAGTGCATACTCTTGTTGAATATTCACGAATATTTTGTCGTCACAAATTTACTGACTCCCACGTGGCAATAGAAAGGCGTTTCTGTAAGCACACAATTTTATGATTGGTGGAGTAAATTATTTAACAACAGCATCAACCTCTAATCCGTGCACGTGAGTTTATTTCTGCCAATCACTGTCTGAAGGCGATTAAAAAAAGGCCTTGAAATTATTCATGACATAACTTTACCCTGATTAACTATGATTGCTGGGCGTATCCAGTCTTCACTTTTGGCGCGAATAGCGGACCGCCATTCCCGCCAATTTATTTATTTTCTTAAATTCTCCTACTTCCAGTACCATCACAAAGCATAAATTAGACAGATAAAAGTACTTTTACAAGCGATCATAATCATGCCTAGGATATAGTTTTTCGTAAGAAATTTGAAAGTTAATAGAAATATTGAGGGCGTATCTTTAAGATATCGCTGAAGTACTCGTAGTTTTATAAATAACAAAATATTCATGATCTTTTGCCCGTCGTCGTTCTTTATTGCTGTAATTTCATTGCTGGCCGTCCCAAGGCGGCACTTCTGTTTTGGTTCTTCTTAGTTGTTTCATGTGTTGTTTGTCGCTTTAACTGTTTCTATACCTGTATATGGTCTGTTATGTCAAGGCTAGCCCTGACTTTAAAAATTGAAAATAGGTAAAAAGAGATGTTTAATGTTTTACGTACAATTTGTTCTTATTGTTAGGGTTGGTGCTTTTTGTAAGACTGTTGTGTGGGCGGTGGATGTTTTTGCTTGGTTGAACAACTAAGTATATTATGACCCAAAGCAGAACAAAGGGCGAAGGTTTGTTGACCACTAACCGGTTAAGCCCCCCCCCCCCCCGCCCTCCGCCCCCACGTAATTTCATTACTGGCCGTCCCAAAGCGACAGTTCTGTTTTGGTTCTTCTTGGTTGTTTTATGTGTTGTTAGTTGCTATTGATATTGATATATTGCTTGTGATGTTCAGACTAGCCCGTTGACCACCTACATGGGAAATGGCTGTTCACATGGCTGCGGCTGGTGTTGTCTTTGGTGGTGACTAATTTTTTGTTGTCTCTTTCCCTCATGGTGTCTTGGGTTGGCTCTTGGATTGAATTGTGTCAGTTTCTGAGAATTTTCTTCCTTACTTGCGTTCTTCGTTTGATCTTGGTGTTGGTGGGACTTTAATCGTATAACATAAAACCGTTTGAAGATATATTCGAGGAATTTGCTACTTTTTCATAAAAACACACAAAAACATGTGCAGAGAAAAAGAACCATAACTCCGTGTACATTTCTGACGGAAATATACCCATAATAAACATAGCAAAAACAAGGCAAAAGAAAAATCATAATAATAATAAAACTTGTTTTTTTTTGTTGTCTGTCATTTCTTTCGTTTCGAGTAAACAGGCATCTAAAGTATGTCAATATATTGCCGCTGAATATAATTGTCCGGACAAAATCCGTCCTCTGGTTCCAAATATATCCTATGTACAAGACTATGACCTTGAAAATGAGGTCGAGGTCAACAAAAATAAACATATCAAACCTATCACAGTGATATATCCACACAAGTCCAATGAATATCCATCCATTGATTCAAAGGTTTCTCAGTTTAGGAATGATTTATTTTTTGTAAGTTGGCTTTTGACCTTGATAATGGTGTCAAGGTTACCGAACCACATTAAACTCTTGGGTTTGTCTGTGCAAGTTTGGTGGCAACCAAGTAAATGATCCATGATATATCGCCTCAGTTTGAGTAAAAAAAAATCACATAATTATATAAGTCTTCCGGTGACCTTGAAATAAGGTCAAGGTCACCAGTCTAATCGGATCTCACGCTTGTCCTAATGATATATCTTTGCAAGTTTTGTGAAATTCCGTTTATTGGTTAAAGACAATCAAAGGTACAAAAAACTGCCATGTCGACATTAGTTGGACGCTAATGGTGTTGCAGATATCAGGTTGTGTTGTCGTATTGCTGGAACGGTTTGTCTGAAATCATAAACATGTATCTATCGAATTGCCATTACCTCTATTTCATGAAATCTTATCAGAACACTTCCATTTTATACGGTAAAGTAAGTTATCTGCCCTTGAATTATCTCACCCGCTAGTATTTACTGATTAAAGGCCACGTTGGACTTAGAAATTATTTCGTAGAAAGGATCAAAACAGCTTACAAAATTAGTAATGAACATCAAGATAAGGTATACAAATGCATATTGTTAAGTTTATGTGAAATATTTTATGTTTCTATAAAATGTTGTGGCCAAGCAAGGTTCACATTTTGCATTTTGCTATTAACGATAGAAATGAAACGTTACATTAGCTGGGCCGGGTCGCGTAGCCGGTCGTTACGTTGGCGGCGCGTGAAAAAAATCATGCTAGGTATGTCAATAATTTTGTATGATATAAATCACAAAGACATTAAAGTCACTCAGTGTGAAATTTCGTTGAAGAAGGTAAAATAGTAAAGAGACTACAGCCCTTTTTCCTGGAACTTTTTGATCATCCCTTGTATATACTTAAAAGTATTTTTTTTGCTGTGTATTTTCTCTAATTATCACTAGTCTGTTTATATATTACCAGACTTATCACGTATTACTGTATTCTGTTTCAACATAGTAGTGCACAACTTATCCGCCATTTCATGTGTAATATCATGTATGCAAGGAGAAGAACTAAATAAGCTTGTAGCTTCCGTTCTTATCCTATTAAATAATGTATTCTGTAAAATATTGTATGTCTATATTTCGTTGAAATAAATATGTTTAAGCTAAAGTAATTGTGTCCAGTTTATTCAGCACCCTGTTTCCAAGAAGACCCCAGCCGAATAGGCTACGTCGCCCAAAATATGCCCAGGAAAACTCACACAGGGAGTCACAAAAGTTGTTTCCATTTTGTTAAAAAGACAGAACACATTGATGTGTACTTGCGTCGGTAAAATGATCCTGGGCGGGAATAACTGTTGAAGTTTTTTTTAAAAGGGAAATCGCCTCAATGTTCATGCGCATACATTTTGACGCATCGTCATTGTTTCCTGCTATGGTTATCATGACGTCGTTTGCCGTAACGCTAAAACGTTTACGTCACTTTCGAAGACAACATGGGCTCTTTGTTGAAACAAACGTATAAGTGTTTTGCGACAGAAAAATGGTAAATATATAAAACTGGACAAAAACATACGACAAAAATTGGGCTGAAAAATTTTATACGGTAAAGAGAGCGCCATTTTTTTTTTTGGCGGGTAGCGTGTAATTTTTTAGGAATTATTTGTCAGGTAAAGAGAGGCTGTGAAAAGTGCAAGTGTGTTTTGAATCTCGTAATTACTTAATGCAAGTATAAATACAAATAAGGACTTGGTACCGTTTGCTAGAGTCATGAAATACCCGTGCAAACAGTGAAAGAGGAGATCAGACTGGGCAAATGCGCAGGCTGATCTAAGCTTTTATTGTTAGCTCATGTCGTTACGGTAATTATGTTTTGTCTTTTTCTTTTCTTATTGAATAGTTGCCTCTAAGATTTAACGCAAGTGACATAAGACGATCAGCCATATTGTTCTCGAAAGATACAAATTTTACAACGGCTAGGCGGCGACACTCTTATTTTTCACTAATCGCCCTAGACTTTCCACAGGATTCATAGATTGTCGATGCGAACAGGGAAAAATTATCAAAATGCACATCCTCCGAAATTGGTCTCATCATTAAATGATAAATTGAAATCATCCACCATGGGCAAAGCTTTGCCGTGAAAATACATGCCGGGCAGTGGCCGGGTCCAATAAGTTGAATGTTCGCACATAAACTTGTTCATCAGATATAAATGTGATATAATGTGGACCAAGAAAATAGTTCGAAATTCTATGAGAAATAACAATGAACATGCTGCCTAGTTTCAGTCCTTGGAATTTCTCTAATTAATGTGTTGTCTGCATATGAGAAAATTTTGAAGGCGACAATTTCATATAGACTATATGCTCAAGACATTAGAGCATTGCTGAAATTGAATAGGGAATTATATTGCATTGCTATAAAAAGCATCGAAAGGTAAGTGCGCTATCCATATGGCCGTTGATGGCGCCAAATAGAAAGCGACGTCAACGCATAAAACCTTGACGTCAACGCGCTTATATGAAAACCGCACAAAATAAAAGTGGTTTTCCTTCCATAACTCGAATATTTGGTCGATGACCTATATTTTTATTTGCTTATTTGCACGAGGTGGATCATTCCTTTACTATGTCAAAAGTATATAAAAATTTCAATTGTGGAACTTTTTATATTGAAGAAATTCCACGTTTTTTTCCAATAATGGAAAATGGCGGGAAACTAAAAACTGAAAATAACCTATATAATGAGACATACGACGATGACAATTTTGATAGGCAAACAAAGAGACAAGAAAGAGGAGTTAATTAATCTTTATTTCGAAACGATCGGTCATCTATTTTCTCGGATAAAGTGTTTGTAATAGACATAGTCATGTTTCAAACAGGCACATAGATGGCGCTGCGTTATCTCAAAAAGTAGTACGGTGACCCCATTTTTTCATTTCATTTTTTCACTTAGCATATAATATTCTACCACTGTGTGAAGTTTCAACAAAATTTCAATTGCAGTTTTTATAGGGTGATTTCCCTTTAAAGGTAGGTTCCTGAACTAGCGATAACAATTATGTTCACAAAATAATTTTGTCTTTTTCTGGGTAGTATTGAATTTTTATATTTTTCTGAATCTGTTGCTACTGAGAAAATCGTCAGATGTTGAAGAAAATAGTCGTTTTCTCTTTTGGTTTATTTTCCATCGTTGGAATTCCAGTTCTAAAAATAGATATGTTATATGTCTATAAGTGCGCGATTTCTGATGCCATTCTCCAAAGGCAAATTTTCTCTTGCCGTGAGCTCTCCTAGAGGTCCTGGCATGGCGGATGGGTTAAAACTATCCCAAAATGCAATGTAGCATGACGTCAACTGCTTTATCTATTTTTGGCGCGAACTAAAAATAGCCCTAACTGGTGTGCGAAGCAGAGTTAGGAAATCCCTTGCAAAACAACTTTTTCTAATAATTTTTTGATTTACACTTTTCAGTGAAGCTATTTATTCCCTTTTTATAAGTGCTTTCCAACAACTTGAATGAAAGATCATCAAAATTATGATGCATTCCAAAGTACAGGAACCTACCTTTAAATCTTGATTTAACTCAAATTATATTTCCAAGCTTCTGTATCGTATTATCCAGATGTGCCATGTATAAACCTGGCCCCGATGTTATAAAACTTGAGTACATTCTCAAACGCAAAATAAAGCACACTGATTGGCTGTTTCCGAGCACATGCTCGAAAGCAGCCAATCAGTGTGCTTTATTTTGAGAATGAGATTATTCTCATTTTATAACCTCGAACCCAGATTGTGTTCGCACAACTTAACAAAGAAGCCCTATCTTACAGGTCTCATGCAAAAAATCAAGCTTAACAGAAGCAAATTTACGGAAACGTTAAGCCGGTGTCTCTGTTTTGCCAGGCAGATCTGCCGTAGTCGGTGTGGGTTCGAATCCTGGTCGCCTAGTGGATATTTCTTCATCTTTTTTAAGGTTCTACTTACATCAGTAAAATAATCTTGGGCCGGAATATCTGCTGAAAGTTTGTTAAATCGTTGCTGGTTGGGGTTTACTGAAACAGCTCTTTGAGAAGTATTTCAGTCTATATCGAGCCGTCTCCCAGAGAGAGAAAGAAAGAAAAGAAATATAATAGGGAAGAGAAAAAATGTCCAAACACCCCCATCTGCACCTACTGCCCGCACAGTAGGCCCTTGCCTAACTACTATCCAAATTAGTGGGGCGCCCTGGCGCTGAAAGTTACCAGTACCATCGCCCGACCACGTCCACCCCCTGTTAAATTTTAAACTAAATCATATAATATTTCCAAGCTTCGGTATAGTATGATTCAGATAATCCATGTGTTCGCACAACTTAATACTGTAATCCTACCTCTAACATAGTTCCATGAATTTCAAAGGCAATCACGAAAAAAAAATAGAATTGACGCGCCAAATAAAGTGTTAATTCTGTAAGATGATGAAATATTTATTTCTGCCGCCTTCTGTTAAATCTGTAATTTTCATGGACGGACACTCGGTGCCAGGTGTGTGCCGCTATGGTTACGTACCGCTGAGCCATTTAGGGAACGTCGTCAAGAAAATTGAAACAGAACAGAAGAGAATCCGTTATAATGTAATTGTTGTTTTAAGTTCGCTTGTTAGTGCATTTGCTTATAACTGCCGAGTGAAAGAAATGTTGATTCCTGACAAACACATCCGAGCACATTTATGCGGTAAAATATCACCGTTAGAGACTCTATACAGCTGTTTTCAGACACACGGTGATATACATGTAGTTGTGATAAGCTATATGAGACTTGTATTCAGAAAGATTCAGCGCTTCAGTGACGAAAATGATCGTCTGAAAGCAGGCTGACCTGCCTGTACAGTGTCAGACAATAACGACTTCTTTGTTTCCGCCCCAATAAATGAAGATCGAAAAACTTCAGCATGAGCTGCGGGACCGTTTCAATAAAATTGAAAGATGAGATCAACACGAATGAATAGACTTTAGTGCTATGCTGTATAGACGAAGATGCTACTTTGGAAAACAATCACGCAATATCGAAACGACGTCTGGAAACTCAATAAGGTCATTGACGTGCGGCGCGTATCGTTACCGTCAATTTTGATATCTTGATAATTGCAGTCAGTTCTCGATATCTCGAACGCTGATATTTCACAATACTTTCTTATATCAAAGAATATAGTTTAGACTTATTTACGATTATTTGCATATCAACTCCCTTTATCTCAAACTACTGATATCTCAAAGTAAATTTTCTGGGATCAGAAAATTTACTTTGAGATATCAGTAGTTTGTGATGAATTTTGACTTTGAAATATCGAGAGTTGACTGTACATGTATGCACTGTATTTTTATGATATTTTGACACCATAATGCAAATAGAGTAAAGAACTTGGATATGAAATTTCATTGCATTCTTTTCATTATAGTGACATGACATTACTTCTGGATCAATCCGCGTGTATATATACATACAGTAGAACTTCAATGGCTCGAACAGGATTGGGACCATGAAAATTAGTTCCAGCCAAAGGTAGTTCTAGCCATCCAGGGTTAGTTTGTATATAAATTGACCTAAAGGGACCCAGGAATGAGTTATGGTCAAGCAGGGTAAACGAGCCATCAGGGTTCGAGCCATCGAAGTTCTACTGTATATGAAACCTGGACAATGGATGAGGTGCGGGACTGCCTTTTACAGCCACTACCGGACACTGCACACCAGCTGCGTTGAAACAAAATTCTTTTTTCCAGAATTATTTGTTTCATTTCCTAAGGATTTTAATATAAAAATTTCGTATCAATGAAAAGACATTTCTGTCAGATATAAGAGAGGGTATACTTTCATCTCTCCTATTTCACGCTTATCTATCATTAACGACGCTTGTAATGTAATAAACATTTTGATGCTAAAGTTTGATACACATAACCCACACTGTTTATTATTTTACGTCATCTGCTTTTGCTGTTAGAGAGGTATTTTGTGTTTTTGTACACATAAAGCAGAATGTTAACTATACAGTTGTTCAAAATGTTGAGCGTTTGACTGATTTTATGTTCTATATTAGCTATAAAACAATTGGAAATCTGCACTATTTCTCTTAGGGCGTATCACGATGTTTCATTCTGTATGCACGTTCTCGAATTGTTAAGGGAATTGCTGTTATTATATAAATAGAAGATTTTACACGAGTGGTCACGTCATATTAAATTTATGAAACGAGCCTTTGGCGAATTTCATAAATTTCATATGAAATGACCACGAGTGGAAAATTCTGTTTATCATATGACCCTTTAAATGGGAGTTTATCGCCTTCAAATTTAACATTATTTCAATACGAAAACACATTGTTGACATGGACGTTGTCAATGACGTACATGTACGCGCCAAAGTGTTATTGCACGTGTGGTCATAAGATTTCTATCTACGACGTCATCCACGAAATAACAGCGACGTCATATGATAAAGGGTTTTACCACATATTTTATCAGAAAATGTATCCTTGCAAGTTGTATTTTCTTTTATATCACCAAACTGTCGTCTAAAAGCAGGACTTGCCTGAATATGGCCTTGCCATTTAATACAGGAAGGTAAAGCCACTCTCAGTTCTGAGTTTCTTCATGTCCAAAGGATCAAACCTCGGGGAATTAATTGATCTTCACTGCAGGCTGTGTTAAGTGCCGTTTGGCGGCTGTAAAAGCTTTCTCCGTTCTTCATCATATTGGGATTACATGTATACCGATATATTTTTATGGGCCTTTGGGATCATTTAATTCATTTAGAAAATAGAGTTCAGCTTTACCCGGTACTAGAGGGCGTGGCCATTTTTGCAGGTGTCATGACATGAACGGACATAATCAAACCAAACTTGTGAGCTAATTTCGCGTTTGTTAGCCTTTTAAAAATGCACTGATTTTCGTTTCAGCTGGCGTTCATTGCTGTGTGGCGATTGTAACTGTCTCCCCGTACTTCGCCATAGTTAAGATAATATGAGCCGCGACACGACAAAACCAACAAAGTGGTTGTGCACCCAGCGCTGACTCAGATCAGCCTGGGCATCCGCCCAGTCTGATCAGAGTCTTCGCTGTCCGCATCGAAGTAGCTTAGACCCTTAGCTACCCATTAAGCGCTTAGCAATGATTCTGATCAGACTGGGCGGATGCCTAGGCTGATCTAAGTCTGTGCTGGGCGCACAACCACTTTGTTGGTTTTTCTCGTGTTGAGGCTGAATTATATTTTCTGGTCATTTTGGATAGAATTGGATTGAATTACCGCCGGTAAATAAAGTCCTGTTTAAGACGGAGCTAGAGGACGTGACCAGTGTTGCTCATATTATGACTGGACATAAACAAACCGGGTTTGTATTATCGTTTCTTTGGTGTTTTCCTTGATATCCAAAGAATCTAAACTTTCAGGTTTTTGATCGACACTGCAGCTAGTTTTAAGCGGCAAAAGTCTTCAAGAATTTCATCATACGTAGTGCAGATGTTATGCTTTATTGACCTTTGGATCATTGAATTCATTCAGAGTTGTTTTGCAAGTACGAGTAGATTTCTGATTAAGCCGATGCTAGAAGCCGTGGCCAGTCTTCCACATTTCACTAATGGATATGAACAGGCTCAATAAAACTGTTTAACAGAATCTATTATTTTCTCTTCTTTGGCGTATTCCATGCTTCTAAAATTTAAAGAGTAACCTCACTTCAGGAACTGACTGAATCAGATTCCAAACCCTATCCCCAACATCAAAGGGAAAGATTGACAAAGACATCCAAACAAACAATAAATTACAAGTGATAAGCCGAGTCAGCAGCTCTTCCCCAAATAGGTCGCAACTCAGCTATCTTTACCATGTTTACTGAACTAAATAATTTAGACCAACAGAAGGGTTAGAACAGACTAAGCAAATTATACGAAAAACATTTAACAACTATTTTTACCTATTTTCTATTTTTATTATAGAAGGGTTAAAAATTAAACAGCACCGAACATAAAACAAATGCAACCGCATCGAAAGTACCGCCTTGGCACGGTCAGTAATAACTACTGGGGGGTTTAAACCGGTTTCACTGGGCCCAAACCTTCACCCTCACCCTCCGCCGCGGTGCACACAATTAGTTGGTAGTTCGGTTCGTATGGAGGTCCCCTAACTCATCAAAGAATGCTAACCTTAGAGAATGCATTGTGACCTACCAAGAACTGTAAGATTCTGAGAAAGATATACACTTTGAGTATCATCTTAATGCATCTCCGACAAGCTTTTCGAACCTTTCACTAAAGTGATAAAGTTATTTCTAAATCCATGCCCTATCGATCACGTAAAGAATTGTCAAAAATCAGTCAGCTTTAAGAGTTTAAAGCCTTCAAATGAAAAAAAATATAAAAACAAAAACAAAAATAAATAAAAAAACACAAGTTTGAGGCTCTGACTTTGACTTAGGAGATGGGACACTGTATACAACTCCTGGCCAGTATCTAACGTCATCCAAGTAGCCACTGAATCATTCCACTGATCATACTGGCGCCCGACAGTAATTTCTCTGGATTCAAGGATGCATCTACATGCAAATGTAATATAATATTGTGATACATATGATGCATCATTTTCAAAGCAATATATTCTCTTGACTATCAACTTGCAGGTAAATGTTCTTTCCTTTGGTACACTTTACTCCCATGCTATCAATTATTGCTTTCTTTTTACATACACGTGCTTATCTCATTACCTCCTAAAATGTATATCAAACATGTTAGTTTTGTTCACTAGTAAATTACCGGCATTAAAATTTCAACATTTAAAATGGCTTTCGAATTTAACCTTTCTTGTACTCTGACAATGTTCAAACGTATTGATCCAGGGACATTCACAATCAATGGGAACGTGTCGCTATCGCGGGAGGAGCGGCTGTAACGTAGTGGAAAAGGCGCATGACTACCAATTCAGGTGTTGCAGCTCCGGCTCCGATTCCTTGCTCCTCCATTTTTCGGGTGAGAGTTGAACCTGAGGTCCTGCCTCTGTATGACCTGTGTATTGGTGGGAAGTTAAACCCGGGTTCACTCACTCACTGATGTTATGTCAGGGTGATTTTTTAAGCAAGAAGCAACCAAAAACATATTGATCTCTGGGAGCAGACTCAGTTTCATCACTGCTTTCCGGCAAATCAGACAATACATAGTAAACATGTTTGACAATTTTATTCCTTTTCTCTTTATTTACTTCCACCGACAGAAGTATATGTTTTTCAACCAGTTCTAGTGATCGGGTAAATAAGACGTCAGCTTCAATTAATCGCCATATTCTAAGAAAAATGATGGTATATGCCCTCTCTTGATGCTAAAACAAAGTAATTCGGTGTGTGGAAAAAAGTTTCTTTCCAACATTTTTCTGGTAACCTACGCTGCCTTTCCTTAAATATGGCGGATAGTTTACTTGATCAGTGGCAATGGAAATTAGAGAGTCTTGCTAACAAACGATAATGTATTAAATAACAACAGATAAGAATGCAATGGCCAGAAATCGTCACAATCTATTTCAACATGCTCCCCTAAGCGCCAAAATGGAAAGGCCGCAAACAACGAAAACGGCACATGAAGCAAAGCAAGAAAAGCGAAATGCTTATATATATCAGCTTTTTTCCAGCAGATTGCCGCGCGGCTATCATAGATAATTAACCGAAAGTTAAAGACCAGTAGAAAGCCCACAACACTACCTTTTCTTAAAACGAGCATATACAAAGTAAGTATGAAAGATCAATCATTCTTTGAAATCAATGTGAACATCTTATTCACCTCATACACACTGCGTTAAAGTTTACTTTCAGATATTACAAACAACGACCTAGTTATGGCATGCACAATAATAGCCTTAAAACTTAATCAACGGGACGTTACTCCAAAATTAAATAAGGGGGACAGCCATCACTATATGTTAGTAATGGCGTTCAAAAGATTATTACATAATCTAGAAAATGGTGTCTGTAAGACACTAATGGTGCCCTCGTGCAGCACCTGTCACAGGACGTTTATATTCCTAATGCACCTTTTTAAGCACTAATACTGTCTACAAAGAATGTACAAACTCGATACCCTATAGGGCAAAACTGTTGCCCAAAATGACTTAGTTTACAAGGCCACAATTCTGTCAAAATCAATTCTAGCTCCAACAAAAATCCACATGCACATCTTCAATATATCCACAATATACTTCCAATTTCTGAAAGAGCTTTATTGAAATCTGTGGTAGGAGTTGATTACACAATCTCCATACCCTACAATGCAAAAATGTCCCCAAAATGACTAAGTTTACAATTTCACAATGCTGTTAAAATCAATTCTAGCTTTCTCAAAAACCCACATGCACATCTCCATATGTCCACAATATGTATCCAATTTCTGAAAGAGATCCATTGAAATCTGTGGGAGAAGTTGATTACACAATCTCCATACACTACAATGCAAAAATTTTCCCAAAATGACTAAGTTCAAAAGGCCGTAATTCTGCCAAAATTAATTCTTCTTCCATAAAAAAACACATGCATATGTTCAATATGTCCACAATAAGTATGCAAGTTTGAAAAAGATCCATTGAAAACTGTGGGAGAAGTTGATTACACAAACTCTATACCATAAAGTGTGACGAACGGACGGACAGACAGACAGACAGGAGCAAACCTTAACGCCCCCTGACTATCGTCACGGGGGCATAAATAACAACTTAAAAACTAATAAACGGGACGTGGCTCTAAACCGAAGTGAGGGAGAACAAGCTTTGTTGTACGCGGCTCAATGTCTAGGGGGTCAGACACATTGATATGAAGTTTCATCAAGATATCTCGAACCGTTATCTAGTTATTGCGCGCACAAGACATACTGGAAAAATAATTAAAGGGGCATTACGTTGAAATTAAAAAAGGGGGAACAATCATTCTTGTACGATACACATTGCTTTGAACTGACACATATTGCTATACATTTCAGCAAGATATCCCAAACGGATACTGACTTAAGGCATGGACAGACGTACAGCGCCATGACAAAAAAACGTCTTTTTTTTAAACGGGCGTATGAAATGATTTTGAGAAACTATTAGAGTTGCAAACAAAACAAACCTAATGACAAAAAAAGACTGAACCACGGACAGCCGAACATTGTGTTCCCTTGCTTTTCTTCGAAAGGACGGGCAACAGTTAAGCAATTATAGAAACAAATTACTATAAGCTCAGATTTTAGGAAGGAAAATATACCAGAAAGCTAATTATTTTATTTTTGATTAGACGCATCTAAGATTGCAAGTAACACATTTACAAATAAGAAATAAAATCTTAAATTTTACGACTGTAGAAAAACTCTTATCTATCACTTTTCGACCTAAAATTTCCACAACATTCATAAATCGTTTATACGGACAGTCCTGCGCATCCAAGGACGATGGTCTCGGCCGTCTCTATTTGCACATGAAAACTTACAAATTTTAAATAAAATTCCTGCACCACTGGCCAACCTTCACGGATGTTTCAATGAAATAAGATGTTGGGCAGTGAGCTAGTTCAATATATGCATATGGGCTGGCTGATCAGGATTAATGTGTATACACTGTAGACCTTAGAAAAACGATCCAATAGTCCATGGGGAATTAATTATAAAACATCCTGCCCAGTTAGTTGTCCGTACTTGGAATTTTCTCTCATAAATGTGCTATTTGTATTAGGACAGTTATGTCCATTTTTCGACTTGTGCATTTTGGTATAGACATGTTCTCTATAGGCTGGTTTATCCAATTTGTCTTATAGTACCAGCTAATGTGAAGTCAGCATGGTTATCTTTCATTTAATCATATCCTTCTTTAAACATTTTTAGAGAAAAAATAATCAATTTAACCTCTTTTTCCAGGTGAGATGTTTTAGAGACACAAAACGTTAGGTAACGGTTTCCCATAGTATAGTGGCTGTAGGGGCAGAAGGGGTTTAGAGGCCCATTGCATATGAAAGACGGAGCCATCTTTATCCTTTCGCTGCCTTATCCTTCCTTGTTTCGAAAAAGGTACCCATGTACTGCTGGATCCACAGAGAGAGTTTTTCAGTCGCTAGCTGGCCCAAGCCGGGATTCGAACCTTCGACCTTCCGCACCATAACCGAGTCGCTCTGACCATTCGACCACTCCGCCTCTCGAACAAAATATACGGAGAACTATTTCAGCTAGGATTTGTAATTTGGCATATAGTTATGAACAAGTGCAAGTTTGCAGATAGAATATTTAAACACAAAATATGACTGATTCCATTAGTGCTACACTGTTGAATACTACTACCAATTAGTCTGACAATTAAGCCACATTTAGTTGTTGTATTTGTTGTTTTACGTCCATGGTAAACGGCTATGGTCATGTCGGAACGGTCATTTACCCTATCCACACTATTCCTGGGCCGGCTTAGACCTCCTAAGCGGTTAACCAGTACTAAGTGCACTTACATTCGCCAGTGACTGACAATTACCTTTCTTGAATCAGCGGAACGAAAAAAGAAAGTATGTGGCCGGACCGGGTATCGAACCCGGGACCACTGGCTCTTGATTCAGACGCGCTACCGACTGCGCTTTTCGGCCTGGCGAGTCACATTTAGAGTTTTTGCATTTTTACTTGATAGTTTGTACCCCACTATATAGCTATATATGTCGTTAATAGCATGTATAACATACAGAAACCCCTTAAAATTTGCTGACAAAGTGATTTAAAGGGAGGTTTTTGACGGTTATTTTCAGACAGGGAAGTAATGATGTGCATATAGATCACTGTAACACTACAGCAAATGACCCATGTGGTATGAATACACATTTTCCAAATATAGTGCGAATATAGTGCGACAAACGCGCGCGTTTTTGTACCTTCTTTAGTGTCGCTAAATCTCAAACGATTTAGAGGAACAAGGTGATCGACAGGGCTCGATAGGTATAAATTAGTATGTTTTATTGTTTACTGAAACAAATAAAACAGATAGCACTAAACATGCTAAAAGAAATTAACCCCTTGCAAACAGAACAAAATACCACACCAAATTTATGGTTGTTGAGCGGAGGTAGCCAAATGACAAGGTCACCAGCAGATAGAACATTTGATCCCGAATCTAATGGCAAATAATACTTCAACTGCGCCGGAAAGTCATACTGTTCTAACTGACTACGCGTTTTCAGATTACAGTTGAAATCCCTCAAGTTGTAAAACCCCAGAATTAAACCAGTGGTATCATTTAAAGGTCTTAAAGGAAGCATATTGAAAATAGGAGGCTCGGTTTTCTTCATAAACAGTAGTGAAGTATGTGAGGCTGCTTACATGATTACATCCTCTTGCCCTGGGTTGAGCAGTGCACAATTTTCTTATGTAGCCTAATTGGGTTGCACGATCTAAAAAGACTTTTCGAAACCAAAAGGAAAAGAAGTATTTCATAAATTGAATTGACAACGGTTCACAAAAGTACACGATATACATAATGAGCAGCTCTTTCGCAGACTGGTGGCCATTTTTATCATGCATTTGCTGCTAAATTCGCCTGATATCGGGGGTATGATAACATGATGTGATATCATGTCACTATAGAAATTTGCTTGCGCGAATGTTATCAGGCGATACCTTTATAAGCGATCTCTGAAGACAATTGGCTGTTTTTAGCTCGCCTGAACGAAAGTTCAGGAAGAGCTATTGTTGTCACCCCGGCGTCGGCGTCCGCGTCAGCGTCAGCGTCCGCGTCCGCGTCCGGATTGGATGTTTTGGTTAAAGTTTTATAAAGCCTCATATCTCCTTAACCCGTGGATGGATTCCTTTGATACTTGCACTGTAGTTAGATATTGGTCCAAAGTTTTCCAGGGTACTACCCCCACCCCCACCCCTCAGTGACCTTGATGTCAAGGTCAAGGACTTAGACAATTGTCTTTTTTAATTTTTGGATGTTTTGGTTAAAGTTTTTTAAAGACACATATCTGATGAACCCATAGATGATTTTTTTTATATTTGCACTGTAGTTAGATATTAGTCCAAAGTTTTACAGAGTACTACCCCAACCACGCTCAGTGACCTTGATTCAAGGTCAGGGACTTAGGAAATTTGGTCTTTATTAAAGTTTTCTAATTGCATACTGATTCATAATGCTTGGCAGAGATTTAGTTTACACTTGAGCTGATGTTAGAGTTTTTACAAAACTATATACTTACCCCACTACCCCACTGGATGACCTTGAAGTCAAGGTCATTGACTTTGAATTATGGTTAAAGTTTTATATTTATGAAGACATAAATTCACAGTGCCGCGATGGACTCAGTTGATACTTATACTTGGACTGATGTTAGATAATGGTTCAAGGTTTGATACATCCTAGCCCCCTCCCCCCCCCCACTCACCCCCCCCTCACCCACCCCCTTAGTTCTTTGACCTCAAGCTCATGGACTTTGAAATTTCATGTGAATTTTTATTTTTATTTTATTTTAAGACATTTCTGAGATAGCTTTTGTTTATAAATGTGTTGTCATTATGGACATGCTTGCCTAAAGTTTTATGCATAGCAGTCCACACCACCATAGTGACTGTGTGATGGGCAAGCACCTATTCAGGCGAGCTATGCTGTCAGGCGACAGCTCTTATTGACGTTGGCCGTAATAAAAGCGTTCACCGACTGACGTCATCACGCATTCGCGACGTCAGCAAGTTCGAACAAATCTGCGTTTAAAGTAAACTTTACTTTTCACTTGTTTGAGTCTCTTGGAACCTTAAAACCTTCTAATGGTGCATGATAAATAGAAAACCATTTAAGTGTCTTTTGATATCAAGTTTATCAGGCTCTACCAGAAACACGTCCGACTTGCTCCGCAAACCTTGCCATTCCAACTCTGTTTCTGGTCTCGCCTGATAAGCTTGCTATCAAAAGACACTAATCAAATTGATCAGGCTCGACCAGAACACGTCGGACTGGCTCGGCAAGCCTCGCCATTCCAACGCTGTTTCTGGTCTCGCCTGATAAACCTGCTATCAAAAGATACTAACATGGTATTCTCTATTACTTCCCCTTCTGAAAACACCACTCACACAACTAGTGAACGAAAGCACCGACATTGGCACCATGAACAAGTAACAAAAAAGAACCACAACAGAAGTACCACCTTGGAACGATCATAAAGAAATAAGGGAGCTGGGGTGGAACCGTAGGGGCTTAACCAATTTTACAGGATTTCAACCCTCGCCCTCAGTTTGTGCAATAATTCAACTTATCCGAAGAAAATCTACGCTATGAAATCTGCAGATGAATATGCGTATTATAAAATTGCCCCCAGTTACACCTTGAAGAATTAACAAATTTGAACTATTTGGTAGCTGCATTCAGTCACAGTTTACTGGAATTCAAAAACTACCACAAAATTGTAGAGAGGCACCTGGTAGAGTGGTTAGAGACGATGTGCTATGGTGCAGTAATTCGCTGGTTTGAGTCCCCCTGGGCCAGTAAGCGACTGAAAAATCTCTTTGTCAGCCATGCAATATATAGGTACCTTCGTCGATAAAGGCAGCGGAATGAGCGGAGCGGGATAGGTTCAGCTATTCATTTCTGTGCCCAGATACGCGGTCATTTAAAACGCAATTCCGCTACGTCTACTAGGCTAGCGAAAACCTTTACTTTGTGTACTTTAACTATACATTTTTAACGGTACACCTACATTTAGAAACAGTTTTATTGCCTCGTGAATGCCTGTTTGCATTATACCTCCGTTTTACATTTGTAATTGTTTACATTTGCTTGTAATATATATTACACCTTCTAGTAGCTCAACTTCTTGTCAAAACATGCCTATTTTCTTTTCCTATCATAACACCTACTGCGTGCTGATCCATAGATCATCTTGATTCTCCATGATTCGTTTTACAGAAGTCTAATCTAAACATTTAACGATATACACCGCAAGTGCAAATCAACGGGAGATGAGATAACTGCTAATACTCAAGTATCTAGAATAAAGAAAACTCTGATTCATTCGAAGCTTTTTCTTAAGAACTGAAAATAACGTGTTTATTAAGAATTTTGGCAGTCATATCATATTATTTAGTTTCAGATCTTTAAAGATTTCTGCGAGTCGAAAAAGAAAGTGTATTTCTTGATTTATCACAGTGCGAAGTAGCAGATATATCCATTTTTTCTTAGATGAAGATGCACCGATAGTTATTTCTACCAATTATCAAGAGAACATTATAATTTTAGACAATCAGTACAGCTCTTTTCCAACTCACAGAGAAATGAACTCTCTTGATCAATGGCTTTCGTGAATCCACCGAAATATAAATACTAGTTTCAGTAATAAACAACAAATAGATTCTTATATATTACTTGTAATTGAAAAGATTATGAGTCGTTTTAGCTATAATTTTCTAACAGAGCTTGTACTCTTGATTGGAAATTGAAATGTTCTTTCTTGAATTGCAAGGACAGGGCGTTCTGGATGAAAGGACGCTTATACTTTACTATTTCCGTCTATCTGATAGTATACTAAAATGATAAAGAAATGCAGGGTAAACATAAGGGGTGACTGAAGGTTATGTATTTGAACGTTGTATATATTTGTTGTTAAAATCTATCAAAGGCGATCTTTTATTAAGTATTTCAGAGATTTTCACTGGATTCTTACCGTTAGGTCTTGAGTTATTGAAAACAATATGACGCTATCCTCAATATCGTAAAGTGAAATCGACCAGTTAACGTACTGGTCAGTATCGGGTATGCCAACATAGGGACGTCTACTCTGAACATCCACCTCCCGCAATCGGTTCTTGCAGTTTTGAGATCAATGCCGTGACTATGAGTGCCTACCGTATTGATAGCCGTTTGAGTGGAGCAAGGTGGCGATTACGCAGATGGGCAAGACATATAACCTTGTCCTGACGATGCGTCGTTGCGCACGCACGTCCCGATCGCAGTCGATCGGTACATGTAAGCCATTCGGTTTCTCTTAAACGCCGAACAAGACGTTCTTTGGGGGAAACATTCACACCAAACTGCATATCAACCTGATTTTGCCTTTGACCTTGCATTAGCAACGCAATATCCTGAATCTTCTGAACTTCCGTCAGCCGTACCATGATTGCAGGAGAGGCAAATCGAGTTTTACAAGCGGAAATTAGTGTGTAAGTCTCTAGAGTATCAAGTGGTATGACAAGATATGTTGACGAACTTGTCACTTATTCTGCATGGGTTTTTGCTTTACACACTTGAGTAAGGACCTCTGACAGTTTCCATGCAAATTTGCCTATTTTTCGACAAATTACTGCCGCTTTCTTGAGAAGCCAAACATGAAAATGTTAGCATTTACGGGTACACTTAATCGTTATAAAGAGGTTTTGATATTGGTTTTGAACAATTATTACATCTGCATACTAACTCTCACTGATTCTCGCAAGGGGGGTTAGTGAAATTTTCAGTCATCCTAAATACATATATTTTTCGTTTTTTCTTATTTAATGAATTTTATTTGTTAAATATGCTTAAAATGAAGTAAAACACAATAGCTGCTCATAGTATGCAATTATATGTAAATAAAAAGTATGCTAGCCTTATTTCTAGATACATAGGGTCTAATTACCCCACCCACTTTTCATTTTTTCAGCTGTAGACTATCTTCCCCCCCCCCCCCGTGCCTCAGCTCGCCACTCATATATAATGTGTATATTGATAGTACACATATGCATGCAAAGTGGCTTGCTGAGGCACGGGGGGGAAAGCATCTCTATAAAACATTTCCTATTTTCCATACATTCAATGGTAAAAACTTGCTTTTTTACACCAAAAATCTATGTCTACATGTGATATGATTGAAAATTATTTTTGTGCCAATTGTAGGGAGTTCAGAGCAATATATTTCAATAAAAATTTTGAAGTATACAGAAAGTTCATTTTTCCCCATTTTTAAAGGCAAATTTACATTACAACTGTCAGAGGTCCTTTAGGCTCCGGGCTTACTGCACAGTGATACAAGATAATCATCTGACCAATTTTTATGACTTTAAACACAGCAGTTAAAATATTACCCAACAATGGTTACCCTGCGTTTCTTTATCCTTTCAGTTTATATGAGCTGGATTAAACTCGCCTCACCGTTAAACGGGTGTTCCAAACATTTTCCCACTAACATATTTAACTGAGCCGCTACACGACAAAACAAAGAGTTGAATGTGCGCCATCATCCTGGGCATCCGCCCAGTCTAATCGGAGTCTTTGCTGTCGGCATGGAGGTAGCGTAGCCCTTAACCCCCTTTAAAGGGCACAGCAAAGACTATGATTAGAGTTGGCAGATGCCCAGACTGATCTGAGTCTTTGCAAGGCGCTCCTCACCTGCCAGTTTGTTTTGGTGTGTCGTGTCGCGGCTCACAAACTGAAGCGGCCAGTCTGTTAACAAGATCTCTGCAAGCGGGGTAAAGCGGGGCAAAACATTAAGTAAAGGCAAGCAACCACTAAAGCCGCTTCCTCAACCTAATGCACTTTGCTTTAAAGTGTATTTTTGTCGTAGGATAACCATAGATGGATGATTGGTAGATGGTACGGGATGAGTTCGATTTCATGACAACTATTGAGTGAAGGAATTTCAAGTTTATTCACATCCATCTGGCTATCACCGAAAACCACGAGCCGCCTCTGGTAATGTATCACCCTTCGCCAGAAAATAATGGACTGACCTCGCGGTTTGTGATTTTTATTTGCAGCGAGCTGGATGATAATCTGACAAAACTTGTATAAAAGAAAAGAAAAAAAACTCTTTTATATACTGTAAAACACTTATATTTGGCGGTTTCAATAGAGGGACTTTTTGGCGGATTTTTATTTTGGCGTTTTTCTGATTTCTGATAAAATAGTAGTTTCTGCTGGCATGATATATCCACTTGAGTTCAAAGTCTAGTCTATCACGGTGAATACAGTTAACTACGATGGCCCAATTGGCAAATTTTTCATTTCCATACCATTTCACAATTCCGAATTCTGAATTCCGAATTCCGAATTCTGAATTCCGAATTCTGAATTCCGAATTCCGAAATTCGTAGAACAAACTGGACGCTTGATTATTCTTACTTATTTCATATCGTCAAGCCTTCAAATGAAATTATTGATGTAAACAGCATTAAACAAATATGATTCAAAATGCAAATGACTCTTTGGAATTTAAATTCAATTTTAAGGTCAAGAAACACTAGATACCCCAAAATAAAGCTGGGGATAGTTCAATAGAAAACTATTATTCTTAATATAAGGAATCTTACATCTCATACCCTAGATCTAGATACCCCCCTTCCCGCTACCCCGCCCCTCGCGATTTTTAGCAAGAAATACTTACTTAAAAACAAGACCTCCACTGACGCCTGTAGTATAGGAGACCCGGTAGCTCGGTAGGTTAAACGATGGCCTGCTGATCAAGCGGTCCCTGGTTCAAGGCCCGCGGAAATCTTTTCAACCATAAACAGGATTCCATTGCACACAATCTTTCATTACCATCAATCCATCATCCTGATATGTCTTAAATACTGTTAAAAAAGGACGTAACAGCACAAGACATCCATCCATCCTTTGGTATTTGTAAGTTATAGCATTATATATCTCCATCTGTTAAGTTGATAATGAGGAGTTCCGGGCACTCAGTAGGTTAAGTGATGGCCTGCTGATCTAGCGGTCCTGGGTTCGAGACCCGCTGGCGGTGGAAATCTTTTCAATTGTAAACTGGGTTCCATTGCACACAGCCTTTCATTTGCACCCTCCCATCGTCCTGATATGACTGAAATACTGTTGAAAGGATGTAAAATCACAAGTCATCTATCCATCTATAAGTTGATGATCCTCTAGATAAATCATCTTCCCGAACAAGCGGATAAACCTTGCTCTATCTTCTATGAGGACTGCCTTGAATATTAAACAAGAAAAGATATGACACATGGTGTCATATCAATAGACCGGACGAGTCTATTAAAAACGTTTATTTTGCTGTCAATTTAAGTCATGGCGGCCTGTTGTTTTTGCTTGTGAGTTTAAAATACCCTCTGAAATAAGTTAACTATTACCGCGTGACCCTTTACCACATACTTCACAATTCCGAATTCTGAATTCCGAATTCTGAATTCCGAATTCCGAAATTCGAAGAACATACTAAACGCTTGATTATAATGACTCTTTACATTTTGTCAAACCTCTGCATGGTATGGATGATTGCTTAAATATGAGCTGCGACACGAGAAAACCAACAAAGTGGCTGTGCGCTAAGCGCAGACTCAGATCAGCTGGGCATGCGCCCATTCTGATCAGACTCTTTGCTAAACACTTAAAAGGTAGCTAAGGGTCTAAGTTACCTCTATGCGGATAGTGAAGACTCTGATCAGGCTGGGCGGATGCCCAGGCTGATCTGAGTCTGCACTGGACGCACATGCCACTTTGTTGGTTTTCTCGTGTCGCGGCTCATATAATGTTAATCCTTAAATGTGACATAGACTAAATGAAGAGGATATATCAGATAAAAGGCTGCGTACTATAGAGAGACAGACAGACAGACAGACAGAGAGAGAAAGAGAGAGAGAGAGAGAGAGAGAGACTCTGTCCTATCACAATCCACAGTTTTGGAAGCGGTCCTTTCAGTATAAGTGACCTTGCATGAGTACAGGAATTTTTCAGATCAGCCTGCGCATATTCACAATCTTATCAGAGTCTTCCCTTTTCGCATGTATATATGATCGAAGATGCGCAGGCTGATCTGAGTAACCCCTGTACTCAAGCAAGGTCACTTATACTGAAAGGAGCGCTTCCAAAACTGTGGATTGTGATAGGACAGAGAGTCTCTCTCTCTCTGTCTCTGTCTGTCTGTCTGTCTGTCTCTCTCTCTCTCTCTCTCTCTCTCTAGTACGTAGCCTAGCCTTTTATCTGATATATCTTCTTTATTTAGTCTAAGTCACATTTAAGGATTAACATTTTATGAGCCGCGACATGACAAAACCAACAAAGTGGCATGTGCGCCCAATGCAGACTCAGATCAGCCTGGGCATCCGCCCAGTCAGATCAGTCTTCACTATCCGCATGGAGGTAGCTTAGACCCTTAGCTACCCTTTAAGTGCTTAGCAAAGAGTCTGATCAGAATGGGCGCATGCCCAGCTGATCTGAGTCTGCGCTGGGCGCACAGCCCTTTTATGGTTTTCTCGTGTTGCGGCTCATATTTAAGCAATCATCCATATCATGCAGAGGTTTGACAAAATGAAAAGAGTCATTATAATCAAGCGTTTAGTATGTTCTACGAATTTCGGAATTCAGAATTCGGAATTCGGAATTGTGAAGTATGTGGTATAGGGACACGTGGTAATAGTTAATTTATTTTAGAGGGTATTTTAAACTTACAAGCAAAAACAATAGGCCGCCATGACTTAAATTGACAGAAAAATAAACGTCTTTTTAATAGACTCGTCCGGTCTATTGATATGACACCATGTGTCATATCTTTTCTTGTTTAATATTCTAGGCAGTCCTCATAGAAGATAGAGCCAGGTTTATCCGCTTGTTCGGGAAGATGATTTATCTAGAGGATCATCAACTTATAGATGGATAGATGACTTGTGATTTTACATCCTTTCAACAGTATTTCAGTCATATCAGGACGATGGGAGGGTGCAAATGAAAGGCTGTGTGCAATGGAACCCAGTTTACAATTGAAAAGATTCTCACCGCCAGCGGGTCTCGAACCCAGGACCGCTAGATCAACAGGCCATCGCTTAACCTACTGAGTGCCCGGAACTCCTCATTATCAACTTAACAGATGGAGATATATAATGCTATAACTTACATATACCAAAGGATGGATGGATGTCTTGTGATGTTACGTCCTTTTTAACAGTATTTAAGACATATCAGGACGATGGATTGGTGGTAATGAAAGGTGTGTGCAATGGAATCCTGTTTATGGTTGAAAAGATTCCCGCGGGCCTTGAACCAGGGACCGCTTGATCAGCAGGCCATCGTTTAACCTACTGAGCTACCGGGTCTCCTATACTACAGGCGTCAGTGGAGGTCTTGTTTTTAAGTAAGTATTTCTTGCTAAAAATCGCAGGGGGGGGGGGGGGGGGGGGGGTAGCGGGGAGGGGGTATCTAGATCTAGGGTCTGTGATGTAAGATTCTTTATATTAAGAATAATAGTTTTCTATTGAACTATCCCCAGCTTTATTTTGGGGTATCTAGTGTTTCTTGGCCTTAAAATCGAATTTAAGTTCCAAAGAGTCATTTTGCATTTTGAATCATATTTGTTTAATGCTGTTTACATCAATAACTTCATTTGAAGGCTTGACGATATGAAATAAGTAAGAATAATCAAGCGTCCAGTTTGTTCTACGAATTTCGGAATTCGGAATTCAGAATTCGGAATTCAGAATTCGGAATTCGGAATTCAGAATTCGGAATTCAGAATTCGGAATTCGGAATTGTGAAATAGTATGGAAATGAAAAGTGAGTCAATTGGGCTACGTAGTTAACGCAATCATTTCTATTTTCACGTTAATTTTTGCTCTATAAACTGTTGATAGTAAATAGGTTTAAGTTCCTCTTGATTAAATCAACTTGGCTTACATGCAGGTCCGAATTTGGAAAAAAAAAACATTTTCACACTCCTTTTCCTCCCGTTTGTTGGATGCTTGGGCTCTTCTTTGTACTTATATATATGAAGTGTACTGGATTTGATGATATGGAAGCAATAAATTTTATAGACTATGCTTAACGGTAGTTTGTTTCTTTCACGATCAGTTTATATTGGCGGAATTTTAATTTGACTATTGTCTTCTTTTCCGCCAATATCGCCAAAATAAAGTGACCGCTAAATATAAGTATTTTACAGTATCAAGATCCGTCGTATACTGAGTAAGCAAACTAGTAAATTAATTCACAAATCTGTCGTCCTTACAATTTGTTACAAGCATCAGACCAGTTATATCCTGTTTCGGTCACAATTCTGGCAGCAACGTTAATCGTTTGATATTTTTACGTAATGTCTTGTATCCAAATACCGTGCACAAGGTCTGTGTTCAAGCCACGGCCGCCCATATGTGAGAAAACCAAGTTCTGAAAATCAGGCGTTTTTCCCCCTGGAGCTCCGGTTTTGCCCACCTCTGCTCGGTAATCGGCTCGACATAAGTAAATTAAGCCGCAACACAAACACAAGTAAACCAACAATATGTTGTGCGCCCAGCGCAGACTCAGATCAGCCTGGGCATCCACCTAGTCTGATCAGAATCTTCGCTGTCCGCGTGGAGGTAGCTTAGATCCTTGGCTAACTTTTGAGCACTAAACAAAGAGTCTGATCAAAGTGGGTGGATGTCCAGGCTAACCTGCGATGTCTGCGATGGGCGCACCACCACTTGTTGGTTTTCTCGTGTCGCGGCTCAATTATTTGAAGGGGTCAGTGCAACAAGGTACCTATCTCCATGTTTCAAAATTTCGAGAAAAACGCAAAAACATCATTTTTCTTGAAAATTGAAATAACTGTTTTTTGTTGCATAGTTAGTCAATGTATGTTGGGAAACATTGATTTCAAGTGGTGTTGCAAGTATTCCACTAGTTTTAAAGAAATAAATGTAGAAAAACTGGATTTTAGCGATTTTATTCATGCAAGAAAGGGCCTAACTCCATATTTCTTAAAACTGAAAATCACGTTTTAAGAGTTAAAGTGGCCATATCAGTAACCAAAAGGTATATAACATGGTGAGGATAACTTATTGCTGGCTTTCACATTTGTCAAAATATGAATAGGCCCCATATTAAGCAAAATTATTGCTAAATAGTTACGATAGTTATGCAACAAAGGTCCTAGCTCCATCATATAATTTTCAGATCAATTTTAAACAATTTATAAAAGATCAAATTTAGTTGAAAACGAATTTTGTTACCGAAAAGTCAAAATATAAAACTACTTAGATACTTATTTTCACTCTAAACCGATCCATTGATGAAATATAGTGAAGAAACAAATTCGATGGATTTAGGTCTTTTGTTGCATAATAGGTCAAAAATGGAGATAGGCCCTTTGTAAAAATTTTGCCATCTCATTAAAAACCTTTGGGGGGCTGATTCTATGGTCAGAGGGGAAATAAATAGGTGAGAAAACATGTTTGTTACATGATAGAGTGGTTAACTCATTTTTGGCCAGATGTGGAGATAGGTCCCTTGTTGCACTGACCCCTTCATTTTGAACGGGCCATAAAATCCCTTTAAAATTAAAAAAAATAACCCCAATGATCCGAGAAAGACGACTGGCAATGGCATCAGGAAGAAGGTGTAAGGCCATCAGGAAGGAGATGTCTGATGCAGCAATAACTTGCATCAAGTCAAAGTATCAGTGATCAAAATATCAAAACCATGGAAACATTGTTAAATCCATAATATTTAGATACACAGACATGGTATGATCAAGTGCCCGCGAGCAGTAGGCATCACTTGACTGTTTTAATACACCCACAAGAAACATGTATCTGATTGATTACCCTGTGAAAATGAAAGTCCGGTAACTGAAAGTCATACTGCGTTTCGGCCGTTGTCATCAAGTCGGAAATTAGTTTAGAAACGGCCACATTGTAGGAATCAACGAAGGTTGTGGTGTCTCCCATGGAACTTTATAAGAGCTGATACAAGAGTTGCTCTGTGATAATTCTGTGACAACAATTTACTAATGAGAAGCATCTCTCTACCAGTAGTCTTTAGAGTTGAAATATGCTTTAACATAGCTGACTAACTTATAGATATAAACTCCATATACAGGAGGAATATTGCTACTAACAATGGAAAGCTAACTATGGGGAAACTGAGGTCGTCAATCTTGTCATAAAGCCTAGATTGCTACTAACGATAGAGGTTGACAATCTTGTCATAAAGCCTAGTAAAAAGCTTTACATTTTCAATATGGTTGGTTGCTTGGTTGGTTGTTTTGGTTTAACGGCTATTGAAGACAGTATTTCAGTCTATATTGTGCCGTCTCCAGAAAGCGGCAGAGAGAAAAGACAAATGATAGGCGAGTGAAAATAATGCCCAAATTACCCCCATCCGCACCTTCTGCAAGCACAGTGGGCCTTTGCCCTATAATTATCCGAATTAGTAGGACGCTTCGGCACCGAAAGTTACCCAGCATCCTCGCCCGACTCGACCTGCCCCTTTTTCAATATAGAAATAGGCATTTAGATGAAACCAAACTCAGCTAAGCATTATATTGCTATGGCAAGTCAGGTTTTAGTATTTATATGAGCTATGGAAGGCGCCCCCAACAGAGCCACCTCAATCCCCATAGCCCGAGAAAGATGGCAGGCATTGCAAAACGACGGAGCTGTTGGATGCAATGAGAAAAAAAGCTTTAACTAAATGGAAACAAAACTCCGCTAAGATTCATGTCGCTTGGTCAAAGTTTCGGAATGTTTTAGACAAGTTACCAGACACAGGTTAATTAGCTTATTTAAGTTTTGACTTACGTATCGGCATAGAAGCTGGATTTATCCTCATGGACAAATTTGAAGTAATTAAACTCTAATAAATCCTATATTCATATTGCTTTAAATTTACGGTCCATCTCTGCCACAAGAAAGTTAGCTTGGGCAATTTGACAATTCTTGTTTTGCGTAAAATATCGCAACTGTTATTTTTCCATTATTAACCTACAGGCACACGATGTTGAATCTACATTAAATCAATGTTAATTCAACGTCATGACGTTCAATCAACGTTGATTCAATGTTGAGTCAAAGTTGTGTGCCCACTGTGGAACTTTATTACGCCATGCAGGACGTAAATTTAAAGTTTCAGTTTTTCTGAGAGACAAAATTACAGAGAGAGAAATTATTCATGTTTTTCAAATGGAGGACTCTATGCTAGTTTAAAGTTTCATTCAACTGCATCATCATGTTTTCATTCTAATGATTTTAAATACTCAAGTCACTTTATGCACTTAATATATCATAAAATGATTTTGCATCGGTAGGAAGTCATAACAATAGCATATCCGGAATCAATGAAGCATGTTGGGAACATAAAAGTAGCGTCTGCCACTCACATGAACTATAAAAATGCCATTCACTTACAGGAAATTACTGCAAAAGGTGCTGCAATACAAGCTTCAAGAACAGCTTCGGTTAAGTTTGTCTGAGGGAATATTTTAACAGAATAATGCACTTTTAGAATGTGTTTTGTCGCGAGATAAGCATCCGGTTTCCCGTCCATCATTCCGTCCGTCCGTTCGTCCGTTCATATTTACGTCGATGCTGGTGTTAAAGCTTATTCAGTTAATTCTTCCCAAACCACAGTATTCATTGTTCTCAAAATTGACATGCAGCATGACCAGACTGCACGGCTTCAAAATGGTAAAACTCAGCACGCTCGAGATGCCAGATGGGCGCAACAAAACATTTTTTTTTCTCCAGAACCAATTTGAATATTTGGATTACGTTTTGCTTTGAACATCAGTGGGAGTTTGCCTTCCACTGATTCAAGAAGGGCAGTTGTCAGTTACTGGTGAAAGTAAGTGCACTTTGTTCTGGTTTACCGCTTAGAAGGTCTAAGCCTGCCCAGGAATAGTGTGGTTAGGTTAACCGACCGTCCCGCATGACCATAGATGTTTACCGTGGACATTAAACAATAACACAACAACAACATTGAGAGTTTGGTTGTTAAAATCATCGAAATAAAACAATCTCAGGCGGAATAATGTCACAGTGATCTTCTAAATTCACTTTATGAGTCCCAATTTTGCTGACAATCTGAGGCGGAATAATGTCACAGCGATTTTCTAAATTCACTTTATGAGTCCCAATTTTGCTGAGATGCAAATATTTCAAGAAACCCTGAACGAATCGGGTCAAATTGATTCAGAATGATCCTTGATTGTTTTTTTTTTTTTTTTCAAATTTATGTGACTGGAACATCCAGATGGCCGCCGGCTGCCGGTAAACAATATCTTGAGCATGCCTGAATGGATTTGGTAATACTTTATATCAGAAGAATTCTCACATAAAGCAAGTTTTTGCAAATTGGCCGTCCGAAATCGTTGCCAACTAACGTTACTAAAATTACAAAAAAGATTCATGAACAACACAATATCTCAAGAACGGCTGAATGGGATTTAATAGCATTTGAGTCAGAATGATCTTTGCGTAAAGCTATTTTAGTTTAGCAAAGACGGTTATCTTGGATAGACAATTTGTAAAAATTCAAAGCAACTCTTTTTATATAGATTGTTCAAAATATTGTTAAAATGTGTTCAGCGTTTCCTTTTCATAATTTAAGTCACTGTGGCATAACTTAATAGGCTATCTACACATCACTTGATGCGTGAAATGTATTGACTGAGTCTGGTCAAAATCCGTTCAGCGGTTCTTGAGAGATATCATCTACTTCAATATTTCACTTCTTTCAGTAGGACTAGTCTATTTGCATAATTTTGAGAAAAAAGCATGACGTAAGGCCTGATTGAACAAAGTTTGGGTAGAACCCAACTGACGGTCCTTCAGATATTGCCATTTCTATTGTTCAAAATAACTCTAAAGGAGCCCAATGACCCAAAAATATAAATGAGCCGCGACACGAGAAAACCAACAATGTGGTTGTGCGCATAGCGCAGACTCTGATCAGCCTGGTATCCGCCCAGTCTGACCAGACTCTTCACTAAGCGCTTAAAAGGTAGCTAAGAGTCTAAGCTACCCCCATGCGGACAGCGGAGACTCTGATCAGACTGGGCGGATGCCCAGGCTGATCTGAGTCTGCACTGGCCGCACAACCACTTTGTTGGTTTTCTCATGTCACGGCTCAAATTATACTGAAGATGCATTTTATGTCCGCCATATCTGTCTCATTGATATAGTTAATTGGTTAAAGCTGAATCCAAGTAAGGCAAGACTCACACGAAACCAAATTATATTGCATGCCTGTGGCAAGGCGGAATACTTTTTCAATAGTTTCATATATATTGTTTTATATAACGCGTTTATGGTTTTGCTTTAGCTGCGCTCTTCTAAACTTTAACAGGACTAATACTCATAAGATTCAAAGATTTGCACATTTAATTATATATCAAACTGAAACATGGCTACAAGCAACCTTCTGTACCTCGAAGTGTCTCATTAACTTTAATAAGTCTGAGCAATAAAGTCACAAAAACTCAAAAAGTCACTAAAAAGGGTGCCTTTTTTGTCGCTACCTCAAAAGTTAACCAGCCTGAATGATTATTTTAACTTTAGCTAAAAATTGTGCTTTTAACATTTTGATCCTAGCTTCAGCCGTTCTCTAGGTACTTCTACAATTATGTGCCCTCTCTAAAATGGTGCATCGGAAACGGACATGACTCCACTATGGACTGAATGCACTTTATATTTAGTCGGCCATTTAACAGCTTAGGCTCAAACTGTACGCTAGTCATTATAAATTGAAATCTTAAAAGTTTAAAGAAAAAGTTGTCTGTCTTTAAAATAGTTAAGTTAAAAGAGACCACTGTACAAGATAAGTGGGTCATCTTAACCCTCTAGTGCCCAAACATAGAATGCACTATAAGAAAACATTTATATTCCATCCAGCCACTAGCTTTGGGAAGTCAAATTGAAAACAGAGTCTGAATTTGTGTTGAGGTCCAAGGTTGCTGAGATATACATGTAGCATATATGCTACATTGGGCATTAATTTTTAAAAAGTAGATTTTTTTAGGGTGAATAACTCAAGTGCTAACAATAATTACGGGGCACCTTTTTGGATGAATAAAGGATGTATGTAAAAGAATCTGTTGGCATATATATATCAGGGATATCTGAAAAAGTAAAGTCAATATCACAATTTTTGTTTTTATTGCCCGATGTATCATATATACATTTTGTGTTTTCGAACTTTGGCGACTTTTGGTGGCTGATAAACGCACTTTAGACATATCATTACAACTGGAATGGTTTAATCTTATTTCCTGATATCTTAACTGATTTTCTAGCAGTATAATGTAACATACAAGTCAATATCCTAGTCACGGCACAAAAACAGAGTCATGTAGCAGATATGATACACCGGGCACTAGAGGGTTAACCTCGTCCGAAAAAAAATAATACAGGTCCGCTTTATTTTCATGCTCATTTCGTATACGAGGGTCATCCAAAATGTTCTGTCACTGGCTTTATATCTCGAAACGAAAGGTGATATTTACCTAAACTTTGATAAAAACCATTCAGAAACCCTGAGTTTTATCACATAGCTGTAAAAATTGATCGTTGTGTCAATGACATAACATCCACAATCTGCTTTAAAAGAAGGGTACCCTCACCCTACTGGCAAATTAGCAGATGCAACTCCGGCAATGTCCAGTTAAGGCATGCCTATTATCGCTGTATGGTGCCTATGACCTCTCAGGCACTAATAAACACAGCGGAAAAAATCTCCAAGTCACTCTGTCCATTCTGAAGAGTTTACAGCATTTCGTAATCTCAAAATTATGCAAACATCGCCGTACGAAAAACGGCTATGTCATGTTCTAAGAACTAAAGCTTCATAAATGAATAATATTTCAAATTCTGAAGCAAATATTTACTGCAGTAGATCGTGACAATGTGATCTCAATCAAAATTAAAAAAAAAGATCCTTAAAATGAAGGCACAGTGGATCCTTGAAAGTCACGTGACTGTGTATTGCAACATATTTCTGACACCATAGATATCAATCGTTTGCATCGCATTTGATAAACAAGAGTCGCTGATTTTTATGCAGTGCACCATAGAATGCAACTGACAGCAAACCTGAACATTTCAGAATCCTGCGCTATGAAGTTACCGAGATATGCAGCATGAATTATATGAATCGCAAGCCAGCAGAAAAACAAAAAACATGAAAATAGGCAAGTGCCAAATTCTAGGTCTCTATTTGAGCTTATAACTCAACCAAATTGCATGTTTGTACCAAGTACTTGGTATCAGTATAAAGATAAGAGATTGTTCTTTTGATTGTTGCAAACCGTGGTCAGCTATCACGTCTGTGAGCAAAGTTATGAGTCCAGTGACAGAACTTTCTGGACGATCCTCGTACAATCATATGGTCATTTGAAGTTGCCAAAGGACGGACATGGCCAAACCAGTTTATATATATATCTGAACTACTTCTGTGCCTTTGGCATAAAATTTTTTACACAGTGTATTAAATACCAAACAGGACACTTAAACTGATGTCTGCCTCCTCATCTACGCAGACTGAAGCCATAGGACTCAGATCTAAGTCAGTCTAAAGCCCGATATCACGTATCGCACTTATAAAACTATTAACAAGTCCGTTGTTTATTTTACCATAAGGCGCAATGAAACATTTGGGAGCTCCGAATGCTAACCTGTGATTCTAGGTTCATGTGAAATCGGCTCTGAGAAACAAACAGAAGTTTTGTGGATATAATTTTTAAATCAGTTCTATGTACAATTGAGAATACGGGGCACACGATTTGCCAGAAACAGAGCTTTGTTTTCCAGGCTCATAATTGAGCCGCGACACGAGAAAACCAACAAAGTGGTTGTGCGCCCTGTGCAGACTCAGATCAGCCTGGGCGTCCGCCCAGTCAGTTCAGATTCTTTAATTACATGTAACGCTTAAAAGGTAGCTTAGTGTTTAAGCTACCTGCATGCGATCAGCGAAGACTCTGATCAGACTGGGCGGATGCCCAGGCTGATCTGAGTCTGCGCTGGGCGCACAACCACTTTGTTGGTTTTCTCGTTGGTTTTCTCGTGTCGTGGCTCATATATCCTTGAGTGCCCAAAAATCGCGACCATAAGAAGTTTTGGTAACTAATATCTATATGAAGAGAGAACATAGAATTTGTTTTCTTGCCTTGCAATAAAAGTTCATCGAACTTCCATTTCCATCCTCAAAATATTCAACAAACGTTATAAGTTTTTCAAAACACCAATCTAATATACGTGGTAAAAACAATATGGCGGCAAATGGAAAAATCCTAAGGTCGCGACCTCATCTTTTTTAGGCCAAGCAAAACAATTCAGAGTGTTTAGTAATTCTAACTGTGAAAACACTGGTAAAATGTAATTTATCTCTCAATTTCAAAGTAATAATTTCATTCGGCAACGACTGAATTATTGAACAATGGGCTTTTTGAAGTACACCTGGCTTAATCTATCCTTCAGTTAAAGGAACTCAATGTGTGCAATAAAACTTGGTTTTCAGCCTAACAACTCACATGTACTTTACTACAGGTGAAAATGCACATCTTAATGGTTTAATAAAAATTACTCATCTTAGCTTATGGGCCAGTGTCTGGGGGTCAGATGCGTTGTTTCATCCTTCTAACAATGAAATCCCCCAAAATTAGTCCTAAGCCACAGTATGCAATGAAATCAATTTTCGTTTTTGATTGGCCTAATTATTCTTACTTCCGGCGCGTGACCTCCATTCATGAAATCTAAACAGAGCAGACGACATGCTAGCGGTAAGCTAGGCGGTAGTTTTCTTTGTAAAAATCAATGCTGAAGTGGAGCAAAGAAAAGTAATAGTGAAATTACATAAAATTTCTATGAAAAAATAGTTTTGGTGTGTAGATTACAAGTCTGAAAGGCATATTTCCTCTTGCCATGCAGGAGTGAAAATACTACGATAGTGATTATTTTACCACGGTCACATGACAAGAGATCACGTTCTCACGAGACTACGAGGTAAACAACAATGTCCGCGACTTTGAGGATTCCGCGATTTTAAGGCACTCAACGATATATGTATACGTAACATGCGAATCTTTGCAGACATTAAACATTCTTCAAGATCTGGTTTTTCGATCAGAGTGTTTCCAAACAGTTAAAAACATTTACAACTTTCACCTTAGATAGATCGACTAATCATTTTCGGAAACCCGAAGCTTTGCAGTCTGGCATTGTAGATTAATGACCGTTTGTCGCGCACACTATCGCTAAACCTCAACAGCTCTCCAATGTCCGATACGAATGAAAGCTAAACGCTGTGTAACCCTAATCTCCCGTTTTCGAATTAGAATATGTCCAGACTTACACTCATAACTGCAGCAATTGGTTTCGCATGCCATTTTCAGTAGACCAGGAGTGTTTTTAGTTCCTAGGTACTCGGCTGATACCACCGGGTAAATCAGAGTAATCCCGCACAAAACCCGGATGTCACCATCGAGCAATTTTACCCCATCGACTCCATTGCCAGCTAACCTTTTATCTGTGCAAATGTATTATAGCCGGCAAATATATATCCAACAATACGTTTGTAACGTAAAATATATATTTTTTTCTGAACAGATCTGAAAATTCAGCTCTAGTGTCATTTGTTTAATTTATAGACCAAAACACCTTAAAATTCTGGTTCTGATAGACCCTGTTGCAAATGAGTGTTTAACCCAATAGCGCTAGTAAAGTATAGTATCCAATGCTTCATTTTAAGCTTCAAGGCCTTCAGTTTTGATGTACTGGATTTTTTTAGGGATTTTACCATATATGGACGTGGCGGTCATGTTGGTCGTGAGTCCAGGATATAATTTCGTTTTCCAACCCTTTAAGGCTACATATAAAACTTGGTTCCAACTGCAAATCGTGCAAATTTGAAATGTGATTTCAGAACCTTTCTCGGAATCCCTTACAATTATTATGGAATGTGATTTCAGACCCTTTCTCGGAAGCTCGTCTTATCCTTATTAACATAAATATTATTGCAAATCTTATCTCTTAGGACTGTCTCATCCCAAGGGTAATCATTATCAAAACGATTTATTAACTGGTATCAATATGGCATAATAATTCATAGTTGATGGTAGCTGCTCGATGCGATGTGTCATATCTGAATGCGCTGTTCAATTAGTTTGTAACGTTAACTGCACATGCGAGGTCAGGGTTCGAGGTTATTAAACTTGAGAATAATCTCAAACTCGAAATAAAGCACACTGATTGGCTGCTTCCGAGCACATGCTGAGTTTGAAAATGTACTCAAGTTTTATAACCCCTCGGCCATAGCTACAGTTAGTTCAGCTCGTAAAAGCCGATTAACAAACGGAAATAATACCCAGTACGTGTGCCCGAATGTTATGAACTCAATAAATGTATGTAACATAATATGAGCCGCGACGCGACAAAACCAACAATGTGGTTGTGCGCCCAGCACAGACTCAGATCAGGCTGGGCATCCGCCCAGTCTGATCAGAGTCTTCGCTGTCCGCATGGAGGTATCTTAGACCCTTAGCTACCCTTTGAACACTTAACAATGAGTCTGACCACACTGGGCAAATGCCCAGGCTGATCGGAGTCAGTGCTGGGCGCACAACCACATTGTTGGTTTTCTCGTGTCGCGGCTCATCTTTGGTTGCTTTAAGGTAGTGATTTGTGATAAATGCAACACTCTGAATAAAGCATGAAAACATAACATATATAACGTAACTTATACATGCTGTAACTTATATGTGCTATAAATAACTTATATATGTGCTGTTCTTTATTGTGGCGAATACAAACATGAGTGACATGCATGAACAAGGTTTTAAAAACATGAAAAGATCAAAGTTTAATTTGCGGCACACAACTCTAACATTTTTCTATCGTTATTGAAAATGAAAAAAGTCTAGTCGCCAATGCACTGTGAGTAATGTCCTATCAATTAGCTGTTCTAACTCTTTCTTAAATTATCACTTTGAATAGGAAAGAAAGTATCTTATTCTCAAATGTTCTACCATGTTTAAGGCATGTGTATTATGAATAAACAGATGCGTTAATTGAACATATATAGTGAGGCATACCTGTTTCAAATATACACTATAGAAACTAAATTATGATTAAGGCATGCGTACATGTATGAGTGAAATAATGCAAAAGTACCCTGTGTAAGTTCGGTAATATTTTCTAAAATTCTGACACAGACTACCTCTTTATAGGATTTCAACCTAATAATATGTGAAAGATTCGGAAAAAATGATTGATAGGCATTAATTTCAGTGCAGTGAAGTTGCTTCGGACCTTACTGTATTTTTAATCCATTAATGCCCAGTGGACTCTTCTATTTGTATATATTGGATGAGTTCATTTGTCATTTAAGGGGTGTCAGGTTTAGTTTATTTGTAGCATTTTTGTTTTATTTTGAGGAAAAATACCCATTTGTCTTATGCAAAACGTGTAGGCCCTGATCAGACGCCCCGTATTGCGGAGTCTGATCTGGCTCTGCACTGTTTGTCTATGTCCCAATTTTTGGGACGCCAGGCATTAATGGGTTAATTATAATGGTATTTTTTTTTCAAATTTCGTCTTGCATATTAACCCTCGATCTTTTCATTTATAAACCTTTTTACACATACACAAGCCAGGCATTTTGTTTCCCTAAATTCTTAAAATAACATAAAGAAGACATTTGCTATAGGTTTTGGGAAGATCTGCTGCATTCTCAGTATTTTATGCAGATTTTGCATTCACCACATAACAGTGATTATGACTTCCTTAAAGTCTTACTGTTCTGTCAAAATGGTAAGAGATAAACGATAGCAATTCAATCAGTTACTCCTTTTTATTAAAAATATGATACTTGAAAGTCCTTTTCAATTTTGTTATAATATTAACCCAGTCTGTATTCTAGTTGCTACGCTATTCAAGCATCAAAACCTAATAATAACACATTTTATATACAGTAAAACATATTTTCGGACAGACTTTATTTGAATTTAAAGCTCAGTTTGTAGACCTAGACAGATTATTACCATGGTAACAAGTACCATTACATGCAGAAAGTCGTTGGAAGATAAAACACACTAAAACAGGAAATATATTGCAAAAACAAGAAGAAAAAAAGTCCGAGTGTCTGATGGACTCGTGTCTAAAAACCAGTTGTGACACAATCGACCAACAATGGTTTGTTTTCTTGTATGACTACGATGACAAACACAATTTCAATGGCTGATCTGACGTCACGTGCCGGTTAATATTTTGTGATATTCATTGGTCAGCCAGTGACTGTTACTTTTACGTTTACGTCATTTTGTAGTTTCGAGACGTAACGTTGCAAATACATGGACGTTAATGGCATTTCGTCGCGGGATGATACCATTTTTGTATTTGATTTATGTCAAAAGAAGCTGCATTTAGAATTATCATATAAAACATTTATTGACCTTTATTTCGGTGAATATGCAGTTTAAATGACCTGCAAACTTTGCAGGTCAATAAAACTGCATATTCACCCGAACAAAGGTCGATAATTGTATAATATTCGTTTCTTGTGAAGGATTATTATTTTTCATGGTCACCAACTTTGTTCGAATATTCTTTTCATTTGTCGTTCTTCCAGTATGGGGATGTCGTTTCCACAACTTGGCAAATATATCTCATTTTAACAAAGGTCGATGTCAGGTCAGAAAAGGATACGCTGTGCATTGGCGATGGACAATCAAACATTTACAAGTGAGTCTGTGTACTTTATTAAAGTCAGCGAAACTACGCCATAACTACTGTGATTAAGCGCTGACTGTCTGACTGGCAGTACAAAGTTCGTTAGAGACCATCATTATATTTCCTAAATCTCTCGTAGAATCGAGTGTCCATTAATAACTAATAGCTAAGGTCAGTCTAAAATATCCTATTGATATCTGAACCTGCTCATTACATTGATCGAAAAGCAATTCTCAGCTGAAATTGTTATGAATAGAGAAGAGAGCATTGTTATTTCGTTGGCGCAGCTTGCGACTAAGTTAAGCTTACTTTAGCTGAATTGCACCAAACCCCGAAATTGTAAAAGTTTATCTTATCCAACGCGGTCATTTTCTTTCAGATTTTTTCTCGGTTAGGTTTCGCATATCTTAGTGAAAAGGCAAAATCTGTGTAGCTGCAATCTCATTCAGAGTTTTTTAATGCGAATCATTGTGCAGCGTGTTTGCAGCGTGTTTGTATTCATGTTTTAGCATGTATACCTTGTTGTTTTTTAATACTGATGCAGACCTAACAGCTTCTACGTGTATATGAACCGCAGCAGAAACTAGGGTTAGGTTGATTGAGCGTAAACCCGGTTTGGTCTTTTAATTTACCAGGTTTCCGTTTAATAGGGTATGAACTGTATGAGGAATTATCCGGAAACTACCAAGTTTGATATTCAGAATGTGGATGTAACTCTCTTAAAATCATTGGAATGTAACCGCGCAACAATTTGCGCTACTCTACATCAAAGGTCCACTTCGACTCGAACTGAAGTACCTACCATAGTAGGTTTTTTTGGGCAGGCGCACTCGCATTAGCAATCGAACGCCAAAAGTTGCTACAGTAGTACATGTAGATTGTCCTGGAAACGGAAATAAATACTATGCATTTCATTGCCTTTTCCGTGCATGTTGTCTTTAAAAGGATAATTTATAGATTAAATGATAATATATGCCCTAAAATAATTGTATGAACAAATATGAACAACTCAGTAAAAACAAGAACTTGTTGTACACCCACAAATCGCGAGAGTCTTCAACGGCCGCCATCTTGCTACTAGAGTAACGGCGGTCATGTCCTCGGTAGATCTTTGTTTAGTTCATGACGTCATTTTAGTAGCTACCATCGCACTTCGGTTGGAACTTTAGTAAATATAGTAGCTACTATAGTTCGAGTCGAAGTGTGCCAAAGTCTCACTATTTCTCATCTAGACTGGATATAAATTGTAGGAGGATATATCTAGAAACAAAGACCATTCAGTACGTGTGTCGAGTTGACAAATGAACATACTGTCCTCTTAGTCATATGACTTAAATGATATTGTATTATACGAACCAATGTATTTGAGCTGGACAACCAAGATGAATGAGATTAGACATTCGCTTTTTGATCCTACAAAGTAGAGAAAAGGGCAATGATTAGGAACTGATTCAAATTCCACATCCTGTCCCTGAATATCAAACAGGAAAGGGACATCTATAGCTTAGACGGCACTAAAATAATAAACAGCACAAGCGAAAAGCAAAGGGGACAGCTCTTTCACAATAGATGGCTGCTAGGATACCCTAAATAAAAGGAACAATTAAGTAAGAAACAAACAGAAAGCGGACAAACAACTGCAATTATAATGAACCAAAAGAAAGGCAACTCCTTGAAACGTGCAGTAATAAATAACTGGAGAGGGGATATGGGTTGGGGAATTTGGGGTGGGGGTAACAAATTTAAACGCTTCAGCAACCTCAGTTTCGGCAGTGGTTTATATACATATATTTTGAGGTTGTTCCATCTGCATCAATATGAACAAGTAATATGAAAAGCATAAAACATCAGATTTGACCTATTACCAACACAACATGAAGCAAAGTGGGCAGCTATACAGCTGGCCACATTTCTAGCAGACCACAGACACGTTACACTGAGAAACCAAACAGAAATGCCGCCTTGGAACGGTCAGTAATATATTACTGATGGGGAGGTGGTGGTGGAGGGGCTTTACCCGGTTTTACAATTGAGCAACCTCGCCCTAGTTTCTGCAGTGGTTCTTAAACACATAGAAGTTTTTTGGTTTGCGTGAAGGTCCTGTGCTTATCAGAGAATCACATTGGTTTCTCCTCATATACATTCATCAATACAAAATATGATATATAACATACAAACATTTAACGTAAAGAAAGAAATCTACCGCGATTCACAATAATGTTGAAAACAAAGATGGACGAACCCGCATATGTATGTGTATGGTGTGTGGGTACTTGGAACCGATGTTTGAACGAAAAGGAAAATGATGAAAAAATGTGTTTTTATCATTTTGGCAATATGCAATGCTGACATCGTTCAGGGTCAGAAAAAGATCCTTGATGAAAACGCTGTGATTAGGGATAGTATTAAAAACTATAAAGGCCTAACCTTTTCAAGACATCAAAGGGGAAAGGGTCCTTTAGGAAACAAACACAGTGAAAAGTCTATCATTTTGACATTTTGTGCACATTGTTTGTGTTGTAATTCACAATCCTATGTTCTAACATCGGTACCAAGCTGACTAGCAAGCGACCTTCCCCGGGAACGAACCGTGCCATTAATGATTAACACACCAATAAACGTGTATATTAGAGAAATGAGGCAGTACCTATTGGGCGGATAACATTCGGACCTAAGCCGGCTGGAGCCACTACGCCTGGCCCTGAAGAGACACCAGTCTTACCGATTGAGCCAACAAGCTTCTTAAAGGGGAAGTTCATGGAAACACTCTTTAGGTGGATTTTTCTGCATGATCAATTAGATTAGGTTACACGAATTAGTTGTACAAACAAACTTAGGAATTAACAAGGAGCATCTGGATCATACTGAAACTCAAGCTTAAAATAATATACTAGGTAAAAAAGTAATAGACCACGACTTTCAATGATGTGTAAAAAACTTTGTTTCCAAATCGATTTTCAAAAACCGCATATCACACTGATAAGCAACTACTGCCGGACGGAAAACAGTTTGTTCGAAAATCTATTCATGAACGAATTTCGTCTAGGGGCTGCTGAAAACAGGAAGGGTCACTCTGAAAAACGTGCAAATCTTCACATGTAAAGACTGTCAGATAAGTTCAGTCTTCTCAGCACTTTCCAATTTAAACCTTGTAAAGACTTCGTCGTGGCATTCAACTGGGACTTTTAGTTTCGGCTCTTCCGCAACAGGAGCGTCAACTCATCGCAAAGATTGCCATGAATGATTCACTGTTTCACTCTTTTGGTCCGGGGCATAAATCCTGATATTTGGGGATAGGCTTGTTTCTTGGGCTCTAAATTCTTTTTTCCTCCTGATATGCAGAAAACTTTTCCTCCTTTTGAGTGAGTATTTCCAACCTCAAAGCTTATCCAATCACTGGGTGGCATGGATGCGAAACTATATATGGCTTAAAATAGCTCGGACTACCAATACCCATTTTCAAGGAAGAATGGCAGAAAATCTAAACGGCTTGCAGGTATTCAGTTGCAGCTGACAGTGATCATCTGCAAACCCTCTAAGTACATGTAGTTGTGAAAGGTGTCAATATTTGACCGGCTCCTGAGTAGAACATGGATGATTATGCCGTTTTTGAAGAAATTTTCTTGCCCTTAAAGTACGCGGGTTGTCTTTTTTCTCTGCAACAATATTCATATTAGGGCCTTGTGGCGATTATAAATGGCTATAAAGTGCATTTAGGCATATGTACAGCACAAGTCTTGATTGATGCATTCCATAGTCTAGAATGTCACTTTGTTTAGCTGACCGCCTGCGGTACCACCGAGCGATTAAAAAAAAAACAAAAAAAAAAAACAAAAAAAATTATGGAGTGTTGCACTCCATAATTTTGTTTTTTTGTTTTTTTTGTTTTTCTAAACCGCAGATGATTTGATTTAGATGATTTAGAGAAACAGTTTTTTTCCTGAAGCACTGAAAGGTATAAGACCACGATATTAATTTATTCAGTGGACTAGAATACTTTTAATCCACCGTTTCTGTCAAGCTACAACAAATGTTTCAAAACTGTATTCTGCTTCAAAACTGTATTCTGCTAAGAATACGTATTACAAGTAACCCCTGTCCTCCTGAACAGGAGGACAGGGGTTACTTGTATTACGTATTCTTTTGTTATTCTGCTATCATAAACATGGATCGCTATAAACAAGTCTTGACAAAACAATATATGAAATAATACTATATACTGAGGAGAATTTGTATGATTTCTTTCCATCTACATTATCTTGAGTTTCGCTGTAAATTGGAACTGTCATACAGCAGGAAAATTTCTGTGAGAAGAACAATCTACGTCTATATTATAGACGAAGAGATATTACTTCATTTTACGGTTTCATGAGCTTAATTCTACCATAATTAAGTTTATCGATGAAAAACAAATTGATCTGTTTGTATGCCGCAAAGACAATCTTGTTGACCCTCCTTCAAAGCAGATCATATAGCAGACATTCAACAACTAGACATTACAAATATAAACTCCATCACTCTTTGTTATCAGCCATACAGATTTAAGCCGCGACACGACAAAACCAACAAAGTGGCATGTGCGCCAAGCGAAGACTCAGATCAGCCTGGACATCCGTCCAGTTTAATAAGAGTCTTCAGTTTGCGGTAAAAGGTAGGCTAAATGTGCAAACACTTTCTTCATGCCGACAGCTTAGACTCTGATCAGACTGGGTGGGTGCCCAGGCTTGTCTGAGTCTTGCCGGGCGCACATGCCACTTTGTTGGTTTCTCGTGTCGTGGCTTATTAAGATTGATAGTCAAATGCACAATTCATTTCATTGTCTTCTTTTTCTAAAAAGATAATGAACACGCATTTTAACAGCGTTTTCGAAACCCAACAGAAGTTATTAAAGTCTAAATGGCTCCTTGTAGTCAACTTTTCCAGTTAGTTTTATAACCATTTTATCTCACCTGTTGGTCGACCCATTTATGCTTGACATCCCATAAAGAGATCCTGAAAGACAAAGCAGACTTAGACCAGACGCCACAAAATATGACCTTTGATCAGGGCCTACACTGTTTACAATATATGCAGGAATTCTTGAAGAAAAAAGAATATAATTAAAATCAAATTAGACATGATTTTATAGGAAATTGATCTGTTAAGCCTGTAGGGCTAGAATAGATCATTCGGTATTAATGATATTAGCCGCAACACGAGAAAAACCAACAATGTGGTCGTGCACCCAGCGCAGACTCAGCTCAGCTTGGGCATTCGCCCAGTCTGATCAGATTCTTTGCTAAGCGCTTAAAGGGTAGCCAAGGCACTAAGCTACCTTCATGCGGGCGGAGCAGACTCTGATCAGACTGGGCGGATGCCCAGGCTGATCTGAGTCTGCGCTGGGCGCACAACCATTTTGTTGGTTTTGTCGCGTCGCGGCTCAATTATTATTAGATGCCAACCTACGCTCGGCATGGTGAGCCACAATTGTATAAAGGATCAGATGGCTCATTTGGACTTAGTTTGAGAACATAATCTGGTCTATGTCAGAGGACGTGGACACTGTTGCACATTTTGATTTACTTTTGTCTTGCTTTAGCAATTTGCGATGTATGCGCCAGGTTAATCGTTTGTCCTTATTCTGTCCGTACATCCGTTCAAAACTGCCTCGAGCCTATGCGATAAAGTTTATTCATACAAATTATCCAAAACCGCTGCACTAATGGTTCTTAAATTTTATGCACAGAATAACCAGACTGCAGGGCTTTCAGAATTGAGCCACGTGGAGCATCAAAGATTGCTGCCATTACTAAAAAAAGCAAAGTCTTAAAAATCAGCATTTTCTGTGGATCCCATGATATACTTGGCTAAAATTTTGCACGGACCATCGGTGGGACCGTGCTTTCTAAACTCATAAAAATAATAAGAAAAAAAGATCCGTAGAGGAATTAGGCCACAGTGACACTCTTTCTGTTCGCGAGTCCCCATTTGCCATAAATGCTAAACTCACAGGAAACGTGAAACTGGTTTTGATCAAATTTAAACAGAACTATACGATTGATTTGTGCAAACGGACCATCCAAAATGGCTGCCAGCTGGCAAAAAATAAAAGACAAACATAAAAATATCTCTATCTTAAGACGCCATGAATGTATTTGAACAAACTTTGTGTCAGAATGATCCTTGAATAAAGCTATTTCATTTTTACATGTATATCTTTTATGCAAATTGTCCACCCAAAATATCTGTCGCCCTCCGTAACTAAGAATAGCTTAAACATGAGATAGACAATATACAGAATCCCTGAACAGATTTTAGCCGAGTTTCCATCAAGATGATTCATGAGTTTTTTGCGGGGTTTTTTGCAGGCTAAATTAAAGTGGAGCATTCAAGACAGTTTTTGTTACAGAACATGAAAATGAGAAAATCTTAAAAACCCTGATAGTTCACACTTTTTTCCAAGTTATTTTGTGTAAAAAGCACAAAAAGCGCGTTCAAAGAAACGTAATGACGTTGGCGTCAAAACATACTTGCATGACGTTAATTACGTCATATAGAGAAACTGCACTACCTGTGTGCTTCTAAAGTCTATATCTCCGTAATAAATAATGCTAATCATCTCAAATTTTCAGGAAATGTTCAGAAAAACTAACACTTTTCAGTGATGCAGTTAGTTAGTTTTGTGTTTTTATGTCATTAAGCCCGGTTTTCACAGAGACTGGCTCATATATATGTTGTATAGACTGAGGTCACCCTGGCCTCAACTAAGAGGATGTGACACAGGCACCATTGAGTTCAGAAGTTTATCAATTGTAGTGGAAAATGAAAGACTAACAAAAAAAAATATTTTTTTTATTATTTTTTTTATTATTACTATTTCGTTTCTCAAAGATCTACATAGCAAATATAGAAAAAGCAACCTTTACTGATGTGAAGATTTGTCATTTCACAATTTCATAAATAATTTCTTATTGTTGTTTTGCCGTTTTGCCATTGCATGTTATATTTCTAAGTTTAGTTGAACCTTCTAAGTTTCAGCATCCCAGATTTACTTGTCTGTTTGATATTTTTGTGGTTAAGTGTTTATTTGAGGTCGGGTCATTTCTTCTACATCAGTTGTTGCATTCCTTTTCATGTGCACTGTATCACGGGTCTCTTGCGTTTTGTTCTGATAATGTATCTATCTAATGGGAGAAACATGGCTACTGTGTGCAACGGAAGGTTTCAAAAAATTCGGAGCTCAAGTAGACACATAATGACAAAAATGTAATTTCTGTTTAATTGTTTATTTTTGTATATATGTATATATAGAGGGCCTCATGGAAGATTAGCTATTACAAGTATTTATGTATGCGCTAAATGTTGTAACCTTCGATAAATAAATTCTTTACTTACTTACTTACTTCTGGTTACAAAAAATTGCAAGAACATGAAAATGAGAAAATCTTAAGAACCTAGCTCTTGTTACAAAAAATGCAAGAACATGAAAATCAGAAAATATTAAAGACAAATATTCTTGTTTATTGGGAGTCATAATCCTATTATGCGACAGTCCAGTGACACTGCAATGTCATCAAAGGAAAAACGCTTTCTCACACAGGTAATGATATAACAGGGTCATAAAACCAATAAAGACTGGGGGTGTGTTCTATATAGAAGGGAACATTTTGGCTTTAAGAACCCGGATAGCTCTTGTTACAAAAAATGGCAAGAACATAAAAATGAGAAAATCTTAAGAACCCGGAATGGAATTTGATCGACTTTGCTCAAAACCATCCTTGCATGAACATTTTGCACATTTTTGAAAATTGACCTTCGAAGATGGCTATATCAAACTCAAAATATTTCATGAACCACTAAGCTGTTTGTCGGACCAATTATGTGTCAAAATGATGCTTGCATTGATTTAAGACCTATGCTAAAATGAACTATGTGAGCTGACCTCCCTACGCATTTTTGTTTTTAACTGCATCAACTGCAGTCATCAAACATGGAGTGAACTTTTCTTAAGCTTGTCTCCTGGATAAGTCCAATATTGACGTCACTTAGACATGAATATGAACTCTAAGTTGTAATGGTAACAGATATATGACGTCATTGGTTCTGGAGCATGGCAAACAGCGTATGCCATGCTCCGCCAAATCTTCAATGACATTAAATACTGAAATTCTTCCAACAGAAACTTCAGAGTTTCTCAAACAAATAATTATTTTCAAATCGTCGGAATCAGGTTGTTTTGAATCCCTTTTGATCTCACCTTTTTATCATTCTCTTCTTTGTCGGTTCCCCTTTGAATTTTTTTTTCACTGCATCTGGTGTTAAGTGCCGTGTGGCGGCCGTAAACGTTTCCTGGATTTTCACAATGCAGTTTATATGTATTCTAATTGTTCTGCTGCGTATCAGCGCTGTCTGGCCAGAATGATTATTTTATCCTTACATAAATGCCCGTAAATAGACATGGCTGCTTTTCCAAACATCACAGGACTAATGCATAGGTTGACCATTTTCTCCTGTAGTCGCACAGTTTCTGGGACGCAGCTTAATGGCCTCGAAATTATAAATGGGTAGCGTCTCTTGCTTGATGTCTGCAGTTGCCCAGACTTGCGGATTGATTGCGTCTATTCGTGTACTCTGAAGAGGCTTTCCTTTGTCACGAGGTTTTGCCTTTCAACTATTTTTTTTACCAATTGTTGAGGTTTTAAGCGACAGTGAAAAAATACAGAGTATAGAAAGGCACCTATGTCAAACTAAAATAATGGTTACAACTTGCATTGTACTTGTTCATAATTTTAGATGACTTGCTTCGGGATTAGCGCAATTCTTCCGAAGTTTTCGCTTGAACTTAAGTATATAATTAACACCAAATGAGTCACATAACCTACATGTATGGCAGTCCGATTTGATTTCTTTTTAAGTTTGCTAAACAAAATAAAATAAATCTGTGCAAAACACGCTATAATGCGGGGCCTGCAGAATATATTTTAACAAAAGCACTCTAGAAAATTGTTCAATTCTTTTTTCATCACAGAATTTAAAGAGAACAGCGAGTATCTTGACGTCTTTTAAACCTAATTCGATTTCTTCCGTCTAAAATTCCCAGATGAGCGACTAAAATGACTGAAAATATCAAGACATAAATTTTCATTATTTCGAAGATGATTAAGCTAATTTCCATCGCATACTGAACAAGATGTTATAATGTTTCAGGCAATGTGTAATTTATTTCAGAAATTATAGAACTCTCTGTACTAAGCTGCAGCTGTAGATAGTGTAATATCAGGATATGATTTTCCACTTACAATGTCTTTACCTGACCACTGTGGAACCTTTGTTTATGGAAATCATTACCACAGAATCGTGAAAATAAGGAGCCGCGACACGAGAAAAAAAAGTGGCATTGCGCCCAGAGAAGACTCAGATCAGCCTGTGCAATTACTCAGTCAATCAGGAGTTTTTTCCTTGCCCTTATAAGAAAGCTAAGAAGCAAAGCTACCCCCATGTTGACAGCGAACTCTGCTTAGACTTGGCGGATGTCAAGGCTGATCTGAGTTTTCGCATGGTATAAATACCACTTTGTTGTTTTCTTCATGTCGCTGCTGAAATATCATGCAATTAACTGCTGAAATAAACACTAGATTAGAGAAAAGGTTATTGCATGCGTGTTACAGTTTCGAATGTGCAAAGCACACGAAACATATTCGATTTGTCATCAATAAAAAATCTGCTTATACAATGTATAACACAATGTGTTCATAATATTCAAGAGAACTTGAAAACTTCGAAATTAAAACTAGTACTAAACGTGTAAAGACAGGCAACCATCATAGAGTTTCTGCTTTCTGTCATCTATGGTATACTGTTCTTTTCATTGTGCCATAGGGTTCCTTTTGCTTACTCTTTAATAACGTTTAATTAAATAAATATGATATGAAATTAAGGAGAAGACTTCGAGCTACTTGAAAGTTAAAGCTAAAAACAGCAGTATAAAATACTTATCAACCAAATCTTGAGCCGCTGTAAAGAAATCTAAGTATATACAATACAGTTCACTGTTGTAAATGCACAGAATGAAACAACACTATATTAAAATAGTATGGCAGACATTGCTCTTAAATAATAATCAAGCATCGATAAAGGTGTGTCGGTAAATGAATCGCAGCATTCCAGCGATATTCTCCAGGGAGTAGTTCTACTGAGTTATGTTATCTGTTTTACTCCAGTATTGATGGGTAAGAGTTTCTTTACAACGGCGTAAAAATTAGTTGTCAAGTTATCTCTACCCAGACGCTCTTCAGCTCGTAAACAACGGCAGTTTGACATATTGTATGAATTTACAATTTCTTTTACACCACTCACAATCGACAGTAGGCCAAACTGCTTGTTTCCTATACTGCAGTAGAAGAGCTCTTATTCCTTTCGATATACTTGTGGCAGCGCAATAGCAAGTGAAGGCAGTACAAAGGTTTCTTATGAAGGAAATAACATGTAATTTACCTATCAAATTGTAGCCAGTGTTTAAGTGGTGAAGTGCGTACTTGTGGAAGTTTTTCATCATGTCTAAAATCACGAAAGTTTGTGTCGTGATTTGTTTGTTATGTTTGCTGTGTCGGGTATACTCGGATGTGTCAATTCGAAAACTCGGTGAGAGGAGAGTACGGATTAGAGCAGGATTAGTCCGTGGTGTGCAGGTGGATTTCCCAAATAATAAAAATCTCAAATCTGTAGAACGATTTTCAGGATTACAGTATGCTTCCTTAAGAGGAATAAAAGGAAATGGATTAAGATTCATGCCTCCATCTAGTGTTTTGCCTAAGTGGGGTAGTTCACCACTGGAACATACTCAGTTCTCACCGGTATGTCCCCAGGATAGAAGATTATTTACTCGAGTCTATCCAGATGGAGTTGCTGAGAAGTACGGCAAGATTGCTGAAATGGCAAAGACACAAGATGAAAACTGTTTATTCCTTAACATTTGGGCACAAAAACCAGGTAACGTCAATTTGGGGTATTGCATTGAGTTCCAAAACACAGGTGAACGTTTCAATAATGGTGAATTGGCTTACATCTGTTTCCGACTGGGTCAGTTTGGATAAACAGCACATGCACACATTAGGGTGACAATATAACTAAAATGTTTTTGCAATAATAATGAGGATAGGTTATTGTTTATATCGATAATATTAAAATGTTTTGTTCGACAGAATCAATTAACTTCCAAAGGATTGTAAAATTGGTATAGGACATTGCTTTCAAATGTTATTGTTAATGAGAAAAAGATTCAACTATGATCAAAATATTTCACAAAAGTAAGGCTGTAACGGCTATATTCAAGAACGTCACTCACACTCCACTCATACTCCACTCATTGAGTTAATCGTCTAGCGGTCACAGGTAGACTCAACTTAGGGCTCGTTGGTATTCACAAAGGTTAGGGAGCTCTGAGTGGACTCGATAAAGTGAGTGAGCGTTGAGTGAGACCGATACCTCCCTTGAACTCAACTCAAGTGTTGTTTATGAATACGAAATAGAACTAAACTGACTTTGGTGCGCAAGCTACTCCGATTATTTGCCGTTTAACATATTTATCATTCGTGTTTGGTCATATTTTAGACGAGTCGTCATTTATATGGTATTGCCCCATCCGTCTGTCTGTGTGTTACATAATATATACACTCTGCATTCCACGGGGATGGTGGTCGGACGATGGTGCTGGTTATAACTTCCAGAACCGGGGCGTCCTACTTATTTGGATTTAAGTAGGGCAAGGGCTTACTGTGCTCGCAGTAGGTGCGGGCAGTTTTTTTTATTATTATTCTTTTCTCATGTCTGTCATTTCTCTTTTCTTTCTCCCTCTTTCTTGGAGACGGTCCGATATAGACTGAAATACTGTTCCAAAGGGCCGTTAAATTCAAAACAACAACAAACAACAACTGTACTCCACTGAGTATCACCTGAAATTATGTGTTATGTGTCTATCTTACCAAGACGTTGTGAGGAAATACACTTTAAGACTGTTGGGTCTAGTTCGCACGTGAAGGTCAAAGCTCAAATGTTTGCTCCATAATTTTATAGTAAACCCTTCAAGATAACTGCGTGAAACATATGCAGAGAAACAGAATGATGTACATGACCATACTTCTATTTTAGCTCACCTGAGCCAAACGCTCCGGAGGACCTAATAGGATAGACAAGCTTCATCATCCGTCATCGTCCGTCCGTCCGCAATTTCAAACAACTTCGCGTCTGAAACCAATTGGCTGATTGTAAGCAAATTTCGTATACTGCGCCAGGGCTTGCGGATGCGAAGAGTTGTTCAAATGGTCTGGGTCACATGACCAACACGGCCGCCACTCCAAAATAGAGTAAAACCCTTTAAGAATCTTCTTCTCCAGAACCAATAGACTGATGATATGTAGCATCAGGTACACAAGTACTACCAAATGACGACTTTGGGTTGACCTTCACCTTTTGTACGACAAGATCAAATTTGCGTTTTGGTGCTTTAACTGAGAAATGTTCGAACAGGGGAGTTCATGGAATTAGTAGACAAAAGTTGGTAATAGTCAACTAAGTTTTTGAGTAGAAGATGTCAAGGTCATTCGTTGACTTTTAACCAATATTTCTCATATCTCTACGGTTGGGCTTCATGACCCTCTTGTTCAGTCCGTATGTCTGTTTTTCTCCCTTTTCTTGTTCGCTCCTTATCTTCTGTACCAACAGGAGATTTTCTTGAAACTGAAATGAAGCCTTGTCAAAGCTTTGTGCAAAACATTTTAATGATGTTAGATCGAATTCAATGTCAAATTTAATGGTCAACTAACATTTTGTGTCCGCTCCATCACCTTTTTCTACACCCAATATCACCAGAGAGAGAGAGAGAGAGAGAGAGAGAGAGAGCTGACTAGCGTTTTTATGTCCTTTTCACAGTATTTTATTCACGTAATATCAGGACGACGGGAGGGTGATAATGAAAGGCTGTGTGCAATAGAACTGCCTTTGTTTTCGAAAACATTTATATAGCCAGCAGGAATCGAACCCGGACCGCTGGCAAAGCAGGCCAGTGCTTAACCCATTCAGCTACCGGGACTCCCGAGAGAGAAGAAGAAACATACCCGGCTGCATATGATGAACTATTTTATATTCAGATTCGGAAAAAAATGAACTACTCCGCCCCTATTACCCCTCCACCCATCACCTAATTATGAAGTCTTCCAGATCCATCTTACGTTTCCTAAGAAGGTCGGGTGGTGCGAAGGTGCTGTGTGTAACTTCCAGTGCCGGGGCGTCCTATTCATTTGAATAGTAGTAGGGCAAGGGGTAGCTGTGCTTGCAGTAGGTGCGGGTGGGGATGTTTGGACATTTTTTTCTCTCGTCTATCATTTCTCTCTTCTTTCTCCCTCTCTTTGGGAGACGGCCCGATATAGACTGAAATACTGACGCAAAGGGCCGTTAAACCCAAATCAACCAACAAACCAACCAACGTTTCCTAAGCATGATTTTCATCATCTTGAGCGATAAACTGTACATATTAAATCAAATAAAAGAAAGAATTAAATCATTTGAGAAATGAAAAATAAATTATTTTTCAGATACATTAATTCATTTTACATTATCATTTATGTGTCCTTGTAGATATCGGTGGGGCCATAGCACCATTACCATGGCAACTAGTGAATCAGGTTGGCTGGGTTTTGGTAGCTTTAAGGAATGCCAAAACAGGGTATGACTCTTATTTTCAAGGGAGTATGTGTACATTGTTTGTCCTTTCAGATCGGCATTGATAGTTTATGATATATTTCATGTCTCCGCGTGTGTTTTTTTGGACAAATAAGTTTTTCTTAATTGAATCTGTTTTCGTTGGCTGGCTAGTTGATTAGTTGGTTGTTTGAGTTGAATGCCTCTTTCAGAGCGCATTATATCGTGCCGTCTCCCAGAAAGAAAAAGAAGATAAGATAGACGAGAGTAAAAATAAAAATACAAACCCCGTTACTTACCTGCTGCAAACACAGTTGGCCCTTGTTGAAGTTAGAAGGACGCCCCGTTACTGGAAGTTACCCAGCACACCCGACGACCCCGTGAATTTAATTCACTGTTACAAGATAAATATGAAGCAGAGGCAATTTTGCACTATAAACATACAAACATTAGAAAATGTGTGTATTTTACACAGATGATGCCCCCCCCCCCCCCCCGTAAACTGTGTCTGTCATCCCCACCCCACACCCTAAACTTCGATTCTCTTTCTCTTCAAAAAGAAATAAAAATAAAAGCATCGCAAACGACTGCGTGCTACCCCGCCACTGCAAGCCTTTTTCACAGACCAATTTTTCCAGATTTATTTTTTCTCTGTATGACTCCAGGGCAGGAGCAGCCTAACCCCACTGAACACAGAGAAAAGTCTTTGTTATGACAGGACACCACTTACAATAAGCTTCCGATAAATCACTTACCACTCTACTCAAATACAATTTTAGTGATTTTAAACTGGTGACCACGGGGCAGGGGCAAATAAACCATAAAGGATCAAATTTTAACCACCAGAAGCTTTTATTACTTCTATAATCAGATGTAAATTTCTGAAAATCTGTTTCACATCAATATATATATAGATTTTATCATCATTTTATGCATGTATATAGCCCGGGGGCAGGGGGAGATAACTCCCATGAGGTAAATTTGAGCATCACTGGAGGCTTTCATCACTCTGATCATTTGCTGTAAGTTTCAAAAAAATTGCTTCAAACTCTGATTTTATATGGAATTTTTCATGATTTTATACATGCATATTGCCCAAGGGCAGGGGCAGATAACCCCTAATGATAAAATTTCTGTCGTCGCACAAAGCTTTTGTTACTTTAATCATGTTTGTGAAGTTTCATCATGATATTCCTAGTAGTTAAGGGACTAGAGGCTAGAAACCATTTTTTTTATACATTGACAAGTGCCATAACTCTGTCAGAAATTATCGAAATTTACCCATTAACAATCCCAAGCGAGACACTCTTGGTACAAATGCATATGCAAAATTTGAAGGAAATCCGTTGATAAATACTTCAGTTATCGAATGGAAACGAAGTGCGGACGGACAGACGGACGGACGTACGTACTACGGACGGACGGACGGACGGACGGACACACGGACGGCCAACGTAAAACATAATACCCCGTCACTAACGTGTGGCGGGGTATACAAAAGTCAAATGCTTATCTTTGGTAGGTCCGTAAACGTTGAGTAAAGTTTCATATTCATTGCTTGATTCCAGAAAGTATACAAAAATTTTAGGCGCGACGGACGGACAGAAGTAAAACCATCGACTGACTCGCGTCACCGATCCATAAAAAAGGTGTATTGCAACGCTATTATTTATTACTTGAAACTTGAGTGAAGCTCGAGTCACACTTGGGAAAGGTGAGGTTGAGATAGGTTCGTGAATACAAAAGCTGAACTCCACTCACACTCTTGTTAATCCCACTCCAGCCACACTTGAGGGATACTTACTCGAGTTTGAGTCGAGTGTGAGTGTGAGTTTTGTTCTTGAATATAGCCGTAACGTGTGCAATGTTTGAATTTATACCCACAGGTACATGTACTGTACATATACGTCGTAAAATAATCATGAGGATTTTAAGTTAATCAATCGTAAGTACACTAGATTTATTTTAAATGCAAAAAGTATGGGAAGTCCTCTGCTTGAAAACACATTAATTAGTTACACATTTTACTTCACTACTTTAATATACTTGAGTGGGCTGCAAATTAGTTGAAGCTCTTTTCTAAACCTTAATTAAAGAAATCACAATTAAGTCCAAATTAGCGTTTCTTGGTCACTTACAGTAAGAAACAATTTGTAGTTGGTCTGTTCAGAAATGCAGTTAAAAGACATATTATACTTAAAGCCAAAAGTAACTTTACAACAATATCTATGTAAATAAATTGTAAGCCGTCATGGGAATTTCGTAAGTTATTCTTGTCACGCATCCAAACGAATCGCCAATATAAAAAATGTAATGTTAATTGAAAAAGGCTTTAAGAATTGATCAAAGTTTGCTATTTATTCAAAGGGAGACAATTTTAGTGTGAAGCACTTGTAAGTTACTGTCAATAGTTAACTAAGTGAAAAAGACCAAACGTTTTGCAGGTGAATGTAATGACAATCAACGGTTTTTCAAATTTTGTATCCAAAACCATGGTTTGCCTAAACATTTGTGAGAAAATGCAAATTGTTCGTTTAAAATATCAGCACAGATAACTCGATAGTGGACTCACTTGTATGAATAATCTTTCCTTTCATGTAGTAGCCTATCTGTTTGGACAGGTCTGTCTTTGAAGCTAACTGAAATATTTCATTTTCATCATAACGGTACATTTTCTCTTTGTGTGTTGTCGAAAATATATCATTCTATTTCGACAGCTGTTTTGAGCCGAAGGTTCCAGGGCAGCTTATAGGATAGGAGGCTCCGTTGTCCGTCCCCGTTTTCAAACGACTTCTTTTTTAAAACTACTGGGCCGATTGTTGCCAAATTTTGTATTTAGCCTCCAGGAATAGGGAAGCGAAAGCGAGCAAATGGTTCTTGTCACAGTACTAATGCGGCCGCCACATTGGGCCTGTTGCAGCCACGCCCATAGGGTAAATGGTGTCACAAAAAGACTTTTAATATGTTCTTCTCCAGAACCAAAAGACTAATGAACTTTGAACTTGATATTAATCATGGGATACTTATTATAATAAGTACTTTAATTCTGTTTAAACCATAATCGTATGTTCACCTTGACATTTTTATTGCAAGGTACAATTTGCTGCCATGTACTTTCGGTAGAGGTTGTACATGTATTTAGTCAATAAAGGGTCCCATTACTAAATCAGTAGTAAAAATCATGATTTTTGTTCTTGAGAAATCGCTGCAAGTTTCTCAATCATTTTGTTCATTGTAAATGTCCGTGAACAGACAACTTTACATTCACAAAATAGTCTGATTCCGAAAACACTTATTTTTTATATTAACAGCTCGAGTTAAATGTTAAAAATACAATGTATTGGATTGGGGCCCATTCATTGTCCCATTGTTTGTAATATTGCCTTGCTCTGCAGAGAACCAGAAAAGGCTATTTCATTTTGTGGAGCATTTCGTCATTTTTTAAAAACAAAACATGTTCTACTTATTTTGAGCCAGTATTATCACTCCGGCTATGCACATCAGCCCTCATTTTATCACCAAACGTAAAGGCTGAACTCTTTTCATGATGATTTGCGTTTAAACTGGTGTACATGTACCACTAGTAGGAATATGAACGTATAAATCAAATTTAGTGACCACCCAAAAATCAAGGCCATCAGTTAACCCTGACGAAGGTCATTCACGGTTTTAACAGTTTATAACATCTTCTCCTACGCCACCACTAGGCTGACTGAACGGAATTTCAAATGGAGCGTCCACGGGATCGGAGACATGAAATATTACTAAAACGATCTTAGTGACATAACTAACATGGCAGCCCAGCCCATTTAGGGTAAAGCTTTTAAACGTTCTTCTTCAAAACCAAGAAATCGATGGCCTTGAAATATGGTATATTTAGCATTGGTACTCAAATAGTATCTGTTTTGTTTAATGTTGACCTCAGTTGGCATGGCTTTTTTACGACAATGTAAAATTTGCTCCATTGTGCATTTATGTAAGAAAATGCAAATAATCCAGAAAACGTTTTCTGGATTATTGAAGAATTTGGTATAAATGTTCGTATATACATATAACTAAACGAGTACATGGTTTTTAGTACCAGATCATTCTTTGACCTTTTATCCAGGCATCTCATATTTCAATAACTTCAAACATTTCATCCCTCAAAGCCACTGAGTCGACTGAAGCAAACTATCACATAGAACCTAAATGGGTAATAAGTTCTGGTGTCATGACCTAGATGGCCATCATGCCCACTCTGCCACTTTGCTACAAAAGCCGGCTTCTACCGCAAGGCAGTAATAGTGTATGATATACCTAATCTAGACACTGTGACACATATATGCAAGAAACAATTAAAATATATTTTGGTTTTGAAGACATGATATGGGATCTGACTGTATTAGTTCCTGATCATTGCCTATTTGCCTATCGTTTTACTTTTCACCGGAACCAACCAGCCCGTGACACTGAAATTCGGTATATATCATTTGGATTCGTACCAGGTTTGTTAGAATGATGACCCTGCGTTTATCATCGACCTTTTTACTCTAGTGACCGATTCAGGGCTTTGTCGCGTATTTTTTCGTCTATCTGTGTCTTGAGTTAACCCATTAATGCCTAGCGTCCCAAAAAATTGACACGGGCAAACAGTGCAGACCCAGATCATGCAGAACGCGGCGTCTGATGAGGGTCCTCACTTTTTTCCTTAGACAAATGGGCATTTCTCCTTAAAATATTACAAACATGATAAGAAAATAACTAACCAGACAACCCTCAATTGACAAATGGACTCACCCATTTGATAAAGATAGAAGATTCCATGGGCATGAATGGGTAAATCGTGTTTTGTGCTTATGGCAATTTCTGGGTGTCTTTGCAGATCTTCCTTTTACGTTCACAAGAAACAAAATTAAAAGATAAATAAAATAAGATAAATAACTGAATAAATAAATAACCAAAATAATACAAATAAAACCGATTCTATGTAAGTTTGCGTTTAAATCGTTTGCTAAATGTGAATTAGATTCTTTTTGCTTCTACACGAATCCAGCATCTATGATATTTCTGAACCGCTTTGGCTGAATATTGCAGTTTCTCATCTGTGTTCGACAATTCTTGTTAAGGAGGCATGACTCCATTATAACGCCGTTAAATTATGCAAAGTTTAATAGCTCTAATATCAGGCCGGTCCTGGGCAATCAGGCATTTAATGGCAGCTAAAATATATTTATTCATGAACGAAGCAGCGGCCTTAGTTTAGAAAAGATTGAGCCATGATGTATTGAAATTGGTAAAATGGCCCCATTGGTCAAGTAACTAATGTAAACAATCCACATAGAAATAAGAGGACCATGATGGTTATGTATCGCTCATCTGAACTTTTACTTAACTAGACTTAACTTGGCCTACACAGTATAAACTTTGTCGTTTCTTTTTAGTGGGGACATAATGAAGACCTTTTGCCGCTCACAATGTCAAACAGACTCTGTTTGACGGCAAAGGGAGTTTATTATGCTCCAGGTGGTATGTATTGATTTGCTGGTTTAAATGTATTTGCAATAAAAGGCAATCGTTGTCATATTTCTGAGTCACTATGCTAGATAGCTTTGTGACCTTTTCAATATTTTCATACAAATATTGTATCCTAGATTTTGGGCACGTAATTAACCACGGCAGAAAGGGTAAAAACCCGCCGCAAGAAATCATTTCGATAATAACATACGCGGCTTTTCTTGCTGCGATCACGTAGTTCAATGTACGTTTACACTCTTAAAGCAGTTGGGGTCAAAAGTTTTATCATAACCGAAATATTTCGTCTACTGCAGTCATTAACCGTCAGTTTCAATTAAAGGCTTGCTTTGTGTCCACCGATTGGGAATTTCATTTTGCTATCACCTTGCATTGTTCTATAATTGATGTAACTAAATGTAACCATTCTCAGGTGTTGTCGTGGTTGGGATGTGGAATATGACTGTACAAGTGCCTGATTACTGCCTTTTTACTCTATTATGTATATATAGCCCAATGGCACAAAATAAACGTATGTTTATACTTGCTTTTAGAGTTTGCAATATACCCAACAAATAGTGGTCAACACTTATCAGACAGGAGACAGGTCTGAGAGTGTTTAACACTACCATGTTTATACTCTAAAATTTAAAACAAAGTCTTCGAATCACTCCATTTAAAGCTGCAGACAACTGGTTACTTAAAGTATTTTAATCAATACATTCAATGACAATAGCAAACTCCGGAAATGCCCAAGTTTGAAGGCTGTAATTTTGTCTAAACCTAATATTTCTCCTTGAAAATTCCTTGTGCACATCTTAATTATTTTTGTAATAGACATATACCATTTCAGTCCCATTCCTTAGCTCCAGGAGTTGATAACAAAACCTATGCACGGAATTTCAGTGTTAAACAGTGAATACCTTACGTGTGGAAAGCTGCTATTTTGACTTAAAATAATTTTCTCAAAGAAAACCTACTTCATACAAATGTCCAGTATATGAATGATACATGTGCAAAGTTTCAAACCATTCTAAAAAAAAGCAAGGAGGAGTTGGTTCTCATTCCTATATGGAGCAAGAAGAAGCCTCGGAAAATGACGAAGTTCTAAAAGCTATAAAGTCGTCGATATTGTAGTTTCCTCTTTAAAACTGCTTCATGCACATGTTCAATGTGTCTGCAGTAGAAATACTAAATTTTAATGCCATTTCTTATAGAAACCTGGGAGGTGTTGATCGAACAAAGTATGCCCTTCACCCCACCCCTATATTTTCAGCTGTATGCCTCGCGGAAATGGCTAAGTTTGAAAACCAAATAGATTTTTCTAAGTGCAACTTTTTAGACATATTATCCTTGTGTCTGTTTTATACGAGCATTCCTTGGAAGCCCTAGGGAATGTAAGCGCTGTATCACTATATATAACAACAGAAATTGCCAAAATGACTAAGTGAGACCTGTTGTGAGTTCGGCATAAATTGTATTTTCTAAATGAAACTTGTTCATTCACGCGTTAAGTATGTCAGTAATATACCTGAAAACTTCCAATGCAAGTTTTGGAAATTCCAGGGAAAGATTATTATATAAAAGGCAGCCAATATAAGAATATCGTCTTGATGGCTTGTCTTTTTTGTTTTGTTTTTGCAAAATATTGGTATTCGGTACTTGGCAAAAGAGAACAAACAAGACTTATGAAAACTAGTTTATAGAGTTTTGAAACGAGAATGAAAACTTGCGTAGTTAATAGAGTTTTGAAACGAGGCTGTACTAAGTCTTGAATTTGAATATTTCAAGCGGATATTATAAAACTAATAGAAATATCGGCAGGTGATTTTCGACAATACCCTATTCGTCAATCTATGATTTTAGAGAAAAGCAGATATTGTATGTTTCTGTTGAAAATTCAATAAGTGAATGAGTGAGTGAACTCGGGTTTAACGTCCAATGAACACATAGATCATATTGCGACGGGACCTAGGTTTAAAGTCTGATAAAAAAAAGTCTAGATAAGCGGGGAATCGAACCTCTGCGACCCCTGGATTGGTAGTCCTGTGCCTTATCGACTACCTTACGCCCGCGTGTTGCTATAAATTCATCCAGATAGAGGACATTCACTAGTTTAGCAGTCAGTGGTGCTTTAATTGCTACACGAACTTTGTAAAATTTATTCTGAAGGACGATCCTCTGGAAGCAAGACATGAGCCACGACACGAGAAAACCAACAAAGTGGTTGTGCGCCCAGCGCAGACTTAGATCAGCCTGGACATCCGCCCCGTCGTCTGATCTGAGTCTTCACTTCGCGCTTAAAGTGTAGCTGGGGTCTGAGCTACCTCCATATGGACAGCGAAGAATCTGATCAGACTGGGCGGATGCCCAGGCTGATCTGAGTCTGCGCTGGGCGCACAACCACATTGTTGGTTTTATCGTGTCGCGGCTCAAATGTAACCTAGCATCGCTGCCTACGAAACGAAGAGCCATCTTTCTCAAATAAGCAGAACTCTATCTTTAAACTGACTTATAATGATCACAGTGCCCACCAAAGGTTTCCAAAATTTATAATCGCATTATTACAAAATACGGTGAAAATTTTATGACAGCCATACGGCACTCCCAGCTGCAGCGGAGGCGAAAAAAAATCTGAAAACAAGGAACGCATCGCGGAAACGTAACGAGCGGACTCGAGTCCGTACACGTCCATAAAGGAAATGTTACAACATTGCTCATGCCTGCTAGCATTGGCTTAAGCGAAATTAAAATCTAAAAGAGTTCCTTCAAGAGCAGAGAATATATTTAGAAGAAAGAACATGGGCCAGACTACGTAGTTTCGGCTAATAAAGCCTCTTCAGTGACCCTGACAATATCTGGTGACGAAACCAGAAAAAAGCATACTGTGATGTTTTTAATCTTAATTGGACAGTCCATTCAAAGACTGATTAGTATCAAAAAGGGTCCAAATATTAATATATAAAACAGTGGATTAGAATATGAGTATAAACCAATCCAAAATTTCATTTTTCTCAGAATATATCCTCTGATCTCAAATGACGAAAGTAAAATATAATCTGCACTATGGATGATGTACGGGGAGACGTTTTACGGCCGTCACACGGCACAACACCAGCTGCAGTGAGGTAAAATTAAAATCTAAAAGAGTTCCTTCAAGAGCAGAGAATCTATTTTCAAACTGACTACAAGACTACAATCAGTCCAATACTTCGAAAAGGCCAGTAAATATGTAACCTACACTATGATAATTACGGGAGAGACTTTTTGGCCAGCACACTGTGCATTATACAGGCTGGAGAGGAGATAAAATAACGACCGAAGGAAGATCCTGTTGAAGCGAGGAATGCACCAGAGCAATGGAAATAGAAGACTCGGTTTGATTGAATCCACCATGTGTTTGTAGCAAAGCCCATGTCTCCTAGCACCAACTTGTAACTCTTTTTCAAACAGACTCATAAGGAATGAAACTTTCTTTACGATTTAAGACTGTACACTTATTCTTGAAATCATACTGAAATAGTGGGTGTCATAGTGAATCCCAAAGAATGCTGTCCTAGAAATTTTGAACAAAAATTAAGTTCTAAAGTAAAACAGGTTTACTGTCGTCTGTACTGGAGCCCTCCGGGCTTTAATGGTGTATTTATTTTCTCAGTGTTTTGTCGTGTTTTTTTTATTCTGTTGTGTCCTCTTTTTTTGTTTCATCAAAACGTTATGTGTGATTTATATGTTTTGTGCTGATTCACGATACGCTGGAAAGTTTCAACACAAACCAGCCATTAATACATATGAAGAGTCATTGCAGAACCAAATGCGAGGGTTGAAACATGAAAACAATATTATGCTTCCCCATACTCTCCAGTTAACTTGAGACTCCGTGCGGAGCTTCAGTGTCTATTCATCTTTAGTATTGTTCTTTTTTCTTGTTTTATGAAAATTCAATAAGTAAATAAATGGTTTGAGGAGGTTATTAAAGGCCCGATTTCTCCATCTGCATGAAATTTTTTATAATGATGTATCGCTGGAAGCTTCTCACTATAGTTTCCTTATTGAAAATGACTGGCCGGCTTTAAACAAATAAAACGCCCTTTAAGTTTACATAAAAAGGGTTGGAAAACCTATTTGGGTCATACTTTCGATTTCATTAAGTTTAATAAAAAGGTAAAAATACCATATACAGGCACGGAGCTCCAATCACTATCACGCCTATGTTATAAAGCATTTTGTGAAACGATTCATTATTTTTCAAAAACTCGTTTTCTCTTCTTTTTTCTGGTTAAATAACCTTATACATGCGCATTCGCCCACATTTTATTACCAAACGCGAAGGTTGAACCGCTTTTTACAATTGTTTGAATTGAGAGGATTTTACCTCTGATAGGACTAAGGAGACTTTAAGTTCAGGTAATCTATCATTCTGGTACGTCATCACGAAAGACGTGGTATTTGACATTGTAGAAAAATGACCGCGCCTGTCCATGAAATCCGTTCAGTGGAGCCCTCCACTCAGGTGAGCGAAAGCTGACGGCAAGCTTTGTAAATGTGGCTTCATTCATAATTTTAACAGTCTAGCAAGTTTACGGGCAAAACGACAAGCCATCACTAAACACTGGCGTAGGTTGTATTCAATGTTTACACGTCATGTCCTTTTTCTACGGCCGTGACACACTACGAATGTGTTTCTGCGACATGAATTGGTTTTAAAGAACTAACAAGAAAGAGTAGTTCTATAAGGGGGCTTTTAAGTGGCAGTTAAACACAACAAAATAAAGATGTCAGTAATAGAATGCTAAACGGGCTAAAAAGCTTTTTCCCGTAAATATTAGGCGAGAAACTGCTATAACGTGTAGAACTACAAGAAACTTCCGTCAAATTAAACGCTATCTGTTTGGTTGAAAGATCAATTAAACTCCGATGATTACAGCTTTATTCATTAGCCACTACAATCATTTCTTGTGTGCCTTGGTTAATCCTTACAGGCTCAGCCTGCAAAGACAATTAACGTTTAAAACGACAATGGAAAGATGGAGGCTTATTGGACTATCCGCCAAACATAGCGTTTGCTTCTGAGTGTATATTACCGATTTCTGGATGTCTATAATTCATTTTAGGATTTTCATAAGTTTTGAATATCCAATATTTCATTTATTTGAGTTACATTTTGTATCACAAAGTTAGTAGTAATATAAATGTATTCATACCAAATTTAGTGTGTGGCAGATGCGCGTTTCTATATTTAACTTCTTCAGTGTCGCTGAACCCCAAAAATTTGAAAAAAAATATACTGATATCTTAAACTATCTTAAACTATTTTTGGATATCAATAATTCGACCGTTGGATATCCAACAATCGAATTATGGATATCCATACATCGATTTTTGGATATCATAACTCGATTTATGGTTATCCAATATTCATCTTGAGTTGGGATATCCGAAAATTTGAAAGAAAATATACTGAATTCTTAAACTATTTTTGGATATCAATAATTCGACCGTTGGATATCCAACAATCGAATTATGGATATCCATACATCGATTTTTGGATATCATAACTCGATTTATGGTTATCCAATATTCATCTTGAGTTGGGATATCCCATATTAAATTTATAATAATCCGAAATCTAATAAAAGATATCCTATTTACAAGCCAAATTCGAAATATATCAAAAGTCAACCTGAATATTTGATATTAATAAAACAAATAATGGATATCCTAATAAATAGTAAAACGGCACCATATATGATGCTCACATTAATTTTTTCGTATTCAAAATTTGATTCATTAGTAGACATTGGATTTGGATATCCAATATTCACTGAATGTTTGGATATGTATAATTCTGAACAAGTTATTGTAATATAAACCTCATAATATGGACTCTTCATTACTGTATTGTTCACTATGTTTATCAAAATTATGATTCTGAAGCTCTATAAAATGAATAAATAAGATTTAACTCTCTCTCTCGAATCGATATTTCTGTTCCCAAGCAATTTTTTTCAGAGATACTTTTTTAATTTTCTTGGAACTTATACTGGGGAGACCTAGAACTTAGGCAGAATAAACAGACGTCGTTCTGTCGCGTGCTCATTATACAACTAAATTGATATGTCATTCATGTATCGCGGCAGACATAACTAGTTTCTGTAACAGAATGAATTATTATATATTTGTCTTGTTCATGTTTACATGAGCTGAAGCTGACAATATGCTCTTCTTCAAATGTCCTGCTGCTTGTCTCATGCTGGTCAAAGTTTGCTTTGCAGATACAGTAAGCTAAATGGCTCCCAAAATATGGAGCTATCATCGTACACGTTCAAGCGATATTATCGCTTTAACGTGTACGGTGATATCTCCATGGTAACATCGATTTAACGTGTACGGCACTATCTCATGGTCTAGGTGCCATTTCAACAGGGAAGACAACTTAAACAGAATCGTATTAGTATCATTGATAGGGAAAGTCCTTCCGCAGTAGGAGCTTTTCGGACTAAGAAAAGGGAGGTTAATAATACATGACAGAAAAATCTCCCAATTAGGCTGAACTGTTGGCAACACAGATAGGCTTCACACTATGTTTCCGCTGAGTAAAGTCATAGGAATACTGGTACTGTTTATTTCAGTGCCATCTTAGTTGAAGCTTGGTGTTCAGAGCAGAATGAGGCATTCCACTGAACCCGTTCTTGAGCATTGCTCTTTTCTTTACTACATGTATCTTTTGACCGGTTGTTCAAAGCATCGTAAAAATGGCAATGTTTTTACGTATAATACGTTTGACAATTTAACGTCTCGTTAGTTAACAACGTCGTTAGGTTTGCAAAACCGGACCCTCATCATGTAATGCCAAACAGCTGCATTTAAGGCGTCCTCCTATTTATTTGATTTATTACTATTATTATTTAGTGTTTTCTTTTTCTCTCTTACTTTCGTTTAAAAATACATTCAAGGCATAATTTTGGTTATTCTATGTTTTAAACAACTGATTCCATATATATACTCATTAGAATTCAGAGCGCAACATTTTTTGGATCTAATTTTTAGAGGGTACGTTTCATCGAGTCTGTATAATACAAATGGTGGGTGAATATGCAATGGCGGATCCAGTGGGGGTTCGGGGGGGGGGGGGGGGGGGTCAAACGAACCCCCTCTACAACATAAATTATTTCATATTCATGGGGAATTTCAGCAAAAATTGGTCGAACTGCGCAAATCGAACCCCCTCAGCTAATTTGAACCCCCTATCCAAAATTCCTCGATCCGTCCCTGAATATGTCATACAGTTTCCGCCCTCATGCTCGGCGAAGCGTAACGCCCAATGCACAATATTCTATTTGACAATAAATTGCCCGTACAATTAATTTATCTATACGGATGACACAAAAATTGTATCTCAATGCGAGGTTTGACTTTCGTCTTATTTTGTCGTTTAATGAAAAGTGGATAAGTAGTAAAGAGATCATTTGAACTTTTGGCATTTTTTTTTTTTTTGATGAAAATTCAGGCATTTAATATTTTCATCATTATTCTGCAATTTCACTCAGGTCTTGTATGCAGTTTTTTATGATTGATCAATGACTGCCATTCTAACAGTTAGGATACACTGTTCTTTAATAAATGAGGCAATTTGTTTGGTATGTTCCTGGGAAGCAGATGAAATGGTCGGCAATGTGGGCCTTGGTCAGGCTGCTCTTCTATTTGCGGCTTAGCTTGTGTCCGCATGTGCTGTTTGTTCAGGCGTACTTGTCCAATTGCTTAGAACTTATACATACACAGTGCTCCAGATGGGAGGGGTAGCAGGGGGGGGATTTGGGGATGGTTTTCCTTGTTTTTCCATAGAAACATGTCTTGTGACCCATCATTAGAACCGCCTTGGTGAGACGGTTCTAATGAGGGGTCACAACATATGTTTTCGTTGAGGGGTGGGAGGGATTGTCTTCGAATTATCGCCGTTGCCCCTTCTTATCTGGAGCTCTGATACATCGTGCTAGTCTTAGGTAGAGTTTACTGAAATACTCAGGGTATATGCCAAGTTTCAGGCATGTTAAATGGCAAGTTTCTTGATTACCAGATTGCTGTGTCCACTGTAGATTTCAATGCTGTTAGTATTATAGTGCAACTTTCCTCAAAATGTTTTCATGTTCATAATTGTTTTCTTGTTTGTGACTTGTACCCCGGCTAGGGGTTTTGGTCAAATAAAAAACTCTCAACTCTCAAACTCGCAGATACAGTAATTATAGTTATGGAAGCAGTATGTGATATATACCCTTGGTGATCAGATTTGCTGACAATTGAATTCTGTTACAGATCTCTACTGCGGGTAAAACAACTGAAGTGGCAATAACTGACATATTAGAAACGCACACAGCAGCGATTATTTTGAGTTGATCATTTTGTTTGGTAAATTCATCAGTGTCTCTGTATTTCTAGTTTGTTTGTTCAATATCTAGAGAAAGCCGTTTCCGCTGGGCTCAAGAGTAATAAAGATTCATGAGCTTCCATAGATCAAACTCGGATGTGAATAGAACGATGCTCGTATTGGAAATATATACATTATGATAGATAGCAGTTAATTGTATCTGTTGGTATGGACGTTCTACTCGGAAAAATCGGCAAAAATAAAAAAAATATCCAGTGTAAAAAAAAATGAAATGTGGATGATAATTTCATTCAATAATTAGAAAACAAAAGTTGATAAAGTTGAATTGAAAAAAAGTCATTTAATTTGATTGAGGCATTACAAAATTGAGAGCGTTGACGTATCACAAGGGTCATTTTAAAATCTCGCAGGCTTATGAAGAGTTTTTATATTGATAATTAAAGAGTGCCAATCACTTAATTTCGAGTATGACCATTTTGACTGGCAAGAAGGGTCCGGGTCCTCCGCCGCATACTGTTAACGTAACGTCGAATACTACCTTGACTGGCAAGAACGGCCCAGGTCCTCCGTTGCACACTATTAACGTAACGTCTGATGACGTCAGGGTCGAATTATTATACCCCCGGTATACGAAGTATATAGGAGGTAATTTGTTTTGTCTTTTTCGTTTATATGTTTGTGTGGGTGTGGGTGTGTAAACTTTTTTTTCTGTCACAGATTTCTCAGGAACCGCTATAGCTAGGATTTTAAAATTTGGTACAAAACCTTGGGTATGACTAGTAGTACCATGTAAGAGAGAATTAAACTTCTCTTGCTTATCAGTCCCTTTGTTTGTCAATTTTTAATTTCTATCAAAGATTACTCACGAATTACTTCTGTAAGGGTATTTTAAATGTGGTACAACGTTGCGTATGACTAGTTCTATCGGGTAAGAGAGAATTCTCTTTATTTCTCCATTTCTTCTTTTTCTCCAATTAAATATCTTTTTTTCTCTCACAGATTTCTCAGGAACCAATACAGCTAGGGTTTTCAAATTTGGTACAAATGTTTGGTATGGCTAGTTGTACCTTGTAAGATAGAATCAGTCTTCTTCTGCGCGTCATTCCCTATATTTGTCCATTTTTTCTTTCCAATTAAATTTCTGTTACAGATTTCCCAGGAATTCATACAGTAAGGGTATTTAAAATTTAGTACAAATGTTGAGTATGACTAGTTAGATCATGTTAGAAAGAGTCAGCCTTCTTTCGCTTATCATTCGTTTTGTTTATTCATTGATACTTTCTCTCCTATTAGATATTTTGTCAAATATTTCTCATGAATCACTACAGCTAGGATTTTGAAATTTGGTATAAACCTTAGGTTGACTAGTTGTATTGTATAAGAGAGAATCAGCATCCTCTTGTTCACCTTTCTCTTTGTTTGTCTGTTTTTCCTTTTCTTCAATTATTTTTGTCAAATATTTCTCAGGAACCATTACAGATAGGTTTTGAAATTTGATACCAGCCTTGAGTATGAGAAGTTTTTTAAGAGAGATTTAGCCTCCTTCTGCTTATCATTCCCTGTGTTTGTCCAATTTTCTTTCTCTCTAATTAAATTTGTGTCAAACATTTCTTAGGAACCACTTAGGTAGGCTGTTGAAATTTTGTACAAACATTGGCTACGACTAGTTGTAATGTATAAGAGACAATCAGCTTCCTCCTGCTTATCAGTCCCTTTGTCCGTATTTTCTTTCTTTCCTTTTAAATTCTTATTACAGATTTCTCAGCTTCTGTGAGAGCCATAGTCTGTAAAGCTTGTATACATCTTAAGAATGGAGTCAATGGCCACATATATTGTGAAACAAAAAGAAGATGAGATTTATTTAAGCCTTCTTTTTCCAATTTTCGGTTTTACCATCTCTCACTCTAAGGTAATAAATAGGAGAATTTGAGTCAAAGACTTCTCATATTGCTATGTTACTAGGTTTACGTATAGGGTGAAGCTGATTAGATGACATCATCCAGATGCTGCTGCTGATTTTAGGGTCAGGTCACAGACATATAAGTTTGTGACTTAGTGTTGAAATGCATATTCTTTTTACGTACTGCACATTTTCAAAGGAACCTTATGGTATTTGCCTGTATGCCTTTGACTTGGTTTGTTATAGAATGTATATATGGATGTTATGTATGTTTTGCATTAAAATTTTGTATTAAGAGTGTTTTAATTAGACGGTGTTGCTGGCCGGGGGTATACTCGAGCCCACGCTCACATGTTCTTGTTCAGTGCAGCTTGGATTGCGTTTTGTAAATCCTAAAGGGCTGTCAGGCTCCGCTGGTGCACTTGCCTGCCTAATGCATCTCAGTATGTTCAATTGTGTTCAATTCAGGGCTATTGGCTGGCCATGTAAGAACGTTATGTTGCGGCGCTGCAGGAATTGCTGAGTGTGAACCTGGCAATATAAGGTATGATGTTACCTTGTTGTAGGGTTCATCTCGAAATGCTCAGCTGGGTTTAAATCAGGACTATTATCTGGATAGGGAAGAACGTTATGTTGCGACGCTGCAGGAACTGCTGAGTTAACCTTGCAATATTAGGTCTGGTATTACTTTGCTGTAAGATGACCTGTTGCGCTTGATTTTCAGCGAATGGCATGGCTTCGGGTGCTTGTATCTGACTGGTAAACGTCTAAGCATTCAAACTGCAACTTAGAACAACAACCATCCTTTATATCCCCGATATACCGTCACCAAAGCGGTTCCTCTAAAAACGCAGTCATCAGCAAATCGCTCTCCTCTCCTACGGTAGGCCCTTACATGGCTATCTGCATGGCTTAACTGAAACATTGACTCATCAGTGAAAAGTAAACCGAAACGGATATCGATATCAGTCCACTGTCAGAATATGTCCATAGTCAGGTCTGTAAGCATGTACCGGCCTATGCCTAGCCTTTAAATTGCTATGAATTATCTCTTTAGATAGTTCATACCCAGTTGCGGTGTCGGTGGCTGGTAGGAAGCGATGACGCAGGTTTAACTTAGTTTAACGGTCTTGACGTGCCTTGGTCACGCGAAGCAAAGGGAAGACAATCCCTAACATTGCCAGTCTGCCAAAAGCGATCGATCGGCTTCTGGTAGTTCTTCTCAGGCAGCAAAAAGCCCTGCTAACTGGGCTAGCCGGCTGCATACAAATAGCCTGATTGCGCCGGTGGTTACATAGTTTGTGTTTTAGCTCACCTGAGCCAGCGGCTCCGGGGGAGCTTATGGGATGGTAAGGCTCCGTCATCCGTCCGTCCGTCCGTCAACAATTTCAAACGACTTCTCCTCTGAAACCGCTGGGCCAATAGTAACCAAATTTCATATGTAGCCTCCTGGGACCTTAGGAACGAAAAGTTGTTCAAACGGTCCCGGTCACATGACCAACATGGCCGCCATGCCCATATATGGTAAAAACCTTTAAAAATCTTCTTCTCCAGAACCAATAGGCCGATGGCCTTGAAACTTGGTATGTAGCATTGGGTACGCGAGTACTACCAAGATTGTTCAAATTTCGACCTTGGGTTGACCTTGACCTTTTTTACGGCAAGGTCAAATTTGCTTCCTTGTGCTTTTATATGGCAAAATGCTTGAACATAAGATATCTTGGAAACTGTTGCAGATTTTGGGCTAAAAACCAGTATCTACAGTCATCTTAATGAGTACGTGAAGATTTATGACTTTAAGAGGTCAAGGTCATTCTTTGACCTTTGACCCAGAACTCTCATATTTTGACAATTTCAAACAATCTCCTCAACAGCCACTGAGCCAATTGAAACCAAATTTCATATAGAGCCTCCAGGGGTGGAGGGAACAAAAATTTATTCATACTGTCCAGGTCACATGACCAACATGGCGGCCACGCCCATATATGGTAAAAACCTTTAAAAATCTTCTTCTTCAGAACCAATTGAACGATGGCCTTGAAACTTGGTATGTAGCATTGGGCACTCGAGTACTACCAAGATTGTTCAAATTATGACCTTGGTTTGACCTTGACCATTTTACTGCAAGGTCAAATATGGGAAAATGCTAGAACATATGATTTCATGGAAAGTTTTGAAGAGTAAGGCCTAAAATTGGTAAATGCAGTTGAGTACATGAAGATTTATGAGTGTAAGAGGTCAAGGTCATTCTTTGACCTTTGACCCAGAACTCTCATATTTTTGACATTTTCAAACAATCTTCTCCAAAGCCACTGGGCCAATTGTAACCAAATTTCATGTAGAGCCTCCAGGGGTTGAGGGAATGAAATTTTGTTCAAAAGGTTCAGGTCACATGACCAACATGGCCGCCACGCCCATATATGATAAAAACTTTTAAAAATCTTCTTCTCCAGAACTAGTTGACCGATGGCCTTGAAACTTGGTATGAAGCATTGGGTATTCCAGTTCTATCAAGAGTGTTCAAAATGATAACCTTGGGTTGACCTTGACCATTTTACGGGAAGGTCAAATAAGGGAAAATGCTAGAACATAAGATTTCATGGAAAGTTTTGAAGATTTAGGCCTAAAAATTGGAAAATGCAATCATCTTAATGAGTACATCAAGATTCATAAGTACAAGAGGTCAAGGTCATTTTTTGACCTTTGACCCTGAATTCTCATAGTTTGACAATTTCAAACTTCTTTTTAAAAGACAATTGTAACCAAATATATATAGTCTTCAGGGGTTGAGGAAAAGAAATTCTTCAAATGGTCTGGGTCACATGACCAACATGGCCGCCATGACCATATATGATAAAAACTTTTAAAAATCTTCTTCTCCAGAACCAGTTGACCGATGGCCTTGAAACTTGGTATGTAGCATTGGGTATTTCAGTATTATCAAGATTGTTCAATTATGACCTTTGCTTGACCTTGACCTTTTTATGGCAAGGTCAAATATGGCAAAATGCTACAACATAAGCTTTCATGGGAATTTTTGAAGATTTTGGCCTAAAAATTGGTATATACAGTCATCTTAATGAGGTCATGAAGAATTATGAGTACAAGAAGTCAAGGTCATTCTTTGACCTTTGACCCAGATCTCTCATATTTTGACATTTTCAAACATTTCCTCAAAAGCCAAAGGGCCAATTGTAGTCACATTTCATAAAGAGCCTCCAGGGGTTGAGGGAACAAAAATGTGTTCAAATGGTCCAGGTCGCATGACCAACATGGCTGACATACCCATTTATGGTATAAACATTTAATATTTTTCTTCTCCAGAACCAATATGCCTATGGCCTTGAAATTTGGTAAGTAGCATGGAGTACTAGAGTACTTCCAAGACTGTTCAAATGATGACCTTGGGTTCACCTTGACCTTTTTTGCAGCATGGTCAAATATGGGAAAATGCTAGAACAAAAGATTTCATGGAAAGTTTTGAAGATTTTGGTCTAAAAATGGTATATATAGTTGTCTTAATGCATATTAGCACATGAAGATTTATGAGTACAAGAGGTCATGGTCAGTCTTTGACTTTTGACCCTAGACTCATATTTTGACAATTTCAGACATAAGAAAAAGCCACTTTGCCAATTGCTCAGGTGAGCGAATCAGGGCCTCATGGCCCTCTTGTTTACAATTTGTCGAGATGCATGTCATATGGGCAAACAACTATGAGAAGAGTTGATTATAAATGCTTGTTACCCAGAACCGACGCGGATACAAGCATACAAGTCGACGAATGGACAAATTGACAGGCTGAAGATCCACAGGGCTTAGGGTTTGAAAATTTTAGATATAAATAGGCCATGAAAATGAGCGGACTCGTACTTTTTTTCTCCATTGAACGTGAATTTTTAGAGTTACATTCTTTTTGTCGTAAATGAAAGGAAATCTTGTCAAGAAACAATTGAGCTTGGATAATGATTTTTGGATTGTAGAAAGGAATCAGCAAGAGCAGATTAACCTTTTGGCAAATTCTGTTGCAAAATTAGTGAGATATTCCCTTTTTTGAATTTGTCATTTTCAACTTCCGATTGGCTCGACCTAGATAGCTGTTGTTTGGTGTTTATGTAGTCCTTTATGTATAAAATCATCTTGAATCTGGCCAGCACATTTGAGGCGCTCGATATTTTTAGGTCCGGCCTTACTTGGAGTTAGTTGTTTTCGGGCTTGTTTAGAAAGGTGTAGGGTTGGGGTAAGCCTTTGATTCATTAATCCCGGCAGCGCTTTTGCATTACTACAGGGACCTGTATCAAACATTTCCATAGTCTTTAGAGCCCATGGATCATTATAATAATACCACAGAGGCCATACCGACTATATTAAAGACCTGACATAGGTCGTTAATGGCATGTTCTTTTTAGGGTCAAGCATATGGTTGGGCATAGATTTTACGAAGAAAGTTTCACTTACTTCTCCTGCAGCTCTAGCAACTTTCAGTCTAACGACCTCCAGTCTTGGATTATTTTTTTGTTCATTTCTATTCATCATTTTATCTTTCAGGAGTTGTAATACTATAAAATTCACGACGCTTCTATCAAATAATAAAAATCTTTCATTTGTCTTTTCATGCTTATGCAACGATAATATAATAATGATGCACACACCCTGATGAGGTTTGCCACTATGAATCCTGCGGAATCCTTAAAAACTTATACATATAAACTGTGGTCAGTTGTATGCAAACACACTCTCTCACTCTTCCCAAAGCAGATATGACTGATGGAAAATTCCGTCCAAAGCGGAGTTGCAGTGGACAGTGAATCAGTCATATAAAGGCACACACGTGTTAATGAAAAAAATGTTTAATAAGTTTGGCAGACCTTCGCACTCTTTACTTCATTATCAGTTGGAACGCAAACCCTCGAAAAGCGGTGATTGGATTCTTCCACATAAAAATAGGCCCTAAAAATGGCGAACATGGTTCTTAACGAAATTTCCCATTATTCTCAAATGTATTTAGAGGTATTGGCTATATTAAAATGATTCAACACGGAAAATTGCTTTCTTAACAAGTATTAAGCAGGCTTTCTCAACAAAATTGAGGGCCAAAATTGCTCGAAATGCTAAAATATTCATCGTCAAAGTACAATACACTATCTTGGTTCAACCGAAAACTTGCATCAACATAAAATATAATTTACAGAGAGCCGGGACTTTCTTCAATGCGCACACCCATGCCATCGAAAACTTTATTATTTCTTCTTTGTGCATGTGAAATTTCAAGCAATATCGTTTTGGAACATTTTAAATTGCAAAATGAAAGATGGCATCAGTGTTTTTAACGCTCAAGAAACGGGGTTGCACGTGATATGAGCACCAGCAATACTTGCCGGACAGCCACAATTTAGACAGAAAATTAAGGTCGACAGCTTGTCAAACATGAGCTCAAATTGCTAAAAAAACTTGAAGAAGAGAAAAAGTACGGAGTTTAGTGAGCTAAAATAGACTACAAACTGGTAGAACGTACCTCACCGGGGGCTCACCCGACTGCTGGCCTGATTGGCATTGTACAAATTTGACCTGCCACTCCAATTTATGACAATAATAACCTTTTCAAACTTTATTTATCTTTCAAACAGTCATCTGTTATCTGTCAAATAATTTATTATTTTGCAAAAATTTTAAAATGTTCCAAAACCAAATTTTCTGAAATTTCACATGATAGAAGAGCATAGTTCAATGTTTTTCAAGGCATAGGTCTGCGACCTGGAGAAAGTCGAATGCGCTATAAATCGTAATTTTTTGTTCACATGTTTGACGTGGAAGTTAAGGGCACTGTTTCGTTAATAATTACACAGCCAGGAAAGAATGTCTTGGACTTAATTTAACGGAAATATTTACTAATGGAAGTCAGAGAGGTGCTCTTAAAATTTCAACCGGTGAGGCAATTTCATAAATCTGTATGGTTGCATGAAATTACTGAGGGGTTCGTCGATAGCCATTTTGATGGCGACAATTTCGAACAAAAATCCGTTGCTATGTGTTTGATTATATCCCTACTCCTTGGAGCTGCGTTCCAACTGTATGTTACTATTTTTCTGATATTTTTTACTAGAAGTAAAATGATATATCATATGATGTAACTATGTTCTGAAATTTAATGATACAAAATACGTGTTATGACGTTGTTCGTTCAGCAAAGAAATAACTTGTTTTGCAATTTTTTTGCAGTGTTAAACATCCTGTGATCAGCATTGAGAGTCATGTCAGAATTTTTTTAAAAATAGGATCGGGGATTTCCGATATATTCATGATGGAATCGAATGTATACTATGCAGACTGGTGAAGTGAGAAACAGAAATTATAACCAAGCCTTGTTAGGACGGTTTAAATGTCCTATGCGGACGGTTATCGGTCTTGGACCTAACTGACAATAGGATCAGAACAAGAGCATCAAGCTTATTTAGTTATTCTCCTTTGGATTTGTTGACCGTGTTCTCATATTCACGATCACAGGAGGATTTAAAATATATCCGCTCCCAAGGTAGCAACATTTAGAAAAAGTAACACTGCTAGGGATAGAAAAGCGCACGTGCGGCGGGGCTAGTTGTGGAGGTTATCATTTTTGTCAAAAAAATTCTAATTATGTTTATGTACTGTTTTCTTTTGCAAAGGAGCAAATGAAAGTGGTCAAAGCACCCAAATCATAACATCGACAATTCCGGAGCATTCTAGATGCACAAACAAATATAACGAATGGATTATATATCATTTGGTTAAGCCAAAGACTAAGTTATGTTTTCTCGAGACCTTTATCTCATTTTCAAGGTGGCTTTTCAAAAAATAATCTCTGTTAAATCATCAAATATGCATGGATATATTTTGGGACAAGCAAAACTCTTATTAAGATTTGTTTATCGAAAAATCATATTTAAAGTCGCTGAAGGTGTTTTAATGTATCTATTACTAAATAAAGGAAATAAACAAACTAAGGTGGACATTTTAACTTAGCAACATTATGGGAAAAATTATACTGCTGGTTCAAGAAAAAGAAAATGAGGTAGCTTGGCCACAAAATGACTATTCTGCCGGTCACAGTAAAAGGGAAAATATTACAGAAGAGGCAGACCGGAGACGCGGTATTAAGGAGGGGTGGACTTTGCTAGCTCAGCTAGGGCAACAAGTACATGTAGGTAGAAGGGATTGTCGTAAAGTCATCTTGGGTGACCCAATGACCTCGCAAGGTTATGGGATAGACTAGGCTAGAATACTGCTGGAAAAGATGCATGTGTTGGGATATTGGATTTCGCTCCCCCCCCCCCCCACCCCACCCCCATCCCAATGGCACAAATAAAGAAAATAAAGTAAAAATGTATTGTTTTGGATAGGCGCAAACAAGCTTGTTTGGTAGATCATACAGATATTTTGAGATGTGCTATTTTGTAAGTATTTTAACCAAAAGCAATAGTTTATTTGAAATAACTGTAATCAAGTAAAACTGACTGCTTTAAAAACTTATAGAGAAGGTGTACCTTTCACGAATATAGTGCAGCATATATGTATTTCAGTATGCATTCTAGTATTTAACTTCTTCAATATCGCTAAACTTAAAGAATGGGGCTGGGGGTGGGGGAGAAATATGATGGACGATCTAGGCAGGGAAAGAACATTCCTCTCCGAGCACATACTCACGACACTGAGCAGCCGCAGACGTCTAGGAAGAGAGGCCCACAATTGTGCCTTTTAAAGAGGAATGCCCAGTCCTGGCCCGGTCACCCGACAGCCACGAACATGAAGAAGGAGGTGGCTGAAGCCGCGATAACTTACAAGCTAAAACAATCCAAACGAAAGCAGGCTGAACTTGAATATTATCATGTCGCAATTAGAAGTCGAGGTAAATGCATATAAATGAAAATTCCTTTGTCGATGATTTCGGTTTATATATTGCACAACCCGCAGGTTTGCACTATAATCAATGTGTGAGTCCGTCCGTCCGTTATCAATTAACGAAAACCGTTATCAGTTAGCGAAAACGCTTATAACTCTTGAACAGCATGGGATATTTTGACAAAATTTTGCATAATTATACATGTCAACATTGTCTAACGACTCGCATGCATAACAACCTTATTTGATGGACGAGGCTTTGCTGAGAACAAGTTGAAAATTTACGGCCAACTACTGAAAATGCTCATAACTCTTGAACACCATGGTAAATATGGTTCAAATTTTGTATACTTATGTATTTTAACATAGTCCAGCCACCAGCATGCAAAACAGTGACGAGGCTTCACCGAGCATCAGTTTGGCCGGTCGAGCTCTTTTATTGAAAATGCTCATAACTCTTGGACCGCTTGGTATATTTGCTTCAAATTTTGTATACTTATGTATTTTAACATTGCCCAGCCACTGGTATGCAAAACAGTGACGAGGCTTCACTGAGCATCAGTTTGGCCGGTCTAGCTCTTTTATTGAAAATGCTCATAACTCTTGGACCGCTTGGTATATTTGCTTCAAATTTTGTATACTTATGTAATTTAACATTGCCCAGCCACTGGTATGCAAAACAGTGACGAGGTTTCTCCGAGCATCAATTTGGCCGGTCGAGCTCTTTTATTGAAAATGTTTAAAACTCTTGGACCGCTTGGTATATTTGCTTCAAATTTTGTATACTTATGTAATTTAACATTGCCCAGCCACTGGTATGCAAAACAGTGACGAGGCTTCAGCGAGCATCAATTTGGCCGGTCGAGCTCTTTTATTGAAAATGCTCATAACTCTTGGACTGCTTGGTATATGTGCTTCAAATTTTGTATACTTATGTAACTTAACATTGCCCAGCCACGTGCACTGATATGCAAAACAGTGACGAGGCTTCACCGAGCATCAATTTGGCCGGTCTAGCTCTTTTATTGAAAATGCTCATAACTCTTGGACTGCTTGGTATATTTCCTTCAAATTTTGTATACTTATGTAATTTAACATTGCCCAGCCATTGGTATGCAAAACTTCTTATTGCACAACCCGCAGGTTTGCACTATAATCACTGTGTGAGTCCGTGCGTCTGTTATCAGTTAGCCAAAACGCTTATAACTCTTGAACCGCATTCTATATTTTGATAAAATTTTGCATACTTATACATGTCAACATTATCTAACGACCCGCATGCATAATCGTCTTTTTTGATGGACGAGGCTTTGCTGAGCACAAGTTGAAAATTTACGGGCAAGTAGTGAAAATGCTCATAACTCTTGAACCCCGTGGTATATATGGTTCAAATTTTGTATACTTATGTATTTTAACATTGTCCAGCCACCGGCATGCAAAACGGTGACGAAAGTCTAAACAGTATTGCACGACCCACAGGTGTGCACTTTAATCGCTGTGCAAGTCCATTAGTCTGTTTGTCCTTCCGCTGTAGTCAGTGAGTGAAACTGCTCATAACACTTAACCACATAGTGTAGTTTGATAAAAATATGCATCATTCTACAAGAAATGCCCAATTTCATTTCCATACATTCCTTCTGCCACCAGAAACTGATTATTCTACATTCACCACAGTTGTGCACATTACCATCAGTTGATTATTTGCATTTATTACGTTAAGATTGATTAATCTAGCTCTGTATATAATTGATACCTATTATATTCGTATATTTAGTGTGTTTGTAGTTTAAGTTTCATTTCATCTACAGAGTGGTCATAATCTCTGAATGTGAACAATAGTCCAAATCCATGATCCAAAACGAATGTTAGCCAAACTTCGCTAAGATTCATGTCGCAATGAGAAGTCGAAGTAAAAACATACGTATGAAAAGATCTGTGCAGATAATTTCAGTTAATATGTTACGTACATGTATTATGTTACATTTGATAAATCTAGCTCAGTATATAGTTGAATGGCAAGTGATCATAGCTTTGATTTACAGAATCAGCAGCGAAGCAGGTTGGGCTCATCTGTGTTACCGTTGAAACTGTTCATGTTCATGTCATGAAATGATGCAGCGGATGGATATTATATGAATGAATGTGAACAATATGTTTCCATGTTTTAAGATATACCAACTCACAAATTGTAAGCAAAATGTTTGGCCACAATTCCATACTTAATGTATATTTGGTTTTCCTTCTTTCCGCCGGCACTTTGCTGTTTTGCTAAATAGTGGTATTCTGATTCATGTTTTCAAGTTAGGATCAACAGGGGAAAATGATAACACTTAATGTTTTACTTTTACTGATAAAAACTCATTATGTCAGGAGTAACTAAAATTTAATTTTTCTCTTGAATGTTTACGTTTAGCAAAAGTGTTGTCATCTTTAATAATATCTAGCTCCGAAAAAAGCCTCCGAGTCTATCAGCATTTGGTATATGTCCAAAGAAACATAAGGTACATCCGAATGAACACTGCTACCCATTACAAATGTATTTAATTATCTTGTGTCGATTTGTAGCCGTATTTATGCCAATAAATAATTAATTTTGATTGTTTTAGTTTTCTTTGTTTGCTGCAAAATATGAAGTCTGGGTGTTTTATTGGCACTGTATACGTAGAATACTCACAAGCCTTTTGAGTTGAGACTCGACAAAACCAACAAAGTGGCGTGTGCGCCCAGCGAAGATTCAGATCAATCTGGACATCCGCCCAGTCTGACCAGATACTTCGTTTTGCACATAAGCGTTAGCTGATGGCTAAGAAAGCCCCATGCGGACGTCGAAGACTCTGATCAGACTGGGCAGATCTGAATCTTCGCTGGGCGCACATGTTACTTTGCTAGTTTTGTCGTGTCGCGGGTTATTTCAGAAGTTACATACTTGTATTATTTAGGTTTTTGATACAGGTGGCGAATAGCCTGTATACTCTAAATGTTCCTAGTAATAGGCTATTCCTGATACGAACAGAATTTAATGAGAGAGAGAGAGAGAGAGAGAGAGAGAAAAGGGGTTGCTTTGCCGGGCATGGAAGGACAAACACTCCTATATTGGGTATCATGAACGTATGCCTTCTGCATATTACCAGAAAGGAGGATAAAAGTAGGCTAGGCTTGTCACTGGGACAAGTTTCAAGGAAGGTACCTTATGGCAATAAAAACATGAACTATTTGAACTCTTAAACGAGTTAAGAAGCTCTAAAAGGTCTACGTAGATTCAACAACGTGTGGAACTTACGATTTCATTGAGAAAATATATGCTGTATCAACTGACAATTTAAAAAGGTATAAGAAGATATTGCCTTGTTGATGTATTACATCTAGTTAACTTTAGCGAATGCCATCGAAAAACATCGCAAATTTTTGAAAACTTGCTGGTATGAAATCACACTTTAAATGGATCTCAGCTTACGTGTAATGAGAGGTTTTCGGATTGTTGGGCTCCATATCAATTATCTGAAATTATTGCCTAAGATCTCTCAACTTCTAAACAGGGAGATGATCCCTTAAATATAATGTGTAGGAATGAAAAGGATACACGCCTAAGAAGAGTTTTTGTAAGGTAATGATATTATATAGACGGTGGTGCTAGGGGTGGCGGAGGGTGGAAAGGAAGAGTTGTCCCCAGAAGACAAAGCTCCACAAATCCATACAAATAATTGCTTGCCATATCACAAACTGACATATGACAGAAATCGGTTTTAAGTAGACATCATGAAAAATGGACACGATTTAGTAGGTTTTGACTCTTTACATAAAATAGATTCAAGACTTATGTTTTCTAAAGATAGGTAGGTGTTACAACCTGCCTCTCGAGTCTTTACATACACTTCATGGCCGGGATGAGTTATAACAGTCGACTAGCTGCTAAAGAATACAGAATCGCATGAATATCATTTTCAGTTTGTTGTAACATTTGCTTGAAGATTTACGCCCTTGTTTATGATTACAAAAACGTTTCCATGAAATATTGTCACAGTAACTCCGAAATGACCCATTTCTATATTTGAAAATAGAAATTAGGAGCATTTTTTGTGAAAAGTAATCTTAAAATAAGAAATGAAATAAATTTCGTACAGACGCGGACCGCGATCGAAATCGTCTGATTGGATATAAATAATTTGCTCTGACGTCACTAGCGCGTGCACGAATAAGAAAAATACCTAGGTATCGTAATATGACCGTAAGGCGTGGTAACAACTTTCCTATTGGCTGACGATGGTGTTCATGTACATTTTCAATTTCGATATTCTATTTCAATTAATAAATACATTAAACTGAAAAAAAAATCTGAATTTTTACAATGGATTTAGGCATGATTATATATTATCTAACGGAATTGGTAAAATGGTTGATTTTGGAGATGATGAAAAAATGAGGGAGTATACTTTTAATGAATAATAAGTCATTTACCTAAATAAATATTAGAAAATAATAAGTTTTAAGCACAAATCTTAAGACTGAACGACGTCTTGTTATACTCATATGATTGTTGCTCCCAAGAGAGACATGTTCAAGACTCTCTTTACAGATAGGTCAACGTTTGCTGTGCTTGACAGAACCCTTATTCTAGGATTCATCTATTTAATTTGCAAGAAATATTTGTATTAAAATCTGTCACAGTTAGCAAAGACTACCAGCAACAAGTTACTACTTACAGGCTAAGTTTCGGAGAGAACGATATGGGGTCTCAGAACCATCGACTATCATGACGAATATCATGGACAGAACAAAAAAAATCCTAAGAATTAAGCTCGATTATTCAATTCTCCCTGCAGGTCCATTTCTATTTTTATTCAGATACTTGACCCACTTTAATATAAGGCTTTTTCTATAATGTCAGATCAGGACAGGCTCCTTTGTCCTGTCATGGTAGTTTTGCAAAATAGCAAAAGCATGATCAGACAGACCTTCATGAGCAGTCTGATTTAGGCCTCGTCCGAACAACAAGGCAAAATACGGAACTTAATCAGGATACACTGTAATCATCTTCTTTACAATGAGATAGCTTTGAATGAGGCTCATTTACTTAATAACATCTGTTTTCGTTTGCTATTCGATTTGATAGCCGAAATTGAGATTCAAATTGAAACTGTTTTGTCTTGTTGTTTATTGTTTAGGTCATAATGTTAATGATGTGTTACAACTGAGCTTATCAAGCACTATTCAGAGAATGTATTTTTTCATTGAATGTTGATACTAAATACTTAGTCTGACCGTGAAGGATATGCATTTTGAACTTGTAATAAAATCATTATTTATCGACTGCACACTGTAGCACATCTTGATATGATAATTCAAACCAGAAATATTCTGAGAAGAAATGAGCCGCGACACGAGAAAACCAACAATGTGGTCGTGCGCCCAGCGCAGACTCAGATCAGCCTGGGCATCCGCCCAGTCTGATCAGAGTCTTCGCTCTCCGCATGAAGGTAGCTTAGTTCTTGGCTACCCTTTAAGTGCTTAGTAAAGAGAATGACCAGACTGGGCAAATGCCCAGGCTGATCTGAGTCTGCGCTGGGTGCACGACTACATTGTTGGTTTTCTCGTGTCGCGGCTCGAATGTACTTTGTAAGTACACTGTCACAGAAGAAACGACAATAGTGGACTCCTTTTTATTGAGCTTGTTTACGAGCGGTCGTACAATGTGTGCTGGTTATGAAATTCAGCAGAGTTCGTTTGGACGTCTATTTTCAGTACTCTCAATGTGCTCAATGACCCCAAAGGACCAAGAAATATTCGATTACGCTGTCAAATACGGGGTCATGTATATACGGTCGCCATACAAAAATTGCCGCCAATCGCAAGGAAGCAAAATAAATTCTGAATAGATAAAACTCTGGGGACATAGACAAGAGGGCCATGGTGGCCCTGAATCGCTCACCTGAGCATTAATCAGTTCACTGGCTCTGGTGAAGATTTATAAGAGTTTTTACCATACTAACATTTGACCTAGTTTTTGACCGGACATGACCCAGTTTCAAACTTGGCCTGGATATTGTAAGAATAAATATTCTGACACAGTTTCATTGAGATTGGATCAAAACTGTGCCCTCTGGAGCGTATACATGGTCGTTCTTATATTTGACCTGGTGACCAATAGTTTGACCCGACACGACCCAGTTTCAAACTTTACCTAGATTTCATTAAGATAAACATTCTGGCAGAGTTTCATGAAGATTGGATCAAAGCTGTGCCCTCTAGGTTGTACACAAAGTTTTTCTAAGATTTGACCTTGAGCCGACGTGAGACAGTTTCATAGGGGGCTTAGATATATGGACAATAAACATTTTGACATAGTTTCATGAAGATTGGATCAAAACTATGCCTTCTGGTGCTTACACAACGTTTTTCTAAGATTTGACCTAGTGACCTAGTTTTTTACCCGACATGACCTACTGTCAAACTTGGGCGAGAGTTTATGAAGATAAACATTCTGACAAAGTTTCATAAAGATTAGATCAAAACTGTGTCCTCTAGAGCGTACACAAGGTTTTTCTATGATTTGACCTAGTGACCTAGTTTTCGACCCGACATGACCCAGTTTCAAACTTGCCCTACATATTATGAGGATGAACATTCTGACAAAGTTTCATGAACTTTGAATCAAAACTGTGCCTTCTAGAGCGCACACAAGGTTTTTCTAAGATTTGACCTAGTGACCAAGTTTATGACTCGACATGACCCAGTTTCGAACTTGGCCTAGAGTTTATAGAGATAAACATTCTGACAATGTTTCATAAAGATTGGATCAAAACTGTGTCCGCTAGAGCGTACACAAGGTTTTTCAATGATTTGACCTAGTGACCTAGTTTTTGATCCGACGTGACCTAGTGTCGAACGTGTTCTAGATATTATGAGGATAAACATTCTGACAAAGTTTCATGAAGATTGGATCAAAACTGTGTCTTCTAGAGCGCACACAAGGTTTTTCTAAGATTTGACCTAGTGACCAAGTTTATGACTCGACATGACCCAGTTTCAAACTTGGCCTAGAGTTTATGGAGATAAACATTCTGACAAAGTTTCATAAAGATTTGATCAAAACTGTGTCCTCTACAGCGTACACAAGGTTTTTCAATGATTTGACCTAGTGACCTAGTTTTTGACCCGACGTGACCCAGTTTCGAACTTGTTCTAGATATTATGAGGATAAACATTCTGACAAAGTTTCATGAACTTTGGATGAAAACTGTGCCTTCTAGAGCGTACACAAGGTTTTTCTAAGATTTGACCTACTGACCAAGTTTTTGACCCGACATGACCCAGTTTCAAACTTATCCTACATATTATGAGGATAAACATTCTGACAAAGTTTCATGAATTTTGGATGAAAACTGTGTCCTCTGGAGCGTACACAAGGTTTTTCTATGCTTTGACCTAGTGACCTAGTTTTTGACCCGACATGACCTACTTTCAAACTTGGGCGAGAGTTTATGAAGATAAACATTCTGACAAAGTTTCATAAAGATTAGATCAAAACTGTGTCCTCTTGAGCGTACACAAGGTTTTTCTATGATTTGACCTAGTTTTTGACCCGACATGACCCAGTGTCCTACATATTATAAGGATAAACATTCTGACAAAGTTTCATGAACTTTGGATCAAAACTGTGCCTTCTAGAGCGTACACAAGGTTTTTCTAAGATTTGACCTAGTGACCTAGTTTTCGACCCAACAAGACCCAGTTTCGAACTTGGCCTAGAGTTTATAGAGATAAACATTCTGACAATGTTTCATAAAGATTGGATCAAAACTGTGTCTTCTAGACCATACACAAGGTTTTTTCTATGATTTGACCTAGTGACCTAGTTTTTGACCCGACGTGACCCAGTTTCAAACTTATCCTAGATATTATAAGGATAAACTTTCTGATTAAGTTTCATGAACTTTGGATCAAAACTGTGCCTTCTAGAGCGTACACAAGGTTTTTCAAAGATTTGACCTAGTGACCTAGTTTTTGATCCGACATGACCCAGTTTCGAACTTGGCCTAGAGTTTATGAAGATAAACATTCTGACAAAGTTTCATAAAGATTAGATCAAAACTGTGTCCTCTAGAGCGTACACAAGGTTTTTCTATGATTTGACCTAGTGACCTAGTTTTTGACCCGACATGACCCAGTTTTGAACTTGGCCTAGATACTATGAGGATAAACATTCTGACAAAGTTTCATGAACTTTGGATGAAAACTGTGCCCTCTAGAGCGTACAGAAGGTTTTTCTAAGATTTGACCTACTGACCTAGTTTTTAACCCAACATGACCCAGTTTCGAACTTGACCTAGATTTAATGGAGATAAACATTCTGACAAAGTTTCATAAAGATTGGATCAAAATTGTGTCCTCTAGAGCGTACACAAGGTTTTTCTATGATTTGACCTAGTGACCTAGTTTTAGACCCGACGTGACCCAGTTTCAAACTTGTCCTAGATACTATAAGGATAAACTTTCTGACAAAGTTTCATGAACTTTGGATGAAAACTGTGCCCTCTAGAGTGTACACAAGGTTTTTCTAAGATTTGACCTAGTGACCTAGTTTTTGACCCGGCATGACCCAGTTTCGAACTTGGCCTAGATTTTATAAAGACTAACATTCTGACAAAGTTTCATAAAGATTGGATCGAAACTGTGCCCGCTAGAGTGTACACAAGCAAAAGTTGACGGACGTCCGTCCGGACGTCCGGACGTCCGGACGTACGACGGACGACGGACATCACGGTATCCCAAAAGCTCACTCTGAGCACTTCGTGCTCAGGCGAGCTAAAAACACATAAAACAAACTAGCTTCATTGAGACGTTTCATTAGGAATAATGTATGCAGCTCTAGTGCAGTTCTGAAGATCTTTTTCCTAAAATGTTATCATACGTACATGGCTAATACGGACGCCAATATCAAATTTCAGTGAGATAAATGTGTTTTTCTGATTCCTATGTTTGCTTACTTGTTATCTAACCAAAAATCAAGATGACCAATAATACATATCAGAATATGTCACTTTTGCACATCGATATTGCGACTAAACTCGCGCTTCCGGAACCATGCGGCCTTATGCCCATCAGAGGCTCAGATTTTTTTCTTGATTGAAAAAAAAATCCTATCTTTTTTTTTATTATCGTTAGTGAAGTTTATGCACTTGGCTTTAACCGATAGGTAAGTTTATGCACTTAGCTTTAACCGATTGACACATCGCAATTTGACTACACGCTGTGTCTGAGTTAGTCGAGTATTCGAATAACGGTCAGTGGTAAATGTGCATATTCAAATATACATGTAATTTAATAATTATTGCAAGTAGGAACATATTCTTCGAAAATTTGCAAATGAACAATTAAATAAAACACGGTGTTATTTCATACAAGCTGAATATTACGGTAGCGTAATGGTGCATCCACTTTTTCCCTAAGTTTCAAGTTATGGCGATTTGGTGCAGTTTCAGTTATGGAAAACGTGAGAACATCAAAGTAGATTGTACAATCTAGAAAAACGAGAAAAGGACAGTCATGTGTTATTGGTTAGGAAACATTACTGATAAAGAATCTAATGAACTCATTTCTTTTCTTTCCTTTGTATGCAGCATCTAATGTAGTATCATTGATAGACGTTGTACATGATTTTAGCAAGTAGGGATAAAGTCACTATGCCATGCGACCCTATGAGTGCCGGTCATCTCTTTTTTCAAAATGGCCGTGAAAAGTGAAATTAATACGAAGTGGCAAGATACAATGTAAGCGTTCAGAGCGTCAGTTGAAATTAAATGGTCAAAATATGAATTATACGGTAGAATAAATTTAGTTTAAATTGTTCACCGGTTCTTTAGCTACAGGTATGCGTCTTATACATGTACAGTGTGTTATATCCTATAGTGTGAAATTTTGTGGAGTTAATGACCCTCCAGTTAATATGTATTACGAAATTGAAGAAGGAAGAGAAAGAAAGGCTATGAAAAGCTAAATAAATAATATCTGTAAAGGTTTTTCGTAGCCCAGTGGCCGTAGGGACAGTGGATGTTTGTAGAGGTCCACCGTATCATTGACACAGCATATGAAAGACGGAAGCCATACCTCTTATTTCGGTGCATTTTGCCCTACCAGATTCTAAAAAGTTGTCCATTTATGCTTCGTTGATAGAGTGGTTTCAGCGATATTCAGCACCACAGCCGAGTGGCTCTAACGCACTCAACCACACGAGAAACATACCAAGTTCTGAAACCTACTGCAGGCACATCAAAATGTTAGGTTGAGTCTTGCGTCAGGCGGCAGTCTCCTAGAAACAATCAAATACGCAGTATCTGTATCATACATTGTTTGATAGTCATTTATTTTACACATTTAACAACTTAGTTTGGTATCAGGCGGCCGGGCAATGAAGGTTTTCGCGTGAATTAAGAATAAGTAGCTTGCCCAAGTCAACATGATGTCTGAAGTTATTTCGTCTCAACAGACAAATAGGACTGCCCTTTATTAGGCAATAATATTTGCATTAAAATACAATATTGTCGCTAGTATTAGACATCAAGGCTGCAATAACAGACATGACAATCTTGTAAGTAGATCTACGAGCTATTCTTTATCCAGACACGATTAAGTACAGCCGCTTTTGCCGCTACTGAATAACAAATTAGCCTCCTTCATTAGATCATGTAACGTGATCAGCATCAATAGCTATGGCTCGAGGTCTTATAGCCGTCCAACATTTGTAGATATGTAGGATGCGGTCACAGAAAAATTAACAGATCAGCCACTCGTATTTTCATATTACGTCGCTTCTTGGAGTGGAATTACGTCATGCATTAACGTCAACCGGGGCCGTATTCATAAAACAACTTAAGTGGTTGCTATGCTGTTGCTAAGGCTAAATTTCTTTGAAGGAGATTCCCTGCAACTATGAAATTTGCTCTGGAGGAACAGTCTTTGTAAGACTGTTCCTCCAGAGCAAATTTCATAGTTGTAGGGAATCTCCAACATAGAAATTTGGCCTTAGCAACAGCATGGCAACGACTTAAGTCGCTTTATGAATACCGCCCCAGTCACTCGTATTGTCATATTACGTCTCTTCTTGGAGTGTCATAACGTCATGCATTAACGTCAACGGGGCTTTGACAGGCGTTTACACCCGCACTTACGCGATTTATTTCATCTGCGGACATTTGAACACTATTTTATTTGCATAATTATCATATAATGTACAACAAATACAAGTACAAACAATACAAAAATCATACAAATGGGATTCAGAAGAAAGTCCAATTTGAATTGGAACATTTGAATAAGGGAGGTACGAATATGACAATAGCATGCATTTTCTGTAACAAGAATTGTCAGAAGACAATAATGTCGCTTCTGCTCGGTTAACGGAACACGCACAAAATATGGAAGGGGTCAACATAAAAACTGCTACCTGTTAAAACAATGCAACTTTCAGAAACACGTGGTTTGTTTGCTCTAGGTTATTGATCACTCATATGTTTTTGTCTCTGGGTTAATTAAATACATGCATAAAATGTTTGAATCCACGAACGTCTCAACAAACATGGTCGGCGTCACTGATGTCAGCTTGTCAGTATTCAGTTTAACACACACTGAATGACTAACTAACACACTTCCTTACAAAGTAAGTACTAACATACTTTACAAAGGCCCGCACTTTAAGACCCGCACACTTAAAGTGCGGGCCTTCGTAAAGTATTAGTACGATTAGTTGAATATCATTAAAGTCGAGTTTGCTTATGGTAAAATTTTAACACCTTAATAATTTTTTGAGGTTATACGATACATGGAATCTCGCGTTTGTGCTCATCTTTATTGAAATTGTTTAAACTCGTTGAACAAAAAGAAGCTGCGCAAAGTCTTACGATTTATCTTATTCCGCAACTTGTTAAAACATAAGTATTTATTAATTCAGTAGTTGATCATTACTTATCTGCCTGACCCCTGTCATACATTTTATATTGAATATAAATTTATCAGAAACTGCAAAAAAAAAAAAAAAAAAATGCAAAGAAAAAAAACACACACAAAACCCTGGCTTCCAAAAGTGTCTTATATGCTTACAGAACTGTTTTTGCTTATGAAAAGGTGCTAAAATCCCATAAAGGTCTGATTGGAATATTTATATCGCTGTATGTTTTGTCTGCTGATTGTGCAACTTTTCCCAAATACAGCATATAATCCAGATAACACCATTTATACTGCGTGCAATTACGTCTCGATACGAGGGGCGTTCGAAATAGTAATGCAAATGGCCTTATAACTTTGTTTAGGGGCATACTGGGTACAAATGATATGCATATGCTGAAAGCACTACATTTTGTGTTTACAATGATACCAAACACTATACAAATACACTTTTCCTGTTTTACTTAAAACGCATTATATTAGGCTCCAGTCATACCACTGGGCTAATTTCATATGTAAAATCTTTGCATGACTAGGCATTCCAGTCGAATACCGTTGTAAATGCAAAATTAATCTGTGTCAACGGTTTGTCCATCGTTACCTACAATATCTATACAAAAACTAGAAGGGTGGCAACTGTTATCGATTCATTTCTTGCAAAACAATGCGTATTGACGTTATTGAAATCGACATCAACGTAATTTTTAAAGATTGTAGAGGCTTCTTTTTTGGCATTAATTTGAATTTATGACAGGTTTTCGTTGACCCATGTAAATACTCTTGCTAACAAAATTTTAAATGCTAACAAATGTATTTTTATTACAAAAGCATAATAACTTTAGTGGAAAGGGAGACTTTGCTACTACGTAAAATACGGATAATTCATATTCAAGGGATAGTATGGAACCTAGAATAAATTAAATTTCCTGCGATATTTACGGGATAACATTGCCTGGGTATTGTCTTTCAGTAGCAAAGGTAAAAAAGAACCAAAGGCTGCTCATATATGAATTACGACCTAGTAAAGTAAAATTCTGTAATGCATTTAGGGTATACATTTATCAACGAAGTTATAAATGATACCTTTATAAACAATTTACCGTGTTTGCAGACTTTTATAGCTATAGCAAAACTTTATGTTTTTTTTGCTATCAGAAGTTCCGTCTTTATGGTGGTTACCAAGAAATTACGTCATTTGCAAAACTTTTCGAACGCCCTCGTAGCATGTGCTCGAATAAAAAGCTTGCAAATGTGCAATACTTCAGAATTGTACAGAATTAATACTAAATTATATTTATCAAAACAAGATACGTATAGTGGTATATTAAAATAGCTTTGTTACCTTCACTGCGTACGTTCGATAAATAATGATGCTTCTGCTATTAAAAGTATACTCCCTCATAATTCATTATAAAATAATCTTTAAATACTTAAACTGATTTAAAGTAAGCAACAAAATTAAGAGTTGTGTAAATGATATTCCGCGTAAACATTTATGTTACGGAGGCAGAGGCGATACATCAGTACATACTTTTGTTGAATATTCACGAAAATTTTGTCGTTAATAACTGATCTACTCGCTTAAGGCATTTCTACTAGCATGTTTTGAATTTTGTGAACAGTGGAGCCAATAAAATCTATAGTCTGTGCACGTGAGCTCTTTTCAGCCAATATCTATCTGAGGTCAATTAAAAAGAAAGGGCTTGAAATTTTTCATGACATAATCTACCCAGTCTCTTACAATTGGAGCGAAGCGCCGTCTACGATTCCCACGCTTTTATATATTTCTTAAATTCTTCCACTTTCAGCGGTTGTAAGAAATCATAAATTTGGCATACAAAAGAACCTTTATTAGCGATTATTGTCATGCATCTGTATATTTTTCCGTTAGAAATTTGAAATTCATTAGCAATACATGAGTGTTTATATCTTTAAACCAGTCGCTACATAGTGTCGAAACGACTATGGTGGTATCCTATTGAGACAAAGCCATATCAATTCGATGATCAGCCAGCGTAATTGTATGCATCACCATGAAAACACCTGGTGAGCGCGAAGTATTCTTCAGATTCAAATACTGTACATGCATTTATTTCTTTTATCCTCGTCTTTAATACATATAATACTTTATGATATATACATAACATTCCGAGAAACAAACTTTTATTGCCTACGAAAGATCCCAAACTATCATAATAATGATCCGAGCATTCCATACATAAGCAGAGATGCTGTGATATTTATGAGTGTGTGAAGGTCTGCCGCATTCCGTGTGTCAGAGAATCACTCTGTTAGCTATGATTTCTTTGTTCATTAGTTACCTTTAAACGTGCTTAAAATGAGTTATTATAAGGAACACAGGCGAAGTATAAATTTTACAGAATTTATAGAACATTTTGACTATATCTCCGTTTGCGAATGACTTTCCTCTGGGGGAGATCGTCCGAACAGAACCTGAAAACTATTCCGTATGCTTAGTGAAAGATAATGCAACGCCCTCTGTGTGGATATGTAAATCGTGGTTATGTCTATTGCAAAGCAGATCTCAAAGGAAGTAGTTGACCTGTGTTCTCGAATTTCTCCCTATCATTACTCCTTCATTGCGCATAACATTCTCTAACATTGTCATCATCCATTGCTCTATCATATACGCTGAAATTACCTTAAATGATCCGCCATTTTCCATATTTTGAGCCCCGACAACCAACAGAATGGCCCTTCCGTCTAGCGAAGACTCAGATCAGCCTAGGCATCCGAGTCAGATCAGTCTTCGCTTTGCGCTTAAAATAGATAGAAAAGGGTCTAAGCTAGCTCCATGCGGACAGCGTAAACTCTAAACAACATCCATGCGGACAGCGAGACTCTGATCAGACTGGACGGATGCACAGGCTGACCTTAGTCCTCACTGGGCGCACATACTACTTTGTTGGTTTTGTCGTGTCACGGCTCAATTTTGTTCTTAACCTAAAACTTAATTGAAGTCACTTGATTTACTAATCTTTTTTTGCAGAATCAATATACAGATGGCCCTGAAATTCGGTGCGTAGCATTGTGTACTCACGTACTACCCTACCAGGGTTGTTCAAATGTTGACCTTGGGTTGACCATGACTTTTATACGGCAAGGTCGAATTTGCTTTCTGGTTCTTTTACATTTGAAAATGCTATAGCATTATTTTAAAGGAAACTTTAATTAATTTTGGTAGAACGGACATTTAAAAGAGAACATGAAGGTTTTAGAGCTATAAAGGTCAAGGTCATTCTTTCACCTTTGGCCAGGCTCTCATATTTCAGTAATTTCAAACATCGCATGACGGATATGGCCGCAAAGTTCATATATGTTAAACAACTTGAAAAATAGTATTTTCCTGTACAAATGACAAATGGCCCCGAACTATGTTATGTTGTGACATTGGAGACTGAGGTACAACCAAGGCTATTCAAAACATGACCTTGGGTTGACCATGACCGTTTTACAGCAGGGTCATATCCTGCATTTCTTCAAACTAAATGTTAGGAAAAAAAATAAAGAAAAAAGAAACTCTGGCGGAAGTTTTGTTTTGTTTTTGTTTTAAAATTTTTACTTATTTTTGCATTTGAATGAAACCAAATTTGCTTTCTGACAAGGCTCTGGTTTCAGTTGTGGTGGAGTTTGGCGTCTTCATGCCATCAGGTAACAACTTTGTAAGGATTACAATAAGGGTACAAACTGCACGGATGGGCACATCACAGGGTGGATACACATCTCTTAAAATATTAAATTATAATAAAACCTCCTGGCTCCATTTATTTTCAGTTATCCAGTCATCTGCAAAACCAATGTAAACGGTTGACTAATGATTCATTCTTTGAAGCGCTATTTTCTATTCCTTTTATACCCCGCCACACGTTAGTGGAGGGGTATTATATTTTCATGTTGGCTGCCCGTGTGTCGATCCGTCCGTCTGTCCGTAGTACGTACGTCTGTCTATCTGTCCGTCCGTCCGCACTTCGTTTTCGTTCGATAACAAGTATTTATCAACGGAGTTCCTTCAAATTTTGCATATGCATTAGTACCAAGAATGTCTCGCTTGGGATTATTAATGGGCAAATTTCGATAATTTCTGACTGAGTTATGGCACTTGTCAATGTACAAAAATGGTTTCTGGCCTCTAGTTCCTTTATTACTTGGAGTATCTTGATGAAACTTCACAAACATGATCGAAGTAACAAAAACTTTGTATGAGCACAGGCGTTTTATCATCGGGGGTTATCTGCCCCTGCCCTGGGGCTATATACATGTATAAAATCATGAAAAATTCAATATAAAATCATAGTTTGAAGCATTTTTTCTGAAACGTACAGCAAATGATAAGAGTGATGAAAGCCTCCAGTGATGCTCAAATTTACCCCATGGGAGTTATCTCCCCCTGTCCCCGGGCTATAAACATGCATAAAATGAGGATAAAATCTATATAAATTCATGTGAAACAGATTTTCAGAAATTTACATCTGATGATAGCAGTAATAAAAGTTTGTGTTGATTAAAATTTGACCCTTATGGGTTTATCTGCCCCTGCCCCATGGTTAAAATCACTAAAATTGTATTTGATGAGAGTGGTATTTGATTTATCAGAAGCTTATTGTAAGTGATCAGAGTAATGAAGTGTCCTGTCATGACAAAGACTTTTATCCATGTTCAGTGGGGTTAGGCTGCCCCTGCCCTGGGGTTATACAGAGAACAAATAAATCTGGAAAAATCGGTGTGTGAAAAAGGTTTGCAGTGGCGGGGTGTCACGCAGTCGTTTGCGATGCTTTTTTTTTTTTTTTTTTTTTTTTTTCATTTATGCATACTTCTGTGTCGGATGAGTTATTAACGTTTGTAAAGGGTAAAAAAATTCGTCTACAGGTATGAATACTAAATTTAGCTGGTCGGCGTCAATCAGCTACTTCTTGTTTTCAAATAATTGTGGATAGATCTGTAAATGATATTCTAGACACAAGCTAATTCCAAGCAAGTGATGTAGGGAGTTGAATTCGTCGTATTACTGAGCTGTGGACCAATTCCAATTTTATGAACGGGAAATGAACATCAATTGATTTGTTCTCTCTTCCAGTAATCAAGTCTGAGAAGCTGATTTTGTCCGACACATCTCATATTTATGTAAATTTACACACACTGCATTACGAACACTGCCAGCAATGCTCTTATAGCTCATCTGACTCGATCATTCTCCGTTAGCTTATATACTGAACAAGTACAAAATTTGCTGATTCTCCGTGTGTGTATACATGTATATGAGCAAGTACAGAATTGAATGATATCCAGTTATTTGATTCGCCGTAAGCTTATATACTGAGAGCATACCGAAATGATCTACATTTAGTTTGAGCATACTGAGCAAGAACAGAAATGTTGCACATTTACTTGACAATAGTTCGTGAGCTTATTTACTGAGCGAATACAGAAATGATGTACATTTACTTTGTGTTTCAGCGTGAGCTTATATATTAGCAAATACGGAAATGGTACACATTTACTGACGATTTTCCGCGAGCCTGTATACTGAGCAAAAACAGAAATGATACACATCTACTTGATAATTCTCCATGAGCTAATATATTGAGCAAATACAGGACTGATACATATTTACTTGATGCTTTTCCGTGAGGTTATACAATGAGCAAACACAGAAATGATACAAATTTATTTGATGATTTTCCGTGTCTGCGTATGTACTGAGCAAATACTGAAATGATACACATTAACTTAACAATTAACCATGTGTGCGTATAAACTGAGCCAAACGAGAAATAATACACATTTACTTGACGATTGTCCATGAGCATATAAACTGAGCAAATACAGAAATGATACACATGTATTTGATGATTCTCCGTGTGGAGTTTTATAGTCAGCAAATACAGAAATAATACACATGTATTTGATGATTCTCCGTGTGGAGTTTTATAGTCAGCAAATACAGAAATAATACACATGTATTTGACGATTCACCGTGTGGAGTTTTATAGTCAGCAAATACAGAAATAATACACATGTATTTGATGATTCTCCGTGTGGAGTTTTATAGTCAGCAAATACAGAAATAATACACATATATTTGATGATTCTCCTTGTGGAGTTTTATAGTCAGCAAATACAGAAATAATACACATGTATTTGACGATTAGCCGTGTGGAGTTTTATAGTCAGCAAATACAGAAATAATACACATATACTTGACGATTCACCGTGTGGGGTTTTATAGTCAGCAAATACAGAAATAATACACATGTATTTGATGATTCTCCGTGTGGAGTTTTATAGTCAGCAAATACAGAAATAATACACAATGTATTTGACGATTCACCGTGTGGAGTTTTATAGTCAGCAAATACAGAAATAATACACATGTATTTGATGATTCTCCGTGTGGAGTTTTATAGTCAGCAAATACAGAAATAATACACATGTATTTGACGATTCACCGTGTGGAGTTTTATAGTCAGCAAATACAGAAATAATACACATGTATTTGATGATTCTCCGTGTGGAGTTTTATAGTCAGCAAATACAGAAATAATACACATATATTTGATGATTCTCCTTGTGGAGTTTTATAGTCAGCAAATACAGAAATAATACACATGTATTTGACGATTCACCGTGTGGAGTTTTATAGTCAGCAAATACAGAAATAATACACATATACTTGACGATTCACCGTGTGGGGTTTTATAGTCAGCAAATACAGAAATAATACACATGTATTTGATGATTCTCCGTGTGGAGTTTTATAGTCAGCAAATACAGAAATAATACACAATGTATTTGACGATTCACCGTGTGGAGTTTTATAGTCAGCAAATACAGAAATGATACACATATACTTGACGATTCACCGTGTGGAGTTTTATAGTCAGCAAATACAGAAATAATACACATATACTTGACGATTCACCGTGTGGAGTTTTATAGTCCGCAAATACAGAAATAATACACATGTATTTGATGATTCTCCGTGTGGAGTTTTATAGTCAGCAAATACAGAAATAATACACATGTATTTGATGATTCTCCGTGTGGAGTTTTATAGTCAGCAAATACAGAAATAATACACATGTATTTGATGATTCACCGTGTGGAGTTTTATAGTCAGCAAATACAGAAATAATACACATATACTTGACGATTCACCGTGTGGAGTTTTATAGTCAGCAAATACAGAAATAATACACATGTATTTGATGATTCTCCGTGTGGAGTTTTATAGCCAGCAAATACAGAAATAATACACATGTATTTGACGATTCACCGTGTGGAGTTTTATAGTCAGCAAATACAGATATAATACACATGTATTTGATGATTCTCCGTGTGGAGTTTTATAGTCAGCAAATACAGAAATAATACACATGTATTTGACGATTCACCGTGTGGAGTTTTATAGTCAGCAAATACAGAAATAATACACATGTATTTGATGATTCTCCGTGTGGAGTTTTATAGTCAGCAAATACAGAAATAATACACATGTATTTGATGATTCTCCGTGTGGAGTTTTATAGTCAGCAAATACAGAAATAATACACATGTATTTGATGATTCACCGTGTGGAGTTTTATAGTCAGCAAATACAGAAATAATACACATATACTTGACGATTCACCGTGTGGAGTTTTATAGTCAGCAAATACAGAAATAATACACATGTATTTGACGATTCACCGTGTGGAGTTTTATAGTCAGCAAATACAGAAATAATACACATGTATTTGATGATTCTCCGTGTGGAGTTTTATAGTCAGCAAATACAGAAATAATACACATGTATTTGATGATTCTCCGTGTGGAGTTTTATAGTCAGCAAATACAGAAATAATACACATGTATTTGACGATTCACCGTGTGGAGTTTTATAGTCAGCAAATACAGAAATAATACACATATACTTGACGATTCACCGTGTGGAGTTTTATAGTCAGCAAATACAGAAATAATACACATGTATTTGATGATTCTCCGTGTGGAGTTTTATAGTCAGCAAATACAGAAATAATACACATGTATTTGACGATTCACCGTGTGGAGTTTTATAGTCAGCAAATACAGAAATAATACACATGTATTTGATGATTCTCCGTGTGGAGTTTTATAGTCAGCAAATACAGAAATAGTACACATGTATTTGATGATTCTCCGTGTGGAGTTTTATAGTCAGCAAATACAGAAATAATACACAATGTATTTGACGATTCACCGTGTGGAGTTTTATAGTCAGCAAATACAGAAATAATACACATGTATTTGACGATTCACCGTGTGGAGTTTTATAGTCAGCAAATACAGAAATAATACACATGTACTTGATGATTCACCGTGTGGAGTTTTATAGTCAGCAAATACAGAAATAATACACATGTATTTGACGATTCACCGTGTGGAGTTTTATAGTCAGCAAATACAGAAATAATACACATATACTTGACGATTCACCGTGTGGAGTTTTATAGTCAGCAAATACAGAAATAATACACATGTATTTGACGATTCACCGTGTGGAGTTTTATAGTCAGCAAATACAGAAATAATACACATGTATTTGATGATTCTCCGTGTGGAGTTTTATAGTCAGCAAATACAGAAATAATACACATGTATTTGATGATTCTCCGTGTGGAGTTTTATAGTCAGCAAATACAGAAATAATACACATGTATTTGACGATTCACCGTGTGGAGTTTTATAGTCAGCAAATACAGAAATAATACACATATACTTGACGATTCACCGTGTGGAGTTTTATAGTCAGCAAATACAGAAATAATACACATGTATTCGATGATTCTCCGTGTGGAGTTTTATAGTCAGCAAATACAGAAATAATACACAATGTATTTGACGATTCACCGTGTGGAGTTTTATAGTCAGCAAATACAGAAATAATACACATATACTTGACGATTCACCGTGTGGAGTTTTATAGTCAGCAAATACAGAAATAATACACATATACTTGACGATTCACCGTGTGGAGTTTTATAGTCAGCAAATACAGAAATAATACACATATACTTGACGATTCACCGTGTGGAGTTTTATAGTAAGCAAATACAGAAATAATACACATGTATTTGATGATTCTCCGTGTGGAGTTTTATAGTCAGCAAATACAGAAATAATACACATGTATTTGACGATTCACCGTGTGGAGTTTTATAGTCAGCAAATACAGAAATAATACACATGTACTTGATGATTCTCCGTGTGGAGTTTTATAGTCAGCAAATACAGAAATAATACACATGTATTTGATGATTCTCCGTGTGGAGTTTTATAGTCAGCAAATACAGAAATAATACACATGTATTTGATGATTCTCCGTGTGGAGTTTTATAGTCAGCAAATACAGAAATAATACACAATGTATTTGACGATTCACCGTGTGGAGTTTTATAGTCAGCAAATACAGAAATAATACACATATACTTGACGATTCACCGTGTGGAGTTTTATAGTCAGCAAATACAGAAATAATACACATATACTTGACGATTCACCGTTTGGAGTTTTATAGTCAGCAAATACAGAAATAATACACATATACTTGACGATTCACCGTGTGGAGTTTTATAGTCAGCAAATACAGAAATAATACACATGTATTTGATGATTCTCCGTGTGGACTTTTATAGTCAGCAAATACAGAAATAATACACATGTATTTGACGATTCACCGTGTGGAGTTTTATAGTCAGCAAATACAGAAATAATACACAGATACTTGACGATTCACCGTGTGGAGTTTTATAGACAGCAAATACAGAAATAATACACATATACTTGACGATTCACCGTGAGTGCTTATATACCGAGCAATTACAGAAATGATACATATTACATGTAATTGAGGATTCATTATGAGCGTATATACAAAGTAAATACAGCAAACGATTTCCCCCTAATAATCTATCCCCTCGGAAAACGGGCTGTACTTTTTCAGTTTCTTCTCTACGGCGCTTTCACCCAGCGCTAAGCCTCCTTGCGTGTGATCACAGAAGCGGTTAACGTAAACGCCATCTTGTTTTTTCTCAAACGTAACGTTTGACGTCACTACGTAAGGTAGCGATAGAAAGATACACGCCCTGTATTTCTTATTTTTACGTTGATTTCTATTCGAACCAGTCTAATTATAACTTCCGTTTTGCTGTCGTTACGAAAGAAATTCCATTGAAAGTAATGTATGTAACAGGTAAAAATATGCCTTACCAATCCTCTACCATAAGGTCCCGCCCTTTCAGGAGCTTTGAATTGCAGGCGCTACGCGCCTGCAAGCGAGTGCTCGCTATAATTGCCTTCTTCGGATAGAAATTACTGCTGTGTTACACAACTACCTAATTTGCTTTCGTTTACGATTAAGAACTTTTGCTGATGTATATACTTATTATCCATTTGACTCCTAATAGTTTGCTTTATAGGAGAAGCTTTCATTAAAATGTCTGCTTTTTTAAAGCTCACTATCTAAATGTTCGGCGGCTAGTAAAATACGAATGCACGTTTTATAAGCCCGGTTGCAATATACGTAATGGTTTGCAAAATACTTGGAATAAGTTACCAAAATGTAGCAAGAAACACTTCTTAGTTCCCTTACTTCAGGGTAAGAAATACTCAATAACTCCTTTTGTTGTGTGTTTTGTGTTGAAATCGAACAGCATACGTATATTTTGAGAATATACAGTTACTTTTATTTTGACGCAAATAAAAACGATTTCTAAATTTTTTGTCCTGTGATTTGTTGAAAACGCTGACTGATCTTTGCGACTTCAACACCTAGTTTATTTGAAGCCGCTTTTCTTTGTCCGTCGGAATCGTAGAATGCTTGATTTAGTGAGTTTAGTGTTTGCCTTTCACACAAGGGATCGTGGGTTCGGCTCTCATCGAAGATACATGTCAGATTATTTTCTTTAAGTCAACAGACCAGTGTGTGTCAGGGTGGTAGTGTATATCAGAGTAGCAGTGTCCCTTGATAACGGCTGTGGCGTCCGTCTTATAAAAACCGGAAAAAGTGAAACAGACAAAATGATAATAAAAATAAAAAAGAAGGCTTTAATATCCACTCCTAAATTCTACTTTTTTCATACCTGGTTCAGTTTGCATCAAAATCACAACAAGCGTAAAATATCAATTCTAAAAATGATGTTTTTGCCACACGACTTGATGTCGAAAATATGCAAACATACGGCCAAATTGAGGTATCTCCTTGACCAGGTTACTCAACAAGCCACTTCATCCACCGTCATCGAGACGCTTTCACGTCAAATGCGTTAAACGTTGGATGGGCAAAGACAGGGTTACTCAGGCCCAGAAAATCTCAGCGAAAATAGGGGATCCTACTCGTTTAAAAGGGCAGGTACCGCATGGCAGGTAATTTCTGATTTACTTTAATTCCTGCGTACTTCTGCGGTTTTATTAAGTATGCAGAAATCGCAGAATATTTTAATTATCTTTCACTTTTAAGTCTTTAGGTATATATATATATATTTGTCATTTTCATTTTACTCATTTTCAGTTTTTAGACAAAAAACAACAAACTTTTAATTAATAATACAAATTGAGACCTTTTATAAATACTTGTCAATAGTCTACTTAACTGAAGACTTAACGTGTCAAGCTAAACAAGGGCGTGCCTGCGTGTACGCAAATATGCAGGTGCGTATTGAACTTATGTCGAACAGACAAAATTTTACAAAGACCTGTGTATTTGCAGTCTGAAATTTTATTAATTAAGCAAAATTTCAATATCAACTGCCATTAGACATGAAAATATGAAATATAGCAGGGGCTTAACCCATTTGACTTCCCACTCGAAAAGTACAAAACAAGATTGCCCGTGTTATGTAATGGCTACGCCCCTACTGAATTAAGTTAATTTATATATAACAAGGCATTCCAAGCAAAGAGAGCCTATGGCTGTAAATCAATAATATCCAAAACCGTAATTCATATTTTTAACTAGTAATTACCAGTCATGCAATACGTTTTCTTGTATGTATGTACAGGTTGACTTCTTTTTCGTTCATAATCATCTTAAACCACAACATCTTATGAACTTTCGCCCATGATTTAGATGGGATAATAAAATGTCTAAACGAAAATTTGGAAATGCTGGGATGGCGACGAAGCATATCTTCAAGAAGCATTGAGAATACCAGGTAGTGTCCTGGCTTTATTAAAACTGAAAAGCATAACGTAAACATTTACAGTGTATGGACAGCGGCACGTCAAAAACAACTAAGTGGCATGTGCACTCAGCGAAGTCTCAGATCAGCCTGGGCATCCGCCCAGTTTGAGCAGAGTCATCGCTGTGCGCTTATAAAAGAATAAAATCTTAAAGGGTTCCTTCAAGAGCAGAGCTTATATTCAGTAGAAGGAACATGGACCACACTACGTAGTTTCGGCTAATAAAGCCTCATTAGTGACCCTGGCAATATCTGGTGACGAAACAAGAGAAGAGCATACTGTAATTTCTTGATTTTAATTGGGCCGTCGATTCAGACTGATTTGTATCAAAAAGAGTCCAAAAAATACATGATTAAAAGACAATGATCTAGAATAAGAGTCGAAACCAAGCTTAACTTTAGATGTTTCAGAATATATCCTCTGATCGCAAAGGACGAAAATCAAATAAAATCTGCACTCTGTCTAAACCACCTCCATACCGACAGCAAAGACTCTGATCAGACAGCGGATTCCCAGGCTGATCTGAGTTTTCGCTAGGCGCACATGCCGCTTTGTTGGTTTTGTCCTGTCGCGGTTCCGTTCGATGCAAACTGATCAGACTATGACCCGACATTAGTATCGAATCGTGTTGATATCCGAAGATAATTTCCACCATTGAAGGATAGATGACTTGCCGTTATACGTCTTGTTTAACAGTATTTAAGTCATATCAGGACGATGAGAGGGCAATAATGAAAGGCTGTGTTCAATGAAATCCCGCTTACGGTTAGAAAGAATTCAATCTCCAGCCGGATTAGAATGCGGGACCGCTAGATCAGCATGTCAGCGCCAAACTCCTTAAGCTACCGGATTAACCATAGAAAACTGGGAAGGAGGGGGTGGGGGGCTTCTGACTCATACAGAGAGAGAGAGAATAATGCCATGGAGTAAAAAAATTTATTCGATCCACAACCAAATATATTCAGGGTTTTTTTTCTAAATTTTAAGACTTATTTTGTGGTCGTTTCTCAGTGTCTTAGGAGATGGTATAAATATTTTGGCACAATGACCAGAGTTTTTATTTTGCTCATACTCAGGGTGAGGTTGGGCCTGTAAAATCGATTTAAGCCCCCCAGTAATTCATTACTGACCGTTCCAAGGCGGTAGTTCTGTTGTGGTTCTCTGTTGCCTGTTTTTGGTGTCAGAGTTTCTGTGATGTTTTACCTTATGTATGTTCTTATTATTTTTGGTTCGGTTTGGGTTGCTGAGTGGCCACCTTTTGGGAACAAGCTGCTCACTCGGTTGGCCATATGTTCTCTGTATCTTGATTATTTGTAGTCTTAGTTGTTTCCAACTATGGTTTGAGGGCTGGATTTGGATTTTGATTGTTTCAGTTCCTGGTCTTTGCATACTTTTTACTGTTCATATCGCTTTAAGCAGCTATTATTGTGTCTTCAAACTTGTTTCATAAACAACTGAAGTTAATTAAGTTATACGTTTCAGAAGCTATTTGGATTCATGAATAGAAGATAAATAAATGAAGAATGGTAATTCAGACCTCACCAGCTGCAAGAGATTTTGTGTTGGAAGAAATAATTCTGTAATTTACTCCACTGGCTGAGCTTTCAAATGAATTGTATGTCAGACATATTGCTAAACCAATCAATTGCTGATTTATGGGAAGCGTTTCCTCATTAGTTTCATTTCTCTATTCTCTTTCTTGTGTTGCTTTGTCTAACGGAAATTGAATCTGTCATTTAGAATAGAAGTATGTGGGGAAAAAGGAACAATTAGACAGCTTCAGAACTAACTTTTCTCAGGAATTCGATAAAGAGTTGATTCTGCACCAAGTTTGCGTTTCTTTCAGCGCTTATTCAAAATTATTATTTTATCACTGTTTGCAATGTAAAGACATCCGTATATTTCCATCTCGGTAAACTGCCGTTCCCAGGAGCAAAAAAATATAAAAAAAAATGCAAAAGTTGTGACAAACTCCTTTCTTATAAAGGATATAAACTGCTGTTTTTATTGTTAATGTGCGATAGACAGTACTCAGCAAATAGTAGCCAGCACAAACTGTATGTTTTATACATTTTCGAGCTCTCTATATATATCTCATAAACCGTTTAAAATACATGTATCTTGTTCAAATCTTCAGCATTTTCTTATTTTGTGGATATCTCAAACTTCAATTTAAATAATTTTGTTACATGTATGTACTGCGCTTCCATAAATGGTACTTTCTGGAGTAGGCCTAGTGCACTGTATAATTATGATATTACCCATCTGCAGAGTTTAGTTACTATATTATCAACTGCTCTTAAAACTAAAAGTGTGAAAGCTATGAAACTTTCGAATCAGACAGACGGTCTACAGTAGAGCTCTCAGCATATGCCCTGTAATGAATGTTTAAGTTGAACAATTTTCGCAACATCGACACTAAACACAGTGATAAATCTTACTTGTTTAACAAACAACATTCACGCGTCAAAGTAAATAATTGAGCCAGGATCTCGGGCTTGCGGATCACGATATATTTAGTTTTGGCTGCGCAGCCAGGGTGAATTAATGGTCGCAGCTGCCCGACGGCACATGTGTTAGTTAGCGATAACAGTGGCTAATAAACTGGTAATAACTGTTTCGATTCTACTATTTTATAGAATGAAAATGCAAGATTATTGCAACAATTGATAAGACTGTTTCGATTCGGACGTTTTCAAAAGTAAATGTTTACATCCGATGTCATTAAGGCGCGTGCTTTGTCTTGTTTTATCAAATATTTGCACTCGACACCGCTTCCTCCACAGTGGAGTGATAGAATTTTTAGTATCCAATATGAGCTGTAGTAAGGAATTGCTCTCTCTCTCTCTCTCTGTATAAGTGATTCAACAACAGGGAACCGTTTGCTTCTCAATTACTTTGACGTGAGAACAGGCCAAAGTATGTCACCGAATTGTTTTATTAGTTACACGATTTTTAGATTCTTTGTCCTGAACCCGCTAGCCTTGTTTCTGTATGTAATCCATGTGTTAGTAGCCCATATGTGATTTCGGGATAGGAAACGAACGTTATTTCCGACTTAGAAATTCAAGATTATTGAACTTTATTGAGAATGTGAGTCTATTCGGCGACGGTAATCTTAAATAAACTTCCGCTATCAGTCTAGCAGGCTGTAATATTGATGCCGTAGACATTTACATGGCTTCATAATTTCTCAGTCTGTCCTTCATATGAGCAATAAAGATTAACCTAATCAAATATGCTCCTAATAAATCGAAAGATATTACCCCTGCTATTATGAGTCTAAGCTAATAAGCCTGTCTAAGAAGTTTTAAAATATGGTTACATAATAGTTATAACTGATGCAAGTAAATAAGAACAACTTCTATATATTTTCTACTTAGATTCAAGAAATCTTTATCCCGCCGATGACCATTTGCCAGAGCGGTCATACGAAAGACCAGGCCCCGAGGATATAAAACTTGAGTACATTTTCAAACTCAAAATAAAGCATACTGATTGGCTGCTTCCGAGCACAAGCAGCCAATCATAGTGCTTTATTTTGAGTTTGCTCGGAAGCAGCAAATCAGTATGTTTTATTTTGAGTTTGAGGTTATTCTCAAATTTTTATCATCGAACCCTGGCTCCCAGTAATGATGCATGCATCCTTGATTTCACAGCCTCGCAATGTATGAAAATGAAACTCGTCATATTGCTATAGCTGTCATATGACAATAGTTGAGCCACGGCATGAGAAAACCAACCAAGTGGTTGTGCGCCAAGCACAGACTAAGAACAGCCTGGGCATCTGCCCAGGATGATCAGACTCTTCTCTATTAGCTTAAAAGGTAGCTTAGAATCTAAGCTACTTGCATGCGGACAGCGAAGGTTCTGATCAGACTCGGCGGATGCCCAGGCTGATCTGAGTCTGCGCTGGGAGCACAACCACATTTTGGTTTTGTCGTGTCGCGGCTCATTTTTTTTGTTCATATCCAGTGTGTCTTTGGAGAAATTACCAAAAGCAGTCAACTCCCGATTTCTCAAAGTCGAAACGCACCTCAAGCTACAGATCTCTTACAGTAAAATTTCCGGTCCCAGAACATTTGCTCTCAGATATCTGTTGTTTGAGATAACCAGTCTGAGAGTTGAAATGAAATGAAAAATAGACAATCTGTCCATACTATACTCTTTGATGTTAAAAAGACTCAAACCTTAATATATAATGGTTTGAGATGACGAGATTCAAATGAACCTGCAACAAATGGCTGTTTTTTCCCAAAAGAGACACTAAGTGCTATGACATGACAAACCTTTAGTTTATGCATATTTATATTGCCACATACGTCCACTGTGTTGTACCATAAGTTCAAACAACATTCATAACGTTCCCCTCCGCTTGAAGCATGTAAAAAATAAAATAAACGAAATGCCTGTTCCTGCGGATGATTGTTCTGGAGGAGCAGTGTAAATGTATTTTACCATATTTGGGCAAGGAGCCATCGTAAATTCGGAATGGCGTCCGCTAGGCGCTTGCGGTGCCTTACTTGCTGAAGCGGCTAATGACAATTTCTCTCTTATGAATAGTATTTGCTTATGTCCTCAGGTCACAAAGAAAACGGAAACAGACTTTCTGTCCTATGTTTTATTCTGACTGAAAATTTCTGCTACATTATTAAGCTGTCCCAAGACCTGTAAGTCATCAAGTGTAATACCTTACCTTTTTGATAATTTTGAGGGCATTATAAGGGATCTGGCTATATCAGTTCCTTATCAGTGCTTTATTTTTACTTTAATTATGATTGCTCAAATTTGTCTTCAGCAGAATGGATTACAGCCAATTTCACTTATTGAGGGAAGTAACTGGTGTTACAGTTTGCCAGTTGAACCCAAGGTCGAATATGGCCTAGACGTTGTTGATATATTTATCATGCATCTGCTGCAAAACTCACCTGATAACAGGGGTATGATAACATAATGTGATATCACGTTGATGTAGATCTGCGCATGCGCGAATGTTATCAGGCGATTAGCTATATACTGACGTTGGCCGTGATAACAACGTTCGATTGGTTAAATGACGCCAACCACTTACGTCATAACACATTCTCGACGTCAGTAAGTTCAAACAAAACTGCATTTGCGTTTCATTTGTTTGACTCTTTTCATATGCCTTAAAGTCTTCTAATGATGCAAGATAAATAGAAAATCATGTAAGTGTCTCTTGATATCAAGTTTATCAGGCTCGACCAGAAACACGTCGGACTGGCTCGGCAAGTCTCGCCACTCCTACGCTGTTTCTGGTCTCGCCTGATAAAATTGATATCAAAAGACACTAACATGGTATTCTCTATATACAGTTGGATTTGTATGGCTCTAATCTTTAGCCTGTGTTGTGTTCGCAAGATACTGTACAGCATTCTAACTGATCTATACAGGCAGCCCACGCCGTCTATTTCAAGAATGTATGCTGTGTGCTCGTCAGCAATCTCAAAAAGAATATTTCTGAAGGAAACGGCGGCATCTGGTTTCGGAAAACGGTTTTGATAAAAATCCGATTGTTATGACAAATCATTGGTAGGACTTACCCTTAACGTCAGTCCTATATTTAGATCTAGAAATATACTGTATATTTTCAATTTGTTCGTTTATAAAACCGACGCCAATAGCAATACGCAATTTACATTTAACGAATCGTAAAGTAATAAATCTTGTTTATACGCGACGAGCGTAGAATCGATTTTAAATTTATTCAGATATTGAACATTTGCTTTGTCAATAGACAGCAAATTTACCGAATGAGATGTTAGAAGAACATTTGTCTCTATATCGCTAAAGCTCAGACATATTGACAAATAAAACTAACAGAGCATCAAAAGATGAAAACAGTTTTCTGAATGATCGTCTATTGCGTTGTGAGAAACTATTTTCAGCTCGATATCACACAGCCACTTGGCCTATATCTATTCTGTAAAGATGATATGCTTGAAGAAATTCGATCTACGCTAAACATAACACAGCCGATCAAAAGTTAGAATGATTAATAATTGGTGGACAAACAAACAAAACTTTATTTCGTTAATCTGATATTAAACACATATGAGGCCGAAGCGGTGTACATGTATAAAATAAGTATCTGAAAGGCTGCTGGGGTTGACAGTGTTAGACCTGGGGCTGCATTTATAAAATGACTTAAGTGGCTGCTATGCTGTTGCTAAGGCTGAATTTCTATCAAGAAGATTTGTAACAACTATGCAATTTGCTCTGGAGGAACAGTCTGAAAAAGACTGTATCTCCAGAGCAAATTTCATAGTTCTAGGGAATCTCCTCCAAAGAAACTGAACCTTAGCAACAGCATAGTAACCACTTAGGTCGTTTTATAAATACGGTCCCTGATGCCTATGACCCTGAGCTGAAAATAAATCAGACAAAGAACCACAATCATGCAAAAGTAAAAATAAGTGCAAGAACCCCCGAAACCAACCTAAGAAGAAACTTTGTGCAAGATTTGGTGATTTTAGGTAGCACAGATTGAGAGAAATTGACTCAAACACTAGGTTCGATGTGATTTAGAACCCTTAATGTTACGAAGTCAGCAGAGCGTAATTTATAGGTCAAAAGTAAAGATGGTGAAAGAACCCCTGAGACCACTTGTGTGATTTAGAACTCTAAATTTTACGAAGTCAGCAAAGAGTGAAATATAGGTCAAAAGTAAAAAATGGTGAAAGAACCCCTGAGACAATCCTATGAAGAAACTTTTTGCAAGAGTTGATGATCGTATGTAGCAGAGTTTAAGAGAAATGGACTTAAACACTTGGGTCGATGTAAGAGTTGACGGACGGACGGACGAACGGAATGACGGACGGACGGAAAAACGGACTCCTATATCGCACCTTGCTATAGCAGGTGCGAAAAAAGGCGCCATCTTACCTAAGGCAGTAAGCGAATTCGTGTACTAAAGACACATATTGAGTTCTTCTGTGTTAGGGCGATAACTCTGCAGAGCTTTGGCAATACCTCTGAAAATTGCACTGGAGTCACCAAGTTTGCCATCGAACGCAACCATTCCTGAGTCAATGTTGAAAGTACAGCTGACGAATGCATACCAGATATATAAGCTAACACTTTTGTTGTACCTACCGAGCACCCAAAACTCAACTGTCTTTATCGTTGACTCATCCTTTTCAAATGATATTGCCGCTGGTGGGTCAGGACAGCGTATATCATCAAGATTCTTACTGCCTTCCCTAAATCGGCTAATACACCTGGCAACAGACATTTTACCCCAAAATGCATGATATAAGTTTGCTTTTATTCAGTTATACTGGTTGCACTGAACCCAAGTTTTCAGCCAAATCTGCAATATGCAGTATGCTCCTTTTAGATAAAATTGTCAAAATTCGCCGCTTCTTCGGTCACTAGGACTGACTATGTTGCTTTGGAAACAGATTTATACCCCTGTTGCACGCAAACATATCTAAACACACAGAGGAAAGGTGTAAGTCTAATTTGATGTACAAACATTCCTGTTCATAGCAGAATACCGTTGCAACTACGTCTAAAATTTACTCGTTAAAAGAAATAAGAGTAATCAGAATCTGCTTTCGCGACAAAAACAAATCCCCTCCTCATTCCGTCTCTCATGAACCACCTCATGCCACCCTACTCCTCGGGAAAATTGTTATTGTAACAAACTTCTGTCTCTGATCACTGGCGTGAAGTCTCGTCAAGATATACAAAACAGTACTCCATATTATCTGATATTTGTATTACTTGTACCAAGTTAGTTGAAAATATCTTCCCCTAATGTCAAGTAACGAAATAAAAATGATTTCTAAAGTAACAAGAGCTCCTCTGAGTCGGACAATATACGCCCGTTGGGGTTTAAGGAAACCTTAGCTATATATTTAACATGATTGATCATCAGGGCCGCCACTCCCATATACGATGAAAGGCATTAAAAATCTCTTTTCCAGAATAAAATAATGATGATCTTGAAATTTGGTATAAAGCATTGCGTATTTAATTACTATCAAGTTTGTGCAAATTATAACCCTAGGTTGACCTTGGCTAATTTACGGCTAGGTCAAATTTGATTCGTCATGCTTTAAATGAGAAGCTACAACAGTATTAGTTCCCGTGAACATTGTCGAAACCTTCGGTATAAAAGTTAGTAAATGTATATGAGTTCATGAAAATAGCTTGAGCAAGGTCATTAATTGACTTTTGATCATATTCAACAATTACAAACATTTCGTCGAAATCAGCCAATCAGGTTGGAACCAAATTTCATATGGAGCCTCCAAGGGTAAAGGAAAAGAAGGTTTGCTCAAACACTCCTTGTCACATGTCCAACGTCATTGCAGTGCCACTCTATTTAAAAACCTTTTAGACCTATTCTCCAATGGATTTCTAATTTCTCCAGAAAATGCTATATCATTAGATTTGGAAAGTGTTTCACACTTTGTTTTATAAATTTAGTTTCTGTTAACAGTCTACTGTACGAGTACAGGAAGACTTATAGTGCCCGAGGTCAAGGCTCTTCTTTAACATTTGACCAAGGTCAGTCATATTTCAAACATCTTATCCACTCGACCATTTTGAACCTTATTTCATATTCACGAGTTTTGGGAATAAAAGTTATTTTCAAACTGTCATGGTCGCATGAACAAGGCCGCTATTCCATTTATAGTATTAAACCTTTAAATGTCTTCTTCTCCAGAACAATTCAACAAATTTGTATAGCCTGGAAATTTGGTGTAGAGCATCGGTTATTTAAAACTATCATTTCTTTTTCAAATAGTGGACAATTGTTGACCTTAATCTTTTAAAGACAATGCAAAGATTTCTTTCTTTTTTACATTTATATTACAAAATGCAATAACTTTGGGTCTCTTGGAAATTGTGGAGACTGGGAAATGAATGTTGCTATATACAGTCACTAGATAAGTATTTGAAGAGTGTTGAGTAGCGATCGTTCATTGGCCAGGGTCATTCGTATTTCAACTACCTGAGACATCCTCTCCTTTAAAGGCACAGAGTTTACAGAAACAAAATTTCATATAGAGCTTCCATGGGTCAGAAAAAATAATTAATCTGAGTGATTGTGATCAGATGTCCATGACGGCAAAAACCTTAAAATCATTTTCTCCGGAACCAAATGCCCAGTGACTGACGCTTGGTCTACCGCATTTGGATTCATATAGTTTCATGTTAGTTTAAAATATGACCCTTGAAAAAAAACCCTAAATATTTCCACTCAATTGAGAGTCTCGGGGCCTGATGTTCCTTTTGTTTAAAATAAAAATCACGTTCTTTTAAAAATTAATTGTAATACAGTGAAACGGATAGCACCATATGTAAGCAACCTAAACAGTATACCAGAAAACGATTGAAAAGGGTTTGTCTAATGACTAATGGAAAGAGAAAACATTGACTGAGCGTATTAGAGAAAATCCCAGCACAAGTTTAGTAACAGATGGAACTTCTTGTATATAGGTTACTTGAAACGCCAGCTTGTCCCCCATGAAATAAGTTCACTTATTTACGGCTACTCCAGCAGAGCTACATTTGTAAAATCGTAGTCCATGACAGGCATGATAAATGCAATATGAACTCTCTGAAATAAAAGCAAATTAACATTTGTCACATCACTTAACATTATGCCGGAAACATTTTCTTTCTTTTTCGCAGCCATTATGTCACACTTTCACCTAGTTTCCGAAGTCAAATTTAAAATACAGTTGAATAGAAAAAGTTAATATCAATAATTTTTCTTTTAAAATATGCGGACATGCTGTAAAACATCGCTTTTTCCGTTCATTTTAACTCTAAACGTTTTCAAAGATATACAGTCTAAGACATAGGGTAAAATCTATTTATAGCTTTCCATTAAGCTGTAGCAGTAAACTGATCAGATCTGATGAACTTTTTTACCCTGTGAGTAACAGTGTATAGATAATCCGAAGGCAAGAAATGTGGAAATTCCATCTTAACGAGGCCCTAAGGTTATAAGACCTTCTATTATGCTCAACTCAACTGAGCATGGACATTCTTACTGGGACTACATGTAAATAAACCCAATGTATGTTGCAGCGATTTTTATTGCTTCAATTGTTCGGTTTTCACATAACTACTTGTATTTTAACGCCTTGAAAAGCCTTGTTTAATATTTTGAATTTCAAATTGTTTTAAACTTTAAGTGCAATCTAAGATGAGCATGGAATAAATATAATATCAGAGCTAGGCTTAAAGGTAGGTTCCTGTACTAGCGATAACAATTATGTCCACAAAATAATTTCGTCTTTTTCAGAGCAGTATTGAATTCTCTTATTTTTCTGACTTTGTTGCTACTGAGAAACTCGTCAGATGTTGAAGAAAATAGTCGTTTTCCCTTTTGGTTTATTTTCTTTCGTTGGAATTCCAGTTCTAAAAATAACTATGTTTATTATGTCTATAAGTGCGCGATTTCTGATGCCATTCTCCAAAGGTCAATTTTCCCTTGTCGTGAGCTCTCCTAGAGGTCCTGGCATGGTTGATGGGTTAGTACTATCCCAAAATGCAATGCAGCATGACCTCAGCTGCGTTATCTATTTTTAGCGCGAACTAAAAATAGCGCTAACTGGTGTGCGAAGCAGAGTTAGGAAATCCCTTGCAAAATTACTTTTCTAATAATTTTTTGATTTACACTTTTTAATGAAACTTATTCATTCCCTTTTATAAGTGCTTTCTAACAACTTGGATGGAAGATCATCAAAATTATGATGCATTCCAAAGTACAGGAACCTACCTTTAAAAGCAATGTATATAATTGCTAACTAAAATACAAATAAACAGTCAGAAGCAGATTGAATTGGCAGAATGGAGTTTATTTAATTTAAAATTAATGAGATCCTAAATGAATGTTAAACGAAAGAGCGCGAATTAAAGTGCGCCCTTGTAAGAAGCATAAGCGTATAATAGCCGGAATAACCTTTAAATCATCAGCAGGGATTATGATTAACAAGGCTGGGAAGAGACTGTGATTCCGCATTCCTCGCAGAATGGGAAGTTGTTGTTTTTATTCCGTGATTCCACTCATTCCAAAGACGTTTTAGGGATTCCTCGTTTTGTTTTATTGCTTACTCCAATAGAATAGACTATTCTGGTTAGGAAATATTTGCTTTAACACTCTCATGAGGTTATTGTCATTTTGACAAACAAGAACAATTTTTGTGACTCCCTGTTTCCTGCCCTGGACAACGTAGCCCTACAAATATGAGGGTCTACTCTTGAAGGAAAGAATTAAGGGTAACCCCCATTGCGAAATTGGACAAAAATAAAACAAAACGGCAGAGCTGGTTGCCCTGAAAGTGTTTCGATACACCTTAAACTAGAGAATAAAGCACAGTCTGTAAGAAGAAGCGATGTCAATCGGATAATGACAACATGAAACGACACAAAGCTAGAGTGGCAGAAGAAGGTACACAGCGAACGTTAGACGGCTAAACATATATCTGGAAAAGTCTACCAGAGGAAAAAGCCAGATACGGACATTATATTCAGGGTCTATGTTGTATTAACAAGAAAAAATCTTTAAAAAAAGATAACGGCGCAGATTAAATGGAAGTGGTTTGTTTAATGTCTATTGGTGAAGAGTTGACAATAACTTTCATGAATATAACTCAAGTGAGCTATGTCGGTAGGCTAACACAACCGTAATTTTGACACTGGGTGGCGACAATAACCAACTCAATATTGAGCTGTCCAATTTGGAATTCCAAAATGGACCGCAGTCAATCTTGAAATCGACCCGATTTCAAAACAGTTACCAACATGGTGAACTGTTTGTTTGTGTGTTTTAAACCAAAAGTAGAAATCGAAAGTAGATCTACAACGAAACAAGAAAAATCTTAAAGAAAAGATAATCGGCGCAGATGAAATGGAAGTTTGTTTTATGATATGTCTTTAGGTGAAGGGTTGACAATAGCTGTCATGAATATGACTCAAGTGAGCTATATCGGTAGGCACCCACAACCTTAATTTTGACACTGGGTAACGACAAAGACCTATCTCGAAATTGAGCTGTCCAATTTGGAATTCCAAAATGGACCGCGGTCAATCTTGAAATTGACCTGCTTTTAAAACAGTTACCAACATTAAGCACTGTTTGTTGGTGTGTATTAAACCAGCTAAAAAAATTAGATCTAAGACGAAAAAAAAGTTTTGAATATTTGCGTCTGTTTTCGATTAAAAGTCTATTGTAAATTTACAAACAAGAGCAACATTTTGAATTAACATCTGACAGATTGCTAGTATTCACGCAATGCAGTACGACGGGGAACAACGAAGATTGAATATTCATTGACCTTTGATATTATTGGCTAAATTTTGACATACGCGTTATTTGACCAATGAAACCTTGTGAAATGTGGAACAAAACTGAAATTATACGCGGCTGCGGCGCGAAAAAAAGAGTTTTTGAATATCTGCGTTTGTTTTCGATAAATTTCTATAATTGTAAATTTACAAACAAGAGAAACATTTTAACTTAATATTTGACAGAGTGCTAGTACATGTATTCACGCAGTGCAGTACAACGGGAAAAAACGAAGATTAAACTTTCATTGACCTTTGATATTATTGGGTAATATTTGACATACATGTACGCGTTATTTGACCAATGAAATCTTGTGAAATGTGGAACAATACAGAAATTATACGCGGCTGTTCCGCGAAAAAGTACTGAGTTAACGTTGTTCGTATGTGGAACAGTCCTGCCAGAAGAATAGAGGCCAAATACGGACATCACATTAAGGGTCAACGTTGCATTAGAAAAAATACACAGTAAATGTTTTACGTATGAAAACGTGCAGCAGAGGAATAAAGGCCAAACACGGACATTATATTCAGGATCAACATTGCATTTAAAAGTACGCACTAATCGTTATATATGGAACACTCGAAAAAAGGACTAGACGCCAAATACGCACATCACACTCAGCGTCAACATTGTACCTAAAAGTACACAGTAAATATATGACACAATCCACCAAAGGAAAAGACGCCAAATATGGCCATCACATTCAGGATCAACGTTGTGTTGACCCATTTTTGTCAAATGAACTGTTCTAACACCATCGAAAGCACGAGTCCATTTACCAACTGAAGAGTGTATCTTGTTCGGTTCATTTTTAATCTTTTTTTTTCATTTATTCTAAGGAGAATACCGATTTGTTTTATGCAAATAGTGTCGACCCTGATCTGGATCTGCACTATTTGCCTTTGTTCATTTTATGGGACACTAGGCGTGAATGGGTTAAAAAGTATACAGAATCGTAAGAAGGAATAGGTAGTTGGGCCTGGAGAGTTCCATACCTAACACAAAAAGAGGAAGTGCGAAACGAGAACAGCACTGTTACGGTCAGCAGTAAGACTGGTGGGGGTGGGGGTTAGGTCGTTTTGTGTAGCTTCGTTTTTGGCCTTTAATTCTGATGATGATCCAGATAAAAAGTAAGTATTTGATCTGAAAACGCGCTTCAGTGGGGCATCACAGAAAGAAAACATAGACCAATAACAACTTCTGAGTAACAAAGTTCAGCACAACTTGACAATTGCCAATAACTAGGGCTTTCCTTTAACTCTGTCTGGCTTCCAGTTTAAATGAACCCCCTAGCTATTTAACAAGCAGAGAACAAATATTTGACCTTTTGTTATTTTAAGTTTACAATGTGTTACAACCTGTCGTGTAACTTCGATGATTTAATGTGTTTATATAGGGTTATCTATTACGAGCCAAACCGTATCCCCAAAGGAAACATGTAATACAATAAACGTCTCTGAAAGTTATCTGTAATCGTTTCCTACAAACGCCAGTCATACTGGCAATATGTTGGTGCTTCAGGTTAATTCAAAGCTTTATTTGCTCGTTTGGTCTTTCAAGCTGTGACAAAAACTTTCAAAAACATGATAAAAAAACAATTGTAGCCGTCGATTTCTTCTTATTGATTTATTGATGGGGGGACTGAGATAATTATAATTGTTTTAGCGTTATTAAGATTCCATTACGACGAAAGTAAATGCATAAATAAACAAACAAAACGAAAAAAAAAAAAAGACATAAACAATCAAACAAAAAGAATAAAAAAAAACGAAAAAAAAAAAAACACACAAAAAAGCGGGTTATAAAGAAAAAAGCCGTAATGGGGTATAAATTTGTGAAATTGGATGAGGAAACTTAGTTGCTATGGAAAAATGAAAAAATATAAGGCATCTTGCGAGTGACATGCATATCATGCCCTACAAGTGTCCGTATTTACTATATGTGTACCGTAAACCGCTGCAGGTTCTTATTTATTTATTAATTTATTAATGTATTTATCTATTTTTATGTTAAGGTAACAATCCTGATTAAATATAGGTAATATGAACCCCGGACTATATTTACAACTGATGACTTTATAAAACCTTAAATGCCTCAGGTTGTAGGTACGCTCTTTCAATTGTCATAAGGAAGCTTTGATATTGAATAAATCACCATGTCACATGCCGTGTACATGCTCTTAGAGAATTGACCCCGACCGACCCGACTTACTGCTATATAAACTAGGGTTACTCTGGGTATCGATTTCACACGTGTTTTTAATGAAACTGGTCGTATAATCCTCCGGTATACCAATAAATGATACGGAATTATGCAACTTCGCAGCAGTGCCCCAGGTGGTGAAGATAACGCTGTTAACCGATTTTTTCTAGTTAAAAGTAAAACATAAATATCCAGCATCATAATCTTGATATAAACTAGAAAATTGAAACCCTCGTTAAAAGTTATGTTGTTTAGGCGTTTTGAACGGATTTCTACGTTAAAATTTAAGCGTTTTGTAATTTAACAATTTCGTAATGGCACGGGAACCAGCGAAACAGTATTCCCTCTTTTACAACCTTTATAAAAAATAGTTCCAGTTGTATTGCAAACTTATTTTCGTGTGATACTTCAAAAATATGTCTTCAAACACACGACTGTATTTAGAATAAAAGTAGACAAAACTTTATCATTGGATATGCGATTTTCTAGAGTATTTTATGAGAGCCTTCTTCAATCGGCGCACTAATACCGTGAATCAGGTTCAGTAGCACCGCTGATAAAAATAGGTTGCACTCCACAGTTTTTTGGATAGCTTGGTGACTCCACAGGGGATCAGCCAAACAAAGTGACATTCCAGCCTGATTGAATGCATAAATCATTCTTTCTTCTCTTTGAATGAGCTGTACATATGCCTAAATACACTTTATAGCCATTTATAACCCCTATAAGGTCCTTATATGAATATTGTTGCAGAGAAAATGACACCCCACCCACTTTTTGGGGCCAGAAAATTTCTTCAAAAATGGCATTATTACCCATGCTCTACTCAAGAGCAGGACCATTGTTGACACCTAAAGCTTACAGATTTACCTAGAGGGCTTACAGATGATCACTGTCAACTGCAACTGAATACCTGCCAGCCGTTTAGATTTTCTGCTATTCTTAATTGAAAATGAGCACCATCATTTTGACAATTTATATTTCCCGCTTTATCAGTGCAGCCATAGTTTTGCATTCATGCCGCGCAGTGATTGGATGGTTTTCGAGTTGGAAATAAATTCAGTTTTTACTTTCCTGACACATGCTCACTCAAAGGGAGGAAAAGTTTCCTGCATATAAGGAGCCAAAAAGAATTTATAGCCCAAGATACAAGCCTACCCCCAAATATTAGCATTTTTGTCCCCGGCCAAAAGTGCGAAACTGTGAATGGCAACCTTAAAGCATAGATTTTCTATTCAATCCAGGCAGAATTTGGTTCAGATTTATAATTTAGCATGTTTCTGAGCAAAGAGAATGAAAGAAAGGGTGCTGAGATGCAATCTCGCAAAATTATTGCTGATTTTAAACTGTACCCTTTATCGAAGTCTGAAAAAGCGTCGCTTTCAAGAAATGGACCGTAGCTGTAGCGCATTCACAACTGTGCGACACTGAAACGCGCAATGCTCTGAACCATTTTGTTTCTTTAGTCGGTCAATGTTGAGGAATCCAAAACATGTTTTCTAACTGCCTCAAATGAAAACTGAAAATCCATGATGGCCCTTTATGGTTGCACTCCACAGTTTTTTGGATAGCTTGGTGACTCCACAGGGGGTCAGCCAAACAAAGTGACATTCCAGCCTAATTGAATGCATAAATCATTCTTTCTTCTCTTTGAATGAGCTGTACATATGCCTAAATACACTTTATAGCCATTTATAACCCCTATAAGGTCCTTATATGAATATTGTTGCAGAGAAAATGACACCCCACCCACTTTTTGGGGCCAGAAAATTTCTTCAAAAATGGCATCATTACCCATGCTCTACTCAAGAGCAGGACCGTTGTTGACACCTAAAGCTTACAGATTTACCTAGAGGGCTTACAGATGATCACTGTCAACTGCAACTGAATACCTGCCAGCCGTTTAGATTTTCTGCTATTCTTAATTGAAAATGAGCACCATCATTTTGACAATTTATATTTCCCGCTCTATCAGTGCAGCCATAGTTTTGCATCCATGCCGCGCAGTGATTGGATGGTTTTCGAGTTGGAAATAAATTCAGTTTTTACTTTCCTGACACATGCTCACTCAAAGGGAGGAAAAGTTTCCTGCATATAAGGAGCCAAAAAGAATGTATAGCCCAAGATACAAGCCTACCCCCAAATATTAGCATTTTTGTCCCCGGCCAAAAGTGCGAAACTGTGAATGGCAACCATACTATATACTTGAATTACCTGTATTATTAACCGGGATCCAGAGATAATGGCAAAAGTAGTTCACAGAGCATGTTTAGCTGATACCTGCAGTGTCCAGATAATTAGGGGATGGTGAAAACATCTGGTCTGATTATCAGTTAGGCGTAAATTTTCGGTTATTTTTTGTCTAAGAGGATGTACACATCATGTTTCGGTCGGCCGTACGAACCCTTTGTAGGAGTGATGAGTGCAAAACTAAAACGATAAATCCGTATTTGGAATAAAATATTTTACCTATGTTAGTTTGTATTCAACTGCTTCCTTCCAATATGCTAGTTTATTTCTTATTTTCACAACTCTTTTCAACACTACCCTTTTCTTTTCCATGTTTTGTTGCAAAAATAATTCTCAATTTTGTGTCAATAACTACATGTACAATGGATTATTTTTGGATACATTTCGTTGAAAGAAACAACTACTAGTAGACTAAGTTTGGATCGTGTAATAGTACTGCAATACATTAATGAGACAAAACAGGATCTGCGGAATTTGTGGAATCGAACTGACATGAATATCAAACTTTTCAGAAATAATTTCTGAAGATCGAAAAAAGTACAGATAGCTAACAAATACTAGTGATGGTCGATAGAGGTGGTATGTTTTCCTTCATATCTTCTAAGTATGTCATTAAAAGCATTTATTAAAATATCGTGTTTACGTTTTCGCCTAAGATGCTGAAATTTTAAGGGAGTGTCGAACGCGAAGGGAGTGTCGAACGCGACAGAATACCTATAAAGTCAATGATGGGTGTTAAATATGTCTGTTGCCGTACCAATTCTATACTCTGCAATAGTCACATTGATTACTTACGCTGAAACCTATTTATATTAGGATAATCTTTATTCTCCAAATGAATGACATGCGGAGATATAAAAGCGGTCATTAAATGCTTCTGAACTTAGAGTTATTGATGTTTTGCTATAGTTGGTCGCCATGATTCAGAAATTCCTCTTGTGTCATATGTCAGCCTAACAAGTTTCATATAAATACCAAGGACAAACAGATTGCGCAGAGAAGCATGAAATTATGGTGAAAGTGCGCGTCTTTGATAGTGTTCCTTCAGTTCAACCCGAAATAATCATATTTTTAGGGTAATCCCTCCACAGCCACACTGTGTTTTCAAATGATATTAAAATCATACTTTAGGGAGAAGAACTCTATAAGCACTCAGCTTTCGTTCTAATCCCAAGATTGTATTGTATATTATATATATGTTTGTATGTTACAATTTAAAAAACGAATAAAATATGTTTAAACCAAATGATATTAGCCAACTTAACTTAAATATTTGTTTGTTACAAATTTGTGGATTGCATTTCTATTTGTATACACCATATTTCTAAACACTATTCTTCAGCATACAATTTTCCCATTCTTCTTTGGCCAAAGTCGGGTGGTCGGGTCAAGCCATGTGTTGGGTAACTATCAGAGCCCGGGCGTCATACTAATGGGGTCAAAACAGGACAAGGGCCTACTGTGCTTGCAGTATGTAGGTGCGAGTAGGGGTTGTTTTGTTATATTTTTCTCTCCCGTATCTCCCTCTCTCTGGGAGACGGCTTGATATAGAGGGAAATACTGTCTCAAAGAGCCGTTAAACCCAAAACAACCAACGAACAAACATCTTTGACCAAAATAATAATGCTAAGAAACTAATAAGAACGTTTTGAAACATATCCATTTTAATTCATCATACACTGGCAAGGGCGCAGCTACCTATACGGAAAATACGCAGGTGCGTATTGAAATTTTGTCAAAATTGACAAAATTTCAAAACGCACCTGCATATTTGCTGGCTGAAATTTATAAATTAGACCAGATTTCAATACCAATTACCAAAGTGGCTGAAATACTAGCTTTCCCTTCAAGAAGTAGAGAATAAAACATTGTTGTGCGTATTATGAAATTACCTCTAGTTACGCCCCTGCTGGATGTTGATACAACTTCAACAGAAATTGGCTATAACTATACTCAGGACTCACCCTGGTCTGCAACTTACCAGCATGCACACAACAGTGAATCAACATTCAGTCAGCGTTGATTTAACATACCAACGCTGAATGAACGTTAGTTCAATCAGGATTCCAGCTGTGTGTCCAGCGGGCTTGTAATTACATATACACGGTGAAAGTTACTCGCTAGCCAGATCTTCAAATTACAATTTCGGTTCTTTCTGAACGATGACGTTTGGAGTCGTTGTCGGGAAAGCAAGTATAGTTGACAGGGCAATTTTTATCGTACACTTATTACCCAACATACTTTATCTGAGAATGCAGCCATATTTTATTAACAGTTCCCTAATTAAAAAATGACCATTGGATGTTTAATTTAAAATGTTTCATAAACATACTGGGCCAAGCTGTTCAAACTAACTACGTCGTCAGTAAACGAGGCGTTAAAATTCGAAATGTTTTGTACGCCAAAATCATGGCATTTTTGCTGAAAAAAATGAGAAGCTTTTGCACTTGTAAAATCCCATTAAAGTTATTTTGGCACAAAATGTTATGTGACTTGATCTTATTGGCACTAGAGAGTTATCGATGCCTTTACTAATGATTTCGTTAAGCTGACGATGCTCTGAACGACTGGGCTCTGGGGTCGAGGTTATAAAACTTGAGAATAATCTCAAACTCAAAATAAAGCACACTGATTGGCAGTTTAAGATTATTCTCAAGTTTTATAACCTCGGACCCTGGTTAGCAGTGTCAGTTTAGGCTTTGTTGAGGGTTGATTTAAACTTGATAAAAAACGGACTGCGGTAAGTGTGTGTGAAAAAAAACAAATTTCCATGTAAGTAAGTTTAGTCACCAGAATATGCATTGTCATTATGTATCGGCTATTTAAATACGTTTGTAAATGTAACTAATCGAAAACAGAAATGTGCAACTTTGGCTAAAGGTACAATATTTCATGACTTAAGTCAGGTGAAATTTCACATCAAAAACGTCGGGAATTTGACAATAAACTCGAAACAAACAGCGATATGTATAGATAAAATATGATTGGCTAAAATACTATTCGCAGCTTCTTGGAGCCAGTTCGTTTCTTGTCTGATGCATTCAGATAATAGAAAAGGGAAAGTTAATTAGTTAAGAATAATAAAACGATCAGGAATGGCTTGAGAAGAATTCGATTTGTCATATTGATTGCGTGCGAGGGAGCAATGAAATCATGTCGTTTGCCAGTCAGTAATAAATGCTCGTTTATAACGTCTGTTCCTTTATATAATGAAACACTGTAGATTATCGTTCTTACTGCTGTATTATAATACGTCACTCACACTCAGTGTTTAATCCGTGTGTCCAGTTTAATGTGTGACCGACTCAGTTTTTTTTGTATTCTTAAGTCTCACACAGTCTTAGGTGTACTTGGAAAATTGAGTGACCGTTGAGTAAAGTGTACACCTCCCTCGAGTGCAGCTAACTTGTATTGACTTTTATTTATTGTGGCCCCAACGCCCAAAACGTTAGGGACATATTTGTTTAGGTCTGTCTGCCTGTCTGTCCTTCCAAAACATGTTTTGGTAGCTGTGAAACTCAAGAACGGTTTATGCTAGGATATTGGAAGTCAATAAGATCTGATTGTGGATATCTAAAACTGCATTATGGATAAACATTATACGAATAATAGATTCTCAAAATCTTACTGACTATTAACATCTGAAATTCGAATCATGAAAATCATAGTATAATTCAGAATAACACTGAATAATGGATACCCGAAAACAATTCCATATATTAAAATCACCAGAATTAGGCTATATCGAGTACAGTGCATACCATATACATGTAATACGACAACACAAATATGAGAACCGAAGAGATAAAACTAAATAATCATGAAAATACGGGTGAGAAAGAGAAACAAGTTCATTAACAGTTTAGATATCAGCTCTACTAGTTATTTATTATATAATAGCTCAATGATTGGACGTCAGTTGCACAGCAGGTCATATTACCAGCACCAAGAAAGAGTGATATCCGAGCCTCCATATTTCGTTCTAGTATGTGCTATTTGTTTTCAATGACAGCCTCTACTTACTTACCCAGTTACTCTTTACTTACTCTGTTAACTGAAATTCTTTATACACCCTGCCTACTTGTTCTGCCGTTTTGGAAGTCCAGCAAGCAACGTCATCATTAATTTGAAAGGGAGTATAATTCTTACGAATTTAAGACATTATCTTCGATCTGCTAACTGTCAGAAACGATAGCACTGTAACACTTCACTCTGCGTTGATGCTTGTTTTGCAATGTTTTGTTGACTTTTGTCCTTTTAACAAACCAATGGTGCCAAACATTTATGCTTCCGCCATATAATAATACATATTTCTTGTGAGTAGCTGTACATTCTGACAGCTTTAATTAAGCGAGGTATCAGGCAGTGCTCTTTATCGACAGATCGACCAGAGTTTCATACGGAAAGTGGCACAATAAATTATGAGAGATAAAATCTCAGCGTTATGGAGCAATCAGTGTCTCTAATCATAAAGAATACATAGCCTAAAACTAATTCCATCAGAAAATCGGAAATACCATTCCATCAAAATACAACGTTTATCACACATACTGAAGGAGGAGTTTGGATGGTGAACATTGGATTTTTTTTTTTTGGTCGACGATCGGAAAGTATGTCATGCTCCTCTCAAATTATAAGTCAGATGCTCCTGAAATAGTATGGTGTCCTCAACCCTATAACTTATTTTCATTTGTTTATTAATTTTTTGTTTTGTTTTGTTTTGTTTCTTATGAAATGATGCTTAAGTTGAGTTTTCGCTCGCAAAAAGAATCCCGAAAAATCTAGATCTTATAAGATGGATCTACATTTTTTGGGATTTGTTTCGGAAGGAAAAACCCTTCGTCTTATTGAAGAAATGCGGTAATTTTGGGTGCATTTGGGCTCGTTTTAGAAATGCCTTCGCGGATGCCAAGGCTGAATTGAGTCTGTGCTTGGCGCACAGCCACCTGGTTGGTTTTTCGTATCGCGGCTTAATTATTTTTCAGAATTTGTACGACTGTTTAAGATGAAGAATTTACCTCTAAACACAAGCTCACAGAAATCCCTTCAGTGAAGGTTACTGAAGATTACAACAGTACTGAATTGACTCTAAAACCTTACTGTAACTTTCAAAGACAACTTTTATAGTTTTTATTCTAAATTCACAGCTGTAGCTAATATCTAGCGATACAATCTCTATCATTATGGTTTGTTTAAAGAATCAAATTTGAGGTCTTGCTGCCTCAAATTATTCCAAAGTGCAGTTTGTTCCGTAGTTTCGAAATAGTTAAGTGTCCTAGAGTAATAATTGTGGTTCTTTCTTTCTTAACCCCGAATTGTTTCAGATCGTATTAAATCTATAATTCACGAATGTTTGCAAACTCCATCTATAACATCATAACTATGAAGCAAAAATGCAAATTTTCTTCAATATTTCCTTTGATCTGACAAATGACAGGTATGAACGATTAGAAATTGATTTATGAAGAAAGTTTACTTAATCATAAATTGCATCAATAGCGATAAAACACATGTTGAGAATCCACGCACCTACAGGATTTAATATTATGAACAAAAACATTCTTCACGTTAATTTCAAAAGCATATGAGCAAAATAATGTGCGGAAAAAGAAGCTGAATAGAATTCACAAGTCAGATTAAATTAGTTCCAATTTTGTCCGTATAAAATTAACCGTTTTTTATGCTGCCGAAGAAAATGAAGAAAACAGAGAAGAGTTGAGTTGATCTTCATACTACCGGACGATGCGCATGCTATTCTTCAACTGTGCAGGGTAAATACCATCATCGCTACTTGTACTCTATACCGATACATTAATGCAAGGGGGGCTGTCGATCGCGTTATACGGCCTTCGACCACTGCTGTCGACAAAACAAACACTGAATATGTAATGTTGATTGAGGAAAATACGAATTTACAGTGATACATGTACAATGTATAGAAATACGTTTAATTTTCCCCAAGGTAATGTATTCTTATCTCGTTGCCAACAGACTAAATGTATGAAAAATGTGTAAAAAATGCCTGTTCAACAATTAAGTTATTGTTGTTTGTTTCTTCCTGCTCTTGGTGTGGATTTGTGAACATGCATAGTATTAGGACTAGACTAGTATATAAAACATCAAAGCTAAGTCTACTCCTTACATTTGGCTTAGTTTGGATACCTTGTAGTGCTAGGGCCGAAATCTATATCTACGCTAGAAAACACTTTCGCTCTCCCTAAAGAGTAGAGTTTGGCACTCATGTGGATGTTATAGCCTGTACCCCTCTGGACATGATAAAGCCCGGAGACATTCTGAGAAATCCCTCTAATCCCTCTGGGGCGCTAGAGGGGTGAATTTGTAAAAATGACAAAAAAAGACTATTTTCTCTCATTTTTTTTTTTAATTTTGAAAAAAGCCGGTTGTCTTAATTTTGTATTAAATTACACCCATATATATGTTGCCACATATGTGTTCCAATAAATAAGACCTTTCAAGGTGAGGTAAATATCAGCAAAGGGGCCCCACGAAGGGATAATTACCAGTAGTACAATTCTTGTAATTTTGACCCCACCCTATAAAAATGTTATGTTCTGAATCACTCCTAAAGGATTTTGATTTTATTTAAGTATGGGGGGTTTGCATATAGCCTGTGACAGTTTTTAAGTGCATAACAGTTTTGTTCGAGATAACGAGTGTGCCACGGTAAAATGAGATACGTGAATGCAAAACTCTTAGACCAATGGCCAAACTATTTAAATTTAAACTACAACTGTCTCTCATGACATGGAATAACGCATTTTGGAATGTTGTTGATGAACACTGAAATGTTTCAATAAATATATAAACGCTTAATCTTATGCAAATTTGGTACACATGTTACTCGTTAATATTAAGTCTATATAAACCCTGAAGAAAAAGGCTACCCGTCGTTAAGCCGCAGCACTATTTCATCTGTATAAAAAATAATACAGTAAATATACATTTTATTAAGTTCCCTTACAAGGTGGTAGCCTGTTAAAAAAGAATATATACCATATTCATATGTGATACTGACTTATATATGTTAAATATTTATATGTAAAATACAATTTGTACAAAATGTACAATATGATTCGATTATACTGTGTAAAGATAAAATGTCATTTTAAAAACTTATGGAACCAGGGCTATTTCGAACTTAAAAGTGTATAAGTGCATAGTATAGCCTAATCGTCATGGTACCATGTTGTTCAATACTTACGGTTGCATGTAGGCAGATGGATTTCATCAGCCTGGGAGGGTAATAAGAACGACATGTAGAAGGGTAGGTACAATCCTTAGCCTTGGTTGGCAGTCCACCTAGGAATTCATTGCTATGTCTGTGAACAAAACGTGCTAAGGAACACCTGTTAAAACAGCATCACTGGTTTGAAGACTTCCTAGAAGAAGTCAACGACCAGTGTAGAGCACCAACATGAGTTCAACTGTTGTGTGTTACTTGCAAGATCCGAGCGAGCCTTGCTCAGCTTGGTACAACATCTAGATTTCAGAGATCACTGTTGATTAGGATAATCAGCTTGGCCGTTTCCGTCTGGTTGTATTATATGTAGTGGCTTGCTGAACGAGACGCCACTTCCACCTCCATGAGTCTCCCAAGCCTAGGGGTCAATGTGGGTTGGTGTAAACCCAACATCAAAGAGTGAATGTCTTCCTAGAAGAGGTAAACCCCCGGGGTGGGTTAACACTTTTAGCCAAAGGACAGGGGCGGATCCAGAAATTTTGGAAAGGGGGTTCAAATTAGCTGAGGGGAGTTCGCTTTGTGCAGTTTGACCAATTTTTCCTGAAATTCCCCATGAAAATGAAATAATTAAGGCTGAAGAGGGGGTTCGTTTGACCCCCCCCCCCAATCCCCTCTGGATCCGCCACTGAAAGGACACGTGTTCATGACCAAGGCAAGCCATAAAGCCATATAATTTTCTTGGAATTCGGCTGTGGTCAACATAATCAGCCTAGAGAAGTATGGGCTCCATCAGGTTAACTTTGGCCCAAGTAACATTTTGGAAGACAGACCCGAGGATACTTTTTGTCGTTGTGTTATTGTTTAACGTCCACAGTAAACAGCTTTGGGCATGTCGGTATGGTCAGTTAACCTAACCTATCTGTTCTTGGGCAGGCTTAGACCTCCTAAGCGGTTAACCAGTACTAAGTGCACTTACTGGCACCAGTAACTGACAACAACGTCTCTTCTTGAATCAGCGAAAGCGGCCGGATCGGGTATCAAATCCGGGATCTCTGACTTATAAGTCAGGCGCGCTACCGACTGCGCTACACCCCCCCCCCCCCCAACTTCTCCGAATGATACTTGGATACTACAATGATCACACCTACCGTTGACGTTAGTAAGTAGTTGATAAGTGTGCGACTGATGTAACAAAGGTCGAGAAAAGGAGAGGTAGGGAGAACATCTCAGTAGGATTAAAATCTTAAAAAGTTCCTTCAAGAGCAGAAAATACATACAGAAATAGGAACATGGGCCAGACTACGCAGTTTCGGCTAATAAAGCCTCGTCAGTGACCCTGACAATATCTGGTACGAAACCAGAAAAAAAGCAAACTGTGATTTCTTAATTTTAATTGGGCAGTCGATTCAAAGACTGATTAGTTTCAAAAGGATCCAAATAATATAAAAGACGATGATCTAGAATAATACTCTAAATCGATCTCAAATTTTAGATTTCTCAGAATCTATCCTCTGATCTCAAAGGATGTAAATGAAATATAATCTGCACTATGGATGATGTACGGGGAGACTTTTTACGGCCTCCACACGGCACAACACCAGCTGCAGTGAGGTAAACCTGGTATGTGAGGCCATCCGGAAAACTTGAAGAGCTGATCCACAAAATGGACAGGTACTTCTGGGGCATACCTGAGCTCTGAGAGATACATTGAGAACTTTGGTGAAATGTCAACGGATGACAGATATAAGGTTAGCCAACCAGTCTGCAGCAGACTCTTGGTTTGCGAGTAGCTCCTTTCAATGTCAAAACACAGTCATAAAGACCTGAGCAAGATGACAAGAAGGTACACCATTTCTACCAGTTACTTCAGAAAATTACAAAAGACATTCCGGTAGTACAAGGTGATTGGAATGACAAATGAAAGGGAATCACAACCAGACTGGAGAGACGCGGGCCCTACTGCAATGCCGAGACAAATGAGAGAGGTCTCAAACTCCTAAATTTGAAACTTAAACAACCTGTACTGACAAATACCTGGGCCCAACAAGCCATCCACAAGGTGGACATAGCACAGCGGAGACAGGAGGCATTAAGACCAGATTGACTACATCTGGTGAGGAAGCGGTTCCAATGAGGAGGACAAGGAGCTTTCTTAGCGCAGACATAGGAAGTGTACATTAACTGTTGATGATTACCTCCCAAGTTCGTCTGAAAGAGACCAGAAAGACAACCCAGCCAAGACTTAGGTTTCACCGGAGAAGTTAAAAAACCCAGATGTGGACATGCACGTTCTAAGTAACAATAGGCGAGAAATTTGCTCCAGCCATCAGTCTGAGGGATGATGACAGACATACATAGCATGGTTACAAACTACAATACTACATTGACTGAAACAGCCAGTGAGATACTTAAGAAGGAACATCAGAGGACAACGCCCTGGTCACCAGATATGTTCTTGATCTCGCTGATGAGAGAAGAGATTCGAAGAAGAGCCGGTATGAAACAGAAGGAGTGAAAGAATACAGGTATGAAACAGAAGGAGTGAAAGAATACAGGACAGCTGACAAGAGGGTTCCAAAGACCCTGAAGAAAGCAAAGGAGGACAGTGCGAGAAGATTGAAACTTGCCTGAACAAAAATATCAGCATAATAGATGGTGAAAGATCTAACTTCAGGGAAACAGGGTAAGTCAACAAATATCCAGGACTAGTCTGGAACATGTCTAAAAGAGCACCGAATTCTCAGCAGATGGATAGAATATTGCTCAGAGCTATACAACCATGTGTCATGGTGACAATACAGTTCTGGACTGCACTTGGCACTGAGAAAAAGATCCACAACCGATCCTTCGCAAAGTAGGTTAGATTGCAGTAGCTGCACTGAAAAAGGAAAAGTCTGCCAGAGTTGATAATATTTCAAAAGAACTTGTTCAAGCAGGCGGGGAGACCATGAAAGGTCTGTAAAAGGTTCTGAAGAACAGAAGATTGGCCAACCCCGATTGCTTCGTCGCTGGTTACTACGCTCCCTCAAGAGGGCCAAACGCAGCTCTGCCAGAAGTACAGAACCATCAGCCTCCAAGTAAAGTCATGCTGAAAGTCATCTTGAACAGGCTCAACCCCCAGGTTGAAGAGATTATCGCTGAACAAAAGGCTGGTTTCAGTGTCGGAAGAAACACAACAGATCAGATAGGCCTATTCTCTGTAGAAATTACTCAGGTGAGCAGATGGTCAATTTTGAGTCTCCTGGGCGTTTCTCGAAATGTATCCGGGCCAAAATCTATGGTAAAATAAATGTATATTTTAATGCATAGAGTTGCCAAACTCTACTATTAAAGGAGAGCGAACTTTTTCTTTTTCTCCTGGGCTCCTGGACTATTGTGAATATCCATAGATGCCTGATTTCTTTCGAAGCGCGTCTAAACTGAGAAGTTAACAAAAAAACAACTATACAATCACTAAAGGTGATGAATGCCCCCGCCATATGCCTCACTAGATGAGTTATGTGTTAAAACATATTTGTGTGAAGTTACATCAAAATCTGTCAATAAATAAAGGTGCTAGAGGGATGACTGAGTTTTTTTTAAAAATAGCAACTGTGACCTTGACCTTGGACCTGGCGTGCTGAAGCGGCAATTTATTCAAGATATTGTTATACTTAACATTTATGTGAAGTTACATCAAAATCGATCTATAAATGAAATCGCTGGAGCAATGCTCTAGTTTTTCTGAAAATAGCAACTGTGACCTTGACCTTCATCCTACTAAACTGAAACGCAAAGATGTTCGAGGTACTGCCATTCCCAATAAAGCTGTGATGTAATACCAAAATCGGTTAATAAATGAGGCGGCTAGAACGACGATAAAAGGTGAGATTGTATTTAAGCTATGGAAATATGGTCAAAATATGTATGTAATTCAAGGGGACATAATTCTGCAATAAAGACCTGACTGAAACTTTTGTTTCCTTTATGCACATGTTCAATGCATGTCTGAACTGTGTTGCAAGTTTCAAATCCCTACATCAAATACTATTGGAGGAGTTGCAGAGACAAGAACAGTACTACAAAGTGTGAAATATGGTCAAAATATGCATGTCATTCAAGGGGATGTAATTCTGTCATAATGACCTTGATCAAAGTTCTGTTTCCTTTATGCATATGTTCAATGCATCTCTGAACTATGCTGCAAGTTTCAACTCCCTACATTAAATACTGTAGGAGGAGTTGCGGAGACAAGAACAGTACTCAAATGTGAAATATGATTATAATATGTATATTATTCAAGGGGGCATAATTCTGCAACCAAGACCTTAATCAAAGTTCTGTTTCCTTTATGCACATGTTCAATGCATGTCTGAACTGTGTTGCAAGTTTCAACTCCCTATATCAAATACTGTAGGAGGAGTTGCGGAGACAAGAACAGTACTCAAATGTGAAATATGGTCATAATATGTATATTATTCAAGGGGACATAATTTTGCAATAAAGATCTGAATCAAAGTTATGTTTCCTTTATGCACATGTTCAATGCATGTCTGAACTGTGTTACAAGTTTCAACTCCCTGCATCGAATACTGTAGGAGGAGTTGCGGAGACAAGAACAGTACTACAAAGTGTGACGGACGTATGCACGGACGTATGCACGGACGGACAAGGGCAAAACTATATGCCCCTCCCCACTTCGTGGCGGGGGCATAAAAAAAAACAACTAGAGGTGGCAGTAAGCATGGCTTACTAAATACCCCCCGCATTTAACAGTTAGGCATGCACGTTATGGCAGCTACAAGTGCACATCTATATACCAATATCTGTTCACATATTTAATATCAGTCAAACGGTTTAGGAGAAGTAGCAACAACAAACTCTGTTTACCAAGACTACAAAGGGGCACAACAAAGCTGGAAAACCCTTTTGAGAAAAACAGAGCAATATGTGCCAACTCTTTCTTCTACTGTATCTGTGCACCAATTCTGAATAAAATGGAAGTGAAAATGGCATAAAAAAACCTTCAAACTATGGCAAAACATATAAAAAGGGGCATAACTCATGCAAAAGGATTAATGTACATCTTCATTCAAATATGTGTTTGCACACTTAATTTCAAGAAAATCCATCAAATGGTCTTGGAGTAGTAGCGGTAACAAACTTTTCTTACGAAAACTACAAAGGGACATAACTCAGCAGGAAAACCTTTCCGGAAAAACTGAACAATATGTATCAGCTCTTTCCATATGCTGCATCTAGTAACCCAATTTGAATAAAATGGAAGCAAAAAGGCAAAATTCCTACAAAATAGGGCAAAAATATCAAAAAGGGGCATAACTCAGGCAAAAAGGGGCAGAATTTAAAATCAAAACCCTAATGCACATTTTCATACCAATATCTATTCACATACTTAATTTCAAGAAAATCTGTCATACCATCTAGGAGGGGTTGCGATAACAAACTTATTTCACGAAAAATACAAAGGGGCATAACTCCGAAAATAAAAACCTACCAGGAAAAATTGAAAAAAACGTATCCACTATTTTCTTATGCTGCATCCATGGACAAATCGGAGCAAATTTAATGCAAAAATCCTATAAAATAGGGCAAAAAATATCAGAAAGGGGCATAACTCAGGCAAAAAATGGCAGAATTTAAAATCAAAACCCTAATGCACATCTTCATACCAATATCTGTTCACATACTTAATTTCAAGAAAATCTGTCAAAATATCTAGGAAGAGTTGCAATAACTAACTTATTTCACGAAAAATACAAAGGGGCATAACTCCGCAATAAAAACCTTCCTGGAAAAAATGAAAAATACGTATCCACTTTTTTCTTATGCTGCATCCATGGACAAAATTTGAAACAAATCGGAGCAAATTTAATGCAAAAATCCTATAAAATAGGGCAAAAAAGATCAAAAAGGGCATAACTCAGGCAAAAAGGGGCAGAATTTAAAATCAAAACCCTAATGCACATCTTCATACCAATATCTGTTCACATACTTAATTTCAAGAAAATCCGTCAAACCATCTAGGAGGAGTTCGATAACAAACTTATTTCACGAAAAATACAAAGGGGCATAACTCCGCAATAAAAACCTTCCTGGAAAAACTGAAAAATATGTATCCACTATTTTCTTATGCTGCATCCATGGACAAAATTTGAAACAAATCGGAGCAAATTTAAGGCGTTGCGGACGGACGGACGGAAAGACGGACGAACAACGTCAAAACAGTATACCCTCCACAAACACAGTTTGCGGGGGGTATAAAAAACAAAAAAGAAACTGTGTTAAATGTGATTGTAAAACACTATGCTCCAAAAAATCTGCTTTGCTCTGAAAAGACAGAGTAGTGAAGACAAATGTTCTTTGTGATTATAGAAGGGTAGATTTATAAAACACTTCAATAAGAATTGAAAAAAATATTTCATTCTTGTTTCTTTAAAATGTCAGTAGTACTTGCATTTTATATTCTTATAATGTAACACAACAATTAGAAAACAAACTTGCTTTATGGTTGTTTATAGCTTGTCGATCGCGGGTTGAAATGGCGATTTCGGTGTTATGTCGGTACAGAAAAGAAGCAGATACACATGTATGCAAAATTTAAACGGACTTTCAAAAACTCAGTGTTTACCTATCAAATGCCGATTATATTTTCTCATATTTCACGTACACGGCCGAAGGTCAGGGACTTTGTTTATGAATCCAATTGTGCAATTCTTCTCCAAGAAACATAAAAGTGTAGTTGTTGATTCGACTGTACACAGTAGGGTCTATTTCCCGTTCGGGAAACAGGAAGGAAGTGCTTTTGAGATGCATGCCGGTATATATCGCAGTGCATGCCGGTCAAGTTTGTTTCCCGAACGGGAAACATTTTAGCCAATTTTATGACTTTAGGGTGTCTCTGTTTGGCATGGCTTGTGCATCTCAGTTTTGAGCTAATAATTTTAAAACTTTTATCGCTGAAAACTACATGAATTTTTCTACAAATTGTCCGAGTCGGATTTTTTTATTAGGGCCTTCAATTGTTTTTGACAGCAATTTGAAAACACCGGTGTCCATGATGAGAATTTTATCCGTTCTGTTTCCCGTTCGGGAAACACTTCCGCTTCACTCTTGTTGCGCTTGTCTGCGTATAGACAACCGATGTAGTCAGATATGTCTAGTGTGATGCTAATGATGATGATGACTTGAGTTTTTACGCCCCTGTTTAACAGTATTTCAGTTATATCAGGACAGACGAGAGTCTGTGTGCAATAGACCCCGTATACCGTTGGAAAGATTCCCGTCTCCAGCAGGTCTCGAACCCGGACAGGTAGATCAACAGGCCAGCTACTAAGCCACCGGGGCTTCCCTGGTATCACAAAAAAAAAAGATACCGGGCAGGATATGTGATGGCACAGACTCAGATCAGACTTTTTTCTTTCATTATATGAGCACCTCAGGGTCCAAAGACTATTCGTCGGAGAGAAGACTGAGCCGATGTTTGTACGGTTCCTTTTTACGTGATACCGATCAGATCCTTATCTGGTTAAATTTGTATGTATTAAGCCACTCAAATAAATCAAACTCTTTTACGTATCCCGTATGTCACATACACCCTCCATGAGGTCTAAAACATGAAAGCAGTGTCAAACTTGAACCTGTAATAATGATATTGTGTAAACAGTACCAAACTGACCGATGTCAATTTCAATATTTTAATGCATCATTCACAAATTAAGCTTACATTGAAAATGACTGATACTAGTCACAAAGTATTCTAGGATTTCGGATGTTAACACTGGCATTTTTAGTCACAAATTTTGGACACTGCCTTATATCATATGCAACTGACAATCGATTTAAACGCAAAGGGCGATCGGGCTCTGCAAATGCGACAGCTCATCTGAATCTCTCTTTGTACGTGTAGAATATGTTCAGCAGGCGCACAACATTGAACGCAACATTGAATCAATGTTGATTCAACGTCATGACATTGAATCAACGTTGATTCAATGTTGATTCAGTGTTGTGCCATTATGTGTATTATGTAGTGTCAAATGTCGAGATTTGAAAGAAATTGTGGATTAAGACAAAGTCATTCAGTATGGGATATTACACGTGGAGAACTAAAACACAGACGTACAATTTCAAGAAGTATTTGGCTGGCGCTAGATAAAGTTCATAAGTTGCATTACCCATGCGCAAAATATTTTGCTAATTATTACTGGAGCAGCGGAGATCCCAGGGGTGATGCTGTGGTTCTAGTGACATACTCCATATTTGCTCCACCAGAATACATGTACGAAGAGGATATAGTAACCCGACTCGGAGCCTGTCTTGAGTCAGCTGAACTGAACGTAAGTACATGTATAACGTTATTAGAACCGCTCAACAAGAAACTGTACTGGTGGGCATTTAAAAACAGCTGGAGATTAAGATCAGCTATCGCATTCTCGCAGCCTGATTAGTCATCCGCAACAAACAGTCTAGTTTGGGTGATTCCGGCTGCAGCCGGAAATCGTTTCCGTCATAAACAGGTTCTCGTCGCACACAGATTTTCATTATCACCCGCACATCGCCCTGATATGACTGAAACTGCCAGAAAGGACGTAAAATCGCAAGTCATCCATTCATCCATTACTTTCCCCCACATCCCCTAGGTACTGGAATTTTAACTATTCGCTGGGTTATGCACATTATAACGCTCCGGCGCTATTCATCGTGGTGTACCCACTATATAAATCACGTCGCTGTTGGTATCTTAACTAACATGATCAAAGTAAATGGGTATACTTTCAGCGGAACCCACCTTCCATCCGCATCGCTTCTCAAAAGGGGTCAACACGTAAATGAAACAACTTACTGCTCTAGAAGCCAATTCTTTTAAGAGTCAACCCCTTTTTGAAGGGTAGCATCGTCGCAGGAAATAACAATTGCAGAAACATTAGTTGTTCCCCCTTTTAAAAATGGCGGAAACATGGCAGTGTAGCCCCAAACAGTATATTTGAGCCGCAACACGAGAAACCAAACAATGTGGTTGTGCGTCATGCGCAGACTCAGATCTGCCTGGGCATCCACATAGTCTGATCAGAGTCTTCGCTGTCCACATGAAGGTAGCTTAGTCCCTTGCCTCCCTTTAAGCGTTGAGAAAGGGTCTGATCAGAATTGGCGGATGTCCAGGCTGATCTGAGTCTGGGCTGGGTGCATAACCACGCTGTTTGTTTTCTCGTGTCGCGGCTCATTTTTTATACTTTCAGATTTAGCGACCTGGAGAACTGACGCCGCCAATGATGAGACGGTTTGGCCAACCAGACACTCCGGACTGGAAGAAAGTGACACCCTGATTTGTGAATTGATATGTTTTATAGTTTGAAATATAATAATCCTAAGAATTGTCAGTTTTGTATAATTTCTATGGAGATTACAGCCTGTCATCAGTAATTCAGTATTCTAAACAGCCAAAATCTCAAAATAACTAAAAGAATGCAACAAACCACTGCCTGTAGAATGTTTGCTGCGACATCGACTTGGCGTTTGTGCAAACACACAATTACGCAAGATCAATATCATAGCAGACAGTGTAAGGAATGTGTCGTCCCCCCCTCTCCCCCACACCCCACAATCACCATCAATAAAGAAAATAAGTAAATAACAAATATACATACGGTTTTATATCTAAAAAAAAATAAAGGTTTCCCATAACCTAGTGGTCATAAGGGTAGTGGGGATTAGAGGTCCACTGTATGTTGGACACAGCATATGAAAGGCGGTTTCCATCCCCCTCTTTTCGATGCCTTATCCTTCTCTGTTTCAGAAAAGGTACCCAGTTACTGCTAGGATGAGAGAAAGACTTTTTCAGTCTCCTGCTCGCTCAACTCAGATTCGAACCCGCAACCTTCTATACTATAACCGAATCGCTCTAATCACTCGACCACGACGCTTCTTTATATCCACGCACGCTGTTTCAAATTAACACCTTACATGTTATGCACAGATATCAACAGATACACCATCCCGTCCACTTAACTTTGAAAAAGTTTGGGAAAATGTACATTGAATTATGTTAAAAGAAAGAAAGAAAGATAAAACATCAACCAGCGTGAATGAGTAGAAACAACGCAAGTATTCTCGGAAAGCCGAGGCCATTGCATATCATTACTAACGTCCCGACATCGTACATGATAGCCACACTCGTTCGGAGCTCCTACTACAGAAAGACTGCAAGAGCAAGAACAAGGGTAAAGCGGAAGTGTTTCCCAAACGGGAAACAAAGCGAGTAAAATTTTCATTATGGACACCGGTGTTTTTAAATTGCTGTCAAAAATAATTGAAGGCCCTAATAAAATATCCGACTAGGGCAATTTTAGAAAAATTCCTGTAGTTTTCAGCGATATAGGTTTTAAAGGTACTAGTTCAAAACTGAGATGCGCAAGCCACGCTAAAGAGAGGTACCCTAAAGTCATGAAATTGGCTAAAATGTTTCCCGTTCGGGAAACAAACTGGACCGACATGCACTGCGGTATATACCGGCATGCATCTCAGAAGCACTTCCTTCCTGTTTCCCGAACGGGAAATCTACCCTACTGGTACAAGAAGTAAAAGATTAACCGAAGTTAAATCAATATATAACTGGCCTAACCTGTTTACCACCATTCTCCACTCCTTGAGCTCCACATAATGGCCACTTAGGTCGATGCATATCGTCCAATGCTGGTTTTTCAGTGCACAAAATCCGTTCTGATAGAATACTGAAAGCTGTCATACAACTCGACTGCTGACACTACTAGATTAAGGACACCAAATGGACAGGAATTGACGTTTACGCATGTTTTATATTTTTTTAAATGAAATGATGGATGTATGCCTTTGCGAATTTACTTATTAACGTCCTTTTTAGTGCATTTCAGTCCTATTACATGTAGCACGATGGGAGGGTGATAATGAAAGTCTGTGTGCAAAGGAAACCCGTTTAGGTTGGGAAGATTTCGAACTCCAGCGGGAATCGAACCCGGGACCCCTAGATCGGCGCTTAACCTCCTGAACTACAGGAGCTCGTTTTTGGGATTGTAGTCGTTGGGAGTCAGGTTTGATGTGTTGGGCGGTACGAGGGGTGATAAAAAATTCAAGAGTGCTGTTTCGCGTTTCTAGTCTACTTTCTTCAGTGGAATTTCACGCTGTGCAAATGAAAACTATTTGGTTTAAACATTTTTTTTTTTTTTTTTTTTTTTTTTTTCTTTTTTTCCATACCATATATATATAATACAGCATATACAATTTAGTAGGATTGGAACGAAAGCAACTAGCTTATTTAATTCTTCTCCTAATGTATTTATGATTCATATCATACTCGTACAAAATAATTGACTTTATCCCCCCCCCACCCCCACAACCAAACAAAGGCCATGTTGGACTTAGGCATCATTGCCATTGCGTAGGAAAGATAAATGCAATTTACAAAATTAGGACTGATCATCAGAATAAGATTTATATATTTTTTTCAAGTATCATTGAAGTAATTAATTTTTTTCTGTAAATAATTTGTTCAACGTTAACATTTTGCTTTAAGAAACGATATAAATGAAACGATACGTAATATCTTAAAGTTGCCTATGGTGAAATTGTATTGAAGACGGTAAAATTATAAAGAGAATACAACATATTTCCATATTATATTCAGCTGGAAATAATATGTTCCGTCATTACGATGTTATTTTATATTGCATCTTATACCATAAGTTACAGAGCCAAGCTATATTTAGTTTGATCATGAATCATAGTCATAAACGATTTCCTTCAACAGCAATGAAAGCCTTCGAAAAAGGCTCGGTTGTTTCGTTTTGGCTAATAAAGCCTCATGTGTTACCCTGTTATGGCATGGCAACGAAAGCCAGTGAAAACATACCGTAAGTTAGTAAATTTCACATACGCAGTCGGTTCAAAGACTTGTTTATAACGAAAAGGAGTCAAAATAGTCTGGCAGCAAAATCAGGGGGAACAAACTGTAGTTTTGCGATCTATTTTTTTAAAAGCACTCACATTTTTGTAAGCTACTTTTACAGCTTCAGCTTATATTTGTTACGTTGCATATTGATATATTTAAGTAGCTTCAGGCAACACTTTGTTAGAGTGGAGTACAACTACATAGAGAATCTTACATGAGTGTTCATGTATTTAATTAAACTCGTTGGTGAAAACCGATTAGATGGTCTACATTAGTTTTGAATTTATTAAACGAGTTGGGGAAAAAGATAAATTGCGAGGCTATGCCGAGCATCTTATCGATTTCCCCCAACGAGTTCAATACAATAATACAGGAGCACGACTGCAAGATTCTATCTATCATATGACATTTAAATCGCATTTTATCTGCGATTTTTGCACTAAAACGTCACGATTTCGCCATTAGCAAACGCGACGTTTTTATGGACGTCAACGCATAATGTTACGACGTAATTTTCATATTTAATCCTCTAGTTGATTATCGTTTTAATGCATGGTTTTATAACACTCTCAGATGCGACGTCATATGATAAACCACATTATATTTGTGTAAAAAAGCTTAGTTAAAAGACTTAGTTCAGCATTTGCATCTATGCAGTCTGATCAGTGTCTGACAGGTTTGTGACAGTAATCTAAGGCCCCCGCTGTATGGTAGGAAATAATTCCGTCTCCGGCAAGTCTCGAAGAAGGACCGCTAACTTAGCAGGCCAGTGCTCATCCACTGAGCTATCGGGGCTCCTTTTCACGTAGGATGATACACATAGCTCTCAATCTTAAACCGTTATATGAGCCGCGACACGACAAAACCAACAAAGTGGTTGTGCACCCCGCGCAGACTCAGATCAGCCTGGGCATCCGCCCCGTCCAATCAGACTCTTTGCTAAGCGCTTAAAGCGTAGCTAAGGGTCTAAGCTACCTCCATGCGGACAGCGAAGACTCTGATCAGACTGGGCGGACGCCCAGGCTGATCTGAGTCTGCGCTGGGCGCACAACCACATTGTTGGTTTTGTCGTGTCGCGGCTCATATATAAAGCATCATCAAACCATGTGCAGAACAAGAACAGACTTGATTTCAATTTGTATTTATGTCCGCAATTCAAATTTGAAGCCGTAGAAGATATATTCATGGAAATTTATACATATACAAAACATTGGTAGATGTCTAAAAACAAAGACCGTGGTACAAGAAAAATGATCGTGTATATGGACGGGGCATAACAGGGAACTTCAAGCCAACACTAAATCGTGTTAGTGGCCTGCTTTGTAAATATGGGGACAATGATAAATGCATTTGTTTCAGAAATAAATTTTGCTATAACTGGCAGCCAACATTCTTACAACTGCCACTCAGCTGCGTCTCTCATCACTGGGGGTAATTTTTTGCTTGTTCTGTCATCTCTCACTTAACAGACTTTCCAACGTTATTTATGGGTTTCATGATCAACACAAAGAGAGATTCAGAGAAGCGGCATTGTTCCTCGTTCCACTCCACTCACAATATACTGGGTCAGTATGTAGCTCCACTTTTTGTCTCTCTTTAAACGTGTCTCATTTGTAAGCAACATCTCCATTCAAATTCTGTTGTAGCTTTAACCCAATGGGCACCCATCACTGACGCAACATTGAATCTAAGTTGATTCAACGTCAATAGGGGAGTCAAAGCCTTATGGTACATGTAAATGAAGGTGCTTTACATGTAAATTGATGACACCAACCCAAATAGGAGCGTAAGCAGACAAACTGCAAATCTACTTAAGGTGGTGATAATCACTGATTTGGGACAAAGACAAAAATCTGCATAAAATATTCAAAATAACACTGATCTTTCCAAAACTTAGCAGATGCCTTCTTTATGTTGTTTCTCATAATTTAGAATCCCAAAATGCAGCATTTGTTAATGTTAAAAAGTGTTTTTGTAAGAGAAGATCAAAGGGTAATTTTCTGCGAACAAATCTGAAAAAATAATATCATTATTGAAAATATACTTAGTGCTTAGAGTACCTTGTTGCATAATGGAGAGCGTCCTAGCAATTATTTTTTCCATCTCTTTCACACATTATCAGGCTGAGCAGTTGAAAAAAGATGCAGTCTATGTCCAATTTTTTTTTGTCAAAACACACAGGTGAGACAGGTGATACTATTTTTACAAGGTTGAACAATTTCATCTACACACCACTGATCATATCAGTAATGTATTATTTATATCGTAGGTGTTAACATAGGTATGCTTGCCTACCCTATATTTAATAAATGCGTCCAGTGTACATTGACTTTGTAAATGGCTGAACATTGAGAAAAAGCTATCGTTTTCATCTGGTCTACATTACAATTTGAGAAAGAGTTGGAATAAATAATTGCTAGGACGCTCTTCATTATGCAATAATGCATCTTCAGCACTACGTAAATTTTCAATAACGATATTTTTTTTTCAGATTTATTCGCAGAAAATTACCCTTTGATCTTTCCTTATAAAAACACCTTTTTAAGCAGCATGTACGCCTATTTAATATTCTAAACTGTAAAGAACAAAGAAAATAAGAAGTCTGCTAACTTTCAGGGAGATACGTTCCTTTTTTATGGTTTTATGCAGATTTTTACATTTACCATAAATCACCACCTTAATCACTTGTACTCAATATGGCAAACAGTACGCAGGCGAAACAAAACGTGCACTTAATGAGCGCATGTATGCCACCGCTCTGACTGTACACATTAAACGAAGATTTCAGAGGTCATCTAGCCGAGCACTTCCACTTACATGACCACGACTTTAACGACCATGTCCACCTTTGCTGCATCGAACATGATGCTCAGTGGTCGGATGATACCAGAAAAGCCCGTGAGAGCTACTGTATCCGACGACTGAATATCATACAACCTCGTGGTATCAACAAGGGTGACTAGGTCTGAAAACAAAATGGTTGTATCAGTGCATGGGGGCGATTGCCATCTAATCGTTCTCGTTTCGTCCTTGAAGTGATGGTAGGGAGCAGCGAGGATACCATGAAACTGTCTCACAACAGTTTGTAATGCCGCACACAGGTCTGCTGTACTTGTAGATGCGGTATGTGGTTGTTTTGATTAACTCTTCTGATTTGTCCTATCATAGGTCGTTTGTGAGAAACTGAAGGGCGAAAAATTGATTTAATTTCAGTTTTACTGAATAAATTTTCATGAAACTCTGCATACATGAATCTATTATGCATACGAACGGCAAGGTAATTCAGAATTTATTTACTTTTACTTAAAATGTTACTTTATTAATTGTTACCATTTTTCTTCTCAATTTTATGCCATTCTTACATATGAGGTAACCATAAAAGTACAATAGCCATTTGCTTCTATAGTTACTATACTAATACTAATGTTCATTCACAATGACCATGTGGTCTGTAATGTGTTCACTCACTACCAGGTAAAAAGGAGGCTTTACAGTAGCAATGATGGGCCAATCACTTGTGAATGAAAAGAATGATATGTTTCTCCTTTATTTGGAGTTAATGACGACATACGGGATGTATATCAGTAGTCTCCACAGCACTGGCTGTTCCAAAAAAATGCACCAATCAAGCGTGCGATTTCAAAGAGTAGAGACATATTTAACATGGAGTTGATCTGACAATTTTTTATTTACCAGTCAGAAAATTCTGAATTACCTTGCCTGAGTTGGTATGGGTATATGTAATAGATTAAGGTATGCAAAGTTTCAGGAAAAAATGTTGAGTAGTAAAGAAATTAAATCATTTTTTTTTGCCCTCCACTTTTTCACAAACTACCTTTGCTCTTTTCTCTCTCTGTTTCTGCGAAACGGATTGAAATCGGCTGAAACACTGCCTCATGGGACCGTTCAACTCCAATACAATATACCTTCCGGGGAATAGTTTACTGCGTGCATATGCGGTATCCTTCCAATAATGACTATAGACTGACAAGTGCCTGCTGTGCTTGCAGTAGGTGTTAGGCGTCTCTTTTGTTCCTTTTTTTTACCTTCTTCTTTGGACGTAACTGCCGTGAACATTGCACAACCGATAAGACAGTCAAAATCCTGCTGCGCTTGCAGCAGGTGCAGCATTCCTTTTTTATTTCTATTCCAATACAATTTTGGGGGTGGTCGGGTGGTGCGATGGTGCTGTGTGTAACTTTCAGTGCTGGGGCGTCCTACTGATTTGGAATATTGTAGGGCAAGGGCCTACTGTGCTTGCAGTAGGTGCGGGTGGGGTTTGTTTGGACTTTTCTCTCGTCTATCATTACTCTTCTTTCTCCCTCTCTGGGAGATGGCCCGATATAGACGGAAATACTGTCTCAAAGGGCCGTTAAACCCAAAACAATCAATCAACCAATCAATCCGATACAATCTTAAACTTCATTTCCCTTCTCTCTGGTAGTGACTCTAGTAGGGTCTCTGGAGACTGTTGAATCCACTACAATCAACAACCCACCAAATATTACTTGAGCTGTAATGCGGTTTCACAAGCTGCAACACAGCGAGACTCAGTAGTATTTCAATTCTCATATCGACGTTGCCCCTGCACCTCAGCGGAACGAATCCATAGCCGCAGTTACTGTAACGGGGCGCCGAGCGTCAGCCTCTTGTTCATATCCGTGCTTTATACTTTGATTGTTGTAGCGTTGTGTTTATTTTGTATGAGCAAGACAGTTGTATAGCATTTAGGCATTGTCAGTCATTTTAGTTTTACAATTTGACCTGCAATGAGCCAGCTAAGGGGTTTATTTATTTATTTTATTTTATTTGTTAGACGCTTCTTTTTTTTGTGATCAGATTGTTTTCGAAATGTAAGTATTTTTGCTTATTGTTTCTATTTTTTATTGTTTGAAACCTCTGATGAAGGCGAAAGCGCTTAGGTAACATGCAACAAATGTACTGTTAATGATCATCTCTCCATTTATGGCCGATTTTAAAGGCCCTATTGCTCTATCAGCAAGAAATATTTTATCGTGAGGTATCGCTGCAAACTTCTCACTACAGTTTTGCCATTGATTATTATCGTGATTGGCCGACTTTGGAAAATCAAAATGTCCTTGAGTTTACCATAAAATAGATTTGAAAAATAACTAGGCCATTTTAGTTGCCAACTAATATGACCTACTTTGATTTCACGAGCTTTATTTCATGGTAAAAACACAAGGTACAGCAGGTAAAAATACAAGGTACAGGTGTTTTAACAGATGATAAAAATACAATGTACAAATTGTTTTAGCAAGGATCCCTTTGATTGTGCCGCTGTTGTATTATTTCATTGCTTAACGGGGAACCAGAGACAAAAACCGTATTTTTATGGAGAGACTTATCATTTTTTTCAAAATACCTTGTTCCTTCCATTTTGCAAGTTATATGATACAAAAAAGCACACCAACCAACATGTTTTCATCAAATCTGAAGTCTGTACAGGTTTCATAATGATTTGTATTTTGACGATTTTTTTTTTCTACTGGTAGGACTATGGAGACTTTAAATCATCTTAGCATCCCGAGTGGATCCAATGCTGTCGTAATATTGTGTTTGTTAGATGTATTCTCCCTAAATATATTCTCTCTCTCTCTCTCTCTCTCTCTCTCTCTCTCTCTGAAAGATTCCTAGAAATAGACAAAAACACAGCCTCTATGGACTGTTAAACCCCAATCAATCACGGTACCACAGACCATGTCTCATAGCGAGCTTGTCTGGCTTTCTTTACATATGAGAATATTAGTAACAACATTTTGTCTTAAAATAATATTACTGTACGACGGATATTTAGATATCCTGAAGTTTGGTCCATAATGTCTTGCTACAGTAGATGGTGGAGTCATTCTGTGTATTTTTCTACTAATTATATGTTGTCACTTCCCGATGAACTGATTTCTAAGTGAAGTGGCGGCCAACAATTTGGCAACATGATTTTACTTTAGGAAAGTAAGGCACTGAAAATGAGTATCTCGTACCTATCTCTAATTGGTTGAAAATAACAGATGTTAGAGTGATTATGAACTTTGTTGCATTTAAGTAATTGCCTAATTGTGCGCCACGACAGAAACGATAACAATGGAATGCGATACAGAATATCCCATAGGAGTTTTAAGGAACCTTATCACTGCTACCTGCCACACATGAGCCGCGACACGAGAAAACCAACAAAATGGCATGTCCGCCCGCCGAATATTCAGATTAGCCCGGCCATGCACCTAGTCTGATCAGAGTCTTGGCTGTCGGGTAGCTTAGACTTTAGCTACCCCTTAAGCGCACAGCGAGACTCTGATCAGACTGGACGGATGCCCAGGCTGATATGATTTTTTGCTTGGTGCACATGCCACTTTGTTAATTTTAGCGTGTCGCGACTCATATTGTGTTAAGATCCGGAATTAGCTACGGGTCTTTTGACATGTGGCGAAACGAATAAATAATTAAGTAAATTGTTATCCCCAGCATGTTATATACATTCAAAAAAAAACTAAATGAGTGCACTAGGGCTTAACGTCCTACCAAACACATCCCACTGGGCACAAAAGGTTGAGTCAGCCTTGATCCAACGTCACGACGTTGCTAAAATTCTGCTTGTAACAGAAAAGGTATATTACTTCAATCATTTCGGAAAAAATATGAAGTTATTTCAAAACGTAATGAGACTGCAGACCTAAAAACACATTTGAGACATTGACAAGGGCAATGACTCTGTCAGAAGATATCAAAATTTGCCCATTTACAATCCCAAGCTAGATATTCCCATCACCAATGCACATGCCTAATTTCAGAAATCCATTTCAAAGTGAAATGAACATACAGACCAGAAGCCACATTTGTGACAGCGACAATATGAACAATTCCACATGCCAAATTTTAGAAGTCAATTTCAAAGTGTAATGAAAATACAGTCCAAAAGCCACACTATAGACAATGACAAGGGCAATAACTCTATCAGAAGATACTAAATTTTGCCCATTTACAATTCCGAGCTAGACATTCCCTTGAACAGTGCACATGCCAAATTTTAGAAATCCGTCAAATATACTCAAAGTGTTGAACGGAAACGAAATGCTCATGGATGAAAGGACAGGCAGATTAATGGACAGACAGACGGACGAACAAACATATATACAAAAAAGAGACGGACAGCCACACAAACATCCGGGAGGAAAATATAATACCCCGCCACTAACATGTGGCGAAATTTTGTGGAAAAAATGTTTTAAGGGTAGATACCTCAGAGAATATTTATTGTAGAAAATCATCGGCATATTTTTAGAACGACCATTTAATATACTCTGTAACTGCAAAATATCATTGAAATCGCTCTAAGTGTAAAAAGCTGTTGTTGAGATTTGGGCTTAAAAATTGGAAATGCAGTCGACTTACATGTAATAAGTACATGAAGATTTGTGAGAACAAAAGGTCAAAGTCATGTTTTGCCCTTTGACCCAGATCTCTCATATTTCGACAGTTTCAGACACCTCCTCTAAGGCCACTGGGCCAGTTGTAACAAGCCTTCACATATAGCCGCCAAAAGCTGACGGAAAAATTCTTTTTCGAACTGTCCAGGTCACATTACCAACCTGGCTGCTTTGTCCATATATGGTAAAACCCTTTAAAACTCTCCTCTCCAGAACTATTTGACCAATGGCATTGAAACCTGGTATGAAGCATCGGGTACTTAAGTAATACCAATGAAGGTTGTTCAAATGATAGCCTTGGATTGACCTTGATCTTTTTACTGAAGGTTATTTATGGGAAAATGCTCAAAGATAAGATTTCATTGAACGTTTTGAAGATGTTGGCGCAAGATAGTTCAAATGATGACCTTGGGTTGACCTAGCATTTTTTTTTTTGCGGCAAGGTGAAGTTTGCGTTTGATGCTTTAATATGAGAAAATGCTTAAATATAAGAGTACATAGAACTTGTAGGTTTTGGTGCGAAGGTTAATTAATAAAGTCAAATATATAAGTACATGAGCACTTTTTAACAATAGATTGGTTGGTTGGTTGTTTTAGGTTTAACAGCCCTTTGAGACAGTATTTCAGTCTATATCGGGCCGTCTCCCAGAGAAAGGGAGAAAGAAGAGAGAAGTGATAGACGAGAAAAAAATGTCCAAACAACCCCCAACCGCGCCTACTGCAAGCACAGAAGGCCCTTGCCCTACTATTATCCAAATTAGTAGGACGCCCCGGCACTGGAAGTTACACGCAGCACCATCGCACCACCCGACCACCTCCTTTTAACAATAGAGGTCAAGGTCATTCTTTAACCTTTAACCAATGACTCTCGTGTTTTGACCGTTTTAAACTATCAGGTTTGTTCACATGATGACCTTAATTTGACCTTGGACCTCTTTGCTCATGTGAACGATTCAGGGCCTCATGGCTCTCTTGTATTTCATGGAGAACATCAAAGGGACAAAACTAAGCTTTCAAATCCTTCCAAAAACCAAAAACTGAAAAATACGTGTCAGCTCTTTTCATATGCGGCACAATGGATTGAATTTGCAACGAATGGGCACAAAATGGCCCAAAACCCACATATGAATTTAGCTATATCATGAAAAAGTGACATTGCTTAGACAAAGTGGTCAAAATTTGGAACCCTAATCTTAGTGCCGATCTTCGTACCAATATGTGTTCATAAAACATAATGTTAAGTAAATCGGAATAGAAGCGATGACAGATTTCTCTTTTGCTAAGAACTGTAAAGGGGTATACATGTAACTCTGAAAAATGGGTCAGATCAAAACTCGCTCAAACACCTATTTCCTAATTTACTGAGGACTACTTATCAGCAAATTTGACGGACCTCAGATTTTAAACGTTTCGGACGGAGGAACTGATGGACGGACCTCGTAAGAATAGTATACCACTGTACTGAAGGCTTGATGGAGTAAATAATAGAATTACGGTATGATAGTCAAAACGCAGTCATTATAATACTTACTTACGGTTTCTGGTAATAATTTGCAGGATAAGGCAGCATGAATCATGTTTTCTAAGCCATAAGAGTCTGTGTTGATCCTATCGAAGCAACCAATCTAAATCAAAACAACATATGCTAAAATTATCTTTTTAAAAGTGAGATTTGCTGGATTATTTGAGCAGCGACGTGACAAAACCAACAAAGTGGCATGTGCGCCCAGCGAAGACTGATCAGCCTGGGCATCCGCCTAGTCCGATCAGTCTTCACTGTCCGCATGGAATTAGCTTAGGCCCTTAGCTACCCTTTAAGCGCAAGCGAAGAGTATGATCAGACTGGGCGGATGCCCAGATTGATCTGAGTCTTCGCTAGGCGCACATGCCACTTTGTTGGTTTTGTCATGTCGCGGTGCATAATAGTTTGTTATTGTTTCAAGATGCCTCAGTAAAACAGGATCTTCTTTTTAAAACGTTTTGGTTATCTGATACTCAATCAAAGGAAATATAATTAGATCAAACCAAATTTAATACGTTGATAATAAAGCGCGTAGTGTGTGCGGCCTCCAAACATATGTTTTATTGGTATTACTTTATGATACTATCATGTATCCAAATAAATCGATTGGATGCAGCACAAGGAGCTTAGCCGTAATGATATACCTGAAAGCAAACGTGATTTTCCAACATTTGCACCAATAAAACATGCTTATGTACTCATTGCTCTTTCCACTATTTCAGCATTATGGTGTCTTACACGGACTTTTGTTAACTCAGAGAAGTGGGCACGCAGAATAAGAGTTTGATCTGTTGTTACAAATGCATTCACTTATTATGATCGATTTTATCTGTTTCAGTGACTGGTACTCAAATGTTGGCCTCCTCCCCAACCCCCCCCCCCCCCCCCCCCCACGGCTTTTTCGAAGAAAGGTGAAGGAACATAGTATAGTATTCGGCTTTCCGTAGTTATGTATTCTCATGCTTGTTGCGTGGCTTCGGAGTTCCAGCATCCATCGCCTCTTTTACAGTACGTCCTTGTGTGCGACACAACAGTCATTCCTTCCTCATGAATCATTTTGAAACTTGCAGGCTTCTTCTACATGATCTGTAGATGTGCATGTGACCTACATGTAGCGGTTACAGGCGGATGACTTTTACTATTTTTTGCTAGCTTAACCATTTCCATTGAATAGGTACTTTGTGAGATCAACTCCTTCATTTTTTATATAGAGGATCTTACATGAGTGCTCATGTATTATTGAATTTATTAAACGAGTTGGGGAAAAAGAGAAGATGCGAGGCTTTGCCGAGCATCTTATCGGTTTTCCCCAACGAGTTTAATAAATTCAATAATACAGGAGCACGAATACAAGATTCTATTTATCATATGACACTAAAATTGCATTTTATTAGCAAATTTTACATTAAAACGTCACGATTTCGCCATTAGAAAACGCGACGTTTTATGGACGCCAACGCATAACGTTACGACGTAATTTGCATATTTAATCCACTAGTGGATTATCGTTTTTAATGCATGGCTTTATTACACTCTCAGATGCAACGTCATATGATAATTATACCCCCCGCAAACTGTGTTTGTGGGGGGTATACTGTTTTGACGTTGTCCTTCCGTCCGTCTTTCCGTCCGTCCGTCCGCAACGCTTTAAATTTGCTCCAATTTGTTTCAAATTTTGTCCATAGATGCAGCATAAGAAAATAGTGGATACATATTTTTCAGTTTTTCCTGGAAGGTTTTTTATTGCGGAGTTATGCCCCTTTGTATTTTTCGTGAAAAAAGTTTGTTATCGCAACTCCTCCTAGATGGTTTGCCGGATTTTCTTGAAATTAAGTATGTGAACAAATATTGGTATGAAGATGTGCATTAGGGTGTTGATTTTAAATTCTGTCCCTTTTTGCCAGAGTTATTCCCCTTTTTGATATTTTTGCCCTATTTTATAGGGTTTTTGCATTAAATTTGCTCCAATTTGTTTCAAATTTTGTCCATGGATGCAGCATAAGAAAATAGTGGATACGTATTTTTCATTTTTTCCTGGAAGGTTTTTATTGCGGAGTTATGCCCCTTTGTATTTTTCGTGAAATAAGTTTGTTATCGCAACTCCTCCTAGATGGTTTGACAGATTTTCTTGAAATTAAGTATGTGAACAGATATTGGTATGAAGATGCGCATTAGGGTGTTGATTTTAAATTCTGTCCCTTTTTGCCAGAGTTATTCCCCTTTTTGATATTTTTTGCCCTATTTTATAGGGTTTTTGCATTAAATTTGCTCCAATTTGTTTCAAATTTTGTCCATGGATGCAGCATAAGAAAATAGTGGACACATATTTTTCAGTTTTTCCTGGAAGGTTTTTATTGCGGAATTATGCCCCTTTGTATTTTTCATGAAATAAGTTTGTTATCGCAACTCCTACTAGATGGTTTGACAGATTTTCTTGAAATTAAGTATGTGAACAGATATTGGTATGAAGATGTGCATTAGGGTTTTGATTTTAAATTCTGCCCCTTTTTGCCAGAGTTATGCCCCTTTTTATAATTTTGCCCTATTTTATAGGGTTTTTGCCTTTTTTGCCTCCATTTTATTCAAATTGGGTTACTAGATGCAGCATATGAAAAGAGCTGGTACATATTGTTCAGTTTTTCCTGGAAAGTTTTCCTGCAGAGTTATGTCCCTTCGTAGATTTCGTAAGAAAAGTTGTTATTGCTACTACTCCAAGACCATTTGACGGATTTTCTTGAAATTAAGTATACGAACACATATTGGTATGAAGATGAGCATTAACCCTTTGTGCATGAGTTATGCCCCTTTTTTATATGTTTTGCCTTATTTTGAAGTTTTTTTCGGCCATTTTCACTTCCATTTTATTCAGATTTGGTGCACAGATACAGTAGAAGGAAAGAGTTGGCACATATTGCTCTGTTTTTCCCAAAAGGGTTTTCCAGCTTTGTTGTACCCCTTTGTAGTCTTGGAAAACAGAATTTGTTGTCGCTACGTCTCCTAAACTGTTTGACTGATATTAAATATGTGAACACATATTGGTATATAGATGTGCACTTGCAGTTGTCATAACATGTATGCTGTGTAAATGTAAAACTTAAATGACAAAGCTGCATGCCTTACTGTTAAATGCGGGGGGTATTTAGTAAGCCATGCTTACTGCCACCTCTAGTTTATTTTATAGCATTTTATTTATTATTTTTTGTGAGTAGGTACTTTGTGTAAAGCCATTCCTTGTACTGTTTTGTTATCAATCATTTAAAAAAAATTGCCGCCTTCTTTTATATGTTCTCTAAATGTGCATTTGAATTATGGGTAACAATCTGATACTTTTTCTATATTGTTTTTGTGTTGTAAACTTAGTCATTTTTCGGGCTCAGATTTTGAAGAAGTGTATAGACAGTGGGTACCTTGTGTTGGCAACTCTTCATAGGGTTTTACGCCAAACATTTTGAAAGTTTGCAATACTTTGCAATGAGAATTTATTTAGGGTTGAAATAGAATCAGTTCTCCAGATTTTTTTCCACTATAGTTTTGCATTTTTTACAAAGTCATTTTTGTGCGAAAATAGTTACAAAGTGACAGTGGCACCTTGCGTGCCCAACTTCTCATAGAGTGTTGTCCCAATCATTTTGAAGCCTTGACTTTTTATACCCCGCCAAACGTTAGTGTGTCTGTCCGTCGGTCGTACGTACGTGTGTCTGTCCGTCCGTCTGTGTGCACTTCGTTTCCGTTCGATAACGAGTATTTACTAACGGAGTTTCTTCAAACTTGGCATATGAGTTAGCCTTTGGAATATCTCGGTTGGGATTGTCAATGGGCAAATTTCGATATCTTATGACAGAGTTACATGTGTATTGACCTTATCATTGTCGCGAAAGTGTTTTTATGCCCCCGCAACGAAGTGGGGAGGGGCATATAAATTTGCCCTTGTCCGTCCGTGCATACGTACGTACTGTACGTCCGTACGTCACACTTTGTAGTACTGTTCTTGTCTCCGCAACTCCTCCTACAGTATTCGATGCAGGGAGTTGAAACTTAGAACACAGTTCAGACATGCATTGAACATGTGCATAAAGGAAACATAACTTTGATTAAGATCTTTATTGCAGAATTATGTCCCCTTGAATAATAAACATATTTTGACCAATTTCACATCTGAGTACTGTTCTTGTCTCCGCAACTCCTCCTACAGTATTTGATATAGGGAGTTGAAACTTGCAACACAGTTCAGACATGCATTGAACATGTGCATAAAGGAAACAGAACTTTGATTAAGGTCTTGGTTGCAGAATTATGCCCCCTTGAATAATATACATATTATAACCATATTTCACATTTGAGTACTGTTCTTGTCTTCGCATGTAATGTAGGGAGTTGAAACTTGCAACACAGTTCAGACATGCATTGAACATGTGCATAAAGGAAACAGAACTTTGATTAAGGTCTTTATTTTCACAATTATGTCCCCTTGAATAACATAAATATTTTGACCATATTTCACTTTTGTAGTACTGTTCTTGTCTCTGCAACTCCTCCAATTGTATTTGATGTAGGGATTTGAAACTTGTAACACAGTTCAGACATGCATTGAACATGTGCATAAAGGAAACAAAACTTTAATCCAGGTCATTATGGCAGAATTACATCCCCTTGAATGACATGCATATTTTGACCATATTTCACACTTTGTAGTACTGTTCTTGTCTCTGCAACTCCTCCAATAGTATTTAATGTAGGGATTTGAAACTTGCAACACAGTTCAGACATGCATTGAACATGTGCATAAAGGAAACAGAACTTTCAGTCAGGTCTTTATTGCAGAATTATGTCCCCTTGAATAACATACATTTTTGTCCCCCGCCTTTTCGAAGAAAAGCGGAGGGACGTAGTTTTCGGCTTTCCGTCCTTCCGTCCGTCCTTCCGTCTTTCCGTCCCCCTAAAGTAGTAGGTACCTTGTGTGCGCAACTCCTCCTACAGTTTTATGCCGATTCTTTCGAAACTTTACAGATGTTTTTGTCATGGTCTGAAGATACGCATGTGGTTTGGATGTAATCCTGAGATTATTTTTTGTCACTTTTTTCACAAGTTGAACTTAGTCATTTAGTAGGCGTTTTTACTATCAAAGTGACTAGGTAGTGGGTACCTTGTGTGCGCAACTCCTCCTACAGTTTTATGCCGATGCCTTTGAAACTTCACAGGTGTTTTGGTCATGGTCTGAAGATATGCATGTGGTTTGGATATAATCCTCACATTATTTTTTGTCACTTTTTCCACAAGTTGAACTTAGTCATTTTTTAGGCGTTTTTCTATCATAGTGACTAGATAGTGGGTACCTTGTGTGCGCAACAACTCCTACAGTTTTATGCCGATTCCTTTGAAACTTCACAGGTATTTTGGTCATGGTCTGAAGATATGCATGTGGTTTGGATATAATCCTCACATTATTTTTTATTACTTTTTTTACAAATTGAACTTAGCCATTTTTACATACATTTTTACTGTCAAAGTGAATAGATAGTGGGTACCTTGTGTGTTCAACTCCTCCTACAGTTTTATGCCCATTCCTTTGAAACTTCACAGGTGTTTTGATCATGGTCTGAAGATATGCATGTGGTTTGGATATAATCCTCACATTATTTTTTTTATTACTTTTTTCACATTTTTAACTTAGCCGCTTTTCCAGCTCAAACGCTTAGTGTATATACAGTGGAGACATAGTTTCCAAGGCGGGGGACATAAATTCGTTGAATTTGCTTGTTTGATTATATTTCCATAGCTTAAATACAATCTCACCTTTTATCGTCGCTCTAGCGGCCTCATTTTTTAACAGATTTTGGTATTACATCACAGCTTTATTGGGTATGACAGTACCTTGAACAACTTTGCGTTTCAGGTTTGTAGGATGAAGGTCAAGGTCACAGTTGCTATTTTCAGAAAAACTAGGGCATTGCTCCAGCGCTTTCATTTATAGATCGATTTTGATGTAACTTCACATAAATGTTAAGTAAAACAATATCTTGAATAACTTACTGTTTCAGCACCGCAGGTCCAAGGTCAAGGTCACAGTTGCTATTTTTAGAAAAAAAACTTTATCATTCCTCTACTCCTCTATTCATTGACAATTTTGATGTAACTTCACTCAAATGTTTAGTGTGACAATATCTTGGACAAGTTCGTGATCCAGAATTTCAGGGTAAAGGTCAAGGTCATATTTGCTATTTTAGAAAATATGCTGTCATCCCTCTGGAATGATTTTGGCATAACTTGACACAAATATTTAGCCTGACAATATCTGGGACAAATTTACGTTTCATCATTGTAGGTCCAAGGTCAAGGTCACAGATGCTATTATCGGTACATGTAAATCTTTGTCATGGTTCTAGCGCCTTTATTTATTAACTGATTTTGAAAGAACTTCACACATATATTAAGTATGACAATATCTTGGACAAGTTAACCTTTCAGGGTTGTAGTTCCAAGGTCAAGGTCACAGTTGCTATTTTTAAGAAAAACTCAGTCATCCCTCTAGCACCTTTATTTATTGACAGATTTTGATGTAACTTCACACAAATATGTTTTAACACATTACTTTTCTAGTGAGGCATATGGCGGGGGCATTCATCACCTTTAGTGATTGTCTAGTTTTGGTCTGTTATTCCTCTACACTTTGAAATATCATGATGAAATTTCACAGAAATGATTGAAATAATATATTTTTTCAGTTGTTAGCGGCATTTTGTCCACCAGGGTTATCTGCCACTGCCTCGGGGCAATATACATGTATGAAATCATGAAAAATTCTGTATAAATCAGGGTTGTAAGTGATATTCCTGAAACTTGCTACAGCTTATCGAAACAATATAAGTAAAGCTTTCTGTCATTATCAAAATTTTGCCCCCGGGGTTATCTGCCCCTGGCATAGGGCTATATACACGGATAAAATCATGAAAAGCTCCATATGAAATCAGATTTTTGGTATATCTTTATGACATTTCACAGAAATTATAGCATTAGCTTTATTTAGTCCAGCAGGGTTATCTGCCACTGACAAGGGCATATATATCTATAAACAAACATGAAAAAAAGAACTATATAAAATCAGAGTTGAAAGAGATTTTCTTTAAACTTGCAGTAAATTATCAAAGTATATAACTTCCTTTTAAGATCAAAATTTTGTCCCGAGGGATTATCTGCCTCTGACACAGGGCTATATACATGTAAGAAGTCATGAAAAAATCTTTATAAAATCATGACTTAAAGGGATTTTTATGAAATTTGTAACAAATGGTCAAATCAGTAATAGCTTATAGTGATGGTTAAAATTTTATCACAAGGAGGTTAATCTGGAGCTACATACAAGTATGAAATCGTGAAAGGATAAGCTGTGAAAGGTTTGCAGTGGCGGGGTATTACGCAGTCGTTTACGATGCTTTTATTTTTTACATGGTATAAGAGTTCTCATTATTTGAAGCATCTGAAGATCTCGTTACTTTATCACTTAATGTTCAAATAATATCAAAATGCATAGACGATGGGTGCATTGTATGGGCGACCTTCATAGAGTTTTCAACCAGCTTTTTTTTTAAATTTGAATACGGTCTGTCGTGGCCTGTTTCGCTGATTAAGGTTTTATCACTTTTTGGGGTTTTGAACTTAGTAACTTCATAACCTTCAATACTATTAAGGTTATAGTGCGCAGCTCCTCCCATACTTTTATGCCTGTCTTTTTTATTTTCCCATGGTTTGGCGCGAACTAATCATCTTTTATGTATTTTTTGTATTATGAATTGCATCGGGACCAGGATGAAGTTAGTAGACAGTAAAAAAAGTTAATTTCCCCGGTATTCTTTGCTGCTGGCCGTTCTAAGGCGGCAGTCCTGATGTTATTCTTAATTCTATGTTATACCATGAGGCGTTTGATTTTTTAAAGTCTTTATGCTCTTTGTTCTCGTTTCTGTGTTTGTTATACCATTCTGATCACCTCGCTTGGGGAAGAGGGAGCTGTTCTATCTGCTTCTTGTGCATTCGTTTGTTAAATGCGTGTGTGTTTGCCCTACTTCTGTTCCTCATGGGTGTCGTTGGTCGGCAGCAGTTTGTGATTTTGGCATACCCTGGACCTTTCTATTAACGTTTTCTTCTGTTTTTTTTTTTTATGTTCTTTTGCACGTGATAATCCCAAGATTAATTTTTGTTATTCGTTTCCATATTTTGAATTTAATAGTCAATTTTTGGGCTTCAATACTACTGAAGCTCATAAACAGTAAGTGCACAAACTGTGTGTGCCTTGTTGTGGAACTCCCAGAGAACAGTATACCATTCTTTTAATACTTTGCAGGTGTCTTAATTATACTCTGAAGGATTATGTGTTATTTGGATGTAATGCTCACATAAGAACTTTCTCTGTTTTCATCGTGCATCCATTTTTATAAGGGCGGGATATCTATATTCGTCGAATTTTCTTGTTCTATTCAGTGAGCTGGAGCTGTCTCATATTTGGCCACGGACAACTACCAGTTTGCACTTTCGTGAATAAGGATAAGAAAAAAAACAGTCTATAGTTCATGTTATTTTGATAATTTCAGTAAATGGGTAAAGCACAATTTTCAACCCTTGTTTGTTGTTGATAGGCTGACATGCACATTTTGACCTTATGGAATCACCATTACATCAACATCTTCATCACAGGGTATAATCGATTCCGCCAATTTTCGCTTCCTGCAGAGACTGTCCGACAAATTTGGCTTCCGCCGAGACTGTCCGTGAACTCTTGCTTCCTGCAGAGACTTCTGTCCGCGTGATTCTGCTTCCTGCCGAGACTGTCTGCGTGACTCTGCTTCCTGCCGAGAGCCTCGGCAGGAAGCAGAATCACGCGGACAGTCTCTGCAGGAAGCCATTTATCATGTACAGAAGTCTCGGCAGGAAGCAAGAGATCGCGGACAGTCTCGACGGAAGCCAAATATGATGTACAGTCTCTGCAGGAAGCGAAAATTAGCGGAATCGATTATACCCTGTGTTCATAGTGCGACGCGGTTTTATTTATTTCTTGTATAGATTAGTGCAGTGAGCTGATACTAACAATAATGCAGTTGTTATATCCATGCTCTGTACAATTTAGAATTAGTAAACAGTGCAAAAGAGGCAAAGATCAGAAATTAACGCAGTCATATTCCACATCGAAAACGCGTTTTAACCCGGAAAACTAAACGTTACAGAGCAACGCTTTGTGTACCCGTCAACATTAAACGTTGCAGAAGCAACATTTGTGTTATCAATGAACACTGAGCGTTGCAGTATGAACGCCTTCTGTAACTGAATACATAGAGATGTTTTTTGTGAATACCGAATACATTTCATCGAATATGTGGAAAATATCAGAAATTTCCCGAGTGCGTACCACGAGTGAAATTGCTGATATTGTCAACACTTGAGATTAATTAGTTTTGGTATTTACAGAAAAATAAGAGTAAATTTTCTTTTATCTCTCCTTAATTTTGCTTGACTCAGTGAATTAAGTAGGTATAACGCCACCTAGAAAATGTTTTTAATGTCATTTGAATAAATGAATAAAAAGAAAACGGCGATTTAAGAAAGCAACTTGCCGCTGCTGTCGGACGTTGCGTACAAATTAGCGGTACGCCAGCTCAGAAAGTGTCGTCAAAGTACGAGGTCAGTTGCTAATGTCCACAGCATAATGTCAGACAAGAACGCTGTCTTTCAAACCTTTTCGGAAAGAACTCAAGCCCCAAACTTGTCAAAAACTACAGTGAAAAAATATTGAATCATTTTTTTTTCACTGTAGACAATATCAATGTTATTTATTCTTGATATGTATTGAATTCACTGTTAAGTATAAAATAACAAGCTATACAGCTGTTAAGCTTAAGGGCCGTATACACTATCGTTTTTTCTTGTACAACTTTATTGTACAATAAAAATGTCATTTTATTTGATAGCGTATACAGCATACAGCAAAATATGATCAGTTTTCGTACTGTACAAGAAAAAATGATGAACTGAAACTCATCATATTTTTCTCAATGATAACTTCTCAAACTTCCATCAAATAGCCAATCAGAAGCAAGAGAATTTGTAGCAGCAGCATTGTTAACAAAAACACATGACTAAAGGGCTGTATTTCTGGGCCAACTTCTGAATCGAGGGACATTATACAAGAGGGCCATTGAGACCCTGAATCGCTCACCTGAGCAATTGGCAAAGTGGCTCTTTCTTATGTCTAAGATTGTCAAAATACGAGTCGTGGGTCAAAAGTCAAAGAATGACGATGACCTCTTGTACTCATAAATCTTCATGTACTCATTAAGACAAGCATATATACCATTTTTAGGCCAAAATCTTCAAAACTTCCCAATCTCATGTTGCTTTTAAGAAGAAGCTTGAAATTATCAAACAATGAGAATTCAGGGTCAAGTCAAAGAACGACCTTGACCTCTTGTACTCGTTAATCTTCATATACTCATTAACATGACTGTATTTACAAATTTTAGGCCTTTTTTTCAAAACTTCCCAGAAATCTTATGTTCTAGCATTTTCCCATACTTGACCTTGCCGTAATCTGGTGAAGGTCAATCCAAGGTCACCATTTTGAACAAACTTGATAGTACTGGAGTAACCAATGATACATACCAAGTTTCAAGGCCATCAGTTAATTGGTTCTGGGACAGAAGATTTTTAAAGGTTTTCACCATATATGGGCGTGGCGGCCATATTGGTCAAGTGACCTGGACAAGTTGAACAAATTTTCATTCCCTGAACCCCTGGAGATTCCATATTAAATTTTATTACAACTGGCATAGTGGTTTCTGAGGAGATTGTTTGAAATTGTCAAAATATGAAAAATCTGGGTCAAAGGTCAAAGAATGACCTTGACCTCTTGTACTCACAAATTTTCATGTACTCATTAAGATAACTGCGTATACCAATCTTTAGGCCTAAATCTTCAAAATTGTCTATGAAATCTTATGTTGAAGCGGTTTCCCATGTTTGACATTGCCGTAAAAAAGGTCAAGGTCAACCCAAGGTCATAATTTGAGTTATCTTGATAGTACTTGAGTACCCAATGCTACATACCAAGTTTCAAAGCCATCAGTTAATTTGTCCTGGAGAAGAAAATTTTTAAAGGTTTTTACCATATATGGGCGTGACGGCCATATTGATCAAGTGACCTAGACCGTATGAATAATTTTTGTTCCCTCAACCCCTGGAGGCTTAATATGAAAATTGGTTAAAATCGGCCTAGTGGCTTTTGTGGAGATTGTTTGAAATTGTCAAAATATAAAAGTTCTGGGTCAAAGGTCAAAGAATGACCTTGACCTTTTGCACTCATAAATCTTCATGTACATATTAAGATGATTGTATATACCACTTTTCAGGTCAAAATCTTCAATAGTTTACAAGAAATCTTATGTTCTAGCATTTTCCCATATAAAAGCTACAGAAAGCAAATTTGACCTTACCGTAAAAAGGTAAAGGTCAACCCAAGGGCATAATTTGAACAATCTTAGTGGTACTTGCGTACCCGATGCTACATATCAAGTTTCAAGGCCATCGGCTCATTGGTTGTGGAGGTGGAGATGATGATTTTTAAAGGTTTTTCCATATATGGGCATGGCGGCCATGTTGGTCATGTGACCAGGATCGTTTGAACATATTTTCGGTCCCCCGCCCCATAGAGACTCTATATGAAATTTGGTTACTATCAGCCCAGTGGTTTCAGAGGAGAGGTCGTTTTAAAAATGTGGACGGACGCCGGAGCCTTCCCATCCTATAGGCTCCCCCGGAGCCACTGGCTCAGGTGAGCTAATAAGTTGTACAAGACAAAAATGGTAGTATACACTATCATTTTTTCGTGGTCAACTTCTGAATCATTGGACATTAAAAAAGTTGTACAAGAAAATAATGATAGTGTATACGACTCTTTAGTATAAACAGATAACACGAAGTGCCGCTTTTGCGTATAAATTCAACGCCTAGTATTATCGGGTTGCACTATTAATGTCGGGATTTACACTAAGCGGCGTCACATTGCAGGCGTCCGAACCAGGGCAGATCCTTATATGTAGACACACGATTTAGTGCGTACTTGCCGATATTGTTTCCTTATCCTAAAGTACCACCGAATAGGCGAACACAAGAGGCTATGCAAAAAAGACAGAAAGACGATGAAATAAAAACTGGGTGGTCGCATTTATATTGATAAGAAACGGTGACATTTACTTATCCATAGCGTGGTATTTTTCGTCGAAGGTAATCCACTATTTAATATATAACTTGGCATTGATCAATTAGTTCATCTGCAAAACGAAATTCGAAGTCGGAATAGACTTTCCACCTTTCCTAAGAAAACATGAATTGCTGTTAAGCAGAGGGACCTGTTTCAGAAGTGGGTAATTTGTCTTGCGGCTTGTATATTACTGACAGGTAGAATTGGTGATTAGTAGCTTTGGCAGCCTTCAACAATTCAGCTCTTCAAGAGAATGTGTTAACACCTAGTCTGACAAACAATTACATTTCCATCATTCTTTACTCGGAAATACTTCTGGTTTTAAGGGAATATAGATCACAATACGAGACTGAAGTTATGGAGCATCGCTTCTTTGCGTCTTTCAGTGTTGCAGGACGTTACGACCTTCGCATGAGATCGCAAAGAAAATGAGCAACGACACGACAAAATCAACAAAGTGGCATGCGCCATTCGAAGACTCAGATCAGCCTGGACATCCGCCTAGTCTGAGTAGAGTCTTTGTTATGGACATGGAGGTACAATGTAGCTTAGACCCTTGGGTCCCCTTTAAGCGCAAAGCAAAGACTCTGATCAGACTGGGCGAATGTCCAGGCTGATCTGCGTCTTTGCTGGGTGTACATGTCGCTTTGTTGGTTTTGTCATGTCCCGGCTCAAATGTCTCAGGATTTTGAACCCAGAATGGTGTATGAAGACAAATCAGAAAAAACGCCATACAAACGACAAACGGGCAGGGCGCTGAACAAAAATAAAAATACTTTTTCATGACCGAGCAATTCTAAAGGAATTTTCTATCAATTTGATAAGTCCAGCAGTTGGGCTGATAGGGTATGATGCGGTCTCAAAAATAGTATCATGTGCTTTTTATTTGCTCCGTTACCACTACGCCTTATTATTCTTATTATGCTCAAAAGGAAAACGTTACAATTCTGTCCTTCTTTAGGAGCATGCAAGTATTCTGATTAATTCAAGAAATTGGTTTTTCGTGTGCAAACTATCAGGTTTTCTACTAGCTTACATAATGCATCCATAAAAGAAAACCGGTTTATATACATATTTTACACAAGGATAGTTTATCCTACCAAGTTTTTTATTTATTTGAACGTTGATTCGCTATTTTTCAGTCTGTCATTAAAACTATCAACTGATAAAGTCACTGCACTCTGGACTTCATACAACATTCCTCATTGGAGTCTAACCACCGCAATTGCTCATGTCTTTCTTCGACGTCTTTTTTTTTTCTCAAAAATTGTACAATTTGAAGTTTTTCCTCGTATTGAGTAGTTTTCACAAGAAAACCAGCCCTATTTCTTCTGAAACTACAAAAACTTTGAACAGTTGACGCATTCACATGTATAAGCCTTTACATCACTGGGTTACATTTCGTTATATGCGTTACTTAATACAATTTTATGAAAAAGAATAATGAATAAAAAGATTCAGGAAAAAAATATAAGGTGTAGAAGTAAAAAATAAAATGTTAAATAATAATGATGAAATAAAAAGTCATTTTTTCTTCTGCATCAAAGTATATTCAAGATTAGAGAAGAATTCCATGGCTAATATTTCAAATGAGCCGCGACACGACAAAACCAACAAACACGCGAAGACACAGGTCAGACCTTTAGCTACCCTTCGAGCGCACAGCGAAGACTCTGATCTGACTAGGCGGGTGCCCAGGCTGATCTGAGTGTGCTGGCGCATATGACACTTTGTTGCTTTTGTCGTGTCTCAAATTATATACGCCACCCACAAAAGAAATAAATAGATAAAATAAAGTCAAACTTCGATAATTTCTCCTGGCAAATTTGTCATTAAACATTGTTTTTTTAAATTCTGCATTTGTTTTCTGAATAGTTTATTTAATGCTTTTACAGAAACGCAGTTTAGTGTGTTGAAGGTGTATTTTAACAGTGCTTGTACGTATATCAAGTTTCGATTGACATTTGTATAGACGGAATTATGTTTGTACCCTTGGTCTTTTCCCCAACAGGATCTAGTGAAATGCTAGTGTATTATTGTCTTTTATTTTTTATCTATTTTCAGGTAAGTCTTCGAATATCTTGAATTTACTTAGTAAAGAAACAGCACAGATTATCTCAGATGACAAAACTGAGGTAAGTTGTCCTCAACCAGGTCGTTCTTATTTGCTAGTCGTTATTCAAATGAATTCCTACGTAGGACTTATTAACTCACAAGTCCTACATGAGACTTATTAACTCCTATGTAGGACTTACAAACTCCTACGTAGGACTTATTACAATGTAACTCTACGTAGGACTGACTAATTCCTACGTAGGAGAAAATAAGTCCTACATAGGAGTTAATAAGTCCTACGTAGAGCTAATGAGTCATACATAGGTGTTTATAAGTCCTACGTAGTAGTTAATAAGTCCTACGTAGGACTTATTAGTTACTAAGTCCTATATAGGAGTTAATAAGTCCAACGTATGAGTTAGTAAGTCCTACGTAGGAGTTAGTTAGTCCTACGTAGCAGTTAATAAGTCCTACGAATAAGCCCTACGTAGGACTTATTAACTCCTATGCCCTACGTATGAGTTAATAAGTCCTACGTAGGAGTTTGACTTATTAACTCCTACGTAGTAAGTAAGTCCTACGTATGAGTTGATAAGTCCTACGTAGGACTTCCTGTCTTCTACGTATGAGAAAAGTATGTTTTAACCTGTCACTAGGATTTTCCATATCTTTGGACCCGCCTACCTTTACAGCAAGATTACCTCTACGTTGTAGCTAATGATGGATAATGAATAGATTTCCTGATAACCATTTAATATATTGTGGAATTACGGCACTTAATATAATTATAACAGTTTGGTCATTTATGATATAGATATGGTGTTTCACAAACTATTTTTGTGCCCCCATGACAGTGGTTAGGGGCATTATGTTTTACTCTTGTTTGTCTGTCTGCCTGTTTGTCTGTCCTTCCGTCAGTCCCCTGATAAACAGTTTGTATAATTGACTCGTCACACAGTTTTTAAGCAACCAATTTGAAACTTAGCATAGATACATGTAGCATACTGTAAATATGCACCTGCCTTTTTGAAAAGGAAAACAAAATCATTTTGTCAAAATTACAGCAGTTTTAAAGGGCAATTATGAAGGTGCTTCTTTATTACAGAATAAATAAAAAATATTTCGAGGTGAATGCTACAGGATGTCAAGTTTGTATAATCAGCTTCTTCCACAGTTTTTGAGCAGTCAGTCTGAAACTTAGCACAGATAATACAGCCATACTGTAAATGTGTCCCTGCCTTTTTTTTGGAAAGGAACAAAAATATATTTTTGACAAAATTACAGTACTTTCAAACTTAAAAAAAAAATCGAGACATGGCTACTACATGATGACAAGATTGTATAGTCAACTTCTTTTACAATAATTGAGCACTCAATTAGAAACTTTGCACAGATGTTAGAGACATACTTTAGATATGCACCTGCCTTTTTGGAAGAAAAAAAAAGAAACAATGTTTTTGACAAAAGTATGGCCTTTTAAAACTAAGTATTTTTTTTCTCGAGAAATGTCTCTACAGGATGACAAGTTTGTATTATCAACTTCTTCAACAGTTTTGAGCAATCTATTTGAAACTTTGTATCGATATTACAATCATACTAAAAATTTTCATTTGCATTTTTTGGAAAGGAAGCGAATCATTTTTGACAAAATTCAGCCTTTCAGACGTTTTGTTTTTTTCGGGAAAAGGCTAATAGTCTACAGGATGACTATTTTATATAATTAAGTTCTTTCGAAGTTTTTGAGCAATCAGTTTTTATCATATATGATAAAAATCCTTCAAAAAGCACTGTTCTCCAAAAACAAAGGGCCAATAACCTCGTGGCTTGGTATGTAGCACTGAGGACTCAGGTCCATTGTAGTTTGTTCAAATGATGATGATGCGTTGCCTTGACCTAAATTATGGCAAGGTCAACTTGTACGTTATGCATTTATTTGGGAAAATGCTTAAACAGTAGATTTCTCATAAACTTTTAAGTCTAAGGTATAATATTTGGTGTATATATGATTAATAAATAAGCAGATGAAAACATGATGTTGCCAAAGGTCAAGGTCACAGAAATTCTGTTGCCCGACAACATTTTCAAACATATTCTCCTCTGAAACCACTGAGCCGATTGAAGCCTAGTTTCTGGTGACGTTTCCATGGGTTAGGGAAACGAAAGCTTAAGCTAATGTCAATCTCAAGGCGGAGAAAATATGGTGTAAATTATGTTTGGTGTATTTCTTCTATTCTGGTCACCTGTATAGCTAGTCATTTCGTTGCTTGTTTTTATATAGAAAATAGCTTAAAATAGTTGTTTTATATACATGTATACGTATTCGATATTTTATATGGATTTTGATGCTTTTTGTATTTATTTAGAAGCTTAATTCTGCATTTATGTTTCAGGTAAGTCTTTGACAACATGCTTTAGCTTCAATTTAAATAAATGGTGAAACAGACTAAACGATCTTCAACTGCAACACTAAGGTAGGTCAGTAGACCCTTTTGTGTGTAACTAAACATGCTAAAGAACTACTTATTTTAGTCTTTGAATGACCTCTATGTTTGTGTAATTGCACATACATGAGTAGCTACCTGGCTTCAATCATTTGGCGGATGTAGTTAATTAATGCTAATACCTGCCCCATGCTTTTCAAGCGTACAAAAGAATTTTTTGTCATAATCAAATGTATAAACAAAAAAGCAGGCGCGAAGGGCGTTAATAAATTCAACTACTCAGTGAGACTAAATTTAACAAACTGTTCGACAGATTTCAAAGCCTTGACCTTAGCACCAGGTCCGCAAAATCTTTAATTACACTCCGTCATTAATTCTGAAACAGTTTTTTTCTTCCGCTGCTCTTACTTTTATAATCTCTTCGCCGATTTATCATGTTTATCATCAACGTTAACGAAAACTATTGTAGATTCCGTCATCCTGACTTCTCGCGCACCGCAAAATGTGATAAACTTCTAAAGATGAAATATAGCGTTATCATCAATTCGAACAGAAAGAAGGGTCGTACTGATCATGCTGATCTGAGAATATTTTTACCAAGGCTTGTAAACTACTGACATACACCAGGGAATTTGTATGCTCCTCCTCACAGAATAGGTTCTGAAGGCAAAAGGGATATATTGTGGTGTTTGAACAAAAGACCTCACCAAGTTGTTCACCGTTGCAAGGCCATTTAATATTTTGATGACACCATTTAAAGAAATGACTTTTTATACGTCTGGTTTACTAGGCTATTTAATATTTTGATGACACCATTTAAAGAAATGACTTTTCTTATATGTCTAGTCCTTTTATAAGGAATGATCCTTTTCTAAGCTTTGGGATATTTATCGTGTCAGTAATATAAATTAATGTATACACAGGTACATTTACCTTGTATGGAATATAAGTTCCGATACGGCTTTTAGAAGAAGTGTGTTCAGTCCGACCTTAAATTTAGACACTTGTCCAAATTCCGCCGATAGAGTTTTGAAAAAAAATCTTTAACAACTTTTATTGGAAAATCTAGAGCCACGCTTGATAACTGCAGGCAGAAATTCGATGTCTCATATGGGAGAATTATTTCCCTTACACTATTTCAGATGTTCGATATTAAAAACAAGAGCCGCGACACGACAAATGTACGCCCAGCGAAAACTTTGATCAGTCTGGGCATCCGCCTAGTCTGATCAGAGTCTTCGCTGTCGGCATGGAGGTAGCTGAGACCCTGATCAGACTGGGCGGATGCCCAGGCTGACCTAGTCTTAGCTTGGCGCACATGCCGGTTTGTTGGTTTTGTCGTTGCGCGGCTCATATTAATGAAAAAATAGATAATAGAAAGTATAAAAAGTCTATCCTTCTAACTAGCTTGTGTATGTATTAAATATTCCAAGTCATATAAATGCTACCTTATGGGAAAGGCTGGAAGAACTATTATTATACCCTGGAAGTTCATAAAATTGAACTGTTCATTAGCTACCCTGATAGAATTACATGCATTTTATTTATGGACTACTTATGCAATACAAATACAAAGAAAATTCAAACACACAAAATATGCAAACGATACAAACACTGACACATACACGCGTACCATTTAATATATGTCAGCAATGCAATATTTTAATAACGCATACATAAGTTCATGCAAACATATAACTTCCAACAGTATACGCTGATTCCATGACCATTTTATCCGAAACACATGTAAATATTTTGTTATGTATCTCCAACTGGTGTAAAGCTGTAAGTAAATTGTTTTGGTTAAGATAATTGAGCCGTGACACGATAAAACCAACAAAGTGGTATGTGCGCCCAGCGAAGACTCGGATCAGCCTTGGCATCCGCCCAGTCTGACCAGAGTATTTGCTTTGCGCTTAAAGGGTAGCTAAGCCGCCCAGTCTGATCAGAGTCTTTGCTTTGCGCTTAAAGGGTAGCTAAACGGCTAAGCTAGCTCCATGCGGACAGCAAAGACTCTGATCGGACTGAGCGGATAACCAGGCTGATCTGAGTCTTTGCTGGGCGCACATGCCACTTTGTTTGTTTTGTCGTGTCGCGGCTCAATTATCATAATGTAAATAAACGATTTAAAGAAAATAGCATGCATATTACACTTATAAACATTTCGTTTGATTAAAGAAAGAAACATGTCCTAGGCGATGGTTCATGGTAACCTTCTCCTTACAGAATACAGTTTAGAATACTTATAAATGTACCTCATAAACCAAGCCATATACAGAAAACTACTGCCGTAGCTAGCATTATCACTTTAGTTTAAACAATAGTTTATTCAACTATGACATCTTATACATTCAGAAAAGGATTTGGTCGAAAGCTCATGGCTAGTATAGACCCATTTTTTTATTTTATACATACATTATTAATTCTTTAATTTTATAAATACATTATAAATGAAGTATAACAGAAACCTAGAACCACTGACTTCGTCATTTATTATTTCAACTAAGACGTTTTAAGAATGAGTCTTCCTTCTTTGAATTATTATATCTAGCGGACACAATGGTAGTCAGATACAGTAATTTGATTTTGACACTGTCAATAAAATCCTTATAGACTGGAAGGAGTTGAAATTGAGAAAACCAAAGTTTACATCAAAATTTGTCGGAAACAAACGCTTTATTTAAGCAAGGCACCATCAACGGTCTATAACTGCAGTTGCTAAATGTTTGTTTTCTGAGGAAAAGATTATTTCCCCAAAACCATGGGAGAACGGAATTATGTATAAAATTTTCTTTATTTTTCAGGTAAGTCTTAGGAAACCAACTAAAATGTTAGGAAACTGATGAAGGTATGTCAAGCGACAACACTAAGGTAAGTCGGAAGACTCTTTACTTGTCGAAGAATATCTACATTCCGGTTCAGTATGGAATACACGCATGCGTCATTTTTGCGTCATAACTTGTAGTCTGCTACTAAGTGGTCCGCCGTCTCATTATCATGTACCAGAAACCCCACGGCCTTGTTCCTATCATCTCTTTTACCGCAGTAGCCATTTTGCCTTTCGTGCTCTTCCTATGTTGCTATCTGCCCCGAAATATTTCCGATGCATATCACAGACTTCTAGTAGGCCTCACTTGTCTTTATTTCAGTCGCGACACGAGAAAACCAACAAGGCGGCATGCGCGACCAGCGAAGGCTCAGCTCAGCCTGGGCATCCGCCCAGTCTGGTCAGAGTCTTCGTTGTTCGCATGGAGCTAGGTTAGACGTTTAGCTACCCTTAAAGCGCACAGCAAAGATTCTGATCAGACTGGGCGAATGCCCAGACTGATCTGAGTCTGCACTGGGCGCACATGCCACTTTATTGGTTTTCTCGTGCCACGGTTTATTTACTGTGTGCGCTGTCTGTATTGTTTGCCTTTCCCATTGGGTGCTTAGGGCAGAATGTTGAAACTGATGCGGTTGTGTCGAGTCCTGCTAATTCCTATTTCATCTACTAGTTATCTCGTTGTCTTATGTTTTGGGTCATCCATGTTTCGTCCACATATTATAAGTTCCGAATGTGATGCTGGCCCTCCTTCAAAACTGCTCACCAATAGCGAGCTCTGTCAAGAGGGTGCGCAGACAATGGTATACGGTTCGTACTTGATTTATCTGTTCGCTGTCTGCAGGAGCCCCTATAGCTGTGTGGGTTAAGCCATGACCTGTTGATCTAGCGGTCCCGGGTTCAAGTCCCGCTATAGGCGCGAATCTTTTCAATCGCATACTGGGTTCCATTGCATACAGCCTTTCATTAGCATCCACTCATCGCCCTGGAATGACTGAAATACTGTTAAAAGGATGTAAAATTGCAAGTTATCCATCTTCGTCTGCGTAGGGGACTTACTGTTATCCATTACATACATTAGTGATGGTCAGCCATAATCCGTACATATGTCAACCCAGCTAACTAAAATGTCAATTTAAACCCAGTGATCATGGCGTTTGGTTTTGCTTATCCTCGTACATGTATCCATGTGAATTTGAAATTAAGCATACCACAGTCCTTTTAATCTGCTTTATACTTGGATTTCTACCTCTATACTTACAATGAAAACCTGGTTACTTGGCTTTACAACAAGAGAGACGACTTCGATTTTCCCACAATCAGATTTCCGTTTCTTGGTAGCAATATTCCTTTCTGGTCATGCATACGGAGTTCATGTCTCTCAGTTATAGTCTATGCTAGAGTCTGTTTCAATTTATCAAGACTTTGTTGATAGAGGGAGGCTACTCACCAGCAAATTGATGTCACAGGGTTATCGCAGAGCGAATCTAGTATCAAATCTTTAAAGTTCTATTCTATGGGAGACACCACAACTTCGTTGATTCCTACAATGTCGCCTTTCTAAACCAATTTCCGATTCTATGTTTATGGCAGAAACATAATATGGCTTGCGGTCACCAGACTTTCATTTTGTTAATTTGTCTGTTAGATACATAGACATGGCGGGTGTTTTTAATAGGCAGGTGATGCTTACTTCTTAGAACTTTATTGCAAAATGAAAATGACCAGGAAAAAATGACCACGATGAGGTGTATACACGATACAAGAATTTTACTCTGCTGTCAAGTTTTTGGCGGAAAATTACACAAGAGTAGCAATGGAGACAGAAGAAGAACATGCTACATTTGTTTTGCGCATTTTATGAAGATATGTCAAGCGACAACACTAAGGTAAGTCGGAAGATTCTTTTCTTGTTGTGATGTCGTTATCGAATAATGTCTACATTCCGGTTCTGTATGGAATACATGCATGCGTCATTTTTGTCCCCCGCCTTTTCGAAGAAAAGCGGAGGGACATAGTTTTCGGCATTCCGTCCGTCCGTCCGTCCTTCCGTCCGTCCGTCCTTCCGTCCTTCCGTCCTTATTTCCGTCCTTCCGTCCCCCTAATGTAGTAGGTACCTTGTGTGCGCAACTCCTCCTACAGTTTTATGCCGATTCTTTCGAAACTTTACAGATGTTTTTGTCATGGTCTGAAGATACGCATGTGTTTTGGATTTAATCCTGAGATTATTTTTTGTCACTTTTTCTACAAGTTGAACTTAGTAATTTTTTTGGCATTTTTACTATCAAAGTGACTAGATAGTAGGTACCTTGTGTGCGCAACTCCTCATACAGTTTTATGCTGATGCCTTTGAAACTGTGTTTTGGTCATGGTCTGAAAATACGCATGTGGTTTGGATATAATCCTGAGATTTTTTTTTGTCACTTTTTCCACAAGTTGAACTTAGTAATTTTTTAGGCGTTTTTACTATCATAGTGACTAGACAGTGGGTACCTTGTGTGCGCAACTCCTCATACAGTTTTATGCCGATTCCTTTGAAACTTCACAGGTGTTTTGATCATTGTCTGAAGATATGCATGTGGTTTGGATATAATCCTGAGATTATTTTGTATTGCTTTTTTCGCAAATTGAACTTAGCCATTTTTCATACATTTTTACTATCAAAGTGAATAGATAGTTGGTACCTTGTGTGTGCAACTCCTCCTAGTTTTATGCCAATTCCTTTGCAACTTCACAGGCGTTTTGATCATGGTCTGAAGATATGCATGTGGTTTGGATATAATCCTCACATTATTTTTTTTTATCACTTTTTTCATATTTTTCACTAAGCCGCTTTTCCAGCTCAAACACTTAAGTGTATATACAGTGGAGACCTAGTTTCCAAGGCGGGGGACATAAATTCGTCGAATTTGCTTGTTGTGTCATAGCTTGTAGTCTGCAAATAACTGATCCGCCATCTCAATATTATGTCATGTCTTTTACCGCAGTAGGTATTTTAGCTTTTGCCTCGGACTCGGCGAGGCGATTCTGATGAGATATCACAACATATATTTCAAGGCAAAAGAAAAGAAAACATACACATTCATTTCGGCACCTTCCAACCCCACGAGTTATCCAGGGCTCCACCAGTACGTGTTGGATCTGATCTCGACATTTGTGGTTACTATGGAGACAGCAGCATAGTGATCACCATATGTATATTTCGACAGGTCAAGCTGGACCGTGAAGATGCTAGTAAATATGCAAATAATCTGCATGCTAAGAAACTTTTGACATGCTCCTGACAAAACCAAAATCAAATCATGGCCATGTGCTTTTGGTTATTGTATTTGTTTTTCTGCTGCTACATATGAGCCGCGACATGAGAAAATCAACAAAGTGGTTGTGCGCCCAGCGCAGACTCAGATCAGCCTGGGCATGCGCCCAGTCTGATCAGAGTCTTCGCTGTCCGCATGGAGGTAGCTTAGATCCTCAGCTACCCTATAAGCGCAAAGCGAAGAGTCTGATCAGACTGGGCGGATGCCCAGGCTTATCTGAGTCTGTGCTGGACGCACAACCACATTGTTGGTTTTCTCGTGTCGCGGCTCGTATTCTCTTGCTTCCGATTGGTTATTTGATGGAAGTTTGGTAAGCTATCATTGAAAACATAGGATGAGTTTCTATTCATTCAAGTTTCTTGTACAATGCGGAAAAAATCGTTTTTGCTATATACACGAGTTTTACAAGAAAAAATGATAGTGTATACGGCCCTTAATGATTTTGATACTTTGACCGCTTTTATTTGCTAGTTTATATTGATTCCAGAGATAATTGCTTTCTATTAAATTGAATAAAGCAATTATTATATAAAGCAAATATCTGTGATTGTCATCGCATGAAAAGGGACATTATTGCATCTGTGGAAATGAAAGACTTAGAGCAGTCTTCGCATTATTGCATTCTGATCTTAGTCTGTTTCGCATATACACTTTTATTAATCCTGAGGTATCTAAAAGCAAAAAGTGATAAATCTGCCCTGTTTGCGCAACAGCACAGGCTAATTCGAGTATCTACAACACGCACATGCTTATGGACCTTTTTCATGCGACATCAGTCATATAGATAACTAATTTGCTCACAAATTTAAACTCCCAGCTAGAATTTCTCCCTTCCTTAAGCATATCTGACTTCCATAACAGGAGTAAAATATGATTTGACATCTGCAGATGTTGAAACCCTTAGTCTAAAAGGCGAGTGTTACAACATCTCCCGAAGGGCTCATCAGATTAAATACAAATGCAAAATAATGTTTGATCGCTAGAATCCATTAAAGCGTGCATTTAAAGAATTCTCGAAAACAAATGAATGCTTCGAAGAAAATGTTTTTTTTTCTTTAGCTACCATGTCGCAGATTGTCCCAGTCGCACTTCCACAGCAAATGTAGCGTCAGTTTTGCCATTTTTAAATCACGTCATTTTATACGTCAATCTACTAATGCCGACCAGATTTTGTGACGGATAAGCAAAAAGCATGGCATATGAATTTTTGTGTAAAACATATATTTGTCCGTAGGAACATGGCTGCTAATGTCCCGCGGCACCTCTTTTTGTGTAGTACTCCCTGGTTAGCACTTAGGGTAACTGATCACGGCTTAATTGCCGAAAAATAGCCAGTTTTGACACTTAAAACACGGAATTAAATTAATTGAGAATAAATATATATTTTATAGAAAATCTTTTTAAAGATACAATTTCAGTTTGTAAAGAGATCAGTCACTATAGCAACTGATAGTTCATATTGATGTCACAGTGACGTCATAGAGACGTCATTCTGCCGATATACTGAGCATAACTGTTGGTAATTCCGTATTGGCGATGATAACAGATCTGTTGTGTCATCTTACTTATAATTCGAGAGGAGCATGCTCCTCTCGAATTATAACTGAGATGGTACATGTACCTGAAAGTCATACAATTGAAAATTGTGTTTTTCCTCAAACCTATAAATCGTTCTCAAATAATTTAATTCTCTGTTTCAACAGTACTACGAATATCTTATTTTCATTCTTCTTAGTAATTGCCGACTTCTTTTGGTCTCATGTTTTACTTTCTATTTTGGTTACTACTTTATTGTTTATATTCATCATTTTGACATGCGACTGTCAAGCGTTGTTATGACTATATTTGGAACATCTAAGCTATTTGATGCTGCACTAGCAAACATGACCATAACATTTACCGAGGATTGCACCGTGTTAATTGAAGTGTCACTCAATCGTCTGACATTGTAAAATTAACTGCCACTTTATGTCATGGCCAATATTCACTACCATATACACGATTCCTTGAGTGCTAAAATAAAACCAATCAAATAAAATGCAAATTTTTCCCTCAAACTTATGCCAGAATTCTTTCGAGATTGTTTGGAAAAACAAAATCAACTTACAGGGTATTATCATGGCCACATGATCTCGCCGAAATTTGATAATGGGCCAAAACGGACCATTTGCACCAGAGTTATTGTCCCCTCCTTAGTGTAAAATACTGTTTGTCGTAATGTGAACACAGCAGCGACTACATTAATAAGCCGCGACACGACAAAACCAACAAAGTGGCATGTGCGGCCGGCGAAGACTCAGATCAGAGCTAAGACCCTTAGCTACCCTTTAAGCGCACTGCAAAAACACTGATCAGGCTGGGCGGCTGCCCAGGCTGACCTGAGTCTCGCTGGGCGCACATGCCGCTTTGTTGGTTTAGCGTGTCGCGGCTCAATTTTTATAAGCAATCATAACAAAACTTGCATAGAGTGTTTATGGCAACAAGACCCCAGCCAAGTTTTACGATGGACCAAATGGGAGTATTAAAACAAGAGGTATTGTCCCTTACTTTGTCAGTAAGAAAGGGTATACATGTATCAGGAACTGCCATGTCACTAGTTTTTTCTTTTTTTTTCTTTCTATCTTTTTTTGCAGCTCATCTGAGCAGAGGGTGCTCATAGGTGAGGTATTGTTACATTGTTACCAGTCATTAAGTTAAGTAGGCACCAAAATAAATAAAACACTTCAGTCAATATGGCTGAAATGCCCAAATATAGTGAAATGCATTTCGATACTCTGCTGTCCAGAATAAGTGGTCCTACACTATGTGACTGATAGTTTGCAGACAACGTATTCAATGGGTAAACCATTGATTCATTTCCGGACAGCGGACAAATCATAAGTTGCAGTTTCTAACTGAAAGTATTTGTTTTATTTTGTTCTATGTTTAGTTTGCACTTGATCTGTTTAAATTTCATACTCCTTACACAAACTTTTGTTAAGATCTCGGTAATAATGCAAGATAAGGATGAAAATATTAACCTAGTGAGCTGTAGAAATATGCTGACAAAACCATTTTCAATAAAAGTTTATAAAGCAAGGTCACGCATAACCTTAAATGGCCTTGTAAAAAAGTCGCCAATCTATATTGTCTTGTAAAGTCGTGATCACTGACAACTGTGAGCCTGGTAACTCTGTTTTAAAGCCGCTTCTGCAGAAAACTCATAAATAAGCGTATGCCTGTTTCGAAGACAGAGATTAGGCAGTGCAGTCATTTATCATTTCTATTTTAGTTGTAAGTTTACGAGCAATGAAATGTTAATCAGGCTTTGTGAATGTGACTGGAAATTCTCTCTCCCTCATAATGCAAGTTTTAGCCGCGACACCACAACACCAGCAATGTGGATATGCGGCCAGCGCAGACTCAGATCAGCCTGGGCATCCGCCCAGTCTGATCAGAGTCTTCGCTGTCCGAATGGCGGTAGCTTAGGTCTTTAGCTACGCTTTGAGCACTTAATGAAGAGTCTGATCAAACTGATTGGATGCCCAGACTGATCTGAGTCTGCGCTGGGCGCAAAACCACATTGTTGGTTTAGTCGTGTCGCGGCTCGTTTATGATTTACCTCCACTTTTAGACTGAATCTTAATAAATTCGCACACTAGGTTACATGTAGCCTTGCAGTATTGTGGAAATATTTGGCATTATGCTTTGTGCAAAAAGGGTGGATAGACAAATTAATTTCCACTTTATAGTCATAATGAATCATAGGTTGTGTATCCGAACAGTTGTAATCAAACAAGGAAGGATCTGACCAGACTGCTCTAATACCCAGTCATTTGTGAATTTGGTCGAAAATACTGTAAGCTGTAAGGTATATTGTCTCGCGGTCTAGCCCACACGTAAAGCAGATCAAAGTGTGCTAGTATACATATACGGTTTGCAGTCATTAATAAAGCATGATTGTTGTTAACATTGCCTTGCGTTCCACCGAGACTTTTCGGTCGTCGTCTGTCCGTTAAACTTTTCCTTTTAAATGACTTCATATCTGAAACTGGTAGGCCCGTGGCTTTGAAATTTAGCATGAAGCATTGCCTATTCTAGCAACTTTATTCAAATATTGGTTCCAGGGTCCATAACGGCCCTGCGGCGGGTGATTTTGGGTTCAAAAATAAATTATACTGAAATACATTCTTCTACAGAACCGTGAGGCTCAGGTACATAAAATTTGGTATGAAGAATTTTATCTAGTGGTCCTTTACCTATTCATCATATGGTGGCCCCGCTTCAGGGTGTCCTGTGTTGCAATCACAGAAATACATGAAAAAATTAAACAAGAGAAATCTTTAAAAAATAGGATAATCGGCGCAGATTAAATGGAAGTATGTTTTGTCATATGTCTCTAGGTGGAGAGTTGACAATAGCTTTCATGAATATGACTCAAGTGAGCTATGTGAGCTCGGCACCCACAACCGTAATTTTGACACTGGGTGGCGACAATGACCTATCTCAAGACTGAGCTGGCCAATTTGCAATTTCAAAATGGACCGCGGTCAATCTTGAGATTAACCTGATTTCAATGCAGTTACCAACATGATGCACTGTTTGTTTGTGTGTATTAAACCGAAAGTAGAAATCGAAAGTAGAATTACAACGAAAAAAAGAAAGAAAGTTTTTGAATATATGTGTCTGTTTTCGATAAAATTTCTATTGAAATTTTACAAACAAGAGAAGCATTTTGAATTGATATCTGACAGAGTGCTAGTACTCATGCAGTGCAGTACGACGGGAAAAAAACGAAGATTAAATATTCATTGACCTTCGATATTATTTGCTAAATTTTGACAAACGCGTTATTTGACCAATTAAATCTTGTGAAATGTGGAACGATACTGACATTATACGCGGCTGCACAGCGAAAAAGCCGTCTTCTTCAGAACTGCTTCAATCAGATGCTTGAAATGTTGTATGTAGCATAACCTAGTAATCCTTTATAGAGTCTTTTCATATGGTGGCCACAGTGTCCAAAATGGCCCTGCCCCAGGGGTCCTGAGTTAGTCCCATAGGAACATATTCAAAATATTTTTTCATCCGAACCACTTAGCTCAGATGTTTGATATTTGACATGTAGACATGCCTGGTAGATCTCTTCCAAGTTTGTTCAAAAAGTGGCCACAGGGTCCAAACGGCACTGTCGTGGGGGGGGGGGGGGGGGGGGGGGGCGGTTGGGTTCGAAAATAAAATACACTCAGATACTCTTCTTCTCCAGAACCAATAGCTATAGGCTCAGATGCTTGAACTTTGGTATGTACATTGCCAAGTAGTCCTTTACCAAGTTTGTTCAAATGGTGGCCCCAGGATCCAAAATGGCCCCGCTCCAGGGGTCCTAGATTGGAACTATGGAAATGCATACGCACATATTAAGAATCTCCTTCAGAGCTACTTGGCTCAGATGTTTGAAACTTTATATAAAGCATTGCCTGGTACATCTCTAACAAGTTTGTTCAAAAAGTGGTCGCAGGGTCCAAACGGCACTGCGGCGGGGGAGGGGGGCGGTTGGGTTCGAAAATAAAATACACTCAGATACTCTTCTTCTCCAGAACCAATAGCTATAGGCTCAGATGCTTGAAATTTGGTATGTACATTGCGAAGTAGTCCTTTACCAAGTTTGTTCAAATGGTGGCCCCAGGATCCAAAATGGCCCCGCTCCAGGGGTCCTAGATTGGAACTATGGAAATGCATACGCACATATTAAGAATCTCCTTCAGAGCTACTTGGCTCAGATGTTTGAAACTTTATATAAAGCATTGCCTGGTACATCTCTAACAAGTTTGTTCAAAAAGTGGTCGCAGGGTCCAAACGGCACTGCGGCGGGGGAGGGGGGTTGGGTTCGAAAATAAAATACACTCAGATACTCTTCTTCTCCAGAACCAATAGCTATAGGCTCAGATGCTTGAAATTTGGTATGTACATTGCCAAGTAGTCCTTTACCAAGTTTGTTCAAATGGTGGCCCCAGGATCCAAAATGGCCCCGCTCCAGGGGTCCTAGATTGGAACTATGGAAATGCATACGCACATATTAAGAATCTCCTTCAGAGCTACTTGGCTCAGATGTTTGAAACTTTATATAAAGCATTGCCTGGTACATCTCTAACAAGTTTGTTCAAAAAGTGGTCGCAGGGTCCAAACGGCACCGCGGCGGGGGAGGGGGTCTAAGATAAAATGAAATAAACTTGAAAACCTTCTTCTACAGAGCCATCAGGCTCAAAGATGCTTAAACAGGGATACGTAAAGTAAGCCAAAAAGTGGTTTTATGACCCTGTTATGCCATTACCTATTTGAGATGAGGTATTTCCTTTGATGTAACAACAGGGTCACTGGAATCTTACATAATAGGATTATGACACTCAATAAACAAGAAGTATGTCTTTAAACTTTGGTAAGTATCTTTGCCAGGTAGACCTTTACCAAGTATCTTCAAATGTTGGCCTCAGAGTTCAAAATGACCCTGCCCTTAGACTCCTGTGTTTGAACTATAGATGGCTAAGAAACATGTTTGGTATGCAGAATTGCATGGTGGAACTATACCAAGCTTTTTCCTCAGAACCACTCGACTCAGGTGCCTGATATTTGCTATGTAGCATTGCCGAATGGACCTTTACAGCCAGAGTAGGTTATCTCATTTGGCTCGTTGAGCGATTCAGGGCCAGTTGGTTCTGTTGTTTTGTTTTTTCTATGTTTCTGGGTTGCTTAAACTTAAACACAGCATATGTTATTATGGACTAGCCCTGGTCTGATAATGAAAAGGTTTACCGTTTATAGAAAAAGAATTAAATTTTTTGCTTCTTTTCTCTGGCTAGTCTATAAAACTTGAATCTGCTCCTTTTCTGACATATACATTGAAGAAGTGGAGCTATAAGTATAGACTTGCTGTAGGAACTCGGAAAAGATATAACTTCTTCGCCTAGTGGCTAGGCTGATGTTATTATTACATGCAAAATGTGGAAGGAATGGACTGTTTCCGTGACTAACGGATCACTCTTACTAAAGACACAATCCAAAATTACACAAGTAAAACTCAGCTTGCCTCCTAAATGTCCGCATCCACTTCATACAGTTTGTTCTTTAATAAAATAGTATATCTGTGCATTTCTGGTCTAGCTGAGCATTACACCTTGACCTCTGTTTCGAAATATTTGTTTCTTTTTTTTCTGATTCCCAGATTTTTATCGCTTTTTAATGTTTGATGAAACACTAACAAACAAACTGAATAATTTTTACCCAGCAGGTACATGACGTTGAAATGACGTCGTACTGACGTCGATGCGACATACTGACGTTGCATCGACATCAGTATGACGTCATTTTGACGTCAAGTGCCTGCTAGGTAAGTTATCGATTGTTCTTTCAAATTTGCAGAAAAAACTCAAGTCACCATCAGTTACTAGAAACACCTTAAACTTGTCGACTATATTGATTACGTATGGAATTGTTCAGTGGATTTGTCGGTGCATAAAATCAGTTTTCCATACCCAGACCATCTCGATCAATTTGTGCTAAATTAGCTTTTATTGGAACTATTAATATATGAAATAACTTATGAAAATTTATCACAGCACATTTGAGGTCATATTAAACCAAATCGTGTCATTTGTAAAATAAAGTATATAGAAATATATAAAAACTGATATTAATGATCTGTTATTTGTATTTCTTCTCAAGATATATGTGTGTACAGATTAGCTGCAGTATTTATTCGTAAAGTGATTCCATGTGTCACTGATTACCTTGTACTAATCAATTACATCTTTGCAGTAATATGGAGCATAATGGTTACGGAATGGCTGTTTAACCTGTTAGGCTACAATAGATTAACAATTTGCTTACAGCATTATATGCTGCAAGAGGATGCAATGGTTTCGACGATGTATGTGCGTACCTACAGACAATTGCAATCAGCCGTTTCATTTACAAGGCTGTATCTATCGGGGTTCTCAGCATATGGGCGTCTTCATGAAATTTTCAAAGAAAAAGTTGTTTTGTGCAGATTCCAAACATTTCAAACAATAATGTTGACATTGTACTTTTTTTTGCAATGTCAGTTATTGAAACACTGAACAGTCGAATGTCCGTGTTGGAAAAAGAGCAAGGTTGTTGATGTTTGGAATAGAGCTCTAGGTCCAGATGTACAGTTACTAAATAAATTTTGGTCATGTTCTTTAAATATATGATTAGTGCGGTCTTTGTACCTCCTAAAACGGTAGCTAAAAAGTGTTGACAGTCTTAAAGTTTTATATTTATGACGTCCTTTCAGACATTTAACTCATCTTACTCTGCTTTATGTGCGGTTTTTAGCAGTCATTGGCGCAGACTTTCTGTGGTGTTGACTACAGGTAGGACGGTCAAAGAGTAATTCATTTCGTACGTATACATTGTATAAAATACTGTTTAACATTTGATTGACATCGTAACTGTCATTCATTCATTCCACACTCTACTGTATGTACTTATAAAGACATTTATCATATGACGCCGCTGTTATTCAGTCGATAACGTCGTGTCATAAAAATTGTATGACCACACGTGTAATAACACTTTGGCGCGTACGCGTAACGTCATTGACAACGTCCATGTCAACAATGCGTTTTCTTATTGAAATAATGTTGAGTTTGCAGGCGTTAAAATCCCATTTTAAAGGGTCATATGATAAACAGAATCTTACACTCATTGTCATTTCATACGAAATTTATGAAACTCGCCGAGGGCTCGTTTCATAAATTTCATATGAAATGGCAACGATTGTAAGATCCTCTATATCCCTGATAGAGTGTACAAATTTCAAATCAAACAATTATTTTATTTGTATGTTTTTAAGTTCAAGTGGAGTCACATGTTCTAATTATGTTACTTTTATTTATTATCTAAAGTTCGTCTTAGCATGAGACAGTATGATTGAGCGAATAGAAAATTAATTTCTCCAGGGGATAATGAAGCGCTTTCTAAAATCATTGAGTATTTTCCGATAATCTTTCAGATTGTATACGCCACCATCGTAGGAGGTATAAAAACAAACTGTGCAATGAAATTACCAAGAAGGGATGCGGTTTGGTAAACCCAGCGGGCACACAACGCTGAATAAGTCTTGATTCAAAACTAAAGCAAAACACAAAATGTCATACCAACTGAGTCACGTTCGACGTTTCGTTGTTTTTCCAAGGATGTGTATTTGTTGCTTTTTTCACGGATGAGTGAACGCAAGACTTGGATATTTGAACACCACTACGGCTGGTCTCGACCCTGCATGGTACAGGCATACTGTCAGTAGCTGACTGCATGCCTGTATTATGTAGGATCGACTACGGCGGTAGTGTTGGTAAAATATCCTAGCGATACATAGCGATACCGTTAATGGCCTTAATGAATATCATCTCAACAAAACAGTGAGCTAGTGCGTGGGCACGGGCTTAAGATCTCACCAACACATAGGACATAAGGAGGCGCGACCTCAGTTAAAAGTCTCTTCCGAATGACCTCAGAGGCGAGTCTGCGATCCCTCTATTTGTACATGTAGCATAGCGCGTTGTCTACTAAAGTGCTGCTGATTCAGCAAAACGACGCATATTTTTATGTTGTCCTCTGCATCTGTACAAAACAAAATACTTTGCAAACTGTGTGCAAACACCAGTGCAAAAACTTGCCGATAATGTCTTAGTTTAAAAGGCTGTAATTTTCGTCACAATAAATGTTATGTCATCGGATGCACAATGCCCTAGGCACAGTTTCCTTATATTTGCAACAGCTGTTCAAATGCCAGAAGTAAATATACTGAAAACTGGGAGGAGTTGATTACACAAACTCTATTATGTACTTTCCATTGGAAAAATAGTGCAGGAAACAAATCTGCAAAAGTCCGTACATGAGTCTGTCAATATTTATTTTGCTTCCCTGAAAATTGCACATAAACGTCTCCATTATGTCAACTACAGGCATGCACTGTTAAAAAAGAGAGTCATTTCCTTATGTTGTAGAAGCTGATTACACGAACCGTATACCCAAACATGTGACTAATATGCAGACGGGCGAACAGATAGAGGTACATGTAAATCTTAATGCCCACTGACTGAGGTCACAGCACATCAAAGTGCTAACATAAAATTGTGAAGTACATACTGCTTTTAAAGTCTCCATAGTCCTACCAATGCTAAAAATCGGCGAAATACAAATCATTATAAGATCTGTACTAATAATATGGCGGTTCGTGTGCTCTTTGTAACATATAACTGACAAAAAAAGAAGGAAAATGTATTATTATAAAAAAGATAAGTCTGTCCATAAAATACGGTTTTCGTGTCTGGTTCCCCGTTAAGCAATGGAATAATGCAACAGCGACACAATCAATGGGATCCTTGCCTTACATTTTTGTACATTGTATTTTTGTCACCTGTTAAAACGCATGTACCTTGTATTTTTATCTCTTGTTCTTTGTGTTTTTACTATGTAATAAAGCTTGTAAAATCGAAAGTAGGTCATTTTAGTTGGTAACTAAAATGACCTAGTTATTACTTTAAATCTTTTTTATGGGAAACTCAAGGATGTTTTGATTATTTAAAGCCGGCCAATCACGATCATAATCAATGACGAAACTATAGTGAGAAGCTTGCAGCGATACCTCACGAAAAATATTTCATGCTGATAGAGCAATGGGCCTTTAATGATTCTTAATACATTCTTACAAACACGAAAAAAAAAAGCAAATTATCAGATTCCTGTGGCCATGAATTCAAGTGGCTGTTGTTTCCGGATACGATCTGATCCTCAGATTAAAAATGTCCGTGTCAGCCTTTATCCAAAATAAGTTTCGGTTAGTATCATCTTTCTAATCATGAAATCGCATTACCTGTCAGCTAATTGACATAGTCTTTAATTGTCTGAAAACAATCTGTGTTCATATACATGTATGTGAGATGCGAAGTGTATAATTTCATGTCAAATTATTTTGACCGAAAATATTTACTTCGCATCCCTCTTGACATGAAATTATACACTTTGCACCTATTTTGACATGAAATTATATACTTCGCACCTCCCAATAAAAAAGGATTCCAATACCTAAGTTGTCGTAACGGTAGTAGGGGAATTATAGGCCCACTGTATCTCGGAAACATACTATGAAAGGCGGAGCCCATCTCCCTCTGTTCGCTGCATTATCCTTCTTTGATTCAAAACATACATCCACATACTGCTGAGTTTACTGAGAAAGTTCTTCACTGACCGAATGGTCCGACCCGGTTTTGAACCTGCGATCTTCCAGCGACCTTCTGACACCATGACCAAGTCGCTCTCACCACTCGATGCTTGCCTCACAATAAGACCATGGTAAAACAAACCTTGCAATTGATCGTCAATGAATCGTCTTCATGTTTTCAGCCATTTTTCAAAGGGAAAACTCCTGTTACTTACCGTAAGCTTTCCTGGACGTCAAATCCTTTTCAAAATGATGACCAATTCTCCAGGGAGCAGACTATCTTTAAGAGAATCCCCAGATAGAACAGGAGTCAAATACTTCTTGGTAAGAATAACTTCCCCTGGCAGTCTTTCCACTGAACCGAGCTCGAAGTGCGAGGCCGATTTTAACCCCCCCCCCCCCCCCCCCCCCCGACCAAAAGGTTCGGGGGATATAGCGATTAGACTGGCGTCCGTCCGTCTGCCCGTAAACATTTTCTTGTCCAAGAATGGTAACCCCTGCTTTCATCCCCTTTGGTGTATTTTTTTTACGATTCATGTCAGCTTCGTTACTTTAAAGATATCCTTTTGATACATTTCTGTGATACTCTACAGATGTGTAGAAGAAGAGGTCATCAGGACGTGTCGCGTTCAAGAATATCAACTCTCTCTTATTTTCTTACTTTTTGAGTTTATTCCCTTGATTTTTTTAAATATGATTTCGTGTCCGCTCCGTTGCCGGAATACACTGTCTAATATTTAAATGATACATAACGTTTATGCAGAAAAGGTAATGAAGATGTGTCACGTACATGAATAATAACTCTAGCGTTCATACTTTCTGGGTTATTTCCCCTTGGATGTTTGAGCTGCAATATTGTGTCCGCTCCATATCTTAATATCCTTTGGAATAATTTCATGACAAAAAGCATTTATGTTGAATAGGCAATTGCGATATCTTATGAATCAGAATGGCATTCACAATCATACATTATGAGTTGTTTCCCCTTTAATGATTTTGATTGCAATTTCATGTCTGCTCCATAACTTAAATACTAGTTGGAAGGAACTCTTTAAGATTCTAATTTTACATCACGGCAACTGGTGTTTTGCCATGTGGCGGCCGTAACACGTCTCCCCGTACATCATTCATAGAGCAGATTTTATTTTCGTCCTTTGAGATCAGAGGATATATACTCAGCGTCAATGAAAACGCACCAGTCTTGAAATGTAAAATGTTTGCTTAAATTCAATGATCATACTATATCAACGGGGTATAGCTATCATATCGGATCATCTTATTACGCCCATGATGTCACTCTGCCTGAAGGTACGCTGTGAGTGTGTGACGTAACATAAGCTCTGAAATCAAGAAAAACGGAATTCTACCATAATTTCACATGGCGGCAATTCCTCAATGATGGATTTTGCTAGAGTATAGGTACCCTATTATAACGCCATAGGAAAGAAATCCAGACCACCGAATGCAACAAAGTGATTTGGATTCGAACGTCACTTTATTGTCACCTTCATCAAACAAGGGCAGACAAAAGTAACTAAAGGTAAATTTGATACTTTTTGCAACGTAAAATGCTGAGATAGTAGTAGTAACAAAATTTCAGAAGTTCTGTGGGGCGAACGTCAACCGTTACCCAGCCAGAGCATGACGTTACATGGATAACGTCACCCTTATTCGCCGAACCGCGTCATAATTCAATGGAGGAAAAGTGAATTTTATGTGAAGAAACCTTCCAATAAACGATGCATTTGCAATCAAGAGTCTGGCAGAGCACGGAATATGGATTTATTACGCTTTAAATGTGTCATTTGATATCGACTGTTTTCAAATACGTCAGTATTGACGTCACGCTTGATAGCACCACTGATGAACGAAATTTAATTTGCAAACATTCTTTCTCAATACAAGAAAATAAAGATTAATCAAATTGTCTATTACATAAAACCAAACATTAACGAACATAATGTGCCATAAGTTCCAAACTGGTGCGTTTTCATTGACGCTGAGTATATTCTGAGAAATCTGAAATTTTAGATTGGTTTAGACTCTTATTCTAGATCATCGTCTTTATATTATTTGGACCCTTTTGAGTCAGTCTTTGAATCCACTGCCCAATGCTTTTCTTTGGTTTCGTCACCAGATATTGTCAGGGTCACTGATGAGGCTTTATTAGTATAAACTACGTAGTCTGGCCCATATGCCTTCTTCTAAATGTTTTCTCTGTTCTTGAAGGAAGTCTTTAAGATTTTAATTGGAATACTACTATGATATTTGAAAGTTAAGTAGCAAAGGTCTGTATAATATGTCACAATTAGGAATGGCAGCTCTGGGGGTCATATGTATTTGAGCCGCGACACGACAAAACCAATAATGTGGTCGTGCGCCCAGCGCAGACTCAGATCAGCCTGGGCATCCGCCCAGTCTGATCAGAATCTTCGCTGTCCGCATGAAGGTAGCTTAGACCCTTAGCTTCCCTTTTAGCACTTAATGAAGAGTCGGATCAAACTGGGCGGATGCCCAGGCTGATCTGAGTCTGCGCATGGCGCACGACCACATTGTTGGTTGTCTCGTGTCGCGGCTCATTTAGTCATATCCCCTTGATGAATTTATGCACTATCTTATATCCGCACTTTGGAGTTTTATGTTCGCTAGATTACATTAAAGTAGTACTCTTATGAATATTTTTCTTGATAAATCTCATTCAATGTAAAGCAGAACTGGGTAGTGTGCCACGAACAAGAACCATAACTCTCATTTTATGTTGGTTGAGTTATTGTCCTAAGCTGTTCCTTTGAAGTGTAGATTGTATCGTATGCTATAAATTGCTGTTTGGTATTTTACCTCTTCCTGTGAAGTGTGGATTATATCCTATGCTATAAGTTGCTGGTATGGCTGTTACCTTTTTTTGCGCTCTGGCAGAATGTTCTGAATATAAGGTGTTTAATCCTTGTTAAAAAGTCTACGCATACTGAAGGTATACAACCTCTCCTATCAACCCGACATCTTTACTTATATCTATGCTGCTTGTGAAGGTCACGAACAAAGTCGTTTCTAACAGACAACGATACAACGATATTGTTTAAAAAGATAAAACTGTGGGAAAAAATGCTCATAAAAGGGAGGTCTTAATGTAACCGTTATGATTTATTGAAAGGTTGTGCAAAAACATTTTGCTCTAATTTCAATGTTTCCTGACCTAATTGATTTATTGCCATTTGTACGTTTTGATTCATCAGGGAAATAGCAGACTGAATATTGATTACGGAAGGTTATTATTGCTGAAAAGATATTGGCATATATGGTGAAATATACAGAAATGACGGTTCTCATTTACAAGATCAACTAAGATTTACAATGCCAAATCGATCAAAAGACTCAAATATATCTTTAGATTGGCCGTCTTTATTATGTAATAGGCTAAAGGCTTTATTATCGTAAGTTTTTTTTGTGTATGTAAGTTACCGATCCTTTTCGCCAGACTTTGTGATTGCTGATTTGACTCAGCGAGGCCAGCTTTAAAACAGCGAAAGAACGTCGAGAGAAACTTAGCGTAAGAACATGGGAAGAACTTAGCGTAGGACCAGGAAGGAACTGAGCGTAGGGATAAGGAAGAACTGGGCATACAAAATGTAAGGATTGGCTGGTTGGTTGTTTTGGGTTTAACGGCCCTTTGAGACAGTATTTCAGTATATATCGGGCCGTCTCCCAGAGAGAGGGAGAAAGAAGAGATAAATGATAGACGAGAGAAAAAAATGTCCAAACAACCCCCACCTGCACCTACTGCAAGCACAGTTGGCCCTTGCCCTACTGTTAACCAAATCAGTAGGACGTCACGGCACTGGAAGTTAAACGCAGCACCATCGCACCACCCAACCAGCCACAAAATGGAAGGAACAGAACGTAAGAACATAAAGAACATAAAGGGTAGTAAGTGCAATTGCGTTGAATCAGAAATCGGCACCACCAGATAAAGTATATTATCAAAGACAACGGAACAGCTCTATACACTGGCTGTAAGAACTTACAATTCTATTTGAACCTATTGTGTCAGATCTGATAATCTTTAAAATTCACTGTCTATGTCTCTACAACTGATCAGGTACCTGTATTGACATTGGGTATTATAACGCACACCTGAATACGATAGATAGTTTTGATGTGAAATAATTTGGACTTTTTCTGGCACCCATCATTATTGGACACAAAGAAAGGGGAAAAAAAACTTTTCGATTTATTCAGCTTTTTCTCCTCAGCATTTAAGACACTCGGCACCCGAAAATTCTTTTTTGTCTGAAGATGCCGCAGTAATCAGAAACATGTTCAAAATACCAGACCCACCGTTGAAATCTCAATAACTTCGAAATATCAGATGTTGAATAAGATTCTGAAGGTACAACTAATGTACACATTCTTGGAAACAAGCAAGAAGTCATTAAACGTGTATGATATTCACAACAGCACAATATCTCCAATAGTGAATTTATAATCTGAATTGTCATCCTCATGCGCAACTCCCTAATTAAATTTCATTGACAGTTATTCTTTTATAAAGCTAAAATAACAAGCTTCATATTTTAGCTTACTGACCCGTACATGTTAGCTCGCATAGCGACTGTCCTTCTGGCATAAATTGTCACTGCTGGGGCTAGGGCAATAAAATATAAACGCCGACGGTGTCGTCGGCCTCATCAAACCGGCATTTCCGTACACGTGCATGCAAAACCCAACACACACTAAGGTTAAGTGCCTGATATGGTCTCATACGCACGGAGTGTGGCTTGATTTGAACAAACCCCAACAGTCAGCGAATGGGCACACTTTTTTCATAATAATGTTTCGGCTGTATTAAGTGTCAACATCTTTTCTAATTAGGGGATTCATCGAATTAGCTTGTTTCGCTTTACGGCTTTGTATCCCTCCTCGTTTTTAGGCCATATTTTCAAAGTATTTTCAGATGTCTAGTAATGGCTTTCCTGGAAGAAAGTCTCCAGCTGTAAAGGGGTCTACTCCTACATGTAATGGCAAGAGTTACTTTAAAGAGTTGGTCCGAAATGCGAATGGATGAAAACCAAGTGGCATTTGAGGCTAGTTGCACGAGTTGGAATATTAAACTTTCATTACCATTCGATTGTTATTGTACTGACAATACTGCTGCAGCTCTTCTTTATTAGATGGTCTCATATTGCTACGAAATGTCCGGTTCTCTTCCAGTACCATCTCGTGTGGCTGTACTTTATATATTTGTTACTTTTATCTGCCACTTGATGAAAACGGCAAAAATGCATTTCCTGGAAGTGATTCCATTCACCTTATTTTTCTCCGTGGTGTTGATGACACACAGCTTAAGACAAGGTTGCATAATTTGTGTCACGAAATTGTAAAAACATTCTTTTAGCTGAATAGAAACACTTCAAAGCAAGGAAGAGCCGCGACACAACAAAACCAACAAAGTGGCATATGCACCCAACAAAGCCTCAGATCAGCTTGGGCATCCGCCCAGCCTGATTACAGTCTTCATTGTACGCTTTAATGGTAGTTAAGAGTCTAAGCTGTCTCCATGCGTACAGCGAAGACTGTGATAAGACTAACTGGATGCCCAGGCTGACCTGAGTTTGCGCTGGGTGCACAAACCACTTTGTTGGGTGTGTCGTGTCACGCCTCAAATTTTTTCTCATGTTACGTTAGGCTTTTCATTCGAAGACAAATACTTGCTACATGTAAATAGCAGATCATTTTTTCCCTTGAACCAATTTATGTCCAATGGACTGTTCTACCATTATTAAAGAGATGAGTTCATTTGTCAATGAAGGATTGTCGGGTTTAAGGGTTTTCCAAGCCTAGGTTTTATCTGCATACAGCTCTATTTGATCGGTTGTCATGTCAACAAAAAATGGTCATAATCTCAATTTTGTTTGAGCACAACACAAAATCACTAGTTATTTGGGATACCGACCACAGATATCTAGTAGAATCACATAAGTCGTTGTTTGTAACTGCCTTGTGAATAATCGGCTCTGGCTTGAATTTAACTTATCTAAGATTTTTTGCCTTTATACAATAGTTATTGTTCATAACAGTCACTACAATCAAATCTGGAACAAAGGTTCTACTAATGACGAGGTCAATTTTAGGCAATCAAGGGACAGTAACTCCGAGTTGTTCGATCTACTCGGTTATCAATGATGTAATGCGTCTACTTATTATGCGAGCCGCGACACGAAAAAAAAAACAAAAACAACAAAGTTGCATGTGAGCCCAGCGAAGACTCGGAACAGCCTGGGCATCCGCCCAGTCTGCTAAGAGTTTACACTTTGCGCTTCTAGGGTAGATACGGATCTATGCTACCTCCATACCGACAGCGAAGACTCTGATCAGACTCGGTGGCTGTCAAAGCTGGTCTAAGAGTTTTCTTGGCCTACATTCCACTTTGTTAGTTTTCTCGTGTCGCGGCATAGTATAAATTTCAGAAAAATATAAATGATAATGGATTGATGTTGACTAAAAGCATTTTCCCATCGTAAAGTTCAACGATGAGCAATGACCAGGAACTGATAAAATCTCATCCCAGCCTGTCTGCAAAAAGTATACATAAGTATAAATAAACTGACAGCAGCCTATTGCAATGTCCATCATATATGTTCAGACTATCCTCAGTTTTTAAACTCATACGAGATTTTATATTTTGTCCACTGAATGCCAGTTTTGCAGAAATCGGGTGAAAGGTGGAGGAGACTTTAACAATCATTTCATATTTTCGCTGTATGGACAATGTCAGAACATTTAGAAAAGGGTCATAACTCAAGCGAAAATAATCCGACTGGCTGATTTTCAATCTCATCGGAGATTTTAATGATACCTTTGACATTTATGAGTTTCGCGAAGGTCAGATAAAAATGAAGGCGATGCGCTGATTACAAGGTCAGATAGGGCCGTTTCCACAATTAGGGGAACATAGCTCTTATTTCATTCTTCCGACAATCCATGACAGTCGGATAAGACTATGTAATCGTTGCCTCGTAAAAATACTACACTTGCAGTTTGGTTATAATTCGCCCAGAGCAGGGTGGATGATGACGTTGTTTTCACGTCACAGGAAATACTGGAAATTCCAGTATAACGATTGCTTCGTGGTAAGTTTTTTTTCAAGATAATTTCTTTGTTGTCAAATGCAGTTTTAGAGAATAAAGCGCAGTGAATGCGTGCTCGTAAGTACTTTTAACTGGTGTTCTGTTTTTACTGAGAGTTTACTTGTTTTTACGTTTAAACCTCCCCCAGTTTTGAAGCGTCAACATCATTCACGTGCCACAGCGTACTTTTGGTTTCGCATGCATCGGGACGATTAAATACAAAACTATAAAACTCAAGATAAAATCGCGAATATCGTCTGAAAGTACTCATGACTACACATTCACTGCGCTGATGTTTGAAAGAATTAATACAGAAACAATGAATTTATTAACTAAAACGCGAAGAATTCCCGGGGTTTCCTTGTTCAGAATGACGTAAGAAAATGACGCTCATTGGATCATCCATCCTGCAACGGTAGCAAAGATAATCCACTCATGTCGATGGAGCTAAAATACTGACATAATACTGGGAATCTAAACGAAGTCCCCTCGTATAGTATGCTAACCACTTGGTAAGCGCTACCCTGAAACAAAGCTGAGGTGAGAACCTCTTATAGTGCAATTTGGAGCATTTCCAGTAAAGAAAGTGAAAGTCATGACTTGTTACTAATCGATGAGACTCCATAGTCATTATCTGAAAATTATTTATCGCTATAATTGGATAACGCACAGTATGTCCGAAATATCTAGACTGGTCTTTAGTCCATTATGCGCTGAAATTACTCCTTAGCTGTTCAATATAGTTTGTCTTGTAAATCACAGGCTTTAAACGATCGAACTTTGTGCAAGTATGCGTAAGTAGCAAAACGTATAGCTGTAGTCTAAATTAATAAGATTTTTATTTGAGACGCGAACCGATAAAACCAACAAAGTGGCAGTTGCGCCCATTGAAGACTCAAATCAGCCTGGGTATCTGCTCAGTCTGATCAAACTCTTTGCTGCGCGCTTTGTGGATAGCTAATGGTCTAAGCTAGCTTCATGCGAACAGCGAAAACTCTAATCAGACTGGGCGGATGCCCGGGCTGATCTGAGTCTCCGCTGGGCACATGCCACTTTATTTGTTTTTTGCGTGTCGCGGCTCATTTGCTGGAAAGACAGACTTTAAATGGTGTGATAATAAATATTGTTTTCGACGGAAAAGGTAAGCTAAGTGAATGTTTACAAATTCAAGTTACGGCTGAGTTTACTTTTGAACAAGGAGCGGCTGTAGTGTAGTGGATAACACTCCGGACTACCAATCCAGGGGTCGCAAGATCGATCCCCAGCTTCTCCGGTCTTTCGGATGAGACTTTATACCGAGGTCCCGTCTCCATATGACCTCGTTGTTGGTGGGACGTTAAACCCGAGTTCACTCACTCACTACTATTGAGCAGCGAAAGTATTAAAAAATGTAGAAAATAATGCATTAATATGCCAATGAATATATGCACAGTAAACTGCATTTCTTCCGCTAATATGACGGCATCTCTCTTGGTGTTTCCCAGTTTCGCGATAAATAAAGAAGCCAGTGGCAGTGTGTATTTACCGCTGATGTTGTTGCCAATGATTTGATGGAAAGAGCAGGCCTGTGTTTTATGAGTGTTCCACTAGAAACTGAAAGCAGAACAATTACTGAAGCTTTACTTAACTATTGACATAAGCCGTCAAACATGTACACTTCCTTCACAGAAAACAAAACAGCGCAGTGAGGAGATAAGAAAAACGATAAAGACTGGGAAACTGTAGAATAGCGCAACATATCCGGATTGTTAATTTATTAGAGGAAAAAAGATTTGTTTCTCTTAGAAAGAGGAACTTTTTATGCACGCGTCTACTAGCTATCTTAATCTAGCACAAGCTACAAAGTAATTTGATAATATTGTGTTAACTACCTCTCTAGTGCCGCCGTGTTTCGCAGTATGTGATTCTATTTTATGGTGCTTCATACCGTTTAATGTAAAGAATATGGTATAATATCGGATACTAGACAGCTGAATATGAATACTGCATTCGTGTTTGTTGTCATTAACATTTTTACTAGTTACGGCCAGACTCAGATTGACCGAACCCGGATAGGTACAGAAAAACGAACTCCATACGGGTCAGTTCGTGGAATTAAGGTGCATTTTGAGTCTAGAGGATTAAAAGACGTAGAGGAATACCGGGGACTACAATATGCAGTTGTGGAGATATCACGAAATAGCAGATTCATGCCGGCAAAGTCGCCAGAACGTTGGAAAGAGGACACGCGATATGCAATTAATTACAAACCCGTGTGTCCCCAGAAACAACGCCATGAGTTACGCACGTCTGTTCCGGATAAACTGTTAGAAAAACTGAAAAGGTTGTTGGACCCGTTCACCAAAAACCAATCCGAAGAATGCTTATGGCTAAATATATTTGCTCCCGTAACAGGTAATTCTTTAAACTTCTTTATATCACATTTTGTATGCACTGATGCTCAACAGAACTGCATACTAACCCATTAATGCTCAGCGGACTCTTCTATCTGTATATAATGGAAGAGCCCATTTGTCATTTAAGGGGTGTCAGGTTTAGTTTGTTTTTAGACCTTTTGTTTTATTGTGAGGAGAACTACCCATTTGTCTTGCGCAAATGGTGAAGACCCTGATGAGACGCCGCGTTTTGCGGTGTCTTATCTGGGTCTGCATTGTTTGTAAATGTCCCTTTTATGGGGCACTAGACATTTATAGGTTAAAGCTGACATGGGTTACTTTTAAAGTTTCCAAATTCTATCATATTTAACGAAACTATGCTGTGCTCATTTGGTTATTAAACAATTGGTAGTCAATTCACGCTTTGTCTACGCCAAGTTAGAAACAACATTTTCTCTGACATGTATTGCTGTACCGTTTACTTTTTTCAGTCCCGGTACACACGTGGTCTTACATGTACATGACCTTGAGTCGTTTACAGGTTACAAAGGCTTGGACAGCCTTAATATTAAGTTGAACGTTTTAGATATGTACATCTGAAAAGGAAGGTACTGACAGAGGGGAAGAAAGGATGTTGTATTAATGCAGATTTATTTTCAGGTGCCAAATCATTTTCCAAGATTTGGTTACTGACTTGCTTTAATATAGATACAGATATAGATACCTATACAGTGGCTGTATATTAACCTTGAAGGCTGGAAACCCGTTTTTGAGATATATGCAAACAGTGCAGACGCAGTTCAGACGCCACAGAAAAATAAAAAAAATATGAAAACAAAAAATACAATCAGATTGAAAACATTAATTAATTGGGAGATGGTTATTACAAGTCTTGAACTTCCGACCAAATCGAGGGGTGGTTGGGTGGTGCGATGGTGCTGGGTATAACTTCCTGTGCCGGGGCGTCCTACTGATTTGGATAATAGTAGGGCCAGGGCCTACTGTGCTTGTAGTAGGTGCGGGAGGGGGGGGGGGGGCGGTATTTGGACATTTTTTCTGTCGTCTATCATTTCTCTCTTCTTTCTGCCCCTCTTTGGGAGACGGCCCGATATGGACTGAAATATTGTCTAAAAAGCTGTTAAACCCAAAGCAACCAACCAACAAATCCGACCAAATCCTGATTCTTTTCTGTATATTAGTAGGAGATAGATTCTTAAATAAATATTACAAACGAAAATTAGACACACGACTTAAGAGGTTTACCACCGTTTCGATAATTCAAGAAACTGGTAAGAAGCTAGTTGCTACTTGGTAAAAATGGACTTTCCAAGCCTGAAGGTAGAAGAATCTACATTTATGGGGGAAGAGTTGGAAAAAATCAAAAGTAGCGACAAATTAATCTCATATTTTACAGAAGTATTCCAAAAGTCAATCTGGACCTGGTTGTTCAAATCTAACGATGTCGTTAGTTAACGAGAAGTTAAATTTTCACAAGTATTATATGTAAAAACGCTGCCATTTTTGGCCGATACCTGTGCAGTGCAAAAGCTCCTTTTTCTTGGCCGAAACATGTGCAGAGCAAAAGCTCCTCTTTTTTCAGCGGAAAGTTTTACACACTTGATTTTAAGTATACTAGAAGACTGAATAAATTCTTTACTAACGATATCGTTAATCTAACGATGCTATGAACAACTGGTCCCAGGTGATCAACACCGATGGCCCAATGTATATGTTAACATGGGGATCCTAGCTTTAACGCTTTTGCCTCCAAGAAATCGAGGGGTATATTGGTTTTGGTCTGACCGTCCGACCGTGTGTACGTGCGTATAATTTTAGGAGTGGTCTGTTGTTCAAGAATAAGAATTCCCGAGTTCTTGATATTTTATGGATGGCGGAACATTTATAGTTGATAAATCCATATCTTTTTAAAGGTCGGCATCGTAATTACAGAGTTACGCCCCTTTTCCGAAAAATTGAAACGAAACTTTCGAATAATCCTTAGAGCTATGATGTTAATACTTGACGTCCGTAATGGGCTAAGATGTAAAGTACTCTGTCTGATTTTGGGCTAAAGAAATGACTTAATTATGCCCCTTTGTTAACTCCGGTATGTTCAAAGGTTTAAACTCTTTGAACGAATAGAATTATTGGAGAAGTTGATTATTTTACTGCTAGTTAGATCATATTGCATTCATTTTTGACAGAGATATCTCTTGTACGCGTTTAACATTACATTTAGGTACATGTAGTCTATTACTCAAGAACTTTAACCGATGAGGCCTTGACATTTCACATATGGATAGACCATTTAACATTGGCAGATCCATATTTGTTACATTACCGTCAGCCGTCTGCTTACAGATTTATGTCCCTTTTTTGGAAAAAAAAGATTGTTCCAAACATTCTGGAAAAAAAACGATAAAGCTATGGCACATCTATTTGTCATACTACTAGAGACTAAGATGTAGATTATTTGATTAATTTTTGGGCCAATTCGTAAAAGTAGGACAGAAAAATGCTCCTTTGTTGACTTTCGCATTTTCCCAACTTTTGAACTGTTTGACCTAGAAAATCTTTTTTGTAGATATTTGTTTTTGGTTTGTCAATTTATCTGATTATAGTAACGTTATATTGTAATCATTATTTGACAGAGTTATGACCATTTTCTCGTCAGTGCATAACATTTCAGGAGTGGTCTTTTTCTCAAGAACCGAAACCGCCATGGCCTAAATATTACGATTCATAGCTGGATAGGCAATAAAAAACAAGCGTAACTGCGTCGTGATATATGTTTTTTTTTTCTTTTCTTTTTTCTAGTTGTTGTTATTTTTCCGTTGGCATTTTACTTACGGAGTTATGGCCCTTTTCCCAAAACAAAAATATGAAAAGTTGTTCCGAAAATCATGGGAAAAACTGTTGAAGCTATGGTACTAATAGTTCACGTACTGCCATGGACTAAAGATTTAGATTACTTGGTGAAGTTTTAGGCTAATATCTTGAAATTTACTGAATTACACCCCTTTGTTGACTTTGACATTTTTCCAACTTCTGAACCGTTTGACCTAGACAGTTGATTTTTGTTATAGTGTTAATATTCAATTTGGCAATCATTCTGATTGTACTTACGTTATGCTACATTTATTACTGAAGAGGTATGTCCCTTTTCCGAAAATGTAATGGAGGCTTGTTCTCTGATTTTTGTTTCGTACAGACCTTTTTTTCGTTGATCTGTCTGTTGTAGGGTCATGCATATGGTAGGGGGCAAAGTGCTTTGGCAAACATAAGTTTTAGTTAGAGTAAGAGTTTAGTGCATAGACTTTTCCCACATGGATCTGATTAATAATTGTGGTAATATTCTCACTATCCTAAACACAAAAATACTTTACAATTCAAATACACTCCAAACAAAACAAAAGTCGGTGATTCAGTTTAATTTTTTGTAATTATGTTTGTGAACAGTTATGTAATATGAGTCCTTTGGGATGCCTTCTAGCACTGATTTGAGCAGACTGTTTCTCAACTACTGCTCATGGACCTACCCAATTAGAAAAATAACAACTAAAAGTTTTGAGCCACATCACGTGACTTCCAACAATGAGGCATTGGTGACAACTAAAGGCTGTATCAGACTGCACATAAGTGCAGTCTGATCAGAGCCTTCGCTAGTCATATCAGCCATCTATGGAAGTGACCCAAGCCATAGAGCCAATAGTGGCGTCTCTGGCCACCTTGTACAGTGAGACGGATGATCTGAATGTCACATGACAAGATTGCCAGACTTGGCAGTCACATGACACGGTTCATTTGTGGTCTCCACACAGCCATACTATCAACTGTCGTGAAAGTAAATGAACTCTGTAATTGCATGTCTGCACGCATGACAACTTACACTAAAGATATTAATGGGCAGTCCTTCATGTGCGACACTACTCACATCGTTAAGCAACAGTTTAACAGACATCTGTTTCTGTAAACCAGGTATCCCACTGGCACACAACATTTAATCAACATTGAATTTACGTTGATTTAACGTCATGACGTTGAATGAACGTGGAATCACTGTTGATTCAATGTTATGTTCCTGCTTGGATGTTAGTTTTGCAGATGAATATATGACGACTCTAAGATAAAAAGTTGTTTTAAATAATTTCCTTATTTGATTATAATATTTCCATTCGGTGCCTGCCTTTTATTTAAGTAACTGCTATTTTTCGTGAGAAATTATGCCATCTGGAGTCTCTGCGACTTGGATTCGATCGCTTGTATCGGCATGACGCACGATAGTAAATGGACTCCGCGTCGGTGGTTTTCTCTAGTTCTCCGTTGAAATTGTTGTTAATGTTTATTAATTCGTTTTTATCAAACCATAAGTTAACATGAAATAAAATCAGAACGTTCCCGACAAAATAATTTATTTTTGTTGAGCTTATTCCCTGACGACGTTGTGACCTTGAATATAAAACAGCGCAAGGAATCAGTTGCTATAGAAACACAAAGTCGTGACCATTCTTCGCGCCGAAAAAAACACTTAGCTAAATCTTGGCATATTCACAAGTCATTGTAGCTATGAGCTTTCTAAACTATACTTTATTTTTGTCTTAAAATTTGTTAAATGGGCATTCAAAGCGCATAAAAATTGATTGTGAATATTATTTCATGAAGAAGTGTTGATCAGATGAAACTGGTTTTGCCCCCAGTGACGTTACGTTGTCTACCTCAGACATACGCCACGGTACTCAACGTTTATGTGTTTAAGGAGAGCGGAAACATTTCTCGAATACAATCTTGAAAATAGAGCGGAATGTCTTAGGAGGGTGATAGTTTAATCAGATTTGTACTTTGAAAGTCCTTTTGGTTAAGAAGTTATGCACTAAATCTTGGACCTTTTTGACTATAATATGCCGCGTCTTTCGCATTTCCTTGCATTCCCTTTAGGTTTTGTTTTCATGGCGTATTGTGTACTTCATCGTAAAATCTCATGGCTTGAACACTGCTGTTTTTTGCCTTTTTGTTCCAAATTCCCTTGTAGGAAGTTGAAATTCGTCAAGAGACATTTGAGCCGCGACACGACAAAACCAACAATGTGGTTGTGCGCCCAGCGCAGACTCAGATCAGCCTGGGCATCCGCCCAGTCTGATCAGAGTCTTCGCTGTCCGCATGGGGGTAGCTTAGACTCTAAGCTATCCTTTAAGCCCTTAGCGAAGAGTCTGATCAGACTGGGCGGATGCCCAGGCTGATCTGAGTCTGCGCTGGGCGCACAACCACATTGTTGGTTTTCTCGTGTCGCGGCTCATTTATCAATTTTTCCCGGTCCCTGATTTGAAACTCTTTGCTTCAAAAACGGATAGTTTAGACGTCAGTCTAAGATTTAAATAAGATTACACTGACAGGACGATGTCTCTGTTGTATAACTGTGGATGATAAATTGAGTTAATGTAAATGCTTTTGGAATAAAGTCTCCTTCTCAGAAAATAATCCTTTGTTTCGATTACGCTGTACCAGAGGGTGTAACAAGATATGCTGTCCGGGTCAGTACAAAAGTGCGGTTGAAAGCTAGTTACTTTGCAGTAATGGTATATTACGACTTAGTACGATAGGCCCTTGCAACAATTCCATCGTTTACTGCGGCTATACCAAAATTTGGTTGTTTGTCTTCAATCAGTATAAGAGTCAACGTTTCAGACTTTGATTTTTTTCCCTGTGCATAATCATTATTTCTAATTTTCAGTTTCACATTAGGTACTGTGCAACATTATCACTTTAGATAAGATACTACTGTCTTTATTTCTGAAAAGGTAATAATCACTATTTATGTTTTTATAGATCTCCTTTTGATCAAATAAAGAGCATTTGAATGCTCTAACGTGCGGTAGTTTTACATTGCTAGCATGCGTCACAAGTTAAAGAGAAATGAAAATATGCATAAGAACGAATTTGTGTCAGACGACGTTGTTTTGGCTTATAAAGCTTCATCAGTGACCCTGGTAACGAATGCCAGGGGAAAAAATGTTGTTATTTTGTAAATTTCAAACAAGCAGACGATTCTTGGACTAGTATATATAAAAAAGGGTCCAAACTATAAAATATCTGTCAAGAATATGGGTCTAAACCAATAATTAATTCCGATTTCTCAAGAGCCCTCTGAGCTAAAAAAAAAAGTGTGAAACTGCACAGCAGTTGATGTGCGGGAGACGTTTTACGGCCGCCAGACGGCACAACACCAGATGCAGCGATTGCAAATAAGAGCAATATAAACACTCACAAGAAAGACGGTGGAATTATTAGCCTCATCGGTGCCCCTGTTATGGCCTGGCATCGAAAGTCAGAGGAAAACATGTTGTAATTTCGTAAAGAGTAGTATAAAGCAACAAGGGGTCCAGACTAAAAAAGGTCTTCATGTTTCGTGATCCCAAGAGATCAACAGCTCTGGGTAATGCCCAGTAATACAATTTACCAAGTATATTTACATTCAATATATTAAAATGTTTCGGAAAAAACAACTATGAAAATCAGGAGCTAGTATTACTAATACAAGGATATAAAAGTTTCTTTAATTTGCCTTTGGTTTTAGCTCACCTGAGCCTTTAGGCTAATAGGTGAGCTTATAGAGCCGGGCATCCGTCGTCCGTCCGTCGTCCGTCGTCAACATTTCTAAACATCTCCTCTGAAACCACTGGGCCGATTGAAGCCATATGAAATATGGAGTCTACTTAGGTCGGGAGAAAGTTTGTTCGGGGTATCTGGGTCACATGACCAAGGTGGCCTCAAAGCCCTTCCAAAATCTTCTTTCCAGAACCGAAACGGCTTGAAACCTGGTATGAACCATTGGGCATTCGAGCTTATCATAGTTTATACAAATGATGGCCGTAGATTGACCTTGACCTAATTTACGACACGGTCGACTTTGGTACGTTATGATTTTATATGGGAAAATGGTTAAACATAGAATTTCTCAGAAACTATTTAAGTCTAAGATATAATATTTGGTATATATGATTAACTAAAGGTCCCAATGAAGAAAGTATGTCGCTTTAGGTCAAGGTCATTCTTTGACCTTTGTTCAAGGACACTGAGTTTCTGTCTCTGTCAGCATTTTCAAACATCTTCTCCTCTGTAAAGCCACTGAGCCGATTGAAGCCACATTTCATATGGAGCTTCATTGGGCAAAAGTAATCGAAGTTTGTTCAGATGGTCTTGGTCACATGACCAAGATGGCCGCCACGCCCATATATGGTAAAAAAACCTTCAAAAATCTTCTCCAGAACCGAAAGGCATATGACCTCGGAACCTGGTTTGTAGCATTGGGCATTCGAGCCCATCATATTTTGTACAAATGATGACTGTAGGTTGTCCTTGACCTAATTTACGACACAGTCAACTTTGGTATGTAATGCTTTTGTATGGGAAAATGCTTTAACACTGAATTTTGCAGAAACTAAGTCTAAGGGATATTTATTGGTATATGGAGCTTCAGGTTGCATTCCACCATTAATATTCCATAGACGACAATGTTAACATCAGGTCATTTTATTACAAAACTGTACATACAAAGTTTTCCAAACCTGCCTTGCTTTAAAGTGTCATCCTAGCCGATCAATTTGAGACGAAAACATCCACTGCCTTCCCAACTCATTTGGTCGCTAAGCTAGGTTAAGTATTGCAACCACCAACTCGTACCCCAAAAAATAGTATATTATTTTACCAGGGGTAAGTTACCAAAATCAGCCCATCTCCTTCTGGTTAAAATATTTCTCAATTAAACATGCTTCTTGTAACTATCATTTGTTGGTCTTTTTTATACTACAAAAAGTCTAACATGCATGACTGACAGATGACGTCATCTCTCTTACAATGTAAACCTAATGCTCTCCCCGAAAAAGGCGGGGCTATCCTCATGAATATTTAGTGGACTGTACCCTTCAGTGGCCCAAAGGAATCAAAGTTTGTTCAGATGGGCATGGTCACATGACCAAAATGGCCGCCATGCCCATACATGGTAAAAACCCTTCAAAAATCTTCTTCTCGAGAACCGAAAATCCTATAACCTTGAAACCTGATACGTAGCATTGTGCATTCGGGCCCATTAGATGCTCTTGGTCACATGACCAAGATTGCCGCCACGCCCATATATGGTAAAAACCTTTCAAACATCTTCTTTACCAGAACCAAAGGCCTAATGGCCTTGTGGCTTGATATGTTGCATTAAGGGCTTGAGTTCATCATAATTTATACAAATCATGACTGTGCATTGACCTTGACCTAATTTATGGCAAGGTCAGTTTTGGTAGGTTATGCTTTTGTATGGGAAAATGCTTAAACAGTGGATTTCTTAGAAACTATTTAAGTCTAGGGTATAATATTTGGTATAGATTGTTAAATAAATGAGCTACTGAAGATATTATGTTGCTAAAGGTCAAGGTCATTCTTTAACCTTTGTTCAGGGTCTACATCATGGAGATTCTGTCACTGGGCCGCGTAGCGCAGTCGGTAGTGCGCCTGACTTGTAAGCCAGAGTTCGATACCCGGTCCGTCCACTTACTTTCATTTCCCCTTCCGCTGATTCAAGAAGGGCAGTTGTCAGTTATTGGTGAAAGTAAGTGCACTTTGTACTGGTTAACCGCTAAGGAGGTCTAAGCCTGTCCATGAATAATGTGGTTAGGTTAACTGACCGTCCCGACATGACCATTGCTGTTTACCGTGGACGATAAACAACAACACAACACACAACATGGAGATTCTGTCACCCGTCAACTTTTTCAAACATCTTCTCCTCTGTAGCCACTTGGTCGATTTAAGCCATATATTACATGTATATGGAGCATCACTGGGTCAAAGGAATCAAAAGGATAAGATGGTCTTGGTCACATGACAAAGATGGTCCCCACGCCCATACATGGTAAAAACCCTTCAGATATCTTCTACTCCAGAACCGAAAGGCCTATGACCTTGAAACTTGGTATGTAGCATTGGGGACTCACGCCCATCAAAATTTATATAAATCAGGACTGTGCATTGACTTTGACCTAATTTATGGCAAGGTTAATTTTGATGCGTCATGCTTTTATATGGAAAAATGCTTAAACAGTGGATTTCTCTGAAACTATTTAAGTCTAAGGTATAATATTTGGTATATTTGGTTAATGAAATGATCAAATGGAGATATAATGTTGCTAAAGGTCAAGGTTATTCTTCGACTTTTGTTCAAAATCACTGAGATTCTTTCGCCCGTCTACATTTTCAAACATCTTCTTCTCTAAAGCCACTGGGCTGTTGGAAGCCATATTTCACATGGAGCTTCATTTGGTCAAAGGAACCAAAGTTTGTTCAGATGGTCATGCTCACATGATAAAGATGCCTGCCATGCCCATATATAGTAAAAGCCCTTCAAATATCTTCTTCACCAGAACCAAAGGCCCAAATGGCCTTGTTGCATGGTACGTAGTATTTGGGACTCGGGCCCATCATAATTTATACAAATCATGAGCATGCATTGATCTTGACCTTATTTATTGCACGGTCAACTTTGGTATGTTATGATTTTATATGGGAAAATGCTTATACAGTTGATTTCATGGAAACTTTTTAAGCCTAGATATAATAATTGGAAAATATGGCTAACAAAATGAATACATAAAGACATGACGTCATCAAATATCAGGGTCATTTGTTTAACTTTGCTCAAGGTTACTGAGATTTTAAAATTAATATTCATTCCTTATAAGCCACTGGTTTCAAATTTGTAACAAATGAGCGAAATGACAAATTGTGTTTGTTGACAGAAGGTGTCAGGTGAGCTACAGGACCATTGGTCCTCTGTTTTTTTGTGTGTTTTTTGGGTGGGGGGGTGTTTCTTTTTTTTTTATTTTTGTATTTGTTATTTATAACTGGTGCTAATATTGGATACTAGGAAGAAGCGTATTCATTACAGAACTATCGCTTCACGCAGTGTATTATTATTTGTTTTAAATGCTCTCTATTGCTTTCGCTTGATTATAAAGCTTCATGTAACTCTATAAAGTGAGGTGGTGATACAAAGCTTCCGTCAGGCTATGTGTAAGTTTGATTCCGAATTTTACCAACGAAATCTGGGGAATGTATTTACACTTGGCACTGACTTCCCTCGTGAGCAACTAGCTTTATACACCAATAAACGACAATTGATCATATGACGTTGTCGTCAAGCGATGTCTAAAGTAAATGAACGTCTTGATTTGTCCACGTCACGTTCAACTGACGCCACGTCATGGCGATGACTGTTTTACATTATAGTCGAACACGTCATTACTCACTTTTCTTCGACCCATATTTGTCATATTCTACATTAAATTACAATCAGTCTAAACATTAAGTGTAATTTTTTTCAGCGTTCATCGTGTGGCCGTCGCTAAAACTCGAATATTCGCGCTTCGTGGAATATTTTAGCTCCCCTCACTAGCTTCATCACACGATGAACGCTGTAAAATCAAATATTAACTATACCGTTCAGTTTATGTCTAACAGAGCTTTGTTTTGTGTACATTATGTATTAAAAGTGGGTGGGCTAATTCTTTACCAGTCAAACCTAATTAAACTAATTGGTGACTTACAATCGTCCAATGATAGATTGACTACATTGAATAAGCAGGAGACACACTGTAAGATTATATAAGGTTTTAGTGTCTTTTGAATACCTGTGCTAATTAAAATCTTGAAGAATTCTCTCGAGAGCAGAGAACACATTCTAAAGAAGGAACATAGGCCATACTTTTAAGTTTCGGCTATACCAGCCTCATTGGCGACACTGACAATATCCTGCGATGAAAGCAAGAGATAAGCATTACTGTAATTTCTTAATTTTAATAAAAAGCAGTCAGTTGAAAGACTGATAAGTATCAAAAAAAGGTCCAAATGATCAAAACGCGATGCTCTAGAATAGGAGACTTAATTAATAAAAATTTCTGAAACATATCGCTTTTTTGCAGTTTTAGATTTTTGTGTAATCAGTGCCTACCAGCTTTGCGAACTACCACACTGTTTCTCCAACAAGCAATTGAATAGCCCTTACTTTGATGCAAATACAGTGTATTTCTCAATGACTAGACATAGCAGCATTGTAAGCATTTTTACGTAAATGTTCTGAAAAATGACTTATACGCCCTTGGATGCAGACACTTATATTAAATATCTAAAAATTTCGATTTGTATGTTACAGAATCGCCATTCGTTTAGGAAGAACCACATGATTACGTTGAATCAATGTACATTTTAGTCTGAAAGGTGCGTTTCGATCTTTTTACATGATATATGTGCCATAATGTCTATACGGCTAATTGCTCACAAAATAGTATTCAATTATGACGGTACCAGGACACCCCCCTTAGGGAAAAGTAAGAAGGAAAATTCTCAGGAACTGACACAATTCAGTCTCAGATCCCACTCAAGACACCATGTGGAACACAACACATTATTAGTCACCACCAAGGACATCACCAGCGGCAGCCATGTGAAGAGCCATTTCCCATGGAAACCAATCCTTTCAACGAGCACCTTCGAATTTGCATATTTGAATATCAAATGCATATTGTGATGTATTGTACAATATCATGCGGGCAAGCCCCAAAACTAATTATCAATTGCCGTCGATTATAATTGTGCATATTATTATACTATCGTGTTTAATTCCTTACTTATGTGGTTACTGTGATGATAAAACACCAGGTGCTTATTGAAAAAGTGTGTTCTATACACTTGAAACTTACCTCCTGCTTTAAAGTCTATTCTACGTTAACGTTTTCCCCATTGAACATGATGAACGCATAGGAAGCGGCAGCGTATGAAATTTGTGATAATTCAAGTTGTTAACGTCGAGATGTGCCAATTTCGCGCCTTGATGATGTCAGATGGTAACATTTGCTTCTGTTGACATCCCTCTAAAAGCAATCCTATAGTAACGTTTTAATTTACTTGCATTTTCATTCTGTAGAATATTAGAATCGAAATAATTTTTCCTTATCCGTGAATTATCGCTGATTAACACATGTGTTGTCATTGACTCATTCCGGCCTGCGGCCGTCGTGAATTAATATTTCGTGATCTGCCCTCCAACAACATGTGTGAATCAGCGATAATGCAACTGTTAGGAAAAAATTTTCTTAAATAAACTTTTATTTTCATGCCTTCTTAAACAAATCTGGTGCAGAAAGTCCTGAGACGGGAAGACTATTTTTGTGGCTTGCGGTTTTCTAATCCTTGCAGTCACATGACGTCGTAATACGGTCGATTCGACCTTATGACGTCGCATCGACGTCAATACGAGGTCATTGGATGCCAGATGCCCGCTGGGTTGCTTGTGGTTGATATGTTTCGCGTCTTCATGAACTGTGATTCGTGATTCTTCATTTTTCTAAAACTTTGATTTGTGATTTATTTTTTTCGTTGCATGTGACCAGACTCAACGCTCGACCTTCCCCCTCCCACACACACACATCCGCAAATTATTTTTCACATCAGACAGTTTGCACGCACGATCACACGGTAAACGTTTCTCAAAAAGAGTCTGATTAAATCTGGGAATTCGATTTTTGTTCTTGTATGTACTCATGTGATGATGGATTGACGATTCAGTTTAACGTCCCTTTCAAGAGTATTGCTGTCTTGTGATTTTACGTCCTTTTTAATAGTATTTCATATCAAGACGATGAGTGGGTGATAATGAAAGGCTTTTTGCAATAAAATACCGTTTATGATTGAAAAAATTCCCGCCTACAGTGGGGCTCGAACCCGGGACCGCTAGATCAGCAGGTCAGCGCTTAACCTACTGAGCTATCGGGGCTCCTGTCATATCGGGGCCAGTTTCCTGAAGCAATTGTTGGTCAGTTGAGGCGAGAACCTGAAGGTGAGAGTTTATATTCCTATTCTCATTACCAAGCTGAGAGCTGTATAAATTGATAAATCAGAAACAAAAAAAAAAAACAAAAAAAAAAAACTACAATTTCCATACGCAGCTACAGCAGCTCCAGTGTTTACAAAGACATTCCCAACATGCCTCGACGTACAGATTCCCTCGCTCAGGTGCACTCATTAGTTATAGTCGTACGTTGAAACGAAAGGTTGCAGTCAGCACCGACTGATTTATTTGTTTGGTAGGAAGAATTGTTTGAATGCAACTATATACTACTGATATACTTAACAAGACTCGTGCCGATTTTTTCTACATTTCGTTCCTGTTTCTTAACTGTTTAGCAGCCATTGTACTATTTGATCTGCGTAGAGGCCTCCTAACGCATTAGTGAGCCATCACAGTAAATTACATAAGAGCCGCGACACGACAAAACCAACAAAGTGGCATGTGCGGCCAGCGAGGACTCAGATCAGCTTGGGCATCCACCCAGTCTGATCAGAGTCTTCGCTATGCGCTTAAAGGGTACCAAAGGGCATAAGCTGCCTCCAGGCCTAAGCTACCATGATGCGGACAGCGTAGTCTCTGATAAGACTGGGCGGATGCCCGGGCCTAAGCTACCTTTATGCGGACAGCGAAGACTCTGATCAGGCTGGGCGGATACCCAGGCTGATCTGAATCTTGGCTGGGCGCACATGCCACATTGTTGGTTTTCTCGTGTCGCAGCTCATAATACCATCAGAAAACGATAGTGAAACAAACTGAAGAGTTTAAATTAATTGCGTCAAACCCCCACTTGGGTCATACCATGTCTAAAACTGGGATACAGATGAGCCTGCTCATAGTGAGGCACTTTATCTGAATGCACACTAGCCGCACCATTTTTGCAAAGATAATTTTCTGAGAATGCTTAAACATAATAGAAATATTCTTTGCAAAAGCCTCTACCAAAAACGAAACTAATTTCTTTGTGCCGGTCTGTTTATAGTTATTTGGTTGTTACGGCAAAAATGCCTTAGACTCCAGTTGAAAAATCGAATATTGGCTATTACTGTCTCAGCATTGCAGATATAATGGCCGATCTTTTGACAGACATGTTCCTTAGGATGCCCTGTATAAGACATAGGTTTTTGTGTGAAGTGTTTAATTAGCTAGATTGCCATGGTAGCCAAAACCCTACATGTCAAAATGGCAGAATATTTAAATACCATCTTCAAGAGGTCAACAAAGCTGGAATTTTGTAGCAATGTTCTTTGCATATGCTTCTCCCAAAATGATATGTTTAGTGCTCATTGGTCAATTAATTAGGTTGTTGTTAATGGTTACTTAATGTTTCTTTGATTTTCAGTTAGAAATTGAAACTTGGCTTTATTTGCCTTAGCAGTGCATATGTAATAAAAATCCTTTAGAAATCCATTTCCTTATGTAGTCTTAGATAGTCCTCCATCAGATATATGGTGTTAGTAGCCACTATCTAAGGTTCGATTGTTTATCTGGGTTCTCAGGGAGAGATTAGGGGAATCATGACCCTCTTGTTTCCATATATGACAAATTAAAATATAGAAATTCTCTTACAGGACAGTCAAACCTGCTTATGTGGTCATATCTGCATGTACTAAGGGGTCACCTGCCTTAAGCAGCCACCTTTTCCGGTCATCGAATCAGAAATAAACATGCATTTAGGTAGCATTCCACCATTAATTTTCCATAGACGACAATGTTAATATCTGGTCATTTTATTACAAAACTGTACATACAAAGTTTTCCAAACCAATCTTGCTTTACAGTGTCATCCTAGCCTATCAATTTTAGACGAAAACATCCGCTGCCTTCCCAACTCTGTAAGCCGCAATGCTAGACTGAGTTTGGCAACCACCGATTCGTACCCCCCAAAAAGCACATTTTTCTACTACGGGGTCAGTTACCAAAGTCAACCCCATCTCCTTCTGGTAAAGTATTTCTCAATTAGATATGCCATTTTGTAACTATCATTTGTTGGTCTTTTTTTGTACTGCAAGCAATGTAACATGCATGATTGACAGAAGACGTCATCTCTCTTACAATGTAAACCTAATGTTCTCCCCGAAAAAGGCGGGGCATGTCCCCATGAATATTTAGTGAAATGTACCCTAAAGGTTGCATTCCACCATTAATATTCCATAGACGACAATGTAAACGTCTGGTCATTTTATAACAAAATTGTACATACAAAGTTTTCCAAACCCGTCTTGCTTTAAGTGTAATCCTAGCCTATCAATTTGAGACAAAAACATCCACTGCCTTCCCAACTCTGTTAGCCGCTAAGCTAGACTGAGTTTGGCAACCACCGATTCGTACCCCCCAAATAGCACATTTTGCTACTAGGGGGTCAGTTACCAAAATCAATCACATCTCCTTCTGGTAAAATATTTCTCAATTAGATATGCCTTTTTGTAACTATCATTTGTTGGTCTTTTTTATACTGCAAGAAATGTAACATGCATGATTGACAGATGACGTCATCTCTCTTACAATGTAAACCTAATCCTCATGAATATTTAGTGGAATGTACCCTTAAGGGGTCGCCTGTCTTAAGCAGCTAGTTTTTCCACTGGGTGACCCATTATTTTCTCTGAACAATGCTTCTTCATGAAGAACTGTAAAAATAAGATGAAAGTTTAAAACTTGAAAAATTTATTCTTCATCGGAAACCAGGAAGGGGAAATTTAGGCTAAGTATATATATGCAGAACAGTTATCTCCGTTTGCAAATAACTTAACGAAACAGTTCTGTGCGGATCGCCGGTCATGTGCTGATTGAACCTCTACATGTGTTGCTGTTCGCAAAAAAAAGCGCATGGTGGAAATAGAAACGCCATGTAGTGTGTACACATTTTCTTCTACGAGCTCACGAGCCCGAGCTTGTCTGCATTTTTATTAAATTGCACATTATTTGCTTGTACATGTAAGCAGAAGCGTGTGGGTTTTTTGTGTGTTTGTGTGTGTGTGTGTGTGTGTTTTGTACAGACATGAATCATACAACTTTAATACATTTTTTGTTTAATCTGAGCTTCATCTGTTGTCCAAAAATTGAAAACAAGCTTGCATATTGACCTAATAGTCCCCCTGTTATAAGTACATTGTTTCAGTGCATGTTTAATAAGTATGCATTCACGAACAGTATAACAGACGCTTGAGGGGAATGACAATCTTTCGGACTAACAGAAAGATAATTGAATCGCGACACGACAAAACCAATAAAGCGGCATGTACGCCCAGTGAAGACTCAGATCAGCATGCGCATCCACCGAACCTTCGCTGTCGGCATGAAGGTAGCTTAGACCCTTAGAAACCCTTCAATCGCACTGCAAAGACTCTGATCAGACTAGGCGGTTGCCCAGGATGAGCTGAGTCGTCGCTGAGCGCACATGTCACTTTGTTGGTTTTGTCGTGTCGCGGCTCAATTATCTTTCTCTATGACCCTCTATAGACTGGCAATGACCGATAGAAATTCAGAAGCCACCACAGGCAGCGCCTACAAATAACAGTCAACGGCCAATGGTACATGTAGCAGTGTGACAATGAGTTGTTTTCGATTGCTTTAATTGACTTAATCGTCTCAATCAGAGGCCACGCACAGTGACAATATTTTTATACACGTCAGCGTCATCTAACTGCGTTTCAACATTTCAAACCTAGATAATGTACTATCGTGAGCGGCGTTTTTAAATCAGCTGCGCGATATTGATCTATAATCATTAGAACTGAGTGTTATTTGGAAATCAGGGAAATTGTCGGAAATGAGTTTGCTGTTTAAATCTGGCTGACTCATTACGTCAACGGTCTTTCCAGTCAGAACTGTAACAAAACTTGCTTTTACTTTGCTCTAAGAAATCTATGCGCTATGCTCGTGTCAGTTAGTTTTCTTTGTTAGAAAGGCTGAATTATAAGGATAAAAGCATTAAATATAGCAGCACATGAGTGAAACATAATTTAGATCATAAAGAACCTCTGACGGTTATAACATTAATTTGCCTATAAAATTAGTCAAAATTAAATTTTTGATATACCCAAGAATTTCTCTTAAAATTTGTTGCTCTCAACTTCCCCTAACTGGCTATGGATTTAATTTCTGATTTTTAGCACACAGACTTCAATGTTTGGTTTAAAAAAGCTAAATTTTATAATTAAACGTAATGGAAACAGGAAAAGTTTTTTGAAAATACTTCCTCCCCCCCCCCCCCCCCCCCCGTGCCCCAGCTAGCCACTTTGCATGTATGTGTGTACTATCATAATACACATTATACATGTATGTGAGTGGCTTGCTGAGGCACGGGGGGGATATAGTCTACAGTTGAAAAACTGAAAAAGTGGGTGGGGTACTTACACCCTTTATATCTAAAAACAGGCTAAAGTCCTTATTACTGAAAAATATTGCACGATATTAGTAACAGTAGTGTGTACGTCAGTTTTAGCATAGTTATCAATTAAAATTTCGATATATAAGAAAACCGAAAAAAATGGACTTATTTTCAGAAACTGAAAAATTCACCTACTTTCTTCACCTTCTTGATAAAATCGGTTTAAGTTAGTGTAGAGGAATGATAATTTTTCAAAATTACTGTTAAAATGTCTTTAAAGTACACACGTCTACATATTAATGCCAAATATTTCAACTTTTGCTGCCCGAGGAAGGTTTTTCAATAATTTGTCGAAAAATGTGCAAATATGAATTGATACTGTCAGAGGTCCTTACTGGACGAGAGGAATATCGCCTCTATTATTCCATTGTATACGTTTCCTAGTTGCTGTTTTATTCCTCGTTCCGCTGCGCCCATTAGATAAACCACTTCGCAAGATCTAACTGAACGTCATTTCGGAATAGGACCGGCTTCGAGGTCTATCGAACATCCAACCTGGTCATTTCATTAAATATATGAATGTCCTCCAGTAGGAGCGCAACACCTCGAAAATGATGATTGTATTTACAGTCATTGATAATCTGACACAAAAGTAGGTTACAAAACTGCACAGCTAATTTCTTTTCTTTTTATAACTATTTTTTCTTTTTTACTTTTCTATAACATCATTAAAGTTTGCTGCATTTGCAGACATATTTAGAGTAATGATTTACACTTTCAAGGTCAGTTATAATGTAGATCTTATCATGAGAGCGTTCTATTTCAGAGAGAGAGAGAGAGAGGGGGAGAGAGTACATTTCCACAATAAGACTGTGACTCCAATAATTAATCACTTGTTCCCAACAAACGTGGGGATGTGTCTTAAAGGTTCTCATAGTTTCTGAAAGCGCATTAAATATTCCTTATCTATAACCTTTGTTCGTTCTTCCAATCTGTGCGGTATCACTCCGTGAAATATCAACTGTCAAGTGCGGTGAGGTATGTCACAATGAACATTTAATGAAATTCAATGCTATTTTAAAATAAGCTTAGCTTTAATGGGCCTTTGTGCCAGTACATGTAGCTATAGCCTCCATTCATGCAATTCAATGGAATTTGAACATATCTTGGCCTGGAGACATCTTGAAGTCACGCACTTGATCCCACAATGCCGTACCCATTTAACATTACCAGCTAGAATTTGTTCGTGTTGTCAAGGTCGTTGATGGATGCTTGTTATTCTATACATAGGTGTGTCTTCAACCTATTCAATGGCTTTGGTTCCATAAGTGCACAATAACCATAAGGGCCATGAAAGATTCTGTGCAACTACCTGGTAATATTGCTTTTTGTTCTGTGTAATGAAATCTGATTCTATGATCTAATAGAGTTCCGAATTGATAGTTTGTATCTGAACCCTTCCGTTAATTTTTGAAGTTTTGTCACAGAGATTTAAACGGGCCTCCGTGACCTTGTGGACAGGAACACTTACTCTTAATATGAGATCTCTCACCGCTCTGAACTCGATCCTCATGAGGAATAGCACAGGCGCGAAAACTTGCGGAAGATCAGGTAGGTTTTCCCAGAAGCTCCGATTTTAGCCCAACTTTGCTTAAAGATCAGTTCGATATAAAGTGAAAGATACAAAAAAAATATTTGGCAGTGTCAGAGAATGCACCAAACTATTCAGTAGCAGAATGGCGTTATACTTTAGAAAGTGACGAATTAATGGAATAAACATGAAGGACGGATGACTGGGTGACTTGGAATTTTACGTCTTATGCAACTGTATTTCAGTTATATCAGGGCGATCGGAGTTTAGCAATGAAAGGCTGTTTACAATGGCACCCCGTATATGTTTGAAAGAATTTCCGCTTCCAGCTGGATTCGAACCCGGATCGCTGGCGTAGCAGCCCAGCCTGAGCTTTTAATCCATTTAGCTACCGTGGCTTCTATGAAACAAGCAACTGTGAAAATATATGTACATGTGCCTTGCTTCTAAATAGGATATTGCTATCTTCGCAGAGAAATCATAAATGTGCAAGTTAGGAGGCGCTAATCTAATTGCACTGCTAATTGAGATTTTGCCATATATGGAGCTGATGCAAAAATAACTTGGTATTAAACTTGTGACATGGAATCAAGAAACACCGTTTAAGCTTAACACGCATATTAAATATATTTTTTTCTCTCAATAAGTTTTGGCATTTGCCTGATCGCCAAAAGAGGTAATGAATTTGTGACGAGTTAAAACCGTCGCGCCGAAACACAAAGTGCCGTGTAGTACAATAGAGGACAGGGTAGTTGTCAGTGATAATTTAGTCAGCCCCGGATGCAGGGGAAGGGCTTTGGGGCTTCAGCCCCGGTATTAGGTCCTCTGTGTTATGTGTAATATGTAGACTTTCAGATAATAAGGAGTATCTAATGACAGTTTGAGATAATTTACCCATGTGGTAAATTAGAGGCGATTCTAAGGAGATTTCACAGTTTGTATTTCAAGGCAAAAAAAAAATAGAAAAAAAATTCTCAAACAATTTCATCATATTGACCCCCAATAACATGTATGTCACGTTTTCAAGCCCACCTCCCCATGCCCCCCTCCCCCCACACCTCCTACACATATATCTCGGTACCTCCCAGCCCCAACAGTTATCCAGAGCGGCCCACAAGTACGTGAAGGTCTTGACCTGGGCCTGTTAGTGGCAGACAGATTCTAAATGCATGTCTATTAGATTAACGCTTTAGAACAAACGTCAGTTGCCTTGTAAATTAGTTGGCTATTGATATTGAGAAAATAAGGTTTAAATTGGGTGCTAAAAATAAAAGGTAATTACCGCTGAAAAGTCCACCCAGTCGAGCATTTAAGGGTCTCTGACGTTCACCTATCCTAAAATTGTCGCTGATATAGCGCTACCGCCACCTCTGCTCCGCCTGAGCTGTTGGAACTGAATGCTTGATGCTCCATCAGTAAGTCGCTCTTTGTTATGACAAATAGTCTAACACTTACATGTACGGAGTTTGATTTAGAAATTCTAAAACTACTGTGTCCTGACTACTGCAACAAAATTCATAATACATGAGCCGCGACACGACAAAACCAACAATGTGGTTGTGCGCACAGCGCAGACTCAGGTTAGCCTGGGCATTTGTCCAATTTGACCAGACTCTTCGTTAAGTGCTCTAAGGGTAGCTAAGGGTCTAAGCTATCTTCATGCGGGCAGCGAAGATTTTGATCAGACTGGGCGGATGCCCAGGCTGATCGGAGTCTGCGCTGGGCGCACAGCCACATTGTTGGTTTTGTCTTGTCGTGGCTCAATTATTAGCAAGAGTAATGTCTCATGAAAGTGTTCATATTAACCGTGATATGTCAACAGTCACACCGAGTACGAATGGGGAGGGTTTATTAAAATTCTGTTCTGTAAGTAATGATTAATTAATGAGCCTCAACACGACAAAACCAACAAAGTGGCATGTGTGCCCAGCCGGGGCATCAGCTCAGACAGATCAAAGTCTTAGCTGTCCGCATGCAGCTAGCTTGGAATTTTAGCTTCTCTTTAAGCGCATATCGAACAATCTGATCAGACTGGGCGAATGCCCAGGCTGATTTGAATCTTCGCTTGGGGCACATGCCACATTGTGTGTTTTGTCATGTCGCTACACTGATATGAGTTAGAAATCCTTCACGCAGACCGAACAACAAACTAAATGATTTGCAACATTACAGGAAGATATGAGCGAACATTGAGAGCCCGAAAACCGGTTCGACCACCGGTGGCATATTAAAACCTGTCCGTCAGTCTGTCCGTCCGTCCGTCAGTCCATTCACAAATTGTTTCAGCGAAAGCCATGACCACGCAGACTTCTGAAGTGCATTTGAACTCTAGAATAAAGTAAAGTTAAATGAGAACGAATGTCGCGCGCAAGAATCAGGTTCCGTGCTCATGGTGAAGTCACAACCAAGGTCAAAGGTCAGTTAAAGGGGCCTTCAGGACATTTGTTACATAGTGTAACATTTTTTGTTTTACTTCAAGGCAGCGTTTCTATGCCGGGGGTCATGTTCATATTCCCAGCAGTAGCATAGCTTACCTGTACAAGTAAAGGTGTGAAAATTTATTTGACTAATCAGTGGACCAGAATTACCAGTTATAATAACTTCATTGTGGAGATGTTGACACTATGTCATCAAGAGACAGATGACACTTTGGAAGTTAATCCTCCTTATATAGTCCAATCCTGCCTTAAAAGAATCTGAATGACCACTTGTCTTGGAAGAGCTGTTTGATCAATTCTGTCATTTTATGTATGATATAATATTTCTTTCGCTTTGGGTTTTGATGGCAAGATAAGAGTTCCTATTGTATCGGTTTTTGATCATTTGTTTATCTTTTTATTTTTATAAAACTTACTACATATCAGCAGTATTGAATTTCTCCAAACCATAATTGAGCCCCGACACGACAAAACCAGCAAGGTGGCACATGCGCAAAGCAAAGACTGAGATAAACCTGTACATTCATCATCACTTTGCATTCCAGTCTAAGATGTTTTTTCTCGTTTCAAACTTCTGAGATGTTGTGCGGTTGCGAAAACAGCTGACCGTGAATTAGTAGCCACAATCCTGTCACATGTCGACCCTGAATCCGAGCTGCAACGATGACAAAGTAATGACAATCTGCTTTATCTGAAGACTTTTGTCGTGACAACCTTGATATCATCACAGATGGCTACAGCTTTCACAGCTGCTTTGGATTTCACAGAAAACGGTTATCTCTGTTTTCATGCATGGCGTTTTTACTTATTGTACCTGTGTCCCGTTTGTTGTCGTACATAGGTTCTGGAGCTTGATTGCATCAGTTCTTGATCATTGCATTTTTTACAGAACGTCACCTACGGTCATGCATTTTCACTTTTTCTAGCAAAATCAGTCTTATAAAAATACAACAAATATTTACAAAATTTTGATTAAACAGAATTTGTTCAAGAAAATAGCATAGATCTACATGACACTAAATATACATATTTTGAAATTGAGGAGCTGAACGAAAGTTTTAAGCTAATCAAATGCACCTCTTCCAAGGCAAAGAATATGAGCAGGGTTTACGAGGAGTGATCAAAAAGTTCTGAGCCTAAGATATTTCCAATAAATCTGCGCATGCGTGCTTAACAAGAATATAATTAGTTGTCATTAAGTAGCTTTCGATGGAAGTTTCAAAAATATTTGGCGAAAGTTTCCTTAAACATAAGAGGATGGCATATTTTTAAAATAACAGTTGAAATCATTTTGTCTTGTCTTACTTTGAAAAATCGTTCTTAACATTCTGCAAGATTTAAACGGTTCTTGTTGTAGTACATGAAAATATGATGACCTGTCAATAGTTTAATGGAAATATTTTGGCATAAACTCTAAAATATTGCAACCCTGAAATTAAGAGACCCATATCCTACTTTCGTGTTTGTTAGGAACATGGTGAGGAAAATCAAACAATGCTTACACACATATAAACATTGACATCTTACATGATTTTTCACGGTCAAAAAGAGTTAAAGAGAATATCCGCTTCTGTGCACGCAAAACATGCGACTCCGATTGTGCACTGTCTGCAGAAACTATCAAAATAGACACTTTCTGAAAATTAAAATTTTGCTTTTTATTCTGAAATAGAATAAATTTATGTTTGTCTGTATCATCAATAACCGGGATGCTGTAGGACATATATTCGCAAAAAAAAAAATTGCAGATGTTTGACTCTGCTAAAGTTATGGCTGTTCAAAGAGTTATACAGTGCACTCATGGGGGTAACTGTAAAAGGTGAAGTGTTATCCAATTGATATTTAAGATAAATTTCCGAAATTTAGTTATTGTTGCTTTCTACAGTGTATAATGGCTGTTTAAAATCAATAACTCAAAATCGCTTTAAAGGTTTCAAAACATGGTGGGGCTTAGAATTTTTCGATCGCTCCTCGTATAATATGTACTACGTATAGGCATTTGAGTAGCCATGTTTAATTCTTGAAAATGCATAATACACTGTCAAAGGTTCAGAGCAGGAGAGTGAATCTAAATAAATTTTCAAATAGACAACTCTGGTATTTTGACATAGCCAAGCTAATAAGCAGCCTACCTTTCAGTTAAAAGAAACTTGGTAGTGTTCACAAGGAGCAAATAATTTCTCTCACCGGCAAGAGAAATTATAACCTCCTGGTTCATGAAGCTCATCTTTGATAGGTTATAAGCACAGTCATAAGGTATATTTTGACATCTGGTAATAACAAAAATTAACAGCAATTTCATGATAAACAAGCAGTCCTCCCGTCTAATGTTTACTCACCGAGCTGCTCCCTAGAACTATTCTCTTAGAAACGCAAACAGCTGTTATCGTAATTGGTATAATCATATTTATTGAATAAAGCATTTAGATCTACATTCTTTTACTGCTTGAACTGTTAATGTAGATGCCAGCTGGACCCATAATGGCTGTGCAATACTTAACTTATCATCGGAAGCATTAAACCTTTCAAATATTAGTCTTCAACAGTCTATACGGTTGATCCTCTGTGCCAAAATAATTTGTAACGCCTGAATATATTATCGCGTTAATTGCGGTACTTTCTTTTTCTTTTGTATCGGCAATCATAAATTGTTTCCCACTGATATAGCTGTTTGAAAACCCCATCTAAACAGCTACCCCAAGTACTTCTCTTATGTATCTACCGGAGTTAATGGAGATCAATCTCTAAATGACGGTGTGCTATGATATCTAATTAGCAAACAAAAAATGCTGTGTGTTTTTTTTTTCGCTATTTTACGATGTATAGGTATACCGCTTTATTTCTCCGCCATATTTTTTTCAAAGTGAGGCAGCTTTTAGACTTCCTGGTTGCTTCCCTGGGCGACGAAGCCCTTGACAAATCTGTTCAACTCTGTAAGAAAAAATATGCTCCTAGTTGCTAGGGGAGGAAATTCTTTAGTTTAAGAGTTGACCCCGATTGAGATGGGAGTCAAAGTTTAAAGTTGTAGAGTTGCTTCCTTGGAATGTGTATCCACTCAGCATAGAATTTCTTAGTCTGTTTTTAAGACTTTTTGTGGAAACAGCGTCTTATCAGCGAACCACAACTTGTGCTATTTGAATTCGCACTTACTGTTCAAGGAGGGGATTTCTTTTTCCATGGACCTAAGACGTGCGTGTAAATAAATAAGATTAAGTCATGTTACGTTTTTGTTCTTTCTTTGTTCCATTATAAAAACCTGTAAAGCTGTCGTTACAAAGACGCTCATCCATATCATAATGTTTTGATTGGGTACTGATGTAAGGAAAAAACATACAGTGTTATGAAAAGGAGATGATGAGTTCCACAGATGTTAAATGACACCTCAAATTTTCAAATAGCACTCGCTTTTAACTATACTTTTAAGATCTAATCTCTTGCTGTATTAATTACGAAAAAAATATGTCCCTCGATTTTAAGAAATATTAATATGACAGCTCTGAAACAGTTCAACTTTGACAATAAGCTGTCGGTGTAGGGCATAATATTGCGATAGATTATACTCAAAACAAGCAATTTAATAAATCTGAAAGAAACACGGACAGAGTCCGAAATAAAGTGATTGATCCTAATGAAATCGATTGATGCAAATGAGAAAATTATCTTGGTCTTTATCACGTGATGAAGAGACCTACATGTATTATCATTTTCTTACTGGCTGACAATTTTGTTAATTTGTATGTATGTTTTGAACTTATTTTTAAATCCATAGTTATCCTTAACCAAAAGGTTTCTGTATCTACTGTGACTCGCGGAATGCGGCTCTGAGAGGGCTGCTGTCGTTGCCTGCTGAAACCTACCTATCACCTTTTTCTGAAAACTTTTGGGGGTTAACGACACTAAAGAGGTTGAATACAGGAACGTGAGTCTGTCGCACTAAATTGGTATAGTTTCATGTATGATGGACTTTCACCAAGAATTTAGAGTTGGAAATGGTGATGTGGCAAGAGAGTACATCGTTTAGGGCCTACAATATGGAATATAAAGAAAGTGGGCCATCAGTCGTCGTCCTTCTTGTCAATCTAAACCAGATAATCCTGATTGCAAGTCGAGCTTCCATTTCTAACAACGACATTCGTGTAAGTTATGCAACAAAACCAGAAACTCTTGTCTGTTATGTCAGAAAATGGTAAATTAGCTATTTTCATGGCGATGGCTTTCATTTACATATTTAGGCCGCAACACGACAAGGTGGGATGTGCGCAAAGCGAAGACTCAGATCAGCCTGGGCATCTGTATAGACTGATATGAGTCTTCAATGTCCGCTTGGATCTACCTAAGACCCTTAGCTACCCTTTAAGTGGATGTCCAGGTGGTAGATGTCCAGGCTAATCTGAGTCTTAGCTTGGCGAACATGCCACTTTACTGGTTTGTCGTGTCACGGATCAATCTTATAATTGTTATGTACCTGCAAGATCGCAATATGTAGGTCTGTTGTTATTCGTAACAGTCACTTAATTGCTTAGGCACTTTCCATAGATTCCAGTAGTTTAGCATAATATCCATGTGTCTGTCTTCTGACTATCCTAATACAAACACAGGGCAGTAATATTCAGGATCAACACAAAACCGGTTCAATAAATCTACCTCCCGTTTTAACAATATCCTGTCTATGGCATGACAAAATGCAGAATTAAAGTTCGCTAAACCGCATAGCAATAAGTTGGTAGGAAGGACAAACTTGAAACTGGGTGTTTATGACAGGAGCAGGGTATTAATATTTGACATGTCATATTTCCTGTTTTTGTTTTCCCTTTTTTTTTCCTTTTATTTTGTTTACTATTTCACAAGTTAATAATTTTCAGCTACTTACATATGTCGATTGAAAGACTGATAAGTATCTAAAAGGGGCCCCAAATGAATAAAAAGCGATTGTCTAGAATACGAGTCTAAACCAATTAAAAATTAATGAATTCTCAGAATATATCCTCTGATCTCAAAGGACAAACATAAAATATAATCTGCACTATGGATGATGTACGGGGAATCGACGGCCGCCACACGGCAGAGCACCAGCTGCAGTGAAGTCAAATTAGAAGCTAAAAGAGTTCCTTTAAGAGCAGAGAACACATTCGAAAGAAGGAACATGAGCCGTACTTCGAAGTTTCGGTTACTCAAGCCTCATCAGTGACCCTGAAATGGCACGAGACCATAATTAGTTTTACTATACAGTTTAATTATCCATCCTTCCAGGCAACTTTTTATCACAACACTCCAGGCACTTTGAACTCTCTTTGCCTCAAGTCTCAAAGGCATGACAAACGATTTTTAAACAGTTTCAACAGGGCAAAACCTGCTACTTGTTTGGTTGCTTCTCTGGTAAACAGTGACCCGTCAACTTATGAGACAATCTGCCGCTGTAGGGGCACCTATGAAGGGTGTGATTCGGTTCCTCTAGTTACCTCCAGTGCTGGGGATTCTGAACTAGTTATACATTTTCAAGAAGCATATCCAAGGCTTTTTTCAGTTTGCTATAGCAAGCAGGATATTCAGTCAAACTGGCCTTCTTAGAAACCAATGAACCAAGGAACTATTTGCGCGAAAGTATATTCTGAAAGCGTTCAACCACTCAAGGTAAATAATTGTGGGCTGATTCCAAATGATCTGGTGACAAAAGCCAGGGAAATCGTCCTGTAATTTCTTAATTTTGATAAGGCATAAACCTGTTATGTCTACAATTTTTACGTGAGCCTGTTTATATGTTTCTTTATTATAGTAGACTCAGTGTTTTCTGTGTATTTGACAGTTTATGATAAGATAGTTTAAATGTATCTACCCAAGGGGCTTGACAAATTTGTACACGATTGCATGTATATTGAGAATATGTTTTTTGTTTTTTTTTGTATGTGTGTGTGTGTTTTGAAGTTTATAGAATATGCTTGTTGATAGAATACAGTTTGGCTATCAATGCTGCAGGTGCTAGCAATGGTTCACATTAATTAGTAACAGAAATGGAGTATGTTGGTGTGTTCCTTGTTATCACACGATCAGTTATTCGGAATCCATATAATATACTATTAAGGGCCCAGTCTCACTGTCACGTTCTGAGGGCTAAGTTGTACTACGTTTCACGCCCTACGTTTGGCCAAAAGTGTATCCCGTTTTGTAAGTATCAAGGTGTTACAACGTTTCTAGTACGTTTTAAATACGTTTAACTACGATATACCTCGTATTACCCGGTTATAAGACGGCTGAGTGCTACGCTTTTAGAACGGACGAGAACAGTTTACTTACTTACTACGATTCCCTACGTTTTACTAGGGACTAGTAGGTAGTGTCCGGTATAACTACCTAGTGCAATTGACGTTTGAGTTGGTATCGCACAGCATACCAAATCATAATTAAACGTCACGAAACGTACTAAGACGTGGGAAAGCATATATAATGCGTAGTACTACGTAGAGGACCTTCACGTATGACTAGTTATTTTAAACGTTTCATCTACGTTCTAGTACGTTGAGACTACGTTTCAATACGTTTTTACTACGCATACAGTACGTATATTGAAATACTACGTTAAAGGTTAATTTTCAATTCAAACGTAGCTAGGCCATGTATGCAGCTATATATACCCGTATATAAATACGTATTCAATACGTATTAATACGCATGTTCCCGTTTTGTTACGTTTTGAATACGTAGCAAAACCTTACAAAAACGTGACAGTGAGACTGAGAGGACCTCTAGGTTATTCTTGTTACGTTTTTGTACGTATTCAATGCGTTTCGGCTACGTTTTAGTACGTTTTGACCACGTTTTACTACGTCTTGTTACGTTTTACTAGGTATACGCTACGTATACCAAAATGTCATGTTTGAGTTAAAAATTCTAAATCAAACGTATGTAGGCCACGTATTTAGCTACATGTATACCTATATACGTTTTCATTACGTTTTACAATGTACACTCCGTTTAGCCACGTTTTAGAACGTAGTAAAACCTAGCCCTCAATACGTGACAGTGAGGCTGTGGCTTTTAAAACGTCTTTGGTAAAACAGTAAATATTATCATCATCTCTTGTGACTCAAATGCAGTAAGTCTGTATATCTTCTGCATTTTTTTAGTTATTATTATCATTATTATTATCGGACGAAGAAGAAATATTGACATGAAAAAGACAGAATGTATTAAATTCATCCAGGCAGTATGCTGCGCGAACATGCAAATAATGCCCTAGGTTGCAGGATCAAAACTTAGAGAACAAAATATTAAATGTTCTGCTAGCTAAATCGTAGCTTTTGTCATAATAAATAAAGACAGTTTACATTAATGTTAGAGCATCTTGGCATGCTTGGAATAAGTTGGCAGTTGTGTTATCAGTTGTCTTATCTGCAAGACTGATTTTTTCTGTTACTGTTATGTTTGTTGATATTTAGTGTGTACATGTAGTTACCTCCCCTTAAGCTTACGCCATGGTTACTTTTATATAGCGATGGCTTAAGTAAAGGGGGGAGGGGGTAACTCATAACTTGTAGGTCACATATGATAAGGCTAGTTGATTTGTTTCAAAGCCTTAGTGGTCAAGTTCAGAGATGCATGCGCCGAGGTAGGCTGAGACTTTGATTTGTTTTGCCTTTTTCAAAGCACGGTTATTTGGCCCATAGTAGAATTCGGAATAGTAAACAGTTAATGCCTAGCCTTCCATAAAAAGGACATAGGCAAACAGTGCAAACCTAGATCAAAACGCGGCGTCTGATCAGAATATTCACTATTTGCATAAAATTTACATTAATTTCTATAAAAATGATAAAAATAAATAAACAAACACCTGCCCCCCTCTAAAATGACGGATGCCCGGGACTAATCTAATTATAAGGATAGAAGAGGCCACTGGGTATAATACACTGACGTTTATGTCGGCATTACTCGTAAGGTGATATACATGATTTTCTTATAGGATCTCAACCTATATATGACCAGTGGACAGTCCTAGCCTTATCAGATGGGTATATCCATTTGTCAATTAAGGATGTCTGATTTTGTTTAATTTAGTCGTTTTTATTTCAGTCTAAGGATATATATCTATATATTATTCTTTTGCAAATAGTGTAAACCCTGATTAGACGCTGCGTTTTGCACAAAATGGACACGCAAGCACCTAAGACAACGTTTGAGTAAGATCGTTTTTTATTTCACCGAATAAACACCAAAAGCAGTATTTTCTCGAGTGGCGAACCCACGAGTGAAAATACCACTCTTGGTATTCAAGAGTGAATAAAAAACGATCTTACACTGAAAAAGTCAAATACCCTCTATATCTCATATACTGCATGTAATTATCGTATTGCTTTCTTCACGACTGAAGACTGAAATAGTCAAATTTTCTGTTTCTTTTGTGCTTTAGAAATGCAATAATTTAGGTTAACCCAATGCGTTAGCCATCACGACAGAGACACAACCTTTTTTCTAGCCGTTTTTCGCCATATTTGATGCTTCCAGCGTGTTTACTGGGTATGATATTGGTTGTAAACTAAGTTTGCAACTGGAAAATAGCTTATTATTTCATTTTGATAAACAGATCTCCTGAAATTTGCTCAGAAAGAATGCCTACAGGAGTCGTAGGCGGCCTGGCGTTGCGTGCGCTACAATGTAACAATGCTACGTTGCGCGTATAGTGACGTCATTAACGTCGTAATGACGTGCAAACATGCGTGACGTAATCTATGTCAGGCAGAATAAGGTTTAGTCAATTAATCAACAAATTCATGAGACTATTTCACAAAAATCCTATTTTTGAAAACAGTGAAATCGAAAGTGATAATTTCACTGTTTGAAACAGTGAGATAATCAGTTTCGATTTCATCGAGAAATCTTTAATTCATTGAAAAGTATAAAAGAAAAAACGATGACGGCATCGATTAGGAATGCGCGGGTATTTTCTCGCTTAGTTGGCAAAAGGTCGCTGGCCAGTAATGTAGTATTGAATATTGACGTTATAGCATATCGGACGTGGCGTCAAAATTATCGAACGGATTGGCGCGCTTATCTGATGATAACGCTACTTTTCCACTACCTATATACCTTTGTATTGAATGTCATGCGGTTGAAACAGTCCGAAATTGATCTCTTAGTTTTCCAAGTTGAACCATTTCGCCGCCATAGCGGACTGAAGTCGACATGAAAGGGTGGACAGATTCAAGTAACCCTCAGGCCGTGGGATAAAATATTCATAACTCAGCGGTTTTTGTACGTGACATAGCGTTAATCTAAGCAATATTTTTGACCTAAATTATGGTTCAGAAACCTTAAAATGCACTCTGGCAGAAGCAGCGAATTAAGGCCTCAGTGTTGCTGTCCAGAAAATGACCCCAATTCTGTCAAAATAACCGAGAGAACGAGTAGACAAGAATATTTGACAGAGAGAGAGAGAGAGAGAGAGAGAGAGAGAGAGAGAGAGAGAGAGAGAGAGAGAGAGAGAATCGGAAAAATCGTATACACACAACACACACTTGGTTTCTTTTTAAGTCCGAAATGTGCAGGGTTGCGCATATGCGAGAAGTGTTTTACCGCCGACTGCTAAAAACGCGCACATATTCCAATTTCTTTCCAGGCTTATACATGAGTGTATCAAGAAGATAAGGGATGGGTTTATCCTCGCCCATCCTTTCTTTCTTCTTGTCCTTCTATCTTGAAGACAGCTCGATATAGACCGATATACTATCTAAAAGAGTCGTTTAACCAAAACCAGCCATCCAACTGAACTATTGTATTCGGTGAAGTTGGGAAAAAGGTACTGAGAGGGGTGGGGTAGTTTTGGTGGGGTTGGCGGTTATGAGTCTGAAAAGTATCATCTAGTGTATTCGGTCAGAGATAGTGTTTGTCTTGGTACCATGTACATTTATTCTGAGATGCGCAATATAAATTATTTTACATAAAACGGAATCTTTGGTGCGTGTCGATTTGTACCTGTATGTTGATTGGCTGTATAAGATGTTAAGCTTTGTCAAAACATGTCCTCTTCTCTTTTTCCTTTGTAGCCAGTGTAAGCAGTCTGAAATCATCATGCAATGTGATTGTATCGACTTGTGAACCTATGAAGATAGGTTGTAGATTATTTACGTAGTCATTTCAAAACATGGCATTTTCTATTTGCACTTTCATAACCGTTCCTCTGCCGATTTGCATGTTTTAAACAATTGCCTAATAATGGTCAAATGAGACTGGTAGAAGTGGTGCATTGGTCACGTCATGTGTTTCACGGGGCCTAAATCAGGGGCCGTATTCATAAAGCCACTTAAGTCGTTGCTATGCGGTTGCTAAGGCTAAATATCTATTAAGGAGATTCCCTACAACTATGAAATTTGGTCTGGAGGAACAGTCTTTGTAAGACTGTTCCTCCAGAGCAAATGTCATAGTTGTAGGGAATCTCCTTCAAAGAAATTTAGCCTTAGCAACAGCATAGCAACCACTTAAGTCGTTTTATAATTACGGCCCCTGGAGGCAAAAATAAGAACAGAGGAATGTAGAAGAAATAATGGGAAATGGAAGTAAAAACATATAAAGATATGATAAAAAATACGTCCCATCTCCGGAGAAGGCAGATTCCCAGTAGAATCGAAACTGTTTGCTCTAAAACATAAGAGTCGGGACACGACAAACCAACAAAGTGGCATGTACGCCCAGTGAAGACTCAGACCAGCCTGAGCATCCGCCCAGTCTGACAAGACTTTTCGCTGTGCGCTTAAAGGGTAACTAAGTGCCGACAGCGAGGGATCTGGACAGACTGGACGTATGCCCAGGCTGATCTGAGTCTTCGGTGGGCGCACATGCTACTTTGTAGATTTTGTGATCTCGCGGCCCACATGCAGTTACCTTGATAGTTGAGATGAAAAATTGGTTCATGGCTTATTGCCAAGACAACCAAAAGTTATTAAAAGCGATCATCCAGTTATGTTAAGGCAGGTATGCAACGTTAAGGCATAAGTATTTTGTATATAAAATTATCTTCTTAGGAAAACTTTATATGTTGTACACCTTAACAATATTCCTGTCTGTTAGCCAGATTATTTGTTAAGGTAATTAGCATCTTGTTAATCATTCAAATGACATAGTTTAAAACATGGAATGGAATTGGGTGTATTGGAGTAGAATGGATTGGACTGGCAGGAATAATATCCACTTTATTTCATTGTTTTGGAATGAGACTCTTACAGAGAAGAATTCGCTCCAACTACAGGTGCGAATTCTTTCATGTAAAGATGTCATCCTAGAGTGTATCCCAGACTGTTGGATCACATCGAGCCGCGACACGAGAAAACCAACAAAACATCTACCCAGTCTGATCAGACTCTTTGCTAAGCGCTTAAAGGGTATCTAAGGGTCTAAGCTACCTCTATGCGGACAGCGAAGACTCTGATCAGACTGGGCGGATGCCCAGGCTGAGCTGAGTCTGCGCTGGGCGCACAACCACTTTGTCGGTTTTGTCGAGTCGCGGCTCATATTGTAACCAATGGCAAGTAAATCATTACATGAGTTCCATTCCAGGTTTAAACTATATCGCTATCAAAGGAGAGTCATATTTCCAATCAGATTGTTCTGAATTCCTTTAGAAAACCACCTGTTACATTCAGTTAAGACTTCGCTGATAAGAAAATACTAGATAGTGCAAAATGATTGCTTTGACAAAAAAGAATAAAATGGTGTATCCGAGTAAATACCAGAAAACCTCGAAAGTACCAAAAAATGTGAATACACTTTTCTTCAAGGAAAACATAATTATCATATCACTTGATTCGTAGTCTTATTCTTGTATCAATGTTTTTGTAGGTTTTTTTTTTTTTTTTTTTTTTTTTTCCGAAAACATGATTAAGTTCAATCAAACATAGTACGACAAACATAAAAACATTTAAATGTGATAGATACGAGGGTTTCCAATAAATAGTGGGATTTTATTTAAAATCTTAGCCTGTTTATGTTTTTCATATCGAAAATATGACCACTGCGTGGCATATATCATAGCGCATACAACAAAGAGTCCAAGATTTTTATCTGACTTGATTTCTTATTGCCTAGCAACGACAAAGGGCAAGGGATAAGCTGGCCAGGCTTGCAAAAATGGTTGCTGGAACCCTCCTGTTAATTCGGCCAAAAATACTTGTTTGATATCTTACTATCGTTGAATCATACTTTGTGAAGAAAAAAAAACATTTTGGACTGAAATTGTCGAAGAAGCTAGGAATATTCTGCCACAGCAGAAGTCAAGAGTGTTTTGAAATAAAATAGTGTATTTCATCTCTCTGATATAATGAGAGTAAATTGGGGTTTGGGTGAGATGGGTGTTATAAATTCAAACTAAATTGACGTTATGGTCAGCACTTAACTTTTAACCGTGAGATATGCCATATAATTACCAATGCGCATATTTAAGAAACACACGGTTGGTGTGCTTTGTATTGCATAGCAACAGAAAACCGTGTATAGAACTAAAGGTCTTATTTCCTAGAAAAGAATGGTCGCAAGGCAACCATTAGTCAGTGGGTTAATGTATAGTCCAAATGATATAAGCAAAATTAAAACTGCATTCAAATAAAGAAATGCCAAACTATGTTTGGATACTCTACTGGTAAAGTGCCAGCTCTTAGTTTCTGCCTGTGTCATTTAATTACGGAGCATATCCCGGCCGATGACTTAGCTGGTGCTGTACGTTTCCAACCAAAGCCGAATAAGATATTGGTCTTAAAAAAGAAGGTGAAATTTTCAAGTAACGGGGTAGGGTTCGTAAGATATCGAACAAGTTCCACTCTTCATTGGATGACCCTCGTATTTGGTTGACAAATTTGAGTTCTTATTTGCAGATCCAAACAAAGTCCCCAGCAGGCAAGCAACGTTGTATCAACATTATATGAGCCGCGACACGACAAAACCAACAATGTGGTTGTGCGCCCAGCGTAGACTCAGATCAGCCTGGGCATCTGCCCAGTTTTATCAGACTCTTTGTTTAGAGCTCAAAGGGTAGCTAATGGTCTAAGCTACCTCCATGCGGACAGCGAAGACTCTGATCAGACTGGGCGGATGCCCAGGCTGATCTGAGTCTGCGCTGGGCGCACAACCACATTGTTGGTTTTGTCGTGTCGCGGCTCATATAAACGTTGATATAACGTCACGACGTTGAATCAACACTGACTCAATCCTGATTCAACGTTGTGTGCCCAGTGGGAACATAATAGATCGGTTTGACGGGGTTTGTTCATAGTAGATAATATCTCCTATGAGCCATGGCACTGGGGTTGGGTGTAAATTAATAGGATGTGCACAGGTCGGCTGTGGACGGATGTCGGGGTGGGCGCTTGTCCTGTTTTAGCGGGTGTGGTGCATAGGTATTGAAAGTGTGCTGGGTGCCAACAGCGCTTGTACTCTTCTGGTGTGATTTTGTCATTAATTTAAAGACTTTAGCTAACGAATTCATTCTATTCATGCCTTAATCATTCCGTAAAGAGAGGAGATCATATATTATAATAATGCTAATAAAAGATAGAATAATTTCATACACTTTCGTATGTTTGCATGGCCCCGCTATGAAAACTTTACGTCTAGAAGTAATAGCAACAACAATAATAATAATAAAATAGTAATAATAAGAATAAGAACAATACAACCTTACAAAATACAATTCGACTTCAAAACAAAAACTTAATCTTTTAAAAAATTAGAATTTGATATTGGTCTAAAAATAGAACATGTTGTTTTTACTGTACAGTAAAGTTTTACAGTACAGTAAAGCATACAAAAGATGTAGATGGAATGGCAAACAGTGTAGGCCCTGGGGCCATATTCATAAAGCCACTTAAGTCGTTGCTATGCGGTTGCTAAGGCTAAATATCTATAAAGGAGATTCCCTACAACTATGAAATTTGGTCTGGAGGAACAGTCTTTTTAAGACTGTTCCTCCAGAGCAAATTTCATTGTTGTAGGGAATCTCCTTCAAACAATTTAGCCTTAGCAATAGCATAGCAACCACTTAAGTCGTTTTATGAATATGGCCCCTGACCTTGTATAAGGTCTGCACTGTTTGCTCAAATACATCTGTGCCAATACTTAGAATTTTACGGTATTTTTTTTTTTTGTTTTGTGGTATGGGCGTATTTGAGACTATATGCGGAAGGTACCTCCATCTGTGATACACTTTTGTACAGTTTGGCTTTGATTTTTTTTCAAACCATATGACCATATGATTCGTTGAGATTCTAGTACATCCCCCTACTTTAAACCGTTAAGGATGTGAACACAGTAGTGGAAATAGAAAATGCCTACCGTATTTTTTTTCATCTCTGTCTCTCTTTCTCCCTCTCTCTCTCTCTGGGAGAGAGGACCGTTATTAATGTTGTAAGAACTTGTGGTCCAACCCAGTTGCTGTATAGATTATTTGGCAATAAAATATGTTTGAACTCTCTCTCTCTCTCTCTCTCTCTCTCTCTCTCTCTCTTAGTGGCGCAACATTTAAGCCTTTTTAAGAGAACAAGCCGTATAAGTATGTGACATTACAAGTTGAAAGAGCTTATCTTGCGGTGTAATAAGACGTCTGTTATGGGGATTAGCTGGCTGATAGCCTTCGGAAGCGGTTGCTGCTATTACTTGATTGCTTCTGTAGCTGCCAGAAACCATTATCACAAGAGAAAGGATATTACCGGAAGAAAGGATGCTTTCATTATTCTTTGTAGTACGCAGTTGAATAACACAAGTGGTACTATGGGTTTATGTATAAATAACAGGATTTCTGCCGACTGTTGGACTTTAGTGCTTTGTTGAAAACTTAAGCGATTCTGCAGCGTGGATCACTGAGTACATACATTTTGAGTCATTTTAAACACAGAGTTCAGCTTAAGCCGGTACTGGGGCCATGGACGGTGTTGCACATTTTATAAATGGTCATGAACAGACTCAATTAAACCGAGTCAACTATTTTCATTAGTTTGGTGTTTTTTCTTGCTTTCAAAAGCTCTAATCATTCAGAATATTTTACTGCAATATGACATAACGACACACAAAATTCGTTTTGGGTAAAGCATTGGGTTGTTTGGAATGCGATTATAACTTATGACAACCACATAATTTACATGTTTTTCACTACTTTAAAAAAAATATACATCGGCATTGAACATTGTTTGCCATGGATGATGAGCTCTTCACATTGCTAATTTTGGCACCTTATGTACCAAGCGACCAGAAAGTTACAGTATTGTCTGAAAAAAGCATAGTCCTTATATGATTAAAATCATGTTAGATTGATTGATTGGGTCTGTTTTAAACACAATTCCAATATGGACAACTTTCCTGTTTGTAAAACTTTGTGGAAGGTACGCTCGTACCGTACTCTGATAAAGAGCTCGGGTGACAATATTTTTGAGTGCAAATATATGTTAACAATAAGCATATAAGAATATACCACGAACAGAAAAGGCCATAATCAGCCAATAAAGAACAACAACCAACAAACAACAAAAAAGAGGAGAAATGCCAACAACACAGAGGGACAAAATAGACCAGTAAATATTTGACAAAGATACACAACTAGTCCAGCACAGAGAAATTGTGTATAAATGCTACATACATGTACAGTCACCTCTCGATAGGTCGAAAACTGATATCTCAAAGTATCTTCTTATTTGAAGAATATAGTTTTGACACGTTTCCTGTTTTTATTCACATTTCCACTCCTATGTTTTCAAAGTACTGGGACCAGAAGATTTACTTTGAGATATCCGTAGTTTGAGACGAATTTCGACTTTGGGATATCGAGAGTTGAATGTACATCAAACCATACAAAAACATAACACATTTGAGTTACCCATTTTCTATTTAAAATCACAGAGCAAAATGAAGCAAAGTGAATAATAATAATAGTGGCTACAGTGCCTGAAATATTCCTGAAAACATTGTACCTTACCATTTACTTCGAGAAAAATTGGTCGGGCTGGCCTCACATTTAGCTACGGAACTGGAAAAATTAGCTGTATGCTTCAGTTATATTTAGGGCCTCCTACGGACAAAGAGTTTCGAATTTATTAAAAGCCGACACTGTACATCAGATTTTGAAAATATGAACATTGGTGACATTTTTATGTGACAGATGGCATTGACTGATCTGTTGGTTTATGAACATTTGATTACTTTGATATCCGAAGTCGGACGAAGACACTGATACATGGTAGGACTTACAGTGTGTAGGCAGTAATTTTATTGCCTGTTATGAGAACGGGAAATTTCTGCGATAAAATAACAAAGTTATGCAAAATAACTATGACACCCAATAAACAAGAATTAAACAAGTTTAAGGCATCCAATAAACAAGAATATTTTGTCTTTGAGTAGGCTTGATCTGATGTGGGGAAGAAATAACTGTGACTTTAAGTCATACTGAAAAATTATAAAAGCCTATCGCCCCTGTAAATTGATAATTGTTATATAAAGCGCAGACTCAGAACATTCCATTTCTTACTGCGTTTAGAAACTTTGTTTAGAAACATTGTTTTACAAGATTGTGTTCCAAATGTTGCATTTACTATGTTTGGAAATTGATTTACAGCCATCAAACACACATTAGTTAAAACAGCTTTGTTATTAGCCTCAGCGAGAAAGGCAAATTAGGGTCAAGTCGGATTAATTCGGACAACAGTTAATTCGGACAGTGACATTGTTTCCTTTATATGTCAGTTGTTTTGAATTCAAACCAAATTAACTGGGCAAACAGTGAAATCCTGATGAGACGTCTCATCTGGATTTACACTGTTTGAAATGGTATGTCCGAATTTACCCGCTGTCCGCAGTACCCGACTCGACCCTAACTATTATTGACAAACGACTGACCTTAGAAAAATATCTAATGTACAGACATCGTGTATATAGTTGACATCCAGGGAAAAAAAACCATTGGACACACAACACTGAATCAATATTGAATCAAAGTTGTTTCTTTAAACCAGATAAACGTGTATTCAATGTTGCCTAAATGTTGTATGCTTGCACTGAACACATGCAAAAACTAAACCCGTCCAAAGATCAGAAAGAAGAAACGTATAACTCAAGTGACAAACCTGCGCATCATTTTTTGATAGTCACTTTCAGTCTAACATGGAGTAGATGCAAAACGAGCACAGTTTTGGTATCGTCAATTGTTAACCTGGGTTCGAGGTAATATAACTGAGAGAATAATCTCAAACTTAAAATAAAGCACACTGATTGGCTGCTTCCGAGCATGGAAGCAGCCAATCAGTGTGCTCGGAAGCAGCCAATCAGTGTGCTTTATTTTGAGTTTGAGATTATTCTCAAGTTTTATAACCTTGAATCCTGGGATGGTTATACATGTATCGACTTTATGTTTTCAGCCGATAAACTGGGATTTAGGATCGTTTTATCAGTGTCAATATGCAAAGAAGAGATTAGCTTGAATTTAATGGGCACTTGCACATTCCCCATATTCAGTTAATGCGCTATTTATATAAATGCCAGTTAGGAGTTTGCGTTCATTCATATTCAATGAATTTTTGATTTACATAATGCATTGTGCATGCCAGCTGAAATTATAAATAAATATCTGTTTTAACTCACTTTTTTTCCTTTTTTTAAATACTGTCTCAAAGGGCCGTTAAATCTAAATCAATCAATCAATCAATCAATCAATCCTATGCCCCAATTCCAATGTCCAAGGTCATGGTCTCAATCAAGGGTCAAAAGTCAAATATTGTCTTTGCGATTGTTTAAATACCTTTAAAGAAATTTCAATAAAACTTCAAAAAATCTTAAGGCAAAAGGAGAAATTGCGTTTTGCATAAGAGTTTCGTTCTACAGTCAAGGTCAATTTCACAATCCGGGCTCAGATGCCAAATTGCATTTCTGCATTTATTCAAAACCTAAAGCATATTTAGGTACCTGTACTCAATTTTATGGTCAAGATGAGTGGCTCAAATGTCAGATTTTGTTACTCAAAAACCACTGAAGCAATTTTGATCAAATTTTACAAAAGACAGAGGATAATATTTTAGAAGATATGTCCCATGCAAAATTTAGATTCCTATTTCACGGGTCAAGGTCATTGCCAGAGGTCAAAATGTAGGTTAAAGGGACCTTCGAGGGCATTTGTTACACACTGTACCACCTCTTGGATTTTTTTTTATTTTATTTATTTACATATTTATTTACATATATATTTATATGTTTTGTTCTTGTAGGTAAAAGATAGTAACAACTGTCTCGTTATTTCTTTTTGTATTCAAGGTCGCAGAAGCAAATATACTGCTTAAATAACAAGTATTAAGTCATTCTTCAAATTCCCGAAAAAAGGCGAATGGTGAGACGTTTAACCGCCACCACAGAACATTTAACAGTATCTTTTGTGAAGAAAATAGATTTTAAAAGAAAGAGCCTTATAATAATGTCGGAGAACAATATACGCACCTCAAAAATTACGTACTTGATGTTAGACAAGATCCCGGGTGAGATATGTTTTAGGATGATTAAGAAAATGTCAGGCTTAGTTATTTCATGGTTGTACATATTTCCCCATTGTTTTCCATTGTTTTCCCTAAGCCAAAATATACAACTAATTATATCGTTGCATATTGCTCACAGTACGAACACTAATGACTTTTCATTATAAATCGTTTACCTTCGTTAAGGTCCGGAGATTGTGAAACGGTAGCTTATTCTGAACATTTCTAGTACCTGTTTTGATTCATTAGCCTCATTTGCTTGGCAAAACCAGCCAATTTGTGATAGCACTTGTGTTTGATGAGAAAAACCACTGTTCACATTGATCAAAGCCGTTGGCAGATTTTCAAACTCAGCTTTATATGTTATCTGTAGTTGTAGTCACTGAAGAATATGCTCTGCTGGTGATATTGCACACTATTCCAATTGGTTATTTTTCATGCACAGTGTTGATACAATAGTATGCTATAGATGGTATTCGCTTCTTAAACATCAGTTAAAGAAGAACTCACTGCGGGCACGACGTTGAATCAATGTCGACTCAATGTTTATTCAACGTCACGACGTTGAATCAACGTTGATCAATGTTTATTCAACATCGTGTGCCTGATGGACTTCTCTTGGCTTTATAGATACTATACCCTGTTTGCATGCATATTCATACTAAATGTAACTATTACTTTGTAACTGAGTTTCAAGCATACTGAAGGCAAAATACAATGTATTTTCGTGTTTGAATATCTCGAAGTCGTATTGATGACCTTCAAGTTTAACCGAAAGAACAATATATTGTATGGAATAGTTATTATATGGGAAGACAGTTTAAATTAGGAACAAAAGGCTTGCTTGTTGAAATTTTGGGGCCACTGTAACTGAAGTTATGTCCAAGCCCTTTCAAGCAGAATTATAAAATTAGCGAGATATGCAATTAATGAGTAAATACGACTGTAATAACGGTTTAAACTAAGGCATGCGCAGTACGAATATGCGTATAATTGAGCCAGGACTTATAACGAACTGATGCTATTCACGCTTGACTTCTTTCACAGGGTCCTGAACTTTATGGATTCTAGAAAAAAATAATCGAAAAAAAAATAGTTTTACGGAAAAAAAATATATATATATAATTCGACACAAACAGAAAGAAAGATGTTTGCGAAAAAGTGCATGGTGACTAACCCAGCCTCCCATTTCGGTCCATCTGACGTTATCCTCGAGGCAGAGCAGTTGCAGACATTGGGAAAGACACACCTACGAGATCGCTACTAAAGGCAGGCATCCCGACCGGGTTGAACCTATGACCAAGACCCGAGAATGACGTCATGCAAGGGTGTTAGAAAGGAGATTTTCGATGCAGCGAGAAATTTCAACAAGCCAACATAATCCGAAAGAATGGAAGCTAATCTTCGTTGAGATTCATGTCGCCATTGCAAGTCAGTCATGGTGAGATCTTCATTTCTGTTCCTAAAAATCCTCTGTAGTGCAGAGCCAATAGTGTTGGCTCTGTACTAAGAAGATGTTTTAGGGAGAGAAATGAAGACCTCACCATGTGTTTTCAAGGAATTGTATTGTTTCTTGTTACACATTTCTCTGTTTGGCTAGGTACTTTTGATTCTTTGATTTTGACGGTGATTTCCATCCAGAGGCGACAGATCAATCACAGAGTGTTCAGAACCTGTCTTTAAAAAACTTTTGCAACATTAAACCAAAAAAAAAAGATTCAGTAATGTATTGCTAAAACCTTCGGCACGGGGAAAAGTATTCCATATAGAAAACCATTGTAGTAAACGAAATGGTTCTAGGAAGATGTCTTTGTGCGCAAGCTATTATTAGCCCTCTTCCACCCACCTTGACCCCACCCATACGCTCATATCCAGGACATTGCGAGAGCATTGCTTTTAGTAAAAACACCGACCTTGACCTTGATACCCCACAAATTTGCCCCGTCCGATAGATGCCGTAGTCTGAGTACGACGTACAGCATGAACACAGGGGTTGTTTACTACGTTTATAGTGTACCGGGTCATACCAAAGACTTAAGGAACAATACTAGTTCTTACTATGCTATACAATATAAATTTAGCAATGCTTTTTAGGACTGACTCTTTTGTAAACTCCGGTTTTCATTCTGATGGAATTGCGTTGGATACTTGCGTAAATCTCTTGACTCTTGGAAAAGAAGTTATAGTGAAATATGTGAACTATATCAATCTTAACGTCTAATCTAGTGTAAGGTCAGTTGTTAAGGCCAATGACCGAAAACAATATCTTAAACCATGTGCGGGAGACAAATTCATAATTAAATACAAGATTAAATACAATCATGAAAAAGAGCTGAAAAATATTGTATGTTCAGGTTGAGCTGAGTCTCGCTGGGTGCAAATGCAACAGTGTTGGTTTTGTCGTGTCCTGGCTCAATTGTTTCTTTGTAACAAGAGGAAATGGTAAATAATACTAGGCTAATGTTACCAGTTTCTCAATGAAACGTTCCGTCACGTTAATGCAGCTCAATGACTCGTTTTTCCATGACGTGATCTGCCATGACACCATTTTGTTTTCTTTCGGACTCATGTTTTGATGTAAATGGAAAACTTCCAAACGAGTTTGCGTTTTATTGAATACTGACCAGCTCACGTCAATGAAGCCGACCATGTTTTTGGACAAGTTCGCGCTTTCAAACCTCTCACGTATGCATTTAATTCAATTAGAGAAAAATGCATATCAGGGATAAACAAATTCAAGCAAATAAACCGAGTGTTTCTGAATGTTGCATTGTTTTGAATAAGGCGTGATTTTTTTCGTCAAATCCTTTCTTCTTTTTTCTCTTATTTCCTGTATTGAACTGAAGCGATATACATCTTGCATGTTTGAGCCTCTGGTATCCAAAAATACTGGTCAGCTCATATTATTTATTCTCCGCGCGGCTCGATTTTTCACCGGGACATTAAACATTTACATGTATATACACTCTAAAGAATTGTTAAATATACTGTGCAAAGTGCATAATTACTTGGCGCTCAGCATGAGAAAGTTTATAATGATGATTGTGTACCCAGTGGGCAAGCGATGTTTGAACAACGATGACCAAACATTCAGACAAGGACCTGTTTGGGCAACGTTTGGTAGGGGTTGCCCCAACGTCGCGTGCTGGGTAAACACCATTCAAATATTGTTCAGTTTGGTGACAGACCAACAGCTTTTAAAGTACAATTTTGATAAGTTTTCCATTTTCGATACAGATCATTAGTGTTCCTCCAGAAGGAGAGACTCAATAATAGAAGCTACCGATTTTCATTATCAGCTGTGAAAATCCACGACGTTTCTGACAGTCTCGAAAGAAATCGCGTGATACAACGTGAATCGATTTTCCTGAACTCATGAACGCCCGGTTTTCAACAGCACGCACCGCTGAAAAGTATAGACAGAGATCAGAGATCTGTGGCGTCTGATCTTGGCTATACGGTTTGCATTAAAAGCAAAGTTTTGTTATTATTATTATTAGAAGGAGTAGTATTATTATATGAAACACCCGAAATGTAGAAAATGGATTTTTTTCTATTTCGCATAAATGAATTGAACATATGAAAACGTTTATATATTCAGTTATATCTTCATGCCCCTATCATTCACATCTACCTCTCAAACGTTTATTAGTGTAATCATGTTTTGCATGTCATGTTCAATTTGCGTTTTTGTTTTTTGTTGGATGTAAAAAAGACAATAGTTGTCTTAGAGGAGCGTGAGGGATATGTTCAAAGTTATTGGAATGTTCTTTTCTCACGTCTAAAAATATGTGTATTTGAAGGTGTGTTACATACAAACAAATGCACCAATAACTAGTTGCCACTGGATTGTCCCAGAGAAACTCTTGCCAATACTTAAATAAATCTCTGGGAGACACCATCGTTGAACCCTACAAAACTTAATTCCGATCCAGTACACATCCGGGCTTTCAGTTACCCGAGTTTCATGGGGTCATAGGGTTCATGTCTGCATACCTAGATATTTCGGCTTTGTCAATGTTTCTGTGGTTTCCGAGTTTGCAACTACGATTTTGGAAATGTGGCCACTTTAAATTATTATAATACAAAACCTCGCATACAACTTGTCTTAGAAAGTATCCCAGAGAGTATGCATTGCATGCAACCAACCTATTGCATCTCACTGGGCACACAATAATCACTCAACATTGAATCAACCTTGATTCAACGTTATGACGTTGAATCAAGGTTGATTCAATGTTGATTCAACATCATATGCCCAGCGGGATGCATCTTGCATGGAGTTCAACATGCCCTACCCAAGCGGGCACATGACATCGAAATGACGGCACTTTGGCATTAAGGTGACGTCATGACGTCGCATAGTCGGTGTCACATCGGCACGATGCCATGTGCCTGCTGGGACTTGCAGTGTAATTGCCGGTGAAACAGACCAAGAAGATTGTGAATATATCAAAGTACCGATAATACTAATGGCGATAATTATTAAAAGAAAAAGTTACCGTTGCAAGACAAGGCGGAGCTGTTAGACGCTTGCCGTTCAATGTCAAGACAGAGCAGTCCACATGAAAAAAAGCAGTAAAGTAGCATGCGCGTGAGTTGTTATGCATAATTTTGAGTTAATAAATTTGGTTTTTTACGCATAATTTTGAGAGTATTGACGTTTATTGAATCGTTTTTAAACTCAGTTGTATAATTTGGTTATAATGGTACATTGTAACCAATAATTTAAATAAACTTACCCAAGAAAAATGGGGAAATGACTTAGACTTTTTCAAGTCATCGTCAGGAAGCTGAACCGTGGAACGAACAATAAAATCCATGAATCACTGATAATCAGCAAATTTCATGAAATTCAGAAAGCAACTTCTGTTGCTAAGGCAACCGAAAATTTCCATTGCCAGCCCTTCCCACCTTTAAAATAATTTAGAGCTACAGTCATCAAATTCACCACTTGCGGTCTGAAATGCAAGATTCAAACACATTCTTCTTCTGAACCACTGGATCGATTCGGCTATAACATGGTAGGAAACACATAGATCCCCTTGATATCTAAAATAGTTCAAATCTTTTCAATAAAAGCTTCTCAGTGGGTTGGGTAATGGGTGATACATTTGCGAAAAATGTAAAATTTCAAGTTCACGAACACTTCGAGGTTGGAAGCTGATTTTTATTTTATGATTGATTGAAGGTGTGTTATCGATAGGACGGATTTTGTAATCAGTTTACATGACAATTGAAAGTTTCAGTAGCTTTACTAAAGGAAAATAGACAAAATGGCATGAAAATAAGCTCAAATGCAGAATATTAGCTGAAGGCAGTATTTAGCTACGACTCAGGACAGCTATTCAGGGTAGTCAGTGTCCTTTTGGTTTCTCAAAACTGTACATAAGTTATTTTTCTTGATGCGCTGAGATAATTTGGGATAATGAAGTTGATTGTTGTTGTTGATTTGATGCTTAACGTCCACGGTAAACAACTAAGGTCATGTCGGGACGGTCAGTTAACCTAACCACACTATTCCTGGGCAGGCTTAGACCTCCTAAGCGGTTAACCAGTACTAAGTGCACATACTTTCGCCAGTAACTGACAACTACCCTTCTTGAATCAACGGAAGGAGGAACGAAAGTATGTGGCCAGACCGGGATTCGAACCCAGGACCTCTGACTTACGAGTCAGGTGCCCTACCGATTGCGCTACCCGGCCCGGCAGGATAATGAAGTACAACCCGCTAATCTTGGATAATGAAGTACAACCCGCTATTCAAGATGGCAATCGTTACTGAAAATAAGGGCTTCTTGTAACAAACGCAGACAGTATTTTGTCAGTATTCGGCAGGATCTTATACGTAAATGACGGCTGCAAAAGTGAACTCTGTAGGAACATCTCAGCAGGCGTACAACGTTGACTAAACATCTTGACGTTGAATCAATGTTGTCTCACTGTTTTGTGCACACATACAACGTAGAACATACATTGATTCGACGTCGTCTTGGCGTTGATTCAATGTAGATTCACTGTTGTGCGCACAGTGTAATGCGGCTTGTGACGGGGCTTTGTTTTCAGGAAATATTGTGGGTGGAAACGTTTTAGAAGCGATCATCGAGTTGAGTTAATGTTTGCTTACTGACAGATTTAGTATGTGAATGACATATCTGCAGTTTAGATGTCTTGTCAGAGGTTTTTTGTCAAACTTCCTTTCGTATTCAGAGAATCATGAAGTGCACAAAGTATATGAAGATAAGAATGTGCAGATAAAAGAGCCATCGAAAGCTATACATGACCGAACAAGCAAAGATGTCATCGTGCTTGTTTATAGTTCAGCGATTTCCCATGTTCCCACCAACAGTCGGTCGTTTTGTTTAATCAATTATGTTTTTGCACGTTTTTAGTTCTTTTCAATTGCAGTTTAGAAAGAGGTTACATTATAGTCTGTCGAGGGGATCTCGTCTGTCTGCTTGTATGCCAGTCCATCTTTTTGTCCACAAACATTTGAGCCGCGACGTGACAAAACCAACAATGTGGTCGTGCGTCCAGCGCAGACTCAGATCAGCCTGGGCATCCGCCCAGTCTGATCAGAGTCTTCACTTTCCGCATGAAGGTAGCTTAGTCCCTCAGCTACCCTTTAAGCGCTTAGCAAAGAGTCTGATCAGACTGGGTGAATGCCCAGGCTGATCTGAGTCTGCGCTGGGCGGACGACCACATTGTTGGTTTTTATCGTGTCGCGGCTCATTTACTTCTGTTGTACTTTGAGCAAGACCAACAAACGGATTTTCTTCTGATTCGGAGAGTATTTTCCTCTCTTGAAAAGAGTTGCATTCTGTACATTCAATGCTGACAAAGGACGACACAAACAAAACAATGCGGGGGGAGGGGGTTGGGTGGTGCGATGGTGCTGGGTGTAACTTCCAGAGCCGGGACGTCCTACTGATTTGGATAATAGTAGGGCATAGGCCAACTGTGCTTGCAGTAGGTGCGGGTGGGGTTTGTTTGAACATTTTTCTCTCGTCTATCATCGTCTTTCTCCCTCTCTTTGGGAGACGGCCCGACATAGACTGAAATACTGTCTCGAAGGGCCGTTATACCCAAAACAACTAACCGACCAATATAACAATGAAATATCCAGCTCCAATAATTACTGTGCAAACGGAAATCTAGAGCAGCTGCACGGTTGTTTTAATTACACAAAATATCCTGAAAGACATAGTTCTGCTTGCAAACATATAATCTCAGAACTAAATAGCTGACAAAATGATACTTTTTTATCCCCCGCCGAAGGCGGATGGATATAGTTTTCTCCATGTCCGTCCGTCCGTCTGTCTGTCTGTCCGTCCGTCTTTCCATCCGTCCGTCCGGAGCCATATTTAAGTAACCACTAGACGGAATTTCATGAAACTTAAAATAGATATATATCATTATAACGCGCTGACGCACAGAAAGTTTCGTCAGAATGGCATCAGTCGTACATGAGTTATTGCCCTTGAATGAATTTAAGATTGACAAATTCAGCCATAACTAAGTAATCAATGAATAGAATACTATGAAACTTATTCTACATATGCATCACTGTAACACATTAGTGCATTTTACGGTTTGTTGGAATTGCTTCAGTAAGCAATGAGTTATTGCCCTTGAATTTGTTTAAAATCAAGAAATTGAGACATAACTAAGTAACCAATGAATGGAATTTCATGAAACTTAAAATAATTATGTATTGTCATGACACAGCAGTGCACATTAAGTTTTGTCACAATTGCTTCAATAGTGCATGATTTCTTGCTCTGGATTGATTTAAAATCACTAAATTAGCCATAACAAAGGTACCAGTAAACACAATT